>CM038670.1:628812657-630041630 GCA_021605145.1 Aegilops bicornis
CAAGAATCAAGACTTCGACCCGTGTCCGGATGGGACTTTCCTTGGCGTGGAAGGCAAGCTTGGCGATCCGGATATTATATTTCCTTCTTTGTAACCGACTCCATGTAAACCCTAGCCCTCTCCGGTGTCTATATAAACCGGAGAGGTTGGTCCTTAGAAGGCTGATCACAATTACATTCATACCATCATAAGCTAGCTCTTAGGGTTTAGCCTCCACGATTTCGTGGTAGATCTACTTCTGTACTACCCATATCATCAATATTAATCAAGCAGGAAGTAGGGTTTTACCTCCATCGAGAGGGCCCGAACCTGGGTAAACATCTGTGTCCCTTGCATCCTGTTACCATCAGCCTTGACACACAGATCGGGACCCCCTACCCGAGATCCGCCTGTTTTGACACCGACAGGGGCCTCGCACTGGGGGAGAGCCGCCGTGGAGATGTCGCCCGCGGCGCCGGCTTCAAGGTAGCCGCTCCATGGGGGTGCCGGATGGAGCACCATCGGCACCGGGAGGTCAAGTTAAGTAGAAGGTGCGATGCCATGAGTGTACAACCTCTTTGGTGGCGCCGAGTAGGCCTCTGCTTCGTCCGAGGAGTCGATGAGGATGTTGCGGTTCCGGTGGAGCAGTTTAAGGCGGCGCTGTGGGGATGGAGCAGCCGTGATAGACGAGGCGATCGGTTCCGGTGGAGCAGTTTAAGGCGGCGCTGTGGGGATGGAGCAGCCGTGATAGACGAGGCGATCGTCGGAGCAGCTCCTTGGAGGTGGCGGACGGGGCGGCTGAACCGGCGGGACAATGAGATGGACGTCGGATCCTCATCCGGGGAGGTGGACGAGGGACGTCGAGCTGTTGCGGTGGACGACGTCGTCAGGGAAGAGGCTCCGGCTGGGCAGCGGTGACGTGGCGGACAGAGGAGGGTGGGGTTTCGCGGCTGGAGCGGAGAGGTTACGGCGGCCTGGGATTTCGAATGGCGAAAAGGGGTCGATGGGAGGGGGTGAAGCATGACTTAGGGACGCGCTTGTCCAAAATGTACGGTGTGTTACAAAAGTACCCCCACACCACCACCAATTTGAACTAGCGGCCCTTTCGGCTCTGGGTTAGAAGGGGGATTTCGCATGTCGGGATTTGGCAGCAGGAGGCAGTTTTCGCGCGCGTTGTAATTTCGGGATAGCAAGGCGCGGGTTGTGAAGGCACCAGTTTTGAGAGCACGGTATCTGAATTTTCGGGATATAACAAGACGCGGGTTGAATTTTAGGGACAAGCCTAACGTGTAGTAATATTGTACTTGTACGTACCAAATCAATTCGCACTTCCCTCAACCAAAAAGAAAACGAAAAAAATAAAACTATTCATACCACACAAAGAGAGAGTCTTGCCCCGTTTTAACAAATGCTATTCAAAGCTACTCCCTCCTTCCATCTATATAGGGCCTAATGCGTTTTTCAATGCTAACTTTGACCAAATATTAGAGCAATGATATATGACATGCAACTTACACAAAGCACACCATTAAATTCGTCTATGAAAGGTTCTTTCAATGATATAATTTTCACATTGTGCATGTCATGTACTATTAATCTTGTCAATAGTCAAAGGCGGTCTTAAAAATCTCATTACGCCCTATATAGATGGAAGGAGGGAGTATGAATCCATGTTATGTCCGATTAAATTTTTTTCGCTATTGTCGTATAATGCATGTAACCTACTCATACCAACATTTTAGTGCATTCCAAATGTCTAAACTACAGCTGCAATTCAAACTAAATTTGAATTCGTTTCCCTATTTCAATAAGAATCTACAATCATGATTGTTGCCAACTTCAACCACCATTCGTGTATTACCTTAATAACACACCACATGATTACTATAGAGATAGATATGAACTATGTGTACTACATGAACTCGAATTCTATTTTTGAATACACTTGATGTTGATTCCAAATAATAGTACATTTGATGTACTAACTATATATTCATAATCTAAACCATGTTCCATAATGCATTACCGTGTTTATCACACAAAGTATAGAGCCCGCCCCTACATTATGAGAAGTATTTAGACCTGAGTTGCAAAAGCGACACATTAACCCAAATTATAATCAATGTTCTACATTATGATATCTTCTTCAAGTATCCGTAACCACATTTTTATAATGAATTATGATCTTTGTTCGTCTTTTACACCTTCACGATCCTCTTCTATTTGTAGCTAGCTAGCGCTAACTTTCTATCGTGCATGCACACGCCCGTCCCCCTCACACACCCTTAGCGTCCCCTCCATCGCATACGCTCATTATTTCTCTTTAGGTCGTCCACCAGCCGTGTGTGTAGGTCCCGGCTCGTGTGGCGACCGGACCTCAAACAGTCGATCTTCGTGCTCAGTGTCATCCCTGGATCAGTAATGCTGACACCACACAGTATTTGAAGGATTTATAACAGAGTAGCAATCACACACTTATTACATCGAATGTCTAAAAAGAGAACTTAGCAAAATAAATATGGCTTAAGGCCATCTAACAACGATAACAGCGGAAGGCTTGGAAGATAAGCGAGTCCATCAACTCCAACGACATCACTGAGTATAGAACCACAACCTAAAAGCACCTTACTCGTCGTCTGAAAAGTCTGCAACATGAAAAGTTGCAGCCCGAAAACGGGTCAGCACATGGAATATGCTGGCAATGTAACACATAGAGAGTAATGAAAGAGTAAGCTATACTACATGCATATATGGCTGGTGGAAAGCTATATGGTTAGAGTTTTGCGAAAAGCCAATTTTTCCCTACTTCAAAGGAATAAAATTATTTAACTATCATGGTGGTTGTTAAACATTGAGAATGGTTGATAGCATCCTCAATCCCGATTAAAATAATCATCATTAAAACCCAAAAAAATTAATTAAAGTAACATGATGAGATTCACATGATACCCAAGTACTAGATACTCAAAACGTCCATAACCCGGGACACGGCTAACCATGATTAGTTTATACACTCTGCAGAGGTTTGCGCACTTTTCCCCACAAGACTCGATCACCTCCGTTGGGTTTCTCGTGACTACATGATGTTTGAGAAGCGGATGACCGAGACACGATCTTCCAAGCGCTAGCACCTTACGAAGGGTAGACCGTACACCTACTTTCCCCTACATCTCGCTATTCTACCCGTAGAGTTTGCACAACTTAATCAACTATGCGAGCCCATAATGGCTTGTGGCTGCACATGGAAGTTTCTAGTTTGAATAATCTCATGATCCCTCCGGGCACGGGTGGCGGTCCAAAAAAAAAACAGCAAGTCCCGAATAACCAGTACCTCAATCCACCCAGATGTGTATTAATGTTGCCACCTTAAATAAACCATTAATTAACAACCTCACATCTGTCATGGAAAAATCACTCACCCAATCCACGTCTACTTGCATAGCATGGCAAAATAAGCAAACGTAGAAGTAACTCCAAAGGGTTTGATAATAAAACAGGTAATAGGTACTACCTCATATACTTCCCAAAACCCACAATTTAATTTGATCCTAATCATGCAATGTTTGAGGATTGATCTAATGCAATAAAAACTGGGTATTGGAAAAGGTATGATCAAAGTGTTACTTGCCTTGCTGATGATCCGTGAAACCTAGAGACTCGAAATAACAGGCGACGCCCTCCGGGCATTCTATCACAGACAAACAAACAAGCATACAATAAGTACTTATCTAATGCACAGGTAAATCTCAAATAAAAGATCTAACCAGAAAGTTCAACTTAAGAACTCCAGTTTGCAAAAAGAATCAAATCAAACGAAGCAACGAAAGTCAAACGGCGAAAGAAAACAGCTTCATTTTACTAATCTGGATCTAAGTCAAATTTTACAGAAACAGAAACTTGTTTAAGTTGGTTATTCGGAAAGAGGGTTTCGAGACGAAACTCCAGGCGCTTGAATCGCCAGATTCCGATAAACGAGCGAAAAGTTATACTAAAACAAAAATCAGATCAGAAATCGTGATCAGAAAATAATCGCGGAAAATCCGAGAAAAAGAAAAATGACGAACAGGTTAACGAACGAACGTTCGTTAACTAGATCTAAACGACGAACACGTTCGATAAAACGAACGAACGAGCGAACGCTCGCTATTTAACCGAACAGAAAAATAAATAAACCGATCTGATAAAAAAACGGAAACTAAAAAAAAACCGGCGAAAAACCGAACGGTCTTTGAGGAAAACCGGCGGCGCAGGTTTCGAGGAAACCTCGGGCGGCGGGTCGACGGCGGTGGCGGGCGGCTCGGCGGCGGCGACGGCGGCGGCTAGGGTTGGCGCGCTGGGTCTTTGGCTCAGTGGTGGCTCCCCGGCTTATAAAGCTGGCGGGCGAGTCCGATCGGACACGGCCCTTAGGTCGGTTCGTATTTTTTTAAATAATTCCGCGCAGAAAAACAATCGAAAGAAATACTAAACGGACTCCAAAAATCCCGAAATAAATTTTCCCCGGCTTCTAAAATCAAGCCGGACTAGATGAACATTTATTTGGGCCTAAATGCAAATTTTTAAAAACGCATATTTTTCCTAAATTCAAATAAAAGGCAAAAAACTCCAAAATAAAGTCTTATTTGATTTTATTATTAAATCCTCAATATTTCTTTATTTTGGGAAAGTCATTTTATTCCCTCTCTCATATTTTTGTAATAGAAATAATTGATGATAAAATAATTAAAATCAAATGATCCTATTTTCAAAATTTGAGAAGAACTCAGATATGAAAATAACGAAATCCAACTCTCTCCGTGGGTCCTTGAGTTGCGTAGAATTTCTAGGATCAAAACCCAAAGCAAATAAAATATGATATGCATTGATGATCTAATGTATAACATTCCAAATATAAAATTTGGGATGTTACATCCTTCTTTCTGGCACACACAGATCGATATACCTCTCTAGCCAAGTGTGCCTACAACAAACACATATATACTTCCCCTCTTCTCTTCTCACCGTCCATGCCCCCATATATCCAATACGATTCCACGCAGGTGCACACTCCCGCCCCTCTTTTCATTTATCACATGCTCGCACACTCCTCCCCCCTCGACATGGTAGGCCTCTCGCACCACCTCCTTGCCACACCCTCTCCCCCTGTACGCCTCTCCGGACCTTATTTGGTTCTAACACATGCAGACGTGTATATGAACTGTTCTCCCTACATATAGCCAGTTCGACTATAATTATTTTTCACCAAGCACCGATACACTTACCTCGCTAGTTATGTCTCTCCTTTTCTCGGACATACGACGGTTGATCTTCCTATGTAGTTACGCATGCTTACCACAACCATATATTCTCCCCTCATCATCCTTGAATACCTCCCGACCCGTCTCTCACACGCACGTGCATATACAGACAGACATCCCCCACCCTCTCTTATTGATATTGCACTCATACCCTCCGTTTGTCTAACAGGCCTCTCCCACCATTTGTGAAACGCCACTCCACCACCAACCCTCCGACGCTCTACCTTTGTCTTTTTCCCAACCTTATTCCTCTGCTACACATATCCATGGATGTCGATCGATCTCCCTCAATACATAGCTAGGTCTCTCTCCTTCCCCACACATATACTAGTCGACCGGTCTCTACCCCGACCCCCCCCCCCCACTCACCCACACACACACACACCGATAGTCGAATGTTGTAGGTAGGTATCCATGCCACGGAGAAGAACTGCACCTCTGCCCTCTCAAATTCTAGTAGGCCAGCCGCCCTGTATCTTTGACGTGGGAATACACAAATTCGATGGCACTCTTTATCGATTGCGCAGCCACACACTTCATCCCTGTTTTCAATTCTATCGATATCTAACGTCCATGACTCCGTTTCACACACATTGCATATGTTACGTTTTTCTGATTGAGATATCATCAACACATTGCCTGTTTCGCACAAACCATCTCTCTCACACCCACCCACGTGCATTTCTTGCACCTAAAGAAGAAGTGCACGCAGGACGACGTACTCACGCCTCGTTCCGGCCACACCCGCGGGTACACGGTGGAGTTCATTTCTGCATTTAAAAGGCAGCCCACGTGATAATTTGACGCGTGTAGCGGTTGTTTACTCGAAGGAGGGTCGGGTACCACGCCTAGAATATAAAACAATTGCCGTGGGGAAAATGGAAAAATGGGTTTGTCTCTCGTCACACCATCTCACACAAGGCCGCCGTGGCCTCTCTCTCTCAACGTTGGTCAGTGATCTGGCCACATCCCTTCCGCCGGCGGAAAGGGAGGATGTGCATCGTCTCTCCGTTCGACGGTGTTGAGGTAGCTCATCCCGATCTACGATACCCGCCGTTCTCTCTGACCAAGCTCCGGCGCGGTAGGGCCTTCGCCACTTGCTCGCTGCCGCAGTATGGGCAGATCCCGGCCCCCGGCGCCCTCCTAGTAACATCCCGACGACCCTCAGGTACAGCTTCCTCCGGCCTTGCTCCACTGCCCATCTTTCCACGTTGCTGCATGTGGATCTTCTTTAGTTGTTTGCTTAAATCGTATCTCGGCCGGCGTACTTTCCATCTTGCAATCTCGTCCTCAAACCATTTTTCATAAACCACCATGTGCTATCTTTCCCTTTTTACATGGAACATGCTTCTTTTTTGTCGGCGTATGTGTCGTGTTATTGGGCAGTAATTGTTTCCTTTCGACCTCCTTTTGCAAACAGGGCTATCCATTTTCACCTTGTTGCTATTGCGACCTTTTGGTGAATTGCACAAATCACTTTTCTGAAGAGTGTTTTGTGCAGTTCCGCCAAAATGTCACACGGGCAATGTGTTTACATTTCTGTGGGACTGCGGAAAGGGAGATTGGTTCTGCTATCCTCCTCATCCAACTCTGTGCCTAATCTTCTCCAACAAGATGTTAGTCCTAAAGAGAGATCGTAGAGGTGATCGGCTTCTATTTATGTGTGTTATGTTTCATCATCTAGTTCCACTATTATTGTAATCACACCGACCGGATATCTTTGCAAACAGGATGGTCCGCTCGATTTTAGTGGAGCTGCACAAAATGATCGGATTGTGGTGTCCTTCATACAACTCTTTTTTGGCTACAGAGCTGGGTGAAACTAGCTGCCAAGCAATGAACAATGTGCCAAGGAAATGGAGCCATGCCTACGAACAACATCGATCAATTATATATTTTTTCTTTATTTGTACACCTTCTCACAACTTTGTCTTCAGTTGTGATGTGAATATTGGCGCTGATCTGTGAACCATTGAGATGCATTAGCCATGGTAGTTTCATTTGTATTTGATGGAATCTTGTAACGAGATAATCTCGAGGCAAGACACATGAATCCTAAGTTGAAACCTTTTTTTCCTCAAGGGAACCAGAGTTGAAACCTTCATAGCATCACAGTACAAATTCATCAAAATTATGCGTACATATAAACAAATCCTGAAGGATTGATAGCAATGCCAGAAACAATTCAACTTCGTTTCGCCGACATGTTGGACATCCTTCATCCGGCTCCACCTGCCATGCAGCAATATTGAGTGCACAACACAACTTCAGGGAAAGATTCACCCCGGTCGTTGCGCCGCAGTAGTAATGACTAGTGAGCAGTCAAATCACAGAGCCCCACCTTCGCCACAGTAAGTTGCTCGGACGAAGCAACCATCATTTCTCTGTTCCTTGAATCCGCTGGTACTCCCATATTCCCACAGTAATAAGTTGCTCGGGCTAATCAACCATCACTATATCCGCTCATGTGTGATGACCACAGGAGCTATCCATTCAGATTGCATGTTAAAAAAAATAAAGGTTGATAACTAATGCGGCAAACTTTCAAAAAAACAAAAAACTAATGCGGCACCTCGGGCCAACGCGGCCAGATCACATTTTGCACGAGAAATTACACACCATGTTTCATTGACATGTGGTCTCGTTCCAACATATCAGTGAGACGACGGTGAGTAGTAGGAGTATTTCCGAACAGACGTGTAGGCCGGGGCGCCTCTTCGTGAACCGTGGCAAACTGGCAACCGTCCACCGACTCTTCGCCTTTCCCTCTCGATTTGGAACTGCTGTCAAACGCTCTTCCTCTCCCTCCTCCATTTTCCTTTAGCCCTTCACCCTTTCTTCTGCCATTGTTCGATCGCCTTCTCCATGGAGGGAACAGGTCGGAAACGACACCGTTATTCTTGCCCCGATCTGAAAGATGACGTGGTGGAGGAACTCATTGATCGGTGCGACGTCATCACCTCGGCTAGCATGGCAGGTTCGTTCAAGCCCATTATCGACTCAACTAATAACATCATTACAAGGAACCCAAGAGTCAAGGAGCGGTTTGATCTCCCCTATCTTCTTCGCCGTGACCCTGATGACTACTGGCGCGGGGACGACGGAGGCCTCGCCCTGCACAAGTTGATGCTGCTTGATAATGATACGTATGATGTTAAGATGCCATCGCTTGAGGGCAAGGCTTGGGCAGGCGCAAATGGAGATTGGGTTGTTTACATTGGGAACAACTGCGAGTGGGAACTTGTGAATGTGTACACTCGTGACTATGTTCCACTTCCAAAAATCTCAGCAGATTGCCCATAGGTTGAGCACACCGGTATTGTACGCATGTTCAAATACAATCATGGTGACTGTCTTCTACGGAAGATAGCAATTTGTCGAGTTCCCAACCGCTCTTGGAATTACAACAACTATGAAGTTGTTGCTATCTTCGACAAGCTTGTTGCCGTCCTTGGTGGTTTGACTCGATGGATATTGCTCAAAAATCACTTTCTGTACACGGATGAGTATTGTGATGCAATTCAATACGAGGGTCTTGTGTTTGCTTCCACCACTCATGGCACTGTTTTTGCATGGGATCCTCGTAGTTTCGGTACGTTTGTCTTCCACCGTAATTATAATTGTTTCATCCACATGCATGCGGGTTAGCAAGTTTCCCTTTACTAATTAACCTTCTTCTTGTGTTTCCAAGGTCCTATGAACATTCCACCACCTATACTTGAAAATTTTTATAACCAAGGGGGAAATGGCGATGGTGATGATCACGAGCATGATGACGAGCAGAACATATATACTCAGTGGCGCCTGGCAACTAATTCCGACGGATCACCTCTTCTTGTGTGTATACAGCCCACTGATGATGTTACTGCTGAGGGAGCACGTGTTGTCTCCCATGGTCGCACTCTCCGGACCTATTCCAACACCCGTTGCATGGTATTCGGGATGGATAGTATTGTGCTAGTGCCAACACCTTCTCCCTGGTACAGAATTGATAGTCTTGGAGAAAACTCGCTTTTCCTTGGACAAAACTATCCGATGATGGTGAAAGGCGATCCAACTGCTGTTGACACAACGTTACTAGTACCATTTATGAGAAGCAACTGTGTCTATACCTCGGACATTAGGGTGGTTCCCTACCCTGGTACTGATAGAGTAGGCCGCTTCAGCCTGGATGATCAGTTCTTCGTTGGTCTCGAGATCGACAATAGATGGCCCGTCCCAGAGAATCACTTGTGGTTCAAAGCAAGCGTTTCCAACACCGAGGAATGGTTGAGTTGATGTTCATTTCATTGCTTGTTATTTGTTGTGTGGTGCAAACTTTAGTATTTATAATGTATCCTCGTTGTCGATGTGGGTTGATGACTTGTTGTATGTAATAAAATGATATGCCTGTGATAAACTTACTAAATTTATGAATGGCTTTCGAGTTGCTTCTGTGAGTGAGTGGTGCGATGAGGCAAAAAAATATTTTTCGAATACATAATTGTAAGTGCATTGCAACAGGTTATCGGATGAGGCCAATCAACAATAATAGTACACTATTTGTACGAGCTTCACATGCTTCCCCTGGCCGTATGCGGTGTTTTTTATCAGAGCCATATTGTACTACGTAACCAGCACCTCGAATCCTCGATATTAGTACTATATAGTAAGTAGTAGGAGTAGTAGGGTGGCATGGGCCAGAACAAGCATTCACGTCCAGGAGTACGGCACACGCCACTAGCACGACTTCCATCTGACACCATATTTCTTGGAGTCCGTGCTAGAGCAATCTCTTCAACCTCATCGTTTCTCTAACTCACCATCGCGCGGCGGGCGAGGTGGGGGTTTGTCGATAGTCGGTTTCCTCAACTGTGGTCCCACTTGTAAGGCCAACTCCAATGCTCTATCAATATATGGATGTACTCTTCTTCCAAATACAAAAATTTGCATCCATTCTACTCCCTCCATTGCACAATACATGCCTTCTATTTGTCAAAATATATATGTATCTAGACATGTTTTAGTATATAGGTACATCCATTTTTGGACAAATGGAAGTCAAGTATTTTGGAACGGAGGGAGTACACAATAAAAAATTTAAGTTAGCACAACTAGTCTAATCCGAGAGCACAACCAAAGATTTGGTCGGGTTCTTCCTCCTTTTGCCGACACGTGGGACATCCAGCATCCAGGTCGTGTCATGAAAAAAAAATAGAGTGGTAGTTGAAGCCACGAGATGTGCATCTTGGGTTAAACTGCAAATAGAATCTTACTACTCTCGAGTAACTCCAAAAGCGCCACCGAAGATCTTTATTGGATTTGTTTTTCATCACCAGACGTCGAGGTGAAAGATGTGCATGTTCGATTGGGTCCTCTTGCGTTTTCAACGACATATGGGGCCGCATGTGAGCAAAGCAGACAATGGGCTCCTGCGTCCATTGGCTGGCTGAGAAGAGAGATAGAGGAGGGCTGAGCACGGATTCCAGGAATTATGTTCTACGTAACCAGCACCTTGATATTCGTGTGTGGTTGTTTCTAGAATAAAAAAAAGTAGGTACCCCTACTTATGTTACTCCCACTACGCCTAGCCTAAGGTTAGTAGGTGACCTTGCGCTTGGCTCTTCGCCTCTTCCGGAAGTCGATGGTTCTACAGTAGTGCTTCTGGCAATCTGACACCAAATGAACTGTTGCACGTCCACCGCTTGTAAGCAAAAGTTTCTCCTCGTGTTACGAGCCTCCGCGCATGTGTTGGCAAGGGAGAAGGCGTAATCAAGCTTCTCGTCGTTCTGCAAGTTGACGGGACACATCAAAGTTATTTACTAGTAGTACGTACTCTCTCCAAAAAGGGCTGACCATGTCATTGCTACCATCCCGTGCTCCGTCGTTTTGTATGTGCACTATTCACGTGCCATTGAGGAGAAAAAATATTGCATAGGTGCCATCGAAGTGCACGACTCACTTACGAAAAAGGGTTCCCCCCCCCGCTCCCCCCCCCCCGCACGAATCACTTACGCACTGCTTATCTAATTATCTCCATTTTCTTGCATGACACGTGCACCTTGATGCTAGATGTCTCGCGTGTTGGGAAAAGGATGAACAAAGCTCACGTAAAAGAAAAGAGTTGAAGAGCATAGATTCCCGACGACCGAGGAGGAGCAAGGAACCTCGCGGTGGAGCGTCTGCAAGGAACCTTGTGCATTTTCCCCTATTTTTTTGCCGCATGCCCACCTATAAACAAATAAAAGAACATGAACTTTTCGCTAACCACTAGAAACGGTACATGAAGATGCTAAGTTGAAGATGTTTTATACTCCCTCCGTTCCCAAATATAAGTCTTTTTAGATATTTCAATAAGGGACTACATACGAAACAAAATGAGTGAATCTACACTCTAAAATATGTCTACATACATCCGTATGTTGTAGTCTATTTGAAATGGCTAGAAAGACTTATATTTAGGAACGGAGGAATAGTTTATATTGAATTATTGATAACCACGCAACAAGCCACGCATGTACGGGGCGCATGCAGCCACGCATGTACACAAGACAACGCACTAACTCCATCCGGTCCAACTCATGCACAGACGCCGCGCCTGACATGGAGCACACAATGCACGTACACAAGACGTGCATGCACACATGCTCGGCCGCAGAATGCACGTGAATAACACATGCATGCGCACACACTCGGCTACATGGAGGCGTGCGCCATCCACGGCGATGTCCGGTTCGTCGTGCTACGGCGAAGCTCGCACGCAACGGTGCATACGCATCTCTTGCAACACCTCTTTGTCGTTGTTGCTCAACTACTAGTCGGAGACGAAGACGACTGCAGCCTCGGCCTTAGAGCTAGCACCGATGGAAAAACACGCACGCTTCTACGCATTGCGAGCACATACGGAGTGCCCACGACGTGGTGGTGGTGCGTCCCCGATCGCCTCTACTCCTTCTCGCATGTTGTCTATCAAGGCGGCTGCATGCTAATGATGATGTGGGTGAGATCTTCTAGGACTCGCAGCGATGACGAGGAAAATTATGAGACACAAGGTGACGTACACCATCAAGGTCCACGGTCGAGGGTGCTAGTAAGTGCTTAGATGTGCTTAGAGCAAGTACAATAGAGCTGAGTCGGTGGGCTATAAGGAATAAACTAGTACATTTCTGCTTAGTTGGAGGAAAGAGAAGAGGAGAGAGAAGGTAAGCGGGCTCTTCGTGAAGAGCCAGCTCTAGCATGTGCTCCTAGGCACTTTGTGAGAATGAAAGGTGGGCCACAGAATAAAAAAGTAGTAGTACACTCTTTTGATCTACACTATTGTACATGTTGATTATAAGATGGGCTATAGATGACATGGCACTGGCTTATACTACTAATGCTCTTTATATGACGTTCTAAGTGCATTAAATGGCTTAGTAACTCAAGTCTTCAATGCATTGGTGCTTAGTTTATTGGTGCCACATCATATTTAATGCCTATGTGGCGTGCTTAGCAGCTAGCTACTTGGGCCCTCCCCGACAAGAGCGTAAATAGCCAACCAGGCACTCACCTCCGGGCTCAAGCAACACCACGCCTTGGCGCTTGTTGCGCAGTAACGCCAACAATATCTACTTGTTAAATCCGGTGCCGACAGAATCTGCACCAACACACCAACTGCAGGGTTGTACGTACACCGATCGATTAGCTTGTTACAGCTTCCTTTTATTTAAACTACACGGTCACTCTTAACCTATCTCATTTCGGCTGGCTTTGCAAGTGGTAAACTGAATGCAACGAATTACTATACATCAACCGGTAAAAGCAGTGCGCATGAGATGTCCGGTGAGCTCAAATCTTTTTTGCGGAATCTGGTGAGCTCAAATCTGTTACGTGATACTGAAATAGTAGATTTGGTTTCACTAGTCATGTAGTCAAAAGACAAAACATATTTTAGTCACATAATATATCGAGGGTAGAATGGTCTTTTCATGTTAGACTTAACACCGTTATGTGCCAAAATTGACGGAAGTGTCATGAAGGAACAAAATAAAAATTGTGTGTCAAAAAGGGGAAATGATATTTTTTAGGGCCAAAAAAGGAAGCAAAATTTGAGAAAGTGCCAAATAAGGAATTCTCTCCATGATATTTCCCCGTCCGGACCGATCCCAAGTTGGCTTCTCTCCTTCTTGGCCCAACAAAAACCCTCCCTCCTTGTGGCGCTTCCCGCCTGGGCGCCCGGTGAGCCGCCCGCTCCACATTGATGGCAAGTTAGGGCGATGCGACCTCTCACTGCTTCCGCCGTTGAAGCGGCGCACCGACCGAGGGCACCGCCCGCTGCACGCCTAGCATTTCAGACTACACAATGGATAGTAACTTTAGAGCAAGTACTACAATTAGATGACATAAGCAGGCTATAAGGATTTAGATATACTATTTGTGCTTAGTTGAAGGAGAGAGAAGAGGAGAGAGAAGAGAAGCGGATTGTAAACGTGTAGCCGGTTGTACTCCAACATATACTTTGTGAGACAAAAGGTGCGGCCATTATTAATGATAATTGTATTTATACTAAAGGGACTAACGGACGCCTTAATTACTCCGTTTTTTAGACAAACCTTGGTGGGGCTATTATTGACTTTTTTTGAGCTATTATTAACTTGGACATGGGGTTTGGGGGCCAAAGGCCTACTATTATACTCGCACGACCGACCTGACATGCTCTACCCTAGCCGCCGCTGTATCATATGGTTTCGCACCGTTCCGGATCTTAGCGCCGCCACGCAATTCTTCTCCAGCCCTCCTCCCGGCGTGCACCGCGAGAAGGGACAACAGTCCTTCGAACCCCGCCTTTCGTGATCCTGTACGGGAGAGGGGCGATCAGGTTTTTGGGGAGCACACTCATGTGACTGCTGCCAGCGACGACTTCCTCAACGACAGCCTTCTTCCCCGACCTCGATAACCTCTTCATCAGCGACATGAGTGACACCATCAACCACATCGGTTCTGCTCGGCCATATAGTATGTGATTACATCCTCTGGTTTAGTCCACATCATTACTTTGATGTTTGCAATTATCGTCATGATCTATTTACTGCTGATTCGGATTAAATCTCACACTAAATTGCTCATATATTCAACAATCCAATCCAAAAACCTGATTACAGGCAATTTACTCCGAGTGGTTTTGCTGCGCTTTTGAAGCCGCCTACTTTTAAGGGGTGCAATATAAAGGTGGCGCACAAGAGCAGTATATTGGTTTCGAGATCATGTCGCTATGACGCCACTAAGGGTAAGCCTTTGAGGGCGATCTTAATCCTACACAGCAGAAGCTTTTCGAACATGGATACCCTCTTCAAAGCCGCCTGCTGAGTGTTCTTGACGATTCCATTGTGGATTCATATATGTCGTTTGACAATTGGCAAAGAACATGCGCTGCGCTGAGGCCACGTTTGGGCCCTCGGCGGCAACGAAGTTGTACGTCATGGAGCAATTCTGTGACTACAAGATGACCGATGAGCGCTCTGTTGTTCGGTGACTCATGAGATCTGATCACTCTCTAAGGAACTTGAGTACTTTAAGTGTGTGTTGCCGGACAAATTTGTTTCTGGGACCATCATTGTCAAGCTTCCACCTTCGTGGAACGATTTTGCTACTTCTCTGAAAAACAAGAGACATGAGTTTTCTGTTTTGGATCTCATTAACACTCTTGATTTTGAGGAGAAGGCGAGAGCAAAAGACACACGTGCTAGGGTCACTGAGGGAGCTTCTAGTGCCCACATGGTACACGAGAAGAACTTCTAGCCCAACCAGCCCCAAAACAACAAGAACAAATCTCAGGGGAAAGGCAAGTTTGATGCAAAGAACAAGCCGTCACATTCTACCAACTTCAAGAAGAATTCTCATAACGGGAAGGGATACAAACCTCAATTTTGGTAGCACCGCACAAAATTTATATGGCTGCATCTACCTGTTGCCAGCTAACCCCATGGTGCTCCAGGTATTCCTACATTCGTAACTAGGTAGAATGACCACCACAAGATGAAATTATCTTATTCGTACGTTGACTTGCTGAATGCAGTGCGGAACGATCCTGTCATGTGTGGAGGAGCAAACAAGCAAAGGTGCAAAGGTGGAAATCAACCAAGGACTTATGAAATTATATGTAATCTTCCTCGAGCAGGTCAAGATCCCCTTCGTCCGTGATGATCGTGTTTTGTCATGCCAAGCTATTGATATGTGCTACTGTTTTTGCAACACCGTTTAAGTATAGCTACTGTTTTCCTATCTTTTCAGATTCGGGACAATGAATACGATATCAGTGAACTGCACAATATGGACCCATGTTGAGTCATCTCTATTGCCTCATGTGTTTGCTGCAAATGTGTCGACATCAATTGCAAGATGAGGCAGGTAGCTAAATGTGGAGTTGCCAACATGCTCAAAGTGCCGCAACATTGAGAAGAAACAAAGCATGCCCAGGAAATTAATGTGTCTTGTGAGGAGGCCCTTTGCTCAGAGAAGCATCGACCGATTTTCTTTATTTCCACACCTTCTCACAACTTTGTATATTCGTTATAGTATGGTGAATCATTGAGATGCATAGACATGCTGAACTTTTGTTCTTCTGAATGTTAGTTTAATGTGAGTGTCTGCATCTAGTACCGCATCCTCTAATTTGGTGGCTACACACAGAGAAAATAAATCTCCTTAATTTACTCCATAACCACCCTATTAAATAGGCCTAGTAACAAACCAGGCGCGCATGCAATGGCTGGCGGGCACATGCATCCTGCATGCATGTCCAATCGAGACAAGCCCATGCGCCAACTCAATGCAGCAACGCAAAAGAAGAGAGCGGTTCTTGGAAAAAAAGCGAGTAGTTAGTGCAGCGGGCCTTATAAACACGAACAGCTCGCTCTCCCGCTTCCGTCTCCCCACCCAATTCCCCCCGCTCCCCAATCTTCCTCACTCGTCTAGAAAACCCCGCTCACCTTCTTCCTCACTCGTACAGAAAACGCCTGCTCCTCTTCTTCCACTCCTACAGAAATCCCCAGCCCTCCTTCTTCCCCACTCGCACTGCCACTAGGATCGGCTTTGGCTACTCTGCTCAAACCCGTGAGCTCGGCATGACGCCCACAAGGAAAATGGAGTCGGCTGGCCCCAGCACCAAGAAGATGAGGCTCCCGCCAGCGGCGATACCAGTTGTAGATCCTGCACCATTGAGGGCGGGAGAAGCGGCGAGCCCCCCACCCGGATCGAGGAACGGTAGAATCTCAGTGGACCGCATCTGCGATCTCCGGGTGTCATCCTTGAGGAGATCATCTCGCTTCTCCCCACCAAGTATTGCTGCCGCACACAAGTCCTCTCAACTCGGTGGTGCCCTCTATGGCGCATGCGCCCTCAATCTCGTGTCGTCAGAGATATCATCCTTCTGAATTTGATCTCATCAGAGCCATCGTCTCTTCTCACCAGCGGGGCCCGTTCAATGCCTCAGCATCTCGACAAGCTACCTGCTGTCCATACCCGGCAAAGGTGAACGCTTGGTGACATCCCCAATTCGGAAAACTCCAGCAGTTTGAGTTCTACCATTACCACGAAAGTTTCATACCACGAACATACCAAGAATTCGTGCCCACACCACCGTTGTCCATCTCGCAGTTTTCCTCCTCTCTCCACACCGCCACCTTCGCCCAGTGCTATCTACCAGACGATCTAGTACAAATGCTTCGACTCCCACTGCTAAAAAAACTTTTGCTTGTGGTGGTTTATCTGTCGGAAGCCTTTGCCTTGACCATCATCCACTCCAGTTGCCCTGCCCTGGAGCGCTTGCTGATTGTTTTGGGAATAGAAATCGGTATCAGTTTTCTCCAAATAAAGTCGCCTCACCTTAAAAGCATTGGAATTTGTTTTAAAGGACAGTAGCTCATCATCGAAGATGCCCCTTCACTTGAAAGGTTGCTCCTTCATAATTGTTATACACCTTCAGAAATAACTGTCGTCTCTGCGCCCAAACTGGAGACCTTGGGTGTAATTCGTGACCCGTTTAATAATCACAAGGAGTTGGTGTTTGGCTCCTCACTTTTTCAGGTACCGTATATTATCATCTACACATTTGTAATCATATGCTGCATTTTTCATTCGTGTGCATAAGTTTTATATCATCTTGGAGTACACTTTGGGTACTAATATTATGTTATATGCTCAATGAAGAGTTAAGTCCACCGATAGCCTATCAATGCTATTGGATTCTGTCAAGATCATATATATCGAGAATGTATAGTTTTGATCTGGACATAATTATTGGCTTCTTTGTGATGCTTTCGATCTGGAGAATTTATACATAGAGGTGATGATTTCATGCACATTGAAAGCCTGTATATATTGTACTAGAATTAAGCTGTTCATTTGTCGTTCTTTCGACATACTCTTTTCATACCTTAACTGTTTTCAATCTTCATGTCTACTTAGGCGAGAACCACATGGAGAAAAACATATAACCAATCGTTGGCGTAATAAGCACAAGGATTTTCTCAGTTCTCATGACATTCGTTTGAGGACAATAACGATGGGACGATATGCATCCAACCGGGCAAAGCGAAGCTTTGTCACATTCTTCTGTTGAATCTTTGAGGTTACTATTGTCCATGAGGCTTAATTTTTACAGCAAGAGATTTCTCACGGACGAACACGTTGAACAGCAAAAAAAGAAGTTTCAGGTGGATAAATGGGCTTCTAAACATGCTCGGCTTCTATTTACAATAAGTTGTAGACATCCTGAAATAAATTTTTTTGCAGGATGTTGATTTTATGGATCGAGACCGATCCATTTGTTTGTGACCGCAAAAAGAGTGGTTGGGTTAGATATTACTTTGTCATGTTCAATCTGGGTTTTGTCTAAAAATTTGATGAACAATTAATCCTTGGGCATTTTGTACCATTTGTATGCTTGACTTGCATGTTGTTTCCCTCGTACTCCCCTCCACCTGCCACTACACTGCCGCATCTTCCATGGTTGATGTCCGTTCCCGTCCGAGGCCTTGTCGTCGTTCTCCGCCTTGGTTAGCTCGCTGTGCCCGCCACCGTCTGGCGTTGTCAACATGGTCAACAACCAAGAGGAATCAGGAGATGACTGTACCTGGAGGAGGCTGACAGTAGGGACCCACCAGGGTCATTGCATTTCACAAGCAGGAGCTCAACTGCGCACTGTGCCGGGGCTGTGGCCCGTCTAGCCCACGCTTACGCTTTTATTAAGCACATGACAAGCCCAGTTGATATATTTTTTCTTTCTGAAATTGGCTAGCCCAGTTCTTCTTTTTTTGGAGAATACCAAAACCGAGGCCTACTTGCTTTTCTCAGCCTATTTGCTGCAAATCTTTCAAGGCGAGGAGGGATGTAAGTAGTAAGAAATGGGCTTCCCGGAAAAGCGGGCTATAAGTCGTAAGAAATGGGTTGTAAATTTTTAAACCAAAGCCAACTGGCAATTGCACTAAAATATCTTTTTTTCAGGATTTACACTCTCTACTCTTATAAAACCAAAGCCAACTGGCAATTACATTAAAATATCATATTTTCTCCCACAAGATAAACTACTCATACAAATGCATCTTCATGTTCCGTGCAACGAACGGGCATCTTGCTAGTTAAGATTCTAAATTTCATTCATTTTTTTTACGGAGAATTGTTTTTTGAATTTTATTTTGATATAATTTTTTGAAAATTATTTTTAACGTGACTCGAATTTTGTGATTAAAAGAGTTCGGACCCCACCGAAATATGCAAAATTTCGTTCAATTTTTTAGCAGTACCCAGAATATATGGTCTGTAATGCTAATAAAAACAATATGGGCTTCAAATATTCCTAAGAATTAGAAAATGGGCTGTAAATTATTGAAAATAATGGCTAATGGGTTGTATGCCGTTTTCCACAGATTTGGAGGCTGACTTCTGGGCCTACTAGGTTGACGATGACGCTGTCCTAAATTTTTTTTGACGCGTACGCAACGCTTTGTCAACTTAGTCAACACATAGCAATGACTGTTGGATGTCCATCCAACGACGCCGTCTTCTTCAATCTCGATCTTCTGCTCCGGCCGCCCAAACCAGCGCCGTGGACTGCTGCTCCCTCCTCCCGTGGCTGGCTGTGCTTTGCCACAGCCATCCCTCTAACCACCCACACATCCTGTTATTTTTCGGCGACGTCGGCCTCACCCATGACCCGACGGTCGGCGCTCGTTCTCCCCTCAGCGTGGGCATCCGCTGCGGTGGCTTCGCCGGCTCTGGGTGGTTCTCTTCCTGGGCCTCGCCCTTGTCCACCGCGTTTGTGCTCTCGGCGCGGCGAGGTCAATATGGTCAACAAACAATAGCCATCGGAAGAGACTGACAGTAGGGGCCCACACAGGAAAATGCCTCCTTATTACGCGCAAAATAATGATCCCTCCACACGAGCAGTTGGGACCACGGAAGGGTCTTTGTATTTCGTGAAAAAATGTTCCCCATTGTCGGCTCGGACCCACCGGAAATGCCTCCTTATTACGCACAAAAAAATGAATACTCCCACTGCTAGCTGGGACTCACCTTGGTGGGAGGCTGACTTGTGGGCCTACTAAGTTTACGGGGACGGAGGGCTTTGTCAAATTAGTCAATATGAATGATTCTAGCTCCAGTGATCGTATAATGTCCATCCAACGGCCGCAGTGCTTCTTCAACCTCTGGTCTTTGTGCTCCAGCCGCCCAAAGCAGCGCCGGTCGTGCCGCATGCTCCTGCCTCCCGTGGCCGGCTGTGATGCCGCGGAGTCCACACCGCCCCTACTACTCCCACACCGGGCCGTGCCATCCCTCTACTCACCCACACCCCCTGTTATTCTGCGGCGACGGCAGCCTCACCCTCGTACTCCTCTTCGCGTGGGCATCCACTGCTGCGTCTTCCCCGGCTCTGTGTCGTCCCCTTCCTAGGCCTTGCCGTCGTCCACCGCCGTGGTGCTCTAGGCACGGCGTGGTCAATGTGGTCAACGACCGACTTCCATCGGAAGAGTACTGTGCGTGGAGAGGCTGATAGCTGGGTCCACGGCGGCCGCAAGGAAGTGCCTATTCATTACACGCAAAATAATTATTCCTCCACCTGACAGCAGGGACCCACCGGACGGGCCACCATATTTCATGAAAAAAATGTTTCCCCCTGACTGCTGGGACCCACCAGCTACATCTTCGCATGCAAGGAAGTGCGTCCGGGCAAAAAAAACGATTCGCCCCCCTGACTGCTGGGACCCACCAGCTACATCTTCGCAGGCAAGGAAGTGCCTGACAGTCGGGACCCACCTGGTCGAAGCGTACGTAGCATTGTCATTACGTGTCGCGAACGATATGCGTACATATATCTTTGGTCGATGTGAGGCGTGCGTGTCGTAGTAGAGGCGCGTACATGTCGTAGTAGAGGCGCCGTAGCATGTACACGCGTGCGTCTGGCGGCGGTGCAAGAAAGAAAATCTGACCCGCGTCGTACATACGGGTAGGATCTCGAACGCCTACTCGTGCATACGTACATGGCTAGGTCAGAACGGAGAAACGGCATCGTCATCGTGTTCATGGGGAGCCAACCGGTTGGGTCGGAATGAAATGCATGGTCGTGTACATTGGGAGAACTTAGATGGAACAGGCGATGGAAACGAGGCCTGGCGTACCGCAGAACGGAGGAAACAGACCTCCTACATTCGGAACGGGGTCCTGTTGATCGGGAGGGGTGTGGCGTGCCGCCAAAGCGGAGAAGCGGACCTCCTACGGTCGGAACGAGGGTCCTATTGATCGGGAGGGTGTGGCGTACCGCATAAAGCAGACCAAACGGACCTCCTATGGTGAAACGTGGGTCATGTTCGCCGGGAGGGTGTGGCGTACCGCAGCGGACGAAGCGGACCTCCCTACGGTCGAAACAGGGGTCTGTTCGCCGGGAGGGTGTGGCGTGCAAAAGCAGGACTCCACGGGATCTGTTCATCTCCACCGTCGACCTCCTCCGGCCTCCACGTGTTACCGTCGACCTCCTCCAGCCTCCACGGGCTCCTGTTCATCCAGCCTCCACCGTGCGCTTCTCCACCGGCTACTGTTCAACCACCCCTCCACGGGCACCCCTCCACCGTCTACTGTTCATCCAGCCCTCCACACCACGGGGTCTTGTTCAACCACCCCTCCACGGGCACCCCTCCACCGTCTACTGTTCATCCAGCCCTCCACACCACGGGGTCTTGTTCATCTAGAGACAAAGCCACCGGCCATTCATCCAAACCCCCCGCAATGCTCCTTTGTTCATCCAATCGATCGGCTTGATTAGCAGCAGTAGTGAAGAATCGCTCGATCGGGTTGATTAACAGCCATTGATTGATCGCTCAAGTTCGATGCAGCGTAACTTGCGGTCTGTCGCTTTCGGGTTCAGTTAGAGCCCAACACCTCGCCCGGGTTTAGTTAGAGCCAACGCCTCGCACACACGCGCGTATGTGTACGAGAGAAATCCGCATCGCTCAGTCCCCGACCTCCCACCGTAACCGGGAACTCCCTGAAATTTTCCTCCCCCTCGCTTCTACCACGGTTTTTTCCGTCATGGACGGCCCAAAGAATGTGATGCAGCTGCGTCTCCGGCCCGCCTAGGACGAAAAGCCCATTTTCTGTCATGATATTTTGTCATAGAAGTAGGAGCCCACCACATCTATGATGATACCGGGTTTTGTCACAATTATCGTCATACAAGTGGCATATGTATGACAAAAAAAATTTCGTTCAGCCCAAAATGTCATGGATGTGTCTTTTTTTGTAGTGCCGCCGGGGGCCATCATCATCACCGCGATCTTCACCAACACCTCCGCCATCTTCACCAACATCTCCATCACCTTCCCCCCTCTATCTACAGCGGTCCACTCTTCCGCAACCTGCTGTACCCTCTACTTGAACATGGTGCTTTATGCTTCATATTATTATCCAATGATGTGTTGCCATCCTATGATGTCTGAGTAGATTTTTCGTTGTCCTATTGGTGGTTGATGAATTGCTATGATTGATTTAATTTGCTTGTGGTTATGTTGCTGTCCTTTGGTGCCCATCATATGGCGTAGCGTGGATCACACCATAGGGTTAGTTGTATGTTGATAGGACTATGTATTGGAGGGCTAGAGTGACAGAAGCTTCAACCTAGCATAGAAATTGATGCATGCGGGATTGAAGCGGGACCAATATATCTTAATGCTATGGTTGGGTTTTACCTTAATGAACGTTAGTAGTTGCGAATGCTTGCTAATAGTTCCAATCATAAGTGCATAGAATTCCAAGTCAGGGATGACATGCTAGCAGTGGCCTCTCCCACATAAAACTTGCTATCGGTCTAGTAAAGTAGCCAATTGCTTAGGAGCCTAACTGGTCACGTAGCCCCTCACCGCCCACGTGCACTAACCCGCCTTACATAAAGTGTCATCATGACCATAAAGACTATTTAACTACAGACCGTTTGGACACCGAGTGGCTCTTGGACTCCTGGTGGTCGAGTGGGTCTTCATGGTCGAGTGTCTTTGAATCATCGGTGGAAACCTACGAGGTCGACTGGTAGGCAGCTTCTTTCGCAAGTGTCCTTGGGAAGGGTAACTTTGGGCAGATCTATGACACAACCCTAGTTACATGACTTCATCATTAGCCCCTGAATGGATCGAGGTTTGAGTGAGGAAGGAGTTGATAATCTTTCCGGCCTGTTCTTCGTGTTGCGAGTGTGCCTTACTCTGGATCAACGACATTTTAGTAATGGCGTCAACTTCTCTTTCAGTCGCCTTGATCCATTCTTCACATTTGCCGAGTGAACTTTTGTGAACTTGAGGATTTCGGCTGACGGATCGGAGGAAATCTGTTGTCGACAGGTTGCTCCGCGGTTAGCGGATTTGTGAGATCTGAATTTTGGGAAGCGCGCGAAGCGGAGAAAACTGCGGCTTTTCGGATGGGATAAAGCGATGACGCCTCGATCTTTCTTGCCGCCTTTTTGCCATGTATCATGCCGGCGCGCTGTTTATGATTTTGGCCGGGATTGCTGGGCCTACGATCGACCACTCGGAAGCGGCCTCATATAAGGCATCGGACAGGGTATTTTGAACAGTGTGACCCCAATCTTCCCCTCCTTCCGCCTCCAAATCTTTCTGTTGCGCTCTTAGCCTGCTCGGCGCCGCAGCTCAGTACTTGCTTCGCCGGCGACCATGGTGAAGGAGAAGACCGCAGCCTTGGAGCGGGTGAAGAAGGCAGTGGCGAAGGCGAAGGGGAGAGCGCCCAGTCGGGGCGGATCTTCTTCGCGGTCCAAACAGCCGCAAGGTTGGGTCCAAGGAGATTGGATCCGCTCGACCATCACCGAGAAGGACCTCAACGATCGCCAACGAGGGACTGATCCTCCATGGGTCAGTGAGGCTTCCGGGAGCGGAGTGGCAGCCGTAACAGAAGAGGGTGAGTCGTTCTCCTAGCCACTCCCGTAGATCGAGGATTTTCTCTGCCGCGAATCCTTTCTTCCGGGGGTTTCGAACGTTTTGGTGTGCAACTCCATCATTTCCTCCCAACTCCATTGTCTATCTTGCTGCTTTACGTGTCGTTATCACGAAAACTTCTTGGGCTGTCGGCCGCCTTGGGGCCTCTTCAAGCATATATTCACTTGTCGCTCTCAGACGGTGAAGAAAAGCGAACCGAATGACGAGAGAACCCAAGTAATCCAGATGTGTCGGGGACTCGGGGTCCGGATGAGGGGAAGGCGCTTTTCGGCTATGACTCTCCCCGACTTCGGTTAGAGGGTGGCACTTTACGACACTGGTTCTCTTGCCAAGACCAGCCGGCGCCGGAGCAATCATTGGACTCCCTCCTTTCTCCATGAGTCGAGTGAACAAGCCTTCTTCCCTGAAGGTGCTACCAGAGGAGAAGTCCCAAGTAAAATTGTTGATGGAACGCGTAGTCCAGCTCATTTGCGATGGGGTGACCGGCATGGATCTTCTGGAAGTTTTCCTCCGACGGCGTATTCAGCCACTCCAATACCGAGGCCATCCGATGTGGATGTACTCTGGTACTGATGATACCACTCGGGTCCATCCAGAGGAGGTCGAAGACGCCACGCTAGAGAAGTGGATGACTACCATCACAGGAAACAATGATAATCCTCACGGAGCTAGGAGGATTCCCCCACTCGACCATTCTTACGAGACAGACAAGGTATAACCACTTATCTCCGACTGTGATTCTGATGCATTCATTCTGTTTTGATGCAAATTCGTCGACTGACTTTTACCTTGTTTTGTTGTCTTCCAGGCCACCATTGAGATGTACTCGATGCCCAGCAGGCGCGGGAACCGGTCGAAGAAGAAGAAGGAAGCGGAGGTGAAAGCCGGGAAGAATGGGAGTCCAGCGGCGAGGAGGATGAGGGGGCGACAGCTACGATGAAGAGGAGGAGGAGGAGGAAGAGGAGGAAGGCGTCGATCCTCCCGCTCGGAAGGAAGGTCCAAGTTGGCGCATGACCCGGCGGTCGGGCGCTGATAAAATTTGTTCGCCCAGGCGGTCGATGAAGCGACCTCGGACAACTTCCCTGCGCCCGATCGAGAAACCGCCCGAAGCAACCTCGAACAACGTCGTCAAAGCCGTGAAGGCCCCTGCCCAAGATGCGGATGGTCATTCCCACCATCTCCGGGTAATCAGCGAACTTGTATTTCTCTATTCAACATGAGT
Organism: Aegilops bicornis; assembly: GCA_021605145.1. Lineage (NCBI taxonomy): Eukaryota > Viridiplantae > Streptophyta > Magnoliopsida > Poales > Poaceae > Aegilops > Aegilops bicornis. The sequence continues at coordinate 628,837,599 of CM038670.1, forward strand.
GTACTTTTGGTCGACTTGATGACTGATCAGCGATTCTTGAAATCTGCGGTCTTTGCTACCTCCGAGACCTCAGCCAAGCATGAAGATCAGGAAATGGAAGATGCCGTCACCTCCAACCTTGGTATGATCTCTGTAGTTTCTCTTTTAGTCGATTGGATTTTCATGTTTACTTTTGAATCTTTCTTGTAGTTCCGCCTCATGTCATTGATCTCCCCGATGATGACGAGGAAGCACCGTTGAGGAAGAGGAAGAACAAGAGGGTGCCTGCTGGCAAGGCTGCTCCAGTTGTGACGATACGCGAGACGCTGGTTTCCGAGGGAGGCAACCCCGCTCGGGCTTCTGTGTCTTTTGCTGTACGGCGACAAGTGCCCGACCCACTTCGTCATTGCTGATCCACCATCCCTTTTTGCTATACACCACGTCCGGAAGACCAAGTGAGTGCTGCTAAGGAGGCTATCATGAGCAGGGATCATGATGGAGCAAGTGAAGGCAGTCCGAGAGGCCAGCCAGGCGGCCTATGATGCTAGTTCAACTCTCCAGAGCAATGTCCAAGTAAGTCGATCGTTGCTTGCTCTGTTAGGATATGCTACCTGAAACTGATTGCTCTGTTAGGACATGCTACCTGAAACTACTTGCTCTGTTAGGACATGCTACCTGAAATTGCTTCTTTCTGAAAATTTCCATATCTGTACACCCACTGGGTGGGTGTGTCGATTGAGTTTTTGTGGGGGCACGCTGAGTGCACCCACTGGGTGTAGTCCCCGAGACTACGATGGACTGCGTGCAGTCGACTATAGTCTTTATACTTTGAACTTCTTCACTCGGCCTGGTCGGACCAAGTCGAATGGAACCGTAAAACCGGTGGGGGGCAGCTGAGTGCACCCACTTGGGTGTAGTCCCGAGACTATGGTGGACTGCGTGCGATTGACTATAGTCTAAAGAACTGTTTTTACCACGGTGACGGCGACGATTAGCCATGGTTTTAGAATCATAACCTTTTTGCCTCTTTTGGTCGATTGGTGAACCAAATTAGTAAAAACCGATTGGGGGCATGCTTTGAGTGCACCCTGGGTGTAGTCCCGAGACTCTTGTCGAATGTTTTGATTTGGTGTAGTCTTAGAAATGCTATGATTTTTCCTTAGTCACTTTCGGAAGTGATCTGTCTTTGATGTCTTTTGTTGATTGACTCTTTGTAGAAATCTTGCGAGCTTGTGGCTCACTATCTTTGAGTTAGAGAACAAACAGATCCAGCTCAACCTCGACTTGAAGCTTGCTCAGGAGAATTTGTAGAAGGCGAAGGATGAAGCAAAAGGTATGGCTGGTGAGAACTTTGATGGCTGTCTTTGTTTTTTTGTTCATTCTCAACTCTGTTCTCATTGTTGCTTTGTAGATAAACTGGAGGAGACTCTGAAGAAGAAGGATCTTGACCTTGCAGAGGCACAGAAGGCGGCTTTGGAGAAAACAAAGCTCGCTGAAGAGAAACTTGCCTCAGTCGACAAACTTGAAGATGAAAATGCCAAGCTGAAAGGCGCTCTTGACGCGGCCAACAAGGAAGTTAGTCGACTGAAGAACGACAAGATTGCTCTGTCTGACAAGGCCGGCCAATTGGCGGGGAAGCGAAATGACCTGGAGGTTTATATTGGAGGGCTCGCCAAGAAGTTGTTCCTCATGCTTGAAGGTAATCTCTTTTATCTGACGGTCTTGCTATCACCGGCTCATCGCATGATTATTGTTTTGAGTCTGAGCTGTGTTTTCAGAAATCTGTCAAAACTTCAAAGAAGAAACCAGTCGAGTAGAAACCAGCCTGGACCCCATCAACTCTCCTGTGAAGGACGAAGCTGCTATGAATGTGCTCCGACTGGAGTCTCGCGTTGCTAGCGTGGTGGATTATCTTGCTTTCATTGAAAGTTGTGGTGTCACGGATCGAATCAACTCTCTGGCGGATCGGGCCTTGAGAATGACCTTGAATCATAATGACTCGTGAATCAGATTCCAAGTCGAGGTGCAAGAATGGAAAAAGTCTTCTACCGGTGTGGTCTTGATGTTGCTTTGTCTACGGTTCGTGTCCACTTTGCAAGGAAGCGCCAAGAGGACAAGCTGGCGTCCTCAAAGTTGCCAACACCAGGAAATGCGACTTCCGATCTTTCATGGAGACCTTCATCGCTGCTGCTACCCGTATTGCCGGCGGAATCGACCTCGACCAGTTTGTTGCACCTTCCGGTCCTCCACGGAGGAGTAAAAACTTCTAAGTCCCATCTTAAATTTGCCTCGGAATGCCGAGTGGTTTTTGTAACCGACAAACTTTAACGAGGCTTAACGCTGAGCACTTTCGAATCCATAGGATGTTTATCCGAACTTGATCTATCCTTGAACATGCTTTATTTGCCTTGAGAGAACTTTGCTCTTCATTGAATATATTTCATAGTTGTAAGTAGTATCCTTGAGGTGAAACTCCGATTCGACTTGTACTTCATCTATCTTGCAGGTAGAGGCAGACCTGACTGCGGCCCGACCTCGTCGTTCTTGCGGATTGGGAAACCGCACGTTGTACTTGTGGCGAAGCTCCGAAGGAGAAGGTAGCAGTCGACCTGCACCTCATCGTCCTTGCGGATTGGGATGGACCGTACGTTGTACTTGTGGCGAAGCTCCGAAGGAGAAGGTAACAGTCGACCTGCACCTCGTCGTCCTTGCGGATTGGGATGGACCGCACGTTGTACTTGTGGCGAAGCTCTGAAGGAGAAGGTAGCAGTCGACCGGCACCTCGTCGTCCTTGCAGATTGGGATGAATTCCTTACTTAGGCGAGTACTGGACTGCAGCTAAGCCTCCGGCGGAGGTGTGCTCTCCACTCGGTAGTATTTTTTATCACTTAGGCGAGCACTTTGGGCTGCAGCTAAGCCCCGAGTGGGAGGTTTGCTGCGCCACTCGGTAGGATTTCTATTACTTAGGCGAGCAGCGGGCTGCAGCTAAGCCCCCAGTGGGAGGTTTGCTCTCCACTCGGTAGGATTTCCATTACTTAGGCGAAACCTTTGGGCTGCAGCTAAGCCCCAGTGGGAGGTTTGCTCTCCACTCGGTAGGATTTTTATGGTGTAGCTTTGAAGGAGAAGGTAGCAGTCGACTTGCACCTCGTCGTCCTTGCGAAGTGTTCATTATTTTGGATGTTTAGGCGAATCCTTGGGCTGTTGCTAAGCCCCTGAGTGAGAGGCCGACTCTCCACCCGGTAGGATTTAAATACTTAGGCGAGTACTTGGACTGCAGCTAAGCCCCCGAGTGGGAGGCTGGCTCACCACTCGGTAGGATTTTGAATACTTAGGCGAGTGCTTGGCCTGCAGCTAAGCCCCAGTGGGAGGCTGGCTCACCACTCGGTGGGATTTTGAATACTTAGGCGAAGTGGATTCGCAGCTAAGCCCCCGAGTGGGAGACTGGCTCTCCACTCGGAAAGGATTTTGAATACTTAGGCGAAGCGGATTCGCAGCTAAGCCCCCGAGTGGGAGACTGGCTCGCCACTCGGAAAGGATTTTGAATACTTAGGCGAGTACTTGGACTGCAGCTAAGCCCCCGAGTGGGAGGCTGGCTCACCACTCGGTAGGATTTTGAATACTTAGGCGAAGCAGATTCGCAGCTAAGCCCCCGAGTGGGAGACTGGCTCGCCACTCGGAAAGGAATTTTTTTACAAACTTAGGCGAACCGGATTCGCAGCTAAGCCACCCACTGGGGGAAATTTTGACAAAAATTAATATCAATCACTGGGAAAATTATAACATTCTTGTCTTAGATAAACAAACTACAAAAGTACTTTTATTACATCTCAACCGAGTGAGTATTTAAGTATAAAAGGCGGAGCAGCTCCGCATTCAAGCTCGAGGCTCGTCGATCTGGCGATCAACGTTGTAGAGATGATCGCTCCGTTGTGGAGAACTCTTGTGACGATGAAGGGACCTTCCCAAGTGGGAGCGAGCTTGTGTGGTTTCTGTTGATCCACTCGAAGGACCAAATCTCCCTCTTGGAAGGCTCGACTCTTCACATTTACGGCATGGAATCGATGCAAGTCTTGGCGATAGATAGTCGAGCGGATCAGGGCCATCTCCTCTCCTCTTCCAAGAGGTCGGCGCATCTTGCGGGCTTGTTACTGATTCTTCTTGAGTATAGTTCGACTCGAGGCGCATTGTGAAGCAGGTCACTTTCGGTAGAAGCTGCTTGACTCCATAGACCGGGAAGAATGGAGTTCTCCCGATCGACCCGATTAGGAGTGGTCCTCAATCCCGGAGAACTGATGGAAGTTAAATGGACCCAAGCTCTGCTGCGTGCTTGAGATCACGCATCGGCCGTGGTTTCAGCCCTTTGAGAATGAGGATATTTTCACGCTACCTTGTCCATTCGGCGAGGATGAGCAAGCGAAGCATAGTCGACCAGCGTGCCCTAAGAAGCGCGAAGGCTTTGAACTTGTCATTATCGAAGTTTGACCCATTGTCGGTGATGATGCTATGCGGAACTCCATATCTGAATATCAACTCTCTGATGAAACTGATAGCGATTGCATGCATCAAGGTTCTTGATGGGCTTGGCTTGATCCACTTGGTGAACTTGCCGTGCTACTAGCAAATGAGTGAAGCCGCTTACGCCCGGTTCTCGATGGTCCAATCATGTCTAATCCCCAAACAGCGAAGGGCGGGGCAGGTGGAATGGTCTTCAAAGGCTGAGGCGGGCTTGTGTGACATGTTGGAATAGAAGCGACAACCTTCACACTTATCGACTATTTCTTTTGCCATTTCATTTGCTTTGACGGTAAAATCCCGCTCGGTATGCTTTAGCCACAATGGTCGAGAAGGGCGCGCATGATAGCCACAGGTCCCCAAGTGGATATCTTCAAGAATTATCGACCTTCTTACGGCGTGATACACTTACGGCCGACTCGATCGCGCTTTCTCTGTACAACTGTCCCTTGATCACTATAAAGGCCTTGGATGAAGCCAGACGATCTGTCGAACCTCTTCTTCATTCTCTGGAGCTCTTTCCTTAGGATATATGCGATGTGCGGCACTGTCGATCGGGAGTGATGACCACAACTTCCATAATCAGGTCGACCACGGTGGGACCTCAACTTCGATCGGATCATTAGCACTCTTTTGCTGCGGGGCTTCTTACGTGAAAGGATCCTCCTGCCTTGATGGTGCATGAATGTGCTCCAAAAATACATTCTTGGGAATGGCTTCCCTCTTGGACCCTATCTTCGCCAAATCATCCATGACTTGATTTTTCGATTGGGGTATATGATGAAGCTCTAACCCCTCGAATTTCTTCTCCGGCTTTCTCCTTTGCATTACGATAACCGATCGCCATTTGGGCTTCGACATCCACTCCTTCATCACTTGATTAACAACGAGATCCAGTCGCGTAGACCATAAAGGCGGCGGGCCTTGATGAAATGGCCATACGCAACCCATACACAGTGCTTCATATTACGCTTCGTTGTTGGAGGAATCAAAGTGAATCTGGAGAACATATTTGAGCTTATCTCCTCGGGAAACCAACACAACTCCCCTTTTGAACTGTTGACATCTTGGAACCATCGAAATACATAGTCCGATGCTCCGAGTGAACTTGAGTCGGAGCTGCTGTTCGATCCACTTTCGGTGAGGAAGTCTGCTATTGCTTGGGACTTGATGGCTTTCTTTGCCTCAAATTTGATATCAAGGGAAGGAGTTCAATCACCCATTTAGCCACTCGACCGATTGCATCTCTGTTATGAAGAATTTCCGACAATGGGGCATCGGCGGCATTTGTAATGGAATGATCGGAGAAATAATGAGCAACCTTCTTTGTGGTCATATAAATCCCATAAACAAGCTTACGATAGTGAGGTATCTTTGCTTTGATGGGAATTGACGCTTCAGAAAGATAATAAACTGGGCGTTGAACTTTGAAGGCTTTTCCTTCTTCTTCCAGCTCGACCGTAAGTACGGTACTGACGACTTGTCCAGTGGCTGCCATGTAAAGCAACAAAGGCTCTTTGCTGATAGGAGCAGCAAGCACCGGCTGGGTGGAGAGGACAGCTTTTAGCTCTGCAAACGCTGCATAAGCTTACAGAGTCCACTCGAACTTGTCGACTTCTTCATCGATCGGTAAAGAGGCAATGCCTTTTCACCGAGGCGAGATGAATCGACTTAAGCGGCCAAGCATCCGGTAAGCTTGGATATCGTGCACACGCGCAGGCGCTTCATTAGATATAGTGCCAACCTTTTGGGATTAGCATCGATTCCTCGCTCGAAGCGAAAACCGAATGGCATCTTGACATAACGAAGCACCGAATGGAGTGATGAGCGATGTTTTAATCTCGCCGGGTCCATACAGGCGGATCTGATGGTACCCGAGAATAGGCGTCTAAAAGACAACCTCTCACATCCCGTAGTTGAGTCGACTATTTGGTAAATGCGAGGAAGAGGAAATGATCTTCGGGCGAGGCTCGATTGATATGCTTGAAATCGATGCACATGCATAGCGACTTGTCCTTCTTGGGGACCATGACGACATTGGCGAGCCACTCGGAGTGGTAGATCTCTCGGATGAAATCTGCCGCTAAGAGCCGAGCCACCTCTTCACCAATGGCCTTTCTCTCGGATGATATTCTTTAACTGGTTTGACTTTTCGGTCGACTCGTAGGCGGTGCTCAGCCAGCCCCCTGGGAACACCTGGCATGTCAGCAGGCTTCCATGCAAAGATGTCCCAGTTCTCACGGAGGAACTGGATGAGCGCTTCTTCCTATTTTGAGTCGAGTGTTGCTGAGATGTTGGTCGGAGCAGCATTGGTATCAGTCGGGTGAATGTGAACCTGTTTCGTCTCACCGGATGACTGGAATGCTGACTCTGTAGCGGGCAAATGCTTCATGGCTACCTCATCGTTGCCGCCGCCGATCTGAACAGCCACTCGGTAATCTTCAAGCCAAGTGTCAGGCTTGGATTCACCAGTGAACTTACTGACTCCAGTCGCCAACCTGAAGTTGGGAGGAATCACCGTGGCTTTGATGGCTCTGCTGAAACACTCGTACTGAGACATGAACTTCTGCTGCTAGAGGAACATCTACTGTCATGGCCATCTTGGTGAGCTCTGTTCTGTCGACCAAACCTTGAGCGATAATAGATCTCGCATCAAAACCTGGTTCCACAGGGTCATTTGGAACTCTTAGCCCAACAACTTGTCTTTGGCGTCTGTCGTCTTGCTGCCGAGGGCGTATGATCCACCCCTTGGGGAGGAGTGGGCACTCGGCGTCGATCATTGCGATCGAATCGGTGCCCATATTGCTCGCAGCTCTTGTACTGATCATCACGCCGGCCCCCACGTTCCTCACGCCTCGGGGGCGATCTCGGACTATGGGCCGACTGGACCGAATTCGCAGCGACGGATCGGCTATGAATCATGTTCCGTGACTGTGATACGACTGAGTTTTGGTCTCCTGCCGCCCGGTGCAGATCTCTGATTTGTAGCAAACCTCTACCCGCCTCTGACTGGGAAGGCTGAATTGACTCTACGCTATCTGAGCGGCTGCTAAATTCTGAATCGGAGTTCGATATACGAGTTGGTGGCTGGAAGAGGCGGCGTCGGATGGATTCTGGAACCCTTGCTGCGCAGCATCTCGTCGATACTCGGCTGAAGGTTCTCGGTCGAGTCGCTCAACCCGAGTTAATGGCGCGCATCCTCCAAGGCACGAGCCTCGGGGGTTTCTCCAACGATAGGAGTGTGAAGCGCATCCATGTTCCGACGGCGAAGCTCCTCCCTCTGAAGAGAAGTGAGGGGCTCGGGCAGGTACTCTTCGTGGGCTTGCTCCGGATCGCCTCCACCGTCACCTCCGTTGGTGCGGGTGAATCCGGGGGGACTGCGTGGTCCATCGACCATCAGAACCTCTGCCGCCCGGAGTCCTTTGCTATCACATTTGGATCACGATCTCTGTGGAGCAGTCGAACAGGCCGTAGAGAGATTCGTCGGGCTCGATCGCGCGACTTGGGGGTGGCCGGGCGGGCCACCGCATGCCTCACCCACCGCTGAAGCCTCGACCGGCCGGGCAGCTTGCTCCGGCGGAGAGGCTGAAGCGAGGCGACACGAGAGCCAACCCATCTTTGGGTCGACGGTTGCCGCATGAGGGCGCCCATGACACCTGCGAAAGTCGTCGCCCAGCAGACGGGGAGCGCGTCCACGTCGAGTGGAGTCTCCACGAAGCCAAAGCGGAGTCGTCGGCGGCGAGCGTGGCGCACCAAAGGCGGATCTCGCGGCCTCGACCAGAACTCCACCGAAACCATGATGTAGGAAATCGAAGAATCCCAACTTCTCCAACAAATCGCTAGAACACCTGCCCTACGGTGGGCGCCAACTGTCGTGGTTCTAAGCCTGACAGTAGAATGGGGGGTAGGAATGGAGAGGCAAGATCCTAGCTATGGAGTAGTTGCATACGCAAGGGATTTACGAGTTCAAGCCCTTTTAGGAGGAAGTAACAGCCCTACGTCTCGGAGCCCGTAGGCGGTCGACTAGATTATATGCGTATGTGTTACAGGGGTGCCAACCCTTCTACCAATGGAGGGGGGTGGCTTATATAGAGTGCGCTAGGACCCCTGCCAGCCCACGTAGCGGAGGGTTTAAGGTACGTTAAGGCTAGGCGTTACTGGTAACGCCTTACATAAAGTGTCATCATGACCATAAAGACTATTTAACTACAGACCGTTTGGACACCGAGTGGCTCTTGGACTCTAGGTGGTCGAGTGGGTCTTCATGGTCAGTGTCTTTGAATGCATCGAGTGGAAACCTACCGGTCATTGGTAGGCGAATTCTTTCATGAGTGTCCTTGGGAAGGGTACCTTTGGGCAGATCTATGACCCTACCCTAGGTACATGACTTCATCAATTACCCCTTTGATTATGAACATGAATATGCTTTGTGAGTGAGTTACGTTTGTTCACGAGGACATGGGAGAAGTCTTGCTATTAGTAGTCATGTGAATTTGGTATTCGTTTGATATTTTGATGAGATGTATGTTGTCTAGCCTCTAGTGGTGTTATGTGAGCGTCGACTACATAACACTTCACCATTATTTGGGCCTAGAGGAAGGCATTGGGAAGTAATAAGTAGATGATGGGTTGCTAGAGTGACGAAGCTTAAACCCTAGTTTATGCGTTGCTTCGTAAGAGGCTGATTTGGATCCATATGTTTCATGCTATGGTTAGGTTTACCTTAATACTTTTGTTGTAGTTGCGGATGCTTGCAATAGAGGTTAATCATAAGTGGGATGTTTGTTCAAGTTAGAACAACACCCAAGCACCGGTCCACCCACATATCAAATTATCAAAGTACGAGCATAAATCATATGAGCGTGATGAAAACTAAGCTTGCGATATTCCCATGTGTCCTCGGGAGCGCTTTTCCTATTATAAGAGTTTGTCCAGGCTTGTACTTTGCTACAAAAAGGATTGGGCCACCTTTACGCACTTTATTTACTTTTTGTTACTTGTTGCTCGTTACAAATTATCCTATCACACAACTATTTGTTACCACTTGTTTGATGCTTGCGAGAGAATACCTTGCTGAAAACCGCTTATCATTTCCTTCTGCTCCTCGTTGGGTTCGACACTCTTACTTATCGAAAGGACTACGATAGATCCCCTATACTTGTGGGTCATCAGTCCACGTGATCTGAAGACTTGTTACACTTGAGGACTGTGAATCCTCCAGCCGGTTAGGCGTCGCGTTCTGAGCATCCAAGAGTCATTGTGGATTGCCGGTGAACGAAGTCTATGAAGGTTTGGAAGTCTACCTTGAAGACTTACGGAGTGATTGGGTGAGGACTAAGTGTCCTTAGCTTAAGGGAATAAGGTGAAGACACGGTCTTCTGAGTTAAATCTCAGCCTCCCTAACCAGACGTACAGTTGTCATAGCAACTGGAACTGGTCCAACAAATCACTGTCCTCACGAAGCAACTGGTTCTATCTCTTACTTCTCTTTACATACAGTTTGTCCTTGTGAAGTCATTGCTTGCTTGCATTATCTTTTTGACTTCACTGTGTGACGACTATTGTTGTTTGGCTTCACACTATCTTCCATCCTGATCCATACTACTAGCTGCTAATAGTCTTCGTACTTTCACTTCATTGAATACTTGACTATGGCTTGTCTAGTATAGTCTACCTTCCGCTACATGTCAATAGGTTCATTTCTATTGTTTGTCTTCGAAACTCCCATGTTTTGAAGACTTTCATAAAAATCGCCTATTCACCCCCCTCTAGTCGATAACTATCACTTTTGATTGGTATCAGAGCAAGGTACTCCCTTGTTCTGTGTGATTTGGTTTAACCACCTGGAGTTTTAGCTATGTCGACTGTAGGGATAATCAAAGTCTCCGCTACGTGCCCTGTCTTTGATGGCACTGATTACCCCTACTGGAAGAATAAGATGCGCATGCATCTTGAAGCCATAGATGTCGATCTATGGTATGTAGTCAAGAACGGCGTTCCCAAGACTGGTGAAGGTGTCACCCCTGCTGATGTCAAGAAGTTCGTTCAACTGGATTCTACTGCCAAGAACATCATCCGTGGTCATCTGACCAAAGGACAGTATGGTCGTGTGAGTGCTCTGGAAACGTCGAAGCTAGTCTGGGACTGGCTCTCCAAGGTCAACGAAGGCGTCTCAACCCAGAGCGAATCAAGGATCAGTGTTCTTTGCAACCTCTTCAACCGCTTCAAGAGACACGACAATGAGAACGTCCAGCTCACATTTGATCGCCTCGCTGATATCACAAATGAGCTTCATGCTCTCGGTGCCACTGAGATCGCCAAGCATGAAATCGTCAAGACACTCCTGGGATCACTTGACAGCTTGTTTGACACCCTAGCCCTGATGATTCAAGAACGCCCCAACTTCAAGACACTCGATCCGTCTGACATACTTGAGAGGCTCAACACACATGAGTTTCAGCTATCTGAGAAAAGAGACATCTATGGTCCCAACTATGGCCGAACTCGCGCTTTGAAGGCAAAGGCAGTTTCCTCATCTGAAGAAGAATGTATTTGCAGTTACGGTGATCCACGAAGACATTGGAAAGGAGGTTGATATGCTTGTGAAGAAGTTCCAGAAATTCACTAAGAAGAAAGGCTTCAGAAAGTCGTCACGATCCAGCTCAAGAAATGATGAAGCTTCTACTCATGACCACGAGAAGAGAACATGCCACAAGTGCAAGAAACCTGGTCACTACATCTCTGAGTGTCCACAGTGGGACAATGAGAACAAGAAAAAGAAGAAGAGCAAGGAATATGATTCTGATGACAAGAAGAAGAAGAAATCCTCAAAGTCTTCTTCCAAGTCTTCATCACATAAGAAGAGTTCATCTAGCAAGGCTCGTGCTTTTGTTGGCAAGGAGATGGATTCAGAGGAGGTGTTAGCCCGAGGAGGCGGAGGTGGAGTCTAAGGAGGAGTACGACTCTAGCGTTGCAAGTCTGGCTCTATCTACAACCTACGTTGCCAAGTCCATCTTCAACACTGAAGACAATGGCTCCATTACCAACGCTGATGCTAATGGCAAGGACAACTCTGCTCCCACCTAGTGCTTCATGGCACGTGGTGCCAAGGTAAACTCACGCGATACTTACTTTCAAACAGCAAGTGAAGATGACTCTGATGGTGAATCCAAACTTAGCTATAAAACACTTGCTAAAATTGCAACTGAACAACAGAAAGCTATGTAACATATTCAAAAACTGTTAGACAAAAGCGATGACCTGTTGGACGTGGAAATGACCCGATCTCAGTCCTTAATTGAAGACATCAAAAATCTTCATGTTAAGTACGAGGAACTTGAAAGTCGTCATGGAACACTCTCAACAACTCATGAAAAGCTTTCCTATGATTATCTTCAAAGGAAGCAAGAACTCAAGAAATTGAGAGCAGTTCATGAAGATCTTCAAAAAGAGAACGAGTAACTTCACGCTCAACAGATCAGTCCTGCTCAGGAAGGATTTGAACCACCATGTCTAAAATGCCTTGAGCATGATAATGCTACCTCTGTTGCTGAATGTTTTATTGCTGCTACTGTTGCAATATCTTCAACTGCTGATGTGGTAACTAACCCCTCTGCTGAGGATACCAATACTATTGCTGATGAAAATGCTAGCTTGAAGACATTGCTCGAGACAGGGATGTACAAAAGCCTCAAAGGGCATCAGACATTATGTGATGTCCTCAAAAAGCAGATTCTGAACTGAAACCCTAGGAAAGAGGGTGTTGGGTTCGAGAGGAAAATGAATGTTGATGGTTCTTACTGGAAGCCTGAGCAGTACCCCAAAACCACATGGGTTGCTGCAAAGGGACCTTCAGTGGACCCATCCACCTTATCTGGCTTCACTTGTGCTAACCCAATTATCATTGATGAATCCTTTGATGCAAACTATGAACTGTTTAAGAATCACAATGGTGAAGTGTTTGCAAGGTATATTGGTACTAACTGCAGGAATGGGCCACCTATGAAGAAGATCTGGGTGCCCAAAAAGTGTCTTGAGAATCTTCCTGTGAATGTCATCATGACACCACAAGGGAAGAAGACAAACCCCAGACCAAAGGCTTCATATGGTCCAAAGGCTTCATACAGACAGAGGACTCACCAGAGCCACCCTAAGGCCAATGTTTTGCAGGGAAATCATACTCAGGCTTATCAATATGAGCGTGTTTCTTTAAACCGCTATGTTCATAAAACTAAGAACTTTTCTGCATATTCATATGAGTATTATTCACCACATGCAAGGCTATTTGCTAGGGCTCTAAAGCCGAAGTTCTCAGATGTTGCACTTAGACTCATTGCTTTGAAGCCACCCCTGAAAATGTGGGTGGTTAAGAAAACTTAACTCTCTTTTGCAGGGAAAGGTCTCCAGTCGGAAATCAAAGGCGTCCGATGCTATTGCTGGGGACCTAAAACATCTTGTAGGGCGCAAGATAAAATGCCCAAATGGTCTTACTGTGTATTTTGTTCCTGAATCGCTAGCCAGTCATCCTATCAGTCCTAACCTTGATCTGAGCTTTGATAATCCGCTTGTTCATCAAATGTTTATGCTTCACAATATCCTTGGTGAAGCCTATCCCCCTAACTGCACTGTAGGGTATGACACCAAAGTCTTCAGAATGGATTTTGGACAGTGGATGCACTAACCACATATTTGGTGATCAAAGTCTTGATTGATTCAACACTCGTCCATCGACAAGAGTCACATCACATTTCTTTGATCTTGGTAAAAGCAAGGTATTGGGTCTAGAGTAGAGTTGCAATCTCAAAGGATCGACACATGGATAAAGTGATGCTTGTTGAATCCCTTGGTTTCAACAATATGTATCTCAATGCTTTGTGATTTGAACATGATTGTGATATTTGGAAAATATTGTTGCCTTATTCTAATGGAATCTGACAAGTCTCTAGTCTTTGAAGGGTATCGGAAAGATGATCTGTATATGGTAGATTTCTCAATAGGACCACAGTTGGCCGTATGTCTTCTAGCAAAAGCTTCAGAGTGTTGGCTCTGGCATCGGAGGCTAGGACATGCGGGCATGAGGAACTTGTACACACTCACGAATAAGAAGCACGTCGTTGGCATCGAGGGCGTCAAGTTCAAGAAGGATCATCTGTGCGGTGCCTGTGAAGCTGGAAAGATAATGAGGGCCAAGCATCCCTCAAAGACAATCATGACTACATCTCAACCCTTCAAGCTGCTTCACATGGATCTCTTTGGCCCTACTCACTACTCTACTCTCACTACCACTGCTTGCCTCTATGGCTTCGTCATAGTTGATGATTACTCAAGATATACATGGGTGCATATAATCCTTTACAAGAATGAAGTGTAGGATGTCTTCAGATGCTTCGCCAATCGTGCCATGACGAACTATGGCGTCAAGATCAAGCACATCAGTAGTGACAATGGCACAGAGTTCAAGAACACCGGCCTCGATCTTTACCTTGATACATTAGGCATCACTCATGAGTTCTCTGCTCCATACACGCCTCAGCAGAATGGCATCGTGGAGCGCAAGAATAGGACACTCATCGAGATGGCTCGGACGATGCTTGATGAATACAAGACTCTGAGGAAGTTCTGGACCGAAGCAATTGATACTGCATGCCATGTCATCAACCGTGTTTATCTTCATAAGCTTCTGAAGAAAACATCCTATGAGCTCTGACGAGAGCACACGCCAAATGTTCTAGATGAAGTTCCACCTGGTGAATCCATCAAGCTTATGGGAACTGGAGAAATCATACCTTCTGAGGCACATGCTGAAGAGGAACTTATTATTTCTGCGCCTAATCAACCTGAAGACAATAGTCAGCCTGAAGCCAATACTCATGATGAAGACAATGATCAGCAAGAGCAAAATCTTCGTCCAGTTCATCCTCGTGTTGCAAATGAAGTTCAGATTGAGAAGGTAATTAACAGCATCAATGCACCTGGTCCACTCACTCGTTCAAGAGCAACACAGCTAGCAAATTTCTGTGGGCACTTTGCATTTGTTTCAATATCCGAACCAAAGAAAGTTGCTGAAGCCTTCATGGAACCTGAATGGATTCAAGCTATGCAAGAAGAGCTTCAACAGTTTGAGCTGAACAATGTGTGGGAATTGGTCAGCGTCACGATCCTCATAAGCACAACATCATAGGCACCAAATGGATATATCGCAACAAGCAAGATGAGCATGGTCAAGTTGTCAGAAACAAGGCTCGTCTCGTTGCTCAAGGATACACTCAAGTTGAAGGAATTGACTTCGATGAAACATTTGCTCCGGTGGCTAGGCTTGAAGCCATATGCATACTGTTAGCCTACGCCAACCATCACAACATCTTTCTGTACCAAATGGATGTGAAGAGTGCCTTTCTCAATGGCAAGATTGAAGAAGAAGTGTATGTTGCACAACCTCCTGGCTTTGAAGATCCAAAACATCCTGATATGGTATATGATGTCTACTACACAACCTTCTTCTTGTAGGCGTTGTTGGGCTGCAAGTGCACAGGTTTGTAGGGCGATAACAAATTTCCCTCAAGTGGATGACCTAAGGTTTATCAATCCGTGGGAGGCGTGGGATGAAGATGGTCTCTCTCAAACAACCCTGCAACCAAATAACAAAGAGTCTCTTGTGTCCCCAACACACCCAATACAATGGTAAATTGTATAGGTGCATTAGTTCGGCGAAGAGATGGTGATACAAGTGCAATATGGATGGTAGATAAAGATATTTGTAATCTGAAATAATAAAAACAGAAAGGTAAAAAATGATAAAAGTGAGCGTAAACGGTATTGCAATGCTAGGAAACAAGGCAAAGGGTTCATACTTTCACTAGTGCAAGTTCTCTCAACAATAATAACATAGATAGATCATATAACAATCCCTCAACATGCAACAAAGAGTCACTCCAAAGCCACTAATAGCGGAGAACAAGCGAAGAGATTATGGTAGGGTATGAAACCACCTCAAAGTTATCCTTTTCTACATTCTATCTATTCAAGAGTTCGTAGTAAAATAACATAAAGCTATTCTTTCCGCTCAATCCATCATAGAGTTCATACTAGAATAACACCTTAAGACACAAATCAACCAAAACCCTAATGTCACCTAGATACTCCATTGTCACCTCAAGTATCCGTGGGCATGATTATACGATATGCATCACACAATCTCAGATTCATCCAACCAACACAAAGTACTTCAAAGAGTGCCCCAAAGTTTCTACCGAAGAGTTAAGAAAAGCGTGTGCCAACCCCTATGCATAGGTTCATGGGCGGAACCCATAAGTTGGTCACCAAAACATACATCAAGTGTACGTGATATCCCATTGTCACCACAGATAAACACGGCAAGACATACATCAAGTGTTCTCAATCATTAAAGACTCAATCCGATAAGATAACTTCAAGAGGAAACTCAATTCATCACAAGAGAATAGAGGGGAGAAACATCATAAGATCCAACTATAATAGCAAAGCTCGCGATACATCAAGATCGTGCCATAGAGAGGACACGAGAGAGAGATCAAACACATAGCTCTTGGTACATACCCTCAGCCCCGGTGAACTACTCCCTCCTGCGTCATGGATAGCGTCGGGATGATGAAGATGGCCACGGTGGTGGATTCCCCCCTCCGACAAGGTCTTGGGAGCGAGCTCGAGAGGTTTTTGGTGGCTCTGAGGAGGCTTGCGGCGGCGGAACTCCGATCTATCTTGATATTCGATGTTCTTAGGGTCGTGAAACTTATATAGGCGAAAGAAGTCGGTCGAGGGGTGCTCGAGGGCCCAGGAGGCAGTAGCGCCCGATGAAGTGTCGATTATCAAAATCGGTGGATCTCGGGTAGGGGTCCCGATCTGTGCATCAAGGCTGATGGTAATAGGAAGCAAGGGACATAGATGTTTACCGAGTTCGGCCCCTCTCGATGGAGGTAAAACCCTACTTCACCTTGATTAATATTGATGATATGGGTAGTACAAGAGTAGATCTACCACGAGATCGTGAGGCTAAACCCTAAGAGCTAGCCTATGATGGTATGATTGTAATTGTGATCGGCCTACTAAGGACCAACCTCTCCGGTTTATATAGACACGGAGAGGGCTAGGGTTTACATGGAGTCGGTTACAAGGAAGGAAATATAATATCCGGATCGTAAGCTTGCCTTCCACGCCAAGGAAAGTCCCATCCGGACACGGGCCGAAGTCTTGAGTCTTGTATCTTCACGCTTCAATAGTCCGGACGTTGTACACGGTCTGGCTGTCCGGATACCCCCTAATCCAGGACTCCCTCGGTTTCCCCTGAACAAAGCTTCAATGACGATGAGTCCGGTAGCGATCTTGTCTTGACATTGCAGGGCGGGTTCCTCCTCCGAATACTCCAAGGTAATTATCGAACACTCAAACTGTGTCCGGATCCACAAGATGATCTTTGTATGCCACCGTAGAGAGAATGATGTTTCACAAATGCAATCTGCTGACAACTTTTCAAGCAACACGACGTGTCATTACGGTCGGGTTATTATTCGAACCGTCTTTCCATAACCAGCCACATCGCATATTGCGAGGCGGTTTCCTTGACACGTCTTGTCAAAGCAGAGATCGTGCCCCCTTATTACGGGATTCTCATCAATACGGGTACGGGTAGTCCCACCACATCATTAACCGTGGCGCTTGGGAAGCAAGCGATTCTCAACGGGCAAGTGGGGAGGCGCACCGCTTTCATCGCCTCTATAAAGGGATAAGATTTCCTCATTTTACCCATGCCTTCTTCCTCCTCTGCTCACTCTTGCCCCCTCGAGCTCCAGCGCCCAAGCCCAAGTCTCCTCCGCACAGCTAGACATGTCCGGAGCAGGAGGCAAGTGGGTGGCTTCCACCGTCGAGGAGAAGCACATCACAGATCTTGGCGGCGGATACTTGCCCATGAGCGTGCGCCTTGCCACCGGCTACGGCCTGGGCAGGTCATTCCGACCCAGGACCCCACGAGAGAGTCGTGTTAAATTCGCCCACTTCGTCCGTGGACTGGGGTTTCCACTTCACCCCTTCGTCCGCGGGCTCATGTTCTACTACGGGTTAGATTTCCATGATCTAGCCCCGAATTTCGTCCTCAACATCTCGGCGTTCATCGTCGTATGTGAGGCTTTCCTCCGCATCCGGCCTCACTTTGGCCTATGGCTGCAAATCTTCTGCGTGAAGCCGAAGGTTATACGTGGCCAACAAGCGGAGTCTTGGCAGAGGCATGGTGGGCAAGATGCCTAACGTCACCTGGCTGGACGGCTCCTTTGCGAAGACCGTAAAAGGATGGCAATCGGGGTGGTTCTACATCACCGAGCCGCCCGGCGCCAACTGGGCGGCGGCCCCCGAGTTCCAATCCGGAATCCCTATGCGGCTCACCTCCTGGAAAGAGAAGGGCCTGTCCTGGGGCGATTCCACGGAGCTGGCCGGACTCCAGACATGCGTCAAAAGCATGAAGGACAAGAACATCAAGCTTGTCAATGTGATCCAGGTCATGCTCATTCGCCGGATCCTGCCCGCCAAAGCGAGCGGTAAATCTGTGGGAGTTCGTCGGCCGAACACCAGACGCTCCGGAAGCTCTACGGCATGACGCACAAAGGCGCATGGAAAGTGTTGTTCAAGGCCTCCGAAGTACCTCCTCCCACATCCGAGGACCGCGGACTTCGTGCAGTGCAGCCCCTGAATCCGGTGAGTTTTGGACCACCACCGGGTTTAGCTTTTTCCGAGTACATTCATGGGGGTAGTTTTAAGTATTTATATATATTTGCCTCAGGATTATGTGAAGGCGGTGGAAGCAGATTGACTATCCGGATCCATTGCGGAAGATCCAGCCGATGCTCTCTGACGGAGATGCTAGTCGGCGCCGTACAAGGTGCGGAGAAGAAAACGAAAAGAAGAAGAAGAAGCGCCCCATCCGGGAAGGATGAGGGGCCAGCGAAAGCGGGCGAGGGCGGAAAAGGCCCTCGGCGCAAGGCCGTTATTCCTCTGTCATCCGATGGCGACGAGACACATTCCTCCAGCGAATGAGGAATCAGAAGAAATTCCACCTCCCGCACTAGGGGAGAAGAAGAGAAAAGCCGCCCGGAGAAAGGCTGGGGCGTCAAGAAGGAAGGTAACCCTTACGGACTATTCATACGGACGCTTCTGGCGAGGAGGGATGGCTGCCCCGGGGGAAGCCCCCGGTGCGATCGTAAGTGTCCACATCCTATGATGGTTTCACTTCATAGTTTTTATACTTATAGTGCTAAACATATATGCAGTCCGGCCAGGGCTCACCCGAAGGAATCCTCCTCCGGGTCCACTGGCGATTCGGCGATAAATTTGCTCCCGACAGCCACTACCCCTCCACCGCGGATGACACGGAGGTGTTGTCCCGAAGGCTCTCGAGCAGGGGAGGTGACTCTGGACGCCCCAAAGGCGGGATTCGGAAGGTCGGGCATCTGAGTTCAAGATCCCAGCGGATCGCGTCGAGGAGAGCCACAACAAGGCAAACTCTCGACGAACACTGCTCCGGAACCCCTAGCGGTTCCGGACTTGGTGAGCAGCCCCCGTTAGGGAGGCGAGCCGCCCGTGCCGAACTTCCGGCGCATCAGCGGCGCGGATAGCACAGTGGGCGCTTGGCGCTTCCATGGAAGAAGAGCACCGTACTCTTATGAGTGCGGTGATTCAAAAGGTCCTGTCCGCCAAAAGCGGACTGACCGAAGCCTGCTCAAGCCTCGTGACGGGCTTTGATGTAAGTAAAAAATGTATGAAATTACCACCCGGTAGGTAGTAGCCCCTGATACTCAGGTTGGTGTTCTGAAAGAAAAGCCAAACGGAGGGTCAACTATAATCCGCAGGAGTCTAATAATAAGTATTGTTGTGAATAAGCAGGATGTCTTTGCTTGCTTCTTGCCCGTCTTGCCGAGGTTGCGGCTGAAGCGGCACTGGAAGCGGTAGCGAGGAAAGCTTCGATCCTCAAGAAGAGGCAGCTCGAAGAGAACAAGGGTAAGTAATTCCCGCTCTTATGCGTTTGAGGATAGGCAGCATTGACGAGTTTAACACCTAAGTGTCGTGACCGTGTAACAGGGGCCACCGCCGAATTAGCGTCCCTGAAGAAGGCACTATCCGAGGCCGAAGAAAAGGCGGCCTCAGAGTGTAAGGAGCGCGAAAAGCAAAGTGCTAGGGTGGGCGAGGTACAGCAGGAGCTCCAGGACCTCGGCAAGAAGTGCGAGTCCGTGGAGCATAATCTGAAGATGAAGGAGGCTGAGCTTTCGAAGGCCCTTGTGAATTTGAAAGATGCCAAGGCCGAAGCCGAGAAAGCACAACAGGAGATCAAGGAGGCCAAAAAGATAGCAGCGGGTAAGAAATACTTTATGCAAAGCAAACATGTGGAGGCGTTTCTTTTACTTACTCGAATCTGAGCTCTCCGGGGGCATTTGCAGATCTGCCACGCAGCGCCTTAGATCTTTGTGGAGTTCTACCGTGCCGGAGGGAGCTCAATGGAGAAGTTGTTACGGTCCCGGTATGCTTTGAGGCGGAACATCCGATGCCTCTGGCGACCAAGCTGAAGCGATTGGTCGAACTCCATAGAAGCGACCGAACTGGCTATGAAGGACTTCATAGTCGAGGATGTGGCCTGATGAGCTAGTGCCCGATGCTACTTTGGCCTGATCAAGCGGATGGTGGATGCCTGCCCGCGGCTTGAAGTGATCAAGCGATCTATTTGCATCGAAGGTGCCCGCCGAGCTTTTGCCCGCGTCAAGGTGCATTGGGGCAAGCTGGATGCGGAGAAGCTGGTCAAGGATGGGCCACCGGAGGGCAAGGCGCATCGCCATCCCGAAATGTACTACGATGGCGTGATGAAGGGTGCTCGTCTCGTCGCTAATGAATGTACCAAGGACGCCATATTTGTATGAATTCACTTCTGTCATGTTTGTAATTAAAGACGAAGTTACTTGCGCTATGTAGCAATTTTGTTATTTAAAATATTACCTTCTCTGCGGCTGTTTATAAAATCCTGAAAGTAGGCTAGTAAATGGCTTCCGCCCCGTAACTAAGCGCTGGGGTGTTAAATGGAAAACCGGACACTCTTTACCCAATGTTTGGTCCCTTAAGGAGGTGTCGGCGCGGCGAACAAGGCAATCAGACTATGCTTGGCTTTATAACTTTCACTTAGCCATAAAGTCTACAATTTTAAATTTCGTGAAGCCCTAGAATCGAAGGCGAATTGGGGTGCTATACACGCCTAGATCGTACAAAGCGATTTATCGCCTAAAGCGGAAAATCTTTAAGGATTTTAAAACCTCTCGAACAGCGACCAGCTCTCGCCACATCATGCGGTCGGTTTGGCTTTCTCTCTTGAGGTGCTCGTCCGGATGAACTAGGACACAATCGCGATAGTTCTCCTGCGCTACCTTAGCCGATATAGCAGGCGTAAGGCACCAAAACAAGGGAGCGGGCTATTCAACTGTAGACCCAAGACATGATTGAGACTGATGCATATAGTGCTATAAGTTCGAGGTGCCGCCTTTGTTGAAAGTGTTTGGACTTTAGTTGCCATATAGCGAGCGCCATAAGAAGCCCTTGGCAAAACGGCCGCACCAAGGTGTATGGATGCAATATCAAATAAACATTTATAAGAGAAAAATGCTCGAATGAGAATAATAAGCTGACGCTATATATAATCTCTCATTGACAAAAAATACGTTTAAGCGTACATTTACAATGGATGCGTTAAGCAAATATAAAATAGGACTATTTGACGTGTCCTATCCAGGGGCAGACTGTGTGCAGGTAGAAAAAGCAGGTATAATGATGGTAAATAGATTCCACAGGTATTTTCTTACATGCTGGCGTCCATTGCCTCACTGGATGTCTCTTCCCTATAAGTCCGGCAATTCGGCACTTTTGAGGATGCTGCGCCAACACGGTGTCCTGAAAGGTAAGAGGGAAAGAGTATGAAAGTATTTGGCGGTTACCCGCATTATTGACTGAGTCGTTGATGCGCCTCCGCCTATGCCCATGGTATTTTAAGTGCGTAATTGTGTGCACGTGTACGAATGTTGCTTTGATGGGGCTTAAGCGGAGGCGGACTGCTAGTCGCGCTCTTGGCATGCCTGACGATCCTATTGCGGGATGCTCCGGACTCGCTTGACTTTGCTCGAAGTTGTTGTCGCCGGATTGGTTTGTTGGAGAAGGCCGCATTGTACTTCCGCCGCGAGGGCTGCAGTATGTTCCTCTGTTCGTAGGGAGCGGTCCATATTGACGTTCACCGTTATAACCCCGCGTGGTCCTGGCATCTTGAGCTTGAGATATGCGTAGTGTGGTACCGCATTGAATCTGGCGAATGCGGTTCGTCCGAGCAGTGCATGGTAACCACTGCGGAAGGGGACGATATCGAAGATTAACTCTTCGCTTCAGAAGTTATCTGGAGATCCGAAGACCACTTCCAACGTTATAGAGCCCGTACAGCGGGCCTCTACTCAGAGAATTACACCTTTAAAGGTGGTTTTAGTGGGCCTGATCCTTGAAGGGTCAATGCCCATTTGGTGCACTGTGTCCTGGTAAAGCAGGTTCAGGCTGCTGCCACCGTCCATAAGGACGCGTGTGAGGTGGAATCCGTCAATGATTGGGTCTAGGACCAATGCGGCCAAGCCGCCATGACGGATGCTAGTAGGGTGATCCCTACGGTCGAAAGTGATCGGACAAGCTGACCATGGGTTGAATTTGGGGGCGACTGGCTCCATTGCATAGACGTCCCTTAGTGCCCGCTTCCGTTCCCGCTTGGGGATGTGCGTGGCGTAGATCATGTTGATCGTTTTCACCTGGAGGGGGGGAGGGTTTCTTCTGTCCCCCCGTGTTCAGACGTCGGGGATCCTCGTCATCGTTGCTGTGCAGCCCTTTGTCCTTGTCTTCGGCGTTTATCTTGCCGGCCTGTTTGAATACCCAGCAATCTCTATTGGTGTGGTTGGCTGGCTTGTCCGGGGTGCCATGAATTTTGCCTGGCGCTCGATTATCACGGTCTAGGCGGGCCGGTCCCTGATTATTTCTTTTGAGCGGCTTCTTTCAGCGGCCGGGCTTGGATCCACTGAATCCGGCGTTGGCTGCCGTGTCTTGATGATGTCGCCGTTGTTCCGTCGCTTGTATGCATTACGCCGTGGCTTGCCGTTATTATCGCGGCCATCCGAATTGCGGCGTGGCGTAGTCTTCTTCTGAGCCAACCAACTGTCCCCGCCGCACAAAAGCGGGTCATTAGTGTTGTGAGAGCTGCCATGGACTTGGGTTTTTCCTGGTCGAGCGAGCCACTCATCACGGATATTATGCTTGAAAGCCGCCAGGGCTTCGGCGTCCGGACAGTCAACTATTTGGTTCTTCTTAGTTAGGAACCGAGTCCAGAATTTCCTGGCTGACTCTCCGGGCTGTTGAGTGATGTGGCTCAAGTCGTCGGCGTCAGGTGGTCGCACATATGTGCCCTAGAAGTTATCGAGGAATGCCTCTTCCAGGTTTTCCCAGCTGCCGATGGAATTTGCTGGCAGGCTGTTTAGCGATCTTGGGCTGGTCCTTTGAGCTTAAGGGAAGGTACTTGATGGCGTGCAGATCGTCTCCATGGGCCATGTGAATGTGGAGAAGAAAATCTTGATCCATACTGCGAAGTCTGTTGTGCCATCGTATGATTCGATGTTCTGAGTTTGAACCCTTACGAATTCATGATCCATTACTTCATCGGTGAAAGCGAGAGGGTGCCAGCGCCTCTGTGCGGGCTATGTATTTCATGAGTCGAATTGCTCTGGGTGGCTATATTCGGCCAGACGGACTTATTGAAGGTGTGTCCGGCGTGATGGTCCTCGTCGCGTGCGGCGGGCCCCCGATCCGTGGAATCGATCTTGGTTGTCCCATTTTGTTGCCCGGGCCGTAGTATGTTGGCGTGGGGGTGTTGGCTGGTATGCGGACTGGTATGCCGTTTTATCCGGCCACGAGGTGGCGGTCAGGTATATGGTGCTCGAGTCCGTATTCCTCGGCTGCGGGACTTCCGTCCATCTATCTGTGAGCGAGATCTTGATCAAGTTAGATTCTTGATGTTTCTTTTTCGGGCTCCTCGTTGTGGCTATAAGCCGGCGGCTTGAAGCGCTCTGCTCTCACGGGATCCTCGAGTGCGGAGAACTTCGTCGTCGCCGAGGCTAATCTCGTCTTCGGAGGGCATGTAGCTCTCCTCCTCCGGGTATTAAATCGTCGCTTTGTTCTTACAGGCTGACACTGCTCATCCTCTGTTAAGCCCGCTCAAAAGCGGGCTGATCAGGTTGTATTCTTCTTGACACCATTCGTATTGTTTTCGTCTTGTGGGCGGTATTAGTGTGGCGGGGCTTGGAGTGGCGCCCGGCGCCCATTCTTTGGTTTTTCCACGAGGTTTTATCCTCCGTTGCCTCATCGCCATTTGTCTCCTTGAATTGTCCACCATATATATATATCATAAGAAGAGGTGGTTGTCCACCGCCCGATGTGATGGTTCATGTTCTTCTCCGCATAAATCGTCCATACCGTCGATGTCTTGAATCGAAATTCAGTACCTCGGTTAAGTCATCGACCGTGGCAATGAAGTGGGTGGTGGGTGGGCAACAAATTCCTTATGCTTTGCCTCCCACTCAAGCGGACATAGTTCAGCGAAGAGCCTCGACAAAGAGAGAGACTTTAATGAGTCCAACATGTCGCCAAAGGGCGAGTCTTTGGAAGATATCCACAGCGGTGAACTCCATTACGGAGCCCATCACAGCCCAGCGGGCTCGGGAGTGTCGCGGACTGGAACCAATGTCCGGATCTGAATCCGGGGGTTGGTCATGAGCCACGCGGAGAGTAAGACCGTGTTCAGCTCCACCGCCGATGAGGGCTGACACAGAAGCGGCGTCCATCCCTCCGATCCTTAGGCGGCGCCGCCTACTCGGATCTAGAGTGCGAGGATACTACGAGCGATACCCGAGCTTCGTCCGATGGCAGGTCTAAGCCCGTGCTTTCGTCGAGACTGTCCGGTGCTCCGGCATAGGCCCAAATCCATCGAAGATCAAGTCTCCGCGGATGTCCACGCGTGGTTCGGGTTCGAACCTGACACAGTGGCGGGGCGTGGTGTCGATCTGCTCGGATGGCCAAGCGAGTTGGCCCCCGATCTTGGCCGCCCGAACCACGAAGATTTGTCCGGAAAGTCTGCCTGGACAGCGTCGTTGATGATGATCGAAGGAGCCATCGAGCTGTGGCGGCGACGGAGGAACTCTCGGTGAAAGCACCAATGTCGGTGTCAAAAGCTGGCGGATCTCGGGTAGGGGTCTGATCTGTGCGTCAAGGCTGATGGTAACATGAAGCAAGGGACACAGATGTTTACCGAGTTCGGGCCCTCTCGATGGAGGTAAAACCCTACTTCCTGCTTGATTAATATTAATGATATGGGTAGTACAAGAGTATATCTACCACGAGATCGTAGAGGCTAAACCCTAAGAGCTAGCCTATGATGGTATGATTGTAATTGTGATCGGCCTACTAAGGACCAACCTCTCCGGTTTATATAGACACCGGAGAGGGCTAGGGTTTATCGGTTACAAGGAAGGAAATATAATATCCGGATCGCCAAGCTTGCCTTCCACGCCAAGGAAAGTCCCATCCGGACATGGGCCGAAGTCTTGAGTCTTGTATCTTCACGCTTCAATAGTCCGGACATTGTACACAGTCCGGCTGTCCGGATACCCCCAAATCCATGACTCCCTCAGGCGTGCCCTCCTATCTCCTGGCCTCCTCGAGGATCTTCTGACGTAAACTCCAAGTCCCCCGAATCATATTCTTCCCAAAAATCACGCTGCCAAAGGTTTCATTCCGTTTGGACTCCGTTTGATATTCCTTTTCTTTGAAATACTGAAACAGGCAATAAAACAGCAATATGGGCTGGGCCTCCGGTTAATTTGTTAGTCCCAAAAGTAATATAAAAGTGTATAATAAAGCCCATAATCATTCAAAATAGATAATATAATAGCATGAATGCTTCATAAATTATAGATACGTTGGAGACGTGTCGGCATCTAAGCTTAATTCCTGCTGAGTCCTCGGTAGGTAAATGATAAAAGAAAGAATTTATGAAGTGTGAATGCTAGAGGTGCACAAGTTTGATCAATGATAATTTCAATCACCTTTTCTAGCATGATAATATGTCATAACAATAGTTCATCTCATAAAACTTCTCAGTAACAAGCAATTCACATGTTAAAGCATAGACCATAAACTTTCTTGAAAACTAGCAAACTTCATTCTTAGTCATCAAACAATTGCAATTCATCTTATTTTCAGGAAAAGCAAACTCCGCATACTCAACTATCATATAGTCTTCTACAATTGCTAACACTCACGCAATACTAATGGTTATGGAGTTTCAATCGGACACTGAGAAAGATAGGGGCTTATAGTGTTGCCTCCCAACGTATTCACCTTTGGGTGATGTCAAAAATAATAGTTCATGCTAACTTACATCCAATTGGATATATAAATTAGGATCATTCCAACACGAGGTGCTTGTCAAAGGATAAAATGAAAAAGGGAAAGGTGAAGATCACATTGACTCTTGCATAAAGTAAAAGACATAAAGTAAAGGATAGGCCCTTCGCAGAGGGAAGCAGGGATTTGTAGAGGTGCCAGAGCTCGATTTTAAAATAGAGATGAAAATAATTTTGAGAGGTATGATCTCATTGTCAACATAACAACCAAGAGTTCCCAATATCTTTCATACTACATACATTATAGGCGGTTCCCAAACAAAATGGTAAAGTTTTTACTCCCCCTCCACCAACAATCATCAATCCATGGCTTGCCCGAAACAACGGGTGCCTCCAACTAACATCAATCTAGGGGAGTTTTGTTTGCAATTATTTTTGATTTGATTTTGACCTTTTGATCATGGGACTGGGCATCCCGGTTACCAGCCATTTTCTCGTGAATGAGGAGCGGAATCCACTCCACTTGAGAATAACCCACATAGCATGGAAGATACTGACAGCCCCTAGTCACTACATGAGCGATTCGGGCATACAAAACAGATTATTGTTTGAAGGTTTAGAGTTTGGCACATGCAAATTTACTTGGAACTGCAGGTAAATACCGCATATAGGTAGGTATGGTGGACACTCATGGCAAAAATTGGGTTTAAGGATATTTGGAAGCACAAGTAGTATCTCTACTTGGTGCAAGGAATTTGGTTAGCATGAGGGGGAAAGGCAAGCTCAACATGTTTGAATGATCCATGACAATATACTTTAACTGAGATGTGAGAAAACATAACCCATTACGTTGTCTTCCTTGTCCAACATCAACTCTTTAGCATGTCATACTTAATGAGTGCTCACAATTATAAAAGATGTCTAAAATAGTATATTTATATGTGAAATCTCTCTTCCTTCAATATTCTTTCATGAATTGTTCAAATGACCAATACAATGCTTGCTAACCTTCAATCAATTTACAAACTCTACTTCTTAGATGTGAAGTCATTACTCCCCATGGGATAAGCAAATGAAACATATATAATTTCAGATTTATGACATTCAACTCATTCAACCATTTACTCATAGGATATTAGTGAAGCACACGAGTAAATGAAAAACTACTCCAATCAAGATATAAGTGAAGATCAATGAGTAGCTAAATAATTATGTAACTATGTGAAGACTCTCTCTCATTAAAGAATTTCAGATATTGTTATTGTATTCAAACAGAAAGCAAAACAAAATAAAATGACATTGCAAGGATAGCACAACTCATGTGAAGAAGCAAAAACTTAGGCTCAACTGATACTAACCGATAGTTGTTGAAGAAGAAAGGTGGGATGCCTACCGGGGCAACCCCAAGCTTAGATGCTTGAGACTTCTTGTCTTGGGGTGCCTTGGGCATCCCCAAGCTTGAACTTTTGTGTCTCCTTAATTCCTCTCATATCATGGTTTCTCTTTTTATCAAAAGCTTCATCCACACCAAACTCAACAAAAACTCGTGAGATAGGTTAGTATAGACCAATGCAAAACCTTATCATTTTCTACTGTAACAAATTACTAAAGTTATTATTCAAAATTGCATACTGATTGCCTCTGCATATTTAATACTCCTATCCTCAAATATAATCATTAAACGAGCAAACATATGCAAACAATGCAAACATAACAACAATATGCTAAAACAGTATAGTCTGTAAAGAATGCAAGATTCTTCATACTTCCCTAACTCCAAAAATTATGAGAAAAATATTACGCTGTAGCAGATTCATCATAGCTCAATATGCAAATAGTTTCAATATTATATCATTCCCTGACTTTTCTAGGGAATTTTTGCTACAGCGGTAAACTTTCTGTTTTCAAACAGCAACATGTATACTAGCAAAATAAGCATGGTAAAGGCTATCCTTGACATTTTTATTGAAAATAAAGAAGAAAAACATTATTATACATAAAAGCAAGCAACTACTAACAAGATAAAATTACGCTCCAAGCAAAACACATATCATGTGGTGAATAAAAATATAGCTCCAAGTAAAATTACCGATGAACGAAGACGAAAGAGGGGATGCCTTCTGGGGCATCCCCAAGCTTAGGCTCTTGGTTTTCCTTGAATATTACCTTGGAGTGCCTTGGGTATCCCCAAGATTAGGCTCTTGCCACTCTTTATTCCATAGTCCATCGAACCTTTACCCAAAACTTGAAAACTTCACAACACAAAACTCAACAGAAAACTCGTAAGCTCCGTTAGCGAAAGAGAACAAAACACCACTTCAAGGTACTGTAATGAACTCATTCTTTATTTATATTGGTATTGAACATACTGTATTCCAACTTATCTATGGTTTATGAACTATTTTACTAGCCATAGATGCATCAAAATAAGCAAACAACACACGAAAAACAGAATCTGTCAAAAACAGAACAGTCTGTAGTAATCTGTAACTAACACAAACTTATGGAACCCCAATGTGACATCCCAAATTTCCTATTTGGAATGTTTTACAATTATAGCTAAGCATCTATGCATTCTGTTTGAATTTGAGTGGCATTTGAAGTTTCTGAAGTTTTGGACTTGTTGGCATTTGAATTCAAATTTTGGCAAATGGAAATCATTTCAAAAACTATGCCTGATAAATACTTGAGAAAAAGTATGAGAGGAGTAGACATGACACTCCAAAAATATCAGAGGAAAAACATTGCCAAAAATTTTGAATTCAAATTTGAATTTTATTTGGGAATTTTGGAAAAAATGATTTTTTATAAAGTTTGGATTTTGCCCCTGGAAAAATGTTCAAATGATAGGGAATATTCCCCTGATCATTTTGATATATATATATGTCCTATATAAAATATTTATATTCTATATATTTTACCTCTGTTTTTATTTTCAAAAAAAAATAAAAAGGAAAAAAAATACCCAGGCTGACCAGTGTAGCCCAGCCCGGCCTGGGCGACCCACCAGGCCAGTGACGCCCGGCCAGCCCGGCCACGCCCAGCCCTCGCCCGAAAACCCTCCGGACGGTCGCTTGACCAACGCCCCTCCCTCTCTCACCGACACCCCGGACCCACCTCTCCCTCTTCCCCTCGCGCACGCCACCCGCGCCGCCCGCTCATGGGAGATCCGAGATCTCGGGATCTCCTCGATCCTCCCGATCGCCCCCTCGCGCAAGTCGTGCCCCCGCCTATATATACCCCTCCCTCGCCCGTTCCCTCACTTTCCCTCGCCTCTTGACTCTCCTCTCGCCGCAATCGCTCGGCGAACACCGCACCTTGCCGCGCCATTAGCCACCAGGCTCACCGGTCACCCCGAGCTCCACCGAGTCGACCAAGAGCCCCCTTTGCTCCGCCGCACCAGCCGGAGGTCTCCGCCGTCGTCCCGACCACCGAACGCCCTTGCCGTCGTCGCCGAACCGCCCGTCGCCGTCGACCACCATGATGAGTCACCGGAGATCCCGTCGCCGTTCGATCTAAACGTAGGGTGTAGATTAGATCCCCGAAGGGGTATGGTTTTTTTTAAATAGATCCGGTTTAGTTCCGGTTTATTCCGGTTTAGTTAGGTTTAGTTTAGACCGGCCCGAAGCGATTTATTTCCTCAGGCGCTTTTTAGTTAAATTACGCCGAAGCGTTAGATAGGCCCATTAGCCAGTTTTTTCGCTTTAGTTTTATTTTTAGTTTTCTGTTTTAACAGAATAGTTTCAGTTTTGTAAAATTCATATCTTTTAATCTACTTAATATTTTAAGTGATTCTTTTTTGTTGGTTTGCAAATTTCTTATAGTTTCTGTAGAAAATATAATTAGCTATGTTAAAATTATTTAGAATTGCTTTATTTTAGATTTAGACAGAATAGTAAATCTGCTATAAAGTGAGTTAGGAAAATTATTTTTTAGTGATTCTTTTTGTCACAACTTTGTTTTGACATTACCTAACCGTAGGAATTTATTTGGGAATTTTAGGATTAATAAAAGAATAGTTTTAATCAGAATCATGTTATTCTTAATTAATTAACTAGCTACTGTTTTCCTATTGTTTAGTTAGCAAATAAATTTATTTTTCATATGTGATAGATTATTCTAGGTTAGTTTCTGTCACTTTAGAGCATCAACTTTTATTTATAATAAATAGAACTTTTATTTTATTTTTCCTACTAGAATTTGCTTTAGGCCTAATAGGAGTTTTATAATAGATTTTAAAGTGATTCTTTTTGCTCCTAGTTGCTTGATGAATCCTTTTCTGTTAGGTAGCATAAACCCATGCTTAGGTTCTGTTAAGATATTTTTGTTATGTAAAACTATTTTTAGTTGTTGCTTGAAGTAGGAAAACTTTGATTTGGTTTTTCTTTGAGTTTCCTTTGGATTTTGATTCGTTTGTTTTGTGTGTTTCATATTACTATGTTGTTATGTAAGTGATCATATGTTGTATGCTTATTGTGATTATTGTTTGTCTCGGTAGAATTTCCAGATTGCGAAGCTTGCTACCACGAGTCCCTAGCTTACGAAGATGCGTCGACAAGGCAAGTCATTGATCATGTTTCTTTACAATACCTATGATTTTTATTGCATTAGAATTACCTCCCCACCATGCATGCAGTAGGTGAAATTTTGAAGTTATGTTCTTGAGTAGTATCATGAGGTAGGATGAACCAATTCCCCTTGTTACCATGACCGGGATGAAGTAGTTTATTTTTGCTATGCTCGTGAAGCGGGGTTGGTTTGAGAGAATTCATAAGGGAGATGTGAGAGTCTTAAAGATGATGACAACCCCATGACTTCAAGATCAAGATGGACTTGAAATTCACTCTTTGGGTGGAGGGCGGTTGTGGGCACCTGGAGAACCCAGTGGTTGGCGGGATGCATGGAGTAAGCGCCATGACATCTTGCGGAAAGCTTCACCCAGCCACAAAGAGACGGATGTATACCCCATTGACCGGAAGCTTACTGTGCAGCCGCAAGCCATTATGGGCTCGGCTTGGTCAACCCTAGTTGTGACTCTGGCTGGGCGGTACTACGAGATGTAGAAGAACGGTAGGATTGGATGGGTACGGCGGTGGTCGGAGGAACTCTTGGAAGACCCTGTTTCGTTAAGTCCGTCTTCAAACACCATGAAGTGCGAAGACTTAAAAGGAGGAGCGATTCTTGCGGGTAAAGTCATAAACCTCTGCGGAGAAAAGATCTAATCGATTAGCCGTGTCCCCTATTACGGACAAATTGATCCTCTGGAACTTTGAAGTATTCGAAATCTCAACACTGAAATTAATAATTTAATTGAGGGTTATGACTTAATAATTTGGGAATGAGACATTGGTTGGCGGAACCATCTCAATAACTACCAACAATTTTGTAGTATTTGCAAGCAAGTCCTTTGTAGTAGGGAAAAAGCGGCTTTTCCATAAAATGATGAAACTTAGAGCCCCACAGCCAAATTGCATATAGTGTTAGTAATTTTATTATTGTTCTCTCTTCATGACTTGCGGCATATTCAAAATGCTGACCTACAGCTGCAACGTCTTATGTTGCGGAGGAGTATTCGATCGGGGAGTGAGGCTACGATCCACGCTTGGCGATTGCCCTTTGGAGTCGGATGGACTCGAGTATTCTTCTCACGCTTCATGACTTTACTTAGTTTATTTCTCATGAGTTGGCCTTGGCGAATTTATTCTATTGTAATAAAGACTCGATATGAGAATCGTGTAATAAATTCAGGTGTGATTGAACTTTGTTTATTTCACCAATGTCTTTGTGAGTGCCGGCATGATCTTGGGATGGTACGGAACCACGGAAGACTTGACCCGATTTTGGGTCAGGTTGCTACAGAGATGGTATCGAGCACCACGGCTGACCGTGGGGCGTAACCCCTAGGATCGGAAAGCCATAGGAAGAGACTATTTATTTTATGTCCTTATCATTCCGTAATTCTCCCTGTTCATTTCGACTTCTCTCCGATTTTCAACATTTTAGATGACCGCCGAGTTCACCCGGTTTTGCTACGGAGTTTTGCCGGCCGGATGAGGCGATGCCCTTGGCGGAAGCTGGTCGAGATCGTGAAGAAGCTGAAGATTGCTCGCCCTCGATCACCGGGAAGCCTACCAATGCACTTAAGCGGATACCCGCTCTGAGGATCGAGGTGCACATTCCGAGGAGAACCTTCGGAGGACATACAGAGCCTATTGACTTTGAGTTTACCGACTTCAAGCTGGATCCTCGGAAGAGACATGGTGATTTATCGTGCACTTGGACATCTCCGAGAAGAGTACATGGCCGAGCTCGATCCATCGAGACCTCGCCATGGTTTCTCGCGAGCAAGGAATGGAGATATCATCCGTGCCGTGAGAGGCGACTCCATTCTCTCGTATGTCCAAGACTTGGAGTGTCTCCTCGAGAAGCGGGAGATCCGGACTACGTAACTTCGAAGGTACACAGGAGGCTGTTGTTCCGTGAATGGGCTGGAAGAGAAGGCACACGCAGACTTCCTTGACCATGAGGAAGAAATCGCGGACTTCATGGAGAAAGTCGACGACCTGAAGATGAAGGTTGCCGTGTTAGAGGAAAAGATGGACTTGGGAGAGGACCTTTTTCCGAGTGGAGATGACGGACCTCTCGTGAGCAATGATCAGGATTATGAAGGGAGTTCCACTGGAGAAAGCCGCAAGAGGAGGCGCCGCATCAGAGGACGCCACACCGGAGGACATCGCACCAGAGGACGCAAGGATTAATGATGAAGACATTTAGTCGACCACCATGTTATTTTATTTTCGTCGATTAGTTAGGTCGTTATTTTCGATTAGTCGAGATATTTGTAATCGAGATTGAACCATGTTTGAGTGGATGAATAAATGATTGGTGTGATTATGATTGTGCATTCATATGGGTAGTGATATTTTCTCATTAGACCATTGTTCTATTCTAATTTTCTCATCCACTCCAAAACACAAGATGCCTCCGAGGCGTGACCCGGTCTCAACTTCCCGCGGAGCTCACCCGGTGATTCAGCGGCGAGAATGCCATCATGCAGATGCTCATCCAGAATCAGAACAAC
This sequence comes from Aegilops bicornis, assembly GCA_021605145.1. Classification (NCBI taxonomy): domain Eukaryota; kingdom Viridiplantae; phylum Streptophyta; class Magnoliopsida; order Poales; family Poaceae; genus Aegilops; species Aegilops bicornis. The sequence goes on from CM038670.1 coordinate 628,870,647, forward strand.
AACAACAACAATCCACCGCCACCACCACCCCCTGTTGACAACTTGACTCGATTCCTGAGGCTGAATCCGCCGGTGTTCTCTAGCAGCACTGAGCCGATTGTGGCCGACGATTGCTCCGCAAAGTCGGAAGAGAGCTAATCACTGTTGGATGCTTGATCACGAGAGAAGGTGCGCTTTGCCGCACATCAACTTGATGGACCTGCAGCTTCTTGGTGGGAGAACTACACCGCCACTTATCCCATCGCCACCATCACATGGGATCAGTTCCAGCAGACCTTCCGCACCGCTCATGTCTCAGCAGGAGCCATGAGTCTGAAGAAGCGTGAGTTCCGCAACTTACGCCCGAAGGAACCGTCTTTGTGGGGCGATGCGTGGATGAGTTCAGCAAGTTAGCTCGCTATGCCCCGGATGATGTGGCCACGGATGCCATAAGCAGGAAAAAGTTTCTCGAGGACTCAATGACGAGCTGGGTATGCAGCTAATGGTGGCTACCTTCACCAACTACCGTGAGCTGGTAGACAAGGCCACCATACTTGAAGGCAAGCAGCAGCAGATTGATAGCCGCATAGCGGAAGTATGGCGAGGAAGTACAGCTCGAGGAGCTCGGTGAAGCCCGTTATGCCCCATACTCGGGAGGGCATACCCATCACAACCATGGAGGTCATAACCATGGAGGAAATGGGAACAACCGCAACCAGACAACAAGTCAAGCAATGGCAATGGAAGCGGCAATGGCAACCAGCATCGTCCTGCCCGGCTCGAGAAAGATCTCGAGTCACATCACTGTTTCAAGTGCCGGAAAACAGGGCACTATGCCACCGACTGCCGGAGGCCAAGCGGAGGAATGGAAAGCGGCAATGGAAGCTCAGCGAAGAAGCCCAACCCTTTTCCTCGGCTCGGGTGAACCACATTGGCGTGGAGGGCGTCTATGATCAGCCGGAACCTTTGTGGTTGGTAAGTTTTTATTGAATTCACGTTCAGTATTGGTACTCTTTGATTACGGTGCAGCGCATTCATTTCATATCAAGGGTAGTTGTGGAAAAGTATGGGTTGCCCACTAAAACCCTTTGAAGCCCCCTTGGCGTCGATTCCGCAGGAGGAGAGATGATGGCAGGCTTAGGCTGTCATGCAACCCTCAACATCGGGAACCATAAATTTCCCGCAGACCTCATAGTTTTGGAAACCCAGACCTTGGATGTAATCCTAGGCATGGATTGGTTGACGGAGTTTGAAGGAAACATAGACTGTGCCCGCAAGTCAATTCTGCTCACCACTCCGGAGCAGAAGAGGATCAAGTATGTATCCAGACGTATCCCGATGAACAATCGGTGCATTCCCTCACGGGAGTTGTTCGGAGGAAGTGCCGATGGTGCAAGATTTTCCCGATGTGTTTCGGAGGAATTACGAGAATGCCACCAGATAGAGACATTGAATTTCTGATTGAGTTATTGCCCGGCACAGCCCCAATATCCAAGAGACCCTATCGGATGCCCCCGAACGAATTGGAAGAGATCAAAAAGCAAATTAATGAGCTATTGGAGAAGGGATATATTCGGCCAAGCTCATCACCTTGGGGTGCCACAATTCTTTTGGTAGAGACGAAGGATGGAAGCTTTGAGCATGGTTGTGGATTATCGTTAGATTGAGCAGCGTGACCATCAAGAACAAGTACCCTCTGCCGATGATTAATGATCTATTTGATCAGCTAGTTGGAGCCAAGGTATTCTCCAAGATCGATCTTCGATCGAGGTATCATCGATTGAAGATCCGTGAAAGCGGATATACCCAAAACAGCATTTACCACGGTATGGTTTATATGAGTATACCGTCATGTCATTTGGATTGACTAATGCCCTGCATACTTCATGAATTTGATGAACAAGGTATTTATGGAATATCTGGACAAGTTTGTCGTGGTGTTCATCGATGATATCTTGATTTTCTCCAAGAGCGAGGAAGATCATAAGGAACATTTGCGTCTAGTTACGGAGAAACTTGAGAACATCGATTGTATGCCAAGTTCAGCAAATGTGAATTTTGGCTGAAGGAAGTCGGATTCCTCGGACATGTTATTTCAAGAGAAGGAATAGCAGTTGACCCCACCAAGGTTGAATCGATCACCGATTGGCGATCCACCCACCTCGATCAAGGAGATCCATGATTTTCTCGGACTCGCAGGATATTATCGGAGGTTTATTGAGAATTTCTCGAAGATTGCCAAGCCCATGGTGAGCTGTTGAAGAAGGAAGCCAAGTACATTTGGACCGAGGATTGTGAAGCCAGTTTTCAGGAATTGAAGAAAGCGTCTGATTCTGACTCGATCTTGATTTTGCGGACATACACAAGGATTACGGTATATTGTGGCGCTTCTCGTCAAGGACTCGGAGGAGTACTCATGCAGGAAGGAAAAGTTGTAGCTTATACCTCCGGACAGCTACGACCTCACGAGATGAATTATACCACACATGATTTGGAGTTAGCGGCCGTGGTGCATGCACTCAAGACACAGAGACATTTCCTCATCGGAAACCGTTGTGATGTTTACACAGATCACAAGAGCTTGAAGTATATTTTCACGCGAAAGAGTTGAACCTCGAGGCGGAGGAGATGGCTAGAGTTAATAAAGGACTATGACATGAGACTGCATTATCACCCAGGGAAAGCTAATGTTGTAGCAGATGCGTTGAGCCGTAAGAGTTATGTGAATACTCTTATAGCAGGAGGATTACCCCAGGAGTTAGTCGATGACCTCAGAAATCTCCGGCGGAGATAGTTCGAGAGGATTTGTTGCAACTCTGGAAGTTCAGTCCACTTTGGCGAAAGGATTCGTGAAGCCAGTCGGACAAAGAAATTGATGAGATAAAGAAAAGATGAATGAAGGAAAAGCTAAAGGGTTCCGTAAGGATGAGCACGCGAGCTATATGGTTCAGGACCGTATTTATGTACCCAATGATCCCGAACTCAGGAAGCTAATTCTTGAAGGCTCATGATTCACCGTACTCGATTCACCCGGTAACACCAAGATGTATCTGGATTTGAAGGAAAGTTTACGGTGGGCAGGTATGAAGAAGGATATTGCGAGTATGTAGCGATGTCGATGTTTGCCAGCAGTAAAGGCGGAACATCGAAGCCAGCAGGTTTACTTCAACCTTTGCCGATTCCGATTGGAAATGGGAAAAACTTGGAATAGATTTCATCACAGGATTACCCAGGACCCGTTCAGGTTATGATTCCATCTGGGTAGTGGTTGATCGATTGACCAAGGTAGCTCATTTCATTCCCGTGAAGACTACCTATACCAGTGCTAAGTTAGCCAAGATATACATGACCAGGATTGTATGTCTGCATGGAGTTCCGAGGAGTATCGTGTCAGATAGAGGAACACAATTTACCTCAAAGTTTTGGAATCAGTTGCATGAAACTTTGGGTACGAGGCTGGAGTTCGATCTGACTTTTCATCCATGAGCAGATGGACGGACCGAGAGAGTCAACCAGATTACGGAGGACATGTTGAGAGCTTGTGTGCTAGACTATGGGTCTAGCTGGGATGATAATTTGCCATACGCAGAGTTCTCATACAACAGCAGTTATCGAGACCGATCGAAGATGGCCCCTTCGAAGCTCTATACGGAAGGAGGTGCGAACACCATTGCGTGGGATGGTGTTGGAGACCAAAACTTTTCGGTCCCGATCTTATCAGAGATTCCGAAGAGAAAGTCAAGCTGATTCGAGATAGGCTCAAGATAGCTCAGTCGAGGCAGAAGAGTTATGCCGACAGTAAACGCAACGAAGTAACATACGAAGCGGGAGACCGGGCATATCTTCGGGTGTCCCCACTTCGTGGAATCAAGAGGTTCGGTGTCAAAGGAAAGTTAGCACCCCGGTTCATTGGCCCCTACAAAATCCTCGAACGTCGTGGAGAAGTTGCTTACAAGTTGGAATTGCCGGAAGGATTGTCCGGAGTTCATGATGTCTTCCATGTTTCTCAGCTGAAGAAGTGTCATGCCGACATGGCTGATATTCCGTTGAGAGACACAGTGCCCCTAGAGGCCATACAGCTCGACAGTGATCTGACTTATGAGGAGAAACCCGTCCGAATTCTTGAGACTGCAAACAGAGTCACCCGCAGCAAGATCATCAAGTTTTGCAAGGTCTTTGTGGAGTCATCACTCGAGGAAGAAGCCACACAGGGCGAGAAGAAGACCTCCTTCAAACCACCCGCACCTATTTGCTAGCCAACCCGAATCTCGAAGCGAGATTCATCTTAAAATAGGTTTGTAACATCCCAAATTTCCTATTTGGAATGTTTTACAATTATAGCTAAGCATCTATGCATTCTGTTTGAATTTGAGTGGCATTTGAAGTTTACGAAGTTTTGGACTTGTTGGCATTTGAATTCAAATTTTGGCAAATAAATCATTTCAAAAACTATGCCTGATAAATACTTGAGAAAAAGTATGAGAGGAGTAGACATGACACTCCAAAAATATCAGAGGAAAAACATTGCCAAAAAGTTTGAATTCAAATTTGAATTTTATTTGGGAATTTTGGAAAAAATGATTTTTTATAAAGTTTGGATTTTGCCCCTGGAAAAATGTTCAAATGATAGGGAATATTCCCCTGATCATTTTGATATATATATGTCCTATATAAAATATTTATATTCTATATATTTTACCTATGTTTTTATTTTCAAAAAAAACAAAAAGGAAAAAAAATACCCAGGCGCCCGGCCAGCCGGCCCTGGCGACCCACCGGCCAGGCCCAGCGCCCGTGGCGCCCAGCGCCCTCGCCCGAAAACCCTCCGGCCCGGTCGCCCGACCGAACGCCCCCTCCCTCTCTCACCGACACCCCGGACCCACCTCTCCCTCTTCCCCTCGCGCACGCCACCCGCGCCGCCGCTCGCCGGAGATCCCGAGATCTCCGGGATCTCACCCGATCCCCTCCCGATCGCCCCCTCGCGCAAGTCGTGCCCCCGCCCTATATATACCCCTCCCCTCGCCCCGTTCCCTCACTTTCCCCTCCTCGCCCGACTCTCCTCTCGCCGCAATCGCTCGCCGGAGCACCGCACCGCCGCCGCGCCATTAGCCACCCCGAGCTCGCCCCGGTCACCCCCGAGCTCCACCGAGTCGACCACCGAGCCCCCTTTGCTCCGCCGCACCCGCCGGAGGTCTCCGCCGTCGTCCCCGACCACCGGAGCCGCCGCGTCGTCGTCGCCCGAGCCGCCGTCGCCGTCGACCACCGCGGTGAGTCACCGGAGATCCCGTCGCCGTTCGATCTAAACGTAGGGTGTAGATTAGATCCCCGAAGGGGTATGGTTTTTTTTAAATAGATCCGGTTTAGTTCGGTTTATTCCGGTTTAGTTAGGTTTAGTTTAGACCGGCCCGAAGCGATTTATTTCCTCAGGCGCTTTTTAGTTAAATTACGCCGAAGCGTTAGATAGGCCCATTAGCCAGTTTTTCGTTTTAGTTTTATTTTTAGTTTTCTGTTTTAACAGAATAGTTTCAGTTTTGTAAAATTCATATCTTTTAATCTACTTAATATTTTTAAGTGATTCTTTTTTGTTGGTTTGCAAATTTCTTATAGTTTCTGTAGAAAATATAATTAGCTATGTTAAAATTATTTAGAATTGCTTTATTTTAGATTTAGACAGAATAGTAAATCTGCTATAAAGTGAGTTAGGAAAATTATTTTTAGTGATTCTTTTGTCACAACTTTGTTTTGACATTACCTAACCGTAGGAATTTATTTGGGAATTTTAGGATTAATAAAAGAATAGTTTTAATCAGAATCATGTTATTCTTAATTAATTAACTAGCTACTGTTTTCCTATTGTTTAGTTAGCAAATAAATTTATTTTTCATATGTGATAGATTATTCTAGGTTAGTTTCTGTCACTTTAGAGCATCAACTTTTATTTATAATAAATAGAACTTTTATTTTATTTTTCCTACTAGAATTTGCTTTAGGCCTAATAGGAGTTTTATAATAGATTTTAAAGTGATTCTTTTTGCTCCTAGTTGCTTGATGAATCCTTTTCTGTTAGGTAGCATAAACCCATGCTTAGGTTCTGTTAAGAAAATTTTTGTTATGTAAAACTATTTTTAGTTGTTGCTTGAAGTAGGAAAACTTTGATTTGGTTTTTCTTTGAGTTTCCTTTGGATTTTGATTCGTTTGTTTTGTGTGTTTCATATTACTATGTTGTTATGTAAGTGATCATATGTTGTATGCTTATTGTGATTATTGTTTGTCTCGGTAGAATTTCCAGATTGCGAAGCTTGCTACCACGAGTCCCTAGCTTACGAAGATCGTCAGCAAGGCAAGTCATTGATCATGTTTCTTTACAATACCTATGATTTTTATTGCATTAGAATTACCTCCCCACCATGCATGCAGTAGGTGAAATTTTGAAGTTATGTTCTTGAGTAGTATCATGAGGTAGGATGAACCAATTCCCTTGTTACCATGACCCGGGGAAGTAGTTTATTTTTGCTATGCTCGTGAGCGGGGTTGGTTGAGAGAATTCATAAGGGAGATGTGAGAGTCTTAAAGATGATGACAACCCCATGACTTCAAGATCAAGATGGACTTGAAATTCACTCTTTGGGTGGAGGACGGTTGTGGGCACCACTGGAGAACCCAGTGGTTGGCGGGATGCATGGAGTAAGCGCCATGACATCTTGCGGAAAGCTTCACCCAGCCACAAAGAGACGGATGTATACCCCATTGACGGAAGCTTACATGCAGCCGCAAGCCATTATGGGCTCACTGGCTTGGTCAACCCTAGTTGTGACTCGGCTGGGCGGTACTACGAGATGTAGAAGAACGGTAGGATTGGATGGGTACCGGCGGTGGTCGGAGGAACTCTTGGAAGACCCTGTTTAGATTCGTCCCGTCTTCAAACACCATGAAGTGCGAAGACTTAAAAGGAGGGAACGATTCTTGCGGGTAAAGTGTGCAAACCTCTGCGGAGAAAAGATCTAATCGATTAAGCCGTGTCCCCGATTCACGGACAATTTGAGCCTCTGGAACTTGGAAGTATTCGGAAATCTCACCACTGAAATTAATAATTTAATTGAGGGGTTATGACTTAATAATTTGGGAATGAGACATTGGTTGGCGGAACCATCTCAATAACTACCAACAATTTTGTAGTATTTGCAAGCAAGTCCACTGTAGTAGGGAAAAGCTGGCTTTTCCATAAAATGATGAAACTTAGAGCCCCAGCCAAATTGCATATAGTGTTAGTAATTTTATTATTGTTCTCTCTTCATGGCTTGCGGCATATTCAAAATGCTGACCTACACGGCTGCAACGTCTTATGTTGCGAGAGGACTATTCGATCGGGGAGTGAGGCTACGATCCACGCTTGGCGATTGCCCTTTGGAGTCGGATGGACTCGCTATTCTTCTACGCTTCCGCAGCTTTACTTAGTTTATTTCTCATGAGTTGGCCTTGACGAATTTATTCTATTGTAATAAAGACTCAATATGAGAATCGTGTAATAAATTCAGGTGTGATTGAACTTTGTTTATTTCATCAATGTACTGTGAGTGCCAGCATGATCTTGGGATGGTACAGACACAGAGACTTGACCGATTTTGAGTCAGGTCGCTACACCCAAAAATTCTACCAAAATAGGAAGTCCTAGGACATTTTTCTATTGATCAGAAGCAAAAAGAATCAACGCAAAAGCACTTTTCTGTGATTTACTAAATTGTTTCTCGTCTTGGCAAAGTTTACATTTTCAGCGAGAATCAAGTTAACTATCACCATAGGTTATCCTATAGGTTCTACTTGGCACAAACACTAATTAAAACATGAAAACACATCTAAACAGAAAGTAGATGATTTATTTATTACTAAACATAACCAAAAAGCAAGAAACTAAAATAAAATTGGGTTGCCTCCCAACAAGCGCTTACGTTTAATGCCCCAAGCTAGGCATGATGATTTCAATGATGCTCACATAGAAGATAAGAATTGAAACATAAAGAGAGCATCATGAAGAATATGACTAGCAAATTTAAGCCTAACCCACTTCCTATTCATAGGGATTTTTTGAGCAAACAACTTATGGGAACAATAATCAACTAGCATAGGAAGGCAAAACAAGCATAACTTCAAGATTTTTAGCACATAGAGAGGAAACTTGACATTATTGCAATTCCTACAAGCATATGTTCCTCCCTCATAATAATTTTCAGTAGCATCATGAATGAATTCAACAATATAACCAGCACCTAAAGCATTCTTTTCATGATCTACAAGCACAGAAAATTTACTACTCCCCATATAAGCAAAATTCTTCTCATCAATAGTAGTGGGAGCAAACTCAACAAAATAACTATCATATGATAGAGAATTAAGATCAAGATGACAAGTTTCATGGTTATCATTATTTTTTAAAGCATACGTGTCATCACAATAATCATCATAGATAGGAGGCATGCTTTCATCATAGTAAATTTGCTCATCAAAGCTTGGGGGACAAAAAATATCATCTTCATCAAACATAGCTTCCCCAAGCTTGTGGCTTTGCATGTCAGTAGCATCATGGATATTCAAGGAATACTAACAACATTGCAATCATGCTCATTGAGGGAGTCCTGGATTAGGGGATGTCCGGATAGCCGGACTACCATCATCAGCCGAACTATCATTGGCCGGACTATCATCATCGACCGGACTCCAAGACTATGAAGATACAAGATTGAAGACTTCACCCCGTGTTCGGATGGGACTTTCCTTGGCGTGGAAGGCAAGCTTGGCGTCTGGATATGTAGATCTCCTACCATTGTAACCAACTCTATGTAACCCTAGCCCTCTCCGATGCCTATATAAACCGGATGGCTTTAGTCCGTAGGACTAGAACATCAACAACCCTTACAATCATACCATAGGCTAGCTTCTAGGGTTTAGCCTCCTTGATCTCGTGGTAGATCCACTCTTGTAAACATCCACAATATCAATATCAATCGAGCAGGATGTAGGGTTTTACCTCCATCAAGAGGGCCCGAACACAGGTAAAACATCGTGTCCCTTGTCTCCTGTTACCATCCGCCTAGGCGCGATTCGGGACCCCCTACCGAGATCCGCGGTTTTGACACCGACATTGGTGCTTTCATTGAGAGTTCCTACGTATGTCGTCACCGATAGGCTTGATGGCCTCTTCAATCAACACGACGCAGTCCTGGGTGAGACTTTTCTCCCGGACAGATCTTCGTATTCGGCGGCCGCTGCGGGCCAACTCACTTGGCCATCTGGAGCAGATCGAAAGCTACGCTCCTGGCCGTCAGGTCAGGTTTGGAAGCCTAAACTTCACGGCCGATATCCGCGGGGACTTGATCTTCGATGGATCTGAGCCACAGCCGAGTGTGCCGCGTTTTCACGATGGGAATGACCTAACTCTGCCGCCGGACAACACCTTGGAGGCCGCACACAAATCCGCTCCGACTCATAGTCCGGAGCCGATCGCTCGGATCGAGGACGGATGGCTGGACACCGCCTCGAGAGCTGCAACTCTTACGGCGATGGAGCCAAACACTTACCTTGTCCCGCATAAAGCTCATGACTCCGAGGTGCGGACTCTCTGCGGACTCCGAACCTCCTGCGCCCCACGGTCGAATCCGATTGGGTGCCGATCATGGAATTCACCGCTGCGGACATCTTTCAGCACTCGCCCTTCGGCGATATCATAAATTCACTGAAGCATCTCTCGCTATCCGGAGAGCCCTGGCCGAGCTACGGTTGGGACGCGGACGACGAAGAAATTCATAGCCCACCCACCACCCACTTCGTAGCCACCGTCGACGATTTAACCGACGTACTCGACTACGACTCCGAAGACATCGACGGTATGGACGGCGATGCCGGAGACTACCAAGAACCAGTGCCTACAGGACACCGAAGACCACCTCGTCATCGACATATACATGGTGGACACCCCAAAAGATGGGGACGACGAAGAAGCGGTGGAGGCCGATTCCTTAAAGAAACAGCCCAAGCGCCGACATCAGTGGCGCCGCTCTAAATCCGCCACGGCAAGAATGGAGATTCCAGCACGGAGATAATAACACCCCGTAAAGTGCGAAGACAACTCCCTCCGGCCACGATCCAGTAGCGGGAGGAGGCAGAAGCAAGCCCTCACGAGAGGGCGGCAGACAAAGAGGTCAAGGATGACAATTACTTACCTCCCTCCTTAGGCGAGGCAAGCCTCGGCGACAGCAATTAAATGCGTGCACGAGGATCCCGTCGAACAAGAGCGTTTGAGCCAGCGGGCTAATGGCCACGGCAAACAGCCTAAAGAAAAAGTGGCAACAACTTCAAGCTGATCAAGACCTACTGGCCGACAGATGGACCGAGGTCCTCGCGGCCGAAGAGTATGAACTCAAACGCCCCTCCAAAAGTTACCCAAAATGCAAGTTGCTCCCCCGATTAGAGGGGGAGGCATACAAACCTGCATCACCAGCGCTGTCTGGCAGACCCGGCCACCTCGTGGCGCGGCGAAGCGTGCAAGCCCTCCACCAAAACCGTACCCCGGCATCGCTCAAAAAGCAGGAAGCCACGGGGGAACGCGCCGGACTTGCGGGATATATTGGAGGACAAGGCAAGACAATCCAGATCTATCTATGGATCACGTGGGCGCCCCACGACCCTAGCGAATACCGTCGCGCGGATATAACTACTCCGGCCGGGCGAACACGGAGACAACGCTCTCTCGAGCTACGTAGAGATATTGCTCAATCTGAGGCGCCTCACACCCACTATGCTTCACGGACGAAGTAATGGATCATCAAATCCTGAAGGGTTTAAACCGTTAATATCGAATCCTACGATGGCACTACAGACCCAGCGGTTTGGATTGAGGATTATCTTCTCCATATACACATGGCCCGCGGCAATCTTCACGCCATCAAATATCTCCCGCTCAAGCTTAAAGGACCAGCTCGGCATTGGCTTAACAGCCTGCCCGCAGAGTCAATTGGATGCTGGGAGGACCTGGAAGCCACATTCCTCGACAACTTCCAGGGCACGTATGTGCGACCACCCAACGTAGATGACCTAAGCCACATAATCCAGCAGCAGACAGATCGGCGAGCAATTACAGACACGGTTCTTAACAAAGAAAAATCAAATTGTCGATTGTCCGGATGCGAGGCACTCGCTGCCTTCAAACATAACATCCGTGACGAGTGGCTGGCCCGGCACCTAGGGCGGAGAAGCCGAAATCCATGGCAGCCCTCACACCACTCATGACCCGCTTACATGCGGGAGAGGATAGCTGGCTAGCTCGCAGCAACAACCTCGGCAAAAAAACGCCGGTCCGGATACAAGGACCGCAACGGCAGGTTGCGTCGAAACAAAACAAACGCCGCGTTAACGGCGGCAATGAGGATACGGCAACAATGCCGGATTCGAGGCTCCAAACCGGTCAACGGAAGAAGCCATTCAAAAGAACCACTCCGGGCCCGTCCAATTTGGACCGAATACTCGACCGCTCTGTCAAATACATGGAACCCCGAAAAGCCAGCTAACCACACCAACAGAGATTGTTGGGTATTCAAGCGAGGCAAATTAATCGCCGAAAGCAAAGGACAAGGGGCTACAGCGATGGCGAGGAAGAGACCCGGCCGCCCGAACAACAGAGGACAAAGGGATTCCCCCTCAAGTTCGGGACGGTAAACATGATATACATAGCGCATATTCCCAAGAGGGCGGAAGCATGCACTAAGGGGCGTATCTGGCGATGGAGCACATTGCCCGAAATTCAACCCATGGTCCTCTTGCCCGATCACTTTCGATCGAAGAGACCATCCGACCAAGATCCGCCATGGCGGATTTGCTGCATTGGTTTTAGACCCAATCGCCGATGGATTTCACCTCACGAGAGTCCCGATGGATGGCGGCGATGCTGAACCTGCTTTATCGGGATACGGTCGCGCAAGATGGGCATAGACCCTTCAAGGATTAAACCTACAAAGACAACCTTCAAAGGCGTCATACCAGGTGTCGAGGCCAATTATGCGAGCTCGGTTACTGGAAGTGGTCTTCGGATCCCCGGATAATTTCCGAAGCGAGGAGTTAATCTTCGACATAGTCCCTTTCCGCAGCGGCTATCACGCTCTGCTCGGACAAACCGCGTTTGCAAAATTCAACGCGGTGCCGCATTATGCATACCTTAAGCTCAAGATGCCAGGCCCTCGTGGAGTCATCACGGTCAATGGAAACACGGAACGCTCCCTCCGAACGGAGGAACATACAATGACTCTCATGGCGGAAGTACTGAGCAACCTTTTAAGGCAATTTTCGAGTCCGGCCGTTAAACGGCCGGACACGGCCAAACGCGCCGGAGCAACATCAACCAAGACCACACAGCACGTTCCGAGCACGCAGCGTAGCAATGCGGCCTCAACCCCAGCCCTCGCAAAATTGTAAGAGAAACTCTCCGCGTACATAATTACGCCTTGGAGATACCATGGGCATAGGGGAAAGGCACAACCACAACAGACCAGTGTGGTTCGACCACACCGGGGCTCCCAAGTGTGTCGCTCTTTTTCTTTTATTTTCTCTTTTTTATACAGAACTCGGTCCGTGGCGAACCTGCCGAACTCATGATGCAACAGCCGAGGAAGGACAAAGGCGCGGCGAACACTCGGGTGGTCTCCATCACGAGCATTAAATTTGTTAAATACAACATTCCGCGGCCTACCCTCGGAGGAGACGCCGTTAATTAAATCCAATCCCTTGCTTTCCGCACTATTTGTATCATTCCGCACTCATAGCATATCTTCTCGAATAAAATGCAGCACCTTTTGCCTATAATTGCATTACCTTATATATACATATATGTTCATTTACGACATGTTGCATCCGTACACTTTGGTACGGCCAAATACACCGAGGGCTTATGTTCTCCGCATTATGGTGTGATAAAGTCCGCACACTTTCACAAGTGCGGCACCCGAACTTATAGCATTATATGAATCGGCTCGAATCATGTCTTGGGTCAATAGTTGGGTTTGCCCGGCTCCCATGTTTGGCACCTTACGTTCCGTTCTATCGGCTAAGGTAGCACTGGGAGAACCGCTGCGATTGCGCCCCGGTTGAGCCGGGTTAACGCCTCAGTGGAGAAAGCTAAAACTGACTGTCATGATAAGGCGAGAGACTGGTCACTGTTCGAGAGGTCCTTTCGGGTCCTTAAAGACCCTCGCCGCTTGACGAAGTTCCGGACAATGTCCGATGAAGGCGTGGATAGCGCCCCAATTCGGTCCTCCGAATACTAGGGGCTTCGCCGAAATTTAAAATTATAGAATTCTATGGCTAAGTGAGAGTGTTCAAGCACTATAAGTCCGGTTGCCTTGTTCATTGTGTTGAGCGCCTCCCTCGATGGACCCAAAATTGGGAACTAGAGCGCTCAAGTTTATCCCGAACACCCCAAAGCACTTTCGTGGCATGGGGGCTGAAGCGACGACTTGCCATCTCTCGATTTAATAAGCGGCCACACGAAGGTAATATTTTAAATTAACAAGCGTTGCTTAGCGCATATGAACAAAGTTTTCAGCGCATGTGATAACACATTGCGAATTTACTCAAAAATTACATCCACAGGGCACTCATCCGCAATCTTGCGGGCACCCTTCAGACAGCCTTATAGTAGATTTGGCGTCTGATGTTCCTTGCCCGCGGTGGCGCGTCGATGATTAGCTTCCCGCATCCAGCTTGCCCCAATGCACCTTTGCGCGGGCAAGGGCCCGACGAGCACCTTCAATACAGGCGAGCGCTTGATAACCTCCACCCGAGGCACGCATCCACCACCGGCCGTCGCGAGGCCGAAGTAGCTCCAGGCATGGCCTCTCGAGCCACAATGGGACAATGAGGCCCTTCATGGCCTGCTCGGCCACCTTGTGAAGCTTCGACCAGCTGCTTCAGCTGGTCGCTAGAAACACCGGATGGCTGGCCTCGACATCGAGACGAAGACCTTCTCCGTTGAGCTCCCTCCTCGGCTCGGTAGAATCTTGGCGGACATCGAGACACGCTTGAGGCAGATCTGCAAAGCGCCTTTGGAGAGCTCCGAATTCGGGTAAGTAACACGTAATTTACATTCACATGCTTGCTTTGCATGAAAAATGCCTTACCCGCCGCTATCTTCCTCATCAACTCAATCTTCTGAAGGGACTTATGGGCCTCGGCCTTGGAGGTTTTGGCACTTTAGAGAGCCGAGGCAAGCTCGGACTCTCGAGTCTTTGAGTCACGCTCCAAACTCTCATGCTTCTCTATGAGATCCTGGAGCTCTTGCTGAACCACCGCCACCCGCGCCTCCTGCTTTTCTCGCTCTGCCCGTTCCGTGGCCGCATTGCGTTAGGCCACGGACACAGCCTCCTTCAGGGTCGCCACCTCGTTCGTGGCCCCTGCAGCACCCATGTTATCCTTGTTATTTTTGTTGCAACCTAAATCCTTTTCTGTAAGGTACAAGTTCAAAGTGGTGTTACTCACCTTCTTTGTCCTGGAGCTGCTTCCTGGCGCGGCCGAGCTCTTGCTCGGACCGCTCGAAACTCTGCTTCAAAGCACCGACCTCCATGATCCCGGTCTGGCGGCAGAGGTCAGAACAGCCGCAACCCATATTGACATAATTTTTAGCAACCCTGCGTATATCTTTTTCAGATCCTCGGTCCGGCTTTTCGTTCCGAACACCGAACCGAGCATCGAGGGCTCTTGTCTATGCGGTATTACATTCCATATTTTTAACTTCTTACCTCAAAGCACGATAGAAGGCTCCTGCGAACTTGGTCAGCCAGCTCTTGGCGAGCTGCACCTTCTGGATCACCGCACTCATAATAGTGCGGTGTTCTTCCTCGATGGAAGCGCTCTGCAGCGCCTCCAACAAATTGCTCGGCGCCTCCGGTTCGACGGAAGCCGCCGGCGTCACGATCTTGCCCTTTGTTCGAAGGGGCCGCCGGCCGGACTCCGGAACCACTGCGGGTTCTGATGTGGAGTCGGCGCCAAAGTCCGGAGGGCGCCTCGTGGCGCCTCCGGAGCCTCCCGATGGGTCCCTTCTTGGGATCCCACCTCGGCGTCCTCGGTGTCGCGGGGGTGGAGGCCGTCGGGATGGAGTCTACATCCGACGGAGCCAACGACCGCTTCGATGAAGCGGGAGATCATCGCTGGCGGACTACAGGCAGCATGCGGCATTAGAATGACACTATGTGACGCAGAAAAGAAATTATAAATCATTCAGAATCCGGATACTTACGATCTCGCCGGAGGCCTGCCCTTGAAGGCCATTCTTCCTCGCCAACGTTGATGTTGGCGGAGCTGTCCGGGGGAATAGTCCTTCCCCTCTTGGACCCTTCGGCCTCCCCTGTTGGGGAAGCCTTCCTCTTCCTCTCTCCCTCCTCTGGGAGAGAGTCCTCTTTCTCCTCCTCGTTTTCAGGGGAGGAGTCCGCCCCGGAGTCGTCGGACACCTGAAAACGGGCACTCTTTCGAGCACCCATGGCCTCCTTCTTGGCCTTCTTCTCCGGCACCACGTGCGGTGCCGGAACCAGCAGCCCCGCTAGACGGGCGTCCACTGGATTTTCTGGCATAGGAGCCGGGCAGGTAATCTGCTCCGCCTTCCTCATCCAGTCCTGTCAAAGGAGAAGGGGAAATTAAAATCCGCATAGAGTCAAACTATGAAAAACAAGTGTCCCGTAAAGGGGTAGAATCACTTACCTCGTCGGCCTGGCGCTGCGAGCGAAATCCGCGATCTTCAGTCGCGGATGCGGGGGCTTCGGCGCCCTTGAAAAGCACCCTCCAGGCGCCTTCGTACGTCGTGTCGAAGAGCTTGCTCAGCGCCTGGTGTTGTTCCGGATCGAACTCCCACAGATTGAATGCCCGCTCTTGGCATGGGAGGATCCGTCAGACGAGCATGACTTGGACCACGTTAACCAGCCTGAGCTTCTTCACCAGCTTCTTGATACAGGCTTGGAGTCCCGTCAGCTCCTCCGAACTTCCCCACAGCAAGCCCTTCTCTTTCCAGGAGGTGAGCTGCGTGGGGATACCAGATCTGAACTCAGGGGCCACCGCCCATGTAGGGTCACGCGGCTCGGTGATGTAGAACCACCCCAATTGCCACCCCTTGACGGATTCCACGAAGGCCCCTTCGAACCAAAGAACATTGGGCATCTTGCCCAACATGGCGCCTCCGCACTCCGGCTTGAGTGCCCTTCACTACCTTCGCTTGACATTGAAGGTCTTGAGCCACAAGCGTAAGTGGGGCCGGATGCGAGAAAGGCCTCGCACCTGACGATAAACGCCGAGATGTTGAGGATGAAGTTCGGCGCGGATCATGGAAATCCAGGCCGTAGTAGAACATGAGCCCCGGCAAGGGTGAAGTGGAAAGCCCAGTCCGCGGAGGAAGTGGGGAAGAAAGACGACCCTCTCATGGGGCCTGGGGGTGGGGATGAGCTGCCCCTCGTCGGGCAGCCGGTGCGCGATGTTGCTGGAGAGGTATCCGGCGCCGCGCAGTTTGGCGATGTGCTCCTCCTTAACGGTGGAGGCCAACCATTTACCTCCCGCTCCGGACATGGTCGGAGAAGGTTGAGACGAGATGTGCGAGCTTGGGTGCTGGAGCTCGAGTGCACGGAGATGGATAAGCAAAGGAGGAAGAAGGCGTAGGTGAGAAGGTGAATCCTTATCCCTTATATGGGTGGGCGAAGTCTACGCGTCCCCCACCGGCCTGGTAAAACTCACTTATCTCCCAAGCGTCACCATCAATGGCGCGGTTGGGTTACCCACGCCCGTATTGATGAGAATCCCGGATTAAGGGGAAACACGATCTCTGCTTCGACAAGACGTGCCAAGGAAACCGCTTCGCTAAATGCGCTGAGGTGGTAAAGTAAAAAATGATTCAAGTAATGGCTTGGTAGTGGTGTAACGTCATGCCACAAAAAACGTCAGCATATTGAACTTGTGTATATATTATTATTCTCTCTACGGTGGAATGTGGAATTTATTTTGCAGAGCCGGACACTATCCTGGTGTTCACAATCTTCTATCATTTGGAGGAGGAACCCGCCTTGCAATGCCAAGCAATATACGTGCCGGACTTATCATCATCGAAGCCTGGTTCGTGAGACTCTTGAGGAGTCCTGGATTAGGGGTGTCCGGATAGCCGGACTACCATCATCACCGAACTATCATTGGCCGGACTATCATCATCGACCGGACTCCAAGACTATGAAGATACAAGATTGAAGACTTCACCCCGTGTCCGGATGGGACTTTCCTTGGCGTGGAAGGCAAGCTTGGCGATACGGATATGTAGATCTCCTACCATTGTAACCGACTCTATGTAACCCTAGCCCTCTCCGGTGCCTATATAAACCGGACGGCTTTAGTCCGTAGGACTAGAACATCAACAACCCTTACAATCATACCATAGGCTAGCTTCTAGGGTTTAGCCTCCTTGATCTCATGGTAGATCCACTCTTGTAAAAATCCACAATATCAATATCAATCGAGTAGGACGTAGGGTTTTACCTCCATCAAGAGGGCCCGAACCTGGGTAAAACATCGTGTCCCTTGTCTCCTGTTACCATCCGCCTAGACGCACAGTTCGGGACCCCCTACCCGAGATCCGCCGGTTTTGACACCGACACTCATCATTCAAAGATTTAGTATCAAACATTCTATAGATTTCTTCTTCTAGCACTTGAGCACAATTTTCCTTTTCATCAAACTCATGAAAGATATTAAAAAGACGAAGCGTATGAGACAAACTCAATTCCATTTTTTTGTAGTTTTCTTTTATAAACTAAACTAGTGATAAAACAAGAAACAAAAAGATTCGATTGCAAGATCTAAAGATATACCTTCAAGAACTCACCTCCCCGGCAACGGCGCCAGAAAAGAGCTTGATGTCTACTACAAAACCTTCTGCTTGTAGACGTTGTTGGGCTGCAAGTGCACATGTTTGTAGGACAGTAGCAAATTTCCCTCAAGTGGATGACCTAAGGTTTATCAATCCGTGGGAGGCGTAGGATGAAGATGGCCTCTCTCAAACAACCATGCAACCAAATAACAAAGAGTCTCTTGTGTCCCCAACACACCCAATACAATGGTAAATTGTATAGGTGCACTAGTTCGGCGAAGAGATGGTGATACAAGTGCAATATGGATGGTAGATAAAGGTATTTGTAATCTGAAATAATAAAAACAGCAAGGTAACTAATGATAAAAGTGAGCGTAAATGGTATTGCAATGCTAGGAAACAAGGCAAAGGGTTCATACTTTCACTAGTGCAAGTTCTCTCAACAATAATAACATAGATAGATCATATAACAATCCCTCAACATGCAACAAAGAGTCACTCCAAAGCCACTAATATCGGAGAACAAAGCGAAGAGATTATGGTAGGGTACGAAAACCACCTCAAAGTTATCCTTTCCGTTCTATCTATTCAAGAGTTCGTAGTAAAATAACATAAAGCTATTCTTTCCGCTCAATCCATCATAGAGTTCATACTAGAATAACACCTTAAGACACAAATCAACCAAAACCCTAATGTCACCTAGATACTCCATTGTCACCTCAAGTATCCGTGGGCATGATTATACGATATGCATCACACAATCTCAGATTCATCCAACCAACACAAAGTACTTAAAAGAGTGCCCCATAGTTTCTACTGGAGACTCAAGAAAACGTGTGCCAACCCCTATGCATAGGTTCATGGGCGGAACCCGCAAGTTGGTCACCAAAACATACATCAAGTGGCACGTGATATCCCATTGTCACCACAGATAAACACGGCAAGACATACATCAAGTGTTCTCAATCATTAAAGACTCAATCCGATAAGATAACTTCAAGAGGGAAACTCAATTCATCACAGAACAGAGCGGGAGAACCATCATAAGATCCAACTATAATAGCAAAGCTCACGATACATCAAGATCGTGCCATAGAGAGAACACGAGAGAGAGATCAAACACATAGCTACTGGTACATACCCTCAGCCCCGAGGGTGAACTACTCCCTCCTCGTCATGGATAGCGCTGGGATGAGGAAGATGGCCACCGGTGATGGATTCCCCCTCCGGCAAGGTGCCGAAACGGGCTCCCGAGAGGTTTTTGGTGGCTACAGAGGCTTGCGGCGGCAGAACTCCCTATCTATATTAATATTTGATGTTTTTAGGGTACGTAGGCTTATATAGGCGAAAGAAGTCGGTCGGGGGGTGCTCGAGGGGCCCAGGAGACAGGGGGCGCGCCCAGTAGGGGGGGCGCGCCCTCCTATCTCCTGGCCTCCTCGAGGATCTTCTGACGTGAACTCCAAGTCTCCCGGATCATATTCTTCCCAAAAATCACGCTGCCGAAGGTTTCATTCCGTTTGGACTCCGTTTGATATTCCTTTTCTTCGAAATACTAAAACAGGGAATAAAACAACAATATGGGCTGGGCCTCCGGTTAATTGGTTAGTCCCAAAAGTAATATAAAAGTGTATAATAAAGCCCATAATCATTCAAAACAGATAATATAATAGCATGAATGCTTCATAAATTATAGATACGTTGGAGACGTATCAGTATACAAGATCAACAAGGATCTGTATGGCCTCAAACAAACCCCTCGTGCTTGGTATGACACACTCAAGGACTTCCTGGAGAGCAAAGGCTTCAAACCTGGTTCTCTAGATCCTACACTCTTCATGAAGACATATGATGGAGAACTATTTGTATGCCAAATATATGTGGATGACATTATCTTCGGTTGCACTGACAAGAGATATAGTGATGAGTTTGGACACATGATGCAAGAGCAATATCAGATGTCCATGATGGGTGAGCTGAAGTTCTTCCTTGGTCTTCAAATTCGTCAGCAGAGCAACGACATCTTCATATCTCAAGAAAAATACCTCAAAGATTGCCTGAAGAAGTTTGGAATGCAAGAGTTGAGTGCAAAGGATACACGACGCCAATGCCAACCAAGAGTCATCTGAGTCCCGACGCCAATGGTAAAGAGTTCGATCAAAAGGTATACCGCTCCATGATTGGTTCTTTACTTTATTTATGTGCATCTAGGCGGATATAATGCTTAGTGTTTGCATGTGAGCCCGGTTCCAAGCGGCACCAAAGGAATCGCATCACTTAGCTGTGAAGCGAATTCTTCGATATTTGGCTTACACCCCAACACTAGGATTATGGTATCCAAAGGGCTCAGGGTTTGATCTAGTTGGATTCTCATATGCTGATTATGCTGGTGACAAGGTTGATTGCAAGTCCACATCAGGCACATGTCACTTTCTGGGATGATCACTTGTCTGTTGGTCTTCAAAGAAGCAGAACTGTGTATCTCGCTCCACTGCTGAATCTGAATACATTGCTGCTGGATCTTGCTGTGCTCAGCTTCTCTGGATAAAGCAAACTCTCAAGGACTATGGTGTCCACCTGAAGCATGTGCCACTCTACTGCGACAATGAAAGCACCATCAAGATTGCCAACAACCCAGTTCAGCACTCGAAGACAAAGCACATTGAAATTCGTCATCACTTTCTCAGAGATCGTGTCATGAAGGAAGATATTGATATCATTCACGTCAACACTGAAGAGCAATTGGCAGATATCTTCACAAAGTCCTTGGATGGGAAAAGGTTTTGCAAGTTGCGGTGTGATGTCTACTACACAACCTTTTTCTTGTAGACGTTGTTGGGCCTCCAAGTGCAGAGGTTTGTAGGACAGTAGCAAGTTTCCCTCAAGTGGATGATCTAAGGTTTATCAATCCGTGGGAGGCGTAGGATGAAGATGGTCTCTCTCAAGCAACCCTGCAACCAAATAACAAAGAGTCTCTTGTGTCCCCAACACACCCAATACAATGGTAAATTGTATAGGTGCACTAGTTCGGCGAAGAGATGGTGATACAAGTGCAATATGGATGGTAGATATAGGTTTTTGTAATCTGAAAATATAAAAACAGCAAGGTAACTAATAATAAAAGCGAGCACAAACAGTATTGCAATGCTAGGAAACAAGGCCTAGGGTTCATACTTTCACTAGTGCAAGTTCTCTCAACAATAATAACATAATTGGATCATATAACTATCCCTCAACATGCAACAAAGAGTCACTCCAAAGTCACTAATAGTGGAGAACAAACGAAGAGATTATGGTAGGGTACGAAACCACCTCAAAGTTATTCTTTCCAATCAACCCGTTGGGCTATTCCTATAAGTGTCACAAACAGCCCTAGAGTCCGTACTAGAATGACACCTTAAGACACAAATCAACCAAAACCCTAATGTCACCTAGATACTCCAATGTCACCTCAAGTATCCGCGGGTATGATTATACGATATGCATCACACAATCTCATATTCATCTATTCAACCAACACACAGAACTTCAAAGAGTGCCCCAAAGTTTCTACCGGAGAATCACGACGAAAACGTGTGCCAACCCCTATGCATAGGTTCATGGGCGGAATCCGCAAGTTGATCACCAAAACATACATCACGTGAATCACGTGATATCCCATTGTCACCACAGATACACCCGGAAATACATACATCAAGTGTTCTCAAATCTTTAAAGACTCAATCCGATAAGATTACTTCAAGGGGAAAACTCAATTCATTACAAGAGAGTAGAGGGGGAGAAGAAACATAAGATCCAACTATAATAGCAAAGCTCGCGATACATCAAGATCGTGCCAAATCAAGAACACGAGAGAGAGAGAGATCAAACACATAGCTACTGGTACATACCCTCAGCCCCGAGGGTGAACTACTCCCTCCTCGTCATGGAGAGCGCCGGGATGATGAAGATGGCCATTGGTGAGGGTTCCCCCTCCGGCAGGGTGCCGGAACAGGCTCCCGAGAGGTTTTTGGTGGCTACAGAGGCTTGCGGCGGCGGAACTCACGATCTATCTTCTGTTCTGGAAGTTTTAGGGTACATGGAGTTATATAGGCGGAAGAAGCACGTTAGGGGAGCCACGAGGGCCCCACGAGGCAGGGGGCGCCCCCCCCCCCACCCTCGTGGCTTCCTCGTTCCTTCCTTGACGTGGGGTCCAAGTCCATCTGGTAGCTTTCCTTCAAAAAATAACTTCTCTAGTTGATTTTGTTCCGTTTTGACTCCGTTTGATATTCCTTTTCTTCGAAATACTGAAATAGGCAAAAAAACATCAAATCTGGGCTGGGCCTCCGGTTAATAGGTTAGTCCCAAAAGTAATATAAAAGTGGAAAATAAAGCCCAATATTGCCCAAAACAGTAGATAATATAGCATGGAGCAATCAAAAATTATAGATACGTTGGAGACGTATCAAGCATCCCCAAGCTTAATTCCTGCCGTCCTCGGTAGGTAAATGATAAAGAAAGAATTTTTGATTCGGAATGCTACTTGGCATAATTTCATTGTAATTCTTCTTAATTGTAGTATGAATATTCAGATCCGAAAGATTCAAGACAAAATTT
The DNA here is from genome assembly GCA_021605145.1 of Aegilops bicornis. Taxonomy (NCBI): domain Eukaryota; kingdom Viridiplantae; phylum Streptophyta; class Magnoliopsida; order Poales; family Poaceae; genus Aegilops; species Aegilops bicornis. The sequence continues at coordinate 628,893,091 of CM038670.1, forward strand.
CATATTCACATAAAAATAATAATACTTCAAGCATACTAACTATGCAATTATGTCTTCTCAAAATAACATGGCCAAAGAAAGTTATCCGTACAAAATCATATAGTATGGCTATGCTCTATCTTCACCACACAAAGTATTTAAATCATGCACAACCCCGATGACAAGCTAAGCAATTGTTTCATACTTTTGACATTTTCAAACTTTTTCAATCTTCACGCAATACATGAGCGTGACCCATGGACATAGCACTATAAGTGGAATAGAATGGTGGTTGTGGAGAAGACAAAAAGGAAGAAGATAGTCTCACATCAACTAGGGGTATCAACGGGCTATGGAGATGCCCATCAATAGATATCAATGTGAGTGAGTAGGGATTGCCACGCAACGGATGCACTAGAGCTATAAGTATATGAAAGCTCAACAAAAGAAACTAAGTGGGTGTGCATCCAACTCGCTTGCTCACTAAGACCTAGGGCATTTTGAGGAAGCCCATCATTGGAATATACAAGCCAAGTTCTATAATGAAAATTCCCACTAGTATATGAAAGTGACAACATAGGAGACTCTCTATCATGAAGATCATGGTGCTACTTTGAAGCACAAGTGTGGTAAGAGGATAGTAGCATTGTCCCTTCTCTCTTTTTCTCTCATTTTTTTATTTTTTTATTTGGGCCTTTTCTCTTTTTTTATGGCCTCTTTTTTTATTTTCTTTTTTGTTTTTCGTCCGGAGTCTCATCCCGACTTGTGGGGGAATCATAGTCTCCATCATCCTTTCCTCACTTGGGACAATGCTCTAATAATGATGATCATCACACTTTTATTACTTGCAACTCATGAATTACAACTCGATACTTAGAACAAAATATGACTCTATATGAATGCCTCCAGTGGTGTCGGGATGTGCAATGACTCATGACCCATATGTATGAAAGAATTATGAACGGTGGCTTTGCCACAAATACGATGTCAACTACATGATCATGCAAGGCAATATGACAATGATGGAGCGTGTCATAATAAACGGAACGGTGGAAAGTTGCATGGAAATATATCTCAGAATGGCTATGGAAATGCCATGATAGGTAGGTATGGTGGCTGTTTTGAGGAAGATATATGGTGCGTGTATGATACCGGCGAAAAGTGTGCGGTATTACAGAGGCTAGCAATAGTGGAAAGGTGAGAGTGCGTATAATCCATGGACTCAACATTAGTCATAAAGAACTCATATACTTATTGCAAAAATCTACAAGTTATCAAAGCAAAGTATTATGCGCATGCTCCTAGGGGGATAGATTGGTAGGAAAAGGCCATCGCTCGTCCCGACCACCACTCATAAGGAAGACAATCAATAAATAAATCATGCTCCGACTTCATCACATAACGGTTCACCATACATGCATGTTATGGGAATCACAAACTTTAACACAAGTATTTCTCAAATTCACAACTACTCAACTAGCATGACTCTAATATCACCATCTTCATATCTCAAAACAATTATCAAGCATCAAAATTTTCTTAGTATTCAACACACTCATAAGAATTCTTACAAATCTTGTATGCCTAGCATATTAGGATTATTTAAGCAAATTACCATGCTATTTAAGACTCTCAAAATAATATAAGTGAAGAATGAGAGTTCATCTATTTCTTCAAAATAAAACCATCATTGTGCTCTAAAATATATAAGTGAAGCACTAGAGCAAATAACAAACTACTCCAAAAGATATGAGTGAAGATCAATGAGTAGTCGAATAATTATACAACTATGTGAAGACTTTCCCATTTAAGAATTTCAGATCTTGGTATTTTATTCAAACAGCAAGAAAAGCTAAATAAAACTACATTGCAAGGATAGCACAACTCATGTGAAGAAGCAAAAACTTAGGTTCAACCGATACTAACCGTAGTTGTTGAAGAAAAAAGGTGGGATGCCTACCGGGGCATCCCCAAGCTTAGATGCTTGAGACTTCTTGAAATATTATCTTGGGGTTCCTTGGGCATCCCCAAGCTTGAACTTTTGTGTCTCCTTAATTCCTCTCATATCATGGTTTCTCTATTTCTCAAAAGCTTCATTCACAACAAACTCAACAAGAACTTGTGAGATAGGTTAGTATAAACCAATGCAAAACCTTATCATTTTCTACTGTAACAAATCACTAACATTATTATTCAACATTTCATACTAAATGCCTCTGCATATTTAATACTCCTATCCTTAAATAGAATCATTAAACAAGCAAACATATGCAAACAATGCAAACATAACAGCAATCTGCCAAAACAGTACAGTCTGTAAAGAATGCAAGAGTATCAATACTTCCCTGACTCCAAAAATTATGAAATAAAATTCCCACTTTAATAAATTTATCATAGCTCAATATTCAAGAAGATTCAACATTATACCACTCTCTGACTTTTCTAGGGAATTTTTGCAACAGCGGTAAACTTTCTGTTTTCAAACAGCAACATGTATAGTAGCAAAATAAGCATGGCAAAGGCTATCCTTGACTTTTTTTATTGAAACTAAAGATGAAAAAAATTATTATAAATAACAGAAAGAAAATACTAACAAGATAAAATGAAGCTCCAAGCAAAACACATATCATGTGGTGAAAAAAATATAGCTCCAAGTAAAGTTACCGATGAACGAAGACGAAAGAGGGGATGCCTTCCGGGGCATCCCCAATCTTAGGCTCTTGGTTATCCTTGAATATTACCTTGGGGTGCCTTGGTCATCCCCAATCTTAGGCTCTTTCCACTCCTTATTCCATAGTCCATCAAATCTTTACCCAAAACTTGAAAACTTCACAACACAAAACTTAACAGAAAACTCGTGAGCTTCGTTAGCAAAAGAAAACAAAGCACCACTTCAAGGTACTGTAATGAACTCATTATTTATTTATATTGGTGTTAGAACTACTGTATTCCAACTTCTCTATGGTTTATAAACTATTTTACTAGCCATAAAGTCATCAAAATAAGCAAACAACACACGAAAAACAGAATCTGTCAAAACAGAACAGTCTGTAGTAATCTGTAACTAACGCAAACTTCTGGAACTCAAAAAATTCTAAAATAAATTGGTGGACCTGAGGAATTTGTTTAGTAATCATCTGCAAAAAGAATCAACTAAATAGCACTCTCCAGTAAAAGGTTGAAGCTAATATCGTGAGCGCTAAAGTTTCTGTTTTTTACAGCATGATCATAAAGACTTCACCCAAGTCTTCCCAAAGGTTCTACTTGGCACAAACACTAATTAAAACATAAAAACACATCTAAACAGAAGATAGATGGATTATTTATTCCTAAAAATAACCAAAAAACAAGAAACTAAAATAAAATTGGGTTGCCTCCCAACAAGCGCTAACGTTTAACGCCCCTAGCTAGGCATGATGATTTCAGTGATGCTCACAAAAAGATAAGAATTGAAACATAAAGAGAGCATCATGAAGAATATGACTAGCACATTTAAGTCTAAACCACTTCCTATGCATAGGGACTTTGTGAGCAAACAACTTATGGGAACAATAATCAATTATCATAGGAAGGCAAAACAAGCATAGCTTCAAGATTTTCAACACATAGAGAGGAAACTTGTCATTATTGCAATTCCTACAAGCATATGTTCCTCCCTCATAATAATTTTCAGTAGCATCATAAATGAATTCCATAATATAACCAGCACCTAAAGCATTCTTTTCATGATCTACAAGCATAGAAAATTTACTACTCTCCACATAAGCAAAATTCTTCTCATTCGGGATAGTGGGAGTAAACTCAACAAAATAACTATCATATGATTGAAAATTAAGATCAAGATGACAAGTTTCATGGTTATCATTATTCTTTATAGCATACGTGTCATCATAATAATCATCATAGATGGGAGGCATGCTTTCATCATAGTAAATTTGCTCATCAAAGCTTGGGGACAAAAATATCATCTTCATCAAACATAGCTTCCCCAAACTTGTGGCTTTGCATATCATTAGCATCACGGATATTCAAGGAATTCATACTAACAACATTGCAATCATTCTCATCATATAAATATTTAGTGCCAAACATTCTATGTAATTCTTCTTCTAACACTTTGGCACAATTTTCCTTTCCATCATACTCACGAAGATATTAAAAAGATGAAGCGTATGAGACAAACTCAATTCCATTTTTTTGGTAGTTTTCTTTTATAAACTAAACTAGTGATAAAATAAGAAACAAAAAGATTCGATTGCAAGATGTAAAGATATACCTTCAAGCACTCACCTCCCCGGCAACGGCGCTAGAAAAGAGCTTGATGTCTACTACACAACCTTCTTCTTGTAGACGTTGTTGAGCCTCCAAGGGCAGAGGTTTGTAGGAGAGTAGCAAGTTTCCCTCAAGTGGATGACCTAAGGTTTATCAATCCGTGGGAGGCGTAGGATGAAGATGGTCTCTCTCAAGAAACCCTGCAACCAAATAACAAAGAGTCTCTTGTGTCCCCAACACACCCAATACAATGGTAAATTGTATAGCTGCACTAGTTCGGCGAAGAGATGGTGATACAAGTGCAATATGGATGGTAGATATAGGTTTTTGTAATCTGAAAATATAAAAACAGCAAGGTAACTAATAATAAAAGCGAGCACAAACGGTATTGCAATTCTAGGAAACAAGGCCTAGGGTTCATACTTTCACTGGTGCAAGTTCTCTCAACAATAATAACATAATTGGACCATATAACTATCCCTCAACATGCAACAAAGAGTCACTCCAGAGTCACTAATAGTGGAGAACAAACGAAGAGATTATGGTAGGGTACGAAACCACCTCAAAGTTATTCTTTCCAATCAATCCGTTGGGCTATTCCTATAAGTGTCACAAACAGCCCTAGAGTTCGTACTAGAATAACACCTTAAGACACAAATCAACCAAAACCCTAATGTCACCTAGATACTCCAATGTCACCTCAAGTATCCGTGGGTATGATTATACGATATGCATCACACAATCTCAGATTCATCTATTCAACCAACACATAGAACCGAGTGCCCCAAAGTTTCTACCGGAGAATCACGACGAAAACGTGTGCCAACCCCTATGCATAGGTTCATGGGCGGAACCCGCAAGTTGATCACCAAAACATACATCAAGTGAATCACGTGATATCCCATTGTCACCACAGATACGCACGGCAAGACATACATCAAGTGTTCTCAAATCTTTAAAGACTCAATCCGATAAGATTACTTCAAGGGGAAAACTCAATTCATTACAAGAGAGTAGAGGGGAGAAGAAATATAAGATCCAACTATAATACCAAAGCTCATGATACATAAAGATCGTGCCAAATCAAGAACACGAGAGAGAGAGATCAAATACATAGCTACTTGGTACATACCCTCAAATTTCGAGGGTGAACTACTCCCTCCTCGTCATGGAGAGCGCCGGGATGATTTAGATGGCCACCGGTGAAGGTTCCCCCTCCGGCAGGGTGCCGGAACGGGTTCCCGAGAGGTTTTCGGTGGCTACAGAGGCTTGCGGCGGCGGAACTCCCGATCTATCTTCTGTTCTGGAAGTTTTAGGGTACGTGGAGTTATATAGGCGGAAGAAGCACGTTAGGGGAGCCACGAGGGCCCCACGAGGCGGGGCGCCTAGGGGTGGGCGCGCCCCACCCTCGTGGCTTCCTCGCTCATTCCTTGACGTGGGGTCCAAGTCCATCCGGTAGCTTTTCTTCCAAAACTAACTTCTCCAGTTGATTTCGTTCCGTTTTGACTCCGTTTGATATTCCTTTTCTTCGAAATACTGAAATAGGCAAAAGAACAGCAAATCTTTGCTGGGCCTCCGTTTAATAGGTTAGTCCAAAAAGTAATATAAAAGTGGAAAATAAAGCCCAATATGCTTAAAATGAACCCTCAGAGTTAGTGCACGGCTTTTGTCGTTTGAGAGCAACCCGCCTCGAAGCCTTTGAGAGAGAGAAATCCTTGCGAGGACAAAGCCCAAACACCCAGAGCCAAAGATTGTTAGGCATCACTGAAGTCTTTCTGTCTGTGTGACCAAGACTTATTACACTTGAGGACCTGTGAATCCTCTAGCCGGTTAGGCGTCAGCGCTCGAGCATCCAAGAGTCATTGTGGATTGCCGGTGAACGCCTTGATCTGTGAAGGTTCGGAAGTCTACCTTGAAGACTTACCAGAGTGATTGGGCGAGGACCGTGTGTCCTTAGCTCAAGGGGAATAAGGTGAAGACGCGGTCTTCTGAGTTGAATCTCAGCCTCCCTAACTAGATGTACAGTTGTCACAAAGAATCGAACTGGTCCAACAAATTCTGTGTCTTCAACAAGTGACTGGTTCTATCTTCTCCCTCTCCTTACTTAGAGTTTGTCTTCGTGAAGTAATTGCCTATTTGTCATACCTGTTTGACTTCATTGCTTGAATACTTTGGTTGATTGGCTTCTCACTATCTTCCATCTTGATCCTACTACCAAGCTGCTATTAGTCTTGTACTTTCACGTTATTGCATACTTGACTATGGTTTGCTTGTTATAGTTTATATTCTGCTGCATATCAATCAGGTCATTTTTGTTTGTCTTCAAAACATCCGTGTTTTGAAGACTTTCCTAAAAATCGCCTATTCACCCCCCCCCTCTAGTCAATAACTAGCACTTTCAATTGGTATCAGAGCAAGGTACTCCCATGTTCTGTGTGATTTTGTTTAACCACCTGGAGTTTTAGCTATGTCGACTGCAGGGACAATCAAAGTCTCCGCTGCTTGCCCCGTGTTCAATGGAACTGACTATCCTCATCGAAGAATAAGATGCGCATGCATCTTGAAGCCATTGATGTCGACCTCTGTATGTCGTCAAGAACGGCGTTCCCAAAACTGGTGAAGGTGTCACCCCGCCGATGTCAAGAAGTTCATTCAATCGACTCTACCGCAAAGAACATCATCTGTGGTCATCGACCATAGGACAAGATGGCCGTGTGAGTGCTCGATACGTCGGCTAGTCCGGGACTGGCTATCCAAGGTCAACGAAGGCGCCTCAACCCAGAGATCAAAGGATCGTTGTTCTTCGCAACCTCTTCAACCGCTTCAAGAGAAACGACAATGAAAATGTCCAGCTCACGCTTGATCGCCTCACCGACATCACAAATGAGCTTCATGCTCTCGGCGCCACCGAGATCACCAAGCATGAAATCGTCAAGACACTACCGAGATCACTTGATGCTCTTTTGACACCCTTGCCCTCATGATACAAGAACGCCTCGACTTCAAGACACTCGATCCGTCTGATATACTTGAGAGGCTCAACACACATGAGTTCCAAATTTTACGAGAAAAGAGATATCTATGGTCCCAACTATGGCTGAACTCGCGCCTTGAAGGCAAAAGTTGTTTCCTCATCTGAACAAGAATCTGACTGCGGTTCTGATGATCCTGAAGACATTGGAAAGGAACTCGCTATGCTTGTGAAGAAGTTCCAGAAGTTCACTAGGAAGAAAGGCTTCAGAAAGTCTTCACGATCCAACTCAAGAAATGATGAAGCTTCCACTCATGACTACAAGAAGAGAACATGTCACACGTGCAAGAAAACTGGACACTATATCTCTGAGTGTCCAAAGTGGGACAATGAGAAGAAGAAGAGCAAGGAATATGATTCTGATGACAAGAAGAAGAAGAAATCTTCAAAGTCTTCTTCCAAGTCCTCATCTAAGTCTTCATCACATAAGAAGAGCTCATCTGGCAAGGCTCGTGCTTTTATTGGCAAGGAAATGGATTCAGAGGAGGAGTCTGCTTCTGAGGAGGTGGAGGTGGAGTCTGAAGAGGAGTCCGACCTGGCGCTGTAAGTCCGGCTTTAGCCATGCCTTATGTTGCCAAGTCCATCTTCAACACTGAAGACAATGACTTCCACACCAACGCTGAAGCTGATGACAAGGACGACCCTGCTCATTGAGAATGAGAAATCTTTGCAAAATGCACGCACCTACTGCTTCATGGCACGTGGTGCCAAGGGTATGACACCTCATGCTTCAGAATGGATTATGGACAATGGATGCACTAATCATATGACTGGTGATCGAAGTCTTCTCATGGACTCAACCTTACGTCCATCAGACAAGAGTCACATCACATTTGGCTTAATCACCTTGGTAAAAGCAAGGTATTGGGTCTAGGTAGAGTTGCAATCTCAAAGGATCAACACATGGATAAGGGATGCTTGTTGAATCCCTTTGGCTTCAACTTGATGTCTGCCTCAATGCTTTGTGACTTGAACATGATTGTGATATTCGGAAAATATCGCTGCCTTGTACTAATGGAATCGACAAGTCTCTAGTCTTTGAAGGGTATAGGAAAGATGATCTATACATGGTAGATTTCTCAAAGAGGTCCACATCTTGCCGTATGTCTTCTTGCAAAAGCTTCAATGCCGGCTCGCATCGGAGGTCAGCATGTCGGCATGAGGAACTTACACACACTCGCCAAGAAGAAGCATGTCATAGGCATCAAGGCGTGAAGTTCAAGAAGGATCATTTGTGTGGTGCCTGCGAAGTCGAAAGATGACTAGGCAAAGCACCCTCAAGACAATCATGACGACATCTCAACCCTTCGAGCTGTTACACATGGATTTGTTTGGCCCTACTCACTACTCTACCCTCACAACAACCGCTTGTCTCTATGGCTTCGCCATTGTTGATGACTACTCAAGATACACATGGGTGCACATAATTCTCTACAAGACCAAGTGCAAGATGTCTTCAGACGCTTCGCCAATCGAAAGGCAATGAACAATTATGGCGCCAATATCAAGCATATCAGAAGTGACAACGGCACTGAATTCAAGAACACCGGACTTGATCTTTATCTGGATACCATGAGAATCACTCATGAGTTCTCTGCTCCATACACACCTCAGCAAAATGGCCTCGTGGAGCGCAAAAACAGAACCCTCATTGAGATGGCTCGAACAATGCTCGACGAGTACAAGACACCAAGAAAGTTCTGGCCTGAAGCTATTGATACAACATGTCACGTCATCAACCGTGTTTACATCCATAAGCTTCTGAACAAAACATCCTATGAGCTCCTTACTGGCAAGAAGCCAAATTTCAGCTACTTCAGAGTATTTGGGGCTAAGTCTTTGGATCAAGGATCCCCATCACAAGTCAAAATTTGAACCCAAAGCTCACGAAAGCTTCATGCTCGATTACGGAAAGGACTCGCACTCCTACGTAGTCTTCAACCTCTATCACTACAAAATCGTCAAACTGTGGATCGCGGCGATTTGATGAAACCAATGGTTCACAAAGAGAGCTGCTACCAAGTACACTAGACGAAGCTCCACCCAACGAATCTATCAAGCTGATGGGAACTGGTGAAATCATGCCTTCTGAAGCACATCCTGAAGAGGAACTTATCATTTCTGCACCTAACCAACCTGAAGACAATGCTCAGTCTGAAGACAATCCTCCCAATGATGACAATGATCGCTAAGAGCAAAGTCTTCGCCCGATTCATCCTCGAGTTGCAAATGAAGTACAGATTGAGAAGATAATCGATAGCATCAATGCACTGGTCCGCTTACTCGCCAAGAGCAACACAACTAGCAAATTTCTGTGGGCACTTTTCTTTTGTGTCAATATCAGAACCCAAGAAAGTTGCTGAAGCCTTTATGGAACCAGAATGGATACAAGCTATGCAAGAAGAACTTCAACAGTTCAAGCTGAACAATATTTGGGAACTTGTCAAGCGTGCTGACCCTCGCAAGCATAACATTATTGGCACCAAATGGATATATCAAAACAAGCAAGATGAGCATGGTCAAGTCGTTAGAAACAAAGCACGTCTTGTGGCTCAAGGATATACTCAAGTTGAAGGAATTGACTTCGATGAAACATTTGCTCCTCGTAGCTAGGCTTGAAGCTATTCGCATACTACTAGCCTATGCTAACCACCACAACATCTTGCTATATCAAATGGATGTGAAGAGTGCATTTCTCAACGGCAAGATTGAAGAAGAAGTATATGTCGCTCAACCACCGGGCTTTGAAGATCCAAAACATCCCGATATGGTGTACAAGCTAAATAAAGCATTGTATGGCCTCAAACAAGCTCCTCGCTACCGGTATGATACGATCAAAGACTTCAAGACGAAGGCTTCAAACCCGGATCCCTTGATCCCACACTCTTCACGAAGACATATGATGGTGAACTGTTTGTATGCCAAATATATGTGGATGACATTATCTTCTACCGCACCAACCGTAAGTATAGTGATGAATTTGGATACATGATACAAGAACAATATCGATGTCCATGATGGGAGAGCTCAAGTTCTTCCTTGGTCTTCAAATTTGTCGAAAGGAATGGCATCTTTATATCTCAAGAAAAATACCTCCAAGATTGTCTGAAGAAGTTTGGAATGCAAGATTGCAAAGGATACACGACGTCAATGCCAGCCAAACACCATCTGGGTCCCGACGACAATGGTAAAGAGTTTGATCAAAAGGTATACCGCTCCATGATTGGTTCCTTACTTTACCTATGTAAATCTAGGCCAGATATTATGCTTAGTGTTTGCATGTGTGCTCGATTCCAAGCGGCACCAAAGGAATCGCATCACTTAGCTGTGAAGCGAATTCTTCGATATTTGGCTCACACCCAAACACTCGGATTATGGTATCCAAAGGGCTCAAAATTTGATTTGGTTGGATTTTCGGATCCTAATTATGCCGGGTGACAAGGTGGATCGCAAGTCTACATCGTGCACATGTCACTTTCTCGATGATCACTTGTCCGTTGGTCTTCAAAGAAGCGTAACTGTATCACTCTCAACTGCTAAATCTGAATACATTGCTGCCGGATCTTCTTTGTGCTCAGCTTCTATGGATGAAGCAAACTCTCAAGGACTATGGCATCAATCTGAAACAAGTACCTCTCTTCATGACAACGAAGCGCCATCAAGATTGCCAACAATCCAGTCCAAGACTCAAGACAAAGCACATTGAAATTCGTCATCATTTTCTCAGGGATCATGTCATGAAGAAAGATATTGACATCATTCACGTCAACACTGAAGAGCAATTGGTAGATATCTTCACAAAGCCCTTGGATGAGAAAAGGTTTTTCAAGTTACGGTGTGAGCTAAATATCTTGGAATCCTCAAATGTCCTGTGATCAAGCACACATCCAAACACTTATGCATGTTGATGACTTAGATGTGCAACACATGAAGTAAAGTATATCTTCAATCAATGAAGACTTACATTCTGAGTGTGAATACATTAACGTGGAATTTGACTACGGAGCGCCACGATAATTGTGCACCGTGTCTGGGTCTAATACTTCCTATACGGTGGGTAACGCCACCACCAAAATTCTCTGTTTGAAGTGTTTCACTCATGGAGTTATTTCTGCAATATCTTCGCATTTGATTTGTCTTCAACTTCAACCTATCTTCATGATTTTCTTCACTATGTTGATTTGGTTGCTTTCTGATATATACATATATATATATATATATATATATATATATATATATATATATATTGTTCTCTCTCTACAAAGATTCACTTATAGCTATGTCTTCCTAATTGAATCTTTTGAACTAAGTGAATGTGATCGGACCCTAATCTCTCTATGCTTTCTATCTCAAACTCTATCTGTCCAAATCATATGCATTCTATTGAAACTGTTGAATGTCTTCTCTGCGTCCTAGTCGCCAGAAGACACGAGATAAACTTTAAGTCTGTTTTAAATGATTCATCTCATCGTTGAAATCCGGAGAAGCCGGAACGACCATCCGACAAACCTGGCAGCGTGGGAACGTGGGACAGCCCCGAGTATGTTGCATGCTTGCCACGTGCCCCTCGGATGTGAACCGCCAGGCACTCAGAATTGCGCCTGGTCGCACACCTCCTTATAAATACATGTCCCCTGCGGTAAAGAAAACCTTCTTCCACCTCTCCACCTCGTCAAAACCCTAGCGCCACCGCTAGCTCTCGACGACGCCGGCGACGAAGCGCTTAGCTGCCGCGACTTCTCCGACGCCGTCTTCACGCCAGCCGCGAACATCGTCCTCTCTGCCGCCGCCGTAGGTGTCCTCCGTCGCCAGGGCACAGTTGATTGAACTGCTCGATCTCCTTTTCTTCCCGTCTAGCAGTTCTTCGAGTGGTAAATATAACTCTATTTTTACCATCTTTTTTATCCTCAAAGATTCATCCTACTTGCCAAAATTGGTTTCTGCCTATACAATTAGATCTATTCTGTCTGCATCTCATATTGCCTAGAATATTCACTTAAGCTTCACAACTAGTTAGATTCCTCACTTGTACTTATTCACGGATTCGTACAAATCTGGAACAAACTCTCAGCGTATAAGTGAATGTCTTCGCATCATGAGGTCAATGTCTTCAAACTGATTTATCTTCAAAATCTTCTGAGAATGCATATGACCTCTTCCCCTTCCCTCGCATCTCTAATGCTGTCACAAGTACATGTCCGTGGGAGAATCCCTTGGTTCTCATAGTCCGCATTCGCTTGCAGAATTCTTACAAGATCAAATTAACTCTCCCGAAGCCGCCTCGTTTGTCCAAAGAACGCAAGCCTTTGAAGCCTCTGAACGTATTGAAGCCATTTAGTTTGAAGTTCATGGCTGCAGATAAGTCAGTTAGGAAGGGCGGCAGACAGCATCATGGGGGAACCTCAAAAGATATGCCTGATGACCTCACAGAGCTTTACAAGACAGATCCCGAAGAGAATTACAATTAGCGCAAGACACAAATCCAATGGATTCGTCGATATTGGGCTGAACAATGGTTCAAGTACAATTTCGTGACCCAGGAATACGCTGAGAAGAATGCTATCAAAAGCCCTTGGGGTGATATTCTCTTTCGAGGCCTTCCACCCAAGAACAGGGCTGAAGCTATTGCACAGGGTTTCTATCCTTGTATGGTCCGTGGACCTCACCGAGAATGCCGACCCAACGCCATTGCTCCGTGTCGTGGACGATAATCTCTTCAAGCGCAACTTCCAAAGATGCAAAGGCTTCGGCCAAGGAAAACAAGAAGTCATTGGGATTAGACTTCAATCCTGGTCCCTCTGCTCCCCGTGCTGACGGCTCACGTGATGCAGAACCCAATGTCATCGGCCTTGACGACCTCATCACTTACATCTTGGTCCAAGGTGCCAAAGTGGATCACTCTGATGATGATGCTGACTCTGATGAAGTCCCAGCTCCTGCTCCTGCTCCTGCTCCAAAGCCGCAGAAGCAAAAGAAAGTCGAGGCTTCAAAGTCACCGCTCCTCCAAAAGCTTCACGTGTGAAGCCAGCAGCCATCGCACCTCCTCAAGCCGATTAATGCGGTCAAGATCAATCCCGTATCTCCAAGAAGACGGAGAAGAAAAAGAAAATTGTCAAGAATACTAACCTTACACTGACTCCTGCTGCCATTCTGCGTGAAGAGCACATTGATCTGTCCAGTGATGAAGATCTTGCAGATGATGCACTTGAGCAACTAATCAAGAGCAAGGAAGAAGCAGAAATTTTCAACAATTTGCCTCTCTTTGATGTGGCAATCATCCATCACTTCATTGATGAGTGGTTTGACACCCCAAACATCAGCTTTGAAGATCTGCAACTTCCTATTGGCCTCGGCGTCTCCTTCAATGGAGCCATTGCTTCGAGCTAGCTCTTGCTCGCCGCATTGTTGAACTCAAGCATAAGATTGACTATGAGAAGGCTCGGCCAAGAAGCATATGGCTGCGCCAGCGTGCAAGATGTCAAAAACTTCAAGATCATGCTGCACGAGCTCAAAGAAGCCTTTCTCAAGAAGCGCGAAGAAGCCAGAGGCTCTCGTGAGCGCATGAAGAGTCTGGCTGACAAGTGTGTGCTGGCCTACAATGAGGCTGAGAAGCACAAGGCTCTTGGCCGTCCTGGCATTGACCCCAGAATGGCTGCAAAGAAGAAGAATCTATCAACTGACCAATCTGCACCTTCAAGGCAGGAAGAACCCGCATAGTCTTCCCAAGCAGCATGACTGGCTCGAAGCCAAAGGTCAGGTCAACCGCTTCTGAACAGAAGAAGACGAGGGCTGCTGAGGCTGAAGCTAGAAAAGGAAAAATCCTCAAGCCTCCGATGCTGCTCCCTCCAAGAAGAAGCGCAAGACCAAGAAATATCGGGCTGCTCCCACAGAGCCCCTTGTTGTTGAACCCATCTCAAGAGTTCGCCCCGCATCGCAACCCAAGAACTACGTGATGACTGCTCATGAGCCTGCTTCCACAGAGGCTCCTCAAGTCGAAGAGATTCCAGCAGCTTGATCCCATCATCTGCCAAGACATTGGTCACCATGACAATGTTGAAGATGATGAAGTTCTTCCTCAAATTGAATACAATGTGGTATCATCGCCTGTTCGTACGAACAGTGAAATCATCAGCATTGGTCGTCCTCTGACGCCAATTGCGCAGGATGCATCATGGGCTGATCACCCACCACCAGAAGACTGCCCTAGTACTCCCCAACAACAAGTCACTCCCCAACAACAACAAGAAGAAGAGGAAGACTTTGAGGCCCAGGCAACCCCATCTCCAAAGGCGTCGCCAGCATTTCGCAGGCTTCGCAAAGGTCAAAGGCCTCAAGTACCTCTCTCGAGCGTTCTAGAAGGAGAAGTGCACCACCAACCTGTTGCATGTCAAGTGTTTTCAGAAGCCACTCCAACTGTCAATGTCCCCGAGTCTGAAGCCAAAGTCATTGAAGACAATCACGCTGCATCACCAAGACACCCAAGAAGAAGAAGAACGTGTCCCTACTCCCCCGTTATTGAAGAAGTTATTCCTGATATCAACATGCCAAAGGTTCGACCCTCCAGCCTCCTCAAGTGGAGGTTGAAAACATTGAGGCTGCCACCTCCAACACCACTGACGCCATTGACACAGTCATGGCTGAAGCACCTGTGGAGCCTGCACCACATGTGCCTGAAGCCACTGAGGCAACAGCTCCTGAAGCATCTGGCACGATCACTGAAGCCTCGCTTGTTGCCCACTGCCCAGCCGCCATCAAGGCCCTACACAATTGAGCAAGCATACAACTATGGTCAGCTAATCACAGTAAGATGGCCCGTTCTGGTCCCTCCGCCTCATGCCTCTAGTCCTCATTTTGAATATCATGTTGGGCATAGGCCTCTGGTCCAGAAACCGAAGCCACGATCGCTAAGGTTTCGTGCATCGCCACCTCTGTGGTCTTTCAATGCAAATGGCTTCAAAGCCCACAACACTTTCTTTCGACAGAGCAAAGAACCCCTACACAAGGCCAAGGATATCATCCGACCGCTTCGAGCTATCAAGAACGGCTATTACTCATGCGCTCAGATGATCAAGGGCGATTTTCCCTCATATGCGCCGACACTGAAGCCATTGCCGGACTACCGTGCTTAGAAGAAGCACTTGATCGCTGAGATGCAGTGTCCGCTTCGGCTTCAGAATGCATAAAGAACACCGAATGAAGAACTTTTGCTTCAATTCTATGCTACCCTCCACATCCGCGGCTACTACAGAGATACGAAGACATGGGTTCTCGAGTGGATGACAGGAAATGTTCGTCATGAAGCCAAAGCTCTTGATTTCATTGAGCTCATAGGCCTACCCACTCCCGGAGAGCTGTTTGAACCTGGTTGTCAACTCCACCGCGATGCACTGGAGAGCATCTTCCATAAGCCAGAGCCCAACATGAGTCAGATGATGAGCATGATGAAGCCACTGCCACATGACGCTGAATACCCTCAGGAATTCTTTGTTGATGACCTTGAGTATCTGCCTCGTACAATATATCACATCATCAGGAGAACTCTATGGCCTATCAAAGGGCATTCATCATCTGCAAAACTTGAAGGAGCCATGAAGACATTGGTCTTTTACATCCTCAATGGCATCAGCTTCAATACGCAAGAATTCTTCATCCGGCAATTGGTCGCGTCTCGATCTCGATCTATTTGGTCTGAAATTTTATGCTCCATGGGTCATCGCCTCATCAAGATGCACTCTGCTATCAACTATCAGCCTTCGCCGCAATCATCTGATCTTTCTACCTGAGGTTGATATGTCAGTTGAAGCCATATACCCTGAGCCTGCCAAAACGCCACTTTGTCTTCAGAATGCAGATCACCATAGCTTCTCTCAAACCATGGAAGGCGTCCATGCATTATCTCGTGTCTATCCTCTGGCTGGGAACACTCGTCTGCCTCACCGTCCGCAGACTGAAGCTACTGAGAGCACAATTGGCCAAAGACCAAGGTGTCGGCATTCTGGGAACGGGGGTCCCCAGACTTGCCTGCCTGCGGCCTGCGGCGTGGCTCCAAGGAGGCCCAGGATGGCCCATCTTCATCAACGCAAACTCAAGACCCTCGCGAGGGGCCAAGCCTCGCGGGGCGGATGACCAAGAGCTTCCTCAGGCGCGGCCTCGTCAGGCTGGCTCATGAGGAGGCGCAAGGCAGGGTACCTCGTGAGGTGCCCATGACGTAAGCCATGACGACCAAGGGCGCCAGTCGGGCGCCAGCCAAGGCGCCCTCCTTTCCTCTTTGGTGCAAAGGGAGCAAGCGCAGCAAGAGCATCAAGCAAAGGCATCCGCTTTCGTGCAACAGATTCAAGACCAGCCCCAACGGCTGGAATGCGCCATCGTGGAGCCCAAGCAGGCGCCATCACCAGAGCCTTTTGGCAAAGCGAGACCAACTTTAGTCGAGGATAAGTGTACCCGTTGTTCCCCTTCAAAATGGCCAATTGTTGGCGCCCTTCCCGCTCAATATTTGGGAAGAGGCCCAGGGCCTTCGTCTATATAAGTAGAGCTAGCCACCATAGTAGGAGGACGATCGGATAGGGGGGGAAGCACTCGAAGAGAGAGAGAGAGAGACCCGAGCCTCAAGCTAGAGCGACGGGACACCACTTAGCAGTTCATCGCTTCCACCAAGAATGCACTCGCGAGGCTGTTCTTCCTCAGACTGCTCCTCATCAGCCCAAGAGGCAATCCACACACCACACACCGGAGTAGGGTATTACACCACGATGGTGGCCTCGAACCGATATAAATCTTATGCGTCTCTTGTGCTGTTCTTGCTAGTAGTTTAGGTCCTTGCGATTCGTGAGGTACGAGATGGTGGAGGGTTGGATCTCCGCCGCACCCTGTAGTTCGAACCTTAAGGGTCTCGCTGAACCCGAATCCGACATTTGGCGCGCCCGGTAGGTGCGCCGAATCTGCTGCCGCCTCGTTCTTCCCCGACCACCGCAACCATGTTCGACGCTTGCCGATGTCGCTGGCTGAAGCGCCGAGCCGCTTCGCCACCCATGTTGCTCCAGACGGCCCCTCGGGCGGGCGCCCCGGTCGCTCTCGTCACCTGCTGTTAACGCCGCCACCGCCCGGCGGGAACGAGCAGCAGCGCCGCCCCAAAGACTGGCCCATGAGGCGGGACGGCCGCATTCACCACGCTTTCGCTCACCTCGCTGGTTCTTTCGCCGCGCGCCCGCGACCATGGAGGCCCGAGCCGCACTCATTGCGCCAACGAGCTCTGCGCTACTTCCTGGCCGACGACGTCTATGAAGAATGGCTCGACTGCTGCCGCTGAAGCTCGTCTCGCTGCGGGAGGCGACCATCGCCGTCTGTCTCGCTGCCAGACCGCACCCGCCTGCTGGCGATGAAGCTCCCGGGCGCCTCACCGCCCCTCAAGACGGCGCCACAGCATTAAGCGCGCTACACTGGCGGAACCTGCTCCGCCAGTGCCGGGCGCTGCAAGAGCGGGAGCTGCCAAGAAGTTCCTCGCCAAGAAGAAGCTGCCCGAGCGCCCTCGCCCCCAAGACGCTAAGACCCTGCGCTACCTCCCCGCCAAGCGCAGGAGGCCTGCAAGACCAAGCTCTTCGCCGTCCGAGGCCCCCCTCATGCCACGGCGGGCTGCCGCGCTTTCACCACCGAAGGCGCAGCCGTCACGGGTTCGCCAAGTTCAAGCTGCACCTGCCTCCATGCTACGATGGCACGGCCGACCCTACGGAGTTCCTCCAGCTCTCATTTAGCTGGGCATCGAGGCTGCCAACGGAGATGAAAAGGTCATGGCGAATCTGGTTTCCCATGGAACTCAAGGACGGAGCCCGCACTGCTCCTGAATCGCCCCCAGCACGATCTTTTCTCGGCTGAGATGCGCACCCGCTTCATCGCCAACTTCCGTGGTACTTCGCGACCGCCACCCGCCGTGAGCGACATGTGCCGAATCACAAAGCAGCCAGGAAACCCCGCAAAAGTACATCCAACGCTTCAACAACGCTGCCGCATCAAGATCCCTGTGGTAACGGAGGAGGACATCATCTTCGCCTTCTCCGACGGGCGGCGCGACGTCAGATGAAGGAGGAGCCGGCGATGCATGAAGATCCGTGCACCTCCTCGAGCTGTTCAACTTGGCGACCAAGTGCGCGCCAGGCTGAGGAGGGCGCCTCCTCCTCGAGCTGCCCCGCCGGATCCCAAGAGAAGAAGTCCAAGGCCAAGGATGTGAAGCGCAAGGGGCTGCCGTGCTCGCGGCCCGAACCAGACACTCAAGCGAGGCAGAGATCAGCCCGAGTCCTCTAAGGGCAGCCGGTATCACGTGTACCACGACCTCCACACCCACAACACCAATGAATGTCAAGAGCTCCGGCCGCGGCGTGAAGGAAGGGTCGGCAGACGCCCAGCGTAGCGACCGGGCTACTGCCGAGGAGGAGGAAGAAATGCGGGACGCTGGAAGACCATGCCCGCCGCTTAAGGGTGGCGCGACCAACCTCGCGAGGATCACCGGCAAGACCCACCTCGGGAGGGGGCTGGAGGGATCAGCCTCGTGAGGATCGTCCGCAAGGGAACGCATGCCTCCTCCACGCCGCCACCGCCAAGGAGAATCAAGGCCGCCATCAGACGAGGGGCTGGGGCTTCAGAAGCGCGGCGATCGTCAGCATCCTAGGCGGAGCTCAAGCCCCAGCCTCTCACCGCATCTTCAAGCAGTTCGCCCGCGAAGTGAATGCAGTCCTCCCAAAGCTCGAGTCCACGCGCCCTCTCAGGTGGTCGGCGTGCGCCATCACGTTCAACTTAGCGGATCAGCTCAAGTGCGCAGCCACAGCCGGAGTTCTCCCAATGCTTTGCTCCCCAATCATCAGCAACGTGCTGGTCACCAAGACCCTCATCGACGGTGGAGCAAGGCTCAACGTCCTGTCCGTGGAGACATTCAACAATCTTCAAGTGCCCTACAGTCAGCTTCAGCCAACCAAGCCCTTCTCCGGAGTCACCGACGGCTCCACGGTCCCGATCGGGCAGGTTTGCCTTCCCGTCACCTTCGGGGCCCGCGACAACTACCACACCGAGCTCATCGACTTCGACGTCGCCCACATTCGCCTACCGTACAACGCCATCCTCGGGTACCCAGCATTGGCCAAGTTCATGGCCGTAACCCACCATGGCTACAACATCCTCAAGATGCCAGGAAACGGCGGGGTCATCACGGTGCCCTGTGAAGAGAGAGATGCGCAGCTCCCCGAGCGAAGCTTTTCAGCCGCATCACCGGAAGACCTGCACCACAAGAAGCAGGACGCCTCCCGAGGCAGCACCCAAGAAGAAGAAGACATCGACCGGCCCGCCTCTTCAAGAGACAGGCCCCTCAGGGCCCGCACCAGGCCAAGGGGAGCCTCCTTCCATTGCATAGGAAAGCGCGCCCGACGCCCTCCTCAGGCAGGGCTCGGGGGTTCTCTCCTGGAGGGCCGCCGACCTCGCCAAGGTCTCGAGGGAGGCGCTTGGGCACCACGTGGAGGCGTGTTTCGAAGCACGTTTCCCGCAAGCAGGAGCAAGACCAGGAGGACAGGACTCCCCAGAGTTCATCAGCAAGGCCATTCAGGAGTTACATGAGTCAAGGGTCATGAGGGGCAGCCGCCGCCTGCCCGCTGTGGCCCCCCATCCAGGCGAGGATGGTGGGCTGCTGGCTCAGATCGACATACCAGGCTCAACCGAGCCGCATCTCAAGAGCGCCTCTGCCCCTCGCGAGTGGGACGCTATGAGGGTCCGACCCACGCCTACGTGACGCATGCCTTATGGCCTGCCAAACACGGCCGCTACGCACTGCTGCCTCATGAGGACCATCCCGAGGCTCAAGAGGTCGTGCACGCCGCAGCCCTAGTGGAGATGGAGATGGCCCATGAGGAGCCGCCTGGCGCCCGGAGCCTCCCGACGCCTCGGCCCGGGGCTCGTGAGGATCGGCCTCCAGCCCACCGAGTCTGCTACATCAACAACCCTTCATCCCCAACATCACCAGTGACATCTTTAAGTTTTATTTCCGGAGAGAGCCTTCAGGTCAGATTATTCCTGTGCCGCATGGGTCCGTCCCCTCGCTGCATGTATCCCTTCTTATTTCATGTCTTTAGCTTATCCTGCTGGGGCGCGCCTCGGCTGCATCATCCCCAAGCCGCTCGGGCCACCCCAGCTGCATGTACCCCTTCATGCTTTCCTTAGGATTATGCTCTCGCTCCACCATGCTTGTTATTTGGTGCCTTCTCACGGGTGGCGAAATCTTGCACGTTAAAGGGGGTGCTCGAGCATCGCGACTGTGGCTCCTACCGCTCTCCGCCCTCACCCTCTGGTCTTGTCCATGGCATCGCGACCTAGCTTGCCAACGACGGCTGAGACCAGCCCGAGAGCCGGGACCCGAGGACGTAGAGTTGCGTCATCTAACCTAGCTTGCAGCGTTAAGAAAGGGGTGCCTGAGCATCGCAACTCGTGGCTCCTACCGCTCTCCGCCCTCACCCTCTGGTCTTGTCCATGGCATCGCGACACGGCTTGCCAACGATGGTCGAGACCAGCCCGAGAGCCGGGACTCAAGACGAGAGCACCCGGCATCCGCCAATTTTGCAGGAACACACTCGAAGACAAGGCTCAGAGCCAGCGCAACCCGCCTTTGAGGTAGGGCCTCGTGAGTCCTGCTACTGGCTCACGGGTGCCCTGAAGACACCTCGCGAGGCCTCTCGCGCCTCTCCAAAGCAACTAACGACAAGACTAACGATCGCCCCGGCGAGCTCTTGTTCCTTTTGTGGTGAACCTGCAGGGTCTCTCCAAGGAGCGCGAAACGACCTGGCTACGTAATCTCTCATCGGCCAAGGCACGGACCTGGCACCGCGCCAGGAAGCATCGTCCTAACCCTCGAGATAAGTCACCCTCCGGACACACTAGTCATCGCAACACCATCCCCACACTCAATGCAACTCCGTGATAGCAACGTCGCTCTCCTTTCTCACCGAATGATGGCTGCTTGAGTGCCAAGGGGGACCCCCTGAGCATCGCGACTCAGAGGCTCTTACCGGACCTCGGGCCGCTCACCTCCTGGCCTTGACCACGTCATCGCGACTGGCATACCACCGACGGCCAAGCCGCCTTTGGGATCGGGACCTGTCGTGAAAGCACCAAGCCCTCACGAGGTCTCGAAGGAAGAAATCGAGCTAGAACGGAATGAGCATCCCGCATTATCTCATAACAAGGATCATATTGACAAACGGTTACAAATATTTTACAAGCCCCTGGGTACATTCTTGGCTCCTCGCAGAACAAAAGACGCGAATCCTAAGGAGTCCTATCTATGGACCACCGCTGCAGACGCCATCATCAACAAGCAATACCCGGTCCGGAGCCAACCCCATCCAGATCGTGGGCGGCGACGGCTCGACGAACCTGCCTGCCCGGGAGCGGGCGCAGCTCGAGGGCTCAGAGCTGTCGCCACTGCCTCCGGCGTCGCAAAGAGCTCGGCGGAGTCGCTGGATCCTCCGGCGCCTTCATCGCCTGAGGAGTTGCCAAGGGAGCGGGCGGTTGGCCTCCATCTCACCATAGCAGGGCCCCGACCGCCTCTCCCGGGGCAGCACTCCAGTCGGCGACCCTCCGCGTCGAAAAGCTTGAAGGACATCGCCGAAGCGCCGTCGTACTCCAGGTGGATCGTGAGGGCGCCGTCCCGCAGACTCCGGCGACCTCGTCCCCACCTCGAGTCATGAAGACCTCGCCTGGGCAACCACCGCAACCTCTCGCCTGTCAGGAGGGTGCCGCCCGGCGGTTGCAGCCAGAGTCCTGTGGGCTCCTTCACGGACGACGGAGGCGAAGAAAGAAGGAAGACGAATCCAAGACTTGGGAGGCGCGGGCGACGCTGGCAAGCACGAACTCCCGGCAGAGCCTCGGCGTGACCTGTGGGGAAGACGCGCACCTTCGTGACCCGCCGGCGTCGTCAGCGGCGCCGCTCGTGGCGCCCAGCGTCACTTCCGTCAGGGCCACCAATTGGCGCGTACAAGGGGAGAGGAAACCCTGGTGGCGGCCGCACACACCAGGGCATGGGCGCCTCCTCGTGCGCGCTCCTGCCCTGGCACCAGAGAGCAAGCCGCTTCTTCGGGGGGAGCGGGTCAGGATCCTCTTGAGGAGCCTTTCCCTTCTCTTCCCTGGAGAACCGGCGGATCGGAGCCATGGCAGCCAGATGAAACGAGGAAGAGGAGAAGCAGAAGGATAGACCGGAAGGGCGCACGCCGTTCCGTACTTATAGCCAGCGGAGGCCAACCGTCGGCCTCCACGATCACCAGTCAACATGCCCAGCTCTGCACGCAAGGACCTGTCGAATCTGGGCGGTTACCGAGGCGTCGTGGGGATCCAGTGCGACCACGTCCAATCAACCGCCACGCGGCGCCCAAGGCCGTAGGCTGTTAGGGCCCACGACGCTTCGCACTTGCCCTTTCGCCTCTCTGCACGGCCAAGGTCGAGCGCGCCGTGGCCCCTGGGCTACTGCCGGTGTTCTGGGAACGGGATCCTGTGACTTGCTCGCTCGCTGCCCGCGGGCGTGGCTCCAAGGAGGCCCAGGACGGCCCATCTTCATCAACGCGAACTCAAGACCCTCGCGAGGGGCCAGATTGCTGGGCGGATGACCAAGAGCTTCCTCAGCGCGGCCTCGTCCAGCCGGGCTCATGAGGAGGCGGAGAGTTCAAGGCGTGGTACCTCGCGAGGTGCCCGTGACGTAAGCCATGACGACCAAGGGCGCCAGTCGGGCGCCAGCCCGCGCGGCGTCCTCCTTTCCTCTTTGGTGCAAAGGGAGCAAGCGCAGGCAAGAGCATCAAGCAAAGGCATGCAGTCATCGTGGAGCCCAAGCAGTCGTCATCACCAGAGCCTTTGGCAGGCGAGGACCAACTTTAGTCAGGATAAGTGTACCCGTTGTTCCCCTTCAAAATGGCCAATTGTTGGCGCCCTTCCCGCTCAATATTTGGGAAGAGGACCACGGCCTTCGTCTATATAAGTAGAGCTAGCCACCATAGTAGGAGGACGATCGGATAGGGGGGGAAGCACTCGAAGAGAGAGAGAGAGACCCGAGCCTCAAGCTAGAGCGACGGGACACCACTTAGCAGTTCATCGCTTCCACCAAGAACAGACCCTCGCGAGGCTGTTCTTCCCTATACTGTTCCTCATCAGCCCAAGAGGCAATCCACACACCACACATTGGAGTAGGGTATTACACCACGATGGTGGCCTGAACCAGTATAAATCTTGCGTCTCTTGTGCTGTTCTTGCTAGTAGTTTAGGTCCTTGCGATTCGGTGAGGTACGAGACGGTGGAGGGTTGGATCTCCGTGCGCACCCCAGAGTTTGAACCTTAAGGGTCTGCCGGAACCCGAAATCCGACACCAGGAAGCGCTCTCGCATCCTCAATGATCGAGAACTTCTTGTCGCACTACATCAGAAACAAGATAAGCATCACTTCTGGCTCAAGCGACAAATGCAAAGCCTCTTGGTGGACGTCAATCGTATTCAAAACCTTGCCACCAAGAATGCTTTTGTCACTCACGAGACCTGTCGGCGATCATGGAAGAGTTTGACCCTGCTCAATGCTGAAGCAGATCTTCAAGACGATGGCTTCACTGAACGCTTCAAGTTTGACTCCACTCTTCCACGGAATGCAGTCCTACGACGAACTCCATCACATGAAGACTCTGACTATTCTTCCTCCGCGGCAACGGTGAATGCCAGAGTGATTGATGATGAAGCCGATGCTACTTCACCGCCCCCTACTTCTGCACGCATCGACACTGCACCAAGTTCGTCCGCACCGCCAAACAACCACGACAACCCTGCTGCTTCACCTTCTCCTGATGAAAGCGAGTAGATGCTCTATGTCTTCAAACCTTTTTGGTCCTTACTGACAAAAGGGGGAGAAGCATATGAGTTTGATAGTCTTCAAGCGGGTTCATAAGGGCGGTTGCATAATATTTTGCCTAGTGTCTACAACTCTCGCTTTTGATACATTTGGTTCTTTGAGTGGTAACACTTAAACTCGATGGTCGTCTGCTACTTATTTGCTTTACTCTGGTGCGATGATAAATTCCGCATGTGCGATGATAACTTCCGCACTTAGATCATTCTGCAGACGTCCATTTTTCATTATGCATGTCATTCTCTTAGTTATATCATTTCATGCATGATGAATTATCTTCATAAGTTGAAGAGGATCTCCACAAGTACAACCTGCCACGTGCATTTGCATTCCTAAAGCAAACTACTTATATGCACATCTTCAGGGGGAGCCTTTGCCACTTATGAAGACAATTCCCTATCCTTTACAATTTCACATACTTTATCCCTCATGGAAAACTTCAACCAGTTTGTCCTCAATCACTAAAAAAGGGAGATTGTAAGTGCATCTAGTGCCACCCCTAGTTGGTTTTGGAGTATTGACGACAAATGTGGTTGAGGACTAATGCGCTTGTGAGAATTGCAGATAACGCAGGTAGTGTCCCCATTGATTCGATTTACCTACCGGAGATGACCCCTAAAATGTATGAAGACATTGACCACAATGGTGGCATGTGAAGATATTCACATTGAAGACTATGACATGAGAAGACATTGAGTGAAGACTATGGAGCCTTGAAAGACTGTGGTCGCTTTCGTTGTTTCCTTTTCTTCTTTGTTGAGTCATAGGAACCACCGCATCGTTAAGTGGGGTCCAAGTGATCAAAGTCGAATGATCAAGTGATGCTCAACCCAAATCCTATGTCTTCGAGCGAAGACAATGAGAGCAAAACTTATCCAGAGCTGGATGAGTCAGCTTTGCTTGTAGCCCAAGTAAAGTTGCCGTGTGTGTTTGAAATCTGACCGTTGGAACATGTGTCAGTTCCTTAGTGACCCTGGGTCATTTCGGACATATCAGGTCGGGTTGCCAAGTGGCTATAAATAGCCCACCCCCTACACCATAAATTGGTGGCTGCTCAGAGTTAGTGCACGGCTTTTGTCGTTTGAGAGCAACCCACCTCGAAGCCTTTGAGAGAGAGAAACTTTGCGAGGACAAAGCCCAAACACCCAGAGCCAAAGAGTGTTAGGCATCACTCAAGTCTTTCCGTCTGTGGTGGCTCAAGACTTATTACACTTGAGGACTGTGAATCCTCCAAATTGTTAGGGCGTCGCTCTGAGCATCCAAGAGTCATTGTGGATTGCCGGTGAACGCAGCCTCAGGAAGGTTCGGAAGTCTACCTTGAAGACTTACCAGAGTGATTGGGCGAGGACTGTGTGTCCTTAGCTCAAGGGGAATAAGGTGAAGACGCGGTCTTGAGTTGAATCTCAGCCTCCCTAACCAGATGTACAGCTTGTCACAAAGAATCGAACTGGTCCAACAAATCCTGTGTCTTCAACAAGTGACTGGTTCTATCTTCTCCTTCTCCTTACTTAGAGTTTGTCTTCGTGAAGTCATTGCCTATTTGTCATACCAATTTGACTTCATTGCTTGACTACTTTTGTTGATTGGCTTCTCACTATCTTCCATCTTGATCCTTACTACCAAGCTGCTATTAGTCTTGTACTTTCACGTTATTGCATACTTGACTATGGTTTGCTTGTTGTAGTTTATGTCTTCGAAACATCCGTGTTTTGAAGACTTTCCTAAAAATCGCCTATTCACCCCCCTCTAGTCGATAACTAGGACTTTCAATAACCATGAAACTTGTCATCTTGATCTTAATTTTCAATCACATGATAGTTATTTTGTTGAGTTTGCTCCCACTATTATTCATGATAAGAATTTTGCTTATGTGGAGAGTAGTAAATTTTCTATCCAAGTAGATCATGAAAAGAATGCTTTAGGTGCTGGTTATATTGTTGAATTCATTCATGATGCTACTGAAAATTATTATGAGGGAGGAATATATGCTTGTAGGAATTGCAATAATATCAAGTTCCCTCTCTATGTGCTTAAAATCTTGAAGTTATGCTTGTTTTGCCTTCCTATGCTAGTTGATTATTGTTCCCATAAGTTGTTTGCTCACAAAATCCCTATGCATAGGAAGTGGGTTAGACTTAAATGTGCTAGTCATATTCTTCATGATGCTCTCTTTATGTTTCAATTCCTATCTCTTATGTGAGCATCATTGAAATCATTATGCCTAGCTAGGG
Source organism: Aegilops bicornis (assembly GCA_021605145.1). Taxonomy (NCBI): domain Eukaryota; kingdom Viridiplantae; phylum Streptophyta; class Magnoliopsida; order Poales; family Poaceae; genus Aegilops; species Aegilops bicornis. Next base: position 628,919,509 of record CM038670.1, read on the forward strand.
GCGTTAAACGATAGCGCTTGTTGGGAGGCAACCCGATTTTATTTTAGTTTCTTTCTTTTTGGTTCTGTTTAGTAATAAATAATCCATCTAGATTCTGCTTAGATGTGGTTTTATGTTTTAGTTAGTGTTTGTGCCAAGTAGAACCTTTGGGAAGACTTGGGTGAAGTCTTTATGATCATGCTGTAAAACACAGAAACTTTAGCGCTCACGAGATTAGCCATAACTTTTTACTGGAGAGTGATATTTAGTTGATTCTTTTTTAAGATGATTACTAGACAAATTCCTCAGGTCCACCAATTTATTTTAGAATTTTTGGAGTTCCAGAAGTTTGCGTTTGATACAGATTACTACAGACTGTTCTGTTTTTGACAGATTCTGTTTTTTGTGTGTTGTTTGCTTATTTTGATGAATCTATGGCTAGTAAAATAGTTTATAAACCATAGAGAAGTTGGAATACAGTAGTTTTAACACCAATATAAATAAATAATGATTTAATTACAGTACCTTGATGTGGTGGTTTTGCTTTCTTTCACTAACGGAGCTCACGAGTTTTCTGTTAAGTTTTGTGTTGTGAAGTTTTCAAGTTTTGGGTAAAGATTCGATGGACTACGGAATAAGAAGTGGCAAGAGCCTAAGCTTGGGGATTCCCAAGGCACCCCAAGGTAATATTCAAGGACAACCAAGAGCCTAAGCTTGGGGATGCCCCGGAAGGCATCGCCTCTTCGCCTTCGCTCATCGGTAACTTTACTTGGAGCTATATTTTTATTCACCACATGATATGTGTTTTGCTTGGAGCGTCATGTCATTTTGTTTTGTTTTGCTTGATGTTAGTTATAATAATGTTTTGCATCTTTAGTTCCAATAAAAAAGTCAAGGATAGCCTTTGCCGTGCTTATTTTGCTAGTATACTTGTTGCTGTTTGAAAACAGAAAGTTTACCGCTGTTGCAAAAATTCCTCAGAAAAGTCAGAGCATTATATAATGTTGAAACTTTTTGCATATAAATCTCTGATAAATTTATTACAGTGGGAATTTTATTTCATAATTTTTGGAGTTAGGTAAGTATTGATACTCTTGCATTCTTAACAGACTGTACTGTTTTGGCAGATTGCTGTTATGGTTGCATTGTTTGCATATGTTTGCTTATTTAATGATTCTATTTGAAGATAGGAGTATTAAATATGCAGAGGAATTTAGTATGCAATGTTGAATAATAATGTTAGTGATTTGTTACATTAGAAAATGATAAGGTTTTGCATTGGTTTATACTAACCTATCTCACGAGTTCTTGTTGAGTTTGTTGTGAATGAAGCTTTTGATAAAAAGAGAAACCATGATATGAGAGGAATTAAGGAGACACAAAGCTCAAGCTTGGGGATGCCCAAGGCACCCCAAGATAATATTTCAAGAATTCTCAAGCATCTAAGCTTGGGGATGCCCCGGTAGGCATCCCACCTTTCTTCTTCAACAACTATCGGTTAGTATCGGTTGAGCCTAAGTTTTTGCTACTTCACATGAGTTGTGCTATCCTTGCATTGTCATTTTCTTTATATTTTCTTGATGTTTGAATAAAATACCAAGATCTGAAATTATTAAATGAGAGAGAGTCTTCTCATAGTTACATAATTATTTAGCTACTCATTGATCTTCACTTATATCTTTCAGAGTAGTTTGTTGTTTGCTCTAGTGCTTCACTTATATCTTTTAGAGCACGTTGGTGGATTTGTTTTAAAGAAACTTGATCTCTCATGCTTCACTTAGATTATTTTGAGAGTCGTTAATAGCATGGTAATTTGCTTAATGTTAATATACTTGGTATTCAAGATATGTGAAACTTTCTTTTGAGTGAATTGAATACTAAGATAAATTTAATGCTTCATAATTGTTTTGAGATATGGAGGTAATAATATCAAAGTCGTGCTAGTTGATAATTGTGAATTTGATAAATACTTGTGTTGAAGTTTGCAAGTCACGTAGCATGCACGTATGGTTAAAGTTGTGTAAAAAATTTGAAACATGAAGTGTACCTGGCTTGTGCATCCTTATGAGTGGCGGTCGGGGACGAGCGGTGGTCTTTTCCTACCAATCTATCCCCCTAGGAGCATTGCGCGCAGTACTTGATTTTTGATGGCTTCTAAATTTTTGCAATAAGTATATGAGTTCTTTTGACTAATGTTGAGTCCATGGATTATACGCACTCTCACCTTTCCACCTTTGCTAGCATCTTCGCTACCGTGCATTGCCCTTTCTCACCTTGAGAGTTGGTGCAAACTTCGCCAGTGCATCCAAACCACGTGATACGATATGCTCTATCTTACATAAACCTCCTTATATCTTCCTCAAAACAGCCACCATACCTACCTATCATGGCATGGAAGCCATTCTGAGATATATTGCCATGCAACTTCCATCATCATTATTATGACATACATTACTTTTTCCATATTGCCATTGCATGATCATGTAGTTGACATCGTATTTGTGGCAAAGCCACCGTGCATTATTTTCCATACATGTCACTCTTGATTCATTGCACCATCCCGGTACACCGCCGGAGGCATTCATATAGAGTCATATTTTGTTCTAAGTTTCAAGTTGTAATTGTTGAGTTGTAAGAGAAATAAAAGTGTGATGATCATCATTATTAGAGCATTGTCCCAAGTGAGGAAAGGATGATGGAGACTATGATTCCCCCATAAGTCGGGATGAGACTCCGGACGAAAAAAAAGCAAGGCCCAAAAAATGAGAGAAAAAGAGAGAAGGGACAATGCTAATATCCTTTACCACACTTCTGCTTCAAAGTAGCACCAAGATCTTCATGATAGAGAGTCTCTCATTTTGTCACTTTCATATACTAGTGGGAATTTTTCATTATAGAACTTGGCTTGTATATTCCAATGATGGGCTTCCTCAAAATGCCCTAGGTCTTCGTGAGCAAGCAAGTTGGATGCACACCCACTTAGTGTCTTTTGTAGAGCTTTCATATACTTATAGCTCTAGTGCATCCGTTGCATGGCAATCCCTACTCCTCATGTTGACATCAATTGATGGGCATCTCCATAGCCCGTTGATTAGCCTCGTCAATGTGAGACTTTCTCCTTTTTTGTCTTCTCCACACAATCCCCATCATCATATTCTATTCCACCCATAGTGCTATATCCATGGCTCGTGCTCATGTATTGCGTGAAGGTTGAGAGAGTTTGAGATTATCTGAGTATGAAACAATTGCTTGGCTTGTCATCAGGGGTATAGAAGTTGGGAACATCTTTGTGTGACGAAAATGAAGCATAGCCTAACTATATGATTTTGTAGGGATGAACTTTCTTTTCCCATGTTATTTTGAGAAGACCTGATTGCTTTGATTAGTATGCTTGAAGTATTATTATTTTTATGTCAATATGAACTTTTGTCTTGAATCTTTCGGATCTGAATATTCATACCACAATTAAGAAGATTTACATTGAAATTATGCCAAGTAGCACTCCGCATCAAAAATTATCTTTTTTTTATCATTTTCCTACTCGAGGACGAGCAGGAATTAAGCTTGGGGATGCTTGATACGTCTCCAACGTATCTATAATTTTTGATTGCTCCATGCAATATTATCTACTGTTTTAGGCAATATTGGGCTTTATTATCCACTTCTATATTATTTTTGGGACTAACCTAATAACCGGAGGCCCAGCCCAGATTTGCTGTTTTATGCCTATTTCAGTGTTTCGAGGAAAAGGAATATAAGACGGAGTCAAAACGGAACGAAATCAACTAGAGAAGTTATTTTTGGAAGGAAACCCACCTAATGGACTTGGACCCCACGTCAGAAGATACGGGAGGTGCTCACGAGGGTGGGGGGCGCGCCCACCCCCCCCCCCCCCGGGGGGGGGGGCGCCCCTGCCTCGTGGGGCCCTCGTAGCTCCACCAATGTTCTCCTTTCACCCATATATACCTACGTACCCTAAAACTTCCAGAACAGAAGATAGATCGGGAGTTCCGCCGCTGCAAGCCTCCAGAGCCACCCAAAACCAATCGGGACCCCTTTCCGGTACCCTGCCGGAGGGGGGATCCATCACCGGTGGCCATCTTCATCATCCCGGCGCTCTCCATGACGAGGAGGGAGTAGTTTACCCTCGGGGCTGAGGGTATGTACCAGTAGCTATGTGTTTGATCTCTCTCTCTCTCTCGTGTTCTCTCTCGTGTTCCTCTATGGCACGATCTTGATGTATCCCGAGCTTTGCTATTGTAGTTGGATCTTATGATGTTTCTCCCCTCTACTCTCTTGTGATGAATTGAGTTTCCCCTTTGAAGTTATCTTATCGGATTGAGTCTTTATGAGAACACTTGATGTATGTCTTGCCGTGATTATCTGTGGTGACAATGGGATATCATGTGCCACTTGACGTATGTTTTGGTGACCAACTTGCGGGTTCCGCCCAGGAACCTATGCATAGGGGTTGGCACACGTTCTTGATTCTCCGGTAGAAACTTTGGGGCACTCTTTGAAGTACTTTTATGTTGGTTGAATAAATCTGAGATTGTGTGACGCATACCGTGTAATCATGCCCATAGATACTTGAGGTGACAATGGAGTATCTAGGTGACATTAGGGTTTTGGTTGATTTGTATCTTAAGGTGTTATTATAGTACGAACTCTAGGGCTATTTGTGACACTTATAGGAATAGCCCACCGGATTGATTGGAAAGAATAACTTTGAGGTGGTTTCGTACCCTACCATAATCTCTATGTTTGTTCTCCGCTATTAGTGGCTTTGGAGTGACTCTTTGTTGCATGTTGAGGGATTTTTATATGATTTATCTATGTTATTATTGTTGAGAGAACTTGCACTAGCGAAAGTATGAACCCTAGGCCTTGTTTCCAATCATTGCAATACCGTTTACGCTCACTTTTACCGTTAGTTACCTTGCTGTTTTTATTATTTCAGATTACCAATACTTATATCTACCATCCATATTACACTTGTATCACCATCTCTTCGCCGAACTAGTGCACCTATACAATTTACCATTGTATTGGGTGTGTTGGGGACACAAGAGACTCTTTGTTATTTGGTTGCAGGGTTGTTTGAGAGAGACCAACTTCATCCTACGCCTCCCACGGATTGATAAACCTTAGGTCATCCACTTGAGGGAAATTTGCTACTGTCCTACAAACCTGTGCACTTGCAGGCCCAACAACATCTACAAGAAGAAGGTTGTGTATTAGACATCAGTGGCAAAGTTACGTGATGAGATAGCGCTAGCCAAGGAAGACCTGGCAGTGGAGGGTCAAGATAGCCTTAGAGCGGGCGGCTTTGGATGCTCAAGCCCAGCGGTTTCAGTCGGAGGCTTTCCAGCTCACGATGGATCAGAACGCGTCAAATGAGATCATGAGGAGAAGGCACCAATCCCGTCTACCTACGGTTTATGAGCCTAGAAACCTCTTCCGCACGCCCGATGCAGGGCCCAGTAACCCGCCAGAGATAAACCGGGTTGTGGCGCCGGGGGCTGGGACGCTGGTTCAATCGCGTGTGACGGAACCCCCTCATCTGAATGCTGCTCCACCTCAGCTTGTACTGACACCACCGGATCATTATTCTAATCCCTTGGAGAACATGATCGCTGCGGCAACACGATTGGCGGCTCTCCCGGTGGATGGCGACTCTCTGACAGCGGTTGAAACACGAAGGGTCAGAGAACTTCTTCAGACAGCATTGGCACAGCAGGAGGCGTATTCTTATAGTCGAGACATGATTCATTCGACCCCTCGTCCAAGCCGGAATTATAGCAGGCACGTGGATTCACCAGTTGTGTCAAGCAATGCCCAGCGTCGTGTCCGGCCGCGTGGGCATGACCCGATGCGTGATGGAGCTCTTAACTTGGTTGATCAGGACAGTATGTGTTAAGAAGCTGCCAGCGGCTCACCACTTTCTTCGGTTTATCCAACGACTTGATTGAAGCGCGTGACCTCCGGATCTCTGTGTGTAACCTCGTCTGCGTCGCTCTACGTAATGAGCATTTGCCCAAGGATTTCAAAGGACCTCGAAAGGTGCCTAATTACACAGCCGACTTACCCCTTGAGGCGTGGATTGAAAGTTATGAGATGGCAATGGAGTTATTGGAAGTCAGTGACGCTGCATGTGCCAAGTACTTCACCATGATGCTGGATGGAACGGCCCATACTTGGTTAAAAGGGCTGCCGGCTAATTACATCGGTTCATGGGCAGAGTTAAAGGCCCGGTTCATTCAGAACTTTAAGGACACATGCAAGCAGCCCATGTCGATTGTGGACTTGGCTACTTGCGAACAAGAGGAAGGTGAATCAACGACCCATTGGGTGCGCCGGGTCAAAGCTATCATACATTCATCTGATAACATGAATGTCGGCTCTGCGGTCTTAATGTTGGAGAAAAATTGTCGTTTTTTGCCTCTTAAACAGAAGTTGGGGTGGCACAAGCGCAATTGTAATGATATGGGCCAGCTGATGGCGGCTCTAATCAAATATGCCGACTCTGATAGTACCAAGGATCCCGAGTCTGACGATGAGAAGACAGGGAAGGTAAAAAAGAGCGGCAACGCCAAGGGTCAGCAGTCTAACCCGGCGAATCAGGGGGGCAACGGTAAACGCAAGGCGGATGGTAGCTTGGAGTTTGTGGCTAACACCAGTGCAATCAGGTCCTACTCTTGAACAATTGCTAAATGAGCCCTGTCCAAAGCACGGCTCGCGGGAGAAGCCAGCTACTCACCTTTGGAAAGATCGTACAATTATGAGGGCTTTTAAAAATTCTAACTCATTTGACAGCAATCAAGGGCCGGGTGGCGGCTCAGGAGGCGGCGGCTTCCATGGCCCAGGTTATGGAGGTGGCGGTTCTAATTCCAACTTCCAGGGCCCCCAAGGTAGTCAGGGCGGTTTTAATCAAAGTAATCAGGGTGGTTACAATCAGCAATCCTGCCAGGGAAGTCAGCAGCAGCAGCAATCTGGATATCAGAGTAATCCAAAGCAGTTGAATAGTGGGCAGTATCATGTTTTCACCACAAGTTTATGCAAGCGGGACCAGAAGCTCCACAAGCGGGCCGTGAACGCTGTTGAACCGGCAGCTCCTCATTACTTGCGATGGTCTGAGCAGCCCATAATGTGGAGCCGAGCAGATCACCCGCCCCGGGTTGACAATCCGGGTCACTTGGCCTTGGTGGTGGCGCCTCAAGTTGGTGGATACAAATTCACTAAGGTGCTCATGGACGGAGGCAGTAGCATCAACATCCTTTATTATGAGAACTTTCGTCGCATGGGGTTAACTGATAAAAATCTTAATACATCTAACACTAATTTTCATGGAGTGGTGCCTGGTAAGTCAGCGTACCCGGTGGGCAAGATTGAGCTGGAGGTGGCCTTTGGAGATGAGCATGATTCCAGGGCTGAGAAGTTAACTTTTGAAGCGGTCAAAATCAGAAGCTCGTACCACGCTCTGTTTGGACGGCCGGCTTATGCCAAGTTCATGGCATGGCCGTGTTATGTTTATCTGCAACTCAAAATGCCGGGTTATAAAGGAACCATCACAGTGCATGGGAGTCGGAAGATAGCCCTGAAATGTGAGGAAGCGACACTGCTTATGCTGAGTCTGTCTGTGCAACAGAGGAATTGAAGTTTTACAAGGACAATGTTGACCCGGCGGATATGACATCTTTGAAAAAGCCAACTATAGAGCATGACCCGGTGCTGAAGTTTAAGTCGGCTGACGACACCAAGCTAGTTGATTTTGTTCCTGGCGACTCATCCAAGCAGTTCAGTATCAGTGTTAATTTGGATCCGAAATAGGAAAGCGCACTCATCGAGTTCATTCATGAGAACCGGGACATCTTTGCATGGAAACCTTCTGACATGCCGGGTGTACCGAGGGAACTCGCTGAGCACACTCTCAATGTTGATCCAAAGTTTAAGCCGGTCAAGCAATTCCTCCGGTGGTTCAATGAGGAGAGGCGCAAGGCCATTGGTGAAGAAGTGGCCCGACTCTTGGCGGCTGGGTTCATTGTTGAAGTTTTTCATCCAGAGTGGTTGGCTAACCCGGTGCTAGTGCTTAAGAAGAATGGCACTTGGCGCATGTGTGTGGCTTACACGAACTTAAACAAGGCTTGTCCGGCTGATCTTTTTGCTCTCTCTCGTATTGCTCAAATCATTGATGCTATGGCAGGTTGTGCGCGTTTGAGTTTTTTGGATGCCTATTTTGGTTATCATCAAATCAAGATGGCAGTTAAGGACCAGGAGAAAACAGCTTTCATCACTCCCTTTGGAGCCTTCTGCTATGTGTCTATGCCTTTTGGGTTCAAGAGTGCCCAGGCGACTTATCAGCGATGTGTGCAGAATTGTCTTCACAGTCAGATTGGACGCAATGTTCATGCTTATGTGGACGACATTGTGGTGAAATCCAGAGAGAAGGAGACTTTGATAGATGATTTAAAAGAAACCTTCGATAATCTCTGGGTCTACAAGATGATGCTTAACCCGGCCAAGTGCATCTTTGGTGTACCAGCAGGCAAGTTGTTGGGTTTTATGGTTTCTAACAGAGGCATTGAGGCTAACCCAGAGAAGATCAAGGCTATCACCTCCCTGACTAAGCCGGCGTGTATCAATGATGTTCAGCGTCTGGCGGGTAGTATTGCTGCCTTAAGCCGGTTCATAAGCCGGTTGGGTGAGAAGGACATACCGATGTATCAGATGATGAAGAAAACAGATAATTTCGTCTAGAGTGATGCTGCTAACGACGCGTTTGAAGACTTGAAGAGGCAGCTAGTTGAGCCGCCAGTCCTCGCTACTCCCATTGATAAGGAGCCATTATTGTTATATGTGGCTACTAACACCCGTGCGGCCAGTGTAGCCATTGTGGTGGAACGAAGGGAGGCTGGCAAGGAGTATCCGGTTCAGCGGCCGATTTATTATAGCAGTGAGGTGCTTATTGAGTCCAAGCAGAGATATCCACATTGGCAGAAACTTGTCTATGGGGTGTTCATGGCTAGCCGAAAGCTGAAGCAATATTTCCTGGGTCATCCCATTACTGTGGTCAGTTCTGCTCTTTAGGGGATATTATTCAAAACAGAGAAGCCACATGACGAGTCGCCAAGTGGGCCATTGAAGTTGGGCCTCATCATGGTTTCAAGTATGTGCCTTGCACCGTTATCATGTCCCAAGCACTGGTGGATTTCATCAACGACTGGACAGAGCTGTAGAGGCCTGAAGAGAAGTCGGATAACACATATTGGACTATTCACTTCGATGGGTCCAGGCAATTGGAGGGCTCGGGGGATGGAGTTGTCTTAGCTTCCCCTTGAGGTGACAAATTTTGTTATGTTCTAAGGTTGATGTTTTCCTGTACTAAGAATGCAGCAGAGTACGAAGCCTTGCTCCATGGTCTTCGGATGGTTAAGGAGATGAACTTAAGCCGGGTGAGATGTTTCGGCGACTCAGACTTGGTGGCTTATCGCCCTGAGGTGGATGCTATTGATGGTCATTTTAAGGGTTATCAAGTGGAACACATCGATCGCAGAGAATGAGGCGGCTGATGCTTTAAGCCGGTTGGGGTCTCAGCGTAAGCCGGTGCCACCCAACACTTTCTTGGAACTTCTGCATAACCCTTCTGTCAAGTTGCCTACGGAGGAAGATCTGGCTATTTCTGACCCGGAGGCACAATTGGTGGCAGCTCTTCACGCTATCCCAGATTGGACAGTACCATATTTGGCTTATATGAGCCGGGGCGAGTTACCTAAGGATGAAACTTTGGCCAGGCAGATAACCCGGCGGTTTAAGTCAATGACAATTGCCAATGGCGATTTGCACCATCGCAGTGTCACTAGGGCGTTTCAACACTGCGTCTCTCCTGAGGAGGGCCATGAAATTCTTCGTGAGATTCATGAAGGATATTGTGGTTTTCATGCCGGTTCAAAGTCCCTTGTGGCCAAAGCTTTTCGTTATGGATTTTACTGGCTGACGGCTCACGCTAATGCAGAGGATTTGGTCAGTAAATGTGATGGTTGTCAGAAATTTTCACGACAAGCTCATGTGCCGGCTCAAGAATTGAGGATGATTCCAATTACTTGGCCATTTGCAGTCTTGGGGCTTGATATGGTTGGGCCTTTCAAAAGGTCCAAGGATAAAAAGACCCACCTCTTGGTGGCGGTTGACAAGTTCACAAAGTGGGTTGAAGCAGAGCTGGTCAGTAAGTCTGATGCGGCAACGGCGGTTCAATTCATTAAAAAGGTGATTTTCCACATTGGCTTTCCCCACAGCATCATAACTGATAATGGCACTAACTTGTCCAAGGGTGCTATGAAAGAGTTTTGTCAACGAGAGCACATTCGTCTTGATGTATCATTAGTACATCACCCTCAATCCAATGGTCAAGCTGAAAGAGCCAATCAAGAAATTTTGAAAGGCATCAAGCCCCCGCTTATGGTTCCTTTGCAACGGACGCTGGGTTGTTGGGTGGAGGAATTACCTTCCGTGATATGGAGTATCAACACCCCCCCCCAACAGATCTACGAGTTACACGCCCTTCTTCATGGTTTACGGAGCAGAGGCGGTTCTCCCTAGTGACATCCGTCATGATTCTCCCTACGTGGCGGCTTACGTTGAAGCTGATAATGAACAAGCACGTCAGGATGCACTTGACTTGTTAGATGAGGAGCGCGATCTTGCGGCAGCCCGTTCGGCGATTTATCAACAGGATCTGCGCCGTTACCACAACTGCCAGGTTAAGCCCAGAACCTTTCAGGAAGGTGATTTGGTGCTCCGGCTCATCCAGGATCAGACGGATATGCACAAGTTATCCCCACCTTGGGAAGGGCCCTTTGTGGTCAGCGAGAACTTGAACAACGGGTCATACTACCTTATCGATATTCGAGAGCACAAGGACTCATGTAAGTCGGAGGAGGAGACCCGCCGGCCGTGGAATATTGCTCATCTTCGGCCTTACTACACTTGAGCCACCAGCTCTTATGATGTACATATTTTTCACGATGTATATATTATGATGATTATAATAAAGCAGGGTCTCTATTGTTTCATCTTCAACAATCATGTGTCTTCTTCATCATAATGCCAAAGACCAATTGGGGGTGGGTCGTATTCTAATCATGCTATTAACCCCTTTTGGTCGGCTTCTTGGTCATATTCGAACCATAGCCGTAAACACTTAGATCATTTGGGGGCTGGATCATATTCGAATCATAGCTTAACCTCTTTTGGCCAGACTTACTGATCGTATTCGAATCAGAGTCGTTAAAGGCTTCAAGGTCATTTGGGGGCTTCCTGTTCAAACATAGGTGTATTCACCAAATAGAACATAGCTCTCGGTACCCTCTTGATCGGTGCAATGCCAACACCTCAAGGTCATTTGGGGGCTTCCTGTTCAAACATAGGTGTATTCACCAAAGAGAACATAGTTGTCGGTACCCTCTCAATCGATGCAATGCCAACACTTCAAGGTCACTAGGGGGCTTCCTGATCATATTCGAATCATAGCTGTCGGTACCCCTTTTATCGGTGCAATGCCAAAAACCATTAGGGGGCTTCCTGATCGTAATCGAATCATAGCCATTAACTCTTTTGGTCCGGCTTGCTGGTCGTATTCGAACCATAGCCTCGCTTTTTGACATTTGGCTTGATTTCTTGAAGTTTTTCCGTTTCTTCTTGATACTATCTTGCCTTTTGGCCATGCAGCCTTTACTTTCATAAGCTCGTATTTGAAGCTTACCGTGGTTTTCATTACCCAGCTTAACACAGAGGCGACAAGCCGCCCATACATGATGATATCCAGCACTTGGACTTATTGGCTTCTAAAAAGCTTTGGGTGTTCACCCTTACTGCACAGGTATCGTAAACCGGCAGTGCAACTACATATCACAGGTATGATATTATTATTATGTTTTAATTAAGGTTCAACAAACCTTAGCCATAACTGTTTAAGCATCAGTGGGTGCATACGAGATATTATGGCATGCCCTGCGGTAAACCGCCAAGGGATCTCTTTTGATTTACTTGTGTGCAGGATAAAGTTGAATTTTTTTTCTACACCACTCAAAAATCATAAAGTCTCAGGTGGCGGTTTAACAGTATGGAGCATAACACAAAACGTGCGTGATGGCACGGCAGAGCAAAGCTGTTGCTACCCCTATTACATGACTCCCAGAGTCCAAATGCTTAACTGTTTTTCAAAAGGCCATACATATGAACCGCCCGGTGGATCAATCTTCTTGTTGGCCTGATGCTTCTGGGTCAACCCTCTCCGCTTATTTGTCCTGTTCTACATCCTGGAAGGTTGATGACGACTAGTCAATGCCACTCAAAGCTTGGAACCCAGCTTCATCATCAATTAGCTTGGACGGGTCAACTTCAGGGGCAAAGGTGTGCTTACGAATTGGGGGGATCAAAACTATACTTCAGGATATGCATAACTTAAGAGTGGAAGAGATCATACCTCAAATTTGTGGTGCATTTGCTTCACCATGTCCACCTCAAGGTCACGGCTGTTGTGTACTTGGCTGAGAAAGCCAAAGTATAGTTCACCAATGCCCAGTTGAGCATGGTTGGCAACATCAAATCGTACTTTGCGTGGTTCAGCATGTTCTTCCTTGGCAGAATGCTTGGCCAGTATAGTAGGTCTCCCCGGTTTAGTAAAGCCGGTTTTGGTGATCTCTACATCATCATCTTGTGTATTAACTGTCTTGATAGGGCTCGAAGTTTCAAGATTTAAAGAGTCATTGGCAGCTTGATCAACAGGCGGGTCAACAGTCATTGTTGGCATATCATGAACCGGCTCAAACGGTTCAGGAACAGAGGCCTCGGGAGCTGCGGTTTGAAGCTCTGGCTCAGGGACCTTTGGCTCTTCAGCCGGCTTGTTCTTCTTTGCCCTCTTGCTGGGCTTTGCTTTTCCACTGCATAAGTCATAAAGGTTAGTATAAGTATAAAAGGATTGTAATGAGTAAATGGTAAGTAATCTGCCATTACCCGGGAGCAGTTTTGAAAGCCGGCATATTGGATTGGATTGAATCGCCGAAAGAGGAGTGGTATGTTTCCTGATAATTTGTGTCGGAAGAATTGAGTGGCTGGCGAGTAAAACCCGCCAAAGGGTAAAAAGAGTTCAAGTTGGGAGTGACCTCATTTCGACGCTTCCTCAGCATGTTCGGTAAACCGGAGGAGAGTTCCACATCCTTGCTCGTCCGAGTCTGCCGTCGGCTCTCGTGCTGCTATTGCTTCAAAATAAACCGAGGATCCAGATGAGCTAGGGGGTGTGAAAATCTTACTTTCCGGGTTACTCTTTGGATTTTTTGTCTTGGCAAAGGCTCTGAGTCGGAGGAAATAATAGTTACCTCTTCTTCCACTCCCTGACTCGTTCCCGTGTCATCCTGATGATAGTCAGTGTCAATAAGATGGTTGAAAAAATAGCCAAGAGAATCAAGGGCTACCTCCGACTCAGGGGTGTCGTCCAGTTGCAGTAAATCAGAAGCGTTGGGCTTCTTTCCTCTCTTCTTGGTGGCTTTCCTGGCAGCTTTCTTGGCCTTCCTGGCCCTTTTTGCAGCCTCATGGTCATATTCTTTCTTCCAAAACTTGTCATCAGCCTGTGAAAATCATCAAAGGTTGAGTTAAGATAAAGCATCAAATATAAAGGTAAACTAATCAAGTTTGGCGGCTTACCCCTAGAGCCGGGTTAGCTGTGCAGAAAGGGCTTAGGCCCAGCTTGCCACAATCTGCTAGGCTCTCATTCAGAAGGGATTTTGTCATCTCATTGATAAGGTCATCAGGTAACTCCTCGGAACTATGGCGCAGAGGATCTTTTGTGTCACCGGTGTAAGTGCACATTAAACCGGAGCGACGGCTCAAGGGGATGATCCGCCATGCAACCCAGCATCGGACCAAGTCAATGCCATTTAAGCCGTTCCCCAACAAAGCCTTGACTTTGGCAGTGGTAGGGGCGAGCTTCTTGCGATCAGCAGCTGACAACTTGTCAGGGAGCAGATGATTGGATTCGAGACACAATGCGCGAAAGCAGGGCAGAGGGTTCTCATCAGCCGAAGAAGTATCTTGGCAGTAGAACCATGTCTGGTTCCAGTCCTTGGGATGGTTTGGCGGCTGCGCATAAGGAAAAATGGCGTCTCTCCGTCGTTGGATTGAGACACCGCCAAGTTCCAAACTAGGTCTGTTGGAGTATACGTTCTGGCGGTTCAAGTAAAAGTATTCTCTGAAAAGTTCCAAGCTGGGCTCTTCTTCAAGGTATACCTCACAGAACACTTGAAAGTTGCATATGTTATACACGAAGTTGGGTCCGATGTCTTGAGGATGGAGGTCGAAAAAGTGTAGAACGTCCCTGAAGAACTTAGAGCGGGGCGGCGAAAATCGCCGGTTCATGTGATCAGTGAAGACAATGACTTCCCCTTCTTTGGGCTAAGGTTTTTCTTCTGTCGGTTTAGGGGCGCGGTACGACATGACATCCTTTTTGGGCAGATAGCCGGTTTTCATAAATCTTCAAGTGTATTCTCCGTGACGATGGAGCGAACCCAATTACAGGAAGTGGTTGTTTTGGGCGGCATTGTGAAGAAGGAAGCCTAAAAGGAAAAGAATAAAATTGCCGGTTCAAAATTTAAGCCGAAAGAAAAGGTATTACAACACATATTAGAATGGCGGCTTACAAAGGGGCCTAATGGTATATGACTAATCACGTCAGGTTATCTAAGCTGCCATGAGCAGTTTAATGTTATCTATTGAGCATGACAATTAAAGTCGGTGGTATGAGCCGCCATGGCTAGATGGATCTATCCAGGTGCAGTTTTTTGGCTAAGTATAGCACAAACAGGTTTCACAGATGGCAAGTGTTATTTCAGATCAGCAGCAGTTCAGAAAAAGGAAATAATTCAAGACCTAAAACCAGTATAGGGGAGTTCATAAGCTCTAATGAGGTCTCTTTCCAAGGAAAGGGGGTCCTCTGGTATTGAAGGCGAAGGCAAAACAACTACCGCATAAGTTTTATACCATTTCTAGATCAAAAGGGGCTACGGTGGAGGAACTATGAAGAACACGACGAACAGTCAGAACCTTAATGTGATCTGACGTGCTGGAGGAGAAGCACTTACAGATGCAGATTCAACTGCGGTGGAGCGCCGGTGTGCTCTGATCCGATACAGGTTGATGCAGCAGCCAAGGTTGAGGAGGACGAGATGCTTCGCGGTGGCGGCAGAGCTCGAGCGGCAGAGGGTCGTGAGAGGAAGAAGACGATGGAAAGGGGGGAGAATGAGAATAAGACCAGTTGTGGCTATTTATAAGGAAAGGCTAATAAGTCGGCGCGAAAAACGAGGAGGCCAAGACATGGTTATCCAGCTGCCCAAGCGCCTCGATTCTTGGGACAGTTATTAAGATAAAGATCCGTTGAGATATGTTGGATAAAGTGTGAATTAATGGTAGGTGACGTCATGGCGGGTTATCACAAATCCAGAAGATGATGTCATGGCGGGTTATAAACTCTCGCACAAATGAAGAGCAGAAGATTTTTCTAAAGTATTGAAGATTGATATGAACCAGTTCAAATCAATCTGGGGCCTAATGTTGGGGATATAACTATTAGGTATGACTTGCCCAGGAGGGGCCGGGTTATACCTATGGCGATTCATCATATGAAGCCCACGAATATATATGAAAGTGGTGGTTTAGTTAAAGGCCCAAAGCCCAAAGGCGACTTAAGGCCTGTAAGGGTAACCGCCATATATGTGTGACTTGTGTTGTAAGGCATGAATAGTTAGTCACCGAGCCTGACACTGTTTATGATCCGGTCGGGACTCCGTGAGCCGCTGAGCGTCGACCTGTGTATCTAAAGGGACGACCCAGTGGCGATTTAGGACAAGAAACAAGAGATCAAAAGCTAGGTCAAGCGGATTCGCTCCCTGGTAATCGAGACATAAGCAATACCACCTCAAACTGGATTAGGCCTTTACCTTCACCGCAAGGGGCCAAACCAGTATAAACTCCCGTGTCCTTTGTCCCATTTAACCCCTTTAAGCTTCCTAGTTGCGATGGCTCCACGACTAAGTCATTTTGCTAGGACATCTGCCGCGACCTTTCCACCACAGAGTATTTGTCAGACGAGTAGCCCAACACTGTCAATTTCGGCGCAGAAATGACATTGATTCTTCTTGGACCTACTTGATCAAGTACAAGTAATCTCTCAAGTGCAGGTGTGTCCTCAATGACCATACCGTGGTACACATCTTGTGATGTCTTCCTGCCGAACCAGCAACACACATAAATATTCCGGAGAGTCATGGAGGTGATGTGGAATGTACTCACGCATTGATCGCCTGAAGACGAAGGTACTCGAGTGCAGTACAGCCACAGAGCAGGCGCTCCATGTCACCGTTTGAGAGGTAGACGACGACGAGCTCGAGGCGCTTCAGTCGTGGTAGAATAAGAGCGGGCGCGTCATTAAGGGGGGGCGACAGTTCCTGAACTTGGCGACGCGCAGCGTGTGCACGAGGCGGAGCGCGGACGTTGGCAGTGAGAGCATATGCCCATCATCAAAAGTGAGCTCCTCAAGCTGATCTAGGGCGGGGGATCCGAACCAGTCATCAAGCTTGGCTTGGTCCCTGCCGTTGGAATGAAACTTGCCCATTCTAAGGCCTCTGGTTGGGCCAGGGTGACTGCTGAGGATCTTGGAGAACGCATCCAAGCTTTTGTGATAGCCATGGCAGAGCTCGTGGGTGTCGATGAGGTCGAGAGGGGTTAAGTTCCATAGGGACACCACCGTCGGGAAAGGACGGTTGTCTGCGCCCCACATTTAATTGGGAGGAGGGAGATGATGACTGTCAACATATCATCGGGGAGGCTGCTGATGAAGTCTATGCCTGCTGGAGTGGCTTGCGGTTCTAGCTCGCCCCGCCTCCGCTTGTTGGCAGCCCCGTTCTCCACCTCCGGAGTCTCCTTGTCAGTGGCGCTTTATGATAGAAATGAGAGTACATGGAATATTTAGTTAAAACGGCGCAATAGAAAAGTGTATTGGTAACAAAAAGTTATTAGGTAGGAATATAGTAAGAAAAGGGAATAACAATTGGTTGCTTAAATACTACAAAATACATTTAACATTGTTGGGTAAGTCAACATGCAGATAGTTGAAAAGAAAACTTACTTCGAACAAACTCAGGACGGATGATTTTGTCGGGGAAGTTAGCATATATCTCATGACGAGGCCCTTTCATGTGCAATCCAATTTCAGTGCCAGCTTTCAGTACATAAAACTTAGAAATTTCTTTCCAAAAGCCAGCGCCAAAATAGGAGTCACCACGTTCATGAAGTCTTACAGTAGCAACGATTGTAAATCCATGGTTTGTGTGCAGTATGACATCCGTGCAGCCTTGATCTATGTAAAGGGAAAAATTGTGCACTACATAATCTGTTGCATAGCAATTGATGCGCTGCAGAAAATGATAGGATTGTTAAAGAAAATAAGGTAACATGCAGATATGGGACCAAATTGAAAGAACTGTACATCAGTTGAAATCAAAGGACAAAAATCTATAATTAAACAGATAGGGTAAATATGATGTCATGGAAATATGAGAGTAATCCAAAGAACAATACATCATTAATTTGCCTAATACAGAAAGAAGAGGGGGAAAATCCCCTTTGACGTATATGGTGCATGTGGCACCTTTTATCCAAATGTAGCAATATTTAGAATATCTTCAGGAAAGTAGGCCATGCCAACCGATTTAGGGTGAGATTGAACATACCGCGCACATGCTCAAGTCGTTTAGTACGGTGAGATGGAATCTCTGGCGGAGGTCACAAGGTCCTGATGTTTCGGCGCACTGTACACTCTATGAACGAAAGAAAACCCTCAAATCAGCACGAATAAAAATGAATTCACAGCGATTTCCACAGGGTGATTAAAGGAGGCAGATGAACTGGGATGGGAGATGAGATAATATCTCATTAAATTAGTTACCTTGTCGTCCATGAGAAAAAACCCTCAGTACGATAGATTCCCCAACCGAGCGGAGCTGGGTCGACTACGAGCAGCGTCGAGAAAGTCGATGGCGATAGGCGGCGGCAAGCGGAAGTGGCGAAATGCAGTGGGGTTTGTCAGCAGCGTGGCGGCGACGGCAGGCGGTGAGCTAAGTGGTTACCGCCGCGATAGGCAGTGCCATGCTTAGACGTGGAGGAGATTGTGCAGGTGTGAATGGGGACCGGAAGCATGGGGTGGCGGGTGGGGGTGAGGGTTTTTGTGACGTGGGGATGGCAAGGGTTTTCTTTTTCTTTTTTGAATTGGCTGGTGAGGGTTTTCTGTTCCACAAAGAATTTCGGAGGCAACGGTTTGCTAGAGCTAACCGTGTGTGATTGACGCAACAAGCAAAACGAAAGTTATTGCACACGGTTCCAATTTTGGGAACCATGTGTGATTGAAGCAACATGCAAAATGAAAGTCATTGCACACGGTTCCAGCTTTTGGGAACCGTGTGTGATTGACGTACTATCCATGTCCTGGTTTATTGGTCCCCTCTGTAATTTGTATCAAATTTTGACCAAATATTTGACTAACAAATGTTTATGCATGTCACCAAAAAATGTTCAAATACGCATCCAACGATATAATTTTTGCTGACCTGCACTAACATTTTGTCAGTTAAATCTTTTGTCAACATTTAACACAAATTACAAAGGGGACCAATAAACGAGGACGAATGTAGAATCCATCAACCGAACTAATTGCATCCATATCCCACAGTTAGACATAAGTAAACATAGATTAAACATACTCAGACATAGATAATTAGCGTACACAAGCATAGTTCAACCGTCATTAAGCATGCTCAAGCATACATAGTTCGATCCCACATCTCATCTCGCAAGCCGGAACGGTCCTTAACCTTCTCCAGGTACTCGGCGTACGCATCGTTCTCCACCCTGCGAGCATACTTCTGCTTGAAGGAGCCAACGGCCCATCCTCGTGCATGCGCCAGAACACTTTGATACGCGTCATGAAGCTTGTGGTTGCAAAATGGGCATCGATAGCCGCCGTTCCAGGTCCTAATACGCTTGTTATGCATTCCCGCATAAAGCTCCCTCAGGATTTGCCTCTTGTACCTCCTCCGACATCTTCATCCTCGCTGTCCACATCGCCGACAAAGACCTATACAAATACTAAAGAAAATGTGGCCTCAAATTAATGGTTACAAACTAATCTCTAGCGAACATTTGGCAGTTGCCAAAAATTGGCATCAAATCAACGATTGCATGCCATGAAGTAGGATTTGCAATTTATGGCTATTTATATATACATATCCAGATATTATGGTTCGATATTTAAGCACATTTGTCTATGTACAAACCAATCTTGAAGAAAATAATGGCACAAACATATGTAGGTCATTCAAAATCAATTGTCAAGTCCTCGCTAGGAATTCTTAGCATGAACACTAACCCTAGTCAGATTACTAGCAGAAATCATTTCCATAGATGAAACAACTAATCACTTATCACTTGTACCATTCAAACAATCAATACACTACACGGATCTAACGAAACTTACTCAGATTTCATGGATTGGGAGAACATAACCATAGGATTTCTATTCCAAAAAGGGGGAGGCAGGAGTAACCAGAGAAACCCTTGGATCTTTTTGACACATAAATGGGTATAGATGACTAACCAGTTGTCCATCGTCGTCGGAGTCGTCGCCAGAGTGGTCGTCGGAGTCGTCGCCCGAGTCGTCACCAGAGTCGGTGTGGAACTCCGCCTCCGGTTGTGGATGCTCGATGCCGTCGACGATGTCAGGTTGCAGCGATAACTCGCCGGCGGTGACGACAACCTCTGTCTCCATCTCCACGCCATGCTCCGGTGCTTTAGCAGCCCCGACAGTGCCACTCCCTCCGATGGGGCGCTTCGGTGCATCCTCATACACTGACGGCTTTGATGACTGAGAGTGGCGTCGAGGATGCAAGCGGAGAGAAGGGATTGTGTGTGTGGCGAGGATGGGGGGTGCGGCCTCTCGGGCGCACCATTAATTTGGAGTAGTGGGAGAGAGGCGGGAGGCGGTCAAACCGCTGGCTCACCTCCCGGTGAGCCTACGCACCGGACTGTTGTCATGTCTACCGTCGTTTTACACAGCTACTCGCACGCCTCCTGATGACACGTCTACCGAAGCATGGCACGTATCCCTTGTTGTTCTAACGCTCACGGTTTGAATAAATAGTCCGTTTGGGATATTGGTTCCCAATTATTAATAACCTTCCGTTTGTAATTAGATAAAAATTACATCAAAACTGGTCTCAAATTTGACCAAAAAAAGTACAATGCAACTTTGTATTGGTGTTCATATAACAACACGATAAGTTTCATGAACTTCAAATAAGTTTTAGATGTACTAGAATATAGAAATCAAGATTCTCATTGTTTGAAATTTGTTGCACGTGGAGTAAACATGCATCCAGTGAGACACATGTGTTTTTGCAATCCATTTAGGTGCACTGTCATGTGTGCATATAGCTCGATTTTGATTTTTGCACATTATACACTCAAAAATCAATCAATTAATGTACTGAAACATCTTAATGATCTCTGATTTTTTTGAAATTAAAACATCCCTCCTTTGCTAAGATACATATGTTCACCGTGGGATAATTAATTTAACATGCATCGTAGTTGCGGTGGATTTGTGGTGTGTGGGTGGGTGTGTGTGTCTGGGGGTGGCGAGTGGCTGGCGGTACACTATGAGTTGTGAGCCACCGTGTGGGTTGGCCGTTTTGTTAGGCAGGCCGGTGCCACATCAGAGTCGTGAATTTGTAATTTAAAACATTACACAACCCTTTCATACATACATGTTTTGGCCACATGCAGTCGATGGTTGTCCTACACGACACTCGATACTCGCGTGTGACGGTTTCTGTGGGCCCAAGGTCGTGGTCCATCACTTTTGACGCAACAGGTAGTGAGGTTAATTTGACCAACAAGGTAGAATCTTTTTGTTTGTGTTATGGTGGTATATAGTACGCATCGAAGAGGTGGAGGGGACTAGCATATATATATATATATATATATATATATATATATATATATATATATATATATATATAGCGGTCTATTATGCTAATATTAGCGTAATAACTATTCTGATAACACTTCCGCACTGCACGTTCAATGCAAGTGCACTGCACTTTCTATAGCAAGAGCACTGCAATACAGACTAGTGAACTTCGTGTCGGAAAAAATTGCATGCAGTGTTTTTCCCGTACTGTTTTAACTCTATTTTTTTAACCGTTTATCGGAACAAGGCGTATAATATACCGTTGGAAAGCTACGGATTAGGCGCAACTTCGCCATGTTGAACGGTGCGGCAGTTTAAGAGCAGTTTCAAAAACGGTGCGGCGGATGACGAGTGGCGGCGAGCGTATTTTCGAGATTTTTTCTAAACCGCTCATCGAAATAAAGCAAATGACACGCCCTTGGAAATATATCATCGGGGCGCATCTTTTTCATATGTATTATTTTCTCTAATTCGTTGCGGTTTAAGAGCAGTTTCAAACTTACTACATCGCGGAATTACGTTTTTTTGAAATTTTTGTAATTTTCGGTACTGTTTTCGCTCTAATTTTTGAACCGTTTGTCGAAACGAGGCGTGTAATACGTCATTGGAAAACTATGGACAAAGCGCAACTTTCATATGTAGAAAATGTTTTGAGATTCCTTACAGTTTTAAGTTAATTTTGAAAATGGTGCGGCGGACGATGAGTGGCAACGGCCGTTTTTCACAAAAGTTTTACAAACCACTTGTCAGAATGATTCAAACGATACGCTGTTGGAAAGACATCGACAAGGCGCAACTTTTTCATGTAGAACACTCTCTCTAATTCTTTACGGTTTAAGAGGAATTTCGAATTTACCAAAATGCGGACACTGTTTTTCGCGACACCCAAATCGATGTGGGTACTTCATCCGATCGACAACCGGATCAAGATCGGACGAAAAACCGCACTGCATCAGACGGGTAAGAGAACTACATGGTTACTTTTATTCAAACGTAATTTTTTCAAGGACGAGTAAGTAGAGTGCACTTCACATTGGGCATAAGTGAACCGCTGCACTATCAAGAAGTGAACCACATTACTTTTCTTCGCTTCCGTAACAATTATTTTGCACTTACGGGATGAACAACATCATACGGCCGACTGCACTGCTTCAGAGCGAAACCGCACTGCAACAGATGGGCAAATAAACTTCACGTTTTTGTTTGTGAGACATAAGATTTTCCAGATGAGTTTTTGTTGTTTCTTTTTCAAATTTTCTCGCGAACGATAATGGACTGCACAGATTGAGCTAGTGAACTACATCTGATAAAAAGCAAGATTCTAATAAACCACATCTGTTTTTTTTCTTCCTAAGTTTTTTAATGCATCTGCACCACTATGTCTAGGTTACAGAACTACGTGGATGTGAGTAGCGAGCTGCATCAATTGTTTTTCCATACAGGGGGAGGAGTGAATGGCAACAAATCAAAATGAACGGCCATTTTTATTTTTGTTCTTTTTCCATTTTTTCTATAAGTGCACTTGGACTCCGGTGTCGTTTCTATGAGTACAGCACGAACTCGAGTGCAAAACACTTCCCTACAAATCTTTCTGAACTGCATAGAAACTCGACAGATAAATCCACACTGACCAACTGCATAGGAATGCTTCATAACTCATCAAAAAGAGCACCGAACTGCATAGGAAAACCGACAGCCAAATCTGATAAATATATAAAATGCTTCAGAACTGCACGCCCGCCAATGAACACACGCCGGCATCGCGAACGAACTGCAGCTCGCTGCTGGACAGGGAGGAAGCCGTCGGTGGAGACGCCGAAGCATCAGCGATGGCCTGAAGCTCATCGCCGTCCACTCCACTACCGTTGACCGGCCCACAAGCCCAAGAGCCCGAGCAACGCGTGGGTCCGTTGAAGGTGATGGTGGAGGAGTAGTATTTTGCCTTGCCGGATGGTGGCCGGGGCGGAGGGCGGGCCGCGCCGGTTGGCGGCTCACCTCTGGTGTTGCTCTAGCTGCTCAAAGACGGGCCGGCGTGGGGAGCGATGCCGGGAAGGAAGAAGGAGAGGGCCTTGGCTGGATCAGTGTCGGTCGGCGAGGAGAGGGTGCGGTGGCGCATCAGTGCCGCTTCAGCGAGGAGAGAGGCGGCACGGATCCGGATATGGTCAGATCTGCGAGGCCGCGGGAGGGTGCCTGAGTGGCAGGATGGGCGGCGGCTCGGCGGCGGTAGGTGCCGGGGGGAGCAGGCGGGGCCGGCCGGTGGGAGGAGGAGGCGGGGCGGTGCCGGCCTGGAGGAGGAGGCGGGGCGCTATGGGTTTGGGGAGGGAGGCACGCGCGGATCTGGAGTGAGAGGAGGCAGTGGGGTGGGGTGCCGCGGTGGTCGGGGGCCATCCCCGTGGTCGCCGGCCGCCAAGCAGGTGGTGGACGACGGCGGTGCTGGAGGCAGGTGGTGGTGGGGTGGGGTATCGTGGAGGGAGGTTTGTGGAGGAGTGGGGTTCGAGGGGGGAGTGGTGGGCAGCCCTGGGAGGAAGGGTGGATTTTTCTATTCGCTAGATTAGCGCATGTCAGGTGGCTACTAGGTAGGGGTGTTAGCAGAATAAGAAACTGATGGGTAGAATAAGACTCTTAAGGGTGTTATCATAATAGACCCATCATATATATATATATATATATATATATATATATATATATACATCTGGGCTATTCTGTTACGCGTAACAGAATATTATTCTGTTACCCTTTTTGAACTGACGGTTTCAGGTGGTTGTACTGATGTTTTCGAAGCAGTTGAACTGATGCTTTCAGTTGTGTTTAACAGATCGTCTTCTTTAGTTCAAAAACTTTTTGTAATTTTTTTGTTGGAACGGGGCGTGTAATATATCGTTGGAAAGCTCTTGACAACCATATTTCAAGTATATTGAACGTTTTTGCAAAATCATTATGGTTTAAGAGCACTTTTGAAAAAAAAACATTTTTTTTCAAAACCGAAAACGTGAATCGTATTTTGGACTCAATTTTCAAACGATTTGTCGAAATTGAGCAAATAAGATTGCGTTGGAAAGCTGGTGAAAATCCACATCTTCCATATATGTATTGTTTTTTCTAATTCTATATGATTTAAAAGTAATTTTGAAAAACGGTAAAATTCTGGGCGAAATGTATTTTCGTGATTTTTTGCAAACGATTTGCCGGATTGACGCAAATGATACGGCGTTGGAAAGGTATGGCAAATGCGCAACTTTTTCCTATAGAAATGTTTTTCTAATTCTTTACGGTTTAAAAACGAATTCTAATACGGTCAAATTTGATTTTGAATGTGATGTTTTTAAAAAGTTTGTCGAAATATGGCAAATAATATACCGTTGGATAGCTATCGAAAATGCGAAAGTTAGTCATGTTGAACATTTTCTCTACTTCGTAGTCGTACTGATATATGTGTATGTTTGTACTGAGCTATTTTTTGTAGAGTAATTTTGAATGGTTCCGAAAAGGGGTACTTGTACTGATGCTTGCATGGGTTTGTACTAAACGTGTTTTCACTAACTAGACTTTGCTCTGTTTTTTGGGTAATATTTTCTCGTAAGTTTTCGACGGTTTCTTTGTATCGTCGCCTCAGATTTGTATGGTTTGTATCATCGAACTGAATGATATTTTATTCAAAAAGAAAATGTGTTTGTTTTGTTTCTTTTTTTTAACTCAACATTTTTTTGACAACGTTGTTCTGAACTTCTCTCATTTTACGACTTGTACTGAGGTACTTACTAAGCAGGATTTTCATGGGGTTTCTTTTTTTGCTTGAACTTTACAATTTGAATTTCTACCATTTTTTTATTCCGAATGGACCACCGTTTTTAACTTGTACTGAGGTACTTACTACGCCCGAACTGGGGTGGCTGTCGCGTGTCTCGGCGAGGAAGAAGACGGGCTTCGGGCTTAGGTCTGGATTCGCCGGTGACTGGTCCGGTCGGTAGGATGTCTCAAGGCGGGGTGAACACATCAATGGACACATGTACTACACAACAGTGTGCATCTGTACTATCCATAACAAAAAACTAATCTAGTACATTGTGTTAAACTTATAACTTTTTTAGCTGTGAACTTGTTGTATTTTTACAATGCCAAAGCTGGCAAATAGTACAAGATTCACCCAACAAGGGGCTAATTACATAGAGCACCTGCACTAATACAACGGTCAGATAGGTAACCAGTAGCTAGTAGCCGTGGTTACCAACACACATACACATAAATTGATAACAAGGTAATGTAAAAGTTCATGTACAGTAACGCTACAAGTTCAAAAAGAAACCTGAGATAATCCTCACATATTAGTTTTTCTCAGAACAAAGAAAACCGATTAGACATACGGTCAATGAGTAATTTTCGTTCAAACTTGGCCACCTAAATCCGGCAGAATTGATCCAACCCACCTAAATCCAAAGAAGAATTGAGCCAACCAGAAGGAGCCACCATTGAAGTACTTGGGGATGAAGAAACAGAATCATCTGGATTCCATGTGTAAATCATGGGAGCTCCTAGGCATTTTATCAAACACAACCAACGCCTAGTACCCACAAGACCACATCTGCATGCAGGAACGCCACCAACTAAACGAGCTCGTGGTGTGTTGAGAACGGCCTAGGTGGCCAAGTTTGAACGAAACTCGCAAGATGAACCCAAGGGAGCTCCTTCACCGCAAGATGAACAGAAAATGCACATTAAGGTGACCTCAAGAACCACCGGATGTTGAACTAAATATACACAAGATAAGGAGATGAACGTCCGTGGGAGGTAGGGAATAGCTAGCACCTCCCGAGCTGCAAAGATAGAACGGCTTAGCGCTATGTTGTAGAACGGCTTAGCGCATGTGCACGGTACCATCAACGTTGAACTTGTTGAGTCCAGATTTTTAACCTTCGCAATAGTAATACATGTCTTTGGGCGGTACATGCTTCATTGTTGAGCAGGTGACCTCTGAAACAAAAACACTCTGGGTGGACACACAAAATCATGATAAAAATAGTGGCAGCAAGAAGCAATCAGAAGTGAATATGCAGTAGTACTATAATGAAATATTAGTCAAAATTGAAGTTTAGATAACTATGGCACACACATCATACAATAATTTTGAACTTACATAATCCTGAAACAGGAACTTCATTTTTTTAAATTTATCAATTATGAATGCACTAGCAATGTAATTGAATTTTTTAGACCATAGTAATTGAACTTCAAGCACATTTCTTTATAAAACATTTGTTTTTTCCATTTTGCACAATAATTATGTCCTTGTCAAGACGACTCATCGTAATTTTAGACGGCATCCTTGTCAAGACAAGTCATCAAGATTAATGCTCTTTTTCCAAAGAAAATGTGTTAAAATAGAAACATTTTTCCTATATGGATGTTACTTTTAATGTAAACCTTTCTTACCATGGAAATTAATGTAATAATAAGCAATGAGAGATGCCTTCACAGGTGAACATACAGGTTCGAGATCACGAGTAACATGAAGTAAATTTTTCACTAAAATTTTGTGAAACAAAATACATTAAGAAACTTAGTGCGTAAACAAAAATTTAAGATAATGGTGCCGCCACGCGACGGAGATGTCGCTGAGCATGGAAATTAAGCTAATGTCGCACCGTTAAGCTCATTAGTTCTGGTTAATTTGCACGAGGCTTATGGCCTCGATAAATGTAATTATTTTTGGGCGATGACTTGACCTTGGACTGGCGATGATGAGCTGGACTTGTTACACTACTAGCACTTGCTTCGTGGTAACAAACCACCATATTTTTTCTCCATTGGGAATCTTTTGGCGACCATTTGTCCCTCAATCCAAGAAGAGCGGTTGTTTTGCCCTCCCAAAGTACACGTGAAATGTAAAAGGGAGTTGACTTTTGCAGAGTACTTAGTACATACTCAACTATTCACATCATGCGAGTTAAGCAACTACGTAAAAGAAAGTGCAGATTAATCAAAAGTCGATGAAGTTGAAGCGAAATTTCAACAAACAACAAATCGAACCACAACGACGTTGTGAACCTCCAGAAAATTAGCATATTAACCGAGGAACAAAATCTCACAGGACAAAATGAACTAGCTAAAGCATCATTGTGCGGAATGATACATGTCTACTACCATGTGGGAGAACAAGCTGAACTGTCCAAAATTAAATCAAACACCCTCGAATTAAATCAAACACCATGTGGAATGATACATGTCTACTACCATGTGTTGAACTTACAACTTTTTCAATCATGAACCTTTAGTGCTACCAATTTTTCTTCTCGCACTTACACCCTCTCCGAGTCCGAATCGATGCAATTATGTTTGAATAAGTTAATTGCTTTCCCTCCCTCTGATATAACTTAATTGGTTTTTCTAAATAAGTTAACAATAAACATGATCATAAGAACCTCATTTTCGCTAAATGTATACATGTTCGGACACCTAAAAATCTAAGAAAAATAGAAATCAAACACCCTCGAATTCCATGACTAATAGCACTACTAAAATCACCAAGGGTGCCGCAGATTCGCAAGCTCACCTAAGATCAATGGAATTTATAAGTTATAATATGAGCTATTCTATCGATGTAGAGCTTTTAGTTTACCTGGTGATGAAATACGAAATATGAAATTTATGGCAAGTATATTTGAACTGAAGTATCCTTTTTCTAGTTACTGAATTGCTAACCACTTCAAATAAACTCTTAACTACTTATGGCAAGTATTTTTAACTGACCTTTTCCATGTTCTTTTTGTGTGTGTCTTTTCCCAAATCTTTTCCAACCCTCTTCTCTGAACTTCTATATTTATTTTTCATGAACTATTTAAGTTACCCTAGTTGAACTTCTAGCGTTTTCTTTCTTTTACTAATTTTGCTTTGTCCAATATCATCTATGTCTCGTATTTTCCCATCCATCTCACTATGTTCAAACTTTTGGCAATCTGGAACCTGAACTATCTGTGAAAACACATGCTCCAGTATAATCTGAGATGCCAACTCAAGCAAAACAATCAGTACTATTCACATCTATTAACAACGGCTTGAGATGCTCATGTAGAGGCTAGTGCAAGCTACTAGTACTAGGTGATGGTGTCCTGGACTAGGGGGTACTCACCACGCCGTCTCCCGGTCAGTTGGATTGGGCCGAGGATCCCCATGGCCGTCTACTCATGGGCCAGTCCGGACAGTTGCCGCATACAAGGAAGATTCCACAAGACTTGGCGGTCAAGACAAGGACTCCTCCCCCACCGGCGTATTCGGCTAGGACTCTTGTTATCCTAGGCCTCGGGTGCATTATATAAACCGAGGCCAGGTTAGTCGACAGAGACAACAAACAATGATACCATAGGCTATCTTCTAGGGTTTAGCCTCTCTGATCTCGTGGTAGATCCACTCTTGTACTACCCATATCATCAATATTAATCAAGCAGGAGTAGGGTTTTACCTCCATCGAGAGGGCCCGAACACAGGTAAAAACATCATGTCCCTTGTCTCCTGTTACCATCCGCCTAGACGCACAGTTCGGGACCCCGTACCCGAGATCCGCCGGTTTTGACACCGACATTGGTGATTTCATTGAGAGTTCCGTTGTGTGTTCGGCAAAAGGTCGATGGCTCGCCTGCAGATCAATCGCGACTTGGCATCTTCGTCACCGGCCGATTTGGTCACCTTGGTTCGACCAAGGATCGCGCCTACCTCCGATTGTCATGTTCGGATGAGGGCCTTCATCAACATCAACTCCGATCTCTATCAAGATCATGGAGGAATCATCCAGGGAGCCCGGGGGCTCAACGTCAACATTGCCCTCGGGAGACCGTATTGTTTTTCTGGACAGCGGACTTGTGTCCGCCGCCACCGCCTCCTCAAGCGTCGTTTTAACGATTGCTTCGGTGGAATTGTGCGGAATTGAGTCTACAACAACCCTGGAAAATTTCGTCGAGTTCCGATGGAGGAATCTCTGGCAATCTTCGATATACCGAAGCCGCATTGAATCTGGACGAGAATCTGGACGAGTTTAGGGCGTGGTGTCCAGCTTCTAGCTCGGACTTCCTTTGGAAGATCCAACCGTTGATCGGCTGCGAAATTCCTATATCTACCACCCCTCAAAAATTCAGCTCGATCCGACCGTCCAAACTCTAGGAACCTTCCGATTAGTGCATCACTTTTCGGATCTGTTTTCTGCGCAAAAACGAATCCGACCCGAGTTCGTCTTTTTATGAACGGGATTACGGACATCCTTTTTGAAGGAAGTTTTGTATGGGGTGTTGTGTTTTGGTTCCGAACACATCCCACTATCTTCAATATCATGCTGGTGTCAAACCAGTCCGGCAATATTGCTCCACGGCTGCCGACCTGCGCTAGCGCGTCGTCACTTAGTTGAGCCACACTCAACTTCTTCGGATCATCATCTCAGCAAGCCGAACAAGAGTCCGGCATCGTGGAGGATAAATCATCACCAACATCACCGCCCCACGAATTACACGGAGCGGGCACACCTGCATCACTGCACGGTCGCTTCATAAAGCCGACATCGACCACGTCACGACCTGCATCGGCAGGGCCGCACTATTGCTTCTTCAAGCTGGTGTCCATCACGCCGACCTACTTCGACTCATCGGCTGACACCGAGGCTTCATCACGTTAGCTGGACCGGGGACTTCATCAACTCTTCATCAACCTACTCCTGAGACTTCAGTGTCACTAGCCGGCCAGCTTCATCACGTTAGCTGGACCGAGGACTTTGCCTCGGCGAGCCAACCCTTGTCAGCATCGTCATGCCGTTGCTTTATCACCTGTCACGCAATGGGTGTGCGGATCGAGTCCCAATTTTGGGAATCACCTTTCTTCAGATTGCTACAACAAATAAACCAGGTGCTATTAATCCTAGTATTTTTTGCTTGTTCGGGTTCATTTTTTCCAACGAATTATTACTCTGGTTTTTCCATCATATGTACGCAGGTCTATCAAATGGTGGCCGCATTAACAACGGTCGCATGGTGGTTCGGTCAGTTTTCGTACATAGTCCGGCGAACGCCGCATCCAGAACTCGAACCGACCTGTGAATTCAGCCCTTGCCATGCCTTTACCGCATCATGCCGCCGCCCTGCATCGACATTGACTTCGGCGCCAGGCCATATTTCTTTTATTACTCACTTTGCAACATTTATTATGCAACATTTTTTTTAATTCTTATTATTACTATTATCCCCGGTCTGCACTATTTTTTGTGCACAGGAAAATGATCCAGCCGGACTATATCCTTTGGCGTCACCTCGGCTGGACGGGGGGCTTCATCAACACTTCATTACCCCATGCAGGGACTTCGCATCACTACGTCAGTCCTGCATTGACCGTGCTATGTCACCACTTCGGAGTGCCGAGCTCTTTGCTCCGCCACCTCGGGATCGGCTTGGGGGATGGAACCTTGTCCCGCATCAAGCTCGGACCGCGTCATCAATACCGAACACATTAACCAGCTAAGTCGCTTTCATGCTCAAAGCTTTAATTTTTAACTTGTGTTCGGCTCGACCAAGCATTATACTTTTTTGGAAAAAAGTTGCTTGTAAAATTTTTCCTTGTCCAAACTTTGTTTGTGACGTGCAAATTCAAATACCCCGTTTACTTGGGGGCTTCCTTCATGAAGCTTTTTCCTCTTGCATATGATTATATACTTGTACGGCTTCGTTCCTTGTTCGTGTATTACGCCACAATATGCACCATATTGACTTAAGAGATTTGCAAGCTGGGTTGCCTGGCTCCTGTGCTTACCCCTACGCTCCCGATTGTTCGGCTAGGGAGTAAAGGAGCACCTCTGCGATTGTCACGACCGGGTCCTCCGAGCTCGACCTCGACTGGGTGAAGCCGAAAGCTAGCGCTCTTATTGTTTTCAATCATGGTCGGCACACAACGGAACTCATGAGTACAAAAAATCTATTGCACAAGTCTCATAATAACAATGAGCACCGAAGAAAGGTATCGGTGGGGGTACTATTTTCTTCGAAGATGCTTCTTACACTTCGCAGTAATATAGCATAAGTTCCCTGAGCGCTTTATGTCCGTTATGACCTTATAGCCTGATTGCACGGTTATTGGAAACACCGTCAATATTCTCGACGGATGGAGTACATAACACTTTTTGGTCCTCGACCAAGAGGGAGAAGTCGACGGTCGGTTAAGATGCGTTTAAAGTTCGGTTGAACATAGATATGATATAAGTACTTGGTACATACAATCATTCTTTACCCAAGTCACTTGGGGGCTCTTATGTTTATTTGAGCCGTTTTATAATAAGTGTTTTTCTTCTTAGTCGTTGCAAAGTTTTTATTATTATCTATCGCTCCTTTTTTCGACACGAGCGTGTGGTCAATAGCCGGGGAGCCTAATTTCTCTCTCAAAGCCGCTAGAGTTTAGTTTGCTAAACCGCCTAATGAGAAGTACTCCGCCTTGGGATGGGAGACCTGGGCCGTAGGCTGACCCGCTTGAAGTCTTGAGATAGGATGTGTCATGTTAAAGCACGGCAGAAGCACTTTTTTTTCTAAAGTCCAATTTTCGGCTTGGCACCGAACACTTGATCTTTTTCGGACGTCATGTTTTTACTGACGTTTTTTGGTTTTCCAAGCTTTTGGCACTGTTAACTATTTGTGTGTTTTCAGCAGAAGTCTCGCAGTGCAACGCCGGACACCTTTAGAGATTCGGCAAAAACATTCTCGGATATTGTTATATATGCATCAGTTTCGAATTGTGTCTTTGGTCAATAGTTGGGTTGCCCGGCTCCCGCGCTTGCCTCCTACGCCCGCTTTGTTCGGCTAGGTGTTCAAAGGGAGAACCATCGCGATTGGCTTCCAGATCGCATGGTCAAGCACCTCGATGGAGAAAGCCGAAAACCGATCGTCACAATAGGTGTAAACTGGTCAGCGATCCGATGACTATATTAAATGACAGGCCATTCATAAAATTGGCCGAAGTGTTTTCGGCTTGACCTCAACTGTCGCCGAACACTACCGGGGGCTAGTAACTGGCCTCCCAAACAAAATCCTCAATATTTTGCTCTTACATTGGAGCTGAGGTTTCATGATCATGCTTAGCATGACAACCCAAAGAAAGGAACCGATAGCGGGACTATTTTCTTTGGAAGACATTTCTTCCATTAAACAAGAATATAACATATCTCTCTGCGTGCCTTTGTTTATAAAGCCGTATGGCCAGATTGCCTTGTTTGTCGTAAATCTTTGCCCTCATAAAGGCTTTATAAAGTAGGACAAACACTCCTCGACTCTTGGCCGAGGAGGTTGAAGCCGATGGTCGGTCAACAAAGTTTTGTACAATGCGGATCCGAGCATTAATGCCATAAAGTACTTGGATACATTGAGTCATTACACATAATTTGTGATTTTACTATGGATATCGATCCTTAATTCTGCCACCCAAGCCCGCATTAAGGCTCGGGGGCTACTGGGCTACGGGCTTATTATTTACAAATATTAAAGGGCACATCGATCCTCGATCCGTGTTGCCACCCGACCAGGTCACTGGGGCTACCGCATTGCTCGTCCAATGCGTAAAATTTTAAGTGTAATACTCTCGAGGCGATTTTGATCCTCGGGTTGGTCGGCCGCACCCAACCCGAGTCTTGAGGATCGAGCATGCCGCTTTTTGTGTCCCAAAGTATTCTGCCGAAGCTAGGACTTGATCCTCGACCGATTTTGCAAATCAAACCGAGTCTCGGCAGCTACGAGGATCAGCGGTCTTATGTCATCCTTCATGTGCATCTCGGTTTTAGACCGATACCCACCTTGAGGGCTACCCGCTATGTATCTCGGCAAAGAATAAATTGCACCAATAAAAAATATTGACAAAAATCGGCCCACATTCGGGTGGTGCACCACCTCGAAGCAATCCCAACATAAAGCTCGGCGCTAGTGGCTGGCTCCATAGAGGGCATTTCCCAGATTAAGCTCGCTAAACTCCTTCAAACTTCTTTGAACCAAGGTGATTTACGACACCTCGGATACAGTCCGGCGTTGGAGCTCGGATACATAGTCCGGTGTTGGAGCTCGGATACGATCCGGCGTTGGAGCTCGGATACATAGTCCAGCGTTGGAGCTCGATACATTCCGGCGTTAGAGCTGGAAGCGGTCCGGCGTTGGTGCTCGGCTGCAAAGATACCTCGAATGCAGTCCGGCGTTGGAGCTCGGACGCAAGAGGACGCCGCCCGGAACAACTTCAAACCCGAGGTGTGGCATAAAATAACAAGGCATTGATAAAACCGGAAACATAAAGGCTCTCGGATACCCGACGTAAACTCGTCGAATACATTTCGCGATCCTCAAGATCGAAGATGAGAAGATTTGTTGAACCAGTTTTCAAGACCGACGAATCAAGATGAAGAACAGTTCGGAAGAATCGAGGAGCGCCCCAACTTGAAGACCGGTTCAGGGCTCGACGGTGTCCCGGACTAGGGTACTCACCACGCCGTCCCGATCGCTTGGATTGGGCCGAGGATCCCCATGGCTGTCTACTCATGGGCCATCCCGGACGGTTGCCGCATACAAGGAAGATTCCACAAGACTTGGCGATCAAGACAAGGACTCCTCCCCCACCGGCGTATTCGGCTAGGACTCTTGTTATCCTAGGCCTCGGGTGCATTATATAAACCGAGGCCAGGTTAGTCGATAGAGACAACAAACAATGATACCATAGGCTAGCTTCTAGGGTTTAGCATCTCTAATCTCGTGGTAGATCCACTCTTGTACTACCCATATCATCAATATTAATCAAGCAGGATTAGGGTTGTACCTCCATCGAGAGGGCCCGAACCTGGGTAAAAACATCATGTCCCTTGTCTCCTGTTACCATCCGCCTAGACTCACAGTTCGGGACCCCCTACCCGAGATCCACCGGTTTTGACACCGACACTAGGCATCCAGCATGGTTGGAACAAACAAGATGAACAAGTGATTTAACGGAGCAGCACTACATACACAGGCATGAATAGGAACAACGCTATGTACCTGGAGACCGGCCACAACAAAGAAGCGACACATGCGACTACGCCAAACTTAACCACGGTGATGAGGCGGCCACCGCAATGGACCGTCACCGAAACCCTTATTGAATGGACACATGCAACGAACACTGCATTTTGTTTATCAAACTCATGCTCCCAAAATAATGAATGGAACAACTGCACCATATTCATTCATCTCATGGCAGCTTCAGATGATATCAATCGAGCAAGGAGAGAAAATCAACAAATACTCTTCTACTTTGATGGAGAGGGGGCTATACTGAAGAACTTTTGACAAAATGCAGATACTTGTAACTGTTAATTTTTCTGCAGATGGGGGATGGGTGCGACCCAGGGGGCATGAGATGGTGGGGGAGAGGTGGCGGCCGCTACCATGGGAGAAGGTGGAGCACGGGGTGGCGGCCAGAGCCGGAGGTGAGGGGCGCCCGGCCGCTTTCCAGGACAAGGTCGGCGGACTGACGGAGCTAGGGAGAAGGTGGCGCGGGAAAGGCGGTGGGGAGGGTCACCGATGATGGCGATGGGTGTAGCCACAAGGCTGTGGGAGGTTTCCATGGCGATGGGAGATTGGCCGTGGCCTTGATGGAAGTGCGGTGCTCGTGGGAGCAATGGAGGCGAGCCGGTGGCACAGGAAGCAAGCTGGGAGGTGGGCGGCATGGTGGAAGCGAGGCGCCTGTGGAGCATCAGGGGAGGCGGCGCGGTGGAAGCAGAGGGCCGTGGCCAAGTAAGCATGAGTCAATCACAGATGGCAAGCAGGAAAGGTGGTCGGTGTTGATTTGCCGAGGAAGGAGATGGCGGAGGTGGATCCGCCGGCTGCCACGCGCCAGCCTCGCTCCCCGACGCTGCCGCCGCCATGACGGCCTCCGGCGTAGGAGGTGAGTAGGCTTGGGGTGGGCGGGGGAGTTTCTACGGCATCGCACTTTTATAGAAACGTGGGGTAACATAATAATATTCCGATACTACTAACAGAATAGTCCAACCCTATATATATATATATATATATATATATATATATATATATATATATATATATATATATTTAGGGCTGGACTATTCTGTTAGAGCCTACCCACCTCCTTACGCCGGAGGCGGCCGTCGCGGGCGAGCGAGCGACGGCGTCAGCCGGAGCGAGGGAGCCTGCGTCGCCGTGACTGGCCGCCGGCGGATCCACCTCCGCCATCTCCTTCCTCGCTGGCAAATCAACACCGACCCCTGCCTCCCTGCTGCCATGCGCCGTTGACTCCGCCCCTGCTTCTACCCGCCGCCGGCGCCGCCCCTCTGCTTCCACCGCGCCACCGGCCCGCCTCCCTGATGCTCCCACCGGAGCGCCGCCCCCTGCTTCCACCGCGCCGCCCGCCCACCTCCCCGCTGCTTCCACTGTGCCACCGGCTCGCCTCCCCGCTGCTCCCACCAGAGCACCGCTCCCCTGCTTCCACCGCGCCGCCGGCCAATCTCCCATCGCCGCTTAAACCTCCCCACAACAGCCTTCGTGGCCACACCCATTGCCATCATCGGTGACCCGCCCCACCGCCTCCCCGCGCCTCACCTTCTCCCTAGCTCCGTCCGTCGTCCCGCGCCCGACCTTGTCCCCTGGTTCAGGCCGGCGCCCAGCGCCCCACCTCCCCCCCTCCCGGCTCTGGCCGCCACCCCGTGCTCCACCTTCTCCCATGGTAGCGGCCGCCACCTCTCCCCCACCATCTCATGCCCCCTGGGTCGCGCCCCACCCCCCATCCACAGCGCGGGAACCCCCAGTTCTCCACCTGCCCCATCGTGACGCCGCCCACTCTTCTTCCTCCTGACTTCTCCTAGCCATGGTGAGCGCCTCCTCCCTGCTCCAAGCTTGCTCCAGACTACGCAGAGCCGCCAACCGCTGCCGCCTCGCGTGCAGTACAACCCCGCCCACGTACGAGGTTCAAAGACCTTGTATAGAGAAGGAAAGGAGATGTTTAGGTCGACAGCTTCCTCGTCGCCATCCCGGTATGGTGCTTGTCCTATGTCCATCCTCTGCCATTGATTTTACTAACTAGCAGCAACATAACCTCCGCCTGCACTTTTTTTGGAAGTTTTAGAATTCTTAGAGATTCAGTACAACTATGTTGCTTCTGCGATTATGCGTACACAAAAAATCACACTGAAGATTGTTTTGTTCTCTGAACCTAAACACATTTGGTCTTTAAGCTTAAATACATTTATTCTCTGAACTTAAATAGGTTGGCTCTCTGAATATAAGTGTGTGCATTCTGTGTGTATTGAAGGATTACAAATATTCAGTTGTACTATTGGATTGGATGATCATAGTGACTGTTGAGCTTACTTTTCAGAGCAGGTCATGGATTTTCTATGGCACGCCTCCCACTGCTTCTCCTCGCTGGACTAGTCGACCAGCAAGAGATCAACTCAAACAAAAAGTACTCAAGGTGGACTTAAGCTGAACTAGTGACGGTCTTAGAAACTGCATGTTTGAAACTGGTCAAGGTTCTTGAAAGCTAAAAAGATCAAACCTTGTAAATGACAACAAGCTTTCTTGCCATTTGTTTCACTTACTGGAGCGCTTTGCTAATGGGTACGATCCAGTATAACATAAATGAATGAAAAGAGATGTTTCGTCCAACTAATTAGTTTTCTCTGTATTTTCAGTTCCATGTACTATCTGGTCAATTCTACCGTAGCTTCGAACAGCAGGAGAAAATAAAGCAAGTTCAAGTAAAATCTCAAATAAAAATTTGGCTCAAGTTGAAGTCCAGGAGTATACCCATATGGAGCGGACATGAAAGTCGATCTTGTTGACGATTCTCAATAAATAGATGGTGAAGTTGGCAAACGGCTGAACCAGATGGTGCCTACCCCTGTAAGTTCACTTGTCATTGAGAGGTTAGCTGAAGATTAATCATTTTTAGAAATTCAAGGGTTTATGGTGCTAATACCCATTTCTTTCAGAAAAATTAACAGTTACAAGTATCTGCATTTTGTCAAAAGTTCTTCGGTATAGCCCCCTCTCCATCAAAGTAGAAGAGTATGTGTTGATTTTCTCTCCCTTGCTCTGATTGATATCATACAGAAGCTGCTACAGATGAATGAATATGGTGCAGTTGTTCCATTCATTATTTTGGGAGCATGAGTTTCAGTAAAAAAAATGCAGGTGTTCGTTGCATATGTCCATTCAATAAGGGCTTCGGCGATGGTCCGCTGCTGGTGGCCGCCTCACCGTGGTTAAGTTTGGCGTAGTCGCATGTGTCGCTTGCTGTTGTGGCCGGTCTCCAGGTACATAGCGTTGTTCCTATTCATGCTTGTGTATGTAGTGCTGCTCCGTTAAATCACTTGTTCATCTTGTTTGTTCCAACCATGCTGGATGCCTAGTACTAGTAGCTTGCACTAGCCTCTACATGAGCATCTCAAGCCGTTGTTAATAGATGTGAATAGTACTGATTGTTTTGCTTGAGTTGGCATCTCAGATTATACTGGAGCATGTGTTTTCACAGATAGTTCAGGTTCCAGATTGCCAAAAGTTCGAACATAGTGAGATGGATGGGAAAATACGAGACAGAGATGATATTGGACAAAGCAAAATTAGTAAAAGAAAGAAAACGCTAGAAGTTCAACTAGGGTAACTTAAATAGTTCATGAAAAATAAATATAAAAGTTCAGAGAAGAGGGTCGGAAAAGATTTGGGAAAAGACACACACAAAAAGGACATGGAAAAGTTCAGTTAAAAAATACTTTCCATAAGTAGTTAAGAGTTTATTTGGAGTGGTTAGCAATTCAGTAACTAGAAAAAGGATACATCAGTTCAAATATACTTGTCATAAATTTCGTATTTCGTATTTCATCACCAGGTAAACTAAAAGCTCTCTGTCTGATAGAATAGCTCATATTATAACTTATAAATTCCATTGATCTTAGGTGAGCTTGCGAATCTGCAGCACCTTGGTGATTTTAGTAGTGCTATTAGTCATGGAATTCGAGGGTGTTTGATTTCTATTTTTCTTAGATTTTTTAGGTGTCTGAACATGTATCTGTTTTTAACTGAAAATGAGGTTCTTATGATCATGTTTATTGTTAACTTATTTAGAAAAACCAATTAAGTTATATCAGGAGGGGGAAAGAAATTAACTTATTCAAACATAATTGCATCAGTTCAGACTCGGAGAGGGTGTAAGTGCAGAAGAAAAATTGGTAGGACTAAAGGTTCATGATTGAAAAAGTTGTAAGTTCAACACATGGTTGTAGACATGTATCATTCCACATGGTGTTTGATTTAATTCGAGGGTGTTTGATTTAATTTTGGATAGTTCGGCTTGTTCTCCCACATGGTAGTAGACATGTATCATTCCGCACAATGATGCTTTAGCTAGCTCATTTTGTCCTGTGAGATTTTGTTCCTCGGTTCATATGCTAATTTTCTGGAGGTTCACAACGTCGTTGTGGTTCGATTTGTTGTTTGTTGAAATTCTGCTTCAACTTCTGTCAGCTTTTGATTAATCTGCACTTTCTTTTTCTGTAGTTGCTTAACTCTGCATGATGTGAATAGTTGAGTATGTACTAAGTACTCTGCAAAAGTCAGCTCCCTTTTCTGTTTCCTGTGTACTGGGAGGGCAAAACAACTGCTCTTCTTTGATTGAGGGACAAATGGTCGTCAAAAGATTCCCAATGGAGAAAAAAATATGGTGGTTTATTACCACGAAGCAAGTGCTAGTAGTGTGACAAGTCCAGCTCATCATCGCCCAGTCCAAGGTCAAGTCACTGCCCAAAAATAATTCGCTGTCGAGGCCATAAGCCTCGTGCAAATTAACCCTGAACTAATGAGCACAACGGTGGGCCATTAGCTTAATTTCCGGGCTCATGCGACATCTCTGGTCGCGTGGCCGGCACCATTATCTTAAATTTTTGTTTCTGCACTAAGTTTCTTAATGTATTTTGTTTCACAAAATTTTAGTGAAAAATTTACTTCATGTTACTCGTGATCTCGCAACTGTATGTTCACCTGTGAAGGCATCTCTCATTGCTTATTGTTACATTAATTTCCATGGTAAGAAAGGTTTACATTAAAAGTAACATCCATATAGGAAAAATGTTTCTATTTTAACACATTTTCTTTGGAAAAATAGCACTAGTACTGATGACTCATACTGACAAGGATGCCGTCTACAATTCTGATGAGTCGTACTGACAAGGACATAATTATTGTGCAAAGTGGAAAAAACAAATGTTTTATAAAGAAATGTGCTTGAAGTTCAATTACTATGGTCTAAAAAATTCAATTACATTGCTAGTGCATTCAGAATTGCTAAATTTAAAAAAAAATGAAGTTCCTGTTTCAGGATTATGTAAGTTCAAAATTATTGTATGATGTGTGTCCCATAGTTATCTAAACTTCAATTTTGACTAATATTTCATTATAGTACTACTGCATATTCACTTCTGATTGCTTCTTGCTGCCACTATTTTTATCATGATTTTGTGTGTCCACCCAGGAGTGTTTTTGTTTCTGTAGGTCAGCTGCTCAACAACAGAAGCATGTACCGCCCAGTACATGTATTACTATTGCGAAGGTTCAAAAATCTGGACTCAACAAGTTCAACGTTGATGGTACCGTGCACATGCGCTAAGCCATTCTACAACATAGCGCTAAGCCGTTCTATGCTGCAGCTCGGGAGGTGCTAGCTATTCCCCACGTCCCCCTGGACGTTCATCTCCTTATCTTGTGTATATTCAATTCAACATCTGGTGGTTCTTCAGGTCACCTTAATGTGCATTTTCTGTTCATCTTGCAGGTGAAGGAGCTCCCCTTGGGTTCATCTTGCAGGTTTCGTTCAAACTCGGCCACCTAGGCCGTTCAACAGCACCACCAGAGCCCGTTTAGTTGGTGGCGTTCCTGCAGCCTGCAGATGTGGTGCTGACAGTACTAGGCGTTGGTTGTGTTTGATCAAATGCCTAGGAGCTCCCATGATTTACACATGGAATCCAGATGATTCTGTTTCTTCATCCCCCAAGTACTTCAATGGTGGCTCCTTCCTGGTTGGCTCAATTGCTGCTGGATTTAGGTGGGTTGGCTCAACTGCTGCTGGATTTAGGTGGCCAAGTTTGAACGAAAATTACTCATTGACCATATGTCTAATCGGTTTTTCTTTGTTTACAGAAAAACTAATATGTGAGGATTATCTCAGGTTTCTTTTTGAACTTGTAGCGTTACTGTACATGAACTTGTACATTACCTTGTTATCAATTTATGTGTATGTGTGTTGGTAACCACGGCTACTAGCTACTAGTTACCTATCTGACCGTTGTATTAGTGCAACTGCTCTATGTAATTAGCCCCTTGTTGGGTGAATCTTGTACTATTTGCCAGCTTTGGCATTGTAAAAATACAACAAGTTCACAGCTAAAAAAGTTATAAGTTCAACACAATGTACTAGATTAGCTTTTTGTTATGGATAGTACAGATGCACATTGTTGTATAGTACATGTGTCCATTGATGTGTTCACCCCCCGCCTTGCGCAGCATCCTACCGACCGGACCAGCCGCCGGCCGAATCCAGCCTCGCCCCCGAGCTTCGTCTTCTTCCTCGCCAAGACACGCGACAACCACCCCAGTTCGGGCGTAGTAAGTACCTTAGTACAAGTTAAAAGCGGTGGTCCGTTCGGAATAAAAAAATGGCATAAATTCAAATTGTAAAGTTCGAGCAAAAAAAGAAACCCCATGAAAATCCTGCTTAGTAAGTACCTCAGTACAAGTCATAAAATGAGAGAAATTCAGAACAAGGTTGTCAAAAAAATGTTGAGTTAACAAAAAAGATACAAAACAAACACATTTTCTTTTTGAATAAAACATCATTCAGTTTGATGATACAAACCATACAAGTACAGGGGCGACGATACAGTAAACCGTCGAAAACTTACGAGAAAAATATTACCTAAAAAACAGAGCAAAGTCTAGTTAGTGAAAACACGTTTAGTACAAACCCATGCATGCATCAGTACAAGTACCACTTTTCGGAACCATTCAAAATTACTCTACAAAAAACAGCTCAGTACAAACATACACATATATCAGTACGACTACGAGGTAGAGAAAATGTTCAACATGACTAACTTTCGCATTTTCGATAGCTATCCAACGGTATATTATTTGTAATATTTCGACAAACTTTTTAAAAACATCGCGTTCAAAATCAAATTTGACCGTATTAGAATTCGTTTTTAAACCGTAAAGAATTAGAAAAACATTTCTATATGAAAAAGTTGCGCATTTGCCATAGCTTTCCAACGCCGTATCATTTGCGTCAATCCGATAAACCGTTTGCAAAAAATCACGAAAATACGTTTCGCCCAGAATTTTACCGTATTTCAAATTACTTTTAAATCGTATAGAATTATAAAAAAAATACATATATGGAAGATGTGGATTTTCACCAGCTTTCCAACGCCATCTTATTTTCTCAATTCTGACAAACCGTTTGAAAATTGAGTCCAAAATACGATTCACGTTTTCGGTTTTGAAAAAAACGTTTTTTCAAAAGTGCTCTTAAACCATAATGATTTTGCGAAAACGTTCAATATACTTGAAATATGGTTGTCAAGAGCTTTCCAACGATATATTACACGCCCCATTCTAACAAAAAAATTACAAAAAGTTTTTGAACTAAAGAAGACGATCTGTTAAACACAACTGAAAGCATCAGTTCAACCGCTTCGAAAACATCAGTACAACCACCTGAAACCGTCAGTTCAAAAGGGTAATGAATAATATTACATTACGTGTATGAGAATAGCCAGATGTATATATATATATATATATATATATATATATATATATATATATATATATATATATATATATGATGGGTCTATTATGATAACACCCTTAAGAGTCTTATTCTACACATCAATTTCTTATTCTGCTAACACCCCTACCCAGTAGCCACCCGACACGCACTAATCTAGCGAATAGAAAAATCCACCCTTCCTCCCAGGGCTGCCCACCACTCCCCCCTCGAACCCCAATCCTCCACAAACCTCCCTCCACGATACCTCACCCCACCACCACCTGCCTCCAAAGACCGCCTGCGTCCACCACTGCCTTGGCGGCAGCGACCACGGGGATGGCCCCCGACCACCGCGGCACCCCACCCCACCGCCTCCTCTCACTCCAGATCCGCGCGTGCCTCCCTCCCCAAACCCATAGCGCCCCGCCTCCTCCTCCAGGCCGGCGCCGCCCCGCCTCCTCCTCCCACCGGCCGGCCCTTTGCTTCCCGGCACCTACCGCCGCCGAGCCGCCGCCCATCCTGCCACTCAGGCACCCTCCCGCGGCCTCGCAGATCTGACCATATCCGGATCCGGCTGCCGCGCCCCTCTCCCTGCCGAGCGGCACCTGATGCGGCCACCGCACCCCTCTCCCTGCCGACCGACACCTGATCCAGCCGCTGCGCCCCTCTCCTTCTTCCTTCCCGGCCGGGCACTGCTCCCCACGCCGCCGTGCTGAACGGCTAGAGCAACACCAGAGGTGAGCCGCCAACCGGCGCGGCCCGCCCTCCGCCCCGGCCACCATCCGGCAAGGCAAAATACTACTCCTCCACCATCACCTTCAACGGACCCACGCATTGCTCGGGCTCTTGGGCTTGTGGGCCGATCAACGGTAGTGGAGTGGACGGCGATGAGCTTCAGGCCATCGCTGATGCTTCGGCGTCTCCACCGACGGCTTCCTCCCTGTCCAGCAGCGAGCTGCAGTTTGTTCGCGATGCCGGCGTGTGTTCGTTGGCGGGCGTGCAGTTCTGAAGCATTTTATATATTTATCAGATTTGGCTGTCGGGTTTCCTATGCAGTTCGGTGCTCTTTTTGATGAGTTCTGAAGCATTCCTATGCAGTTCGTCAGTGTGGATTTATCTGTCGAGTTTCTATGCAGTTCAGAAAGAATTGTAGAGAAGTGTTTTGCACTTGAGTTCGTGTTGTACTCATAGAAACGACACCAGAGTCCAAGTGCACTTATAGAAAAAATGGAAAAAGAACAAAAATAAAAATGGCCGTTCATTTTGATTTGTCGCCATTCA
This sequence comes from Aegilops bicornis, assembly GCA_021605145.1. Taxonomy (NCBI): domain Eukaryota; kingdom Viridiplantae; phylum Streptophyta; class Magnoliopsida; order Poales; family Poaceae; genus Aegilops; species Aegilops bicornis. The sequence goes on from CM038670.1 coordinate 628,962,635, forward strand.
CTCCTCCCCCTGTATGGAAAAACAATTGATGCAGCTCGCTACCCACATCCACGTAGTTCTGTAACCTCGACATAGTGGTGCAGATGCATTAAAAAACTTAGGAAGAAAAAAAACAGATGTGGTTTATTAGAATCTCGCTTTTTATTAGATGTAGTTCACTAGCTCAATTCGTGTGGTCCATTATCGTTCGTGAGAAAATTTGAAAAAGAAACAACAAAAACTCATCTGGAAAATCTTATGTCTCACAAACAAAAACATGAAGTTTATTTGCCCATCTGTTGCAGTGCGGTTTCGCTCTGAAGCAGTGCAGTCGGCCGTATGATGTTGTTCATCCCGTAAGTGCACAAAAATTGTTACGGAAGCGAAGTAAAGTAATGTGGTTCACTTCTTGATAGTGCAGCGGTTCACTTATGCCCAATGTGAAGTGCACTCCACTTACTCGTCCTTTAAAAAATTACGTTTGAATAAAAGTAACCATGTAGTTTTCTTACCCGTCTGATGCAGTGCGGTTTTTCGTCCGATGCAGTCCGGTTGTCAGTCAGATGAAGTACCCACGTCGATTTGGGTGTCGCGAAAAACAGAGTGTCCGCATTTTGGTAAATTCGAAATTCCTCTTAAACCGTAAAGAATTAGAGAGAGTGTTCTACATGAAAAAGTTGCGTCTTGTCGATGTCTTTCCAACGGCGTATCGTTTGAATCATTCCGACAAGTGGTTTGTAAAATTTTTGTGAAACACGGCCGTTGCCACTCATCGTCCGCCGCACCATTTTCAAAATTAACTTAAAACCGTAAGGAATCTCAAAACATTTTCTACATATGAAAGTTGCGCTTTGTCCATAGTTTCCCAATGACGTATTACACTCCTCGTTTCGACAAACGGTTCAAAAATTAGAGCGAAAACAGTACCGAAAATTACAAAAATTTCAAAAAAACGTAATTCCGCGATGTAGTAAGTTTGAAACTGCTCTTAAACCGTAACGAATTAGAGAAAATAATACATATGAAAAAGATGCGCCCCGACGATATATTTCCAAGGGCGTGTCATTTGCTTTATTCCGATGAGCGGTTTAGAAAAAATCATGAAAATACGCTCGCCGCCACTCGTCATCCGCCGCACCATTTTTGAAACTGCTCTTAAACCACGAGAAATCTCGGAAAGTGTTCAACATGGCGAAGTTGCGCCTAATCCGTAGCTTTCCAACGGTATATTATACACCTTGTTCCGATAAACGGTTAAAAAAATTAGAGTTAAAACAGTATCGGAAAAACACTGCATGCAATTTTTTCCGACACGAAGTTCACTAGTCTGTATTGCAGTGCTCTTGCTATAGAAAGTGCAGTGCACTTGCATTGAATGTGCAGTGCGGAAGTGTTATCAGAATAGTTATTCTACTAATATTAGCAGAATAGACCGGCTATATATATATATATATGCTAGTCTCCTCTCACCTCTTCGATGCGTACTATATACCACCATAACACAAACAAAAAAGATTCTACCTTGTTGGTCAAATTAACCTCACTACCGGCTGTTCGTCTAAGTGATGGACGACGACCTTGGGCCCACAGAAACCGTCATACGCGAGTATCGAGTGTCGTGTAGGACAACCATCGACTGCATGTGGCCAAAACATGTATGTATGAAAGGGTTGTGTAATGTTTTAAATTATGAATTCACGACTCTGATGTGGCACCGGCCTGCCTAACAAAATGGCCAACCCACACGGTGGCTCACAACTCATAGTGTACCGCCAGCCACTCGCCACCCCCAGACGCACACACCTACCCACACACCACAAATCCACCGCAACTACGATGCATGTTAAATTAATTATCCCACGGTGAACATATGTATCTTAGCAAAGGAGGGATGTTTTAATTTCGAAAAAAATCAGAGATCATTAAGATGTTTCAGTACATTAATTGATTGATTTTCGAGGGTATAATGTGCAAAAATCAAAATCAAGCTATATGCACACATGACAGTGCACCTAAATGGATTGCAAAAACACATGTGTCTCACTGGATGCATGTTTACTCCACGTGCAACAAATTTCAAACAATGAGAATCTTGATTTTTATATTCTAGTACGTCTAAAACTTATTTGAAGTTCATGAAACTTATCGTGTTGTTATATGAACACCAATACAAAGTTGCATTGTACTTTTTTTGGTCAAATTTGAGACCAATTTTGATGTATTTTTTATCTAATTACAAACGGAAGATTATTAATAATTGGGAACCAATATCCCAAACGGACTATTTATTCAAACCGTGAGCGTTAGAACAACAATGGATACGTGCCATGCTTCGGTAGACGTGTCATCGGGAGGCGTGCAAGTAGCTGTGTAAAACGACGGTAGACATGCCAGCAGTCCGGTGCGCAGGCTCACCGGGAGGTGAGCCAGCGGTTTGACCGCCTCCCGCCTCTCTCCCACTACTCCAAATTAATGGTGCGCCCGAGAGGCCGCACCCCCCATCCTCGCCACACACACAATCCCTTCTCTTCGCTTGCATCCTCGACGCCACTCTCAGTCATCAAAGCCGTCAGTGTATGAGGATGCACCGAAGCGCCCCATCGGAGGGAGTGGCAATGTCGGGGCTGCTAAAGCATCGGAGCATGGCGTGGAGATGGAGACAGAGGTTGTCGTCACCGCCGGCGAGTTATCACTGCAACCTGACATCGTCGACGGCGTCGAGCTTCCACAACCGGAGGCGGAGTTCCACACCGACCTGGGTGACGACTCCGACGACCACTCCGGCGACGACTCCGACGACGATGGACAACTGGTTAGTCATCTACACCCATTTATGTGTCAAAAAGATCCTAGGGTTTCTCTGGTTACTCCTGCCTCCCCCTTTTTGGAATAGAAATCCTATGGTTATGTTCTCCCAATCCATGAAATCTGAGTAAGTTTCGTTAGATCCGTGTAGTGTATTGATTGTTTGAGTGGTATAAGTGATAAGTGATTAGTTGTTTCATCTGTGGAAATGATTTCTGCTAGTAATCTGACTAGGGTTAGTGTTCATTCTAATAATTTCTAGCCAGGACTTGACAATTGATTTTGAATGACCTACATATGTTTGTGCCATTATTTTCTTCAAGATTGGTCTGTACATAGACAAATGTGCTTAAATATCAAACCATAATATCTGGATATGTATATATAAATAGCCATAAATTGCAAATCCTACTTCATGGCATGCAATCGTTGATTTGATGCCAATTTTTGGCAACTGCCAAATGTTCGCTAGAGATTAGTTTGTAACCATTAATTTGAGGCCACATTTTCTTTAGTATTTGTATAGGTGTTGTCTGACAATGTGGACAGCGAGGATGAAGATGTCCAGAGGAGGTACAAGAGGCAAATCCTGAGGGAGCTTTATGCGGGAATGCATAACAAGCGTATTAGGACCTGGAACGGCGGCTATCGATGCCCATTTTGCAACCACAAGCTTCATGACGCGTATCAAAGTGTTCTGGCGCATGCACGAGGACGGGCCGTTGGCTCCTTTAAGCAGAAGTATGCTCGCAGGATGGAGAACGCCGTGTACGCCGAGTACCTGGAGAAGGTTAAGGACCGTTCCGGCTTGCGAGATGAGATGTGGGATCAAACTATGTATGCTTGAGCATGCTTAATGACGGTTGAACTATGCTTGTGTATGCTAATTATCTATGTCTGAGTATGTTTAATCTATGTTTACTTATGTCTAACTGCGGGATATGGATGCAATTAGTTCGGTTGATGGATTCTACATCCGTCCTCGTTTATTGGTCCCCTTTGTAATTTGTGTTAAATGTTGACCAAAGATTTAACTGACAAAATGTTAGTGCAGGTCAGCAATAATCATATCGTTGGATGCGTATTTGAACATTTTTTGGTGACATGCATAAACATTTGTTAGTCAAATATTTGGTCAAAATTTGATACAAATTACAGAGGGGACCAATAAACCAGGACATGGATAGTACGTCAATCACACACGGTTCCCAAAACTGGAACCGTGTGCAATGACTTTCATTTTGCATGTTGCTTCAATCACACATGGTTCCCAAAATTGGAACCGTGTGCAATAACTTTCGTTTTGCTTGTTGTGTCAATCACACACGGTTGGCTCTAGCAAACCGTTGCCTCCGAAATTCTTTGTGTGACAGAAAACCCTCACCACCCAATTCAAAAAAGAAAAAGAAAACCCTTTCCACCCCACGTCACAAAAACCCTCACCCCCACCCGCCACCCATGCTTCCGGTCCCCATTCACACCTGCACAATCTCCTCCGCGTCAATGCATGGCACCGCCTATCGCGGCGGTAACCACTTAGCTCACCGCCTGCCGCCGCCGCCACGCTGCTGACAAACCCCACCGCATTTCGCCACTACGCTTGCCGCCTATCGCCGTCGACTTTCTCGACGCTGCTCGTAGTCGACCCAGCTCCGCTCGGTTGGGGAATCTATCGTACTGAGGGTTTTTTCTCATGGACGACAAGGTAACTAATTTAATGAGATATTATCTCATCTCCCATCCCAGTTCATCTGCCTCCTTTAATCACCCGGTGGAAATCACTGTGAATTCATTTTTATTCGTGCTGATTTTAGGGTTTTCTTTCATTCACAGAGTGTACAGTGCACCGAAACATCAGGACCTTGTGACCTCCGCCAGAGATTCCATCCCACCGTACTAAATGACTTGAGCATGTGCACGGTATGTTCAATCTCACCTAAATCGGTTGGCATGGTCTACTTTCCTGAAGATATTCTAAATGCATCAATCGGTTGGCATGGGAATCCTTGGAGTTGTAGTTGTACTTGATGAAGTATAACTTTATGTAGTCTTGGGAACCCATTTGACCATGGCCTTAGGAGCTTCTTAAAATGCATCAATCTCCTCTTGAAGCTTGTCCTTGCCTTTTTGCTTGTGGTCTTGTGGTGGAAGATCATCTTGAGCTTGTGTCCCTTTGAAAGAAGTAGGATCGCAATTATCTTGTTGAGGAACAAACTTCGTCTTGGGGTATTTATCTTCTTCCCACTCAACTCCATTAGCATTGAACTTTCGTTCAAAACCAACACCTTGATTCTTCCGGTGCCTTCCTTGCTTTATGCATAATTTCCTCGAATTGCTTACTTCCGGCAAGGCTCTTGTAAACACCTTTCTCTATAATTCCCTTCAATAAGCTATTTTCTTGCTCAAGTGTAACTTGGCAAAGAGAATCATTAGTGTAATTGAGAGAACTACTAGAAGCAACAACATTGGATTTAGCATGATTATTGTTACTACTAGAAGAAGAATCTTTCGTGTTCTTGTTACTAGACTTGACTTATGGCATGTAAATAGATAAAAGTAAACTCTTGGCAATGTAAGAAGAACTTTTCTTGTGAAGATCATCATTGATTGCCTTTAAAAACCCATGCTCTTGCTCAAGGTTGAGCTTTTCAAAGCGTAACTTCTCATGAGTCTTTAAAAGTTCTCAATGATCTTCCAAGATAGTTTCATGAGCTAACTTAAGAGTGTTTAGTTCTTTAGTTAGGCGCTCAATCTTATCCTTATCATTGTCATTCGTTTTGTCTTGATTAGCATGATTATTTGACGTTTCAACATAGTATTCATCACTAGAGTTGTCAACAAGTAAATCATCATTACCTAACAAGTCATCTTCATCACTATTGAAATCAACATACTCGGGGTGTGATACCATTGGGCCTTTAGCCATGAAGCATCTTCCAATTCCTTCATTTGGTGAGTCAAATATGTCGTAGGAGTTGGTTGACACAAGTGCTACACCGGCAACACCTTCATCTTGAGTATATTCGGAGTCGGAGTGATTGTCGGAGTCGGAGCTGGATACCCATTCGCCAACATGAGCTTGATGTCTTCGTTTTGTGTAGCTCCTTGATGACTTTTCCTTCCTTTTCGAATCCTTGCTTCTCCGGGATGTTCTTCGTTCATAACGATCATCTCTACTCCTTCTTTCTCTTGATGGTGATTCTTCTCTTCTACTCCTTTTTGGAGAATCTTCTCTTCTTTTGTAGGGAGCCGTACACTCATTGGAATAGTGTCCGGGTCTTCCACAATTGTAGCAATTACGCTCACGACTAGAAGATCTTTTGTCATTGTAGGACCTTGACTTGGAACTTCTTTCCTTGCTTCTACTCTTGTAGAACTTGTTGAAGTTCTTCACCGTTAGGCTCAATTATTCATTGAAGGTTTGTTTCTCGCTTGATGATGTGGGAGATTCACATGAGGCTTTATAAGCACCACTTGACTTGTTGTGGAGCTCTTCCTTATCCTTGAGTGACATCTCATGAGCAATAATTCTTCCAATGACTTCCGTTGGCTTGAGATCTTTGTAATTGGGCATCATTAGGATCATGCACACGGTATCATATTTTCCATCCAAGGCTCTTAGGATCTTCTTGATGATGAATTTGTCGGTCATCTCTTCACTTCCTAAGCCGGCAATCTCATTTGTGATGAGAGCAAGCCTAGAGTACATTTCAGCGACGCCTTCACCATCCTTTATTTTGAACTTGTCAAGTTGACTTTGAAGCACATCCAATTTGGATTCCTTGACGGAGTCGGTACCTTCGTGCATGTCAATCAAAGTCTCCCAAATTTCCTTTGCATTCTCAAGATGGCTGATTTTATTGAATTCTTCGGGGCACAATCCGTTGAAGAGAATGTCACAAGCTTGAGCATTGTATCGCAGCATCTTGAACTCTTCCACGGTAGCTTCACGGTTCGGTTCTCTCCCATCAAAGAATTCACCTTGCAAGCCAATACACACAATAGCCCAAACGGCGGGGTTATGTCCAAGAATATGCATTTTCATCTTATGCTTCCAACTAGCAAAATCGGTACCATCAAAGTAAGGACCTCTACGGTGGTAATTTCCCTCTCTAGACGCCATATTCTCCTAGGTTGTGAAACTAAGGCTATGACCACCAAAAGCTATGGAAATAAAAGCAAATGGAAACCAAAGCTATGGTACCACTTGTAGGATCGAAAGTATGTCTAGAGGGGGGGGGGTGAGTAGACTACTTGACCAAAAAAATCTAGCCTTTTCCCAATTTTAGTTCTTGGCAGATTTTAGCAACTTAGCACAAGTCAAGCAATCAACCTACACATGCAATTCTAAGAGTATAGCAGTGGAATGTAAATAATTGCATATGAAGGTAAAGGGAGGAGTTTGAGGAGGTAAACGCAATGTTGAGACGGAGATTTTTTTATCCGTGGTTCCGATAGGTGGTGCTATCGTACATCCACGTTGATGGAGACTTCAACCCACGAAGGGTAACGGTTGCGCGAGTCCACGGAGGGCTCCACCCACGAAGGGTCCACGAAGAAGCAACCTTGTCTATCCCACCATGGTCGTCGCCCACGAAGGACTTGCCTCACTAGGGTAGATCTTCACGAAGTAGGCGATCTTCTTGCCCTTAGAAACTCCTTGGTTCAAATCCACAATCTTGACGGAGGCTCCCAAGTGACACCTAGTCAATCTAGGAGACACCACTCTCCAAGAAGTAACAAATGGTGTGTTGATGATGAACTCCTTGCTCTTGTGCTTCAAACGATAGTCTCCCCAACACTCAACTCTCTCTCACAGGATTTGGATTTGGTGGAAAGAATATTTGAGTGGAAAGCAACTTGGACAAGGCTAGAGATCAAGATTTATGTGGTAGAATGGAATATCTTGACCTCAACACAAGTGTAGGTGGTTCTCTCTCGGAAAATGTATGTTGGAAGTGTAGGCATGTTCTGATGGCTCTCTCCACGAATGAAGAGTGGGTGGAGGGGTATATATAGCCTCCACACAAAATCTAACCGTTACACACAACTCACCAAACTCGGTGGGACCGAATCGTGAAACTCGGTCGGACCGATTTAGTAAATAATGTGACCGTTAGGAATTTCGGTGGGACCGATATGGTTAGGGTTAGGGCATAACGTAATCTCGGTGGGACCGATTACACAAACTCGGTGAGACCGATTTTGGTAATAGACACACAAAGAGTTGGTCAGGCAAACTCAATGGGACCGATTCGCTCATCTCGGTTGGACCGAAACATTACGAAAGGGAAACAGTGAGTTTGCATTGCAATCTCGGTGGGACCGATCGCTCATCTTGCTTTGACCAAAACGTTACGAAGGGAAACAGAGAGATTACAATCCCATCTCGGTGAGACCGAGATCCCTATCGGTGAGACCAAAAAGACTAGGGTTTGTGGCAATGGCTATGACAGCTGAACTCGGTGGCGCCGGATAGACAGTTTCGGTGGGGCCGAGTTTGACTTTTGGTTTGGGACATATGTGGATGTGGGAAAGTAGTTGAACATTTTTTGAGCATATCACTAAGCACTTTGAGCAAGAAACTCATTAAGCAACACCTCATACCCTGTTGATAGTATTGTCTTTTCCTATAGACTCAATGTGATCTTGGATCACCAAAATGGAAAATGTAGAGTCTTGTGCTTCTGGCTTGAGCCAATCCTTTTGTCCTTAGCATTTTGAGGGGTCCACTTTTCTCATCCATGCCATGCCAATCATTGAGCTTTCCTGGAATATTTATCTTGAAATAGCATTAGCTCAACGAGCTATATGTTGTTAGGAATTACCAAAACCACCCAGGGATAGTTGCACTTTCAATCTCCCCCTTTTTGGTGATTGATGACAACATATAGATCAAAGCTTCGACAAATGATAATAAGATTAAAAGCATCGTCGCTTTGAGAAGTATGTGATAAGCAAGAGCTCCCCCTAAATTTGTGCATTATTTATAATTTGCTTTGGACTGCAAATGCACAATGTGTTAGGATCACGGGTTACTCTTTCATGTCACATACATCTTGGTGGAGCGATCAAAATGATAATAATTGAACACATGCACTCATCACCAAGCAAAGTGAATGATCATATAAGGATATGAGAGATAATATCATCCAACAAGCATTAAGGTAGCATAGCATATGATCAAACACATGATCATCCAAGTATCTCACAGAACACATAATGTATCAAACAAGCACACAATAAAGAAGTTCAACCACCAAAAACAAGAGAGATAAAAAGCAACACACACTCTCTCTCTCTCTCTCTCTCTCTCTCAAAGCCTATGATCTATACATTTTTCTCCCCCTTTGGCAACAAGTTACCAAAAAGTTCAAAAATGCATAGTGCTAATCGACTCTCAGGCTTGGTCTTCATGAGGTGGTGTAGAGATGACTCCAAGGACGAAAGCATCAGTTGATGTAGCTAGAGCTGGTGGAGTGGCTGCTAGAGCTGGTGGCACTGAAGCTGTGGCAGCTGGTGCAGATGATGTAGCTCTAGTATCTGGAATAGGCACTATAGCAGATCTCTGTCCTCTGGGCACTCTAGCAAATGCATCTGTAGTAGACTTGCCCTTCTTCTCCTCCACATCCTCCTGAAGTTGCTCAACTGCAGTTTGGATCTCAGTGAACTTCACATCAAGAGCATAGAATTTCTGCTCTATGATCCTCTCCAAGCTCTCGTGGTTTTGTGCCAGGGTGGCCAAGCCCTTCTCAATCCTCAAGGTGGAGGCAATCAAATAGCCAAGCTGATATTGCTTGCTCTTCAGGAATACTTGAGATGCCTCTTCACCAGTTGGCATCTTTGCAGCTTTCTCTGCCCTTGCCTTCTCTCTCTTCTCATGTGCTTGCACAGATGATGGTTCCTCCTCATTCATCTCAATTGTGTTATCTTCAAACTCAGGATATAAGGGTAGATGCTCCTTATCCAATAGATATGTGCATGTGCCCATCTTTGAGTCGATGAGCTCCTGAATGTGTGGAGGATACCCACAACTTCTCTTCTGATCAGCTGCTATTCTCTTGATTGTTTCCACAACCAGACTCATGACTTTGAATTTTTGAGGCACATCAAACAAATGCAGCAAGTTGATAGCATGTCCTCTGATCTCCAGACTTGGGTAGCAATGTGTGCCTAACGATCTAGTTGATTGTAAGCAGACCAGACAACAAGAAGTGTACAGATCCAAGCTTGTGAGTTTCCAGAGCTTTATCTGGGATCTCTCTATACATGTGTGCCATAGAGTTGTGGTCTTTCTTCTTCTCAGCATAAACATCCAAGTCATCTTCATTTTCTTTTGGAGCATTGATCAACTGAGCCCATTCTTCAACAGTGGATTGGTACCTAGTACCTTCAGACATCCAGATGATCTTCCCATCTGGGTAGAAGTGAGTTGTGGAGTAAAACTGCATGATGAGCTCATCATTCCACTTGGTGAGCTTCTGGGCAACAAATTCATCAACTCCACATGCTTTGAAGCTATCATATACTCCTGGATAGTGACCTTCATTTTTCTTGATGTACTCCCAGTTGATCCATCTCATGTCACACACAATGGGCTTCTTGTCAAGCAAAATTGTCTCATAAAAATCTTGTTTCTCCTTTGTGTGAAATCTGTAGTCAACTGTTGTCCTTCTCCTCACAGCATATGGATCTGACTGTCTCCACAATCTCAGTCCAGCGTCCTTTGTGATGTGCATGCCTTCAGCTACTGGATGAGCATCATTATGGTCAGGAATCTTGGACTTCAACTTCCTCAAAACAAGTAAATCATCTTCTTCTTCAGCAGCTTTAGGCATTGGAGCCTTGTTCTTCTCTGCAGTAGGTATACTTCTGGTATTCCTCTTGGTTTTAGGCTTGGGAGCTGGAGCAGCAGCCTTGGGAGCAGATTTGGGCTTAGATGGAGCAGCCCCTAACTTAATTGCATCTCCCATGAGCTTCTGAGCCTTGGGTGCTGGTGCAGCATCCTCTTCCTCTTCATCTTCCTCATCAGAATCTCTCCTCATAGAGGGCTTTCCAAGGACTTTGGCAGTAGTTGTTCTCACCTTCTTCTTCTTCTTATCTTCACCAGTTGCTTCTCCTTCAGACTCAATGGTGAACCTGTGGCAACCTTCCTAGGTTTGGATGTGGGCACTCTCCTGGCAAGTGCCTTCTTGTTCATGCCTGGCTTTGTGGTAGCAGTTGTGCCATACTCCTTTTTCAGCACCTTTTTCTTTGAAGTGGCCTCATCCTCAACAGCAATGTAGTCCTCATCTTCAGAATCTGAGGTTTTCTTCTTCCTTGTCCTGGTAGCTGCCTTTGGCAAATTGCTGGGAGTGCTCCTGCTACCCTCATCTTAGCTGCTTGAGGGACTAGTGCCCTCACTCAACTGAGCTTGTTCCTCTGACTTGTTCTGACTATCACTTTGATCAGATATCTTCAGGAAAACTCACTGATAGCAGACCCCGTGAATAGATATAGATGAGGTAGAGTGGATGAGCATCACAAAGTACAGAGGTTTTTGCAAAACAATTGAGTCAAAAACTTAGTTTTAGTTTTCCATAGAAAGCATTTCGGAGCTACTGATTTGTAAACTCGGTGATACCGAAGCACCTTTTGGAACCTACACTAGTGAACTTAGTCAGACCGAGTCACAGTTCGGTGGCATCGAGACTGCTAGGGTTTCACAGAGAATCGATCTCGGTCACACCAATTTGCAATTCTCGGTCAGACCGAAAATCGCATGTGCAATGGCCTGAGCCAAATTGTGAGACTGATTTCAACAACTCGGCCGGTCCGAGATGAGTTCGGCGGAAACCTAACCCTAAATTTTCAAATCAAATCTAATCTACGGAATGCTTGCGCTGGACAGGAAGATTTCATACGTGGGAGGAATCATGGAAAAGCAATGTACTAGGAATTGGAGTTAAAGAATAGCCCAAAGTATCAAGTTCATACCCTAACTCAGCGGTGAACTTGCTACGGCGGCAACGGCGGGGCAGAATGCCGTTGACAGCGGCGGAGACCAGCGGCGGGAGGTCGCTGGCGATGAGAGGACGATCCGGAGACCCGAGGAGGCAGAGCAGGCTACGCGCGGGCGAAGTGTTTCAGAAAAATTTCCAAAATTTGACCTGTGAGTATATATAGCCTGACCCTATCGGTGTGACCGGGTGGAACAACTCGGTGGCACCGAGACGCAAAACTGCGAGCAGTTACTGCAACTCGGTGTGACCGAAAGGTTCTAATCGGTTGCACCGAGGTTGAAAACCTAGATCAACTTAGTGATCTCGGTATGACCGAAAATGGTGAATCGGTCAGACCGAAACGCACAAAGAGGTTTTAGAAGTTTAAGTCTATGACGAATCGGGGACTCCGAGTGCTCCTCACACATAGTGGTTCGAATCTGACTTAATCAAACTTTGTGATGTAGCATGAATAGAGTTTGAGACAAGAAGAGCATAGATAGCTAGAGAAGGTTCTTAGGCATTCTTGTCCATCCACTTGGCAAAAGAAAAGGAACCAAACAATCAAAACAACAAGTGGATGTCCTCGAATGAGTAAAACATGCAACCAACATGCTCACACAATAAAATGGCAAATTAAATATCTGGCAAAGCATGCACAAACACTCTAGCATCTATCAAGCAATTCTCGATGACTAGGTCATCTATATATGAGTATATTGACTTAGGAGTAAAATGAGAACATTTTATCATAGGTCATACTCATCGTCTAAGCACAAGTGGGGTTACCACTTTTACATAAAGCATTGTTGTGTTCACACCATTAGAGTTGCTTTAGCTCAATTCTTAGAGTAAATCTCCCCCTAGATGTGAGATCCCCCCTAAGAGGGATGAACTAACCTTGGGTTTTGTCGATGATGACTTCATGTAGGTGTTGAAGATGTGGATGCTCAATGTTGATGTAGATCATTTGGAGCAATCCATTGGAGTGAGTTGCACTTTCAATACCTACATGGGTTAGTCCCACGAGGAAAAAACAAGGATATCCATAGACATAGAGTGATGCACACACAAGATGATGTCCATGAAAGTATTAGGTTACCTTGTCCCTTGTCTTACCAACAAGAGGGTTTGTGACTCCTTAAACTAGTGCAAGATGTGGAAGTTGATTGCACTTGTCCTTGCCAAAATGATATGAGTGAAGTATGTTGGCGGAGTCACCCTCAAGAACTCTCTAGTTCTTCTTCTTTGGGATCCACATCATCTTGATGGGAATCCTTGGAGTTGTAGTTGTACTTGATGAAGTATAACTTGATGTAGTCTTGGAAACCCATTTGACCATGGCCTTAGGAGCTTCTTCAAATGCATCAATCTCTTCTTGAAGCTTGTCCTTGCCTTTTTGCTTGTGGTCTTGTGGTGGAAGATCACCTTGAGCTTGTATCCCTTTGAAAGAAGTAGGATCGTAATTCTCTTGTTGAGGAACAAACTTCGTCTTGGGGTATTGATCTTCTTCCCACTCAACTCCATTGGCATTGAACTTTCGTTCAAAACCAACACCTTGATTCTTTCGGTGCCTTCCTTGCTTGCGTACAATTTCCTCGAATTGCTTACTTCTGGCAAGGCTCTTGTAAACACCTTTCTCTATAATTCCCTTCAATAAGCTATTTTTTTGCTCAAGTGTAACTTGGCTAAGAGAATCATTAGTGGAATCAAGAGAACTACTAGAAGCAGCAACATTGGATTTAGCATGATTATTGTTACTACTAGAAGAAGAATCTGTCTTGTTCTTGTTACTAGACTTGACTTGTGGCATGTAAGTAGATAAGAGTAAACGCTTGGCAATGTAAGAAGAACTTTTCTTGTGCAGATCATCATTGATTGCCTTTAAAAACCCATGCTCTTGCTCAAGGTTGAGCTTTTCAAAGCGTAACTTCTCATGAGTCTTTAAAAGATCTCGATGATCTTCCAAGATAGTTTCATGACCTAACTTAAGAGTGTTTAGTTATTTAGTTAGGCGCTCAATCTTCTCCTTATCATTATCATTCGTTTTATCTTGATTAGCAGGATTATTTGACTTTTCATCATAGTATTCATCACAAGAGTTGTCAACAAGTAAATCATCACCTAACAAGTCATCTTCATCACGATTGAAATCAACATACTCGGGGTGTGATACCTTTGGGACTTTAGCCATGAAGCATCTTACAATTCCTTCATTTGGTGAGTCAAATATGTCGTAGGAGTTGGTTGTCACAAGTGCTAGACCAGCAACACATTCATCTTGAGTATATTCGGAGTCGGAGTGATAGCTTCTCTCGGAGTGATTGCTGGAGTCGATGCCGGATACCCATTCACCAACATGAGGTTGATGTCTTCGTTTTGTGTAGCTCCTTGATGACTTGTTATTCCTTTCCGAATCCTTGCTTCTCCGGGATGTTCTTCATTCATAACGATCATCTCTACTCCTTCTTTCTCTTGATGGTGATTCTTCTCTTCTACTCCTTCTTTTTTGAGAATCTTCTCTTCTTTTGTAGGGAGCCGTACACTCATTGGAATAGTGTCCAGGTCTTCCACAATTGTAGCAATTGCGCTCACGACTAGAAGATCTTTTGTCATTGTAGGACCTTGACTTGGAACTTCTTTCCTTGCTTCTACTCTTGTAGAACTTGTTGAAGTTCTTCACCATTAGGCTCAACTCTTCATTGAAGGTTTGTTTCTCACTTGATGATGTGGGAGCTTCACATGAGGCTTTGTAAGCACCACTTGACTTGTTGTGGAGCTCTTCCTTATCCTTGAGTGACATCTCATGAGCAATAATTCTTCCAATGACTTCCGTTGGCTTGAGATCTTTGTAATTGGGCATCATTTGGATCAATGTGCACACGGTATCATATTTTCCATCCAAGGCTCTAAGGATCTTCTTGATGATAAATTTGTCGGTCATCTCTTCACTTCCTAAGCCGGCAATCTCATTTGTGATGAGAGCAAGCTTAGAGTACATTTCAGCGACACCTTCACCATCCTTCATTTTGAACTTGTCAAGTTGACTTTTAAGCACATCCAATTTGGATTCCTTGACGGAGTCGGTACCTTCGTGCATGTCAATCAAAGTATCCCAAATTTCCTTTGCATTCTCAAGACGGCTGATTTTGTTGAATTCTTCGGGGCACAATCCGTTGAAGAGAATGTCACAAGCTTAAGCATTATATTGCAGCATCTTGAACTCTTCCGCGGTAGCTTCACGGTTCGGTTCTCTCCCATCAAAGAATTCACCTTGCAAGCCAATACACACAATAGCCCAAATGGCGGGGTTATGTCCAAGAATATGCATTTTCATCTTATGCTTCCAACTAGCAAAATTAGTACCATCAAAGTAAGCACCTCTACGGTGGTAATTTCCCACGCTAGACGCCATACTCTCCTAGGTTTTGAAACCAAGGCTATGACCACCAAAAGCTATGGAAATCAAAGCAAATGGAAACCAAAGCTTTGATACCACTTGTAGGATCGAAAGTATGTCTAGAGGGGGGGGGGGGTGAGTAGACTACTTGACCAAAAAAATCTAGCCTTTCCCAATTATAGTTCTTGGCAGATTTTAGCAACTTAGCACAAGTCAAGCAATCAACCTACACATGCAATTCTAAGAGTATAGCAGCGGAATGTAAACAATTGCATATGAAGGTAAAGGGAGGAGTTTGAGGAGGCAAACGCAATGTTGACACGGAGATTTTTTATCTGTGGTTCTGATAGGTGGTGCTATCGTACATCCATGTTGATGGAGACTTCAACCCACGAATGGTAACGGTTGCGCGACTCCACGGAGGGCTCCACCCACGAAGGTTTCACGAAGAAGCAACCTTGTCTATCCCACCATGGTCGTCCCCCATGAAGTACTTGCCTCACTAGGGTAGATCTTTACGAAGTAGGCAATCTCCTTGCCCTTACAAACTCCTTGGTTCAACTCCACAATCTTGATGGAGGCTCCCAAGTGACACCTAGCAATTCTAGGAGACACCACTCTCCAAGAAGTAACAAATGGTGTGTTGATGATGAACTCCTTGCTCTTGTGCTTCAAATGATAGTATCCCCAACACTCAACTCTCCCTCACAGGATTTGGATTTGGTGGAAAGAAGATTTGAGTGGAAAGCAACTTGTGGAAGGCTAGAGATCAAGATTTATGTGGGAGGAATGGAATATATTGACCTCAACACACGTGTAGGTGATTCTCTCTCAGAAAATGTATGTTGGAAGTGTAGGCATGTTCTGATGGCTCTCTCCACGAATGAAGAGTGGGTGGAGGGGTATATATAGCCTCCACACAATCTAACTGTTACACACAACTTACCAAACTCGTTGGGACCGAATCGTGAAACTCGGTCGAACCGATTTAGTAAATAATGTGACCGTTAGGAATTTCGGTGGGACCGACATGTCAACTCGGTGGGACCGATATGGTTAGGGTTAGGGCATAACGTAATCTCGGTGGGACCGATTACACAAACTCGGTGAGACCGATTTTGGTAGTAGACACACAGAGAGTTGGTCACGCAAACTCGGTGGGACCGATTCGCTCATCTCGGTTGGACCGAAACGTTACGAAAGGGAAATAGTGAGTTTGCATTGCAATCTCGGTGGGACCAATCGCTCATCTCGGTTTGACCGAAACGTTACGAAGGGAAACAGAGAGATTACAATCCCATCTCGGTTAAACCGAGATCCCTATCGGTGAGACCGAAAAGACTAGGGTTTGTGGCAATGGCTATGACAGCTGAACTCGGTGGTGCCGGATAGACGGTTTCGGTGGGGCCGAGTTTGACTTTTGTTTTGGGACATATGTGGATGTGGGAAAGTAGTTGAGGGTTTTTTGAGCATATCACTAAGCACTTTGAGCAAGAAACTCATTAAGCAACACCTCATCCCCTCTTGATAGTATTGGCTTTTCCTATAGACTCAATGTGATCTTGGATCACTAAAATGGAAAATGTAGAGTCTTGTGCTTTGAGCTTGAGCCAATGCTTTTGTCCTTAGCATTTTGAGGGTCCACTTTTCTCATCCATGCCATGCCAATCATTGAGCTTTCCTGAAATATTTATCTTGAAATAGCATTAGCTCAATGAGCTATATGTTGTTAGGAATTACCAAAACCACCCAGGGATAGTTGCACTTTCACATCCCCAAGCTTAGTTGCTTGCTACTTTTTTGAATATTATCTTGGGGTGCCTCAGGCATCCCCAAGCTTAGCATTTTGCTTATTCTTATTCCTTCATCCATCGTAAGATAACCCAAAACTTGAAAACTTCAATCACACAAAACTCAAACAAAACCTTTGTGAGATCCGTTAGTATAAGAAACCAAACCACTACTATAAGTATTGTAGAAAACCTATTGTTATTTTGTTTTTGCATTATATCTACTGTATTCCAACTTTTCAATGGCAAAAACTCATCAAAGAAAACCATAGAATCATCAAAACGAGCACACAACGCAAAGAAAACAGAATCTGCCAAAAAAACAGAATAGTCTGTAGCAATCTGAGAATTTCGAATACTTCTGTAACTCCAAAAATTATTATATAAATTGGTGGACGTGAGGAATTTGTCTATTAATCCTCTGCAAAAAAATAATCAACTTAAAAGCACTCTTTTGTAAAAAAATGACAATGAATCTCGTGAGCGCAAAAGTTTCTGTTTTTCAACAAGATCAAATAAACTTTCACCCAAGTCTTCCCAAAGGCATTGCTTGGCACAAACACTAAATAAAACACAAAAAACATAATCATCACAGTAGCATAATTGTGCTAACACTCAAGAATAGAAAGCAAAAAGCATAAATAAATTTTATTCATTGGGTTGCCTCCCAACAAGCGCTATCGTTTTACGCCCCTAGCTAGGCATAGCGCGTAGGATCTAACCATTTTCATCCTTGTTCTTTTGAAAGCAAAGGGAAAATTTCCTATCAATGGCATTTATTTTTCTATTTTGAGAAAGCACATGGCCATTGATAGCGGAGGAAAGATTAAGCACGTTGCAAAAACTCGTATCTAAACTAGCCTTCATCTCTTTGATTATTTCATTTTGATAAAAACACATAAGGGTAGTTGATTCAACATTTTCTCCCTTGGGGTGCCCAAATATAATTTTTATCTTTTCATAAGTATCAATGGCATCCCCTTCAAGAAAACCGTTTTCAAAAATAGAATCCAAAACTTTCTTGAAGGAAGAAGGTAAACTAACATAAAAACTCTTCAAGTATATCTCTATCTAATATTTGGCCACATAGCTAGCTCGAAATCTCAACGGCCTATCCCAAGCCTCCTTCAAAGATTCATCAAGCAAATAGCAAAAAATTCCAGGATCATCTTCATCACAATTGTTAAGATTTTCCTTAACAACCCCGGTAGATCCTTCCATAGCATCATTGTTTATGAGCTTAGAGAGGACCGAGGGGCTATCCAAAGCATTAAAACTCGGAAGAAAACCCTTATCCTTTTTAGGGTTGGCCATGGCGAGAAAAACGACGAACGAAAGAGAGGGCGAATAAAACGGCAATTTTTTTTGAAGTGGGTGAGAATAAAACGAGAGGCAAATGGCAAATAATGTAAATTGCGAGGAGATGAGATTTGTGATTAAGAACCTAGTTGATGTTGAAGATCCTTCCCGGCAACGGCGCTAGAAATTCCTTTTGATGTCTGCTAGAACTACGTCGGTATTTTCCCAAAGAGGAAGGGATGATGCAGTATAGCGGCAGTAGGTATTTCCCTCAGTGATGAGACCAAGGTTATCGAACCAGTAGGAGAACCTCCTCACACCACGTAAACAGCACCTGCACACAAATAACAAATACCCGCAACCCGACGTGTCAAAGGGGTTGTCAATCCCTTCCGTGTACGGCGCCTCAAGTAGGCAAATAACATGAGATAAAAGTGGTAGATAGGATAAATAGATCGCGGAACAAATAAATTGCAGCAAGGTATTTTTGTATTTTTGATTTAATAGATCTGAAAATAAATGCAAAGGAAAATAGATCGAAAAGGCAAATATGATGAAAAGAGACCCAAGGGCCGTCGGTTTCACCAGTGGCTTCTCTCGAGAAAAGTAGCAAACGGTGGGATAACAATTACTATTGGGAAATTGATAGAACTTCAAATAATCATGACGATATCCAGGCAATGATCATTATGTAGGCATCACGTCCAAGATTAGTAGACCGACTCCTGCCTGCATCTACTACTATTACTCAACACATCGACCGCTATCCAGCATGCATCTAGTGTATTAAGTTCATGAGAAAACGTAATAATGCAATAAGAACGATGACATGATGTAAACGAGATCCGTTTATCTATTGCGGTAGATATAGATTGCATCTTCTTATCCTTAGTAGCAACGATACATACGTGTTGGTTCCCCTTTTGTTACTAGGATCAAGCACCGTAAGATTGAACCCACTACAAAGCACCTCTTCCCATTGCAAGATAAATAGACCAAGTTGGCGAAACAGAACCCAAATATCGGAGAAGAAATATGAGGCTATAAGAAATCATGCATATAAGAGATCAAAGAAGACTCAAATAACTTTCATGGATAAAACATAGATCTGATCATAAACTCAAAGTTCATCGGATCCCAACAAACAAACTGCCAAAAGACTTACATCATATGGATCTCCAAGAGACCATTGTATTGATAATAAACACAGAGAGAGAGAGAGAGAGAGAGAGAGAGAGAGAGAGAGAGAGGAAGCCATCTAGCTACTAACTACAGACCCGTAGGTCTACAAAGAACTACTCACGCGTCATAGGAGAGGCACCAATGGAATTGGTGAACCCCTGCATGACGGTGTCTACATTGGATCTGGTGGTTCTGGACTTTGTGGCGGTTGGATCAATATTTTGTCGACTCCCCTAGGGTTTCTGGAATATTGTGGTATTCGTGGAGCAAAGAGGCGGTTCGGGGGGCACCCGAGGTGGGCACAAACCCCCAGGGCGCGCTTGGGCCTCCTAGCGCGCCCTGGTGGGTGCTGCTCCCCTCGAGCAGCCCCTCAGGTGCTTCCTTGGCCCATTAGCTTTCTTCTGGCCCAAAAAAATTACTCTAGGAGTTGCGTTGCGTTTGGACTCCGTTTGATATTGATTTCCTGCGATGTAAAAAACATGCAAAAAATAGCAACTGGCACTGGGCACTATG
This sequence comes from Aegilops bicornis, assembly GCA_021605145.1. Taxonomy (NCBI): domain Eukaryota; kingdom Viridiplantae; phylum Streptophyta; class Magnoliopsida; order Poales; family Poaceae; genus Aegilops; species Aegilops bicornis. The sequence goes on from CM038670.1 coordinate 628,982,584, forward strand.
TCAATAGGTTAGTACCAAAAAATGATATAAAATCACTATAAAATGATTGTCAAACATCCAAGAATGATAATATAATAGCATGGAACAATAAAAAATTATAGATACGTTGGAGACGTATCAACGAGGTAGTCTAGTAGAGGCTCACTAGGGACACGGTGTTTGTTTATGTATCCACACATGTATTTAAGTTTCCGGTCAATACAATTCTAGCATGAATAATAAAAATTTATCATGAATAAGGAAATGTAATAATAACAACTTTATTATTGCCTCTAGGGCATATTTCCATCACAGCGCTCAATGTTGGACCGCCCACCAACAGGCTTAGGCCATTCTCTTGCGACAATCTCTAAGAAAATATCTTTTCCGAACCAACTTAGTTCAAAAGAGAAAATATTCTTGTTACCCAAATGTGTCACTTCTCCCGAGTCAACCAACAAGGGTGTGTGGTCTAATATTTCCCTCTGCATCGTGTGCACGGACACAAGTGGGTACTTCTGTTCCCATTCCACACTCGCAAGCACTCTATCCAACTTCTCATATGTTGGATTAGGTAACGTGTTTGCCCAAGTGAACTGTCTACCGGTTAACTCAATGTCTCTCAAGTTAAGACTCTCAATGATCGTGTTGAACAAGAAGGACCAACGTCCATCAAAATTATTGTTTTTTTTCTTCTCTTCTTCTAATGATGTTAAAATTCCCTCCAACTAAAATTGGCAACCTCTTGTCCCCGCAGATCCTAACCAGATCAGCGAGAAAGTCAGGTTTAGGTTTGGGTTGGGCTGCGCCATACACAGCAACGAGAGCCATCGGAAACCATCCAATTTTGACCTCACCTGAAACTTAACCGCATAATCACCTCGAACCATTTATATGCTACCTTGTGAGAATACGGTCTATTGTCATCATGCAACAATGATTTAGAACAAAGTGTAAGGTGTACTTCTTTACAACAAGAACGGTTGAGTCTTTTAAAACCAAAATACTATCTACTTTGTTGTTTCTAGTGTGATACTGCCTTCTTTCTTGGACAAGGCATCCGTAGAGGGGCAGCCAACAGCGACAAACATCCACCGATGATGGTCGCACCATGGAGGAGCCTCCATGCCCAACCACCTGCCGATGATTGGCGCATCGAGGAGGAGCCTCCATGTCCAACCACCTATCCACCACCACGCCTCTCCCCCACCGTGAGAGGGAGAGAAAGTGAGATAGAAGGAGAAGAGCCAGAGGAAGAAGACCCTCGATGTTGGTCGATTATGTGGCCACTCTCCGTATCCCCCCTCCGCTCTTGCGTTGCCAAGGTTATCTGTCGCACGACCTGATGCTATTTATTCTTTTGCTATTTACTAGCACATATGCACGTGCATTGCAAGGGGAGAAAAAATAATATGCATTTAAACTTAGTGATTATTATAAGTGCAAGCAAAACCCTGTGTGCACGTGAAAAATGAGCATTTAGCTTCTCGGTTTCCCTGGGTGTGATGTAATCAATCCGCTATTTTCCATTTACTGATCAAGAGCATTTACGAGTTTTGTTACATTATCGTACGCCGGAGAAGGCCCATGAATTATTCTTTATTTATTTTGAGAAAAAGACCCATGAATTATTCAATCTACTTTTCCTTTCAATCGAGGAGATTTAAGGTATGAAATTTTCGAATATTATAGGAAATATGAACCATTTTTTAAATACTGAACAGGTTTTGAAAATTATGTACACTTTCAGGAAAACGCGAACAAAATTTGAAACATGAACTTCTTTTAAAATTCATAAACATGTTTTGAAAACACCAACTTTTTTATAAAAATATGGACATTGTTTGACTTTGTGAACAATTTTTTTAAAACAGGAACATGTCACTAGTGCAGGATGCTGCTAACGCAACACTACGATTAGAGACCCTTTGACGAAACTGTGTGCGATGAATTAATCGCAAACGTGGTGTAAAAAACCATCAAAAAAGGTGCAAAATGTTTGTTAAGGCATATCTCTCTCTATGTAGTTTTGGTGATTGATGACAACACGCTTGCGGACTAATCGTGTGCTTTGAGCACTTCAGAGATTCATCCTTTGGCATGAGACGATTCCTTCCCCTCGGAGTTTTAATCAAAGACGGTGTAGCTCTTTCGTTTCTGTTTTGGTGGACCTGTTCCATAAGAGTCACCATATTATCAAGAGGGGTCCGCTATGGTAAGGCTAGGGTCGAATCAACACGTACACATCCTCTTCGCACCCACTGAGCCTTCCCGCTTCGATGGAGCTTCCTTTTCCTCCCTATGAGTATGTTTTGGTCTCAGCAGTAGTACCGTGGTGCCCAGCGGTAGTACCGCTCAAGAGCCACATGCGATAGTACCGCTCTGCAGCGGTAGTACCACCTGGGGTTCCTCAGCCGTAGTACTGCTGCGGTACCGGCCTCCTATCACCTCGACTCGAGGGGGTCGCCTCTCGTGTCGGATTGTGTGGCACTAAGCAGCGGCAGTAGAAGCGGTAGTACCGCTCGTGAGTGGTAGTACCGCCCTACCACCGCGGCTAGTACCGCACTGGGTCCGTTTCCTGCTCATGTTCTAGCCGTCCCAGTCTACACGGCAGCATCATGAGGGGACACAGTACTGGCCCAATGGTAGTACTGCTGTGCCCCTATGGTAGTACCGCTCTGTGAGGCTGTTTTGGGGGGTAATGGTTGGATTGTTCCCCCCTCTATAAAAGGAGGTCTTCTTCCCCCAAAGTTCCATTGTTGCTCCAAGCTCCATTTTCGCCCGATCTCTCTCCCTAGCCAATCAAACTTGTTGATTTGCTCAAGATTGGTTGAGAAGGCCCCGATCTACACTTCCACCAAGAGAAATTTGATTCCCCCCACTAATCCCTTGCGGATCTTGTTACTCTTGGGTGTTTGAGCACCCTAGATTTGCTGAGGTCACCACGGAGCCATAGTCCATTGTGGTGAAGCTTCGTGGTGTCGTTAGGAGCCTCCAATTAAGTTGTGGAGATTGCCCCAACCTTGTTTGTAAAGGTTCGGTCGCCGCCTCCAAGGGCACCAATAGTGGAATCACGACATCTCGCATTGTGTGAGGCGTGAGGAGAATCTGATGGCCCTAGTGGCTTCTTGGGGAGCTTTGTGCCTCCACAGGCGCTCCAACGGAGACGTACTTCCCCTCAAAGGGAAGGAACTTCGGTAACACATCCTCGTCTCCATCGGTTCCACTCTTGGTTATCTCTTACCTTTACTTGTGCAAGATATTTTGTGTTCTATCCTTTGCTTGCTTGTGTGCTTATTGTTGTTGCATCATATAGGTTGCTCACCTAGTTGCATATCTAGACAACCTACTTTGATGCAAAGTTTAATTTGGTAAAGAAAAGCTAAAAATTGTTAGTTGCCTATTCACCCCCCCCACTCTAGTCAACTATATCGATCCTCTCAATTGGTATCAGAGCCTCATCTCTTTATTAAGGACTTTGCCGTCCGAAGAGTATGGTTGACACCGTAGACGGTTGGGAGGAGCACTCCGGTGTGAATCCGATCTCGTCTATGGCCGATGGGGGAACCGCAGACTCTCATGAGGAATTCAATGCGGCTTTGGACACATTGAAAACCTCCATGACGACCGAGGTTGAAAGCATGTTTAATAAATTCTTAGAAGGGCTTAAACTATCTACAGCGCCGATGAAAGTGGGTGATCCCACTGACAAGGTGACGGATGCTAACTCCGACAAGGGGGAAGCTACTAGTGAAAAAGCTCCTTCTACTAGTGGTAAAAATGGCAATGGCTTCTTTCCCATGTGGAACCTCCACTTATTTATGGTGGACCGATTCCTTCCACCCATTTGAATCATGCCGGTCCTCCCCCTAAGATTGTCAAAAATGAGGACTTTGATTCTTGGGTTTATCGCTTTAAGCGGCATTTGAACCATGTTAATACTAACCTTTGGAGAATCATTGAAGAAGGTTTCTATCCGCATGACCGAAGCAACTTCACTCCTCGAGAAGCCGCGGATAATCAATTCAATGAGAATGCTCCCTTCATCATCCAAGATGCAATTCCACCCGAAGATCTTGCTCATCTCCGACCCTTCACCATGGCCAAGGATGCATGGTGGCATGTTGTTTCTCTTTACAAGGGAAGTGCTAGCATTCAACGCTCCAACTATGAAGTAGTGCAAGATGAAGTCGATGAGTTTGCCATGAAAGAAGATGAAGAACCTCGTGAGCTCTATCGGAGATTGATTACTCTCGCGGTCTCACTCCGAGATCATGGGAGCAAGGATACGGATGACAATTGGATCAAACGCAAATTTCTCAAGGCCATGATGCCTTACCACAAGGCCATGTCCTCCGTCATTCATCAAAGGCCGGACATTCACACCTTGTCCTCAAGTGAAGTGTTGGATGAGTTTGTGGCTATGAGCATCTTGGACAAGACCGCCGACAATGCGGTGTTACGTTCTCAAAGAGCAAAGAAGCCCAACCTTGCCTTGAAGGCCAAGGTTAGTGTGGAAGAAAAGGATGATGAGGAAGAAGATGAGAGCAATCCCGAAGATACTAAGTATGATTATCATGAACACATGGCTCTCGATTCAAGGCAATTTTGGAGCAAGTAAAGTACAAGGCCCAACTTCAACAAGAACAACTCAAGTGGCTTTAAGGGTAAGCAACGTGTGAGAACATGTTACAATTGTGTCAATGTGAGTCACTTTGTTGTGGATTGCCCTTACGAGAAGCAGGAAGACAATGGTGGCAAGCTCATCCGAAAAGACAAAGCCAAGTCTTTCCCCAACAAGAACAACTTCACCAAGAAGACTCCAACTAGAGGGTTGGTGGTTCAAGAAGAATACCATGAGGATGATGATGATGATTAAGATAGTGAAGCCATGGCCATGGCCTCCGTTGCCATTGCCACAACTCCACGGGTGTCCCTCTTCGACTCACCCAACAAGAACATCACCGCCAAGTGTCTCATGGCTAAAGCCACCAACAAGGTAACCCCCAACATCAAAACCACCATCATTACTAATCCCTCCTTGACGGATTGCATTGATGAGAGTGAGGGGTCCAATGAGGAATTAAATGAATTTGAGTCTTTTATGAGTAAGCTCAAGGGCAAATCCAAGAAGCACTTCGTTGCTCTCTTGGAACAACTTGGTGGAGCCAATGACGTGATCGAGGCTCGTAAAGAAACCATCTCTAAGATGGAAGGTCATAGTCGTGACTATGCCGATGAGATATCAGATCTCTCTAATGCTCTTGAGGAAGAGTGTGGCCATCGTTTGGCTCTTGAGGAGTCACACAATGATGACCATGCTAAATTAAAGAAAGATCTTGATCATGCTCTTGTTGTATCTCATGTGCTAAATTCCGAGAAGGCTAAACTTGTGGTTGACCATGCTAAACTCAAGGAGTTTGATATACTCGACAAGGCCCACAAGGTCTTGAAGGGTGCTCATGCTAGCCTCAAAGAGTCTCATGATCAACTCCAAGTGAAGCTAACCAAGGAAAAAGCGACCTTTTCTCATACGGTATTAATTGATAATGCAAATGCTACTAACCCGTGTTGTGAGCATGTGCATCTTGTGGAGGAGAATGCCAAGTTGAAGGAGCAACTTGAGAAAGGCCTTGTAACATGCATACAAGGTGAGAAGAACCTCAATGACCTTTTGAGCAATCAAAAGGAAGTTGTGGCCAAGGAGGGAGTTGGGTTTGCACCCAAGTCCAAGAACAAGAAGATGAACGACAAGACCAAACGACCTCCCCCTCTCAAGCAAACTTTTGTGAAGGAGGGAGAGGGTGCTCCTAAGCAGAAGAAGAACAATGTGAAGGGTGGTGATGTCAAAAAGGGCAATGCCACCCCTTCCAACAAAGACGGTGACTTTAACCCATCTTATGTGTTGTGTCGTGCTAGTGATGGGCATGTTTATGCTAAATTTGTTGGTTCTCCTTATGAGTACATTGAATGTTCTATTTGGGTTCCTAAGACCCTTGTTACTAACATCAAAGGACCCATTACAAAATGGGTACCTAAAACAAAGCATTGATCTCTTGTAGGTATTTGCTTCTGGTGGGGGGTCATGGTTGCTCGATAGTGGAGCCACAAATAATATGACCGGAAGCAAGGACTAGGTGGTGGACGTGCACAAGATCCCTTCTATGCCCACCAACATCGAGTGGGGTGATGCCTCGTCTTCTAAGGTATTGGGTCTTGGCAAGGTTGTCATTTCTCATGATCTCACGATTGAGAAAGTCATGCTTGTTGAGTCCCTTGCTTACAATCTACTTTCCGTTCGTCAACTTGCACTCATGGGTATTGCCACCTTCTTTGATATTGATACCGTGGCCCTCTTGTGGAGCAACACTCTTAAAGTAGCCTTTGTTGGGCATGTCGAGAAAGGTCTTTATGTGATTAACTTTTCGGAGCGACCCACTAAGACCGCGACATGCCTAATGGCTAAAGTTGATGTGGGATGGCTTTGGCATCGCCGTTTAGCCCACGTCAGTATGAGATCTTTGCAAAGTCTTGTCAAGGGGGACCATGTCCGTGGACTAAAAAATGTTAGTTTTGCCAAAGATCGTGCTTGCAGTTCTTGTATCGAAGGAAAACTACATGAGAAGGCTCACCCTCCCACGACTATCATCTACTCGAAGAGACCCTTGGAGCTCCTTCACATGGATCTCTTTGGGCCTCAATCCTTCGATAGTCTTGGGGGTAGAAAGTATTGCTTGGTGATTGTGGATGATTATTCAAGATACACTTGGGTATATTTCTTCAAGAGGAAGAGTGAGACTCAACAAACCGTCATCGACTTTGCAAATGAAGCTCAACGTCAACATGATGCAAAGATCTTGACAATAAGGAGTGACAATAGTGCCGAGTTCAAGAACTACACCTTGGATGAGTTTCTTAGTGATAAGGGGATCAAGCATCAATATTCTGCACCATACACCCCTCACCAAAATGGTGTCGCGAAGAGGAAGAACCGGACGTTGATGGATGCGACAAGGACCATGATGGCGGAGTTCAGGTCTCCTTACAACTTTTGGGCCGAAGCCATCAACGCAGCATGTCATGCATCCAATCGGCTCTATCTTCGCAAAGGCTTGAACAAGACTCCTTATGAAATACTTACCGGTAACAAGCCCAACCTCAAGTACTTCCGGGTGTTCGGGTGTAAGTGTTTCATTCTCAAGAAAGGTGTTCGTTTGTCTAAATTTGAGGATAGAGCTCATGAGGGCATATTTGTTGGTTATGCTACAAACTCTCATGCTTACCGTGTCCTCAACAAGTCCACCGGACTCATTGAGGAGACATGTAACATGGAGTTTGATGAGAATAATGGCTCCCAAGTGGAGCAAAGTGGTACTTGTGATGCAGGTGATGAAATTCCCCCCCCAAGCCATAAGAAGAATGGGTGTTGGTCATATCCTACCCATTGAGGAACCCCTTGTGGCTGAAGGAGAAGGACAATGCTCCACTCAAGTGGATCCATCACCAACCCAAGACCCACATGCTTCTGAAGAACAAAGTGAAGGCCCTCAACCTCTTGAACAAGATCAAGGGCAAGATCAACCTCAAGATGGTGATGAACCACCAAGTGATGCCCAAGGTAAAGTTCTCCCTTTCGAGCAAGTTCAAGATCAAGAGCAAGATCAAGATCAAGAACAAGCTCAAGACGGCGCTCAAGATGATCAAGTTACCCCACCTCCTTTCACATCCGAGAAGGAACTAGAGCGTCGTGCCGTGAAGATCGCTTCCAAGCTCACTACCAAAGGTCATCTCATGGAGAATGTGGTTGGAAGCCTAAGAAAGGGGGTAAGCACTCGTATACAATTAGCAAACTATTGTGAACATCATGCGTTTGTTTCTTGTGTCAAACCCCAAAAGGTTTATGAGGCGCTCGAGGATCCGGATTGGCTCAATGCCATGCATGAAGAGCTCAACAACTTAGAGTACAATCAAGTATGGAAGTTAGTGCCAAGGTCGACCGGGAATCATAATGTCATTGGAACCAAGTGGATATTCAAGAACAAGCAAGATGCTCATGGGATCATTGTTCACAACAAGGCTCGTTTGGTGGCACAAGGCTACTCCCAAGTCGAGGGTATTGACTACGGTGAAACCTTTGCTCCTTGAATCTATTCGTTTGTTGATTGCTTATGCTTCTCATCATAATTTCAAGCTGCAACAAATGGATGTGAAGAGTGCTTTTCTTAATGGTCCCATTAATGAGTTGGTGTATGTCAAACAACCCCCGGGGTTCGAGGATCCCTATTTCCCCGATCATGTGTACCAACTCCACAAGGCGCTCTATGGCCTTAAACAAGCCCCGCGTGCGTGGTATGAGCATCTTACGGAGTTGTTACAAGATCGTGGGTTCGAAATCGAGAAAATTGACCCCACTATTTTTACTAAGAAGGTCAAAGGAGAGTTGTTTGTGTGCCAACTATATGTTGATGATACTATTTTTGGTTCCCCTTGATACGTCCATTTGCATCATGCTTTTATATCGATATTTATTGCATTATGGGCTGTTATTACACGTTATGTCACAATACTTATGGCTATTCTCTCTTATTTTACAAGGTTTATCATGAAGAGGGAGAATGCCGGCAGCTGGGATTCTGGCTGGAAAAGGAGCAAATATTGGAAACCTATTCTGCACAGCTCCAAAAGTCCTGAAACTCCACGAAAGTAAGTTTTGGAATTGATAAGAATTATCGAGCGAAGAAAGTACCAGAGGGGGCCCACACCCTGGCCAGGAGGCTGGGGGCGCCCCCCCTACTGTGCACGTCCCCATGTCTCCTGGGCCCCCTGGTGGCCCTCCGGTGCCCATCTTCTGCTATATGAAAGCTTTTACCCTGGAAAAAAATCATAAGCAAGCTTACGGGACGAAACTCCGCCGCCACGAGGCGGAACCTTGGCGGAACCAATCTAGGGCTCTGGCGGAGCTGTTCTGCCAGGGAAACTTCACTCCGGGAGGGGGAAATCATCACCATCGTCATCACCAACGATCCTCTCATCAGGAGGGGGTCAATCTCCATCAACATCTTCACCAGCACCATCTCCTCTCAAAACCCTAGTTCATCTCTTGTATCCAATCTTGTATCGAAACCACAAATTGGTACCTGTGGGTTGCTAGTAGTGTTGATTACTCCTTGTAGTTGATGCTAATTGGTTTACTTGGTGGAAGATCATATGTTCAAATCCTTAATGCATATTAATACTCCTCTGATCATGAACTTGAATATGCTTTGTGAGTAGTTACGTTTGTTCCTGAGGACATGGGTGAAATCTTGCTATTAGTAGTCATGTGAATTTGGTATTCGTTCAATATTTTGATGAGATGTATGTTGTCTCTCCTCTAGTGGTGTTATGTGAACGTCGACTACATGACACTTCACCATTATTTGGGCCTAGACGAAGGCATTGGGAAGTAATAAGTAGATGATGGGTTGCTAGAGTGATGTAAGCTTAAACCCTAGTTTATGCGTTGCTTCGTAAGGGGCTGATTTGGACCCACTGGTTTCATGCTATGGTTAGGTTTACCTTAATACTTCTTTTGTAGTTGCGGATGCTTGCAATAGGGGTTAATCATAAGTGGGATGCTTGTCCAAGAAAGGGCAGTACCCAAGCACCGGTCCACCCACATATCAAATTATCAAAGTCCGAACGCGAATCATATGAGCGTGATGAAAACTAGCTTGACGATAATTCCCATGTGTCCTCGGGAGCGCTTTACTCATTATAAGAAATTGTCCAGGCTTGTCCTTTGCTAACAAAAGGATTGGGCCACCTTGCTGCATTTTATTTACTTTCATTGCTTGTTACCCGTTACAAATTATCTTATCACAAAACTATCTGTTACCTACAATTTCAGTGCTTGCAGAGTATACCTTACTGAAAACCGCTTGTCATTTCCTTCTACTCCTCGTTGGGTTCGACACTCTTACTTATCGAAAATACTATGATAGATCCCCTATACTTGTGGGTCATCAAGACTCTTTTCTGGCGCCATTGCCGGGAGTGAAGCGCCTTTGGTGAGTGGAACTTGGTAAGGAAACATTTATATAGTGTGCTGAAATTTTCTGTCACTTGTTACTATGGAAACTAATCCTTTGAGGGCTTGTTCAGGCATCTTCGCCCCGACCAAGAGAGCAAAGAGTTGCTCCTCAACCTACTGAACCTACTGAAAATGTTTACTTTGAGATTCCTTCGAGTGTGATAGAGAAAGCGCTAGCTAATCCCTTTGCAGGAGATGTAACATTGCATCCCGATTTACACCTTATCTTTGTGGATGAAGTTTGTGGATTATTTAAGCTTGCAGGTATTCCCGATGATGTTGTCAAGAGGAAGGTCTTCCCTTTTATCTTTGAAGGGAGATGCATTGACATGGTATAGGCTATGTGATGATACGGGATCCTGGAACTATAAATGATTGAAGTTGGAATTTCACCAGAAGTTCTACCCTATGCATCTTGTTCATCGTGATCGTAATTACATATATAATTTATGTCCTCGCTGAAGGAGAAAGCATCGCTCAAGCTTGGGGAGGCTTAAGTCCATGTTATATTCATGCCCCAATCATGAGCTCTCAAGAGAAATGATTATTCAAAAAATTTATGCTCGGCTTTCTCTCAATGATCGCACCATGCTTGATACTTCCTGTGCTGGTTCTTATATGTTGAAGACTATTGAATTCAAGTGGGATTTATTGGAAAGAATTAAACGCAACTCTGAAGATTGGGGTTCCGGCGATGGTAAGGAGTCAGGTATGACACCTAAGTTTGATTGTGTTAAATCTTTTATGGATACCGATGCTTTTCGTGGATTTAGCGCTAAATATGGACTTGACTCGAGATAGTAGCTTCTTTACGTGAATCTTTTGCTACTCACGTTGATCTCCCTAAGGAGAAGTGGTTTAAATATAATCCTCCCATTGAAGTAAAAGTAGTTGCACCTATTACAGTTGAAGAAAAGACTATCACTTATAGTGATCCTATTGTTCCTACTACTTATGTTGAGAAACCCCCTTTTCCTGTTAGAATAAAGGATCATGCTAAAGCTTCAACTGTTGTTCGTAAGAGTAATACTAGAACATATACACCTCTTGAGAAAATTAATGTTGAACCTAGTATTGCTATGGTTAAAGATCTCTTGGATGATAATATAGATGGGCATGTTATTTACTTCTGTGAATAGGCTGCTAATATTGCTAGACCAGATGCTAAGATACATAGACCTATTGTAGGCATGCCTGTTATTTCTGTTAAAATAGGAGATCATTGTTATCATGGCTTATGTGATATGGGTGCTAGTGCTAGTGCAATACCTCATTCCTTATATGAAGAAATTATGCATGATATCGCACCCGCTGAAATAGAAGGTATTGATGTTACTATTAAGCTTGCCAATAGAGATACTATTGCACCAGTTGGGATTGTTAGAGATGTTGAAGTCTTGTGTGGGAAAGTTAAATATCCTGTTGATTTTCTTGTTCTTGGTTCCCCACAAGATGACTTTTGTCCCATTATATTTGGCAGACCCTTCTCGAATACTGTTAATGCTAGGATTGATTGCAAAAGGATGTTCTTACAATTGGCTTAGGGATATGTCTCATGAGTTTAATTTTGCTAAGTTTAAGAGACAACCCGTGATAAAGAATTGCCTAGTAAGGATGAAATTATTGGTCTTGCTTCTATTGTCGTGCCTCCTACTGATCCGTTAGAACAATATTTGCTAGACCATGAAAATGATATGTTTATGAATGAAAGAAGGGAAATAGATGAAGTATTCCTTCAACAGGGTCCTATTCTGAAACACAACTTACATGTTGAAATCCTAGGGGATCCCCCTCCACCCAAGGGTGATCCCGTGTTTGAGCTCAAACCTTTACCTAATAATCTTAAATATGCTTATCTTGATGAAAATAGGATATATCATGTAACTATTAGTGCTAACCTTTCAGAGCAAGAAGAGGAAAGATTATTGAAAACTCTGAAGAAGCACCGTGCTGCTATTGGATATAGTCTGGATGATCTTAAGGGCATTAGTCCCGCTCTATGCCAACACAAAATAAAATTGGAGAAAGATGCCAAACCAGTTAGAGATCCTCAACGACGGTTAAATTCTAAGATGAAAGAAGTGGTAAGAAAGGAGGTACTAAAGCTCCTATAGGCAGGTATAATTTATCTCGTTGATGATAGTGATTGGGTAAGTCCTGTCCATTGTGTACCTAAAAAGGGAGGTATTACTGTCATTCCTAATGATAAAGATGAATTGATTCCACAAAGAATTATTACAGGTTATAGGATGGTAATTGATTTCCGTAAATTAATTAAAGCTACTAAGAAAGATCATTACCCTTTACCTTTTATTGATCAAATGCTAGAAAGACTATCCAAACATACACATTTCTGTTTTCTAGATGGTTATTCTGGTTTCTCTCAAATACCTGTGTCAGCGGAGGATCAATCAAAAACTACTTTTACTTGCCCTTTCGGTACTTTTCCTTATAGATGTATGCCTTTTGGTTTATGTAATGCACCTGCTAGCTTTCAAAGATGCATGATGGCTATATTCTCTGACTTTTGTGAAAAGATTTGTGAGGTATTCATGGATGACTTCTCCGTTTATGGATCCTCTTTTGATGATTGCTTGAGCAACCTTGATCGAGTTTTGCAGAGATCTGAAGACACTAGTCTCGCCTTGAATTGGGAGAAGTGTCACTTTATGGTTAATGAAGGCATTGTCTTGGGGCATAAAATTTCTGAGAGAGGTATTGAAGTTGATAAAGCTAAAGTTGATGCTATTGAAAAGATGCTGTGTCCCAAGGACATTAAAGGTATAAGAAGTTTCCTTGGTCATGCCGATTTTTATAGGAGGTTCATTAAGGACTTTTCTAAAATCTCTAGGCCTCTGACTAATTTATTGCATAAAGATATTCCTTTTGTCTTTGATGATGATTGTGTAGAAGCATTTGAAATACTTAAGAAAGCTTTGATCACTGCACCTATTGTTCAGCCACCTGATTGGAATTTACCCTTTGAAATTATGTGTGATGCTAGTGATTATGCTGTAGGTGCTGTTCTAGGGCAAAGAGTTGATAAGAAATTAAATGTTATCCAGTATGCTAGTAAAACTCTTGATACTGCCCAGAGAAATTATGCTACTACCGAAAAAGAATTCTTAGCAGTCGTATTTGCATGTGATAAGTTCGGACCTTATATTGTTGATTCTAATGTTACTATTCACACCGATCATGCTGCTATTAAATATCTTATGGAAAAGAAAGATGCTAAACCTAGACTTATCAGATGGGTTCTCTTGCTCCAAGAATTTGATTTGCATATTATTGATAGAAAGGGAGCTGAGAACCCCGTTGCAGACAACGTATCTAGGTTAGAGAATGTTCTTGATGACCCACTACATATTCATGATAGCTTTCCTGATGAACAATTAGCGGTCATTAATGCTTCTCGTACTGCTCCATGGTATGCTGATTATGCTAATTACATTGTTGCTAAATCTATACCACCTAGTTTCACATACCAGCAAAAGAAAAAGTTCTTTTATAATTTAAGACATTACTTTTGGGATGACCCACACCTTTATAAAGAAGGAGTAGATGGTGTTATTAGACGTTGTGTACCTGAGCCTGAATAGGAACAGATCCTACGCAAGTGTTACTCCGAACCATATGGAGGACACCACGCTGGACATAGAACTGCACATAAGGTATTGCAATCCGGTTTTTATTGGCGTACTCTCTTCAAAGATGCTCATAAGTTTGTCTTGTCTTGTGATGAATGTCAAAGAATTGGTAATATTAGTAGACGTCAAGAAATGCCTATGAATTATTCTCTTGTTCTTGAACCATTTGATGTTTGGGGCTTTGCTTATATGGGACCTTTTCCTGCCTCTAATGGATATACACATATTTTAGTTGCTGTTGATTACGTTATTAAGTGGGTAGAGGCTATTCCAACTAGTAGTGCTGATCATAACACCTCTATTAAGATGCTTAAAGAAGTTATTTTTCCGAGGTTTGGAGTCCCTAGATATCTCATGACTGATGGTGGTTCACATTTTATTCATGGTGCTTTTCGTAAAATGCTTGCTAAGTATGATGTTAATCATAGAATTGCATCTCCTTATCACCCACAGTCTAGTGGTCAAGTAGAGTTGAGTAATAGAGAGCTCAAATTAATTTTGCAAAATACTGCCAATAGATCTAGAAGGAATTGGTCCAAGAAACTTGATGATGCATTATGGGCCTATAGAACTGCATACAAAAATCCTATGGGTATGTCTCCGTATAAGATGGTTTATGGAAAAGCATGTCACTTACCTCTTGAACTTGAACATAAAGCATATTGGACTATTAAAGAGCTCAACTATGACTTCAAACTTGCCGGTGAGAAGAGGTTATTTGAAATTAGCTGACTCGATGAATGGAGAACCCAAGCCTACGAGAATGCCAAGCTGTTCAAAGAAAAAGTTAAAAGATGGCATCACAAAAGAATACAAAAGCGTGAGTTTAATGTAGGTGATTATGTGTTGCTATTCAACTCCCTTTAAGATTTTTTGCAGGAAAACTTCTCTCTAAATGGGAAGGTCCTTACGTTATCGAGGAGGTCTATCGCTCGGTGCCATAAAATCAACAACTTCAAGGCACAAGTCCGAGGGTGGTGAACGGTCAAAGAATCAAACATTATATCTCTCGTAATCCTATCAATGTTGAAACTAATATTATTGAGACCGTAACCGGAGGAATACATAAGGGACACCTTCGAGCGTTTCGCACTCCAAAAGGAATAGGTATGTGGTACGGTAAGTAAACCGACTCCAAAACAATTCTAATGGCAAATTTTCTCCGTTTTGGAATATTTAAGAATTTTGGAAAGCAAGAAGTAATCCGGGAAGGACACGAGGCCTCCACGAGGGTGGTGGGCGCCCCCCGCCCCCTACCAGGCGCGCCCCCTGTCTCGTGGGCACCTCGTGTGCCTCCCGGACTCCATTTTCTTGCACATTACTTCTTTTTGTCGGTAAAAATTCATTATATAATCTCCCGAAGGTTTTGACCACCGTATCACGCAATTATCTCATGTTTTCATTTCGAGCTGTTTTTCTGACAGATCTAGAGCACCATGACGTCTCCAAGCGCTCCCAAGGATAAGTTTTTTCAGGGGGTTATCAACCCCTATCTCGCGGAGGTGCTGCAACACCCTCAAACCATTGAGATGCGTGATGGGGTGCTGCACATCCGCGATGTGGAGGGACCAAGGCGTACCGGAAGCGTGGAGACAAAGCTCGAAGCTATGGAGCAACAAGTTTTCAAGTGCCAAGGGATAGTGGAGCGTGGACTCAATGCCAACCAGATGATGATCGCGGAGTTCACCAACAACCACAAGATAGATGCCAAGAACATTGGGGATACCATCTTCAAGCTTCATGAGAAAATCGAGCACCTCCAAGCCCAGATCTATGACCTGCAAAACCAAAACTGTGAGTATGAATATAGATTCAAGAGGATGAGTTTGGCTGCAGATTTGAGGATCCCGGAGACTCGATCATCCTTCTATGATGGTGAGCCTATGCCTTGGAAGATGGACGACAAGCCTACATCATCAACAACTCCTTCTTCACCACCTCCGAGGACATAATCACATGGGTATGGGCACTCCCCTTGGCAACTGGCAAGCTTGGGGGAGGTGTCCCGGTATCGTATCACCATCACACTCCTATCTTTACCGTTTTACTTAGTTCGATCCTTTTAGTAATATCTTGATCTAGTAGAATAAAGTTTTGGTATGAAGTAGTTTTGAGTTTTGCTTTGTGATCTCTTTATGTAATCGAGTCTGTGAGCTATATAATAAAGATTAGTGTTGAGTCAAGGGCTTTGCTATCTTGCTATGATCTTGAGAAAATAGAAAGAATAAAAAGAAATAAAAGAGGTCATATTGATCTTATGGATAGTAATGACTTCACATATAAAGAGTATGAGACTTAAAAGTTGTTGAGAGTTGACAAACCTAGTTTTAGTCATCGTTGCAATTAATAGGAAGTAATAAAGAAAGAGAGGTTTTCACATATAAATATACTATCTTGGACATCTTTTATAATTGTGAGCACTCACTAAAGTATGACATGCTAAAGAGTTGAAGTTGGACAAGGAAGACAACGTAATGGGTTATGTTTTCTCACATCTCAGTTAAAGTATATTGTCATGGATCTTCCAAACATGTTGAGCTTGCCTTTCCTCCTCATGCTAGCCAAAAATTCCCTGCACCAAGTAGAGATACTACTTGTGCTTCCAATTATCCTTAAACCCAGTTTTGCCATGAGAGTCCACCATACCTACCTATGGATTGAGTAAGATCCTTCAAGTAAGTTGTCATGTTGCAAGCAATAAAAATTTCTCTCTAAATATGTATGACTTATTAGTGCAGAGAAAATAAGCTTTATAAGATCGTGTGATATGGAAGTAATAAAAGCGACAATTTGCATAATAAAGGTTCATATCACAAGTGGCAATATAAAGTGACGTTCTTTTGCATTAAGATTTTGTGCATACAACCCTAAAAGCACATGACAACCTCTGCTTCCCTCTGCGAAGGGCCTATCTTTTACTTTATGTCTTTTACTTTATGCAACAGTCAAGGTGATCTTCACCTTTCCCTTTTTCATTTTATCCTTTGTCAAGCACCTCGTGTTGGAAAGATCCTCATATATATATCCAACTGGATGTAAGTTAGCATGAACTATTATTGTTGACATCACCCAAAGGTGAATACGTTGGGTGGCAACACTATAAGCCCCTATCTTTCTCAGTGTCCGATTAAAAATCCATAACCATAAGTATTGCAGGAGTGTTAGCAATTGTAGAAGACTATATGATAGTTGAGTATGTGGACTTGCTGAAAAGCTCTATTCTTGACTCTTTCCGATGTTATGATAAATTGCAATTGCTTCAATGACTGAGATTATCGTTTGTTAGTCCTCAATGAAGTTTCCGAACCATACTTGACATTGTGAATAGATTGTTACCTGGGCATAAGAAATCATATGACAAAATCTATATATGTTGCTGTTATAAGAATGATCATGATGCCCTCATGTCTGTATTTTGTTTTTATCGACACCTCTATCTCTAAACATGTGGCCATATTTTTCGATATCGGCATCCGCTTGAGGACAGGCGAGGTCTAAGCTTGGGGGAGTTGATACGTCCATTTTGCATCATGCTTTTATATCGATATTTATTGCATTATGGGTTGTTATTACAGGTTATGTCACAATACTTATGGCTATTCTCTCTTATTTTACAAGGTTTATCATGAAGAGGGAGAATGCCGACAGCTAGAATTCTGGCTGGAAAAGGAGAAAATATTGGAAACCTATTCTGCACAGCTCCAAAAGTTCTGAAACTCCACGAAAGTCATTTTTGGAATTAATAAGAATTATCGAGTGAAGAAAGTAACAGAGGGGGCCCACACCCTGGCCAGGAGGGTGGGGGCGCCGCCTCACCGGGCGCGCCTGCCTCCCTGGGCCCCTGGTGGCCCTCCGGTGCCCATCTTCTGCTATATGAAGGATTTTACCCTGGAAAAAATCATAAGGAAGCTTACGGGACGAAACTCCGCTGCCACGAGGCGGAACCTTGGCGGAACCAATATAGGGCTCCGTAGGAGTTGTATTGCCGGGGAAACTTCCCTCCGGGAGGTGGAAATCATCACAATCATCATCACCAACGATCCTCTCATTGGGAGGGGGTCAATCTCCATCAACATCTTCACCAGCACCATCTCCTCTCAAAACCCTAGTTCATCTCTTGTATCCAATCTTATATCAAAACCACAAATTGGTACCTTGGATTGATGTCTACTACACAACCTTATTCTTGTAGACATTGTTGGGCCTGCAAGTGCACAGGTTTGTAGGACAGTAGCAAATTTCCCTCAAGTGGATGACCTAAGGTTTATCAATCCGTAGGAGGCGTAGGATGAAGATGTTATCTCTCAAACAACCCTGCAACCAAATAACAAAGAGTCTCTTGTGTCCCCAACACACCCAATACAATGGTAAATTGTATAGGTGCACTAGTTCGGCGAAGAGATGGTGATACAAGTGCAATATGGATGGTAGATATAAGTTTTTGTAATTTGAAAATATAAAAACAGCAAGGTAACTAATGATAAAAGTGAGCGTAAATGGTATTGCAATGATAGGAAACAAGGCTCGCGATAAAAGTGAGCGTAAATGGTATTGCAATGATAGGTTCATACTTTCACTAGTGCAAGTTCTCTCAACAATAATAACATAGATAGATCATATAACAATCCCTCAACATGCAACAAAGAGTCACTCCAAAGCCACTAATAGCGGAGAACAAACGTAGAGATTATGGTAGGGTACAAAACCACCTCAAAGTTATTCTTTACGATTGATCTATTAAAGAGTTCGTACTAGAATAACACCTTAAGACACAAATCAACCAAAACCCTAATGTCACCTAGATACTCCATTGTCACCTCAAGTATCCGTGGGCATGATTATACGATATGCATCACACAATCTCAGATTCATCCAACCAACACATAGTACTTCATAGAGTGCCCCAAAGTTTCTACCGGAGAGTCAAGAAAACATGTGCCAACCCCTATGCATAGGTTCATGGGCGGAACCCGCAAGTTGGTCACCAAAACATACATCAAGTGGCACGTGATATCCCATTGTCACCACAGATAAGCACGACAAGACATACATCAAGTGTTCTCAAATAAAGACTCAATCCAATAAGATAACTTCAAGAGGGAAACTCAATTCATCACAAGAGAGTAGAGGGGGAGAAACATATAAGATCCAACTATAATAGCAAAGCTCGCGATACATCAAGATCGTGCCATAGAGGGAACACGAGAGAGAACACGAGAGAGAGAGAGAGAGAGAGAGAGAGAGAGCGAGAGAGAGAGAGAGAGAGAGAGAGATCAAACACATAGCTACTGGTACATACCCTCAGCCCCGAGGGTGAACTACTCCCTCCTCGTCATGGAGAGCGCCGGGATGATGAAGATGGCCACTGGTGATGGCTTTCCCCTCCAGCAGGGTGCCGGAATGGGCTCCCGAGAGGTTTTCGGTGGCTACAGAGGCTTGCGGCGGCGGAACTCCCGATCTATCTTCTCCGTGGATATTTTTAGGGTACGTGGGACTATATAGGCGAAAGAAGTCGGTCGGGGGTGCTCGAGGGGTCCACGAGACAGGGCAGCCACAGCAGAAGCGCGCCCCTATCTCCTGGGCTCCTCGAGGATCTTCTGACTTTACTTCCAAGCCTCCAGGATCAAATTCTTCCCAAAAATAACGCTGCCGAAGGTTTCATTCCGTTTGGAGTCCGTTTGATATTCCTTTCCTTCGAAATACTAAAACAGGCAATAAAACAACAATATGGGCTGGGCCTCCGGTTAATAGGTTAGTCCCAAAAGTAATATAAAAGTGTATAATAAATCCCATAATAATTCAAAACAGGTAATATAATAGCATGAATGCTTCATAAATTATAGATACATTGGAGACGTATCAGCATCCCCAAGCTTAATTCCTACTCGTCCTCGAGTAGGTAAATGATAAAAGAAAGAATTTATGAAGTGTGAATGCTAGAAGGTGCACAAGTTTGATCAATGATAATTTCAATCACCTTTTCTAGCATGATAATATGTCATAGCAGTAGTTCATCTCATAAAACTTCTCACGGTAAAGTAACAAGCAATTCACATGTTAAATCATATACCATAAACTTTCTTGAAAACTAGCAAACTTCATTCTTAGTCATCAAACAATTGCAATTCATCTTATTTTCAGGAATAACAAACTCCACATACTCAACTATCATATAGTCTTCTACAATTGCTAACACTCACGCAATATTAATGGTTATGGAGTTTCAATCGGACACTGAGAAAGATAGCGGCTTATAGTGTTGCCTCCCAATGTATTCACCTTTGGGTGATGTCAACAATAATAGTTCATGCTAACTTACATCCAATTGGATATATATATATCAAGATCACCCCAACACAAAGTGCTTGCCAAAGGATAAAATGAAAAAGGGAAAGGTGAAGATCACCTTCACTCTTGCATAAAGTAAAAGACATAAAGCAAAAGATAGGCCCTTCGCAGAGGGAAGCAGAGGTTGTCATGCGCTTTTAGGGTTGGATGCACAAAATCTTAATGCGAAAGAACGTCACTTTATATTGCCCCTTGTATATGGACCTTTATTATGCAAATTGCCGCTTTTATTGCTTCCATAACAAGATCGTACAAAGCTTATTTTCTCCGCACTAATAAGTCATGCATATTTAGAGAGCATTTTTATTGCTTGCACCGATGACAACTTACTTGAAGGATCTTACTCAATCCATAGGTAGGTATGGTGGACTCTCATGGCAAAACTGGGTTTAAGGATATTTGGAAGCACAAGTAGTATCTCTACTTGGTGCAAGGAATTCTGGCTAGCATGAGGGGGGAAAGGCAAGCTCAACATGTTTGAATGATCCATGACAATATACTTTAACTGAGATGTCGGAAAACATAAACCATCACGGTGTCTTCCTTGTCCAGCATCAACTCTTTAGCATGTCATACTTAATGAGTGCTCCCAATTATAAAATATGTCTAGGATAGTGTATTTATATATGAAATCTCTCTTCCTTCAATATTCTTTCATGAATTGTTCAAATGACCAATACAATGCTTGCTAACCTTCAATAAATTTACAACCTCTACTTGTTAGATGTGAAGTCATTACTCCCCATGGGATAAGAAAATGAGGCATATAAAATTTCAAATTTATGACATTCAACTCATACAACCATTTACTCATAGGATATAAGTGAAGCACACGAGTAAATGAAAAACTACTCCAAAAAGATATAAGTGAAGATCAATGAGTAGCTAAATAATTATGCAACTATGAGAAGACTCTCTCTCATTAAAGAATTTCAGATCTTGGTATTGTATTCAAACAGCAAGAAAAACAAAATAAAATGACATTGCAAGGATAGCACAACTCATGTGAAGAAGCAAAAACATAGGCTCAACCAATACTAACCGATAGTTGTTGAAGAAGAAAGGTGGGATGCCTCAGGGGCATCCCCAAGCTTAGATGATTGAGATTTCTTGAAATATTATCTTGGGGTGCCTTGGGCATCCCCAAGCTTTAACTTTTGTGTCTCCTTAATTCCTCTCATATCATGGTTTCTCTTTTTATCAAAAGTTTCATCCACACCAAACTCAACAAGAACTCGTGAGATAGGTTAGTATAAACCAAAACAAAACCTTATCAATTTCAACTGTAACAAATCACTAAAATTATTATTCAAATTGAATACTAAATGCCTCTGCATATTTAATACTCCTATCCTCAAATATAATCATTAAACAAGCAAACATATGCAAACATAACAGCAATCTGCCAAAACAGTACAATCTGTAAAGAATGCAAGATTCATCATACTTCCCTAACTCCAAAAATTATGAAATAAAATTCCCACTGTAATAAATTTATCAGATCTCAATATGCAAAAAGATTCAACATTATACCACTCTCTGACTTTTCTAGGGAATTTTTGCAACAGCGGTAAACTTTCTGTTTTCAAACAGCAACATGTATACTAGCAACATAACCATGGCAAAGGCTATCCTTGACTTTTTTTATTGAAACTAAAGATGCAAAACATTATTCTAAATAACAGCAAGCAAAAACTAAGAAGAGAAAATGACGCTCCAAGCAAAACACATATCATGTGGTGAATAAAAATATAGCTCCAAGTAAAGTTACCGATGAACGAAGACGAAGGAGGGGATGCCTTCCGGGGCATCCCCAAGCTTGGGCTTTTGGATACTCTTGAATATTACCTTGGGGTGCCTTGGGAATCCCCAAGCTTAGGCTCTTGCCACTCCTTATTCCATAGTCCACCGAATCTTTACCCAAAACTTGAAAACTCCACAACACAAAACTTAACAGAAAACTCATGAGCTCCGTTAGCGAAAGAAAACAAAACACCACTTCAAGGTACTGTAATGAACTCATTCTTTATTTATATTAGTGTTAAACCTACTGTATTACAACTTCTCTATGGTTTATAAACTATTTTACTAGCCATAGATTCATCAAAATAAGCAAACAACACAATGAAAATAGAATCTATCAAAAACAGAATAGTCTGTAGTAATCTGTAACTAATGCAAACTTCTGGAAGTCCAAAAATTATAAAAATAAATTGGTGGACCTGAGTAATTTGTCTAGTAATCATCTGCAAAAATAATCAACTAAATATCACTCTCCAGTAAAAAGTTGAAGCTAATCTCGTGAGCGCTAAAGTTTCTGTTTTCTACAGTAGAATCAAATTAACTATCACCATAAGTTATCCTATAGGTCTTACTTGGCACTTTATTGAAACAAAAGCTATAAACATGATTACTACAGTAGCATAATCATGTGGACACACAAAAATAGTAAGGGTAAATATTGGGTTGTCTCCCAACAAGCGCTTTTCTTTAATGCCTTTCTAGCTAGGCATGATGATGACAATGATGCTCACATAAAAGATAAGAATTGAAACATAAAGAGATCATCATGAAGAATATGTCTAGCACGTTTAAGCCTAACCTGATAGGGTGACAGTACAAGATCGATCTATAGCTCTCAGAGGTATCGGATTATTACAGCTCGGGTACAGGAGGAGCGATGCTCGAATGGGGAAAACACGAAGAACTAGGGTTCGGGGAAGGAAGGTAGCCGCCGCCGGTTCGTTGATCCACTGGATGCGTTTCTCTCTTCTACCTCTCCCTTAAGTAGCCGGCAGGCCTCAGTTGGCCCACTCCGGCCCAGCGACTCGTGGGTTGGGCCGTCTTGGTCTTGTGGGCCGCTGGGCAGTGTCGATGTTGGAGTAGTCGCTGCCCAGCGGGTCCGACGCGTCAGGCATGCTGACATCCCCTCCTCCTTGTGACGAGGCTTGACCCCAAGCCTCCGCATGAGGGAACCGGGCCTGGAGGCTGTTCTTGTCCTCCCAAGTGGTTCCCAGGTGCGACGAATTGGACCATTGCACCTTGACTTGCTCGCGCACGCCATCTCTCCCCTTGCGCCATCGGGTTTGTAGTATAGCCACAGGAACAGCTAACTCGTCAGAGCAATGCGGAAGTTGAGGTTCGACTGCAGTACCTGGAAGCAGGGCTTGACGTAGGAGCGACACATGGAAGACCGGGTGGACTGTTGCTTGTTCGGGAGTTGCAGCTTGTATGCGGCGTCGTTGATCTTGGCGATCATCGAATGGTCCATAGTACTTGTAAGCGAGCTTGTGGTTAGCTCTTGGAGCGATCGATGATTGAATGTAGGGTTGTAACTTGAGGAAAACCCGATCGCCCACTTGGAAGGTGCGGAATGATCGTTTCTTGTCTGCCTGAACTTTCATCAGCTGGCGTGCTCTGTTGAGATGTTGTTGCAGCAATTCTTGCACCATGGCGCGTTTGTCCAGCCAGGACTGGAGGGCTGGGACAGAACAAGTTGTGTCAGCAGTGATTCCCCATTGACGCGGCTCATAACCAAACATAGCCTTGAACGGTGTCATGCCGATTGCTGAATGATGACTGTTGTTGTACCAGAACTGCGCTAATGGAATCCAGAAACTCCATCGCCTCGGGCAGGACTGAGTGAAGCAGCGCAGAAAGGTTTCGACACATTGATTGACACGCTCAGTTTGCCCATCGGTTTGTGGGTGGGTTCTTGTCTTTGAGACGAAGCTCGCTCCTGCCCCTCTAAACAGTTCTTGCCAGAAGTGACTTGTGAAGACTGGGTCCCTGTCGGACACGATTGCGCCGGGAAGTCCATGGATTTTGTAAATTTGGTGTAAATAGAGTTGAGCCACCTTTAAGCTGCTTTGTGTAAGGATGCGCCAATGGAAGGAAGTATGCAAACTTTGTTCGCTTGTCCACAACAACTAACAGGCGGTTGAACTTACTGGATTGGGGGAGGCCATCGATGAAATCCATGGAGATCATATCCCATGGTTGCTTGGGAACTGGCAGAGGTAGGAGCAATCCGGGTGAAGCGGCGCGGTCAGGTTTGGCTTGCTGGCATACCTGACAGCAACGCACATATTGCAGTATGTGTGCTTTCATCTTTGGCCAAGCAAACAGCCGGCGAACGCGCCTGTAAGTGACTGGGAATCCTGAGTGTCCTCCCACGGCGCTGTCATGAAACGCTGAAATGATCCTTTGCTGTATTTGGGTGCTGCCTCCGAGCCAGATTCTGCCGCGGAAACGAATGATTCCCTGTTGCAAAGAGAAACGCTGTTTGGGATCATCCCGGAGTGCCAATTGTTCGAGCAACCGCGCTGCTTGGGGGTTGTTGATGTAGCTGGTGGTCACGTCCTCGAGCCAGGCTGGGCAGCAGGAAGTGATGCTGGTCAGGATTTCAGTTGGATTTGCTCTGGATAGTGCGTCAGCACCGGCATTTTCAGCCCCTTTTTTATAACGAATGTGGTAACGAAGGCCCAAAAGTTTTGTGAAAGCCTTTTGTTGCCAGGGTGTGGTCAGCCTCTGTTCTTCCAGATGAACTAAGCTTTTCTGGTCAGTGAGGATGACAAACTCCGCGTGCTGCAGGTACGGGCGCCATTGATCTACAGCCACTATAATCGCCAGGTACTCCTTTTCATATGTAGACAGTCCTTGGTAGCGCGGGCTCAAAGCTTTGCTCATGAAAGCGATTGGGTGCCCTTGCTGTTGTAGGATAGCGCCAATGCCACGGTCGCTTGCATCAGTTTCCACTGTGAACGGCTGCTGAAAGTTGGGCAGCGCGAGCACCGGAGCTGACACCAGCTGATCCTTGAGTACTTGAAAGGCCGTGTCAGTGGTAGAAGTCTAGAGGAAAGGTGTGCCCTTCTTGAGCAGATTGAATAATGGCCTAGCGATCACCCCTAAATTCTGAACAAAACGGCGATAGTAACCCGCGAGCCCCAGGAAACTGCGTACCCCTTTGACATCTGTCGGTGTGGTCCAGTTGGCAACTGCTGTGATCTTGGACGGGTCCGTGGAAACACCCTGAGCGCTGATGGTGTGCCCGAGGTAAGAAACTTGTTGCTGCCCGAACACACATTTACTGAGTTTAACATACCAGCTGTCTCGCCGAAGCAATGTCAGGACTTGGCGTAAATGAGCAACGTGTGCTAGCAGAGTAGCACTGAACACCAATATGCCGTCGAAGAATGAAATTACGCAGACACGGTTGACTGGTTGGAGGGTAGTTGTGACTGCCCCGATGAACGTGGCTGGTGCTCCTGCCAACCCAAACGACACCACTTTGAATTCGAAATGCCCTTGGTGCGTTTGAAACGCGGTCTTGTATTCTTCCCCTGGAGCCAGTCGTATTTGGTGGTATCCCGCTCGAAGATCCAGCTAGGAAAACCAGGCTGCGCCGTGGAGTTCGTCCAAGAGCTCTTCTATGATGGGCACGGGGTGTTTGGCGATTACTGTCAGTGCATTGAGGTGCCTGTAGTCAATGCATAACCTCCAAGTCCCGTCTTTCTTCTTGACCAAGATCACAGGTGAGGAAAAAGGGCTGTTACTTCTCTGAATGACTCCTGATCTGAGGAGTTCTTCTACTTGTTTCTCAATCTCAGATTTCAGTTCAGGCTTGTGTCTATAAGGGCGCACATTCACAGGTTGTGCGCCTGGAATCAGAGGAATTCTGTGATCGCAGGCACGCCTGGGAGGAAGGCCGGTAGGTTCAGCGAACACGTCAGGAAATTCTTCAATGACTTTCTGAATGCAATCGGGAACAGGAGCAGTAACTTCAGCATCAGGGGCAACCACGCACAAATGGATGATGTGAGAAACTGAACCCTGACTACACAGCCCTTGCAACTGTACGAAATTGATGGATTCACAGCGAGTGGATGAAGCATCCTGGCCCGTGAGACGGAGAGGTCCTGCTGGTGTGGGTATCTCAATGAACCGAGCACGCCAGTCGACAATCATAGGACTGTGCTCTTCGAGCCAGCCCATTCCCAAAATTGCATCGTAATTCCCAAGCACGAGCACTTTCAGGTCTGTGAAGAATTCGTGTCCTTGCGAATACCAGGCACAGCTTGGTACCATGGCAGTGCAGATTAACTCCCCTCCGTCAGCCACACGAACACGCCCCGGTTTCGGCAGACTCTGAACACCTGAGAGAGATCTTGCCAGTTGAGCATCGACGAAGGAATTGGAACTGCCTGAGTCAACGAGCATCAGTACTTCCCGCCCTTGAATCCAAGCGCGTAGCTGGAATGCCTTGGCTGAAACACCTCCAGTCACTGCAGACAGAGATAGTGCCATAACAGTATCACTTGTTTCCCCAGGCTCTTGGAATTGGGTGTTGGAGAAATTGTCGATGCCGAACACGTCCAGTAACTCCTCGACGACGTGTAATTGCACCGAGGTGGGACACACATGATCGTGCCCCCACTTCTCGCCGCACTTGAAGCAGAGTCCCTGGGCGCGCCGATATTCTCGCAGCGTCTTGAGCTTAGATGTCTCAGCTCGAGCTGCGTCGGTACCACAACGATCGGTGGCGACCGTGGCTGGTGGGTGACGCATCGGAGGTGCTGGTAATGGTAGCGGCACTGCGGTGCGCTGTGGCAACTCCGGAGGTCGTACTGGAGCTGTCTTGTGGCGCCGTCGACTTCCTCCTCTGAAGTAAGGCGAGCGCACGCTGTGTCCAAGTCGGGAGGCCGTTGTACCATCACCACCGCTCGTATATCAGTCCTCAGTCCCTCGACAAAACGGGTCAAGAAATAGTAAGGATGCATAGTATCTGAATAGGAACTTAAATGATTGATGATAAGTTCAATTTCTCTATGTAATCTGCAATGTAGTGGTCCGTGGATCGTGTAAAATTGCGGATAAGCATTTGATGTCGATCGCGGCGAAACGAAAGTAGCCAGGCCGTGAACGAGTCCCCATCGTACTCATTCAGTCGTTTCTGAATGGACTGAAGCCATATGGCCGCTGGCCCCGAGAAATTGAGAGCAGCCATGGGGACCCAAAAAGAGGAAGTGATCCCAAACATGCTAAACTATTGCTCACATAAGGTTTTCCATAAATTAGGATTTTCGCCGGAAAATTGAGGGAAAACGATCGATGGGTGTGCTTGACCCAGCCCGGTGAGCATCTGACTAGCATGAGTGAAGGGGGACATGGGTACAGGTGAAATCGGTGCGTCGTGCTGACCTTTTGCCGGGGGCGGAGGCGGCGTCACCAGGGATGCCACCGGGTGCCCCCGTGGAAGAGGAAATGTGCCGTGGCCATCGGGCCCTTGTTGTTTGTCCACTGCGCCTGCCGAGGTACCAGTGTGGTCGCCCGGCGGCTGCAGCGTGGAGGCCTGATCGTCCTTCGCTCCTTCGCCGGTGCCGGTGGCGCTGCTTGAAGAAGCGGCCACTGTCGCTGAGATCCATAGCGGCGCCGAGACCGGGCGCCCGGCTTAGTAGATCATCGATTTTCGTCGCGGTGTTCTGCTGCGCCTTGGTGAGGCCGTCGATGGCGGCTTCGATCTTCGTCTCGAAGCGGCTGAGGAAGGCGGATACACCAGGATCCATGGCGTCACGGCGGGGCGGAGCGGGAAGAGGTGGTGGTTGGAGTCTGATACCAGATGATAGGGGGACAGTACAAGATCGATCTATAGCTCTCAGAGGTATCGGATTATTACAGCTCGAGTACAGGAGGAGCGATGCTCGAATGGGGAAAACACGAAGAACTAGGGTTCGGGGAAGGAAGGTAGCCGCCTCTGGTTCGTTGATCCACTGGACGCGTTGCTCTCTTCTGCCTCTCCCTTAAGTAGCCGGCAGGCCTCAGTTGGCCCACTCTGACCCAGCGACTCGTGGGTTGGGCCGTCTTGGTCTTGTGGGCCGCTGGGCAGTGTCGATGTTGGAGTAGTCGCTGCCCAGCGGGTCCGACGCGTCAGGCATGCTGACATAACCCACTTCCTATGCATAGGGATTTTTTGAGCAAACAACTTATGGGAACAATGATCAACTATCATAGGAAGGTAAAACAAGCAGAAGTTCAAAAATTGAAGCACATAGAGAGGAAACTTGACATTATTGCAATCCCTACAAGCATATATTCCTCCCTCATAATAATTTTCAGTAGCATCATGAATGAATTCAACAATATAACCAGCACCTAAAGCATTCTTTTCATGATCTACTAGCATAGAAAATTTGCTACTCTCCACATAAGCAAAATTCTTCTCATGAATAGTAGTGGGAGCAAACTCAACAAAATAATTATCATGTGAGGCATAATCCAATTGAAAACTAAAATCATGATGACAAGTTTCATGGTTATCATTATTCCTAATAGCATACAAGTCATCACAATAATCATCATAGATAGCAACTTTGTTCTCATAATCAATTCAAAGTTCTTCCAAAATAGTGGAATCATCACTAAATAAAGTTGACACTCTTCCAAATCCACTTTCATGTTCATCACAATAAGATTCAACATCCTCCAAAATAGTGGGATCACTACTTTCTAAAGTTGACACTCTTCCAAACCCACTTTCATCAATACAATCATCATAAATAGGAGGCATGCTATCATCAAAATAAATTTGCTCATCAAAGCTTGGGGGACAAAATATATCATATTCATCAAACATAGCTTCCCCAAGCTTGTGGCTTTGCATATCATTATCATCATGGATATTCAAGGAATTCATACTAACAACATTGCAATCATGCTCATCTTTCAAAGATTTAGTACCAAGCATTTTAATGCATTCTTCTTCTAGCACTTGAGCACAATTTTCCTTTCCATCATACTCACGAAAGATATTAAAAAGACGAGGCGTATGAGACGAAGCGTATGAGATCAAACACATAGCTACTGGTACATACCCTCAGCCCCGAGGGTGAACTACTCCCTCCTCATCATGGAGAGCACCGGGATGATGAAGATGGCCACCGGTGATGGATTCCCCCTCCGGATGGGTGCCGGCACGGGCTCCCGAGAGGTTTTTGGTGGCTACAGAGGCTTGCGGCGGCGGAACTCCCGATCTATCTTCTCCGTGGATGTTTTTAGGGTACGTGGGACTATATAGGCGCAAGAAGTCGGTCGGGGGGTGCTTGAGGGGTCCAAGAGACAGGGGGTCGCGCCCTGTAGGGGGAGGGCGCCCCCCTATCTCCTGGGCTCCTCGAGGATCTTCTAACTTGATCTCCAAGCCTCCAGGATCATATTCTTCCCAAAAATAACGATGCCAAAGGTTTCATTCCTTTTGGACTCCGTTTGATATCCCTTTCCTTCGAAATATTGAAACAGGCAATAAAACAACAATATGGGCTAGGCCTCCGGTTAATAGGTTAGTCCCAAAAGTAATATAAAAGTGTATAATAAAGTCCATAATCATTCAAAACAGGTAATATAATAGCATGAATGCTTCATAAATTATAGATACGTTGGAGACGTATCATGGTTGCTAGTAGTGTTGATTACTCCTTGTAGTTGATGCTAATTGTTTTACTTGGTGGAAGATCATATGTTCAGATCCTTAATGCATATTAATACTCCTCTGATCATGAACATGAATATGCTTTTTGAGTAGTTACGTTTGTTCCTGAGGACATGGGTGAAGTCTTGCTATTAGTAGTCATGTGAATTTGGTATTCGTTCAATATTTTGATGAGATGTATGTTGTCTCTCCTCTAGTGGTGTTGTGTGAACGTCGACTACATGACACTTCACCATTATTTGGGCCTAGAGGAAGGCATTGGAAAGTAATAAGTAGATGATGGGTTGCTAGAGTGTGAAGCATAAACCCTAGTTTATGCGTTGCTTCGTAAGGGGCTGATTTGGATCCACTAGTTTCATGTTATGGTTAGGTTTACCTTAATACTTCTTTTGTAGTTGCGGATGCTTGGAATAGGGGTTAATCATAAGTGGGATGCTTGTCCAAGAAAGGGCAGTACCCAAGCACCGGTCCACCCACATATCAAATTATCAAAGTACCGAACACGAATCATATGAGCGTGATGAAAACTAGCTTGACGATAATTCCCATGTGTCCTCGGGAACGCTTTTCTCATTATAATAAATTGTCCAGGCTTGTCCTTTGCTACAAAAAGGATTGGTCCACCTTGCTGACTTTATTTACTTTCATTGCTTGTTACCCGTTACAAATTATCTTATCACAAAACTATCTGTTACTTACAATTTCAGTGCTTGCAGAGAATACCTTACCGAAAACCGCTTGTCATTTCCTTCTGCTCCTCGTTGGGTTCGACACTCTTACTTATCGAAAGGACTACGATAGATACCCTATACTTGTGGGTCATCACCCCTAACAAAGCTTTCAATGAAGAATTTGCCGCTCTCATGACCTCAAAGTTCAAGATGTCTATGATAGGAGAGTTGAAGTTCTTTCTCGGGTTCGAAGTCAAGCAAAGAAGAAAAGGAACCTTCATCAACCAAGCCAAATACACTCAAGACATGCTCAAGAGATTCAAGCTAAGTGATGTCAAGCCGTCCTCCACTCAAATGCCCGTCAAATGCCAACTTGGCATTGATCCCAATGGTAAAGCGGTGGATCAAAAGGTATATCGCTCCATGATTGGATCCTTGCTTTACCTTTGTGCATCTAGACAGGATATCATGTTGAGTGTGGGAATTTGTGCACGATTTCAAGCCGCACCTAAGGAAAGCCACTTTGTGGCGGTCAAGCGAATCTTCCAATATTTGGCTCATACCCCAAACTTTGGCTTATGGTACCCAAGAGGAGCCAACTTGGATCTTTTGGGCTATACAGATTCAGATTGGGCGGGAGACAAAGTGGATAGGAAGTCCACCTCCCGAGGGTGCCAATTGCTTGGTTTCTCTTTAGTGAGTTGGTCTTCTAAGGAGCAAAGTTGTGTATCTCTCTCGTCCACCGAAGCGGAGTATGTGGCTGTCGGTAGTTGTTGTGCTCAACTCCTATGGATGAGGCAAACTTTGAAGGATTACGGTGTCACTTGTGACGAAGTGCCTCTTTGGTGTGACAATGAAAGTGCCATCAAGATCTCTCTCAACCCGGTGCAACACTTCAAGACGAAGCATATTGAGATTCGGTATCACTTCATCCGGGATCACATTAGGTGAAGGGAGATCAAGCTCAAGTATGTCAACACTCATGATAACCTTGCAGATATTTTCACGAAGCCCTTGGACGAAGCAAGATTTCGTGAGTTAAGGCATGAGCTAAATATCATTGATTCGAGCAATGTGGTTTGAACCCTTGCACACCCCACCATACTCATCATGCTTTCTTGTCTAGGTGTAGGCATGGACATAGGGGGAGTGTTGTTCTCTCAATGAACTTTCCCTCCCCCCATTATGCATAGACTGATCAAACTCTTTCACATTAGCCATTTTTTATGGTACTTGTGCTTCAAATATGAGTTTTGGTCATGGGCCCAAGGTTAAAATCTTCACGGCGCCATACCTCCGGACTCAAACATAGGTGGCCTCGGCCGCCGCCCTCTCTTGGAGAGGAGTGTGTTTCTCGTCTTCTTTTTTTTTGTTTTGCTTGTGTGTTTGCTCTCGTTTCTAGTCGACTTCTTTTCCTGAGCTAAGCCTTTTAGGTCAGTCCTTTTGCGGCTGAGCAGTACTACTGCTGGAAGTGCGCGGTACTACCGCTGATGATCATCAGGAGGTACTACCGCCCATCCCAGCGGCACTACCGCTACGGGGCGGGCGATGGGGGGTTATGTTGGGGCAGGGGGAGTTGCCTTTCTCCCGCATACCCATTCGCTCCACCCGCTCGTGTTCTTTGTCTCTCCAGCGACGTCTCGCTGCAGGAGGGCTTCGGCAGGCCGCTGTCTTCATGCCGTCCCTCTCCAGTTCCTTCAGTGGAGTCGCTCCCCACCGCATCCTCTTGCCATGGATGCCGGTATTGCCCATGTTCCCGTTCTCTCTTTGCCTAGATTTCACATCTAGTCGCTAGGGGCAATAGGCATTGCTTTTCTCGATTTTTGGCTAAGTCGAGGCTTGAATAGGATGGAGATGGCATATAGACCTTTTGGATTGATGTTTGATAGGATTATTTTTCAATTTGGCATCCCGGTAGTGCCAGATCTGCCCACGGCAGTAGGGAACCGCCGTTCCCCGTCTAGAGCGGTACTACCGCTCAATTGGCGGGGTACTACCGCTCGAGCGGTACTGCCGGTTTTGGTTCGCGGTACTACCTCTGGATGCCCAATTCCATCATTTTTCTATCACTTTTTAATCCAAGTTGTTTTGTTTCGAGGCTTATGCTCTTTCTTTCGTGTTGTTTCTTCTGCTCGTGTGTTTGGTTCCAGGTGATGAACATCCTGAGCACCAAGTCCACCGTGTCAACCCCGGACATTCAACGTCAAAGCGCTACCGCACCTCTGAGACAGCGGGTGCTTCCTCAAGTGCTCAACCTCTGTCTCAACACAAGAAGTCGACTGCCAAAAAGCCGAAGCCGAGGGGCAAGACTGTGACAGAGATGACTGCCAAGGAATTCTGGGAAAGGCGTCGCCGCAACCCCTATGCGGAAGACCAAGAACCCACTTTGGTCAACCGCCCATTCTGGAACCACTTTCAATTTGCCATCTACTTTGATGTGATCAAGGCTAAGAAGAATCTCTATGTTGATGTGCGTTCCATCAACACAGATGCTATGGAAAAGGACCCTGAGTACTTTGGCGAAGCCCTTAATATGTGCTCTCAGCTGAGCATTCTCAGAATCATGCAGTTCAACAAGGACTCAGTTTTGTGGCTCAGTTCTTTGCCACTGTCCATCTTGGAACTGGTGAGGAAAGGACTCTGACTTGGATGACAAATGGCTAGCTGCTTTCTGTCAAGTGGAAGGCCTTCATGGAGTTACTTGAGGTGGAAGATCACGGGCTTGAGACCCCAGTCGGCTTCCTCCCTTACCGAAATGCAACCTCCACTCACAAGCAAGCTCTCTGGCCCTACTGTACTGTGAAGATTCACCCCGTGACTGAGAAGGAGACCTATGAGTTGCCTGCCTTTCTGGACATCCTTCATAGCGTCTTCCGAGAGACTCTCTTCCCTCGTATCGGGAACCTGGATATGGTCCACTCCTTTCTCGTGGACATGCTTTTCTTCTGCCAGCATGAGAAGGAAGAAAACACTGGAGAGTCCCTGGACAGTTCCCATGTCATGTGGTCTGAACTTCTCTCTGCCGTCTGAAAGGACCACGATGTCGCCTAGAGGGGGGGTGAATAGGCGTTTTAAATCTTTTACGAATTTGGCTATATCCATATGCGGAAATAAACTAAGCAGATACTTTTCAAGCACAAATCCTAAATATACTAGGCTCACTAAGTGCACCAACAACTTAGCATAAACAAGATGAGAACAACGAGGATATGAGTAAGCACAAGTAAGTCACACAAACTTACTCAGTGTATATCACGAGGTATGGAAATGAATAACACACACAACCACAAGTAAGCAATACAAGCTTACACAAATTGTATCACAATATATGGAATTGAATGATACAAGCAAACTCAAGTAAGTTACACAAACTTACTTGAGCAATATCACAATATATGGAAGTTTATAACACAAGTTAGCAATTCACACTAATCACAATGTATATCAATAGTAGCAAGTATGAATTGCGGAATATGAAGTGTAGGCCTAAATAATCTCTACAAGGAAATGGCCAACACAATATAATCAACCACCACAATATAATGAGGACAACAAGATATAGTGAATGCACGGTAAAATGACCAAAGTAAACCACAAGTAAGGAGTTAGGGTTAGGGATAACCAAAGTCACGGAGACGAGGATGTATCCCGATGTTCACTTCCTTGGAGGGAAGCTAGTCACCGTTAGAGAGGTGGATGTTACCACGAAGGCACACCAACGCCATGAAGGCTCACCCTATTCTCCCTTTGAGACAACACCACGAAGGTGTTTCTCAACCACTAGTGGTAGACCTTGGGGTGGTCTCCAAACCTTCACAAACTTTCCGGGGGACAAATCACAAGTTGATTCCTCACCGAGCACTCCTACCGCCTAGGAGTCTCCAACCTCCAAGAGTAACAAGAACAAAGGGAAATGCTCAAGACTTGCTCAAATCACGAATTCCTTTGGTCAAGAGAGGGAGAGGAGTGGATCTATCACTTGATTGGAAAATCTCTCAAGAACTCTCACGAATCTCTCCGGGATCTAAGATTTGGTGTAGGAGAAGTGAGAGGGAGCCTTTTTGTGTTCTAGGGTTCATATGAATGTGTTGCTCAACCTTCTCCCGGGGTGGAAGAAGGTTATGTATAGTGGTAGTGCAAATATGGCCGTTGGAGTATAAGTGGTTGTGTCGGGCGGACATCCGGCCTGGGCCGGACATCCGGACGCTGTGAAGTGTGCACACATGTACGCAGAAAACAGGTTACTGAGGCCGGACATCTGGCGAAGCCCGGACATCTGCCAAACTTGGGGCCCCGGACATCTGGCCCAAGTTGCGGACATCCGGAGGACACAACCAGCATTTCAACACGGTTACGGACATCTACGGCCGGATTTCCGGGCCAAGTCCT
The DNA here is from genome assembly GCA_021605145.1 of Aegilops bicornis. NCBI lineage: Eukaryota > Viridiplantae > Streptophyta > Magnoliopsida > Poales > Poaceae > Aegilops > Aegilops bicornis. Next base: position 629,017,174 of record CM038670.1, read on the forward strand.
GAAGGAAATATGCCCTAGAGGCAATAATAAAGTTATTATTTATTTCCTTATATCATGATAAATGTTTATTATTCATGCTAGAATTGTATTAACCGGAAACATAATACATGTGTGAATACATAGACAAACAGAGTGTCACTAGTATGCCTCTACTTGACTAGCTCGTTAATCAAAGATGGTTATGTTTCCTAACCATAGACATGAGTTGTCATTTGACTAACGGGATCACATCATTAGGAGAATGATCTGATTGACATGACCCATTCCGTTAGCCTAGCACTTGATCGCTTAGTATGTTGCTATTGCTTTCTTCATGACTTATACATGTTCCTCGTAACTATGAGATTATGCAACTCCGTTTACGGAGGAACACTTTGGGTACTACCAAACGTCCACAACGTAATCGGGTGATCATAAAGGAGTACTACAGGTGTCTCCAAAGGTACTTGTTGGGTTGGCGTATTTCGAGATTAGGTTTTGTCACTCCGATTGTCGGAGAGGTATCTCTGGGCCTTCTCGGTAATACACATCACATAAGCCTTGCAAGCATTACAACTAATGAGTTAGTTGTGAGATGATGTATTACGGAACGAGTAAAGAGACTTGCCGATGCTTGAGATTGAACTAGGTATTGGATACCGACGATCGAATCTCGGGTAAGTAACATACCGATGACAAAGGGAACAACGATGTTGTTATGCGGTCTGACCGATAAAGATCTTCGTAGAAAATGTAGGAACCAATATGGGCATCCAGGTCTCGCTATTGGTTATTGACCGGAGATGTGTCTCGGTCATGTCTACATTGTTCTCGAACCGTAGGGTCCGCACGCTTAAGGTTTCAAGGATCTTATATTATGAGTTTGTGTATTTTGATGTACCGAAGGTTGTTGAGTCCCGGATATGATCACGGACATGACGAGGAGTCTCGAAATGGTCGAGACATAAAGATTAATATATTGGACGGATATATTTGGACACCGGAAAGGTTCCGGAGAAGTTTGGAGCTCCGGAGGTTACCGGAACCCCGGGAGGTATATGGGCCTTATTGGGCCCATGTAGGAGGAAGGGAGAAGGAACAAGGGAGGCGCGCCCCAAGCCCAATCCGAATTGGGGAAGGGGCGGCCCCTTTCCTTTCTCCTTTCCCTCTTCCTATTCCTACTACTAGTACTACTTCCTAATACTAGTACTCCTTCCTTCCCCTCCAAATAAGATAAGGAAAAGAGGAAACCTACTTGGAGTAGGTTTCCCCTCCTATGGTGCGCCCCTTGTGGCGGCCACCTCCTCCCTCCCTCCTTTATATCACGGGGAGGGGGCACCTAGGACACACAAGTTGATCCTTGAGATCGCTCCTTAGCCGTGTGCGATGCCCCTCCACCATATTCCACCTCGGTCATATCGTGGCGGTGCTTAGGCGAAGCCTGCGTCGGTGAAACATCAAGATCGTCACCACGCCCGTCGTCTTGTGGAACTCCCTCTCCCGGAGCTTTGCCGGATCGGAGCCCGAGGCGCCATCAAGCTGAGCGTGTGCCAAGAACTCGGAAGCGCCGGAGTGCTGGCGCTGGGATCGGCTGGATCGCGAGGAGAACGTCGACTACTTCCTCTACGTCATCATCGACTCGGAGGTGCCGGAGTAACGCACCTTTGGGATCGGCAGGATCGCGAGGAGAACGTCGACTACTTCCTCTACGTTGTGATCGCTTCCGCTTACGGTCTCTGATGCGTAGACAACACTCTCCCTCTCGTTGCTATGCCATCACCATGGTCCCGTGTGTGCGTAGGAAATTTTTGAAATTACTGCGTTCCCCAACAGTGGCATCCGAGCCAGGTTTTATGCGTTGATGTCATATGCACGAGTAGAACACAAGTGAGTTGTGGGCGATACAAGTCATACCGCCTACCAAAGCATGTCATACTTTGGTTCAGCGGTATTGTGAGATGAAGCGGCCCGGACCGACATTACGCCAGACGCTTACGCGAGACTGGTTTCACCGTTCTGAGCATTCGTGCTTAAAGGTGGCTGGCGGGTGTCTGTCTCTCTCACTTTAGTTGAACCGAGTATGGCTACGCCCGGTCCTTGAGAAGGTTAAAACGGAGTCTATTTGACGAAGTATCGTTGTGGTTTTAATGCGTAGGTAAGAACGGTTCTTGCTCAGCCCGTAGCAGCCACGTAAAACTTGCAACAACAAAGTAGAGGACGTCTAACTTGTTTTTGCAGGGCATGTTGTGATGTGATATGGTCAAGACGTGATGCTATATTTTATTGTATGAGATGATCATGTTTTGTAACCGAGTTATCGGCAATGGCGAGAGCCATATGGTTGTCGCTTTATTGTATGAAATGCAACGCCCTGTAATTGCTTTACTTTATCACTAAGCGGTAGCGATAGTCGTAGAAGCAATAGATGGCGTAAACGACAACGATGCTACGATGGAGATCAAGGTGTCGCGCCCGGTGACGATGGTGATCATGACGGTGCTTTGAGATGGAGATCACAAGCACAAGATGATGATGGCCATATCATATCACTTATATTGATTGCATGTGATGTTTATCCTTTATGCATCTTATTTTGCTTTGATTGACGGTAGCATTTTAAGATGATCTCTCACTAAAATTATCAAGTAGTGTTCTCCACGAGTATGCACCGTTGCCAAAGTTAAATGCGTGCCGAGACACCACGTGATGATCGGGTGTGATAAGCTCTCGTCCATCTACAACGGGTGCAAGCCAGTTTTGCACACGCAGAATACTCAGGTTATACTTGACGAGCCTAGCATATGCAGACATGGCCTCGGAACACGGAGACCGAAAGGTCGAGCGTGAATCATATAGTAGATATGATCAACATAAGATGTTCACCATTGAAAACTACTCCATCTCACGTGATGATCGGTTATGGTTTAGTTGATTTGGATCACGTGATCACTTAGATGACTAGAGAGATGTCTGTCTAAGTGGGAGTTCTTAAGTAATATGATTAATTGAACTTAAATTTATCATGAACTTAGTACCGATAGTATCTTGCTTGTCTATGTCTGTTTGTAGATAGATGGCTCGTCTTTGTTGTTCCGTTGAATTTTAATGCGTTCCTTGAGAAAGCAAAGTTGAAAGATGATGGTAGCAATTACACGGATCGGGTCCTTAACCTCGAGGATTATCCTCATTGCTGCGCAGAAGAGTTACGTCCTGGATGCACCGCTAGGTGCCAGACTCTTCTTGATGCAACCCGACGACGTTAAGAACGTCTGGCAGAGCAAAGCTGATGACTACTCTATAGTTCAGTGTGTCATGCTTTACGGCTTAGAACCGGGTCTTCAACGACGTTTTGAAAGTCGTGGAGCATATGAGATGTTCCAAGAGTTGAAGTTGATATTTCAACAGAATGCCCGGATTGAGAGATATGAAGTCTCCAATAAGTTCTATAGCTGCAAAATGGAGGAGAATGGGTGCATCGGTGAGCACATACTCGTAATGTCCGGGTATTACAATCACTTGACTCAACTGGGAGTTGATCTTCCGGATGATTGTGTCATTGACAGAATTCTTCAATCACTGCCACCAAGCTACAAAGGCTTCGTGATGAACTATAATATGCAAGGGTTAGTAAAGACTATGCTCGAGCTCTTCGCAATGCTGAAAGCTGCGGAGGTAGAAATCAAGAAGGAGCATCAAGTGTTGATGGTCAATAAGACAACTAGTTTCAAGAAGAAAGGCAAAGGGAAGAAGAAGGGGAACTTCAAGAAGAACAGCAAACAAGTTGCTGCTCAAGGGAATAAACCCAAGTCTGGACATAAACCTGAAACTGAAAGTGCTTCTCACCGCAAGCGGACCGGTCCTTTGAAGCGGAACTGCCCCAAGTATTTGGCGGATAAGAAGGATGGCAAGGTGAACAAAGGTATATGTGATATACATGTTATTGATGTGTACCTTACTAGAGCTCGTAGTAGCACTGGTATTTGATACTGGTTACATTGCTAATATTTGCAACTCGAAACAGGACTACAGATTAAGTGAACATTGGCAAAGGACGAGGTGACGATGCGCGCGTGGGAAATGGTTCCAAAGTCGATGTGATCGCGGTCGGCACGCTACCTCTACATCTACCTTGGGATTAGTTTTAGACCTAAATAATTGTTATTTGGTGCCAGCGTTAAGCATGAACATTATATCTGGATCTTGTTTGATGCGAGACGGTTATTCATTTAAATCGAGAGAATAAAGGTTGTTCTATTTATATGAATAATATCTTTTATGGTCATGCACCCTTGAAGAGTGGTCTATTTTTAATGAATCTCGATAGTGGTGATACACATATTCATAATGTTGAAACCAAAAGATGCAGAGTTGATAGTGATAGTGCGACTTATTTGTGGCATTGCCGTTTAGGTCATATCGGTATAAAGCGCATGAAGAAACTCCATCTTGATGGACTTTTGGAGTCACTTGATTATGAATCACTTGGCACTTGGTAACCGTGCCTCATGGGCAAGATGACTAAAACCCGTTCTCCGGTACTATGGAGAGAGCAACAGATTTGTTGGAAATCATACATACAGATGTATGTGGTCCAATGAATGTTGAGGCTCGTGGCGGATATCGTTATTTTCTCACCTTCACAGATGATTTAAGCAGATATGGGTATATCTTCTTAATGAAACATAAGTCTGACACATTTGAAAAGTTCAAAGAATTTCAGAGTGAAGTTGAAAATCATCGTAATAAGAAAATAAAGTTTCTTCGATCTGATCGTGGAGGCGAATATTTGAGTTCTGAGTTTGGTCTACATTTGAAACAATGCGGAATAGTTTTCGCAACTCACGCCACCGGAACACCACAGCGCAATGGTGTGTCCGAACGTCGTAATCGCACTTTACTAGATATGGTGCGATCTATGATGTCTCTTACAGATTTACCGCTATCGCTTTGGGGTTATGCTCTTGAGACGGCCGCATTCACGCTGAATAGAACACCGTCAAAATCCGTTGAGACGACACCTTATGAATCTGTGGTTTAGCAAGAAACCAAAGTTGTCGTTTCTTAAAGTTTGGGGATGCGATGCTTATGTGAAAAAGCTTCAACCTGATAAGCTCGAACCTAAATCGGAGAAATGTATCTTCATAGGATACCCAAAGGAGACAGTTGGGTACACCTTCTATCACAGATCCGAAGGCAAGACATTTGTTGCTAAGAATGGATCCTTTCTAGAGAAGGAGTTTCTCTCGAAAAGAAGTGAGTGGGAGGAAAGTAGAACTTGATGAGGTAACTGTACCTTCTCCCTTATTTGAAAGTAGTTTATCACAAAAACCAGTTTCTGCGATATCTACACCAAATAGTGAGGAAGTTGATGATGTTGATCATGAAACTTCAGATCAAGTTACTACAGAACCTCGTAGATCAACCAGAATAAAATCCGCACCAGAGTGGTACGGCAATCCTGTTCTGGAAGTCATGCTACTAGATCATGATGAACCTACGAACTATGAAGAAGCGATGGTGAGCCCAGATTCCGCAAAATGGCTTGAGGCCATGAAATCTGAGATGGGATCCATGTATGAAAACAAAGTGTGGACTTTGGTTGACTAGCCCGAGGGTCGGCAAGCAATAGAAAACAAGTGGATCTTCAAGAAGAAGACTGACGCCGACGGTAATATTGTCGTCTACAAAGCTCGACTTGTCGCAAAGGGTTTTCGACAAGTTCAAGGGGTTGACTACGATGAGACCTTCTCACCCGTGGCGATGCTTAAGTCTGTCCGAATCATGTTAGCAATTGCCGCATTTTATGATTATGAAATTTGGCAAATGGATGTAAAGACCGCATTCCTGAATGGGTTTACGGAAGAAGAGTTGTATATGATGCAACCGTAAGGTTTTATCGATCCAAAGGGAGCTAACAAAGTGTGCAAGCTCCAATGATCCATTTATGGACTGGTGCAAGCATCTCGGAGTTGGAATAAACGCTTTGATAGTGTGATCAAAGTATTTGGGTTTATCTGAGACTTATGGAGAAGCTTTGTATTTACAAGAAAGTGAGTGGGAGCTCAGAGCATTTACGATATTATATGTAGATGACATATTACCGATCGGAAATGATATAGAATTTCTGGATAGCATAAAGGGATACTTGAACAAGAGTTTTTCGATGAAAGACCTTGGTGAAGCTACTTACATATTGGGCATCAAGATCTATAGAGATAGATCAAGACGCTTAATTGGACTTTCACAAAGCACATACCTTGATAAAGTTTTGAAGAAGTTCAAAATGGATCGTGCAAAGAAAGGTTTTTACCTGTATTACAAGGTGTGAAATTGAGTCGACTCATTGCCCGACCACAGCAGAAGATAGACAGAAAAGGAAAGATGTTCCCTCTGCTTCAGCCATCGGCTTTATCATGTATGCAATGCTGTGTACCAGCCCTCACGTATGCTTAGCTGTAAGCTTGGCGGAAGGTACCAAAGTAATCCAGGAGTGGATCACTGGACAGTGGTCAATAACATCCAGAAATACCTGAAAAGGACTAAGGATATGTTTCTCATATATGGAGGTGACAAAGAGCTAGTCGTAAATGGTTACGTCGATGCAAGCTTTGACACTGATCCGGACGATTCTAAATCGCAAACCGGATACGTGTTTTTGTTAAACGGTGGAGCTGTCAGTTGGTGCAGTTCTAAACAAAGCATCGTGGCGGGATCTACATGTGAAGCGGAGTACATAGCTGCTTCGGAAGCAGCAAATGAAGGAGTCTGGATGAAAGAGTTCATTTCCGATCTAGGTGTTGTACCTAGTGCATCGGGACCAATGAAGATCTTCTGTGACAATCTTGGTGCAATTGCCTTGGCAAAGGAATCCAGATTTCACAAGAGGACCAAGCATATCAAGAGACGCTTCAATTCCATTCGGACCAAGTCCAAGTGGGAGATATAGAGATTTGCAAAATACATACGGATCTGAACGTTGCAGATCCGTTGACTAAGCCTCTTCCACGAGCAAAACATGATCAGCACCAAGACTCCATGGGTGTTAGAATCATTACTGAGTGAACTAGATTATTGACTCTAGTGCAAGTGGGAGATCAAGGAAATATGCCCTAGAGGCAATAATAAAGTTATTATTTATTTCCTTATATCATGATAAATGTTTATTATTCATGCTAGAATTGTATTAACCGGAAACATAATACATGTGTGAATACATAGACAAGCGAGTGTCACTAGTATGCCTCTACTTGACTAGCTCGTTAATCAAAGATGGTTATGTTTCCTAACCATAGACATGAGTTGTCATTTGACTAACGGGATCACATCATTAGGAGAATGATCTGATTGACATGACCCATTCCGTTAGCCTAGCACTTGATCGCTTAGTATGTTGCTATTGCTTTCTTCATGACTTATACATGTTCCTGTAACTATGAGATTATGCAACTCCCGTTTACGGAGGAACACTTTGGTACTACCAAACGTCACAACGTAATCGGGTGATCATAAAGGAGTACTACAGGTGTCTCCAAAGGTACTTGTTGGGTTGGCGTATTTCGAGATTAGGTTTTGTCACTCCGATTGTCGGAGAGGTATCTCTGGGCCTTCTCGGTAATACACATCACATAAGCCTTGCAAGCATTACAACTAATGAGTTAGTTGTGAGATGATGTATTACGGAACGAGTAAAGAGACTTGCCAGTAACGAGATTGAACTAGGTATTCGATACCGACGATCGAATCTCGGGTAAGTAACATACCGATGACAAAGGGAACAACGTATGTTGTTATGCGGTCTGACCGATAAAGATCTTCAGAGAAAATGTAGGAACCAATATGGGCATCCAGGTCTCGCTATTGGTTATTGACCGGAGATGTGTCTCGGTCATGTCTACATTGTTCTCGAACCGTAGGGTCCGCACGCTTAAGGTTTCGATGACTGTTATATTATGAGTTTGTGTATTTTGATGTACCGAAGGTTGTTCGGAGTCCCGGATATGATCACGGACATGACGAGGAGTCTCGAAATGGTCGAGACATAAAGATTAATATATTGGACGGATATATTTGGACACGGAAAGGTTCCGGAGAAGTTTGGAGCTCCGGAGGTTACTGAACCCCGGGAGGTATATGGGCCTTATTGGGCCCATGTAGGAGGAAGGAGAAGGAACAAGGGAGGCGCGCCCCAAGCCCAATCCGAATTGGGGAAGGGGCGGCCCCCTTTCCTTTCTCCTTTCCCTCTTCCTATTCCTACTACTAGTACTACTTCCTAATACTAGTACTCCTTCCTTCCCCTCCAAATAAGATAAGGAAGAGAGGAAACCTACTTGGAGTAGGTTTCCCCTCCTATGGTGCGCCCCCCTTGTGGCGGCCACCTCCTCCCTCCCTCCTTTATATACGGGGGAGGGGGGGCACCCTAGGACACACAAGTTGATCCTTGAGATCGTTCCTTAGCCGTGTGCGATGCCCCCCTCCACCATATTCCACCTCGGTCATATCGTAGCGGTGCTTAGGCGAAGCCCTGCGTCGGTGAAACATCAAGATCGTCACTGCGCCGTCGTCTTGTGGAACTCCCTCTCCCGGAGCTTTGCTGGATCGGAGCCCGAGGCGTCATCAAGCTGAACGTGTGCCAAGAACTCGGAAGCGCCGGAGTAACGGCGCTGGGATCGGCTGGATCGCGAGGAGAACGTCTGACTACTTCCTCTACGTCATCATCGACTCGGAGGTGCCGGAGTAATGCAACCTTTGGGATCGGCAGGATCGCGAGGAGAACGTCGACTACTTCCTCTACGTTGTGATCGCTTCCGCCACGGTCTCGAGTGCGTAGACAACACTCTCCCCTCTCGTTGCTATGCCATCACCATGGTCCTGTGTGTGCGTAGGAAATTTTTGAAATTACTGCGTTCCCCAACAGTCCCGGATATCCGGCCAACACAAAAACTGCAGGCGCCCCAAAAGTAAAACATCCATAACTTTCTCATCCGGACTCCGATTTTGATGATCTTGGGCTCGTTTTGAAGCTATGAAAAAGCTTCAGGTCCTCACATAGAGAACCACCCAAGATAAACCAAAATGGAGGATGCAAAGCATGCAAAGGTTAGATCATATATTTTGGGGAACCTAGTTGGCTATGGATTTATTTGGTATATAGGATATGAGTGGAATTGTGTTGGATAGGAGTGAAATATGCCTATGTTGGAATATGATGTGAGGAAGTAGAAATAGAAGATGTTGACTTGAGCAAATCTAGCACTAACCCCTTTGATCCCCTCTTAATAGTGCGGGATCCCTATAACTCAAGAAACATAAAAGAGCTATACTACATAGCTATCGAGAACCATTCTTGAGTGTATATTTTTCTTCGTGGTCATCTCTCCACAACACTAACGCCAAAGGAACTAATACCATTGACTCAAGCCTTTAACTTGAGCTTGATGTTTATGTTTCTTCTTGGCTCAAGTTGAAGACAAGACATTGGTGAAGTCTTCAAGTAGCTCCCACATATGGGAGTCCTTGCTTTGTATTCATCTTCACTTGCCCATCATGTGATCATCCACAAGCTTCAAGCATGTAATCCCTCGGGATGGTTATCTTGAACTTGCCCTTATCAACCATGATCACCAACACTTGATGTTATCCTCTCATAGACACTTGAAATATCTCTCTCTCTCGATGCGAGCCCATGATAATCACCTAACCCTCGAAAACATAGACAACACATAGTATGGGTTAGTACACGAGTGCAATTGATAATTTCGTATCATACCACAAGATCTTATGTGGTGCATCATTTGCTCGTGTGTTGACCATTTAGAGTTCAATCTCTGAACTTCAACTTGGTCAACCGATATCTCTACTCCATGCTTAATCTTGACGTCATGAAGGATATATTGAATTCTTCACTTGAATAGCTTGCTCAATCATGTCTCAACACATGAGTCCATTATGATCATATCTTTGAGCCACTCCTAGAATTCATCATTCGAATCATCCTTTTTAAGATCTTGATCCATTATGGCTCAAACCATAGCTCTAAGCATGACAACCCTTAAGATACTCCAATGAACTCCATTTTGATCATCTCGATATACTTGTTGCTTAAAAGGAGTTTTCTTCCATTATTCTTCAATCATTTTCCAATGGGACTAATCTTCAAATGTATATCTCAATGCAAACATTAGTCCATAAGGATTGTCATTAATTAATTACCAAAACCACACATGGGGACTACATGTACTTTCAATCTCCCCCATTTTGGTAATTGATGACAATATCAACAAGAGGGTTTATATAATGAATTTTTAAACAATCATGCAATTTATCCGAGGATAAATTGTATACTTGGGATGGTTGTACTATCATCAAGACACTACATAAGCATTTGATGATAGTACACCCATAGTATATAGAGCAAACTCCCCCAAAATATATGCATGTGTGAATGAACTTTCAATGTCATTGCATATATTGGTTGACATAACCTAGGAGGAGATTTCTCTATATACAATACTCATTCATGCAATAAGAATATATAACAAGGGTAGATATGCATGAGTGACAACAAGAACTACAAAAGATATTTATCTTAAACCCTCTAAACTTCTCCCCCATTGGCACCAAATGCCAAAATGGAAGACAAAACATCTAGCAGACCAATATAGTATGAGTTTTTTCAATCAGATACGAAGATATGAACTTTTTCATGTATAAAAATTTCTATGTGGCCAATAATAATCAAGATATGTATCCATAAAGAAACTCATATACACAAAAAGAAAGGTTGCAATTGATAAGAACATGATATCCACAAGTGAATCCACTATTATACAACTTGAGCCTAGTCATAATAGCAAGGTACATGGCACGAAGCTCATGGCACAAATTGATCTCATTTGCATAACACAAAGTGAAGCAAGCAATCAAAAGATCCGACGAGCCAAAAGGATAAAAGAACATTACGATTTGGGTAAAGGAGTGTTCTAAGGAAAATAGAGAAGCTCCCCATGATTTGTGCACAAGTTAGATTTTTTTATTTGGGTACAAGTGCACAAAATAGGATCATCACTCCCCCAAAATCAATAGGAACACACAACAATTGCAAGCAAACATAGATAAGAAAAGAAGCCTAGCATTTGCAACAAACATATGGTTGAGCAACATGTACATGAGGCAACCTAAGAATAGGCACAGCCAAAGCGATGTGTGTGAGTCACGTCAAAGCACTTGAGAAGACTAGTATAAGGATGAGAATTAAGCATCAACATAGCCTTGAGTAAATGAGATACAAGGTGCAAGACATGTCCTTCCCACACACACGAAGTTAAGAAAGTCACACACACATCAAGCAAATGGGTTCACAAGCTCACTAATAGCAAACTAAAAATCAAAGCTTGTGACAACCCATGATGAAGATAGGAAATAATAGGCTTGTCAAGACAAGCATGAGGACAACAATCTTCACCAAACATGAGTGCACTAAGATGCAAAGAGGTAAGACATGCACTCATTCAACAAATGCTTCCATGGAGCCACCAAAAAGATATAAAAAGTGAATGAAATGGTGGACATGAAAGAATAGGGATGTCAACTAGAGATGTAACTTCTCTCACGTGTATAAGATACTAGGTAGATGATATCCACAAACAAGGATGTACACATAAAATACTTACAAAAGGAAGGAATAAGATATCCAAACGGGAGTCATAAAATATACCAATGAGATCTTTGGTTGAAAGCATAACACATGGCTTAATATAATCTTATTGTATATTAATGAACTCCAAACACACAACCATCAAAGACATCACAACTAGCAACAAGAGATCATTGTTGGGATGCTTTGAGAAAGGAAACAAGTATCACAGGAACGAGTCAAGAAATTCATGCCATGATGCAACCTACACAAGGCTGACCTCATATATATATATATATATATATATATATATATATATATATATATATATATATATATATATATGCATGAAGTAAATACTTGTTACCGAGATAGCATTGGTATGAAGTTGTAGATCAATAAAATGTCCAAGCTTGGCTCTAATTTCCTCATAGTGCCACCACCTTCATGAATAAGCCAAGCACCCAATGCTTCTCAAATGTACCTAAAACATTTTAAGTACAATATGGTCCCCAAACTTATTGGGTCCGGCGTAGTTAGCATAACTACAACACATAGGGTAAAACCACTTAAATATGTGCCTATTGATATGAATTTGAATTTCATGCACATCATAGCTATTAAGAATTTGATGGATTTACCATATATATATTGGATCAAATAAGGCAAACAAGGCATGTGAATTTACACATAGTAAATATGCATGCACAAGCCTACCAAAATCCAGGGAGATACAAATTGGACAAATGACCACATAACTGTTAATACTTCCAATAACATCACTAGTCATTCATGTTGTCCAAAATGAATCAAAGTGACAAATCAACATATGATAGCACACAAAGTTCAACATATGAACCAAGGAAAAAACAATGAGCATATAATATATGCATTGCACACATACTCATAGGAATATCCCACTCAAGTAGATATAGGACACTATAAACAATGAGATAACAAACTCTCATATAGAGCAATAAGATGAATTCGAACAAAATGGTATTTCGGGTTATCATTCGGTGTAGAAACCAAATATGTACATGATCATCTATACTAACACAAGCATAACATCAGAGTTTAGAAATAACCACAATGCTTGGATAGCATGATATTAACATTCCAACTAGATAGATCATCATGTAAAGCAATAATTGGAATAGCTTTAATCAAATGATTTTCCAAATATGATTTTAAAGATAACCATGGGCAAAACCACATAAGAATGCCATATCGTAAACAAGACATTGCATGTCACGGAGATATAAGATAATCTCAAATATAAATTCTAAGTGGCATCCCTCAATTGTTCATATTAACAAGGATTGTGATATGCACAAAGCATATCACTCCCCATAATATGATGATCCATGTATTATCCACAAGAAGCAAATGAAACCCAACTAAGGATAATTAATGGATGAGAATTTGAGTATCAAATGAGCTTTACATACCTCATAGTAACTAGATAATATTGCACTAACAATACTAGGTGGTGTCCCACATACATACACATTTAAGGTTTGTGATATCCATAAAACATAGCACTCCCGCATAATGAGATGATCCAGCCAAGGAAGATTCAACTAATGAAGCAATAAAGGCTTGAAACCACACACGCACAAATATATGAAGTGCATTGCAACCGCAAAGAGGAGCATTGGATTGATAGATATGATGATAATCCACTTGACTTGGCATTAACCATAACATATGGTGAAAATAGTTTTATTCATGAAGTAGCCATGTCTCCAATGCCCTCCACACACCTATTGATCAAGTTTGAGCTTGATGGTCCCCAACCAAGTTGGGTCCTAAGAAGTTAGTAACAATAGGCTTGGCAACCCAAATGGTCTTGTCCACTTTCAAACTTCTTTGGGAACCCACAAACTTGGCAAACACATTGCCAAAAATATCCCTTCTTAGCGAATAATGATTATTGACTATAGGAGGCTTAGATATGTTACCGTTGGGACAAGATGAAGCTATGTGTCCCTTCTTACGGCAAATATAGCAACATGTGCTCCCCTTTCTCTTCTTCTTTACCTTTTCAACTTGGAGAGCATTATCTTGATTAGGCATGGGAAGAGGCCTTTCATTATCTTGATATTGAACTTGAGGCCACTTCCCTTGATGCTTCACATTTGAAGCCTTCTTCTTTAATGGACAAGATCTCACATGGTGTCCAACATTCTTGCACTTGAAGCAAGTAATGTTGGCCGAATTCTTGACTTGATCTTGTCCCTTCTTCTTGTTCTTGGACTTCTTCTTGTTGGAGATGAAATCAAGTCCTATTTTGTCTTGAGGGTCCTTTTGCACACTCAAGATATTATCACAAAATTTTTCCAAGTCTTTCTTCAAACTAGTGACTTGGGCCTTGAGCTCTTTATTTTCCTCTACAAGGTTAGTATTAATAAAAGAACTAGAGGAAGTAGAAGCTTCATTGTTAGAGCAACAAGGCATGGTGAGCAATTCATTACAAGATGTACCAATATCATGTAGAGAGGAATTGCAAGGACTAGCACATGACAATAAGGCATTTCGAGTAGAAGATGTGCTAATATCCACATGAGACTCACATTATTTTACCTTGGTGACCATGGCCTCATGAGCTAACTTTAACTCATCATGAGAGATTAGAAGATCCTCATGGGTGACTGAGAGCTTTTTATGACTTTCTCCCAATTTCCCATAGTTTCTATTTAGCAAATCAAGTTGAGTCCTTAGCTCAACATTTTCTTTTAATATTGATGCTTCACACAAGATAGAGTTAGTAGCACAAGAATCATTATCAATATGAGAGTAGCATGTACAAGCCATAGACTCCGCATGAGTAGCTTGAAGTTCCTCATGAGACTTAGAGAGTTTGGTGAGCTCTCCTTTGACCTTCTTGTAGTCAAGGTCAAGGTGCTCAAAATCCTCTTTAAGTTTACAATGAGTAACTTCAATCTCTTCTTTAAAGACCTCAAGTCACTAAGACATTGATGAGCCATAGCAAGTTCGTGTTCAAATTGTTCACTTTTGCTTGCTCGTAAAGAAATAAGTCGTTACGCTTTTTGAAAGCAAGCAAGAACATCTTGGAGCCTTTTATAAGTGTTATTTTTAGCTCTGAAGAGTTTTCCCAATCTCATAGAGATTTTGAGTCAAGACTTCATCATCTTCCTCATTACAACTATCATCATTATCACTAAGAGAAGATGATACCTCATCATTACCTCTTGCCATGAGGCACATGTGAACAAAAGGGGTTGATGATGATTCTTTTGGAGAAGAGGGTTCTTCATCAATCAAGCATGCCTCATCTTTCTTGATTTCCTCTACATGGTTAGTCATAGAACAACTAGAGGAAGCCAAAACATTTATATCATGGAAACATGGGAGATCAAGAATATCATCACAAATGAGCTTAACACCATCATTACAGGATATTTCTTCACTCACCATGTCATTACCTTGTGGTATGCCACATGTTGGTGAAGTGAAAGATGTTGAGGTATGCAAGTAATCAGAGGTGGAAGCAATAGAGAGCTCTTCATGATTTAAAAATGTGGAGAACTCCTCCATTAACTCCCCAAAAAGAATATTGTCTTCATGAAGATTGGACCCACCATATATATCTTCAATTTTGGTCCAAGCATCATAAGCCAACGAACAAGACGAGATTGACTTGAACACCTCGAAGGTTATAGCTTGGTGAATGATACTTAAAGCTTCACTATCAAGATGCATATCACCAAGTGATGGAGATTGTCCATCCTTTAGATTTGAATTCCCTACAACCACAATCCGCAAAGCATTTGGACCCATGGACCGAAAATGACAAAGCATGTGTAATCTCCACAAAATGTAATTTGTGCCATTAAAACAAAATGTGTCATCGTGCACAAGTTCACTAGTCGACATCGTTACTCTCTAGGCGGTTAAGCCTAATAAGGAGAGACCTTGCTCTGATACCAATTGAAAGGACCACGATGTCGCCTAGAGGGGGGGTGAATAGGCGTTTTAAATCTTTTACAAATTTGGCTATATCCAAATGCGGAAATAAACTAAGCAGATACTTTTCAAGCACAAATCCTAAATATACTAGGCTCACTAAGTGCACCAACAACTTAGCATAAACAAGATGAGAACAACGAGGATATGAGTAAGCACAAGTAAGTCACACAAACTTACTCAATTGTATATCACGAGGTATGGAAATGAATAACACACACAACCACAAGTAAGCAATACAAGCTTACACAAATTGTATCACAATATATGGAATTGAATGATACAAGCAAACTCAAGTAAGTTACACAAACTTACTTGAGCAATATCACAATATATGGAAGTTTATAACACAAGTTAGCAATTCACACTAATCACAATGTATATCAATAGTATCAAGTATGTATTGTGGAATTTGAAGTGTAGGCCTAAATAATCTCTACAAGGAAATGGCCAACACAATATAATCAACCACCACAATATAATGAGGACAACAAGATATAGTGAATGCACGGTAAAATGACCAAAGTAAACCACAAGTAAGGAGTTAGGGTTAGGGATAACCAAAGTCACGGAGACGAGGATGTATCCCGATGTTCACTTCCTTGGAGGGAAGCTAGTCACCGTTAGAGAGGTGGATGTTACCACGAAGGCACACCAACGCCACGAAGGCTCACCCTATTCTCCCTTTGAGACAACACCACAAAGGTGTTTCTCAACCACTAGTGGTAGACCTTGGGGTGGTCTCCAAACCTTCACAAACTTTCCGGGGGACAAATCACAAGTAGATTCCTCACCGAGCACTCCTACCGCCTAGGAGTCTCCAACCTCCAAGAGTAACAAGAACAAAGGGAAATGCTCAAGACTTGCTCAAATCACGAATTCCTTTGGTCAAGAGAGGGAGAGGAGTGGATCTATCACTTGATTGGAAAATCTCTCAAGAACTCTCACGAATCTCTCCGGGATCTAAGATTTGGTGTAGGAGAAGTGAGAGGAGCCTTTTGTGTTCTAGGGTTCATATGAATGTGTTGCTCAACCTTCTCCCGGTGGAAGAAGGTTATATATAGTGGTAGTGCAAATATGGCCGTTGGAGTATAAGTGGTTGTGTCGGGCGGACATCCGGCTGGGGCGGACATCCGGACGCTGTGAAGTGTGCACACATGTACGCAGAAAACAGGTTACAGGCCGGACATCTGGCGAAGCCGGACATCTGGCCAAACTTGGGGCCCGGACATCTGGCCCAAGTTGCGGACATCCGGAGGACACAACCAGCATTTCAACACGGTTCTGGACATCTACGGCCGGATTTCCGGGCCAAGTCCCGGATATCCGGCCAACACAAAAACTGCAGGCGCCCCAAAGTAAAACATCCATAACTTTCTCATCCGGACTCCGATTTTGATGATCTTGGGCTCGTTTGAAGCTATGAAAAGCTCCAGGTCCTCACATAGAGAACCACCCAAGATAAACCAAAATGGAGGATGCAAAGCATGCAAAGGTTAGATCATATATTTTGGGGAACCTAGTTGGCTATGGATTTATTTGGTATATAGGATATGAGTGGAATTGTGTTGGATAGGAGTGAAATATGCCTATGTTGGAATATGATGTGAGGAAGTAGAAATAGAAGATGTTGACTTGAGCAAATCTAGCACTAACCCCTTTGATCCCCTCTTAATAGTGCGGGATCCCTATAACTCAAGAAACATAAAAGAGCTATACTACATAGCTATCGAGAACCATTCTTGAGTGTATATTTTTCTTCGGTGGTCATCTCTCCACAACACTAACGCCAAAGGAACTAATACCATTGACTCAAGCCTTTAACTTGAGCTTGATGTTTATGTTTCTTCTTGGCTCAAGTTGAAGACAAGACATTGGTGAAGTCTTCAAGTAGCTCCCACATATGGGAGTCCTTGCTTTGTATTCATCTTCACTTGCCCATCATGTGATCATCCACAAGCTTCAAGCATGTAATCCCTCGGGATGGTTATCTTGAACTTGCCCTTATCAACCATGATCACCAACACTTGATGTTATCCTCTCATAGACACTTGAAATATCTCTCTCTCGATGCGAGCCCATGATAATCACCTAACCCTCGAAAACATAGACAACACATAGTATGGGTTAGTACACAGAGTGCAATTGATAATTTCGTATCATACCACAAGATCTTATGTGGTGCATCATTTGCGCTCGTGTGTTGACCATTTAGAGTTCAATCTCCGAACTTCAACTTGGTCAACCGATATCTCTACTCCATGCTTAATCTTGACGTCATGAAGGATATATTGAATTCTTCACTTGAATAGCTTGCTCAATCATGTCTCAACACATGAGTCCATTATGATCATATCTTTGAGCCACTCCTAGAATTCATCATTCGAATCATCCTTTTTAAGATCTTGATCCATTATGGCTCAAACCATAGCTCTAAGCATGGCAACCCTTAAGATACTCCAATGAACTCCATTTTGATCATCTCGATATACTTGTTGCTTAAAAGGAGTTTTCTTCCATTATTCTTCAATCATTTTCCAATGGGACTAATCTTCAAATGTATATCTCAATGCAAACATTAGTCCATAAGGATTTTCATTAATTAATTACCAAAACCACACATGGGGACTACATGTACTTTCACCGTCCCTGAGCGCAAGTGCCCGATGTATGGTCCGTTTATCATGTTTCTTATTGAGAAGGCTTGGGCACATGTCTATCCTAGGGTTGTGCTGGAGACTGGAGAGTTGGTTTCTCATGAGATCAAGCGTCTGAGGAAGAAGGAGAATTGGGGCACCCCGGCTCCTAGGTCTGGTTTTTCATCTAAAGCTGCTGACATGGAGACCGAGGGCGAGGCTGAGGCCGATGATGATGAGGACTATGAGCCCTTTGGAGTGGAGCCCTCTTGGGCAAAGAAGATTAAGCGCAAGACGAAGAAACTCTTCTGCATGGAGTCTCATGGTCAGTACATGTCTCATGTCTCTGAGAAGAAGGCCTGGAGCCATCACAAGGAGCTCATGCGTCACTTGGGTGTAACAGTTAACAGCGGATCTGAGGGAAGGATCACTGATGAGGAGGAGTGGGTTCAGCAGCACTGCCCGTGGACCGATTCAGACACTGAGCAATTTCCTACCAATGACGGCAGTGTAGATGATCCCGCTGGGATGTGTTGCTCGAGATCCTCAGTTTGCTATCACCTGGAGCTGTAGCAGCGCTCCTTGCCTTTTTGGTGTCTCGATGCCAAAGGTGGAGAGAGTCTAGGGATTCATGTCGTTGTCAAGTTGCGAGTGTGTGTTTGTGGTTTGTTGTGTCTTGCCTTTCTCGCAATCTTTTCTCTCGTTGTTTGCTTTGTTTTGTTGTGTGCTTGTGAGACATGGTTCCAGTTCATATGGTGTGAGACATATGCTACCTTATCCATTATTATCTATGTCCATCAAGTACTTTGGTAATTTGTGAGTTGCATGCTTATCCGGTTATATACCTTGCTCACACGTACCCTTCTGCATTTAAGCTATGTTTCTTTACATGCCGCTTAAGTTGTTGGGCTACAAAATATAGGTGAGTGTTGATCCTAATGTGTGTGAATTGCATTCCAAAGGCACCACTAGTTAGGTGCATACATTCAGGGGGAGCCCGTCTATATTTTGTAGTTCTAAGTTTATCTTTACTTTCATGTCCTATCTTTGTGCAAATCCCTGGTTCTCATCAATCCACCAAAAAGGGGGAGATTGTTAATGCATATCTCTCTCTATGTAGTTTTGGTGATTGATGACAACACGCTTGCGGACTAATCGTGTGCTTTGAGCATTTCAGAGATTCATCCTTTGGCACGAGACAATTCCTTCCCCTCGGAGTTTTAATCAAAGACGGTGTAGCCCTTTGCGTGGAAAACAAGCTTGGCGATCTGGACATTAGATCTCCTTCTTTGTAACCGACTCTGTGTAACCCTAGCCTCCTCCGGTGTCTATATAAACCGGAGGGTTTAGTCCGTAGGACAAGGACAATCATAATTATCATAGGCTAGCTTCTAGGGTTTAGCCTCTACGATCTCGTGGTAGATCAACTCTTGTAATACTCATATCATCAAGATCAATCAAGCAGGAAGTAGGGTTTTACCTCCATCAAGAGGGCCCGAACCTGGGTAAAACATTGTGTCCCTTGCCTCCTGTTACCATTAGCCTTAGACGCACAGATCGGGACCCCCTACCCGAGATCCGCCGGTTTTGACACCGACAGTGACACCTAGCCAATCTAGGAGACACCACTCTCCAAGAAGTAACAAATGGTGTGTTGATGATGAACTCCTTGCTCTTGTGCTTCAAATGATAGTCTCCCCAACACTCAACTCTCTCTCTCACAGGATTTGGATTTGGTGGAAAGAAGATTTGAGTGGAAAGCAACTTGGGGAAGCCTAGAGATCAAGATTTATGTGGTAGGAATGGAATATCTTGACCTCAACACAAGTGTAGGTGGTTCTCTCTCAGAAAATGTATGTTGGAAGTGTAGGCATGTTCTGATGGCTCTCTCCACGAATAAAGAGTGGGTGGAGGGGTATATATAGCCTCCACGAATGAGGAGTCCAGCATCCTTTCTGATGTGCATGTCTTCAGCTACTGGATGAGCATCATTATGGTCAAGAATATTGGGCTTCAACTTCCTCAAAACAAGTGAATCATCTTCTTCTTCAGCAGCTTCAGGCACTGGGGCCTTGTTCTTCTCTGCAGCAGGTATACTTCTGGTGTTCCTCTTGGGTGCAGTCTTTTGAGCTGGAGCAGCAGCCTTGGGAGCAGCTTTGGGCTTAGATGGAGCAGCCCCTGACTTAATTGCATCTCCCATGAGCTTCTGAGCTTTGGGTGCTGGTGCAGCATCCTCTTCCTCTTCATCTTCCTCATCAGAATCTCGCCTCATAGAGGGCTTGCAAAGGACTTCGGCAGTAGTTGTTCTCACCCTCTTCTTCTTCTTATCTTCACCAGCTGCTTCTCCTTCAGACTCAATGGTGAACTTCATAGTTTCACCTGTGGCAACCTTCCTAGGTTTGGATGTGGGCACTCTCCTGGCAGGTGCCTTCTTGTTCATGCCTGGCTTGGTGGTAGCAGTTGTGCCATACTCCTTTTTCAGCACCTTCTTCTTTGAAGTGACCTCATCCTAAACACAGCAATGTAGTCCTCATATTTAGAATCTGAGGTTTTCTTCTTCCTTGTCCTGGTAGCTGCCTTTGGCAAATTGCTGAGAGTGCTCCTGCTACCCTCATCTTATCTGCTTGAGGGACTAGTGCCCTCATTCAACTGAGCTTGTTCCTCTGACTTGTTCTGACTATCACTTTGATCAGATATCTTCAGGAAAACTCACTGATAGCAGACCCTGTGAATAGATATAGATGAGGTAGAATGGATGAGCATCACAAAGTACAGAGGTTTTTGCAAAACAATTGAGTCAAAAACTTAGTTTTAGTTTTCCACAGAAAGCATTTCGGAGCTACCGATTTGTAAACTCGGTGATACAGAAGCACCTTTCGGAACCTAAACTAGTGAACTCGGTCAGACCGAGTCACAGTTTGGTGGCATCGAGACTGCTAGGGTTTCATAGAGAATCGATCTCGGTCACACCGATTTGCAATTCTCGGTCAGACCGAAAATCGCATGTGCAATGGCCTGAGCCAAATCGGTGAGACCGATTTCAACAACTCGGTCGGTCCGAGATGAGTTCGGTGGAAACCTAACCCTAAATTTTCAAATCTAATCTAATCTATGGAATGCTTTCGCTGGACAGGAAGATTTCATACGTGGGAGGAATCTTGGCAAAGCAATGTGCTAGGAATCGGAGTTAAATAATAGCTCAAAGTATCAAATTCATACCCTAACTCGGCGGTGAACTTGCTACGGTGGCAACGGCGGGGCGGAATGCCATTGACGGTGCCGGAGACCAGCGGCGGGAGGTCGCTGGCGATGAGAGGACGATTCGGAGACCCGAGGAGGAAGAGCAGGCTACGCGCGGGCGAAGTGTTTCGGAAAAATTTCCAAAATTTGATCCGTGAGTATATATAGCCTGACCCTGTCGGTGTGACCGAGTGGAACAACTTGGTGGCACCAAGACGCAAAACTGCGAGCAGGTACTGCAACTCGGTGTGACCGAAAGGTTCTAATCGGTTGCACCGAGGTTCAAAACCTAGATCAACTTAGTGATCTCGGTATGACCAAAAATGGTGAATTGGTCAGACCGAAACGCACAAAGAGGTTTTGGAAGTTTAAGTCTATGACGAATCGGGGACTCTGAGTGCTCCTCACAGAGAGTGGTTCGAATCTGACTTGATCAAACTTTGTGATGTAGCATGAATAGAGTTTGAGACAAGAAGAGCATAGATAGGTAGAGAAGGTTCTTAGGCATTCTTGTCCATCCACTTGGCAAAAGAAAAGGAACCAAACAATCAAAACAACAAGTGGATGTCCTCGAATGAGTAAAACAGGAAACCAACATGCTCGCAAAATAAAATGGCAAATGAAATATGTGGCAAAGCATGCACAAACACTCTAGCATCTATCAAGCAATTGGCGATGACTAGGTCATCTATATATGAGTATATTGACTTAGGAGTCAAATGAGAACATTTTATCATAGGTCATACTCATCGTTTAAGCACAAGTGGGGTTACCACTTTTACATAAAGCATTGTTGAGTTCACACCATTAGAGTTGCTTTAGCTCAATTCTTAGAGTAAAGCTCCCCCTAGATGTGAGATCCCCCCTAAGAGGGATGAACTAACCTTGGGTTTTGTCGATGATGACTTCATGTAGGTGTTGAAGATGTGGATGCTCAATGTTTATGTAGATCATTTGGAGCACTTTCAGTACCTACATGGGTTAGTCCCACAAGGAACAAACAAGGATATCCATACACATAGAGTGATGCACACACAAGATGATGTCCATGAAAGTATTAGGTTACCTTGTCCCTTGTCTTACCAATAAGAGGGTTTGTGACTCCTTGAACTAGTGCAAGATGTGGAAGTTGATTGCACTTGTCCTTGCCAAAATGATAGGAGTGAAGTATGTTGGCGGAGTCACCCTCAAGAACTCTCTAGTTCTTCTTCTTTGGGATCCACCATCTTGATGGGAATCCTTGGAGTTGTAGTTGTACTTGATGAAGTATAACTTTATGTAGTCTTGGGAACCCATTTGACCATGGCCTTAGGATCTTCTTCAAATGCATCAATCTCCTCTTGAAGCTTGTCCTTGCCTTTTTGCTTGTGGTCTTGTGGTGGAAGATCATCTTGAGCTTGTGTCCCTTTGAAAGAAGTAGGATCATACTTCTCTTGTTGAGGAACAAACTTCGTCTTGGGGTATTGATCTTCTTCCCACTCAACTCCATTGGCATTGAACTTTCGTTCAAAATCAACACCTTGATTCTTCCGGTGCCTTCCTTGCTTGCGTACAATTTCCTCGAATTGCTTACTTCCGGCAAGGCTCTTGTAAACACCTTTCTCTATAATTCCCTTCAATAAGCTATTTTCTTGCTCAAGTGTAACTTGGCTAAGAGAATCATAAGTGTAATCGAGAGAACTACTAGAAGCAACAACATTGGATTTAGCATGATTATTGTTACACTAGAAGAAGAATCTTTCGTGTTCTTGTTACTAGACTTGACTTATGGCATGTAAATAGATAAAAGTAAACTCTTGGCAATGTAAGAAGAACTTTTCTTGTGAAGATCATCATTGATTGCCTTTAAAACCCATGCTCTTGCTCAAGGTTGAGCTTTTCAAAGCGTAACTTCTCATGAGTCTTTAAAAGTTCTGAATGATCTTCCAGGATAGTTTCATGAGCTAACTTAAGAGTGTTTAGTTCTTTAGTTAGGCGCTCAATCTTCTCCTTATCATTGTCATTCGTTTTGTCTTGATTAGCATGATTATTTGACATTTCAACATAGTATTCATCACTAGAGTTGTCAACAAGTAAATCATCATTACCTAACAAGTCATCTTCATCACTATTGAAATCAACATACTCGGGGTGTGATACCATTGGGCCTTTAGCCATGAAGCATCTTCCAATTCCTTCATTTTGTGAGTCAAATATGTCGTAGGAGTTGGTTGACACAAGTGCTACACCGGCAACACCTTCATCTTGAGTATCTTCGGAGTCGGAGTGATAGCTTCTCTCGGAGTGATTGTCGAAGTCAGAGCTGGATACCCATTCACCAACATGAGCTTGATGTCTTCGTTTTGTGTAGCTCCTTGATGACTTTTCCTTCCTTTCCGAATCCTTGCTTCTCCGGGATGTTCTTCGTTCATAACGATCATCTCTACTCCTTCTTTCTCTTGATGGTGATTCTTCTCTTCTACTCCTTCTTTTTGGAGAATCTTCTCTTCTTTTGTAGGGAGCCGTACACTCATTGGAATAGTGTCCGGGTCTTCCACAATTGTAGCAATTACGCTCACGACTAGAAGATCTTTTTTCATTGTAGGACCTTGACTTGGAACTTCTTTCCTTGCTTCTACTCTTGTAGAACTTGTTGAAGTTCTTCACCGTTAGGCTCAATTATTCATTGAAGGTTTGCTTCTCACTTGATGATGTGGGATCTTCACATGAGGCTTTATAAGCACCACTTGACTTGTTGTGGAGCTCTTCCTTATCCTTGAGTGACATCTCATGAGCAATAATTCTTCCAATGACTTCCGTTGGCTTGAGATCTTTGTAATTGGGCATCATTTGGATCATGCACACGGTATCATATTTTCCATCCAAGGCTCTTAGGATCTTCTTGATGACGAATTTGTCGGTCATCTCTTCACATCCTAAGCCGGCAATCTCATTTGTGATGAGAGCAAGCCTAGAGTACATTTCAGCGACGCCTTCACCATCCTTTATTTTGAACTTGTCAACTTGACTTTGAAGCACATCCAATTTGGATTCCTTGACGGAGTCGGTACCTTCGTGCATGTCAATCAAAGTCTCCCAAATTTCCTTTGCATTCTCAAGACGGCTGATTTTGTTGAATTCTTCGGGGCACAATCCGTTGAAGAGAATGTCACAAGCTTGAGCATTGTATTGCAGCATCTTGAACTCTTCCACGGTAGCTTCACGGTTCGGTTCTCTCCCATCAAAGAATTCACCTTGCAAGCCAATACACACAATAGCCCAAACGGCTGGGTTATGTCCAAGAATATGCATTTTCATCTTATGCTTCCAACTAGCAAAATCAGTACCATCAAAGTAAGGACCTCTATGGTGGTAATTTCCCTTGCTAAACGCCATACTCTCCTAGGTTGTGAAACCAAGGCTATGACCACCAAAAGCTATGGAAATAAAAGCAAATGGAAACCAAAACTATGGTACCACTTGTAGGATCGAAAGTATGTCTAGAGGGGGGTGAGTAGACTACTTGACCAAAAAAATCTAGCTTTTTTCCCAATTTTAGTTCTTGGCAGATTTTAGCAACTTAGCACAACTCAAGCAATCAACCTACACATGCAATTCTAAGAGTATAGCAGTGGAATGTAAATAATTGCATATGAAGGTAAAGGGACGAGTTTGAGGAGGTAAACGCAATGTTGACACGGAGATTTTTTTATTCGTGGTTCCGATAGGTGGTGCTATCGTACATCCACGTTGATGGAGACTTCAACCCACGAAGGGTAACAGTTGCGCGAGTCCACGGAGGGCTCCACCCACGAAGGGCCCACGAAGAAGCAACCTTGTCTATCCCACCATGGTCGTAAGCCCACGAAGGACTTGCCTCACTAGGGTAGATCTTGGCGAAGTAGGCGATCTTCTTGCCCTTACAAACTCCTTGGTTCAACTCCACAATCTTGGACGGAGGCTCCCAAGTGACACCTAGCCAATCTAGGAGACACCACTCTCCAAGAAGTAACAAATGGTGTGTTGATGATGAACTCCTTGCTCTTGTGCTTCAAACGATAGTCTCCCCAACACTCAACTCTCTCTCATAGGATTTGGATTTGGTGGAAGGAATATTTGAGTGGAAAGCAACTTGGACAAGGCTAGAGATCAATATTTATCTGGTAGAATGGAATATCTTGACCTCAACACAAGTGTAGGTGGTTCTCTCTCAGAAAATGTATGTTGGAAGTGTAGGCATGTTCTGATGGCTCTCTCCACGAATGAAGAGTGGGTGGAGGGGTATATATAGCCTCCACACAAAATCTAACCGTTACACACAACTTACCAAACTCGGTGGGACCGAATCGTGGAACTCGGTCGGACCGATTTAGTAAATAATGTGACCGTTAGGAATTTCGGTGGGACCGATATGGTTAGGGTTAGGGCATAACGTAATCTCGGTGGGACCGATTACACAAACTCGGTGAGACCGATTTTGGTAATAGACACACAAAGAGTTGGTCAGGCAAACTCAGTGGGACCGATTCGCTCATCTCGGTTGGACCGAAACATTACGAAAGGGAAACAGTGAGTTTGCATTGCAATCTCGGTGGGACCGATCGCTCATCTTGGTTTGACCAAAACGTTACAAAGGGAAACAGAGAGATTACAATCCCATCTCGGTGAGACCGAGATCCCTATCGGTGAGACCAAAAAGACTAGGGTTTGTGGCAATGGCTATGACAGCTGAACTCGGTGGCGCCGGATAGACAGTTTCGGTGGGGCCGAGTTTGACTTTTGGTTTGGGACATATGTGGATGTGGGAAAGTAGTTGAGCATTTTTTGAGCATATCACTAAGCACTTTGAGCAAGAAACTCATTAAGCAACACCTCATACCCTGTTAATAGTATTGTCTTTTCCTATAGACTCAATGTGATCTTGGATCACCAAAATGGAAAATGTAGAGTCTTGTGCTTTGAGCGTGAGCCAATCCTTTTGTCCTTAGCATTTTGAGGGGTCCATTTTTCTCATCCATGCCATGCCAATCATTGAGCTTTCCTGGAATATTTATCTTGAAATTGCATTAGCTCAATGAGCTATATGTTGTTAGGAATTACCAAAACCACCCAGTGATAGTTGCACTTTCACATCCCCAAGCTTAGTTGCTTGCTACTTGTTTGAATATTATCTTAGGATGCCTCGGGCATCCCCAAGCTTAGCATTTTTCTTATTCTTATTCCTTCATCCATCGTAAGATAACCCAAAACTTGAAAACTTCAATCACACAAAACTCAAACAAAACCTTTGTGAGATCCGTTAGTATAAGAAACCAAACCACTACTATAAGTACTGTAGAAAACCTATTCTTATTTTGTTTTTGCATTATATCTACTGTATTCCAACTTTTCTATGGCAAAAACTCATCAAAGAAAACCATAGAATCATCAAAACGAGCACACAACGCAAAGAAAACAGAATCTGCCAAAAAAACAGAATAGTCTCAGAGTAATAGAGAATTTCGAATACTTCTGTAACTCCAAAAATTATTATATAAATTGGTGGACGTTAAGAATTTGTCTATTAATCCTCTGCAAAAAATAATCAACTTAAAATCACTCTTCTGTAAAAAAAATGACAACGAATCTCGTGAGTGCAAAAGTTTCTGTTTTTCAACAAGATCAAATAAACTTTCATCCAAGTCTTCCCAAAGGCATTGCTTGGCACAAACACTAAATAAAACACAAAAAACACAATCATCACAGTAGCATAATTGTGCTAACACTCAAGAATAGAAAGCAAAAAGCAAAAATAAATTTTATTCATTGGGTTGCCTCCCAACAAGCGCTATCGTTTTACGCCCCTAGCTAGGCATAGCGCGTAGGATCTAACCATTTTCATCCTTGTTCTTTTGAAATCAAAGGGAAAATTTCCTATCAATGGCATTTAATTTTCTATTTTGAGAATGCACATGGCCATTGATAGCGGAGGAAAGATTAAGCACGTTGCAAAAACTCGTATCTAAACTAGCCTTCATCTCTTTGATTATTTCATTTTGATAAAAATACATAAGGGTAGTTGATTCAACATTTTCTCCCTTGGGGTGCCCAAATATAATTTTTATCTTTTCATAAGTATCAATGGCATCCCCTTCAAGAAAACCGTTTTCAAAAATAGAATCCAAAACTTTCTTGAAGGAAGAAGGTAAACCAACATAAAAACTCTTCAAGTATATCTCTATCTAATATTGGGCCACATAGCTAGCTCGAATTCTCAACGGCCTATCCCAAGCCTCCTTCAAAGATTCATCAAGCAAATAGCGAAAAATTCCAGGATCATCTTCATCACAATTGTTAAGATTTTCCTTAACAACCCCGGTAGATCCTTCCATAGCATCATTTTTTATGAGCTTAGAGAGGACCGAGGGGCTATCCAAAGCATTAAAACTCGGAAGAAAACCCTTAGCCTTTTTAGGTTTGGCCATGGCGAGAAAAACGACGAACGAAAGAGAGGGCGAATAAAACGGCAATTTTTTGTGAAGTGGGGGAGAATAAAATGAGAGGCAAATGGCAAATAATGTAAATTGCGAGGAGATGAGATTTGTGATTAAGAACCTAGTTGATGTTGAAGATCCTTCCCGGCAATGGCGCTAGAAATTCCTTTTGATGTCTGCTAGAACTACGTCGGTAATTTCCCAAAGAGGAAGGAATGATGCAGTATAGCGGCAGTAGGTATTTCCCTCAGTGATGAGACCAAGGTTATCGAACCAGTAGGAGAACCTCCTCACACCACGTAAACAGCACCTGCACACAAATAACAAATACCCGCAATCCGACATGTTAAAGGGGTTGTCAATCCCTTCCGTGTACGGCGCCTCAAGTAGGCAAATAACGTGAGATAAAAAGTGGTAGATAGGATAAATAGATCGCGGAACAAATAAATTGCAGCAAGGTATTTTTGTATTTTTTATTTAATAGATCTGAAAATAAATGCAAAGGAAAATAGATCGAAAAGGCAAATATGATGAAAAGAGACCCGGGGGCCGTCGGTTTCACCAGTGGCTTCTCTCGAGAAAAGTAGCAAACGGTGGGAAAACAATTACTATTGGGCAATTGATAGAACTTCAAATAATCATGATGATATCCAGGAAATGATCATTATGTAGGCATCACGTCCAAGATTAGTAGACCGACTCCTGCCTGCATCTACTACTATTACTCCACACATCGACCGCTATCCAGCATGCATCTAGTGTATTAAGTTCATGAGAAAACGTAATAATGCAATAAGAACGATGGCATGATGTAAATGAGATCCGTTTATCTATTGCGGTAGATATAGATCTCATCTTCTTATCCTTAGTAGCAACGATACATACGTGTTGGTTCCCCTTCTGTTACTAGGATCAAGCACCGTAAGATTGAACCCACTACAAAGCACCTCTTCCCATTGCAAGATAAATAGATCAAGTTGGCGAAACAGAACCCAAATATCGGAGAAGAAATATGAGGCTATAAGCAATCATGCATATAAGAGATCAAAGAAGACTCAAATAACTTTCATGGATAAAACACAGATCTGATCATAAACTCAAAGTTCATCGGATCCCAACAAACAAACTGCCAAAAGACTTACATCATATGGATCTCCAAGAGACCATTGTATTGATAATAAACAGAGAGAGAGAGAGAGAGAGAGAGAGGAAGCCATCTAGCTACTAACTACAGACCCGTAGGTCTACAAAGAACTACTCACGCATCATAGGAGAGGCACCAATGGAATTGGTGAACCCCTCCATGACGGTGTCTAGATTGGATCTGGTGGTTCTGGACTCTGTGGCGGTTGGATCAATAGTTTGTTGACTCCCCTAGGGTTTCTGGAATATTGTGGTATTCGTGGAGCAAAGAGGCGGTTCAGGGGGCACCCGAGGTGGGCACAAACCCCCAGGGCGCGCTTGGGCCTCCTAGCGCGCCCTGGTGGGTGCTGCTCCCCTCGAGCAGCCCCTCAGGTGCTTCCTTGGCCCATTAGCTTTCTTCTGGCCCAAAAAATTACTCTAGGAGTTGTGTTGCGTTTGGACTCCGTTTGATATTGATTTCCTGTGATGTAAAAAACATGCAAAAAATAGCAACTGGCACTGGGCACTATGTCAATAGGTTAGTACCAAAAAATGATATAAAATCACTATAAAATGATTGTAAAACATCCAAGAATGATAATATAATAGCATGGAACAATCAAGAATTATAGATACGTTGGAGACGTATCAACGAGCTAGTCTAGTAGAGGCTCACTAGGGACACGGTGTTTGTTTATGTATCCTCACATGTATTTAAGTTTCCGGTCAATACAATTCTAGCATGAATAATAAACATTTATCATGAATAAGGAAATATAATAATAACAACTTTATTATTGCCTCTAGGGCATATTTCCATCACAGCGCTCAATGTTGGACCGCCCACCAACAGTCTTAGGCCATTCTCTTGCGACAATCTCTAAGAAAATATCTTTTTCGAACCAACTTAGTTCGAAAGAGAAAATATTCTTGTTACCCAAATGTGTCACTTCTCCCGAGTCAACCAACAAGGGTGTGTGGTCTAATATTTCCCTCTGCATCGTGTGCACGGACACAAGTGGGTACTTACATTCCATTCCACACTCGCAAGCACTCTATCCAACTTCTCATATGTTGGATTAGGTAACGTGTTTGCCCAAGTGAACTGTCTACCGGTTAACTCAATGTCTCTCAAGTTAAGACTCTCAACGATCGTGTTGAACATGAAGGACCAACGTCCATCAAAATTATTGTTTTTTTTCTTCTCTTCTTCTAATGATGTTAAAATTCCCTCCAACTAAAATTGGCAACCTCTTGTCCCCGCAGATCCTAACCAGATCAGCGAGAAAGTCAGGTTTAGGTTCGGGTTGGGCTGCGCCATACACAGCAACGAGAGCCCATCGGAAACCATCCAATTTTGACCTCACCTGAAACTTAACTGCATAATCACCTCGAACCATTTATATGCTACCTTGTGAGAATATGGTCTATTGTCATCATGCAACAATGCTTTAGAACAAAGTGTAAGGTGTACTTCTTTACAACAAGAATGGTTGAGTCTTTTAAAACCAAAATACTATCTACTTTGTTGTTTCTAGTATACCACCTTCTTTCTTGGACAAGGCATCCGTAGAGGGGCAGCCAACAGCGACAAACAGCCACCGATGATGGTCGCACCATGGAGGAGCCTCCATGCCCAACCACCTGCCGATGATTGGCGCATTGAGGAGGAGCCTCCATGTCCAACCACCTATCCACCACCACGCCTCTCCCCCACCGTGAGAGGGAGAGAAAGTGAGATAGAAGGAGAAGAGCCAGAGGAAGAAGACCCTCGATGTTGGTTGATTATGTGGCCACTCTCCGTATCCCCCCTCCGCTCTTGCGTTGCCAAGGTTATCTGTCGCATGACCTGATGCTATTTATTCTTTTGCTATTTACTAGCACATATGCACGTGCATTGCAAGGGGAGAAAAAATAATATGCATTTAAAGTTAGTGAGAATTATAAGTGCAAGCAAAACCCTGTGTGCACGTGAGAAATGAGCATTTAGCTTCTCGGTTTCCCTGGGTGTGATGTAATCAATCCGCTATTTTCCATTTACTAATCAAGAGCATTTACGAGTTTTGTTACGTTATCGTACGCCGGAGAAGGCCCATGAATTATTCTTTATTTATTTTGAGAAAAAGACCCATGAATTATTCAATCTACTTTTCCTTTCAATCGAGGAGATTTAAGGTATGAAATTTTCGAATATTATAGGAAATATGAACCATTTTTTAAAACCTGAACAGGTTTTGAAAATTATGTACACT
Organism: Aegilops bicornis; assembly: GCA_021605145.1. Classification (NCBI taxonomy): domain Eukaryota; kingdom Viridiplantae; phylum Streptophyta; class Magnoliopsida; order Poales; family Poaceae; genus Aegilops; species Aegilops bicornis. The sequence goes on from CM038670.1 coordinate 629,048,477, forward strand.
TTCAGGAAAACGTGAACAAAATTTGAAACATGATCTTCTTTTAAAATTCACAAACATGTTTTGAAAACACCAACTTTTTTATAAAAATATGGACATTGTTTGACTTTGTGAACAGTTTTTTTAAAACAGGATCATGTCACTAGTGCAGGATGCTGCTAATGCAACACTACGATCAGAGACCCTTTGACGAAACTGTGTGCGATGAATTAATCACAAACGGTGGTGTAAAAAAACCATCAAAAAAGCTACAAAATGTTTGTTAAGGCATATCTCTCTCTATGTAGTTTTGGTGATTGATGACAACACGCTTGCGGACTAATCGTGTGCTTTGAGCATTTCAGAGATTCATCCCTTGGCACGAGACGATTCCTTCCCCTCGGAGTTTTAATCAAAGACGGTGTAGCTCTTTCGTTTCTGTTTTGGTGGACTTGTTCCATAGGAGTCACCATACTATCAAGAGGGGTCCGCTATGGTAAGGCTAGGGTCGAATCAACACGTACACATCCTCTTCGCACCCACTGAGCCTTCCCGCTTCGATGGAGCTTCCTTTTCCTCCCTATGAGTATGTTTTGGTCTCAGCAGTAGTACCGCGGTGCCCAGCGGTAGTACCGCTCAAGAGCCACATGCGACAGTACCGCTCTGCACCGGTAGTACCACCTGGGGGTCCTCAGCCGTAGTACTGCTGCGGTACCGGCCTCCTACCGCCTTGACTCGAGGGGGTCGCGTCTCGTGTCGGATTGTGTGGCACTAAGCAGCGGCAGTAGAAGCGGTAGTACCGCTCGTGAGCGGTAGTACCGCCCTACCACCGCGGCTAGTACCGCACTGGGTCCGTTTCCTGCTCATGTTCTAGCCCTCCCAGTCTACACGGCAGTACCGCGAGGGGGAGCGGTAGTACCGCTGGGCCCAGCGGTAGTACCGTTGCCCCCTGCGGTAGTACCGCCCTCTGCGGGGCTGTTTTGGGGGGTAACGGTTGGATTGTTCCCCCCTCTATAAAAGGAGGTCTTCTTCCCCCGAAGTTCCATTGTTGCTCCAAGCTCCATTTTTGCCCGATCTCTCTCCCTAGCCAATCAAACTTGTTGATTTGCTCGGGATTGGTTGAGAAGGCCCCGATATACACTTCCACCAAGAGAAATTTGATTCCCCCAACTAATCCCTTGCGGATCTTGTTACTCTTGGGTGTTTGAGCACCCTAGACGGTTGAGGTCACCGCGGAGCCATAGTCCATTGTGGTGAAGCTTCGTGGTGTCATTGGGAGCCTCCAATTAAGTTGTGGAGATTGCCCCAACCTTGTTTGTAAAGGTTCGGTCGCCGCCTCCAAGGGCACCAATAGTGGAATCACGGCATCTCGCATTGTGTGAGGGCGTGAGGAGAATACGATGGCCCTAGTGGCTTCTTGGGGAGCTTTGTGCCTCCACAGCGCTCCAACGGAGACGTACTTCCCCTCAAAGGGAAGGAACTTCGGTAACACATCCTCGTCTCCATCGGTTCCACTCTTGGTTATCTCTTACCTTTACTTGTGCAAGATATTTTGTGTTCTATCCTTTGCTTGCTTGTGTGCTTATTGTTGTTGCATCATATAGGTTGCTCACCTAGTTGCATATCTAGACAACCTACTTTGATGCAAAGTTTAGTTTGGTAAAGAAAAGCTAAAATTAGTTAGTTGCCTATTCACCCCCCCCCCTCTAGTCAACTATATCGATACATTCAATTGGTATCAGAGCCTCATCCCTTTATTAAGGACTTTGCCATCCGAAGAGTATGGTTGACAACGTAGATGGTTGGGAGGAGCACTCCGATGTGAATTCGATCTCGTCTACGGCCGATGGGGGAACCGCGGACTCTCGTGAGGAATTCAATGCGGCGTTGGACACATTGAAAACCTCCATGACGACCGAGGTTGAAAGCATGTTTAATAAATTCTTAGAAGGCTTAAACTATCTACAGCACCGATGAAAGTGGGTGATCCCACTGACAAGGTGACGGATGCTAACTTCGACAAGGGGGAAGCTACTAGTGAAAAAGCTCCTTCTACTAGTGGTAAAAATGGCAATGGCTTCTTTCCCATGTGGAACCTCCACTTATTTATGGTGGACCGATTCCTTCCACCCATTTGAATCATGTCGGTCCTCCCCATAAGATTGTCAAAAATGAGGACTTTGATTCTTGGGTTTATCTCTTTAAGCGGCATTTGAACCATGTTAATACTAACCTTTGGAGAATCATTGAAGTAGGTTTCTATCCGCATGACCGAAGCAACTTCACTCCTCGAGAAGCCGCGGATAATCAATTCAATGAGAATGCTCTCTTCATCATCCAAGATGCAATTCCACCCGAAGATCTTGCTCATCTCCGACCCTTCACCGTGGCCAAGGATGCATGGTGGCATGTTGTTTCTCTTTATAGGGTAAGTGCTAGCATTCAACGCTCCAACTATGAAGTAGTGCAAGATTAAGCCGATGAGTTTGCCATGAAAGAAGATGAAGAACCTCGTGAGATCTATCGGAGATTGATTACTCTCGCGGTCTCACTCCGAGATCATGGGAGCAAGGATAGGGATGACAATTGGATCAAGCGCAAATTTCTCAAGGCCATGATGCCTTACCACAAGGCCATGTCCTCCGTCATTCATCAAAGGCCGGACATTCACACCTTGTCCTCAAGTGAAGTGTTGGATGAGTTTGTGGCTATGAGCATCTTGGACAAGACCGCCGACAATGCGGTGTTACGTTCTCAAAGAGCAAAGAAGCCCAACCTTGCCTTGAAGGCCAAGGTTAGTGTGGAAGAAGAGGATGATGAGGAAGAAGATGAGAGCAATCCCGAAGATACTAAGTATGATTAACATGAACACATGGCTCTCGATTCAAGGCAATTTTGGAGCAAGAAAAGTAGAAGGCCCAACTTCAACAAGAACAACTCAAGTGGCTTTAAGGGCAAGCAACGTGTGAGAACATGTTACAATTGTGTCAATGTGAGTCACTTTGTTGTGGATTGCCCTTACGAGAAGCAGGAAGACAATGGTGGCAAGCTCATCCGAAAAGACAAAGCCAAGTCTTTCCCCAACAAGAACAACTTCACCCAGAAGACTCCAACTAGAGGGTTGGTGGTTCAAGAAGAATACCATGAGGATGATGATGAAGAAGAAGATAGTGAAGCCATGGCCATGGCCTCCGTTGCCATTGCCACAACTCCACGGGTGTCCCTCTTCGACTCACCCAACAAGAACATCACCGACAAGTGTCTCATGGCTAAAGCCACCAACAAGGTAACCCCCAACATCAAAACCACCATCATTACTAATCCCTCTTTGACGGATTGCATTGATGAGAGTGAGGGGTCCAATGAGGAAGTAAATGAATTTGAGTCTTTTATGAGTAAGCTCAAGGGCAAATCCAAGAAGCACTTCGTTGCTCTCTTGGAAAAACTTGGTGGAGCCAATGACGTGATCGAGGCTCGTGAAGAAACCATCTCTAAGATGGAAGGTCATAGTCGTGACTATGCCGATGAGATATCAGATCTCTCTAATGCTCTTGAGGAAGAGTGTGGCCATCGTTTGGCTCTTGAGGAGTCACACAACGATGACCATGATAAATTAAAGAAAGATCTTGATCATGCTCTTGTTGTATCTCATGTGCTAAATTCTGAGAAGGCTAAACTTGGGGTTGACCATGCTAAACTCAAGGAGTTTGATATACTCGACAAGGCCCACAAGGTCTTGAAGGGTGCTCATGCTAGCCTCAAAGAGTCTCATGATCAACTCCAAGTGAAGCTAACCAAGGAAAAGCGACCTTTTCTCATACGGTATTAATTGATAATGCAAATGCTACTAACCCGTGTTGTGAGCATGTGCATGTTGTGGAGGAGAATGCCAAGTTGAAGGAGCAACTTGAGAAAGGCCTTGTAACATGCATACAAGGTGAGAAGAACCTCAATGACCTTTTGAGCAATCAAAAGGAAGTTGTGGCCAAGGAGGGAGTTGGGTTTGCACCCAAGTCCAAGAACAAGAAGATGAACGACAATACCAAACGACCTCCCCCTCTCAAGCAAACTTTTGTGAAGGAGGGAGAGGGTGCTCCTAAGGAGAAGAAGAACAATGTGAAGGGTGGTGATGTCAAAAAGGGAAATGCCACCCCTTCCAACAAAGCCGGTGACTTTAACCCATCTTATGTGTTGTGTCGTGCTAGTGATGGGCATGTTTATGCTAAATTTGTTGGTTCTCCTTATGAGTACATTGAATGTTCTATTTGGGTTCTTAAGACCCTTGTTACTAACATCAAAGGACCCATTACAAAATGGGTACCTAAAACAAAGCATTGATCTCTTGTAGGTATTTGCTTCTGGTGGGGGGTCATGGTTGCTCGATAGTGGAGCCACAAATCATATGACCGGAAGCAAGGACTAGGTGGTGGATGTGCACAAGATCCCTTCTATGCCCACCAACGTCGACTGGGATGATGCCTCGTCTTCTAAGGTATTGGGTCTTGGCAAGGTTGTCATTTCTCATGATCTCACGATCGAGAAAGTCATGCTTGTTGAGTCCCTTGCTTACAATCTACTTTCCATTCATCAACTTGCACTCATGGGTATTTCCACCTTCTTTGATATTGATACCGTGGCCCTCTTGTGGAGCAAGACTCTTAAAGTAGCCTTTGTTGGGCATGTCGAGAAAGGTCTTTATGTGATTAACTTTTCGGAGCGACCCACTAAGACTGCGACATGCCTAATGGCTAAAGTTGATGTGGGACGGCTTTGGCATCGCCGTTTAGCCCACGTCCATATGAGATCTTCGCAAAGTCTTCTCAAGGGGGACCATGTCCGTGGACTAACAAATGTTAGTTTTGCCAAAGATCGTGCTTGCAGTTCTTGTATCAAAGGAAAACTACATGAGAAGGCTCACCCTCCCACGACTATCATCTACTCGAAGAGACCCTTGGAGCTCCTTCACATGGATCTCTTTGGGCCTCAATACTTCGATAGTCTTGGGGGTAGAAAGTATTGCTTGGTGATTGTGGATGATTATTCAAGATACACTTGGGTATATTTCTTCAAGAGGAAGAGTGAGACTCAACAAACCGTCATCGACTTTGCAAATGAAGCTCAACGTCAACATGATGCAAAGATCTTGACAATAAGGAGTGACAATAGTACCGAGTTCAAGAACTACACCTTGGATGAGTTTCTTAGTAATGAGGGGATCAAGCATCAATATTCTGCACCATACACCCCTCAACAAAATGGTGTCGCGGAGAGGAAGAACCGGACGTTGATGGATGCGACAAGGACCATGATGGCGGAGTTCAGGTCTCCTTACAACTTTTGGGCCGAAGCCATCAACACATCATGTCATGCATCCAATCGGCTCTATCTCTGCAAAGGCTTGAACAAAACTCCTTATGAAATACTTACTGGTAACAAGCCCAACCTCAAGTACTTCCGGGTGTTCGGGTGTAAGTGTTTCATTCTCAAGAAAGGTGTTCGTTTGTCTAAATTTGAGGCTAGAGCTCAAGAGGGCATATTTGTTGGTTATGCTACAAACTCTCATGCTTACCGTGTCCTCAACAAGTCCACCGGACTCATTGAGGAGATGTGTAACGTGGAGTTTGACGAGACTAATGGCTCCCAAGTGGAGCAAAGTGGTACTTGTGATGCAGGTGATGAAATTACCCCCCCCCCCCCAAGCCATAAGAAGAATGGGTGTTGGTCATATCCTACCCATTGAGGAACCCCTTGTGGCTGAAGGAGAAGGACAATGCTCCACTCAAGTGGATCCATCACCAACCCAAGACCCACATGCTTCCGAAGAACAAAGTGAAGGCCCTCAACCTCTTGAACAAGATCAAGGGCAAGATCAACCTCAAGATGGTGATGAACCACCAAGTGATGCCCGAGGTCAAGTTCTCCCTTTCGAGCAAGTTCAAGATCAAGAGCAAGCTCAAGATCAAGAACAAGCTCAAGATGGCGCTCAAGATGATCAAGTTACCCCACCTCCTTTCACATCCGAGGAGGAACTAGAGCGTCGTGCCGTGAAGATCGCTTCCAAGCTCACTACCAAAGGTCATCTCATGGAGAATGTGGTTGGAAGCCTAAGAAAGGGGGTAAGCACTCGTAGACAATTAGCAAACTATTGTGAAAATCATGCGTTTGTTTCTTGTGTCGAACCCCAAAAGGTTTATGAGGCGCTCGAGGATCCGGATTGGCTCAATGCCATGCATGAAGAGCTCAACAACTTCGAGCACAATCAAGTATGGAAGTTAGTGCCAAGGCTGACCGGGAATCATAATGTCATTGGAACCAAGTGGATATTCAAGAACAAGAAAGATCCTCATGGGATCATTTTTCGCAACAAAGCTCATTTGGTGGCACAAGGCTACTCCCAAGTCGAGGGTATCGACTACGGTGAAACCTTTGCTCCTTGAATCTATTCGTTTGTTGATTGCCTATGCTTCTCATCATAATTTCAAGCTGAAACAAATGGATGTGAAGAGTGCTTTTCTTAATGGTCCCATTAATGAGTTGGTGTATGTCAAACAACCCCCGGGGTTCGAGGATCCCTATTTCCCCGATCATGTGTACCAACTCCACAAGGCGCTCTATGGCCTTAAACAAGCCCCACGTGCGTGATATGAGCATCTTACGGAGTTGTTACAAGATCGTGGGTTCGAAATCGGGAAAATTGACTCCACTCTTTTTACTAAGAAGGTCAAAGGGGAGTTGTTTGTGTGCCAACTATATGTTGATGATACTATTTTTGGTCCCCCTTGATACGTCCATTTGCATCATGCTTTTATATCGATATTTATTGCATTATGGGCTGTTATTACAAGTTATTTCACAATACTTATGGATATTCTCTCTTATTTTACAAGGTTTATCATGAAGAGGAGAATGCGGTAATTTGGAATTCGCTAGAAAAGGAGCAAATATTGAAACCTATTACGCACAGCTCCAAAAGTCCTTAAACTCCACTAAAGTCATTTTTGGACTTAATAATAATTATCGAGCGAAGAAAGTACGGAGGGGCCCACACCACGGCCAGAGGGTGGGCGCCCCCTCTTGGGCGCGTCCCCATGTCTCCTGGGCCCCCTGGTGGCCCTCCGGTGCCCATCTTCTGCTATATGAAAGCTTTTACCCTGGAAAAAATCATAAGCAAGCTTACGGGACGAGACTCCGCCGCCACGAGGCGGAACCTTGGCGGAACCAATCTAGGGCTCTGGCGGGCTGATGCATCGGGAAACTTCCCTCAGGGGGAAATCATCACCATCGTCATCACCAACGATCCTCTCATCGAGGAGGGTCAATCTCCATCAACATCTTCACCAGCACCATCTCCTCTCAAAACCCTAGTTCATCTCTTGTATCCAATCTTGTATCGAAACCACAAATTGGTACCTGTGGGTTGCTAGTAGTGTTGATTACTCCTTGTAGTTGATGCTAATTGGTTTACTTGGTGGAAGATCATATGTTCAAATCCTTAATGCATATTAATACTCCTCTGATCATGAACTTGAATATGCTTTGTGAGTAGTTACATTTGTTCCTGAGGACATGGGTGAAATCTTGCTATTAGTAGTCATGTGAATTTGGTATTCGTTCAATATTTTGATGAGATGTATGTTGTCTCTCCTCTAGTGGTGTTATGTGAACGTCGACTACATGACACTTCACCATTATTTGGGCCTAGACGAAGGCATTGGGAAGTAATAAGTAGATGATGGGTTGCTAGAGTGACAGAAGCTTAAACCCTAGTTTATGCGTTGCTTCGTAAGGGGCTGATTTGGACCCACTGGTTTCATGCTATGGTTAGGTTTACCTTAATACTTCTTTTGTAGTTGCGGATGCTTGCAATAGGGGTTAATCATAAGTGGGATGCTTGTCCAAGAAAGGGCAGTACCCAAGCACCGGTCCACCCACATATCAAATTATCAAAGTACCGAACGCGAATCATATGAGCGTGATGAAAACTAGCTTGACGATAATTCCCATGTGTCCTCGGGAGCGCTTTACTCATTATAAGAAATTGTCCAGGCTTGTCCTTTGCTAACAAAAGGATTGGGCCACCTTGCTGCATTTTATTTACTTTCATTGCTTGTTACCCGTTACAAATTATCTTTTCACAAAACTATCTCATACCTACAATTTCAGTGCTTGCAGAGTATACCTTACTGAAAACCGCTTGTCATTTCCTTCTACTCCTCGTTGGGTTCGACACTCTTACTTATCGAAAATACTATGATAGATCCCCTATACTTGTGGGTCATCAAGACTCTTTTCTGGCGCCATTGCCGGGAGTGAAGCGCCTTTGGTGAGTGGAACTTGGTAAGGAAACATTTATATAGTGTGCTGAAATTTTCTGTCACTTGTTACTATGGAAACTAATCCTTTGAGGGGCTTGTTCGGGGCATCTTCGCCCCGACCAGTAGAGCAAAGAGTTGCTCCTCAACCTACTGAACCTACTGAAAATGTTTACTTTGAGATTCCTTCGAGTGTGATAGAGAAACTGCTAGCTAATCCCTTTGCAGGAGATGTAACATTGCATCCCGATTTACACCTTATCTTGGTGGATGAAGTTTGTGGATTATTTAAGCTTGCAGGTATTCCCGATGATGTTGTCAAGAGGAAGGTCTTCCCTTTTATCTTTGAAGGGAGATGCATTGACATGGTATAGGCTATGTGATGATACGGGATCCTGGAACTATAAATGATTGAAGTTGGAATTTCACCAGAAGTTCTACCCTATGCATCTTGTTCATCGTGATCGTAATTACATATATAATTTATGTCCTCGCGAAGGAGAAAGCATCGCTCAAGCTTGGGGGAGGCTTAAGTCCATGTTATATTCATGCCCCAATCATGAGCTCTCAAGAGAAATGATTATTCAAAAAATTTATGCTCGGCTTTCTCTCAATGATCGCACCATGCTTGATACTTCCTGTGCTGGTTCTTATATGTTGAAGACTATTGAATTCAAGTGGGATTTATTGGAAAGAATTAAACGCAACTCTGAAGATTGGGGTTCGGCGATGGTAAGGAGTCATGTATGACACCTAAGTTTGATTGTGTTAAATCTTTTATGGATACCGATGCTTTTCGTGGATTTAGCGCTAAATATGGACTTGACTCTGAGATAGTAGCTTCTTTCTGTGAATCTTTTGCTACTCACGTTGATCTCCCTAAGGAGAAGTGGTTTAAATATAATCCTCCCATTGAAGTAAAAGTAGTTGCACCTATTACAGTTGAAGAAAAGACTATCACTTATAGTGATCCTATTGTTCCTACTACTTATGTTGGGAAACCCCCTTTTCCTGTTAGAATAAAGGATCATGCTAAAGCTTCAACTGTTGTTCGTAAGAGTAATACTAGAACATATACACCTCTTGAGCAAATTAATGTTGAACCTAGTATTGCTATGGTTAAAGATCTCTTGGATGATAATATAGATGGGCATGTTATTTACTTCTGTGAATAGGCTGCTAATATTGCTAGACCAGATGCTAAGATACATAGACCTGTTGTAGGCATGACTGTTATTTCTGTTAAAATAGGAGATCATTGTTATCATGACTTATGTGATATGGGTGCTAGTGCTAGTGCAATACCTCATTCCTTATATGAAGAAATTACGCATGATATCGCACCCGCTGAAATAGAAGGTATTGATGTTACTATTAAGCTTGCTAATAGAGATACTATTGCACCAGTTGGGATTGTCAGAGATGTTGAAGTCTTGTGTGGGAAAGTTAAATATCCTGCTGATTTTCTTGTTCTTGGTTCCCCACAAGATGACTTTTGTCCCATTATATTTGGCAGACCCTTCTTGAATGCTGTTAATGCTAGGATTGATTGCAAAAAGGATGTTGTTACAATTGGCTTAGGGGATATGTCTCATGAGTTTAATTTTGCTAAGTTTCGTAGACAATCCCGTGATAAAGAATTGCCTAGTAAGGATGAAATTATGGGTCTTGCTTCTATTGTCGTTCCTCCTACTGATCCGTTAGAACAATATTTGCTAGACCATGAAAATGATATGTCTATGAATGAAAGAAGGAAAATAGATGAAGTATTCCTTCAACAGGGTCCTATTCTGAAACACAACTTACCTGTTGAAATCCTAGGGGATCCCCCTCCACCCAAGGGTGATCCCGTGTTTGAGCTCAAACCTTTACCTAATAATATTAAATATGCTTATCTTGATGAAAATAGGATATATCATGTTATTATTAGTGCTAACCTTTCAGAGCAAGAAGAGGAAAGATTATTGAAAACTCTTAAGAAGCACAGTGCTGCTATTGGATATACTCTGGATGATCTTAAGGGCATTAGTCCCACTCTATGCCAACACAAAATAAAATTGGAGAAAGATGCCAAACCAGTTAGAGATCCTCAACGACGGTTAAATTCTAAGATGAAAGAAGTGGTAAGAAAGGAGATACTAAAGCTCCTAGAGGCAGGTATAATTTATCTCGTTGATGATAGTGATTGGGTAAGTCCTGTCCATTGTGTACCTAAAAAGGGAGGTATTACAGTCATTCCTAATGATAAAGATGAATTGATTCCGCAAAGAATTATTACAGGTTATAGGATGGTAATTGATTTCCGTAAATTAAATAAAGCTACTAAGAAAGATCATTACCCTTTACCTTTTATTGATCAAATGCTAGAAAGACTATCCAAACATACACATTTCTGTTTTCTAGATGGTTATTCTGGTTTCTCTCAAATACATGTGTCAGCAGAGGATCAATCAAAAACTAATTTTACTTGCCCTTTCGGTACTTTTCCTTATAGATGTATGCCTTTTGGTTTATGTAATGCACCTTCTACCTTTCAAAGATGCATGATGGCTATATTCTCTGACTTTTGTGAAAAGATTTGTGAGGTATTCATGGATGACTTCTCCGTTTATGGATCCTCTTTTGATGATTGCTTGAGCAACCTTGATCGAGTTTTGCAGAGATGTGAAGACACTAGTCTCGTCTTGAATTGGGAAAAGTGTCACTTTATGGTTAATGAAGGCATTGTCTTGGGGCATAAAATTTCTGAGAGAGGTATTTAAGTTGATAAAGCTAAAGTTGATGCTATTGAAAAGAAGTCGTGTCCCAAGGACATTAAAGGTATAAGAAGTTTCCTTGGTCATGCCGATTTTTATAGGAGGTTCATTAAGGAATTTTCTAAAATCTCTAGGCCTCTGACTAATTTATTGCATAAAGATATTCCTTTTGTCTTTGATGATGATTGTGTAGAAGCATTTGAAATACTTATGAAAGCTTTGATCCTTTGCACCTATTGTTCAAATGCACCTGATTGGAATTTACCCTTTGAAATTATGTGTGATGCTAGTGATTATGTTGTAGGTGCTATTCTAGGGCAAAGAGTTGATAAGAAATTAAATGTTATCCAGTATGCTAGTAAAACTCTTGATACTGCCCAGAGAAATTATGCTACTACCGAAAAAGAATTCTTAGCAGTCGTATTTGCATGTGATAAGTTCGGACCTTATATTGTTGAGTCTAAAGTTACTATTCACACTGATCATGCTGCTATTAAATATCTTATGGAAAAGAAAGATGCTAAACCTAGACTTATCAGATGGGTTCTCTTGCTCCAAGAATTTGATTTGCATATTATTGATAGAAAGGGAGCTGAGAACCCCGTTGCAGACAACGTATTTAGGTTAGAGAATGTTCTTGATGACCCACTACCTATTGATGATAGCTTTCCTGATGAACAATTAGCGGTCATTAATGCTTCTCGTACTCCTCCATGGTATGCTGATTATGCTAATTACATTGTTGCTAAATTTATACCACCTAGTTTCACATACCAGCAAAAAAAAGTTATTTTATGATTTAAGACATTACTTTTGGGATGAACCACACCTTTATAAAGAAGGACTAGATGGTGTTATTAGACGTTGTGTACCTGAGCCTGAACAGGAACAGATCCTACGTAAGTGTCACTCCGAACCATATGGAGGACACCACGCTGGAGATAGAACTGCACATAAGGTATTGCAATCCGGTTTTTATTGGCGTACTCTCTTCAAAGATGCCCATAAGTTTGTCTTGTCTTGTGATGAATGTCAAAGAATTGGTAATATTAGTAGATGTCAAGAAATGCCTATGAATTATTCTCTTGTTATTGAACCATTTGATGTTCGGGGCTTTGCTTATATGGGACCTTTTCCTGCCTCTAATGGATATACACATATTTTAGTTGCTGTTGATTACGTTACTAAGTGGGTAGTGGCTATTCCAACTAGTAGTGCTGATCATAACACCTCTATTAAGATGCTTAAAGAAGTTATTTTTCCGAGGTTTGGAGTCCCTAGATATCTCATGACTGATGGTGGTTCACATTTTATTCATGGTGCTTTTCATAAAATGCTTGCTAAGTATGATGTTAATCATAGAATTGCATCTCCTTATCACCCACAGTCTAGTGGTCAAGTAGAGTTGAGTAATAAAGAGCTCAAATTAATTTTGCAAAAGACTGTCAATAGATCTAGAAAGAATTGGTCCAAGAAACTTGATGATGCATTATGGGCCTATAAAATTGCATACAAAAATCCTATGGGTATGTCTCCGTATAAGATGGTTTATGGAAAAGCATGTCACTTACCTCTTGAACTTGAACATAAAGCATATTGGGCTATTAAAGAGCTCAACTATGACTTCAAACTTGCGGTGAGAAGAGGTTATTTGAAATTAGCTCACTCGATGAATGGAGAACCCAAGCCTACGAGAATGCCAAGCTGTTCAAAGAAAAAGTTAAAAGATGGCATCACAAAAGAATACAAAAGCGTGAGTTTAATGTAGGTGATTATGTGTTGCTATTCAACTCCCTTTAAGATTTTTTGCAGGAAAACTTCTCTCTAAATGGGAAGGTCCTTACGTTATCGAGGAGGTCTATCGTTCTGGTGCCATAAAAACCAACAACTTCGAAGGCACAAGTCCGAGGGTGGTGAACGGTCAAAGAATCAAACATTATATCTCATGTAATCCTATCAATGTTGAAACTAATATTATTGAGACCCTAACCCCGGAGGAATACATAAGGGACACCTTCCAGAACGTTTTAGACTCCAAAAAGGAATAGGTATGTGGTACGGTAAGTAAACCGACTCCAAAACAATTCTAATGGCAATGTTTCTCCGTTTTGGAATATTTAAGAATTTTGGAAAGCAAGAAGTAATTCGGGAAGGACACGAGGCCTCCACGAGGGTGGTGGCGCCCCCGCCCCCCTAGGCGCGCCCCTGTCTCGTGGGCACCTCGTGTGCCTCTCAGAATCCATTTTCTTGCACATTACTTCTTTTTGTCGGTAAAAATTCATTATATAATCTCCCGAAGGTTTTGACCACTGTATCACGCAATTATCTCTTGTTTTCATTTCGAGCTGTTTTTCTGACAGATCTAGAGCACCATGACGTCTCCAAGCGCTCCCAAGGACAAGTTTTTCGAGAGGGTTATCAACCCCTATCTCGCGGAGGTGCTGCAACACCCTCAAACCATTGAGATGCGTGAGGGGGTGCTGCACATCCGCGATGTGGAGGGACCAAGGCGTACCGGAAGCGTGGAGACAAAGCTCGAAGCTATGGAGCAGCAAGTTTTCAAGTGCCAAGGGATGGTGGAGCGTGGACTCAATGCCAACCAGATGATGATCGCGGAGTTCACCAACAACCACAAGATAGACGCCAAGAACATTGGGGATACCATCTTCAAGCTTCATGAGAAAATCGAGCACCTCCAAGCCCAGATCTATGACCTGCAAAACCAAAACTGCGAGTATGAATATAGATTCAAGAGGATGAGTTTGGCTGCAGATTTGAGGATCCTGAGACTCGATCATCCTTCTATGATGGTGAGCCTATGCCTTGGAAGATGGACGACAAGCCTACATCATCAACAACTCCTTCTTCACCACCTCCGAGGACATAATCACATGGGTATGGGCACTCCCCTTGGCAACTGCCAAGCTTGGGGGAGGTGCCCCGGTATCGTATCACCATCACACTCCTATCTTTACCGTTTTACTTAGTTCGATCCTTTTAGTAATATCTTGATCTAGTAGAATAAAGTTTTGGTATGAAGTAGTTTTGAGTTTTGCTTTGTGATCTCTTTATGTAGTCGAGTCCGTGAGCTATATAATAAAGATTAGTGTTGAGGCAAGGGCTTTGCTATCTTGATATGATCTTGAGAAAATAGAAAGAATAAAAAGAAATAAAAGAGGTCATATTGATCTTATGGATAGTAATGACTTCACATATAAATAGTATGAGACTTAAAAGTTGTTGAGAGTTGACAAACCTAGTTTTGGTCATCGTTGCAATTAATAGGAAGTAATAAAGAAAGAGAGGTTTTCACATATAAATATACTATCTTGGACATCTTTTATAATTGTGAGCACTCATTAAAGTATGACATGCTAAAGAGTTGAAGTTGGACAAGGAAGACAACATAATGGGTTATGTTTTCTCACATCTCAGTTAAAGTATATTCTCATGGATCTTCCAAACATGTTGAGCTTGCCTTTCCTCCTCATGCTAGCCAAAAATTCCCTGCACCAAGTAGAGATACTACTTCTGCTTCCAATTATCCTTAAACCCAGTTTTGCCATGAGAGTCCACCATACCTACCTATGGATTGAGTAAGATCCTTCAAGTAAGTTGTCATGTTGCAAGCAATAAAAATTGCTCTCTAAATATGTATGACTTATTAGTGCGGAGAAAATAAGCTTTATACGATCGTGTGATACGGAAGTAATAAAAGAGACATACTGCATAATAAAGGTTCATATCACAAGTGGCAATATAAAGTGACATTCTTTTGCATTAAGATTTTGTGCATACAACCCTAAAAGCACATGACAACCTCTGCTTCCCTCTAAGAAGGGCCTATATTTTACTTTATGTCTTTTACTTTATGCAAGAGTCAAGGTGATCTTCACCTTTCCCTTTTTCATTTTATCCTTTGGCAAGCACCTCGTGTTGGAAAGGTCCTCATATATATATATCCAACTGGATGTAAGTTAGCATGATCTATTATTGTTGACATCACCCAAAGGTGAATACGTTGGGTGGCAACACTATAAGCCCCTATCTTTCTCAGTGTCCGATTAAAAATCCATAACCATAAGTATTGCATGAGTGTTAGCAATTGTAGAAGACTATATGATAGTTGAGTACGTGGACTTGCTAAAAAGCTCTATTATTGACTCTTTCCGATGTTATGATAAATTGCAATTGCTTCAATGACTGAGATTATCGTTTGTTAGTCCTCAATGAAGTTTCCAAACCATACTTGACATTGTGAATAGATTGTTACTTGAGCATAAGAAATCATATGACAAAATCTATATATGTTGTTGTTATAAGAATGATCATGATGCCCTCATGTCTGTATTTTATTTTTATCGACACCTCTATCTCTAAACATGTGGCCATTTTTTTCGATATCGGCTTCACCGAGGACAAAGCGAGGTCTAAGCTTGGGGGAGTTGATACGTCCATTTTGCATCATGCTTTTATATCGATATTTATTGCATTATGGGTTGTTATTACACGTTATGTCACAATACTTATGGCTATTCTCTCTTATTTACTAAGGTTTATCATGAAGAGGGAGAATGCCGACAGCTGGAATTCTGGCTGGAAAAGGAGCAAATATTGGAAACCAATTCTGCGCAGCTCCAAAAGTCCTGAAACTCCACGAAAGTCATTTTTGGAATTAATAAGAATTATCGAGCGAAGAAAGTACCAGAGGGGGGCCACACCCTGGCCAAGAGGGTGGGGGCGCCGCCCCCCTACTGGGCGCGCCCCCTGTCTCCTGGGCCCCTGGTGGCCCTCCGGTGCCCATCTTCTGCTATATGAAGGATTTTACCCTGGAAAAAATCATAAGGAAGCTTACGGGACGAAACTCCGCTCCCACGAGGCGGAACCTTGGCGGAAACAATTTAGGGCTCCGTAGGAGCTGTTCTGTCGGGGAAACTTCCCTCCGGGAGGGGGAAATCATCACCATCGTCATCACCAACGATCCTCTCATTGGGAGGGGGTCAATCTCCATCAACATCTTCACCAGCACCATCTCCTCTCAAAACCCTAGTTCATCTCTTGTATCCAATCTTGTATCAAAACCACAAATTGGTACATTTGGATTGATATCTACTACACAACCTTCTTCTTGTAGACGTTGTTGGGCCTGCAAGTGCACAGGTTTGTAGGACAGTAGCAAATTTCCCTCAAGTGGATGACCTAAGGTTTATCAATCCGTAGGAGGCATAGGATGAAGATGTTCTCTCTCAAACAACCCTGCAACCAAATAACAAAGAGTCTCTTGTGTCCCCAACACACCCAATACAATGGTAAATTGTATAGGTGCACTAGTTCGGCGAAGAGATGGTGATACAAGTGCAATATGGATAGTAGATATAAGTTTTTGTAATCTGAAAATATAAAAACAGCAAGGTAACTAATGATAAAAGTGAGCCTAAACGGTATTGCAATGATAGGAAACAAGGCCTAGGGTTCATACTTTCACTAGTGCAAGTTCTCTCAACAATAATAACATAGATAGATCATATAACAATCCCTCAACATGCAACAAAGAGTCACTTCAAAGCCACTAATAGCGGAGAACAAACGTAGAGATTATGGTAGGGTACGAAACCACCTCAAAGTTATTCTTTCGGATCGATCTATTAAAGAGTTCGTACTAGAATAACACCTTAAGACACAAGTCAACCAAAACCCTAATGTCACCTAGATACTCCATTGTCACCTCCAGTATCCGTGGGCATGATTATACGATATGCATCACACAATCTCAGATTCATCCAACCAACACATAGTACTTCAAAGAGTGCCCCAAAGTTTCTACCGGAGAGTCAAGAAAACGTGTGCCAACCCCTATGCATAGGTTCATGGGCAGAACCCGCAAGTTGGTCACCAAAACATACATCAAGTGGCACGTGATATCCCATTGTCACCACAGATAAGCACGGCAAGACATACATCAAGTGTTCTCAAATAAAGACTCAATCCGATAAGATAACTTCAAGAGGGAAACTCAATTCATCACAAGAGAGTAGAGGGGGAGAAACATCATAAGATCCAACTATAATAGCAAAGCTCGCGATACATCAAGATCGTGCCATAGAGGGAACACGAGAGAGAACACGAGAGAGAGAGAGAGAGAGAGAGAGAGAGAGAGAGAGAGATCAAACACATAGCTACTGGTACATACCCTCAGCCCCGAGGGTGAACTACTCCCTCCTCGTCATGGAGAGCGCCGGGATGATGAAGATGGCCACCGGTGATGGATTCCCCCTCCAGCAGGGTGCCGGAATGGGCTCCCGAGAGGTTTTTGGTGGCTACAGAGGCTTGCGGCAGCGGAACTCCCGATCTATCTTCTCCGTGGATGTTTTTAGGGTACGTGGGACTATATGGGCGAAAGAAGTCGGTCGGGGGGTGCTCGAGGGGTCCACGAGACAGGGGGCCGCGCCTTGTAGGGGGGGCGCCCCCTATCTCCTGGGCTCCTCGAGGATCTTCTGACTTGATCTCCAAGCCTCCAGGATCATATTCTTCCCAAAAATAACGCTGCCGAAGGTTTCATTCCGTTTGGACTCCGTTTGATATTCCTTTCCTTCGAAATACTGAAACAGGCAATAAAACAGCAATATGGGTTGGGCCTCCGGTTAATAGGTTAGTCCCAAAAGTAATATAAAAGTGTATAATAAAGCCCATAATCATTCAGAACAGGTAATATAATAGCATGAATGCTTCATAAATTATAGATACGTTGGAGACGTATCAAGATCCCTAAGCTTAATTCCTACTGCCCCTAGTAGGTAAATGATAAAAGAAAGAATTTATGAAGTGTGAATGCTAGAAGGTGCACAAGTTTGATCAATGATAATTTCAATCACCTTTTCTAGCATGATAATATGTCATAACAGTAGTTCATCTCATAAAACTTCTCACGATAAAGTAACAAGCAATTCACATGTTAAAGCATAGACCATAAACTTTCTTGAAAACTAGCAAACTTCATTCTTAGTCATCAAACAATTGCAATTCATCTTATTTTCAGGAATAACAAACTCCACATACTCAACTATCATATAGTCTTCTACAATTGCTAACACTCACGCAATATTAATGGTTATGGAGTTTCAATCGGACACTGAGAAAGATAGGGGCTTATAGTGTTGCCTCCCAATGTATTCACCTTTGGGTGATGTCAACAATAATAGTTCATGCTAACTTACATCCAATTGGATATATATATCAGGATCACCCCAACACAAAGTGCTTGCCAAAGGATAAAATGAAAAAGGAAAGGTGAAGATCACCTTGACTCTTGCATAAAGTAAAAGACATAAAGTAAAAGATAGGCCCTTCGCAGAGGGAAGCAGAGGTTGTCATGCGCTTTTAGGGTTGGATGCACAAAATATTAATGCGAAAGAACGTCACTTTATATTGCCCCTTGTATATGGACCTTTATTATGCAGTCCGTCGCTTTTATTGCTTCCATAACGAGATCGTACAAAGCTTATTTTCTCCGCACTAATAAGTCATGCATATTTAGAGAGCATTTTTGCTTGCACCGATGACAACTTACTTGAAGGATCTTACTCAATCCATAGGTAGGTATGGTGGACTCTCATGGCAAAACTGGGTTTAAGGATATTTGGAAGCACAAGTAATATCTCTACTTGGTGCAAGGAATTCTGGCTAGCATGAGGGGGGAAAGGCAAGCTCAACATGTTTGAATGATCCATGACAATATACTTTAACTGAGATGTCGGAAAACATAAACCATCACGTTGTCTTCCTTGTCCAACATCAACTCTTTAGCATGTCATACTTAATGAGTGCTCCCAATTATAAAAGATGTCTAGGATAGTGTATTTATATATGAAATCTCTCTTCCTTCAATATTCTTTCATGAATTGTTCAAATGACCAATACAATGCTTGCTAACCTTCAATAAATTTACAACCTCTACTTCTTAGATGTGAAGTCATTACTCCCCATGGAATAAGAAAATGAGGCATATAAAATTTCAGATTTATGACATTCAACTCATACAACCATTTACTCATAGGATATAAGTGAAGCACACGAGTAAATGAAAATATACTCCAAAAAGATATAAGTGAAGATCAATGAGTAGCTAAATAATTATGCAACTATGAGAAGACTCTCTCTCATTAAAGAATTTCAGATCTTGGTATTGTATTCAAACACCAAGCAAGACAAAATAAAATGACATTGCAAGGATAGCACAACTCATGTGAAGAAGCAAAAACTTAGGCTCAACCGATACTAACCGATAGTTGTTGAAGAAGAAAGGTGGGATGCCTCACGGGGCATCCCCAAGCTTAGATGATTGATATTTCTTGAAATATTATCTTGGGGTGCCTTGGGCATCCCCAAGCTTTAACTTTTGTGTCTCCTTAATTCCTCTCATATCATAGTTTCTCTTTTTATCAAAAGCTTCATCCACACCAAACTCAACAAGAACTCGTGAGATAGGTTAGTATAAATCAAAACAAAACCTTATCAATTTCAACTGTAAAAAATCAATAAAATTATTATTCAACATTGAATACTAAATGCCTCTGCATATTTAATACTCCTATCCTCAAATATAATCATTAAACAAGCAAACATATGCAAACATAACAGCAATCTGCCAAAACAGTACAGTCTGTAAAGAATGCAAGATTCATCATACTTCCCTAACTCCAAAAATTATGAAATAAAATTAACACTATAATAAATTTATCAGAGCTCAATATGCAAAAAGATTCAACATTATACCACTCTCTGACTTTTCTAGGGAATTTTTTCAACAGCGGTAAACTTTCTGTTTTCAAACAGCAACATGTATACTAGCAACATAACCATGGCAAAGGCTATCCTTGACTTTTTTTATTGAAACTAAAGATGAAAAACATTATTCTAAATAACATCAAGCAAAAACTAACAAGAGAAAATGATGCTCCAAGAAAAACACATATCATGTGGTGAATAAAAATATAGCTCCAAGTAAAGTTACCGATGAACGAAGACGAAAGAGGGGATGCCTTCCGGGGCATCCCCAAGCTTGGGCTTTTGGCTACTCTTGAATATTACCTTGGGGTGCCTTGGGAATCCCCAAGCTTAGGCTCTTTCCACTCCTTATTCCATAGTCCACCGAATCTTTACCCAAAACTTGAAAACTCCACAACACAAAACTTAACAGAAAACTCATGAGCTCCGTTAGCGAAAGAAAACAAAACACCACTTCAAGTTACTGTAATGAACTCATTATTTATTTATATTAGTATTAAACCTACTGTATTCCAACTTCTCTATGGTTTATAAACTATTTTACTAGCCATAGATTCATCAAAATAAGCAAACAACACAATGAAAACAGAATCTGTCAAAAACAGAATAGTCTGTAGTAATCTGTAACTAACGCAAACTTCTGGAAGTCCAAAAATTATAAAACAAATTGGTGGACCTGAGGAATTTGTCTAGTAATCATCTTCAAAAATAATCAACTAAATATCACTCTCCAGTAAAAAGTTGAAGCTAATCTCGTGAGCGCTAAAGTTTCTGTTTTTTACAGTAAAACCAAATTAACTATCACCATAGGTTATCCTATAGGTCTTACTTGGCACTTTACTGAAACAAAAGCTATAGAACATGATTAATACAGTAGCATAATCATGTGGACACACAAAAACAGTAAGGGTAAATATTGGGTTGTCTCCCAACAAGCGCTTTTCTTTAATGCCTTTCTAGCTAGGCATGATGATGACAATGATGCTCACATAAAAGATAAGAATTGAAACATAAAGAGAGCATCATGAAGAATATGTCTAGCACATTTAAGCCTAACCCACTTCCTATGCATAGGGATTTTGTGAGCAAACAACTTATGGGAACAATGATCAACTAGCATAGGAAGGTAAAACAAGCATAAGTTCAAAAATTGAAGCACATAGAGAGGAAACTTGACATTATTGCAATTCCTACAAGCATATATTCCTCCCTCATAATAATTTTCAGTGGCATCATGAATGAATTCAACAATATAACCAGCACCTAAAGCATTCTTTTCATGATCTACTAGCATAGAAAATTTACTACTCTCCACATAAGCAAAATTCTTCTCATGAATAGTAGTGGGAGCAAACTCAACAAAATAATTATCATGTGAGGCATAATCCAATTGAAAACTAAAATCATGATGACAAGTTTCATGGTTATCATTATTACTAATAGCATACAAGTCATCACAATAATCATCATAGATAGCATCTTTGTTCTCATAATCAATTCAAACCTCTTCAGAAATAGTGGAATCATCACTAAATAAAGTTGACACTCTTCCAAATCCACTTTCATGTTCATCACGATAAGATTCAACATCCTCCAAATTAGCGGGATCACTACTTTCTAAAGTTGACACTCTTCCAAACCCACTTTCATCAATATAATCATCATAAATAGGAGGCATGCTATCATCAAAATAAATTTGCTCATCAAAGCTTGGGGGACAAAATATATCATATTCATCAAACATAGCTTCCCCAAGCTTGTGGCTTTGCATATCATTAGCATCATGGATATTCAAGGAATTCATACTAACAACATTGCAATCGTGCTCATCATTCAAAGATTTAGTACCAAGCATTTTAATGCATTCTTCTTCTAGCACTTGAGCACAATTTTCCTTTCCATCATAATCACGAAAGATATTAAAAAGACGAAGCGTATGAGACAAACTCAATTCCATTTTTTTTGTAGTTTTCTTTTATAAACTAAACTAGTGATAAAACAAGAAACAAAAAGATTCGATTGCAAGATCTAAAGATATACCTTCAAGCACTCACCTCCCGGCAACAGCGCCAGAAAAGAGCTTGATGTCTACTACACAACCTTCTTCTTGTAGACGTTGTTGGGCCTGCAAGTGCACAGGTTTGTAGGACAGTAGCAAATTTCCCTCAAGTGGATGACCTAAGGTTTATCAATCCGTAGGAGGTGTAGGATGAAGATGGTCTCTCTAAACAACCCTGCAACCAAATAACAAAGAGTCTCTTGTGTCCCCAACACACCCAATACAATGGTAAATTGTATAGGTGCACTAGTTCGGCGAAGAGATGGTGATACAAGTGCAATATGGATGGTAGATATAAGTTTTTGTAATCTGAAAATATAAAAACAGCAAGGTAACTAATGATAAAAGTGAGCGTAAACGGTATTGCAATGATAGGAAACAAGGCCTAGGGTTCATACTTTCACTAGTGCAAGTTCTCTCAACAATAATAACATAGATAGATCATATAACAATCCCTCAACATGCAATGTAGAGTCACTCCAAAGCCACTAATAGCGGAGAACAAACGTAGAGATTATGGTAGGGTACGAAACCACCTCAAAGTTATTCTTTCGGATCGATCTATTAAAGAGTTCGTACTAGAATAACACCTTAAGACACAAATCAACCAAAACCCTAATGTCACCTAGATACTCCATTGTCACCTCCGATCCGTGGGCATGATTATACGATATGCATCACACAATCTCAGATTCATCCAACCAACACATAGTACTTCAAAGAGTGCCCCAAAGTTTCTACCGGAGAGTCAAGAAAAGCGTGTGCCAACCCCTATGTATAGGTTCATGGGCGGAACCCGCAAGTTGGTCACCAAAACATACATCAAGTGGCACGTGATATCCCATTGTCACCACAGATAAGCACGGCAAGACATACATCAAGTGTTCTCAAATAAAGACTCAATCCGATAAGATAACTTCAAGAGGGAAACTCAATTCATCACAAGAGAGTAGAGGGGGAGAAACATCATAAGATCCAACTATAATAGCAAAGCTCGCAATACATCAAGATCGTGCCATAGAGGGAACACGAGGGAGAACACGAGAGAGAGAGAGAGATCAAACACATAGCTCTTGGTACATACCCTCAGCCCGAGGGTGAACTACTCCCTCCTCATCATGGAGAGCACCGGGATGATGAAGATGGCCACGGTGAAGGATTCCCCCCTCCGTGAGGTGCTTGAACGGGCTCCGAGAGGTTTTGGTGGCTACAATGAGGCTTGCGGCGGCGGAACGCCCGATCTATCTTCTCCGTGGATGTTTTTAGGGTACGTGGGACTATATAGGCGAAAGAAGTCGGTCGGGGGAGCCTCGAGGGGTCCACGAGACAGGGGGCGCGCCCTGTAGGGGGGGGGCGCCCCCTATCTCCTGGGCTCCTCGAGGATCTTCTGACTTGATCTCCAAGCCTCCAGGATCATATTCTTCCCAAAAATAACGCTGCCGAAGGTTTCATTCCGTTTGGACTCCGTTTGATATTCCTTTCCTTCGAAATCTTTGAAACGAGCAATAAAAAGCGACAATATGGGCTGGGCCTCCGGTTAATAGGTTAGTCCCAAAAGTAATATAAAAGTGTATAATAAAGTCCATAATCATTCAAAACAGGTAATATAATAGCATGAATGCTTCATAAATTATAGATACGTTGGAGACGTATCATGGGTTGCTAGTAGTGTTGATTACTCCTTGTAGTTGATGCTAATTGGTTTACTTGGTGGAAGATCATATGTTCAGATCCTTAATGCATATTAATGCTCCTCTGATCATGAACATGAATATGCTTTGTGAGTAGTTACGTTTGTTCCTGAGGACATGGTGAAGTCTTGCTATTTGTAGTCATGTGAATTTGGTATTCGTTCAATATTTTGATGAGATGTATGTTGTCTCTCCTCTAGTGGTGTTGTGTGAACATCGACTACATGACACTTCCCCATTATTTGGGCCTAGAGCAAGGCATTGGGAAGTAATAAGTAGATGATGGGTTGCTAGAGTGACAGAAGCTTTGTCGGTGTACTAGAGTAGGGGTACCCTAGTATCCCGAACTTGTGCCGCAGGCGATTCTGACACCAGCGGCAAAGGCTTGCGGGTGACCGCCAAGGTCCTCCGTGGTTCCTTTGGAGCCATTCAAGAACAAAGTATTCAAGCCAAGGAGACAAGGCCCGGCAAGAGGAGCTTGCGGGAAGGCCAACCAAGGCATCTCAAGGAACTTGCCGCTGACGCCCGCCAGCGTCCCGGCGAGGCCCTGTGGCGACAAGCTTCCGGACACGACAAGACAACGACGCGGCAAAGCGCTTGCCGCAAACTACCATTCACCGGCGCTCCGGACATCCACCAGCGTGTCGCCATACAGGACCTTTCGGTAGCGGCGTGGCAAGAGGTCTGTCGCGGCCCAGCGGCAGCGACAAGCGGCGACAAGATTGCCATCGTGGCAGCGATGGCGTCCTGACGGTCCCTTGTTGCACTATTTGGGCGGCGTGAAGCGGGCATTTAATGCCTTTGTCCCCTGCCGTCTGGGTTAGGTATGATACCTTTATGCGGTGGTTGTACCAACCGCAATTCCTTTTCCATTTTTACCCTTGTCTACGTTGCCACCGCCGGAGACCCTTTAGCATATAAAGGAGGCCCATGCACAACGTAGAAGGGGGTTGAAAGGCGAAAAACACTCACGCCGGTCTCGTTAGCAGCTAGTGTGTCTTTGTAGCACTCGGCGCTCGAGCAAGAACTCAATACACTCGGACATGCAGCGGTAGGAGTATTATCTCTCCGGAGAGCTCGGCTGGGTAAACTTTCGTGTGCTCGGTCCGCGGTCCCATAGGTGTTCGTGGATCAGTTTCCCGACATCTTTGGCGCGCCGGTAGAAGCGTCGAGGTTGTGTGAACCTGATCCGACGTTCACACGATCTAGATCTTCATCTTCTTCATCGACATGCCACCGAAGAAGAAGGCTTCGGCGGCAGCTGTTCCGTCCACGTCGATCCCACCACCACCGGAGCAAACGGGTGGTGGGGTAGACGCCGGCGGAAGAACGAGCATTGACGAGGGAGCTCACGGTCCTACCAGGTCCAAGGACAGGGCTGCGCAGACCTTGGCGTCCATACATGTCCCGCGCCCATCTCAGGAGGCGCAGGACCGACAGCGTCAGGGTATTCGCAGTGCCATACGTTCGTTGGACCAAGACCGAGCTGGTGGATCTCGGGGTGCTCAAGGCCAGCATGCACGCCAACATGCTGGCACGAGCGAGGCACGGTCGCCTGGACGGGATACTACTCCTTCTAACATAGTTAGAAGTCCGAGTATATCCCGCCCCTCGCACCGTTCGCCACTACCGCCCACCACTCCAGCAGAAGCTTTGGCGTGAGCTCAACTGCTCCTGGATTACCCTCCAACGGCAGACAAGATCGATGAATGGAGGCTCACCATTCAGAGTCTCATCAGCTTCGCCAACATTGACGGCGGACCGAGCCCCTTTCGGTTCGGCGGGGGGCGGAGATCGCACGAAGAGCGGATCGAGACGAAGCACACGAGCAGTTTACCCAGCTTCGGAGCTCTCCGGAGAGATAATACTCCCTCTTTGCTGCATGTCTCGTGTATTGAGTTCTTGCTCGGGAGCGCTGAGTGCTACTGATACACACTAGCTGCTAACGAGACCGGCGTGAGTGTTTTTCGCCTTGAACCCCCTTCTACGTTGCGCATGGGCCTCCTTTTATATGATAAAGGGGTCTCCGACAGGTGGCAACGTAGACAAGGGTAAAAATGGAAAAGGAATTGCGGTTGGTACAACTACCTGTACAGTGTATCATACCTAACCCAGACGGCAGGGGACAAAGGCATTAAATGCCCGCTTCACGTCGCCCAAATAGTGCAAAAAGGACCGTCGGGGCGCCACCGCTGCCACGATGGCAATCTTGTCGGCGTCGCTTGCCACCAGCGCACCGGCCGCCTGACCTCTTGCCACGCGCGCCTGGAAAGGTCCCAGGGCGACACGTTGGTGGATGTGCTGGAGCGCGGGTACAGAATGGTAGTTTGCCGCGGCAAGCGCCTTGCCGCGGTCGTTGTCTTGTCGCGTCCGGAAGCTTGTCGCTCACAGGGCCTCGCCGGGACGCGTGGCGCGTCGCGGCAAGTTCCTTGAGATGCCTTGGTTGGCCTTCCCGGCAAGCTCCTCTTGTCGGGGCCTTGTCTCCTTGGCTTGAATACTTTGTTCTTGAATGGCTCCAAAGGAACCACGAAGCGACCTTGGCGGTCACCCGGCAAGCCTTGCTGCCCGTGCACAAGTTCGGGATACTAGGGTACCCCTACTCTAGTACACCGACAGGAGCCCCCGGGCCTGGGCCACACACGGTGCCGAGCGCTGTTGGGCCAGGCCCAAAACAGGGCACGGGCATGCGCGGCCTGGGTTACGCTGTATCTCACTCTGTATCCACCGCGCCCTCCTTGAACAGCACGCGTCGAATGCGGCGTCGTGGAAGAGATCGTGGGTGGTTTCTTTATTCGGAAAGATGGAACGTCTGCCCCCTCCAGGGGGAATGTGGAGCACTGGACCGAGGGTCTCGTGGATGTTGCCGCAGCCATCGACAGGGAGCTGGCTCAGCTAGGGATGGAGGATCTCGGGTATTCCTCTGATGAGCACCTCCAACTTAGCGCCAAGCTCAGCTTGTTCTTCAAAGGCGTGGCGACGGCCCTCCAGCGACTCCGGGACAAGATCCCAAAGCAGCTGGCCGACGAGTCGCGCAAGATCTGCGCGGGAGCTCTTCAAAAGGTCTTTGGTGAAGGTGGCCTTCCGCAACCCAGGCCTCAACCTCACCAACGTCCTCAGGACCTTGCCATCGGATGCTGATCTGGAAGCGCTCAAGACCCTTGTCGCACCCATTGTGGACAAGGTGAGCGGGATCAAGAGGGTTGAGGGCGATCACGTAGATTAGGCCGCCTGTTTTCTCTTTTTCTTGTCGCTGCTGGTCATGTTATGAGAACAATCTGTTAGAGCTGCGACAAGCTATCTTGTAATATGACTCTATTTTGGGTAGCGATTGCTATGTTATTTCATTTACTTGATTCCTTCCTTTGTATGTTTTTGCCCTACGCTTTTAGGGAACTTATCGGTGCAGGCACCTTAGCCGCGAGCGCTGAGTGCGGGACGTCTGCAGCCTGCTGGCGGTGCCGCTACCGACAAGAAACCTTGTCGCAACTAGTCGCAGCTCACTTAAGTTGTTGAGCGGACTCGAAACAAAGTAAGGGCGCAACTAGCTACGAGTTGGTTCCTCCGCGCACAGGTTTTCCATACAAAGCACGGTCGTTCGAGGAAGATAACTTAAAATTTTTAAAACTGATTGCTCAAACTTTAGCAACTTAGCTTT
Organism: Aegilops bicornis; assembly: GCA_021605145.1. Classification (NCBI taxonomy): domain Eukaryota; kingdom Viridiplantae; phylum Streptophyta; class Magnoliopsida; order Poales; family Poaceae; genus Aegilops; species Aegilops bicornis. The sequence goes on from CM038670.1 coordinate 629,075,710, forward strand.
TCTGTCGTTTGCTTCCCGGTAAGGCGAAACTTCCTCGAACGACGCTTGGTCCACACCATTATCTTCTCCTTTCCCCCCGGCAAACTTGTGGGCGAGGGAACCTTCCTTTCTTTGAGAAAGAGAAAGAAGAGAAAATAAAGATATGGAGCCTTACGGCTCGTTATTGCTTACCGGGGGTGGGCGCTGCACAAAGTGTCAGATAACGCATGCAAAAAAGTAGAAAGCATGAAATTGACAAGATGTGCGGAGCACATGAGCTTTACTTATGCACGGGGTCTGCGCCCGGCTTCGTACAAAGGATTACATGCAACATCGGCAAGACTTGTACAAAAGGTGGTTGCCGGAACAGGTTCCGGCAACCGCGCCTACGAGTAAAACTTACGAAGATGCTCAATGTTCCAGGAGTTGCTCACCGGAATGCCATCTTCGGTCTCAAGACGGACAGCGCCATGCCTAGTGACTCGTTTCACCCGGTAAGGGCCTTCCCACTTCGGTGTCAACTTGTTGGAATTATTGGCGGACTGAACGCGCCAAAGAACAAGGTCGCCTTCCTCGAGACTTCTGGCATTAACTTTGCGGCTATGGTAGCGGCGCAAAGCTTGTTGGTATCGAGCAGCTCGTCTGCGGCTGAAGACGGTCTTCCTCAAGGAGCAGCGCGTCATCTTGTCGCAATCGCTCTTGCTCAAGCTCATCATAAGCGAGCACTCGAGGTGACCCGTATCACGAGTTCCGTGGGGAGAACTGCCTCTGCTCCATAGACTAGAGCGAAGGTGTCTGCGGCGATGGCTCGATTTGGCGTCGTCTGATCGACCAAAGAACCACCGGCAGCTCCTCAATCCGATTCTTTCCGCACTTGCGCGCAGCTGTCGAAAGTCCTGGTCTTGAGCCCGCGCAGCACTTCAAAGATTCGCCCTCTCCGCTTGACCGTTACTTCTCGGATGAGCAATGTAAGCGGCAGACCTTGGCGCCAAGATCTTGGGCGTCTTTGCATGAAGGTGCGGCTCGTGAATTGCGTGCCGTTGTCGGTGATGATCCTGTTAGGGATCCGGAAGCGGCAAACAATCGACCTGAAAAACTTGACTGCTGACAGTGTTGTCACCTTCCTCACTGCTTCCACTTCTGGCCACTTTATGAACTTGTCGATTGCAACGTACAAGTACTCAAAGCCCCCGACAGCTCGGGGAAAGGGGCCGAGGATGTCGAGCCCCCAGACCAAAAATGGCCAGGATAAAGGGATCGTCTGGAGAGCTTGAGCTGGCTGGTGTATCTGCTTGGAATGGGAATAGCACGCTTCACACTTGGTTACTTGTGCAGCTGCATCACGGAGGGCTGTCGGCCAAAAGAAACCTTGCTTAACGCTTTGCCGGCAAGAGCTCTTCTTGCCAATGTGGTGACCACATATGCCTCCATGTATCTCTGCCAACAGCTTTTGTCCGCCTTCCCGGTGAATACACTTCAATTTCACACCGTTGAGTCTTCTTCTGTACAGTGTGCTGTCGACAAACTGGTACATACTTGACTGCCGGGCTACTCTTTCCGCTTCTTCTTGCTCTTGGGAATTTCTCCTGTCACAAGGAAAGCGGACAATCTGTTGTGCCCATGCTTTGGAGCTTGCGGCTCGACAACAAGGACTAAAGGCACATCTGCTGCTGCGGGAACATCCGCTTCTCTGGCGAGAATGGGGCTCGGTAGGAGCTTGACGCTTCGGCAAGCTTGCCGGAGCAAAACTTGTCGGGGCGTCGCTTCAACGGAACAAACCCTAGGGCTTGCCGGAGCAGCATCGCTCCTCGACCCTTGGTGTTGATCTTGAGGACCTTCTTGGCGGCGGCGGCTTGGGAGCTCTGCGGAAAATAGTCACCAAATCAACTTCCTCTTCTTGCTGTTCGGTTGATGGCGTTCTGACGGTTGAGTCGGTTTGAGCACAAAGATCCCTGGTTCCACGGGTAACTTAAGTGCTGGCGCATTTCGGCGAGCCATCGGCAATGTCGCTTCGAGCTCTTGGAACATGTTCCATCTCAGAGGCCGTCAAAGTGCTCTTCTAGCTTTCTCACTTCATCAATGTAAGCTTCCATCAACGGAATCGATAATTCTTGTTCACTTGGCGGACGACAAAGCTGTGAGTCACCCACGACAATGAGCTTCTTGATCCCAAGGTCTGCTTTGGGATCACGAGACCGACAAGCAAACCTTCATACTCTGCGGTATTGTTCGTTGCTTGCTCCTTGGGAAAGTGCTTCTGGTCTACGTAATTGAGGTGCTCTGCGGTGGGTGCAACAAGTAGCTCTCCCGCACCGGCGCATTTCAGCGAGAAGGCACCATCAAAGTACATCAGCCACTCTTTGCTTGCTTCCTTGACTGGGATGCTCGTTTACGAATTTCTTCATCTTGTGTTGGCGTCCATTCTGCTATGAACTCCGCCAATGCTCTGCTTTGGATAGTTGAAGTGCTCTCAAACTTTAGGCCAAAGCTTGACAGTTCCAGTGCCCACTCGACAATCCTGCCTGTTGCTTCGGTTCGGTGGGGGGCGGAGATCGCACAAAGAGCGGATCGAGACGAAGCACACGAGCAGTTTACCCAGCTTCGGAGCTCTCCGGAGAGATAATACTCCTCTTTGCATGTCCGAGTGTATTGAGTTCTTGCTCAGAGCTACTGAGTGCTACAAAGACACACTAGATGCTAACGAGACCCGGCGTGAGTGTTTTTCGCCTTGAACCCCTTTCTACGTTGTGCATGGGCCTCCTTTTATATGCTAAAGGGGTCTCCGACAGGTGGCAACGTAGACAAGGGTAAAAATGGAAAATGAATTGCGGTTGGTACAACTACCTGTACAGTGTATCATACCTAACCCTGACGGCAGGGGACAAAGGCATTAAATGCCCGTCTACATCGCCCAAATAGTGCAAAAAGGGACCGTCAGGGACGCCACCGCTTGCCACGATGGCAATCTTGTCAGCGTCGCTTGCCACCGCGCATCACCGGCCAAGATACCCTCTTGCCACGCTGCTGGAAAGGTCCTGTATGCGACACGTTGGTGGATGTGCTTTGGAGCGCTGCATCTGAATGGTAGTTTGCCGCGGCAAGCGCCTTTTGCATGATCGTTGTCTTGTCGCGTCCGGAAGCTTCGCCGCTCAGGGCCTCGCCGGACGCGTGGTAGCGTCGCGGCAAGTTCCTTGAGATGCCTTGGTTGGCCGTCCCGGCAAGCTCCTCTTGCCGGGGCCTTGTCTCCTTGGCTTGAATACTTTGTTCTTGAATGGCTCCAAAGGAACCACGGAGGACCTTGGCGGTCACCCGACAAGCCTTGCCGCGGGGTGCTGCAACTGCCCGTGCACAAGTTCGGGATACTAGGGTACCCCTACTCTAGTACACCGACAAGCTTAAACCCTGGTTTATGCGTTGCTTCGTAAGGGGCTGATTTGGATCCACTAGTTTCATGTTATGGTTAGGTTTACCTTAATACTTCTTTTGTAGTTGTGGATGCTTGCAATAGGGGTTAATCATAAGTGGGATGCTTGTCCAAGAAAGGGCAGTACCCAAGCACCGGTCCACCCACATATCAAAGTAACGAACGTGAATCATATGAGCGTGATGAAAACTAGCTTGACGATAATTCCCATGTGTCCTCGGGAGCGCTTTTCTCATTATAATAAATTGTCCAGGCTTGTCCTTTGCTACAAAAAGGATTGGGCCACCTTGCTGACTTTATTTACTTTCATTGCTTGTTACCCGTTACAAATTATCTTATCACAAAACTATCTGTTACCTACAATTTCAGTGCTTGTAGAGAATACCTTCTTGAAAACCGCTTGTCATTTCATACGCTCCTCGTTGGGTTCGACACTCTTACTTATCGAAAGGACTACGATAGATACCCTATACTTGTGGGTCATCACCCCTAACGAAGCTTTCAATGAAGAATTTGCCGCTCTCATGACCTCAAAGTTCAAGATGTCTATGATAGGAGAGTTGAAGTTCTTTCTCGGGTTCGAAGTCAAGCAAAGAAGAGAAGGAACCTTCATAAACCAAGCCAAATACACTCAAGACATGCTCAAGAGATTCAAGCTAAGTGATGTCAAGCCGTCCTCCACTCAAATGCCCGTCAAATGCCAACTTGCCATTGATCTCAATGGTAAAGCGGTGGATCAAAAGGTATATCGCTCCATGACTGGATCCTTGCTTTACCTTTGTGCATGTAGACAGGATATCATGTTGAGTGTGGGAATTTGTGCACGGTTTCAAGCCGCACCTAAGGAAAGCCACTTTGTGGCGGTCAAGCGAATCTTTCAATATTTGGCTCATACCCCAAACTTTGGCTTATGGTACCCAAGAGGAGCCAACTTTGATCTTTTGGGCTATACAGATTCAGATTGGGCGGGAGACAAAGTGGATAGGAAGTCCACCTCCCGAGGGTGCCAATTGCTTGGTTGCTCTTTAGTGAGTTGGTCTTCTAAGGAGCAAAGTTGTGTATCTCTCTCGTCCACCGAAGCGGAGTATGTGGCTGCCGGTAGTTGTTGTGCTCAACTCCTATGGATGAGGCAAACTTTGAAGGATTACGGTGTCACTTGTGATGAAGTGCCTCTTTGGTGTGACAATGAAAGTGCCATCAAGATCTCTCTCAACCCGGTGCAACACTTCAAGACGAAGCATATTGAGATTCGGTATCACTTCATTCGGGATCACATTAGGCGAAGGGAGATCAAGCTCAAGTATGTCAACACTCATGATAACCTTGCAGATATTTTCATGAAGCCCTTGGATGAAGCAAGATTTCGTGAGTTAAGGCATGAGCTAAATATCATTGATTCGAGCAATGTGGTTTGAACCCTTGCACACCCCACCATACTCATCATGCTTTCTTGTCTAGGTGTAGGCATGGACATAGGGGGAGTGTTGTTCTCTCAATGAACTTTCCCTCCCCCCATTATGCATAAACTAATCAAACTCTTTCACATTAGCCATTTTTTATGGTACTTGTGCTTCAAAGATGAGTTTTGGTCATGGGCCCAAGGTTAAAATCTTCACGGCGCCATACCTCCGGACTCAAACATAGGTGGCCTCGGCCACCACCCTCTCTTGGAGAGGAGTGTGTTTCTCGTCTTCTTTTTTGTTTGTTTTGCTTGTGTGTTTGCTCTCGTTTTTAGTCGACTTCTTTTCTTGAGCTAAGCCTTTTAGGTAAGTCCTTTTGCGGCTGAGCAATACTACCGCTGGAAGTGCGCGGTAATACTGCTGATGATCATCAAGAGGTACTACCGCCCATCCCAGCGGCACTACCGCTACGGGGCGGGCGGCGGGGGGTTATGTTGGGGCAGGGGGAGTTGCTTTTCTCCCGCATACCCATTCGCTCCACCCGCTCGTGTTCTTTGTCTCTCCAGCGACATCTCACCATAGGAGGGCTTCGGCAGGCCGCCGTCTTCGTGTCGTCCCTCTCCAGTTCCTTCAGTGGAGTCGATCCCCATCGCGTCCTCTTGCCATGGATGCCGGTATTGCCCCCGTTCCCGTTCTCTCTTTGCCTAGATTTCACATCTAGTCGCTAGGGGCAATAGGCATTGCTTTTCTCGATTTTTGGCTAAGCCCAGGCTTGAGTAGGATGGAGATGGCATCTAGACCTTTTGGATTGATGTTTGGTAGGATTATTTTTCAATTTGGCATCCCGGTAGTGCCAGATCTGCCCACGGCAGTAGGGAACCGCCGTTCCCCGTCTAGAGCGGTACTACCGCTCAACTGGCGCAGTACTACCGCTCGAGCGGTACTGCCGGTTTTGGTTCGCGGTACTACCGCTGGATGCCCAATTCCATCATTTTCCTATCACCTTTTAATCCAAGTTGTTTTGTTTGGAGGCTTATGCTCTTTCTTTCGTGTTGTTTCTTCTACTCGTGTGTTTGGTTCCAGGTGATGAACATCCTGAGCAGCAAGTCCACCGTGTCAACCCTGGACGTTCAACGTCAATGCGCTACCGCACCTCTGAGACAGCGGGTGCTTCCTCAAGTGCTCAACCTCCGTCTCCACACAAGAAGTCAACTGCCAAAAAGCCGAAGCCAAGGGGCAAGACTGTGACAGAGATGACTGCCAAGGAATTCTGGGAAAGGCGTCGCCGCAACCCCTATGCAGAAGACCAAGAACCCACTTTGGTCAACCGCCCATTCTGGAACCGCTTTCAATTTGCCATCTACTTTGATGTGATCAAGGCTAAGAAGAATCTCTTTGTTGATGTGCGTTCCATCGACACAGATGCTATGGAAAAGGACCCTGAGTACTTTGGCGAAGCCCTTAAGATGTGCTCTCAGCTGAACATTCTCAGAATCATGTAGTTCAACAAGGACTTTGATGCAGATTTGGTGGCTCAGTTCTTTGCCACTGTCCATCTTGGAACTGGTGAGGAAAGGACTCTGACTTGGATGACAAATGGCAAGTTGCTTTCTGTCAAGTGGAAGGCCTTCATGGAGTTACTTGGGGTGGAAGATCACGGGCTTGAGACCCCGGTCGGCTTCCGCCCTTACCGAAATGCAACCTCCACTCATAAGCAAGCTCTCTGGCCCTACTGTACTGTGAAGATTCACCCCGTGACTGAGAAGGAGACCTATGAGTTGCCTGCCTTTCTGGACATCCTTCATCGCGTCTTCCGAGAGACTCTCTTCCCTCATATCGGGAACCTGGATATGGTCCACTCCTTTCTCGTGGACATGCTTCTCTTCTGCCAGCATGAGAAGGAAGAAAACACTGGAGAGTCCCTGGACATTTCCCATGTCATGTGGTATGAACTTCTCTCTGCCGTCCCTGAGCGCAAGTGCCCGATCTATGGTCCGTTTATCATGTTGCTTATTGAGAAGGCTTGGGCACATGTCTATCCTAGGGTTGTGCTGGAGACTGGAGAGTTGGTTTCTCATGAGATCAAGCGTCTGAGGAAGAAGGAGAATTGGGGCACCCCGGCTCCTAGGTCTGGTTTTCCATCTAAAGCTGCTGACATGGAGACCGAGGGCGAGGATGAGGCCGATGATGATGAGGACTATGAGCCCTTTGGAGTGGAGCCCTCTTGGGAAAATAAGATTAAGCGCAAGATGAAGAACTCTTCTGCATGGAGTCTCATGGTCAGTACATGTCTCATGTCTCTGAGAAGAAGGCCCGGAGCCGTCACAAGGAGCTCATGTGTCACTTGTGTGTAACAGTTAACAGCGGATCTGAGGGAAGGATCACTGATGAGGAGGAGTGGGTTCAGCAGCACTGCCCGTGGACCGATTCAGACACTGAGCAGTTTCCTACCAATGACGGCAGTGTAGACGATCCCGCTGGGATGTGATGCTCGAGATCCTCAGTTTGCTATCACCTGGAGCCGTAGCAGCGCTCCTTGCCTTTTTGGTGTCTCGATGCCAAAGGTGGAGAGAGTCTAGGGATTTATGTCGTTGTCGAGTTGCGAGTGCGTGTTTGTGGTTTGTTGTGTCTTGTCTTTCTCGCAATCTTTTCTCTCGTTGTTTGCTTTGTTTTGTTGTGTGCTTGTGAGACCTGGTTCCAGTTCATATGGTGTGAGACATATGCTACCTTATCCATTATTATCTATGTCCATCAAGTACTTTGGTAATTTGTGAGTTGCATGCTTATCCGGTTATATACCTTGCTCACACGTACCCTTCTGCATTTAAGCTATGTTTCTTTACGTGTCGCTTAAGTTGTTGGACTACAAAATATAGGGTGAGTGTTGATCCTAATGTGTGTGAATTGCATTCCAAAGGCACCACTAATTAGGTGCAAACATTCAGGGGGAGCCCGTCTATATTTTGTAGTTCTAAGTTTATCTTTACTTTCATGTCCTATCTTTGTGCAAATCCCTGGTTGTCATCAATCCACCAAAAAGGGGGAGATTGTTAAGGCATATCTCTCTCTATGTAGTTTTGGTGATTGATGACAACACGCTTGCGAACTAATCGTGTGCTTTGAGCATTTCAGAGATTCATCCTTTGGCACGAGACAATTCCTTCCCCTCGGAGTTTTAATCAAAGACGGTGTATCTCTTTCGTTTCTGTTTTGGTGGACTTGTTTCGTAGGAGTCACCGTACTATCAAGAGTGGGTCCGCTATGGTAAGGCTAGGGTGGAATCAACATGTACACATCCTCTTCGCACCCACTGAGCCTTCCTGCTTCGATGGAGCTTCCTTTTCCTCCCTATGAGTATGTTTTGGTCTCAGCGGTAGTACCGCGGTGCCCAGCGATAGTACCGCTCAAGAGCCACAGGCGGCAGTACCACTCTGCAGCAGTAGTACCGCCTGGGGGTCCTCAGCCGTAGTACCGCTGCGGTAGCGGCCTCCTACCGCCTCGACTCGAGGGGGTCGCCTCTCGTGTCGGATTGTGCGGCACTAAGCAGCGGCAGTAGAAGCAGTAGTACCGCTCGTGAGCGGTAGTACCGCCCTACCACCGCGGCTAGTACCGCACTGGGTCCATTTCCTGCTCATGTTCTAGCCCTCCCAGTCTGCACGGCAGTACCGCGAGGGGGAGCGGTAGTACCGCTGGGCCCAGCGGTAGTACCATTGCCCCTGCGGTAGTACCGCCCTCTGCGGGGATGTTTTGGGGGGTAACGGTTGGATTGTTCCCCCCTCTATAAAAGGAGGTCTTCTTCCCCCAAACTTCCATTGTTGCTCCAAGCTCCATTTTCACCCGATCTCTCTCCCTAGCCAATCAAACTTGTTGATTTGCTCGGGATTGGTTGAGAAGGCCCCGATCTACACTTCCACCAAGAGAAATTGTGGCGACCGATTCTCCGGGTATTAATTCCCAGAAAATGGCCCTTGTGCTCATCAGCCCCAGGATAACTGTTAGCTGATGAGGCACCATCTTGATACAGAAATTCCAAGCAAAATACAACGTATGTAGTACAAGACCATTTTGGCCTGTGAGCAACAAATGGTCTCTAGTGATTGATGGCGGAAGCGGGTTGTGAATCATCAGTGTCTATGGGACTCCATTTCCCACGGGAACAGCTGACCAGGTTAACTCATATCTTCGTGAGGCTGCTATCACCGTTGCTTAGGTTCCGGGGCTGTCAACACGGTCTCTCCTTTCCGCGCAAGAAATCTGGCCAAGACAATAGCCAGGGACAAGCCAGTGAGTACTTTGAATGTACTCGCAAACATTATGAACACAAGTACAATATGACAATGATGTGCTAAAAATAATTATTTTATGCTCATGACGTCAGTCACCAAAAGATAATTAAAACTCTAAATGCGGGTAAGCATGTTATATATGAATATGCAATGCCATAGAAGCAAAAGATTATGTAATAAATAAATAAGTATGCCACAGTCGGGCGTCTGAGTGACACCACATAAAGGGCTTAAAAAGAAATGCCACAGTCGGGCATCTGAGCGACACCACATAAAGGGCTTTAAAAGAAATGCCACAGTCGGGCGTCTGAGCGACACCACATAAAGGGCTTAAAAAGAAATGCCACGGTCGAGGCGTCGGCGACACCACATAAAGGGCTTTAAAAGAAATGCCACGATCGGCCGTCTGAGCGACACCACATAAAGGGCTTTAAAAGAAATGCCACAGTCGGGCGTCTGAGCGACACCACATAAAGGGCTTTAAAAGAAATGCCACAGTCGGGCGTCTGAGCGACACCACATAAAGGGCTTTTAAAAGAAATAAACATAGTGAATATCCCGGAGGTAGAACCATCCTAGAGATATTCGATGATGACAAAATATCACGGGTTAGTCCACAAAAATAATAATTATTATAATTATCACAAGTCACAAGTAGTAATCTCAGTTCTGGTTTAATAGTTTCGCCTCCGAAGACCAACACTAAGACCGACACTTGACCCATCCCAGACTGTAGTCCTTAACCATGGACATGGCTATTCGGATAGGTTTAATCTCTGTAGAGGGTGTACTCTTTACCCACGAGTAACGGATTTCTTTAGTCCATCGGGACTAATTCCGTCTACGGTCTTTTTGCTGAAAACACACCTAACTTGCACACACCAGCTTAACTCACATGTGTCTGGAATCACCCACGACACCTGTTAAGCGAAACTCTAAGTGGGGAGGCTACAACCTCGACGTAACATGGGATCACAAAATTTATACATGCAGCATAAGCTGGGAGCTACCCCTTTTCGGCTACAACCGAAACACCCATGCTCCCGGACCCGGTGGCATGACTACCGGATGCCTCCGATTATCTTACACCACGGCCTCTCATGCGGTGTGTGCTAGGAAAGGGTTGACAACTTCTTGAACCGTACCCTACTAGGTGTAGAGGCAGTGGTAGTCTGAAGCTAGTATGGGGTTTCTTGGCACAAGATTCGATCTATGGTCGACTCAGAGGTTGTAATATTTCTGCATGATTAGCATAACAATGCATATATTACAAACAGCAGATAGAAACACCACACGACATATCCCCTCATGCCATACCGGACACGTCCGTCTCGACGGAGGACTAGGGGCAAGACCGTGTCTACCCAAGACAAAGGGCCTTCCCGGCTTTCCTCCCGGTATACGTGAAAGGCATATGTCGAATTTCAATCATAATCATCTCAACTTCACTTGCATGAAACACATTAACATGTAATCATGAGTAGGAACACCTTCTCACATAAAATAACATATACTGCGTGTCGGGGTGGTGTTGTCATCGTGCTAATGCAACACACACACATTTCACCAGGGTTCGGAATGCTTGCCTTCAGGTCATGGGAAAGGAGGGTGCATCCAAATCATCATGAAATCTTCAAAAATCCTATTTAGAAGAATATATTTGAATTAACACACAAAATAAAAACAGCACAAAAAGTTGTTTTGAAAAAATTTCCAAATAAATCTTAAAATAAACTAGACAATATTTGAGAGAAGTAGCAAAAAGAATCAATTCATTTGGAGTTGTATTTAAAAACTTATCGACAGTCAAAGTTCTGGTCAAATCTGATTTTAAAAAAAAAGAAAAACAGAAAAACGTTTCGATTATACGTACACGTCGAAGGCGCCTTTCGGAAATACGTTTCCACTTAACCCACGTGGATTGCGCCTGGGTCACTAACAGTGGGTCCAGGGGGCCCCACTGGTCAGGTTTGACCAGTCTCCTTCCCTCTTCTTCCTCCGGCCGAACAGAGGCGGGGACTCCGGCGATCGTCGCGGGCGTTTGGCGGCTCCTCGCGGGCTCCATATGGTCGGGATGGACCCGCAAGACCGGGGCGGTCCTACTGGTAGTCGCTGGGTCGGCGGGGACGGTGTGAGCTGTTGGCCCGGAAGCTCCTTGGCGGAGGGAGCTTGAGGGACAAAGTGATTTTGGTGCCGCGGTGGTTCCCGATCGAAATGGAGTAGGGGATGTGATCACGGGATGGAGAGACGGCTTAGTGAAGAGAGTGAAGAGGGGAGGCTCGAGGCGCCGTCGTGGCACTGGCAGAGTCGGCGGTCGGAGTTGCCGGAGAGGAAGAAGACGACTCTCTCCTCTCAATTGGCAGCTAAGGGGGCACGAGTGAGATGGTGTGAGGCTACCTGCGTGTGGAATTTAGCTCGGGGTCTCCTTATATAGTGTGGCTAGGTTGGTCCGAGGCGGCCGGCGATAAGAACAACGGTGAACCGACGTTCTGTAGCAGCAGGGGGTCGTGGCGACGACGGAAGCTAGGCGACACGCTTGCGGATGAGCACGTACTGCTCACAAGGGCAGGTGGCGAGCCGGGGTGGCTTTGGCGGCGCCGACCACGGTCGGGCCTGCTAGCGGCCGGCAGCTAGCCGCCACGGCCATCCTGGTGGAGGCGCTGTGGGGTGCCGAGGTGGTCGGGGTGGCGTGGCGGTGCAAGGGACACGGCGTCTTTGGTGGGGCGGGTTTTGAGTGTGGGGTGTGGCGGCGGCTCGGGCGCTAGTGGGTGCCAACGCACGCCTGGCGCGCCAGAGCACGCCCGGTGTGCTCGATGAAATGCCGAGGCGATGCGAGAGTTCCAAACCACAAGGGAGTTAGCGAAAGGGGTTATGGGCTAGGGCAAAACCTTAGGACATGCTTTGGGTAGGTCAGGAGCTCAAGCTCACAATGTAAGCTTGAAATCATGCCAAAACTGGTCATGCACAGGTGTTTGACAAAATGCCAAAGGCACCAAGGTAGCTCTTGGAGTGGCCAAACTCTCGGATCGGTGTCTCTATGGATATAAGAGAGGGTGGTGAGGTTAGTTGGTGGAAAGCACAAACTTGCTAGTGCAAGTTTTCTTTGAACTTCAAATTTGGACAGGATGTGAATGGCATTATTTCATGGACCAAAAGTATGCCAATGGTTGCATGCTCCTGGACTTAGGGGTTTAGTAGGGTGGTCTACAAGCGGGAGAAAGAATTAAGGGCAGGAGAGCAAGTAAGACTAGGGTTCTTTGTACAAACCATCATGATGGACCAGAATGAAAATGAGGTTGATTCACTCAAAATTTTCAAAGAACATCCCTGGATCTTTACATATAATGAAATCATATGATGCTACTAACATCCCATAATTTTGGTGGAAGCTAAAAACAAATGTTTAAAAGGGTTGTAGTGAAAAATTGTCCACTGGACCAGAGAAGAAAAAATGGGTGTAGAGCTCAAAATAATTAATGAAAAATTATATTATTGCACAAAAGTGATCTAGGGGCATCATATGACATCTTCAAATTTTGGTTGGATTTTTAGTTAAGTTTATCAAATGGTTGTAGTACAAAAAGAGCTCCAAACTTAAAAACAAGTCATTTTAATAAATATAGCTCAGGGTGGAATAATTTAACAAATAAATCCACTGATTTTGAAAATGCAATAATGAGCTGGTATAGAAGTCCAATATGTTTAGGAAAGATCCACTTGGGAAAAAACTCCTCAATAATAAAAGAAAAGTTTTGAAACAAACAGAGATATTCTTGCAGGCAGAAAAAAATTTAAACTCTTGACAAAATTTTAGTGACTAAAACCTGGTTAAATTTTTGGGGTGTTACAGAAATTTGATTCCCCCCACTAATCCCTTGCGGATCTTCTTACTCTTGGGTGTTTGAGCACCCTAGACGGTTGAGGTCACCGCGGAGCCATAGTCCATTGTGGTGAAGCTTCGTGGTGTCATTGGGAGCCTCCAATTAAGTTGTGGAGATTGCCCCAACCTTGTTTGTAAAGGTTCGGTCGCCGCCTCCAAGGGCACCAATAGTGGAATCACGGCATCTCGCATTGTGTGAGGGCGTGAGGATAATACGGTGGCCCTAGTGGCTTCTTGGGGAGCATTGTGCCTCCACACCGCTCCAACGAAGATGTACTTCCCTTCAAAGGGAAGGAACTTCGGTAACACATCCTCGTCTCCATCGGCTCCACTCTTGGTTATCTCTTACCTTTACTTGTGCAAGATATTTTGTGTTATATCCTTTGCTTGCTTGTGTGCTTATTGTTGTTGCATCATATAGGTTGCTTAGTTGCATATCTAGACAACCTACTTTGATGCGAAGTTTAATTTGGTAAAGAAAAGCTAAAAATTGTTAGTTTCCTATTCACCCCCCCCCCTCTAGTCAACTATATCGATCCTTTCAACGTTTGCGATGACGGATGCATCAAACACGGTTCAGATTTTAGTTTTGTGTGTGATGTAGGGCATACGGTTCAGTGCAATTATCCGTTTGCGATGAGGAGCAACAAAAGAAATGGGCAGCCAGATGAAGGCGTGTGCGATAAACAACATACGGTTCACTAGGATGAACTATTTGTGATTAGGCAGCACAAAAGAATCGGTCAGCCAGATCAAGGTGTCTGCGATATACGGCATGCGGTTCAAGCGGATGAACGGTTGGTGTTAAGACAAGAGAACATAAACGGTTCAATATAACAAGATGTGTGTGATACGTGGCAAAGAGGTTTATAAATGTCTGCGAAGAGCGATAATAACACAGACGATTGCTGCTAATATGACATGTGTGTTGTGTGATGTGATTGCATACAGAACACAAACACACACACACACACAAACACACACACACACACACACTTATAAGGACATGGTTGCATAACCAAATTAAACATCCTCTTACATAGGTGACTACTATAGCCATGGCATTTGCACACACCAAAGTGAACTATTACATGCATAATTGCATAGGTGGCTACTACACACATGCCGTTTCCACACACCAAAGTAAACTATATATTAAATGCATGTTAACTAGCATAAACGATCATCTGATCATATCATCTACTGCTTGTGACGCTTGCTCTGGTTGTGGCTCGATCTGGACTCGTCAATCCAGGTAACGAGGCACTTCCTCATGTCAACGATCCGCCTGTGCATCTCGTAGCATGTGTACACGCTCTTGGCCATGAACCTGAGGTGAGGTTCATCCAGTCGCCGCATCCAGGCCCTGTGCCAGGATACGGGACTTGTTCTCTAGGCATCCTGCTTCATCTTTTTGTGGTAGGGGTCGATGATGGCCGTGGCGAGTTCGACCAGGGAGTCCTTCTTTGTGCTGCCCCAGACCCTGTAGTGGTCACGGATTTCGACAAGGTTCTTGCAGGCCAAGCCTGTAACACTGAGCGCTTTTACATTGTCGGTGGTTTCCACCGTGGAGAACTTGTACACGGTGCTGTTGACAAACCTGTTGAAACGGTCGCAAGGCTCTGTGGCCATGCAGTAGTGGTAGATGAGGACATGATGGCGCACACACAACTGGGCAACGGCAACCTTCTGATCTATGCTGGGACGACCGACGGTGTACTGGAGGTCGATGTCGACCATCTTGTACTTGTCTCCAGCAAGCAACTGCTCAACGGTGTTGATGTAGTCGTCCACCACGGCCGGGTCGATGGTGTACACCACTGAGAGATCTGTATCCCTCGCGTGGGTCTCCACTTTATGCTCGACGAACTCCATTGGAGCGCCGTTAGACATCCCCTCTCTATGTGTCGTCGTGGGAGTGCTTGTTGTGTTGTGGGGCGCGATCGAAAGGTTAAAGAGACTAAGGTTATAATGGTCGCAAGAATTAAAGGGGAAGCCGGACGGCCTGGAATATCGATCGGCACGCCCTGATGGTAGCTCTAATTCGCGGCGCGTAACTCCATCGTGACGCACATAACTGCATCGCGTGGCAACACGCGCGACACAACAGCATGCATATGGGGCCCCGGACGTGATCGTACGCAGGCCCAACCGCTGGCAGAGCGCCCACGGAGGGACACGAGCAAAGCGCTCCACGATCGCCTCAACGGCGAGCAACCATATATATGCATATAGCAGTTGAACACGCAAGGAAAAGCTATCCACAACACGAGCGCGCAGACGGACGCGAGCAGAGCGCGCCGCGGCGCCTAACGGCGAGCAGAGCGCGCCGAGGGACGCGAGCAGAGGCCGGCGCCGTGTGTGTTGTGGGCAAACGCTTGCTGGTATATAAACTCAAATTTAACCAACAAAATGATAATGCATGTTACAAAAATTATATAACTGGAAACTATGTTCAAATACGAATCCGACGATATCATCTTTGGCGACATGCATTCGCATTTTATTAATTAAATCCTATTTGTAAACCAGGACGGGCATATAGCAGTTAATTAAATCGCAAACGTTTTTTTATTAAATGTATGTGTACGTGTCCTTTCATCCTTCTCTCGCACGTCTTGTCACCCCGCTACCGCAGACGGTTCGAGCGCAAACTTGAGCAGTGCGTGGGGGGCATTCTTTTGGCAAAATGGTGCTGAGCCCGTTCCCGCGCAAGCTTCCCACCCGACTCGGTGAAATCCCCCAAAATCCCAATGCTTATTAGCCTACTATATAAACCCTCACGGTCAACGAGTCCTGCGTCGCATTTTCCCCTCCCTCCTTGTAGCTTATCTCGTCTGCTTCTTCCAAAATTGGCAATGGCACCGGACCGTCATCGTTGCTCAGCCACTCCGCCATCATCAGAGCACAGCTCCAGCTGGGAGGCTACACCGCGGTGGCGGTGCAGTCGCCGGCGTAGTGTAGTGTGCGCGGTGTCCCAGTTGGGTGTGTGCGGAACACGCACCACATGCTCGGTCGCCGGTGCCCATCCGCAGCTATTGCCGGTCGCCATTGCTTCCACAGCTCCGTCGAAATCCAGGGCCGCTCCGCCACCGCGGCTCGAAGGCGGGAGGTGGTCGTCGTGGCCGCCCCCCCACTGCCGGCCATTGTGGCCATCACCCTCTCCGCCACCGTGGCCCGAAGGCGGGAGGTGGTGGTCGTGGCCGCCACCCCATCGTCGTCCGTCGTGGCCGCCAGCCCACCGTCGACCGCCGGGATCATCACCCACTCCGCCACCGCCGCCCGCAGGAGGGAAGCTGAGGTGGAGGCCCGCACGTGCGGCAGCAACCTTGCGCGCTACATCGAGTTCCTGCAGGAGGAGGAGAAGCGCCTTGTCGAGCATGCAAAGAGACCGCCGCCGTGGCCGCGGCACATGCCGACGCAGAGGCGAGGAATCAGGAGATCTACGAGTAGTCCAGCCACTTCGAGAGGGGTCGTCCGGAGTGGCAGAGGGCGTTCGAGGTGAGCGTCGCTGAAGGTGCAGCAGCGGCAGGCACCATATTACACTTGTCCAGCTCATCGGTAGGCTCCTCCTCCTCTTCCTCTTACTGAGCGTGCTCGGTAGAGGAGAGGCTGCCGGGAGTAGTACAAAGCCCTTCTGTAGTAGTAGTATTTAGGGGCTATTTTGTTCAGTTCATCTGACTATAGATGTGGTGGAACTGTACAATGTACTTAAAATTAGCTAGTATATATAGTTGAACTAGCTATTTCAGTACGTGGTTGGCAACAATTGGGGAAAAGTTTGGTCGGTTCAGTTGTAGAGTTGAACTGTTTGTATAAATTAAGCATGGATGTTTAATCTATGAATGAAATCTATGCTTAATTACTGAATTTTAGTTGCAAAAATTAGATAGTGCTAGTGATTTTTAGCTGCATATTTTGACAAATCATAGTGTTACAAGGATTGACAAATGGCAATGTTACTAGATCAACAAATGTCAATCTTTCCAGTTTGACAAATGGCAATATACCCAATTGTAACATCCCA
Source organism: Aegilops bicornis (assembly GCA_021605145.1). NCBI lineage: Eukaryota > Viridiplantae > Streptophyta > Magnoliopsida > Poales > Poaceae > Aegilops > Aegilops bicornis. The sequence goes on from CM038670.1 coordinate 629,092,706, forward strand.
AATTTTCAATTTGGAATGTTATACACTAGATCATCATTGCATATCATATTTTATTGCTTTTGGGTTGATCCTAGAAATTCTACGCAACTCAAGAACCCTCGGAGAGAGTTGGGGATTTCGTTATTTTCATATTTGAGTTTTCTCAAATTTTGAAAATAGGATCATTTGATTTTATTTATTTTATCTTCAATTATTTCAACTATAAAAATATGAGAGAGGGAATAAAATGACTTTCCTGAAATAAAGAAATATTGAGGATTTAATAAAAAATCAAATAAGATTTATTTTGGAGTTTTGCTATTTTATTTGAATTTAGGAAAAATGGCACGTTTTCAAAACTGCATTTTTAGGGCCAAGAAAATGTTCATCCTGTTCTAAATATTTTATTTAGACAGTGGAAATTTGTTTTGGCATTTTTAAATTTTTATTTATTTTTCTAGAATTATTTTTTGTTCGACGGAAATATTTTTTCTGGGCCGAAGCCCAGCCAGGCCAGGCCGGCCCAACCCCGCCCCGCCTCCTACCCTCGCGCACGCCGCCGTGCGCGGCACGAACGCCGAGGAGAGTCCGAGCCGGACTCCTCCCAGGCGCCTGCCAAGCAGGCCACGCCGCCGCCCCTTTATATAGCCGCCCGCCCCCATGCCGCCGCCACCACCTTGCCCATGCCGCCGCCAAGCCTCGCCGCGCCGCCGCCAAGCCACCGCCGCCGCCGCCGCAGCCCGCCACCGCATCGTCCCGCCGCCTTGCCAGAGCCCCGCCGGAGCCGAGCCGGAGGTAACCGCCACCGCCGCCGTGGTCCGGTTTTTTTTTCTTCAAAAAACCCGATCCAGTTTTTCTTTAGAAACCCTAGATTCATTTTCTTATTAGATCGGTTTTATTTTTTTGGTTTATTTCTTTAACGAGCGTTCGCTCGTTCGTTCGTTTTTAACGAACAAATTCGCCGTTTAGTTTCAATTAACGAACGTTCGTTCGTTAATCTGTTCGTTAGTTTTTCTTTTCTTTGATTTTCCGCGGTTATTTCTGATCGCGATTTCTGATCCGATTTTCGTTCTAGTATAACTTTTCGCTCGTTTATCGGAATCAGGCGATTCAAGCGCCTAGAGTTTCATCCCGAAACCCTCTTTCCGTTTAACCAACTCAAACAAGATTTTGTTTCTGTAAAATTTGACTTAGGTCCAGATTAGTAAAACAAAGCTTGTTTCTTTCGCCGATTGACTCGTTGCTTCTTTTGATTTGATTCTTTTTGCAAACCGGAGTTCTTAAGTTGAACTTTCTGGTTAGTTCTCTTATTCGAGTTTTACCTGTGCATTAGATGAGTACTTATTGTATGCTTGTTTTTTTGCGATAGAGTACCTGGAGTGCGCCGCTTGCTACTTTGAATCGCTAGGTTTCGCGGATCATCAGCAAGGCAAGTAACACTTTGATCATACCTCTTTACTACCCAGTTTTATTGCATTAGATCAATCCTCAAACAATTGCATGATTAGGATCTGTTAATATGTGGGATTTTGGGAAGTAGATGAGGTAGTACCTATTACCTGTTTTAATATCAAACCCTTGGGAGTTACTCTACATTTGCTTATCATGCCATGCTATGCTAGTAGACGAGGATTGGGTGAGTGTATCCATGACAGATGTGAGATTGTTAATTTAATGGTTTATTTAAGGTGGCAACTTTAATACACATCTGGGTGGATTGAGGCACCTGGGTATTCCAGCGATTGCATGTTTTTCTTTTGGACCGCCACCCAGGCTCAAAGGGATCATGAGATCATTCATGCTAGAAACTTCCGTGTGCAGCCACAAGCTACTATGGGCTCTAGCATAGTTGACTAAGTCGTGCAAACTCTTATAGTGGTAGACTAGCAGATATAGGGGATGTAGGTTAGTACTGTCTACCCGATCGTAAGGTGCTACCGCTTCTGAAAGACTATGTCTCGGTCATCCGTTTCTCAAACATCATGTAGTGGGAGAATCCCAACGGAGGAGATCGAGTCTTGTGGGGAAAAGTGCGCAAACCTCTACAGAGTGTATAAACTAATCATGGTTAGCCGTGTCCCCGGTTATGGACATCTTGAGTATCTAGTACTTGGATTATTATGTGAATCTCCTCATGTTACTTTAATTAATATTGTTGGGTTTTAATGATGATGCTTAATTGGGATTGAGAGGGTGTCTACACTCTCAATGTTTAACAACCACCATGATAGTTAAATAAAATTTGTTCCTTTGTAGTAGGGAAAAATTGGCTTTACGCAAAACTGTAACCATAGAGCTTTTCCACCAAGCCATACATGCATGTAGTATAGCTTTTCTTTCATTACTCTCTATGTGTTACATTGCCAGCATATTCCATGTGCTGACCCGTTTTTTGGGCTGCAACGTTCATGTTGTAGACTTTTCAAACGACGAGTAAGGTGCCTTAGGTCGTGGTTCTATACTCAGTGATGCCGTTGGAGTTGATGGACTCACTTATCTTCCAAGCCTTCCGTTGTTATCGTTATTAGATGGCCTTAAGCCATATTTATTGTAATAAGTTCTCTTTTGAGACATTCGATGAATAAGTGTGTGATTGCTACTCTGTTATAAATCCTTCAAGTACTGTGCGTGTCAGCATTACTGATCCAGGATGACACTAAAGCACACGTAGATCGGGCTGTTTGAGGTCCTGGTCGCTACAAGATGGTATCGAGCACATCTTGTTGTGAGACACGACCACTAAGCTAAAGCCCTAGATCACTACTCACTCTTCTCATTTCTGACTCCTCATCTTTTCTACTCTTTTAGGATGGCGGATGCAAGGAACAAGTTCACGCAACCGGATGAAGATACACCCTTTGGACGTCACTTGAAGGAAGTCACTAGATACCTGAACATTGGAGTACCAAGTTTCACCGGGACCTACAATGCCACTTTACCTGAAGAGGAGCGCTGGATGATTCAAGTTCAAGTTCCAGGAAGGACGTTCATGCCCGTCATTGAGCCCATAGAGTTTTCCTTTGATGCACCAACCTGGAGTCTAGGAAAGAGCATGGCAGCCCACATCACAATGGGACGCATTGGAGAAGTTTACCACAAGGATCTCAAGGATACTATCTACCAGATTTGTGGGCGCCGAGACGAGCAATGGGAGATGATAAGCACCAGGAAGGATAGATCAATTGCATCTTTCATCCAGGAGTTAAACCAGCACATTCGATGCCAAGAGAACCAGATGTGCGCAGGCATGATAGACTTGAAGAAGGCCATGACCAAAATCACGGAACTGGAGGAAGAACTCAAGTCTACACGTGATGGATATGAGGAGGAAATAGCAACACTAGTGGAGAAGAATGATGATCTGAAGAAGAAGCTAAAAGTGTTCATGCAATTTCCCACGACTGGAGGAGAAGACGAAGATTGCACCTGTCCAGAGGACTACATCATCATCGACGACACCGACTCGGACCCAGACGATAGTGATGATGACTATGTTCATGAAGCTGGAGCAGATATCATGGAGTCCTCACCGGAGCAGTTTTTCTAGTCGACCACCATAACAGTAGTAGTATTCCCCCATGTATCTAGTATAGTCCGAGCACTTTTGTAATGATAGTTAGACCGTTGTATGCCCTTGTTTGATTGAATGGAGTGTTTTTGTTTGCTTTTGTCTCATGTGCATATGGGTAGTGTTTTCCCCCTAGACCTCATTCTATTCTATATTCTCGTCTTTTCTAAACCCTCAGATGCCTCAGAGACGTGACAATGGATTTGCTTTCCCACCGGAGCTCACTCAGTTGATTCAGCAGCAGAATGCATTGATGCAATTGCTAGTCCAGAACTAGAATCAGGGGAACAACAACAACAACAACAACCCACCACCGCCACCACCTGTCGATCACTTAACCTATTTTCTTAGGCTGAATCCGCCGGTGTTCTCCAGTAGCACCGAGCCGATTGTTGCAGATGATTGGCTCCGCAAGACAGCAAGGAGTTGACCCATCGCGGGATGCACAGATGCGGAGAGGGTGCGTTTTGCCGCACATCGGCTTGAAGGACCCATGACATCATGGTGGGAGAATTTCACGACCACTTACCCTATCGACACCATCACATGGGATCGGTTCGGAGTTTTCCGTACTGCCCATGTTTCAGCAGGAGCTATGGCCATGAAGAAGCGTGAGTTTCTCAACTTGCACCAAGGAGGACGAACTGCTGGCCAGTATGTAGATGACTTTAGTAAGCTAGCACGTTATGCCCCAGATGACGTTGCTACAGATGCAGCTAAGTAGGAGAAGTTTCTGGAAGGGCTGAATGATGAGCTGAGCATGCAGTTGATAGTAGCAACTTTCAATAACTACCAGGAGTTGGTAGATAGAGCTCTCATGATTGAAGGGAAGCAGCAGCAGATTGAAAACCGCAAGAGGAAGTATGGACAAGGGAAGTACAATTCTGGAGCTCAGCAGAAGCCACGTTTTACCCCGAAATCGGGAGGACATTTCCAGCATACCCATGGAGGAGGTAGCTCGCACAATCATAATGGTCCCAAGAATGGTAACGGGAATGGAGGAAGCAATGGCCAGAACCGTACCAATCCCTCAACACCAGCCAAGAGAGACCTGAGCCAAGTCACTTGCTATAAGTGTCAGAAGCCTGGACATTATGCCAATGAATGTCCTGAAGCCCGTAATGGAAATGGCAATGGAAGATCCGGAAGAAGCGAAACCTTTCAGGGGGCAGGTGAACCACGTTAACGTGAAGGAGGTTGAAGCCCGGCCGGATGCGATAATAGGTAAGTTTTTGGTCAAGTCATTTCGCACTCGTTCTTTTTGATCTTTGGTGCATCGCATTCATACATATCAAGGGATTTGTGGATAAGTATAAACTGCCAACCCAAGCCCTTAGGTCACCCATGTTAGTAACCTCGCACGGAAGCGAGAATATATGGCTAGTCTATGGTGTGATCGGTTACCATTAAGGATTGGTAACTACGTGCTTCCCTCGGACCTAATAGTATTGGAATCGCAAGGATTGGATGTGATATTAGGCATGGATTGGTTATCAAAGTATGGAGGGACCATTGAATGCGCCATTAAGACGATTTTGCTCACAATGCCAGAAGGAAGAAGGATCAAGTATGTATCACGGCATGAGCCGAAGAGGACTCAAGTAAATTCCTTATCAGGAGTTGTGCAGGAGGAAGTACCAGTGGTGAAGGATTTCCCTGATGTATTTCCCGAGGAGTTGCCAGGCATGCCACCGGATAGAGACATTGAGTTTTTGATTGAGCTTTTGCCAGGCACAGGGCCAATATCTAAGAGACCATACAAGATGCCTGCAAAAGATTTGGAGGATATTAAGAAGCAGATTAAGGAGTTACTGGATAAAGTCTATATTCGCCCAAGTTCTTCGCCTTGGGGATCGCCAGTACTTCTAGTGGAGAAGAAGGACGGATCATTGAGGATGGTTGTTGATTATCGAGGATTGAATGCAGTAACAATCAAGAACAAGTACCCACTGCCGATGATCAATGATTTGTTTGACCGATTGCAAGGAGCTAAGGTACTTTCCAAGATCAATTTGCAATCAGGATACCATCAATTGAAGATTCGAGAGCAGGATATACCTAAGACGGCTTTTACCACCAGGTATGGGTTGTACGAGTATACCGTTATGTCATTTGGTCTGACTAACACACCTGCCTATTTCATGAACATGATGAACAAGGTATTTATAGAGTTTCTGGATAAGTTCGTCATGGTGTTCATTAATGATATTTTGGTCTACTCGAAGAACGAAGAGGAGCATAAGGAGCATTTGCGTTTGGTACTTGAGAAGCTCAGAGAACATCAGTTATACGCCAAGTTCAGCAAATGTGAGTTTTGGTTGAAGGAAGTTGGATTCCTCGGACATGTTATATCCGGAGAAGGAATAGCAGTAGATCCCACCAAAGTTGTCACTGTGACAAATTGGGTAGCACCAACAACAGTTGGAGAGATCCGGAGTTTTCTTGGACTGGCAGGATACTAACGGAGATTCATTGAGAATTTCTCGAAGATTGCGAAGCCCATGACGGAGTTGTTGAAGAATGATACCAAGTTCAAATGGACTGAGGAATGTGAGGCCAGTTTCCAGGAGTTGAAGAAATGTTTGGTTACCTCGCCAGTGTTGATTCTGCCAGATCAGAGCAAGGATTACGAGTTGTTTTGCGATGCTTCACGTCGAGGACTTGGAGCAGTGCTTATGCAGGAGGGAAGAGTTGTTTCGTATGCTTCACGACAGCTGAAACCTCATGAGTTGAATTATGCCACCCATGATTTGGTGTTAGCAGCCGTAGCGCATGCGTTGAAGACTTGGAGACATTTTCTCATCGGAAACCATTGTGAAGTGTACACAGATCACGAGAGTTTGAAGTACATTTTCACGCAGAAGGAGTTAAACCTCAGGCAAAGGAGATGGTTGGAGCTCATCAAGGATTATGATATGAGATTACATTATCACCCCGGAAAGGCTAACGTAGTAGCCGATGCGTTGAGCCGCAAGAGCCATGTCAACACGCTCATGACCGGAGAGTTACCGATGGAGCTAGCCGAGGATCTTCGCGAGCTATGTTTGGAGATAGTTCCGAGAGGCTATGTAGCAGCACTGGAGATTCGGTCTACTTTGATGGATAAGATCAGAGAAGCTCAGAAGACTGAAAAGGAGATTGCCTCTATAAAGGATAAGATGAGCAAAGGAAAAGCTAAAGTATTTCGTGAGGATGAGCACGATACCCTATGGTTTGAAGACCGTGTTTATGTGCCTAACGACCCGGAGATCAGGAAGTTGATTCTGCAAGAGGCCCATGATTCACCATATTCGATTCACCCAGGAAATACCAAGATGTATTTGGATTTGAAGGATACTTTCTGGTGGACCGGAATGAAGAAGGATATTGCGGAGTATGTAGCAGTTTGTGATGTATGTCAGAGAGTAAAGGCAGAGCATCAGAAGCCAGCAGGATTGTTACAGCCATTGCCAATACCAGAATGGAAGTGGGATAAGTTAGGCATGGATTTTAACACGGGGTTGCCCAGGACTCATTCGGGCTACGACTTGATTTGGGTTGTAGTTGATCGTTTGACGGAGGTAGCTCATTTCATCCCAGTGAAGACCACTTACACCAGTGCTAAGTTGGCAAAGATATACATGACCAGGATCGTATGTCTGCATGGAGTTCCAAGGAGCATTGTATCAGATAGAGGAACTCAGTTTACCTCAAAGTTCGGAATCGGTTGCACGAAACTTTGGGTACCGAGCTAGAGTTCAAGACAGCCTTTCATCCGCAGCAGATGGATGCACCGAGAGAGTCAATCAGATTTTGGAGGATATGTTGAGAGCTTGTGCGCTAGATTATGGATCTAGTTGGGACGACAATTTGCCATATGCAGAGTTCTCTTACAACAACAGTTATCAATCCAGTTTGAAGATGGCCCCTTTCGAAGCTTTGTACGGAAGGAGGTGCAGGACCCCATTGTCGTGGGATGAAGTTGGAGACCGCCAGTTGTTTGGACCGGATTTGATTAAGGAGTTTGAACAGAAAGTGAAGTTGATACGCGATAGGCTCAAGGTAGCCCAGTCCAGGCAGAAGAGCTATGCAGATTCTAAATGCAAGGAGACAGTTTACGAAGTCGGAGACAGAGTTTATCTTCGTGTATGTCCACTTCGAGGAGTTAAGCGCTTTGGAGTTAAGGGAAAGTTAGCACCACGTTTTGTAGGACCATACAAAGTTTTGGAGCGTATGGGAGAAGTAGCCTACAAGTTGGAATTGCCCGAAGGATTGTCAGGAGTTCATGATGTATTCCACGTTTCCCAGTTGAAGAAGTGCCACACAGAGATGGCTGATATACCGCTGAGAGATACAAAGGTCACTGAATCGATTCAGTTGGACAATGATTTGACCTATGAGGAGAAACCAGTTAAGATTCTTGAGTATGCCAGCCGAGTCACCCGCAGCAAGGTTATCAAGTTTTGCAAAGTTCAGTGGAGCCACCACACCGAGGATGAAGCCACCTGGGAGCGAGAGGAAGATCTGCTGAAGGACCACCCTCACCTATTTTCTAGCCAACCCGAATCTCGAGGGCGAGATTCATCTTAAGGGGGGTAGGTTTGTAACATCCCAAATTTTCAATTTGGAATGTTATACACTAGATCATCATTGCATATCATATTTTATTGCTTTTGGGTTGATCCTAGAAATTCTACGCAACTCAAGGACCCACGGAAGAGAGATGGGGATTTCGTTATTTTCATATTTGAGTTTTCTCAAATTTTGAAAATAGGATCATTTGATTTTATTTATTTTATCTTCAATTATTTCAACTATACAAATATGAGAGAGGGAATAAAATGACTTTCCAAAAATAAAGAAATATTGAGGATTTAATAAAAAAATCAAATAAGATTTATTTTGGAGTTTTGCTATTTTATTTGAATTTAGGAAAAATTGCACGTTTTCAAAACTGTATTTTTAGGGCCAAGAAAATGTTCATCATGTTCTAAATATTTTATTTAGACGGTGAAAATTTGTTTTGGCATTTTTAGATTTTTCTTTATTTTTCTAGAATTTATTTTTCTGTTCGGCGGAATAATTTTTTTTTTAGAAAACTCCCGCGCCCGACTGGGCCGAAGCCCAGCCAGGCCAGGCAGGCCCAACCTCGCGCCGCCGCCTCCTCGCCAGCGCTGCCGTCGCTGGCACGAGGAGAGTCCGAGCCGGACTCCTCGGCGCCTCGCCCAAGCAGCCACCGCCGCCGCCCCTTTATATAGCCGTCGCCCGCCCCTAGCCGCCACCACCGCCCGGCCCACTACTGCCGGCCGCGCCAGAGCGCCGCCGTAGCTTGCAACCCGCGTCGTTCCGCCGCCCCGCCGGAGCCGAGCCGGAGGTAACCGCCGCCCCGCCGTGGTCCGGTTTTTTTTCAAAAAACCCGATCCGATTTTTCTTTAGAAACCCTAGATTCGTTTTTTTATTAGATCAGTTTTATTTTTTCGGTTTATTTATTTAGCGAGCGTTCACACGTTCGTTTGTTTTTAACAAACAAATTCGCCATTTAGTTTCAGTTAGCGAACGTTTGTTCGTTAATCTGTTCGTCAGTTTTTCTTTTCTCGGATTTTCCGGGTTATTTCTGATCACGATTTCTGATCCGATTTTCGTTCTAGTATAACTTTTCGCCGTTTATCGGAATCAGGTGATTCAAGCGCCTAGAGTTTCGTCTCGAAACCCTCTTTCCGTTTAACCAACTCAAACAAGATTTTGTTTCTGTAAAATTTGACTTAGGTCCAGATTAGTAAAACGAAGCTTGTTTCTTTCGCCGTTTGACTTTCGTTGCTTCGTTTGATTTGATTCTTTTTGCAAACCGGAGTTCTTAAGTTGAACTTTCTGGTTAGTTCTCTTATTCGAGTTTTACCTGTGCATTAGATGAGTACTTATTGTATGCTTGTTTGTTTGTGATAGAGTACCTGGAGTGTGCCGCTTGCTACTTTGAATCGCTAGGTTTCGCGGATCATCAGCAAGGCAAGTAACACTTTGATCATACCTCTTTACTACCCAGTTTTATTGCATTAGATCAATCTTCAAACAATTGCATGATTAGGATCTGTTAATATGTGGGATTTTGGGAAGTAGATGAGGTAGTACCTATTACCTGTTTTAATATCAAACCCTTGGGAGTTACTCTACGTTTTCTTATCATGCCATGCTATGCTAGTAGACGAGGATTGGGTGAGTGTATCCATGACAGATGTGAGATTGTTAATTTAATGGTTTATTTAAGGTGGCAACTTTAATACACATCTGGGTGGATTGAGGCACCTGGGTATTCCAGCGATTGCCTGTTTTTCTTTTGGACCGCCACCCAGGCTCAAAGGGATCATGAGATTATTCATGCTAGAAACTTCTGTGTGCAGATACAAGCTACTATGGGCTCTAGCATAGTTGACTAAGTCATGCGAACTCTTACAGTGGTAGACTAGCAAATGTAGGGGATGTAGGTTGGTACTGTCTACCCGATCGTAAGGTGTTAGCGCTTCTGAAAGACTGTGTCTCGGTCATCCGTTTCTCAAACATCATGTAGTGCGAGGATCCCAACGGAGGAGATCGAGTCTTGTGGGGAAAAGTGCGCAAACCTCTACAGAGTGTATAAATTAATCATGGTTAGCCGTGTCCCCGGTTATGGACATCTTGAGTATCTAGTACTTGGATTATCATGTGAATCTCATCATGTTACTTTAATTAATATTGTTGGGTTTTAATGATGATGCTTAATTGGGATTGAGAGGGTGTCTACACTCTCAATGTTTAACAACCACCATGATACTTAAATAAAATTTATTCCTTTGTAGTAGGGAAAAATTGGCTTTACGCAAAACTGTAACCATAGAGCTTTTCCACCAAGCCATACATGCATGTAGTATAGCTTTTCTTTCATTACTCTCTATGTGTTACATTGCCAGCATATTCCATGTGCTGACCCATTTTCAGGCTGCAACGTTCATGTTGCAGACTTTTCAGACGACCAGTAAGGTGCCTTAGGGCGTGGTTCTATACTCAGTGATGCCGTTGGAGTTGGAATCACTTATCTTCCAATCCTTCCGCTGTTATCGTTATCAGATGGCCTTAAGCCATATTTATTATAATAAGTTCTCTTTTGAGACATTCAATGTAATAAGTGTGTGATTGCTACTCTGTTATAAATCCTTCAAGTACTGTGCATGTCAGCATTACTGATCCAGGGATGACACTAAAGCACAGAGATCAGACTGTTTGAGGTCTGGTCGCTACACCAATATGACAGGTGCAAATCTTACCAAATTGTTTGTACGTGGTTGCACACGGGTCATCCGAAAAAACCGTTTGCATTGAACGGAGGTAGAAATCCCGCTTGCCAAATTTTCTCTTGGCTTAGCGCCGAAGTCTTGCTTTGCATACCTTATTCAATCTGAACCGTTTGCGTTGAAGAGATGCACAAATCCTGCGCAGCGAATTTTCCCTTGGCTTACTGTGGAAGACCATAGCTCTCACTTTGCATACAGGTGTTCTATCTAAAACGTTTGCAATGAAGAGCTGCACAAATCCTGCTTGGCACATTTTCCCTTGGCTTACTAGGGAAGCTGTCAGTGTACATACGGGTGTTCTATCTAAAACGTTTGTGATGTTAGAGTGGCAGCTAATTGTTTCAAAATGCCTTTGTTGAATGTTATTCGAGTGCACCTTCTCTCAAAATGGACACGAAAGTTACCACAGCATGCCGGGTGCCATTCTATGATAGCATGCCAAGTTTCATGAGTTCCAGATGAGTTTTGGATTTACTAGAATTTAAAAACAAAGTATCTCAACGCTTTACCAGCAGTCAATAGTGCCCTGGTGTTTGAAATTCATTCTCATTTTCTTGCATGGGACCTAAGCATGCACCCAAGGACACATATTTGATTTTTCAACCAATTTATATGCATTCTAGCATGTGCATGTAGTTCGAATTTGAATTATGCATATAAAATGCCTAGAAAACCCGATTAATATATAAATATGTCCAAGCGAACCCTGAAAAATTCCAAACTTTAACACAACACTCTTGTTGTTCTATGTTGAGACTAGAATTTTTTTGAAAGCAATAACAGGCAACGGGTATCGTTTCGTCCCCAAAGGTGGCACGTTCCCTACCGAACCCATCAAGCTTGTTGTGAGAAGCTCTGGTTTGTGAGAAGCTTATACCCAAACCTGCCCTAAATGGGACAAAAAAATTACCACGGCATGTCAGGTGCCATTCCATGATAGCATGCCAGGTTTCATGAATTTCAGATGAGTTTTGGATTTACTAGAATTTAAAACCAGGTATCTCAATGTTTGCGGCCGAGTGACGGTGGCAGGGTGTTTGACATTCATTCCCATTTTTTGCATGGGACCTAAGCATGCAACCAAGGACACATATTTGAATTTTCAACCAATTTATATGCATTAGAGCATGTGCATGTAGTTCAAATTTTAATTATGCACATAAATGCATTGAAAACTCAAATAATGCATAAGAAATGTGATAACGAACCCCGAAAATTTCCAAACTTTAACACAACACTCATGTTGTTCTATGTTGACACTAGAGAAAAAATTGAAATCAAGAAGAGGGAACGGCTATCATTTCATCCAGAAAGGTGAAACGTTCCCTACCGAAACCATCAGGCTTGTTGTGAGAAGCTCTGGTTTGTGAGAAGGTTATACCCAAAACTGCCCCAAATGGGACAAAAATTTACCACGGCATGTCGGGTGCCATTCCATGATAGCATGCCAGGTTTCATGAATTTCAGACGAGTTTTGGATTTACTAGAATTTAAAAACTAGGTATCTCAATGTTTGCGGTCGAGTGACGATGGCAGGGTGTTTGACATTCATTCCTATTTCTTGCATGGGACGTAAGCATGCAACCAAGGACACATATTTGAATTTTCAACCAATTTATATGCACTAGAGCATGTGCACGTAGTTCAAATTTGAATTATGCACATAAATGCATTGAAAACTCAATTAATGCATAAGAATGTGCTAACGAACCCCCAAAAAATTCAAAATTTAACACAACACTCATGTTGTTCTATGTTGACACTAGAGAAAATTTTGAAATCAAGAAGAGGCAACGACTATCATTTCGTCCAGAAAGGTGAAACGTTCCCTACTAAAACCATTAGGCTTGTTGTGAGAAGTTCTAGTTTGTGAGAAGCTTATACCCAAACCTGCCCCAAATGGGACAAAAAAATTACGACGGCATGTTGATGCCGCTCCATGATAGAATGCTACGTTTCATGAATTACAGACGAGTTTTGGACTTACTAGAATTTAAAAATCAGGTATCTCAATGTTTGTGGCTGAGTGACGGTGGCAGGGTGTTTGACATTCATTCCCATTTCTTGCATGGGACCTAAGCATGCAACCAAGGAGACAGACTTGAATTTTCAACCAATTTATATGCATTAGAGCATGTGCATGTAGTTCAAATTTTAATTATGCACATAAATGCATTGAAGGTCAATTAATGCATAAAAATGTCCAAACGAACCCCAAAAAATTCCAAAATTGAACACAACACTCATGTTGTTCTATGTTGACACTAGAGAAAAAATTGAAATCAAGAAGAGGCAACGAATATCGTTTTGTCCAGAAAGGTGAAACGTTCCCTACTGTAACCATGAGGCTTGTTGCGAGAAGCTCTGGTTTGTGAGAAGTTTATACCCCAACCTGCCCCAAATGGGACAATATTTTTACCACCGCATGTTGCTGCCATTCCATGATAACATGTCAAGTTTCATGAATTTCAGACGAGTTTTCGATTTACTAGAATTTTAAACCATGTATCTCAATGTTAGCGGCTGAGCGGCGATGGCAAATGTGTTTGACATTCATTCCCATTTCTTGTATGGGACCTAAGGTTGCAACCAAGGACACACATTTGATTTTTCAACCCGTTTATATGCACTGGAGCATGTGCATGTAGTTTAAATTTGAATTATGCACATGAATGCATAGAAAACTCAGTTAATGTATAAAAATGTCCATGCGAACCCCGAAATATCCCAAAAATTTGCACAACACTCATGTTGTTCTATGTTAACACGAGAAAATTTTTGAAAGTAAGAAGATGCAACAAATATCGTTTCGACCCCAAGGTGGCACGTTCCCTACCGAAACCATCATGCTTGTTGTGAGAGAAGCTCTGGTTTGCAAGAAGCTTATACCATAACCTGGCCCAAATGGGACAATATTTTTTACCCCAGCATCTTGATGCCGTTCCATGATAGCATGCCAAGGTTCATGAATTTCAGACGAGTTTTGTATTTACTAGATTACAAAAGCAAGCACCTCAACGTTTGCCGGAGAGCCACGGTGCCGTGGTGTTCGAAATTCATCCCCATTTCTTGAATGGGACGTAAGCATCAACCCATGGACACATATATCATTTTACAACCCATTTTGGTGCACCGGAGCATGTGCATGTGGTTTAAATTTGAATTCTACACCTGAAATGCCTAGAAAACCAAGTTACGTATAAAAATGTCCAAACGACCCCTGAATAATTCCAAAAATTTTGACGACACACCTATAGTTGCATCTTCACTATAGATAGAAGTTCTAGCAATTCAAACGCCATCCTTTGCAGCTGTGACCCCATTATGTAATTCAAATCAAGATGAAAAATCAAATAGATACCACACAGTTTATTATCACCAACTGTGTGAGATGCAGTACAAAATATCCTGGAGCACCGTCGGTGTATAGTACGCCTATGGCTCACGGGAGAAGGTGCGACGGCTATAGTCCACAGCCCGCACTGAATAAGGGACCGTATCTGATGACCCTTTGCGCGCCAGTTTTTTCGCTGAAGCGATTCCAAATTTTCGCTTCATGAAATATCTACCTCCGCCCCTTCCCTTACCAACAGCCACATTTCCCCTGTTTCCGCCTTCCTTTCCAAGTTGAAACCTTCACTCCTTGCTTGCAGCGCCGCCTCCTCTCCGGTGACCCTCCTTCACGCTGCTCGGCCTCGCCTATCCAAGAAGGTAATCCACACCCGACCCCCATACTCCTCCTCCTTTCACATCCCACATGCTCCGATCACGATGAAAGTGCGACACCTTCCACCCAAATCACCGACCCCTCCACCAAATAAGCGCCGCCCTAAGCCATGGTGCACGCAGTATAGCTAGGATCTCAAGGGGCATTTGGCAGCGGAGAAGAAAATCGCGTCCGCACGTGCAGATGAGGTCGCAATGGCTGCCATTCGTGCCGACCCCCAGATCTTGGAGGAGCACCTTGCCATTTGCTAGCTACGCCGATTAAGCATGCTCGGTTTACCTATTGTGTGTGTTGCTCCTGCCTTTCCTTAACAAATTCTAGTGAATTGTGTTATCTACTTTTACCATGCAATCTATTGCTCTAGTGTATATGTTCTATATGTTGTGCAATGTGGTGCTCACTTATTAACTGTTTGGTTAATTAGTTGTCGTGTTCAGTTAAATGTTTTGTTCAATTCTGCAAATGTGATGTTCAATTCTTCAGGGTGCAATTTGTATTGTCTTTCATATGACAAAAAAATCGAATTTTTCTTTACAAAATACATGAGAAAAAAATCCAATTGCTATATTTCCAAGTTGTCAAGCATGCTTGGTTTGGTTAATTGTTTGATCTTCTAGTATGTTATACATTGTGCAATGTGGTGCTCAGTTAACGTTTGGTTCATTTGTTGTGGTATTTAGTTAACTGTTTGGTTCCATTCTGTAATGCGATGTTCAATTGTTGTGGATGCATTTTGTTATTATATACCATGTGAGAAATAAATCGAATTTGGTTGTACTAAATACATGAGAAACAAAAACAATTGCTATATTTCCAAGTTGTTAAGCATGCTTGGTTTGGTTAACTATCTGATCTTCTATTAGGAGTATATTATATTGTGCAATGTGGTGCTCAGTTAATGTTTGGTTCATTTGTTGTGGTGTTTAGTTAACTGCTTGGTTCAATTCTACAATGCAATGTCCAATTGTCGTGGGTAGAATTTTGTATTGTTGTGTGAGGGAGTCCTGGATTAGGGGTGTCCGGATGGCCGGACTATAACCTTTGGCCGGACTCCTGGACTATGAAGATACAAGATTGAAGACTTCGTCCCGTGTCCGGATGGGACTTTTCTTGGCGTGGAAGGCAAGCTTGGCGATACGGATATGTAGATCTCCTCCCATTGTAACTGACTCTGTGTGACCCTAGCCCTCTCCGGTGTCTATATAAACCGGAGGGTTTTAGTCCGTAGGACGAACAACAATCATACCATAGGCTAGCTTCTAGGGTTTAGCCTCTCTGATCTCGTGGTAGATCTACTCTTGTACTACCCATATCATCAATATTAATCAAGCAGGAGTAGGGTTTTACCTCCATCGAGAGGGCCCAAACCTGGATAAAAACATCGTGTCCCTTGTCTCCTATTACCATCCGCCTAGACGCACTGTTCGGGACCCCCTACCCGAGATCCGCCGGTTTTGACACCGACATTGGTGCTCTCGTTGAGAGTTCCGCTGTGTCGTCGCCATCGGGAAGGATGCCTCGTCCCGTCTTTAAAGGCGGCACTGTTGCTAAAAGAGCTTTGGCTATCGTCCAAACTCTCCGGCTAGGCGGTTTTCTTATGACCGCCTGTTCGGCCGCCGCGCCGACGATGACTTCTCGGGTCATCGAAAGCAATCTTCACGTCAACTCGGAACTCGCCGAGCAGTTAGATCCGATGGAGCTCTCTTTCTTAAACGAGCTCTTGGATCGCATCGCCGCCCTGGGAGTCGCTACAGACTACGATCAGATTGGGCCTAAACCCGATCCGAGAGAGATTAACTCTCCCCAGGTCACCCATCACGTTGCAGTGGTGGAGGAACAATGCGGTAAGCTTTCATCTATCTTAAGGACTAGTTATGTCCGGATTCCCGATCCCTCCACGCCGGATACCCACGGAGGGGAGGACATCACTCAAGCCACGAACCTAAAGTCAGCAATGGCTAGATTCATTGGACAACATCCAAGAACCCAAGCTTCCGAGTTCGAAACTCCTTGGCCCCGAGTCTCAGATTAGGCGAGGTTCCAGATTTAATTCCACCCGCCCACCCAATCATAAGCGATCTATCCCAAATTCGCAAGAGCCCACGTAAACAAAGACACCATTATCGGGCCAGATTCCTCCGGTCATGAACAGGATAAAGGATCGCCGCGAGGAGGATGCAATTTCATTCTTCGCAATAATTGCATGGACAACGGAATCCTCAACGCCATAAGTCGCCATGAAATTACACGCTTCGCTGACTTGGCGTCCATAGTACGAAAGTACTGTGCGATGGAAAGCGCCTGGAAAACCGAAATAAAATTTTGGGACAATCCGCCCTGAATACAACCCCAAATCCGAAATAAAAGGGTGCATTATCGCCAGCACTGGGTTAAATACCAAAAGCAAAAACCTCAGCATAGGGCATGGAACCGTCTTTGGAGGGATGGCTCAATGGACCCTGTAAAATTCATAGTACAGAGGGTGCCACACCAACTCATAGCCTTAGAGCATGTTGGATACTCCGGCAGGTGGCCAGAAGTGGCGAAGAGCTTCTAACTCCAGAATCCACGGAGCACAAACCCAAGGATACCAGTACGGTATTAACAGTCTTCGAGACTTTCGCATCAAATAATATGCGGAAACGAACACTCCACAGCCTTGCCAAAGTCTACCAAGTAGCAATAACAAACCCATGGAGTGACACGGCTATTACCTTTAATGCCAGTGATGAACCTAAATTCCGAACAGCCCGAGCACCAGCCGCATTGGTCCTCAGTCCAATAGTGGTCGGCTTTCGCCTTACCAAGGTACTCATGGACGGTGGCAGCGGATTGAACCTCATTTACGAGCTTCGAAAAATGGAAATAGACTGGAGCCGCATTGAGCGAAGCAGCACAACCTTTAGAGGAATAATCCCCAACAGGAAGCGCTACCAGACAGAAAAATCACACCGGATGTGGTGTTCGCACGCCGGATAATTACATGTCCGAGGAGGTCACGTTCCAAGTGGCCCGTTCAGCAGCGGATACCACGCTCTATTAGGGCGAGAGGCATTTACAATTTTTCAAGCTATACCCCATTACGGGTACATGAAGCTCAAAATGCCCGCCCAACGGAATCATCACTCTTGCTAGTGACCCGGACATAGCACTCCGCGCCGAAAATAAGACAGCCGCACTGGCCCTTGAGGCACTATCCGAAGCCCTAGCGGCCGAGGAACTGACTGCGCTGCGCTCCACGGTGAACTGGAACAATGTGATACTCACTAAAAGATCCAAGTCCACCTCCTTTAAACCGGCGGACGAAATAGTCAAATTCCAAGTCCATCCAACGGACCCTACAAAAACGGCCTCCATCGGGGCGCAATTAAACCCTGATGTAGACGCTGCACTACGAGAATTCCTACGCGAAAATTGGGACATTTTTGCCTGGGACCCTTCAGACATGCCAGGAATCCCACGCCGGCTGGCCGAGCACATCCTAAACATCCTAAAAGGATTCAAGCCAGTCAAGCAGGCTCTTCGACGTTTCTCCGAACCTAAGAGACAAGCCATAGGAGAGGAGCTAGCCAAACTACTGGAGGCCGGATTCATCAGAGATATAAAACATCCGGACTGGCTAGCAAACCTGGTGATGGTACCAAAGAAGGACAAATCCTGGCGCCTATGCGTCGATTTCAAGGACCTCAACAAGGCTTGCCCAAAGTATCCCTTCCCCCTCCCCCGCATCGATCAAATTATCGACGCTACCGCATGACACGATTCATTGTGTTTCCTCGATGCATACTCCGGCTACCATCAAATTAAGATGGCAGAGCCAGACCAAGCCGCAACGGCATTCATCACTCCATACGCCCATTACGCTTCAACACAATGCCCTCCGGGCTCAAAAACGCCAGCGCAACATATCGCTGCATGATTCGAGACATATGTCCGCAAACCAGATCGGCAAAACAGTGAAGGCATACATAGATGACGTGGTCGTCAAAACCAAGCATGTCGAAACTCTAGTAGACGACTTGAGGCTCACATTCGATAACCTCTGAACATATGACATCAAGCTTAACCCGGAAAAATGCATTTTCGGCGTACCAGCCGGAAAGCTCTTGGGCTTCATTGTATCCGGCAGAGGAATTGAAGCAAAGCCATCCAAGATCCGAGCTCTGTCACAATTGGATATCCCAAAGGACCTCAAACAAATACAAAAATTGACCAGATGCGTGGCGGCTCTAAGCCGCTTTATCTCCCGCTTGGGAGAAAAGGCATTACCCCTTTATCGCCTCCTCTAGCGCACCGAAACTTCGAGTGGACGGATGCCGCCACGGCCGGACTCGAAGAAATAAAAGCCATATTGGCAACAAACCCGTTCCTGGCCGCGCCTAACATCGGCGAACCAATGCTATTATACATCGCGGCAACTCATCAAGTTGTAAGCGCGGTGCTCGTCGTCGAACGAGAAACGGACGGACACAAATTCCCCCTTCAAAAGCCAGTTTACTACGTGTCCACTGTCCTTGCTCCATGCAAGTTGCAGTACCCGCATTATCAAAAGATAGCGTACGCGGTATTTATGGCATCCCAGAAGCTGCGACACTACTTTCAAGAGTGTTCGATAACAGTAGCCTCTGAAGTACCTCTTAACGATATTATAAACAACCGCGACGCGATGGGACGGATTGCCAAATGGGCCATTGAGCTCCTCCCGTTCGACATAACCTATAAGCCATGGCGAGCTATTAAGTCGCAAGTTTTGGCCGACTTCGTCGCCGAATGGACTGAAGCCGAACTCCCTAAAGAGTACGGCACATATTCCAACTGGATCATGCACTTCGACGGCTCCAAAATGTTGGCCGGTCTGGGGGCTGGCGTCGTTCTGACGTCCCCAACAGGAGATACAGTTCAATACGTACTCCAGATAATGTATACGGACTCCAACAACGCAGCCGAATACGAGGCCCTTCTACATGGTCTCCGGATGGCAGTCTCCATGGGCATTCAACGCCTAGAGGTGCGCGGAGATTCAAACCTCGCGATATCCCAAATAAATGGAGACTTTGATGCCAAGGATCCGAAAATGGCAGCTTATCGCATAGCGCCATCCTAAAAATGTCATTTCGGTTCGAGGGCTTGAATTTCACCATATAGCCCGGAAAACAATCAGCAGCGTGACGTCTTGGCACGCATTGGCGCCAAAGCGCGATGCAGTCCCCAACATTTTCTTGGAGAGGCTATTCAAGCCATCCGTATTATGGGAAGGGAATCAGAAATAACAGCCCGCACCCAACCGCCTTTGCCCGACAATCGAACATTCTAACACAACGGAGGCTCGCCAGCAGTAACATCCTCAAATTTCACGTAATAATGGCGGTCATTGCCCGTGGACAGAACCATTCCTAGCCTACCTAACCAGGCAGGAACTTCTCGAGGACCAAAACGAGGCACGCTGCATAGTGCGGCGACCTAAAGCCTATAAAGTCCATGAGGGAGAGCTTTATAAGAAAGGCACCACCGGTGTCCTTCAAAGGTGTATCTCCGAAGAGGAAGGGCGGAATCTTCTGGCTGAAATCCATGCCAGACTCGGCGGGCACCACGCCGCAGCCCGGGCCCTTGTAAGCAAGGCCTTCCGTGCAGATTTTATTGGCCGACGGCCGGCAGATGCTCGGGACTTAGTCCAACGATGCGTCGGTTGCCGCCTCTTTGCTAACCAAAGCCATATGCCACCCACCGCCTCCAAACTATACCCATCACCGCCCTTGGCAGTGCAGGGGCTTGACATGGTTGGACCCCTTAAAGGAGGAACCCACAAGCAAAAATACCTACTGGTCATGGTGGATAAGTTCACCAAATGGATAGAGGCCAAGCCTGTTAACACGGCCAAAACATGGGCATCCCCCACAGCATCATCACTGATAACGGCACGAACTTTATGGCCGACGAGGTCAAACTCTGGTGCAAAAACATGGGCATCAAGCTCTACTATGCTTCAGTCTATCACCCACAAACTAACGGTCAAGTCGAGCGAGCAAATGGTCTAATCATGAGCGGCATCAAACCCAGATTAGTGCGCTCCCTCAAGGAATCTAACACGCACTGGGTAGAGGAGCTCGACTCCGTACTCTGGGGGCTGCGGACCATGCCGAATCGCACCACCGGATACACACCATTCTTTATGGTATACGGCGCAGAAGCGGTTCTGCCCTGCGACATAATTCATGACTCACCCCGCGTGCGCATGTACGAAGAAAGAGAAGCCGAACTCCATCGGCAGGACAGTTTGGACGCCTTGGAGGAGGAGCGTGACGTGGCAAAAGCCCGTTCCGCATTCTATCAATAGCAGGCTCGAAGATACCAAAGCAGAGAAGTACGGGCCAAAACTTACAATGTTGGCGAAGTTAGTTCTACGCTGCGGACAAGAAAAAGGACAAACTCAAGCCCAAATGGGAAGGTCCCTTTATTATTGACCAAGTCTTGACTGGTGGAGCGTCTGCACTGGTCTGCGAGATGCATCGGATAACCGACTCGAGCCGAACCCATGGAACGCAGCCCGTCTCCGAAGATTCTACGCCTAGCGCCGGACTCTGTGTTCGTCTCCTTACTCTGTCTATTTTTTACACACTAGCTGTCTTATATTTCTCTCCTTCTCCCTCCCTTTATCTTACAACCTTTAAGGGCTCGTTCGCTCCTTGTTCGCACACAATTGACGCGCTATCCGCGCTCATTATACCTGGGGGCTTCTTTAACAGAAGCTTATTTATACGGGCTTCATGCCCAACACATGTGTCACACTTCCGCATGTACCTTTTATTCACCATTATATGCATCGATATGACTTAAGTTTTGGCCAAGCTAGGTTGCCTGGCTCCTGTGCTTACCCCTATGTTCCTGATTGTTCGGCTAGGCGGTAAAGGGAGCACCTCTGCGATTATTCTTGCCGGGTCAGCCGGATGTGTACCTCGAATTGGGTGAAGCCGAAAGCTAAGCGTTCTTAAGGGAATATTCGGTCGGTGAACTAAAGATGATTTCTCACTTGTTTATTTATCCGCCCCAGATGCTTTTACTGCTTTTTTATGTCAGGACATGCACTTTAGGGCATGCCTCCTGTGGAAAGGAACCCCTAACGGAACTATTCTCCCGGAAGATGTTTCTTACTAACCATGTAATACAACATAACTAGTTGGGCACTTGTGCATGCTCAAGCACTAATGACCCCTACTTTGGTCTCCACGCATGCCCGGTTCCTACATAACCGAGAGGGTATTCGGACACACTCTGACTGTCGGGTCCCGAGGTTGAAGCGAAAAGGTCCGCCATGACAAACGATCTACAATCCGGCTAGAAGGCATTTTACATGTCATCTTAAATTACATAGTCAATTTGACTGGGTATATTCCTCTTCAATACCATCCAACAGGTTGTCTAGTTTACAGTCCTACTGGGAATATTTGGTGGCCAACTCTACCTGGCCGTACACTAAGCTCACAGGGATCTCCTTCCCATCGGGCCCCACAGGTCCGACCTCGGCCATGTGGTTTGGGTCAGCCTTCGTGTACCGCGTCTTCACCATGGCCCAGGCCTCCCTGGCGCCTTGACGGCAGGCCGATATCTTCCATAATCGGAAGCGCCGCCGCGCTCCCTTAAGCCTCTCTGCAAGCTCTCCAAGCCCTTCGAGCATGGAGACAGATGGCCACAAGGCACAGGCGACGCCTTTCATCACTGCCGAACTTCGTTAAATGCGGTTGTAAACTTCGGGAAGAAGGTCACCCGTAGAACCGGGCATTTCCTCTGCAGGACGACCTGTTAGCATACCTACAGACATAACTCTGTTAGTCGACTTCCTCGCCGAACTCTTTTTCAAAGTTCGTTCAAGCACTTACTAAACATGTCGCGTCGAAGCCGTCGATTCTCCTTAACGGAGTCCGACAGTTGGGCACGAACATCCTTTAGTTCCACGCCCGGTAGGTGTTGGCATCTTGGAGATCATTCTTCTCCTGCCTCACCTTTGTCAAGACGCTCTCACCAGCCTTTAGGCGTGAGGAATTCTTTGCTTCTCCGAGATCTAATCCGGCGCCATCTGCAATTTTATTGTCAGACTTGCATACGCCGCACTCTACATGCTACTTATCAATTGAGGCAAATAATACCATAGGGGTCTTCTTGGGCTCCCTTCTTTGTCAGCTAGTGTGGCACAAGTTGGGCTTTGCACTCTTCCGACTCTGAGACAAGAGGGTATTCTCTTACAGCAGAACACATAATAAATGATCCTTAAATCAGTTATTCTAACTGTTTCAAATCTCGGGGTTCTCTTGATATATATATATATATATATATATATATATATATATATATATATATATATATATATATATATATATATAACCATTAAATTTTCTCACCCGTATGTCTTTCACATACTGCTCCGTGGCCCTGGCTAGACCATTTTGAGCGGCACGGAGGTACGCATCTCCCGAATTGAAGGCGTCCAATGCCTCTTGGGAGAAACAAGCGTTACAAGAACTGTCCGTGAGCACATGATTCATGGCACTCTCCACCTCGGAATTGGTGGCGGACGATCTGTCGCATCCTCTGTCGGAGGAGCGTCCGCCTGACGCCTCGTGTTCGCCTCGCTTACGGACTGGCTTTGGAGCACAGGCTGGTGGGCGCGATTGGCAACCTCTCCGGATATAGTCCCGTGAGCCCTCTTTTCCTAAAAAACACTGCGTTAGTATGCATCGTAAGAATAATACCTTGGAATAAGGCGGCGCACCTTACTACTGCGCCGGTGCCTCGACCCAGACTGCGTGTCTCTTTAGCCTGCCCGCCCTCGCGGTCCCTTGTTGGCTAGTCGCCGCATGCTCGGCATTCCGCCTCGAGATCCTCCCCTGCGAAACACCATTGGTATATGGTGATCAAAAATAAGCATGGACGGATCATCTTCGAAGTATTGGGACTTCGGTCTCGGTTACTTGTGAGGGAGGGAGCAGTCCAGGATAATCGGCTGTAATAGCCACCAAGGCATTGTCGATGCTCAGTTGGTAAAATACCCCATCGATCAGCTCCACGGATATGTCCGGATCCTCTTGGGAGGCCGGATCGAGGGACCATTCCGGATCCTCGGGTTGTGGAGGAGGGCTGTTTATATCCTTTACGGCCTGGCGCAATTCCTGCGTCGAAATCACAAGATGAGATACTTAACCACGGGAATATGGAACGGATGGGCAAAAGAAGTGTCCGCTTACCCGGTTTGGGGGATTGTGCATAGAAAATCCATACGTGGATTGACGCGGAGAAATTCCTCCTCTTCTCCCTTGTATAATGCGGACAAGATCTTCGTCAGAGCCGCAACCGATTCCAGCCCCTTACGGCCGCAGCGGGTGGCATCATCCTCCCCGTTGAAATCCCACATGGGGTGGCCTCTATCTTTGAAGCGGCTGCACCCCCGCATAATGCATGTGGCCATGACCTCGGTCATGGTCGGTCCGAATGAGCTAACAACCTTATCCGGCTCATCGTGTAAAGGACGTCCTTGTCATTTTCCTTCTAAGGGTTCCGTGGGCCTTGACTTAGGCGCTTCTTCAAAGGAGCATTATCGAACTCGTGGAGGCCGATCCGAATAAGGGTCCGGCGAGGACATCTTCTATCTGAAACCATTACGAAGGCCGGTCTTGGACGCCTTCTTTGGGGTTCCGGATAGATATCCGGTCCCGGCGATGCTCCATAGTTCGGCTCCGCCCACTTGATATATCGACCCCTCCTGAGAACGGGGCATGAGCCAGAACAGCTTCTTCCACAGTGCGAAATGAGCCTCGCGGCCCAAAAACAGCTCGCAAAGGGCTACGAAGCCCGCGATATGCAATATGGAGGCTGGTGTAAGGTTGTGCAGCTGGAGGCCATAGAACTCCAGCAGCCCCCGGAGAAACGGATGAATTGGAAATCCGAGCCCTCTTATCAAATAAGGGATAAGGCATACCCGCTCTCCTTTTGAGGGATTAGGGACGCTCTCCGCTTGCTCTCCGCCGTTATAGCTGGCAAGTCCGGCTCGAATCGGGACCATGTAGGCCGGGGAATCCCTTGGCTTGGGCGCCACTAGCTCATTGCGGGATGGAACATCTCTTCTAATCTCCAGGTTGAGGACTGGGAGGGCGAGAGGAGGAGCTACGACGATCGGCCATGATGGAATGGATCTCTGTCGGGTGTGCTCTGATGAAAGCTCGCGAAGGGAAGGTGGTGTGATTTGGATCTAAATCCTCGTCTCTTTAATAGACAGCTCATTTGTGCAGCTAGGGGGGTAAATGTAAAACACCCTGGCTTTTCGCATTCGTTTGACACGTGAAAGATGGCCATTATTGGGCGCGGAAGCCAAGGAGCGCAATATTCACAAGGAGTCGGACACTATTCAACAGGTACACGGAATTTGGAGAAGAACCCGCCTTGCAATGCCGAAGACAATCTGCGCGCCGGACTCACTGTCATTGAAGCCTGGTTCGGGGGCTACTAAGGGAGTCCTGGATTAGGGGGTGTCCGGATGGCCGGACTATAACCTTTGTCCGGACTCCTGGACTATGAAGATACAAGATTGAAGACTTCGTCCCGTGTCCGGATGGGACTTTCCTTGGCGTGGAAGGCAAGCTTGGCGTCTGGATATGTAGACCTCCTCCCATTGTAACCGACTCTGTGTAACCCTAGCCCTCTCCGGTGTCTATATAAACCGAGGGTTTTAGTCCGTAGGGACGAACAACAATCATACCATAGGCTAGCTTCTAGGGTTTAGACTCTCGATCTCGTGGTAGATCTACTCTTGTACTACCCATATCATCAATATTAATCAAGAAGGAGTAGGGTTTTACCTCCATCGAGAGGCCCGAACACAGGTAAAAACATCGTGTCCCTTGTCTCCTGTTACCATCCGCCTAGACGCACAGTTCGGGACCCCCTACCCGAGATCCGCCGTTTTTGACACCGACATTGTGCATGTGAGGTATAATCAAATTTGGCTGCACTTAATACATGAGAAACATATACAATTGCTATATTTCCTAATTCTTAATGATGCTTGGTTTGGATAAATGGGTTTTCCATGTAGCTTGAATTAATCTGATGAATCTGCAATGTGCTTATTTTTCATCAACATATTTTACTAATAGCATGCGAACCCTCACTTAACCTGATCACTAACTACCTTATATGTGTTGCAGGGAAACAATGGGAAGCACTGAGGTTTACAATCGAGGTTTGCACATGCATGGTCCTTTGTCTAATAGCACATTATTGTGCAATTGCGGGAATCATTCTAATACTTAGGTTTTAAACAATTTGGTCTTGCACATGTAGGTTCTGCTGTCAGAAGTTTGACCCACTGTTCGATCCTTTTGCATATGGGGAAATGAGTTGTCCATGAATATCAGTCAAGTCAAGAAACTCAGAAAAATTGTTAGGATAAAGAAATTAGCGACAAAAAACAACAAGATCTTTGTCTGCACAATGAAGAAGACATCGGTTCACTACAGGATGGTACTAACTATTATACCTTGCCTTTTTTATTCCTTTGCCCCATTTCTAATATAGAGAAGATATTTATGCACATCCTTGTTTTCAGGCCTTTTCAAAACAGTTCACTGATGATTATTTCTCAAACCACCTGTATGGTCAAGAGGCGAGGAAGGTATTCATACAACATCCACGGTTCAATATTGTGTTCCTGAAGAAGACGAAGGATGGGCGGTCAATCATCCGCAGGCACTGGCCTAAAGTTGCAAAGACCTTCAACATCAATGAAGGCTCAATATTCGCCTTCCGCTTCAGCAGTTTTCCCGATTAGATGCATCTGTATATGTACCGTCTATGATGCTAATTTCGAAAGGTTCTAGATGTTGCATGTGAAACTTGATGTTGGTTATCATGTTGTACTCTGATGTATTTCAATTATGAAATCCTCCTTCCTTATATATGGGAATAAAATATATTATGTGTTTAATATGAATGTCAATTATATTAATAAATGGATTACTAATAATAGGGCAATTAGCCTGCTAATGGCGAATTAGCCTGCTATTTGGTTTTTTGTTATTGCAAACGATTATTGAGAAAATACCGTGGGTGATGACCTAAGGCAACGCACACAGTTTCTAGGAATAAACCGTGTTGGATCGATGAATAATCACACACGACATTCTCTTCCAAACTGTTTGCGTTAGGCCACCTTCCACAAACGTTTACCGCATAAAAACTGTGTGTGATGGACAACCTTAGCCACACAGTTTCTTCTACGCACCGTGTGTGATGCATTCAATAACGTAAACGATAAAATTGTTAATATTGTGTGCGATGTCAACGCTATCACAAATGATTTAACGGGAAAAATTATGTGCGATGTACCTGCGAACGGAAACGTTTTCCTTGGAGCAACTGTGTGAGATGTTTATACGAATGGAAACGTTTAGCGAGGATTCACTGTGTGGAATGGAAATGATTTCGCATATATAATTGTATTTTTTTAGCACTATTGTACGTATAACCGGATTTGCTCGCTCGCCGATCGCACACGACCTCATTTTGCCGAGTGTGTGTGCCAAGAGGGCATATCTCCGACGGTTTCTGGGTCGTGTGGGAAGGACCCTATATCGCCCATACTCATTTGGCGACGGTTCCATATGCCATCACGGAAAGTGGTTAAAAACCGTTTGTATAGTACCGACGCGTACCAGTGTGTGTTGAAAATTCATAACATTACTTGAAAAATGTGTATCTTTTATACACGAACATTATTTTGAATTGTGAAAATTTCAGTAAATTAAGAATATTTTTTGACATTGGAGCATTTTTTTAAATTGCCATTTTTTTGGAATTCTCGAACAATTTTGCAAAACAATTTTTTTTGACAAATGAGAAACTTTTTTCAAGTTCCGGATATTTTTTCAAAATAGCAACCCAATTTTGGAATTATGAACATTTTCCAAAATTTGTATTTTTTAAATTTTTGAGAATTTTGAATTTATGAAATAAATTCTGTAAGAAAAATAAACTTGGAAGGGAAAAGGAGATAGGGGAAGGAGAATAAAAATAGACGCGGAAACAAAGAAACATGGGCCAGCCCATTATTAGTTGTCATGTGCGAAGCTCCGACTATTTGTCGCCCAATGCGGAAAGTAGAATTTTCCCAGCTATGATGGTAGAAAAATAAGTGGGTTGGCTTCGCCGGCCATAGTGCGCGGCCCACGGACAAAAATCTGAAAAAGCCTTTTTTCTAGCAAACAAACACATAAGAATTTAGTACCACCTCGAAAAAAAATCGGCGGTGAACAGATGAAAAAGTTGATGAAACGCACCTTGCTTTATTAGTAGGTATAAATATAGATATAGATATAGATGTGATGGCTTTTCTGACCTATGTGCTTATTATTCAGTTTAGCTTGATTCTAAATATTACATTAAGTTTAGTGTGTATAATTATGATTTCTATTGTATGATTCATTTGGTAAAGCTGAATATTACATATTACTCCCTCTGTTCCTAAATATAAGCTTTTTTAGATATTCCAATACATACTATATACGGAGCAAAATGAGTGAATCTACGCTCTAAAATGCGTCTATATATACATCTCTATGTAGTTGTTATTGAAATAACTAAAAGGCTTATATTTAAAAACGGAGGGAGTACATTTCAGTTTAGTTATTCAGTTTGAGTTATGATATTTCTATGTGTATGGTAAATTAAGTTAATTGAGGAGCTGTCAAGCTGTCTTATAAGGACGAGACTTGTCCGCTCCCTCCCCATGCTCCCATCCGTGCTCCCACTTCATCCTACGACTGATTTTTTTTCCTTTTTTTCTTTCTAATTTAATCATCTCCCCCCTGATTTTAACAGGGTAGGCCCGGGTCTTATTTTGTTCCAATCAAATCAAGCCACGTACGTGGGAGCATGGATGGGAGCATGAGGAGGGAGCAGGCAAGTCTCGTCCGCCTTATAAGCACAGTTTGGAGTGAAGTTGTTCATAGTGGTCTTTGAGGTCTATTTTCCTTTCATGATTTGTTTGCTTTTATGAATGGATTGGAACTCACACTCTGCAAGTTCAGTTCGCCCTTTTACTTTGAAGGTATGTACTGCTTCAATTTCTCATTGTTGTTGCAAAAGAATACCCCTTATGTGATGGATGCTCCTTCGATAGTAGTTTATTCAATGCTTTGGATGCCTCATAGCCAATGATAACCGATTACATGAATTCCATATGCAATCATAGGTGTAGTTGCCATCCAAGTGATGTGATTATTTATGAATGCACGATACATAACTCCATAGTATGAAGACCTTAAAATGTGAGTTATCCATCTGCCTGTATGCTCTATTTGGAACCTTTTCTTCTCTGTTTTGGCCTTTAATTTGTAGGTTTTTTGGATAAAACTGAATGAAGGTTTACTGATGCAGAATGTTTTTGTGCCTTTTCGCAAATATGATTGTACGCATTGACTCTCATGTTATTTACTTTTATACCAATTGGTTTATATGGGATTTGTGTGTTAGGGTTACATGATGTCTCATATTTTAAACCATTAATTAGGAATCATAGGGTTATTTAAGCCGTTGTAACTTTGGAACAAGTCATAATTTAGGTCTTTTGACGGCGATTGATTGCTTTAGGGAATATAATGGGCATTACCACATCCGCAACAAAGGTCCTAAGCTCTAGGTGATCTCTTTTGATTTCTTCGTCTCCAGTCCATGAATCAGTGCCTATTGCGGCCGACCACAAGCTTGGCGAGAGTGAGAGATCGATGCACGTTATTTTGATTATCATATGTTTGCACATATACATGTTTGGTTACAACTTTTATGCTAAACTGTCCTCTAGATTCCTGTGCATATTCATGAATGGCCTTTTATTTCAATTTAATTCCGGCAGGTTGAATACGAGGAGCTTGCCGGATGCACAGTTTCATGTATGTGTATTATCGTTGTCATGAAGGGTGGGTCATATGTTCAGGCATGCATAGTGACATGCACGAGGTGTGGCACGCAAGCTTAACAAAATGGAATGGGATTTCAGAGTTAATTTGTGCATTGGATTGAGCTTATGTGTGAGACTTACGGATTGTGAGCCTTTTGCTTTGTAACGTGTGAGACTTATGGATCGTGAGACCAAAGTTATGTGTGAGAATTCTGTAATGTGAGACCTAAGTTCTATCAGATTTTCAGAATTATTTTGGTTTTTGAACATATGGAGTGCCCATGATGGCCTAACGGTACCTAAATGATGCCAATTATTTTTTTTCCAATATACTACTGATTATTTTTAAAAAGTTTCATATCTTTTTGGCAAACAGATTTAATAATAACCTTAAGTTACATTTTCCGCCCCCCCCCCCCCCCCCCCGGGTTCAAACTATGACCAAAAATTGAAAGTGTCTAGAACAGTCTGAAAAAATCTATAAAATCAAAATTAATATAAATATCATTCTGGGTAAGTTTTTGTTGAACATAATAAAAAATACCCTCAAATTTCATTTTCAGACACATTTTTTTATCAAATTTTGACCCAAAAGAATGAAAGTGTCCAGAAATTATTGCCAAAATAATATACTTATATATTATAAAATCAACACTAATATACTTATCATACGAGGGAAGTTTCATACATTTTTGCCAAACATAAATAAACATACCATCAAATAACATTTTCAGCCCATTTTTGGTTTTGACCAAAAAATGTAAGTGTCCATTTTTTTAGGGAAATCAACACTAACATACTTGTATTATTACTTCAATCAAAATATCTTTCTTTTTATGTTAATACTCACATTTTCTGAGGGGTCGTTAATTCTCACGTATGTTTGTAATGTTAGCGGAGACGTGCAGCTTACTTCTTTTTTGAGACACTCTCGCTAAGCTTTATTCAAAGTTCCAAAACATTTAAGTGGAGACGTGCAGCTTACCAGAAAGCAGCTAGGGTTTCTGCCTCTCGCCGGCTTCGACGCAGGCCCGCCTCGTCTCCGGTTGCCCTAGGGCCATGGAGGCGCGGTGGATCTTGCCAAGGGCCGGCGAGAGGGCTTCGTTTTTAGACGTTTCTTTCTACTTTGTTAGGGTTTGTGTTCTGCTCAGTAAGACGAAACGGCGGCGGCTTTCTAAAAATGGAATAAAGGTCTCCCCGCCTAGCCCCCGTTCCAGTGGTGCGTCTAGCATCGTTGGTGGGCATGTGGAGGTGTGTTTCCGGCGGATTTATCTTTGGTGGATTTGCTCGGATCTCGTTGGTGTTCGTCTACGTTCGTGTGTCTTCGGAGTGGATCTTTCCGATCTATGTTATTATTCATCTGCGGCGATTCTTTGTTGCAGTGCGGTCCTATGGGGCCTTAGCACGACGACTTCCGATCTACTACAACAAGTTGTGCCCGACTCTGACGATGGAGGGCGATGATGGCGGCGCGCCTTGGCTCGCCGATTGCTTGTAGTCGTCGCTAGGTGGTCTACGGATCTGGATGTAATTTTTATTGTTTTTGGTATTCGTTGTACTGCCATGATTGAAGATGAATAGATCGGAAGATTTCCGGAAAGAAAAAGTGGTACTAGAAGTGGAAGATCGTCCCCGCAAAAAAAAAGTTCAAGTAAAAAAATAACGTGAACGTGGATAGTTTGGCTGCCGCGGCCCAGGCCCAGGCCCGGGAAGACGCAGGACGGAAGACTCTGCCCGCACGCCGCTGTCCCCTACGAAAGTGAAATCGCTTGCCGTCCCCTCTCTATTGAGAGGTAACAAGAACACAATACAATCAGACAAGCAGCAGTATGAGTGTTATCTCTTCGGAGAGCTCCGAAGCTGGGTAAAAACTGCTCGTGTGCTTTGCCTAGATCCGCTCTTTGTGCGATCTCCGCCCCCTCCGAACCAAAAGGGGCCCGGTCCCCGCGTTACTGAGAGGTAACCCTAGTTCCCAAATCCTTGTTGGATCCGCAGCCATGGAGGAATCCTTCACGGCCCCCTCCGTCGACCCACCCGCCGTTGATCCCGCCTCCGTCGACTCCCCCGCCGTCGATCCCGCCTCCTTCCACCCCCCCGCAGTCGATCCCGCCTCCGTCGACCCCCGCCGTCCATCCCGCCTCCTTCCACCCCCCCGCAGTCGATCCCGCCTCCGTCGACCCATCCCGCTACCCCTCCTGGGTCCTCCTCGACAGCAGAGCCTACTTCGACGACCCCGACCCCGTCAACGGCACCACCGTGAAGGCCACGACGAGCACGGGCCACAACTTCGAGGTCACCTTTTGTCTCGCCCACCCGCCTGCCGTCTCCTACTTCTACGTCCACTTTCCCGGAATCAACGTACTAGAGTGTTGCACCACGGAGCCCCGCGTCATTTCCTCCGCCAATGACCTCGCGCTCCTATGCTTCCCCTTCAGAACTGGCACATCGAGCACCTACGACTACTTCGTCTACAGGGCTGCCTCCGGCAAGCCCACCATCAGATCGGTCCCATGTCCTCCAACCTACAGGCACTCATGGCACGCAGCCATCGTATCCCGCGAGGAAGGCAGTTTTTTGGTCGCTGATCTTTCCCTGGGTCGGGACCTTGGGCACTACAACCTGCACATGTTCTCGTCGGAGACAGACGAGTGGAGCACCAAACATGTGCAGCTGAAGGAGCCTCCTGGTATCCTGCCAAAGCTAACTCACAAGGTGATCTCTCTTGGAGAAGGCACAGTAGGATGGGTCGACCTCTGGCGCGGCATTGTTGTCTGTGATGTGCTTCAGAAGGATCCTGTTCTCCGCTTCATCCCGCTGCCCAGACCGCTGCCCAAGGCTGATTATGACGAGCCCCCGAAAAGCCAAGCATTGGCCGATTATGACGCAGCACGGTCAGTGCGGGACGTTGCCGGCTTCCCCAATGGTTTCATCGACTTCATCGAGATCGAACATTGTTACAAATGGTCTAAGTTTATCAACATGAGGAGTTTCAAGACGACGGCCTATCTTGATTTCCTAGATACCATCAGTGATAGTGACCTCCTTAGGCATCATGAAGAGGACATTATGGAGGATAAAATTGAGTGTGCACCTGATGGCTGGAAGATCCGAACAGGCTTTAGGAACATTTCTTGGAACCATTGGAGAAAAGGGTACAACTTCCATGTTGATGACATATCAGCCGAACCACAACTTGCTCTGCAGCTACTTCACCTGTGGGATAGTACAAGTGAGAAATGCAGAGTGACAAACCTGAAGACTACACCAGGCTTCCCGACCTTCACCATTTATGGTTGTGCTGTTGTCCTCATGTCTAAGGTGGGTGCCGACCAAGCCACATGGATGCTTGGTGTAAATCTTGGGAATAAGTCGCTGGAAGTCATCAAGCCATACCGTGCCTTGAGAGTCGATTATTACAATCCGACCTTCATTTCCTGTGAATTCTCCAAATATCTGAATACCGCTCCAATTCAAAGGCATGTTTTTTGTTTAGCATTGTTTTCTATTTTCTTAACATTCATACAAACTGAAAAATATTTGCCAAACTAATTGTATGTTTCCCCCAGTTCTTCACTTATTTTACCACATGACACCTGACATTTTGCCTCTTAATTTGCTTAAGGCCATGTGATGAGGAAGTTGCAGCAGAGTCTGCTCCGAATGAGGAAGTTGCGGCAGAGTCTGCGCAGAATGGTGTGCCTAATGATCAACTTCCATTGGGGGATACTGTTCCAAACAATGTGGTAGGCACGCTGTAATCATCTTGCTACAACTATAAACATGTCCATTCTGCCATCTGTTAAATAAGATTTTGGTGAACCCTTGTACAGCAACCCCAGCAATACAAGTGGAATGGGGGTGTTCCCATTAGGACTTCTAATGAATATGGTTTTGGTGAATACCACGACGACTATCAGCAGCAACCCAGTCTGACACAAACTGGGCAGCACACGTCGTCTTCAACTTCAACTCAATTAGGTAAAGACATTATCAATGCTTATATGGATCCCATGCTTATAATATGGTGCTGTTCTTTTATCCTAGTTCTTCTTGACTCGCGATATTTAACTCTAAAATGTTATAAATTTTGAACATTAACATTTGATATCATGATTCCAGAATAATGTGCGACTTGGGCCACCATGTTGCCTTTCTTGCAGTATATGGCAGCTGTAGTTAGGAAGCAAATGTCCGTTGAATTTATGTTCTTGCATCTCTTTGTGAGGTTTTATATTTAACGGAACTGAATTGGATAATAATTAATCATTATTTGTAATTCAGAGACCACAAGTTGCTCTCCTGTTGACAACTTGCAACATTATCAATAGGGATACTATTTGTAGTGAACTGCATCCTGTACTGAGGCCCAGTTCTTTTAGCGGCTTATGGCATAAGGTGCCCCCTTCCTAGCTTATTTATATACCGTTCCCCATATTCATTTTGAGTTAAGGATTAATCAGATTAGCAGCTTCAATGAATATTGGGGGCGGCTTCTAAATAAGCTCATGAGGGGCCAGCTTATTTCAGAAGCTGCCAAAAGAACTGGGCATTAATGTGCCAAATAAGTAAGTGAAACCATTGCGTGAGCTAAGAAACATCTTTTAGGACTCGCAAAGTTTCATTCAACTTATAAGCAGAACTTATCAAAGTTTATGTCAGCCTTTCTCCCAAAAGGGAAAATTTTATCTTGAATTGGAGAATACAACCTTGCAACTGCAAATTAGCCAGTGCAGTAAAGTTGAGTGCAAACCTAGTTGTGGTCAGTGAGTAGGCTTACTACCCATGAAGATAATTATATAGGAGGTGATGATAGGAATCTTGGTTTCCTTGGGTGAGTGACTCGATTTGTGTGATATATGGAACTTTTGAGTATTCACTGTTTGTGGTGAAAGTTTCTTCCCCATTGTATTTTGTATTAATAACAGGTGACGTTTGAGAGCCTAGCTTGTTTACTTTAATTAACTAAGTTGATGATGTGACAGTGAGTTTTGTTGTGCTTGAGTTTCAGAATTCATATGCAATATTACGATAAATTTGCTGTTGGATGATCGGTGCAGAACAAAAAGATTAAAGTGAAAATGTTTACAACAATTTTTCCAGCATGTGGAATCATTTCCATTTGTTCTGTGTTCTTCTCTTGATGAAACCACTCTGTGCACTAAATAAATAACATGATTTTAGTTTTTATACATTAATATAACTTATGTATTCCTCAGTGCCATCAAGTGAAAGGTGTAAGCTGACGATGGTGCCCCCTTTGATGCCTCCAAGGCCAGTGCAGCTTGCACAACCCCTTGGCTCCAAGGTGACTCTTGCTGGATGACTTTGACGGCTGTCCTCAACCATGACCAACATCACCACATGAAGCCATTTTTTCATCTCGTGCACCTGGCGAGCTGGTGGAATATCATGGTTGATGACCTGGAATGTCAACAAAGTGTACGCTCTAGCATCTCGATGATGTGCTGACATGTTCACAGACTACCACCGTCTGTTATCATATCATGGACGATGCTTTAAAACATTTGAATACTTTAATAATGTGTCTATGGAGTTATGGACCTTATTAGCCTTTGTTGATGTTCGGTTGCTCCCACATCATGATGCCTGTTTTGTGTATCATTTCCGATTAGCACCGAAGGATTTGTGAAGTCAGTCATTGACCGTCGACCTAAACATGTTAACTTTGTTCAGTAAGCACATTGTTAACCACCACATTGAAGCCATTTTTATCTCTTGCACATCGCGAGCAGGTGGAATATGAGAAATTTACAATATACATGTCAGAATCAAGATGAATTTATTTGCTCTGATTTTTGACATTTTCAGATTAGTAGTAGGTTTTAAAGCAAGATTTAATTTTCTTTTACATTCGTCATCTAGTCCTCCAAAAAGAAAATTTAACACCATTCATGATGACAAGTTATGATGAGAACAATTATCAAGTAGAGAGTTGTACCTTCGATAAGCCTCGACAAGACTTTCACCTAATTTTTGTTTGAAGTTCATGACCTCGCTCCATAAGTCTTCTTTTGTGAGTAAAAGCGAGCCAAGAATCGGAAATTCAGTTCGGTTCCCAGGAGCACGTGCTCCCGGGCCCAAAAATAATTTTTGAAATGTAAAAAAAATCAAAACAAATTTTTTATGTGTTGTTAGTCACATCCAAATGCTACATGAAAATTTTGAGGCAAAAAGGTTAAGCATTTTAGCATGTGCAAAAAAAATTTGAGACGAAATAAAGTGGGATGGCATCAGCACATGCATGTAGGTAATCCTTAGTGACCATCCACCACCTGACAACGTCAGGTACATTGCCAGGAGGAAGGAGGTGGTTTTCTTAGCAGTTTTGTCGCGTAGCATGTGCGCAAGCATCGGACAGCTGGCGTGTGCGCTCGGCTCCGTCAGATAGCGCAGCTGCGCATTTAAGTATTTAGGTATGTTACCCCCAAATGTCACCCTAAATTTGTTTTTCTTCACCGATGAAACACTGTTTCTCTGTTTCGCATGAAAATTATCAAGCATGCTTGCAACACTAACACGGACATAAAAAAAATCGGAGTTTTTTTTAACATTTACTATTTTTTGTGTTACTGTTCACCCAGGAGCATGTGCTCCCGGAAGCCAAAACGCCCCTCCCGCCAAGAATGTGCTAGACAATTTATCCCAAGTGTCAAAAGTACATGCAGGGTGAGAGCGTCGATTTGGTGCCCGGGCTCGGATGAGCCCGGTTAAGAACAATACCGCAATTTAAAATAAAAAAAGGTTAAAAAAATCAATTTTTTTGTAGTGCAAGATGCTCCTGTGCGTGAACTCCGTGCAAAATTTTGTGAAGTTTGGACATTCGAGGAATTCATGGCAAAAAGGAGAAATTTCAGATGTATGAGGAACTTTTCAAAATCGCATTGTTCATCCCTGATTTTGTCTTTTTTGCCACGAGCTACTCGAATGTTCAAACTTCACAAAATTTTGAGTTCACTCACAGGAGCATCTTGCACCACAAAAGAGATTGAAATTTTTTGAACTTTCTTTCTATTTTAAATCAAGGTACTGTTCACTGGGCTCATCTGAGCCCGGGCTCTGGGTTGAATTATTAATGCAGGGTGAGTTAATAGCCAATCTCGCTTCGGCGACAATGAATGACAAAAGACTTAAGTTCAAAAAATTGCACCATGGAGAAGCTCCGCTCTCCACACTTCATCATAAGTAAATGTTTTTAATTTAAAGTCCCGCATAAATCTTCAAACTGATACAAAATGGTTATACGGATCCTCCGTACCATCAACTGTGAATTGCTTACTCTGCTACATACCGAGTAGAATCGGATTAGTTTCATAACTCTCCTCGGGTCTGGGCCCCAATAATTTAAACATTTCATCTATCGCCTCCACTCTTGCAAGTCTCTGATATCTCAGAACACAGGATGAGTATATTTTTTAGTAAAAGATGGTAATATAAATAAAAAAACAAAATAAATTATATGCAAGTGGGAAGCTAACTTCAAACGATATGTTCCCCGGCAATGGCGCCAGATAATGTTTGATGTCCTGTAAGGGTACATGTATGTTGTAGCACTTTCACGATAAGTAGAGTGTCGAACCTAGAGGAGGTGAATAGAAAGACACTACCAATACCGCAACCGGAGTTCCCCGCCTTTTTTCGAAATCTCATAGTTGTAAACAAATGAGACACACCCTTTTTTAGGCATATTCGAGTAGTTTGTTCACCAATCCAAAAAATGTTCTGGATTTTTAAAAATGTTTGCGTTTTGAAAAATTGTGTTCGCATATTCAAAAAATGTTTGCTTTTTCAAAAATTGCATTCACCAATTCAATAGGCGATATATATATATATATATATGACTGGACTATTCTGTTACTAGTAACAGAGTAATATTCTGTTACTATTGGGCCCAATAAGGCGCGACGCGTGACACAATCTCACGAATCCAGCCCACCAGCCCGAACCGGTACCGACCACAAACACACACACACACACACACACACACACACACACACACACAACCCACCCACCTCCCTCTCGATCCCCACTCCTCTTCCACTACGCCGCCTCCTTCCTCCACCTGCCGGCGACTCGCCGCCTCCACCTCCCGCCAAGAACGGCCGCGCCCGTCCCGCCCGACGATCGCCCACCTCCCGCCCCGACGGCCGCTTCCCCACCTCCCGCCCGATCGCCGCTTCTAACCTTTCATTGTCGGTGCCCCTCCCTGCATCCCGCCACAGCCCCTAAACCCAACCGGCCGCCCATTGCCGTCTCTGACCTGGATCGACCCATCATATCGCTTCATTGTCACAGACAGTGCAGTTCAACACCTCAACCCCAAGCCGTTCAATGCCTTGCCGACCGCCGGCTCCTCCATGGACGCCTAGCTCCTGCACTAAAACCACCGTGGCCTAGGGATTCACCCGCCCCAACCCATCGGCCCGCTTCACGAATGCCCCGCTCCCTCCGGCCGACCAGCCCGCCTCGCGCCGACGCCTCTCCGACGTCCAGGAGACACGCCACGCGCCCGCACTCCAGCAAGGGCTAACTCCCTCTGTCTTTGCTCGGTTGCTTGCACAGACGTGTAGCAGTTCAAAACATGCAGGCCTCTGCCCCTCCGAAATGCCCAGTTCCCCTTTGTCGGCGTTCTGGGAACGGGGGTCCCCAGACTTGCCTGCCTGCGGCCTGCGGCGTGGCTCAAAGGGGGGCCCATTGCGGCCCATCTTCATCAACACAAGCTCAAGACCCTCGCGAGGGGCCAAGCCTCATGAGGCGGGGCGACAGGAGCTTCCTCGTGCACGGCCTCATCAGTGGCTCGCGAGGAGGCGGGGAGATCAAGCGGGGTACCTCACGAGGTGCCCATGGCGCGCAAGCCATGGCGACCAAGGCGCCCGAGGCGAGGCGCCCGACCAGCAGCTGTCCTCCTTTCCTCTTTAGTGCAAAGGGAGCAAGCGCAGCGAGAGCATCAAGCAAAGGCATCCATTTCGGTGCAACAAGACCAAGACCAGCCCAACGGCAGAAGGAAGTCATTGTGAAGCCCAAGCCGGGCGTGACCACGGAGCCTTTGACAAAGCGAGGACCAACTTTAGTCGAGGATAAGTGTACCAGATGTTCCCCTTCAAAATGGCCAATTGTTGGCGCCCTTCCCGCTCAATATTTGGGAAGAGGCCCAGGGCCTCTATCTATAAATAGGTCTAGCCACACACAGAGCAAGGGATCCGATCCGGAATAGCTTGAGCTGGATCCCAGAGAGAGAGAGAGGGAGAGCGACTGAACTCCTCCAAGCAGTTCGTCCCCCCAGCCAAGAACAGACCCTCGTGAGGCTGTTCGTCCTTGTATTGTTCATCACCATCAGCCCAAGAGGCAATCCACCACACCACAAACTAGAGTGGGGTATTACACCACAACGGTGGCCCGAACTAGTATAACCCTTGTGTCTCTTGTGTTGTTCCTTTCGTAGTTTAGATCCTAGCGAGGCGGGGTGCAGGTAGGTAGAGGGCGAGATCTCCGCGCGCACCCCAGTGTTCGAACCTCAAGGGTCTGCCTGAACCCGAAATCTGACATTTGGCGCGCCCGAGTAGGGTCTTGTTGGAATTAAATCTTCCGCCGCCTGTTCTCCGTCGACCATCGCATCCATGTCGGCCTTCGCGGGGCCAGCGCCGGTCAGCCGCTCTCGCTTCCCGCATCGCCCGACGGCTCCCGTCGGCGCGCCCTCGTCGTGCCCGTCACTGCCGTCAACGCCGCCACCGGCCCGGCGGGAACGACAAGCATCGTCCCAAAGATCCCTCCGTGAGGCAAGACAGCCGCTGCTGCTACCCCTCACTTCGCCCGGCTGGTTCTTCGTCTCGCGCATTCTGCGCCCATGGAAGGCTCGGCGGCGCTCATCGCCAAAGCGAGCTCATGCGCTTCTACCGTCGATCGACGGCGTCTACGAAGAGTGGCTCGACCGCGTCGCCGAGCTTCGTCCGCGCCGAAGGCTCCCCAGCGCCCGTCCGTCAGCGCACCGCACCCGCCTTGCGCGGCGGCCAGCTCGGGGCACCTCGGCCGCCTCCCCCTCAAGAAGGCGCCCTGGCCCCAAGGCGCGTGGTCCCTGGGCAGAACCCGCTCCGTCCGGCGCCAGCACGGCAAGAGCAGAGCTGCCAAGAGGTCCCTCGCCCGCAAGAAGCTGCCCGAGTGCTCCCCGCTCCAGCTCGTTGCGACCACGCACCCGCTCCGGCACGTCAAGACCCCGCGCTGCTCCCAGCTGCTGCGCGTGGGGACCCGCAAGACCAGGCTCTTCATCATCCAAGGCCTCCCGTGGCCACAGCAGGCTGTCGTGCCTTCACCACCGAGCTGCCTTGTTGTCGCGTGGCGGCAAGTTCAAGCCGGACCTGCCTCCTCACTACGACAGTGCAGCCGACCCCTTGAGTTTCTCCGACTTCTGAGCTGGGCATCGAAGCCGCCAACGGAGACGAGAAGGTCATGGCGAACTGGTTTCCCATGGCGCTCAAGGGCCAGGGGCCCTTTTGGCTCCTGAACCTGCCTCCGACACGATCTCCTCCTGGGACGAGATGCGCACCCAGCGTCATCGCCAACTTCCAAGGTACTCGTGATGGCCACCCGCCGTGGCGACATGCGCCCGCATCAAGCGGCAACCAGAGAGACCTGCGAAGTACATCCGGTAGCTTCAACAACGCACACCTCAAGATTCCCAAGGTGACCGAGGAGGCCATCATCTCCGCCTTCTCCGACGGTGTCGCGCGACGTCAAGATGAAGGAGGAGTCTGGCGATGCATGAAGATCTGTGCACTTCCATGGAGCTGTTCAACTTGGCGACCAAGTGCGCCAGGCCGAGGAAGGCGTCTCTCCCTCCTCGAGCTGCCGCCGCAGACCCGAAGAGAAGAAATCCAAGGCCAAGGGCGTGAAGCGCAAAGGGGCCGCCGTGCTCGCCGAACCGGACACCAAGCGGGGCAGAGATCAGCCCGAGTCTTCCAAGGGCAGCCGGTACTGTGTGTACCACGACCTCCACACCCACAACACCAACGAATGTCAAGTGCTCCGAGCCGTGCAAGAAGGGAGGATTGGCCGACGTCCCGACCGCAGCGACCGAGGCTACGGCCGAGGAGGAGGAAGGAACGCAGGATGCTGGGAAGACCGCGGCCCTCGCCAAGGGTGGCGTGACCAACCTCGCGAGGATTGCTGGCAAGACCCGCCTCGCGAGGGAGGCTGGAGGGATCAGCCTCGCGAGGATCACCCGCAAGGCAACGCAGGCCTCCCTCCTCTGCCACCGCAGCCAAGGAGAAATGAAGACCATCATCAGGACGAGGGGGCTGGGGGCTTCCAGGAGCCGCGCGCGATCGCCTGCATCCTGGGCGAGCTCAAGCCCCACCTCTCAACGCATCTTCAAGTAGTTCGCTGCAGTCCTCCCAAGCTCGAAGCCACGCGCCCCTCGAGGTGGTCGGTGTGCGCCATCACGTTCAGATTCAGCGGATCAGCTCAAGTGTCTTTGCCACGGCGAGTCCTCCCGATGCTTTGCTCCCCAATCATCGACAACGTGCTAGTCACCAAGACCCTCATCGATGGCGGGCGGGGCTCAACGTCTGTCTGTGGAAAGCGTTCAACAATCTCCAAGTGCCTTACAATCAGCTTCAGCCAACCAAGCCTTTCTCCGGAGTCACCGATGGCTCCACGGTCCCGATTAGGCAGGTTCGCCTCCCTGTCACCTTGGTAGCGCGACAACTACCGCACCGAGCTCGCCGACTTGACGTCGCCCACATTACGCCGCCATACAACGCCATCCTCGGGTACCCAGCGATGGCCAAGTTCATGACCGTAACCCACCACGGCTACAACGTCCTCAAGATGCCGAAGTGGCGGAGTCATCACGTTGCCTGCGAAGAAAGGCAGCGGTGTGCTCCACAGGCGAGCCTTCGAGCCGCATCACTTTGGAAGACCAAGATCGCGGAAGCGGGAGGCTTCTGAGACCGCCCCAAGAAGAAGAAGACATCGTCCGGCCCGGCCCCTCGGGAGGCAGGTCCCTCGGGGTCGCGCTTTGCTGGGGAACCTCCTTCTATCGCATAGGAAAGCGCGCCCGGCGCCCTCCTCAGGCAGGGCTCGGGGGATCCTCCCTGGAGGGCCACCGACCTTGCTAAGGTCACGAGGAAGGCGCTTGGGCACCACTTGGAGGCATGTTTCGAAGCACGTTTCCCTCAAGAAGGAGCAAGGCAAGGAGGGCCAAACCCTCGTGGAGTTCATCGGCAAGATCATTCAGAGCTGCAGGAGTCAAGAGTCATGAGTGGCAGCCGCCGCCACACTGCCGTGGCTCCCCATCCAGGCGAGGATGGTGGGCTGCGCGTCTGCATCGACATACCAGGGCTCAACCGAGCCGCCTCTCAGGAGTGCCTCTGGCCCTCTCGTGTGGGGCGCTGCGAAGGTCCACCCCACAACTACGTTCGCATGCCCTACGGCCTGCTGAACGCAGCCGCCACGTACCAGCGCCTCATGAGGGATATCCTGGAGGCTCAAGAGGCCAGGCGTTCCGCAGCCCTGGCAGAGATGGAGATGGTCCACGAGGAGCCACCAGCGCCTCCGGAGCCTCCCGAGGCCCCTGAGCACAGGGGCTCGTGAGGCTCCCAGACCCACCGAGTCTGCTGCACCAACACCCTTTCATCTTCAACGCTATCGGTGACATCTTTCAAGTTTCATTTCCGGTGGGGCGCCCCCTAGGGCTGCATTATTCCCGAGCCGCATGGGTCCGTCCTGGCGTGTATCCCTTTACTTCATGTTCCTAGCTTACCTTGTTGGGCGCCCTCGGGCTGCATCATCCCAGTCGCTCGGGTCCGGCTGGCGATGTTAAATCTTCTTTGCGCTTATCTAAATGGACTTGCTCCTTCGTGATTAACATGCTTGACCTAGTTACCCGCTCAACTGACACCAACTGCTGGAGCTGCTCCCTAACGGCACGACGCTTGCGCATGGGTCGGCCCCTGCAACGCCGACAAACCTGAATGGCTGAGCTCTGGCCGCAGCAGCCCCGCATAGCGCCACCTCGTCAAGCCTTCAGTGCCTCATCACCCCTCCGGGGCAACTAACGGCTGACTGTCGATTGTCACGGCGAACTTTTGTTCTTTCTGTGATGAGCCTGCAGGATCTCTTCAAGGAGCAGCGTCAGGCGAGGCCCCCACGGTGTCTCCTTCACTCTCGTCTGCCTTGAACCGCTTGCTTGCGTTAAAGGGGGGTGCCTGAGCATCGCGACTCAGGGCTCCTACTGGCTCTCCAGCCCTCACCCTCTGGCCTTGACCACGGCATCGCGACCTGGCATACCAGCAATGGCTGAGACCAGCT
This sequence comes from Aegilops bicornis, assembly GCA_021605145.1. Taxonomy (NCBI): domain Eukaryota; kingdom Viridiplantae; phylum Streptophyta; class Magnoliopsida; order Poales; family Poaceae; genus Aegilops; species Aegilops bicornis. The sequence goes on from CM038670.1 coordinate 629,135,545, forward strand.
CGAGGGCCGGGACCCGAGGACGTAGAGCAGAAAGGGGAGCAAAGACGAGAGGGGAGGGACATGTGAGGACCTGTGGCGACCCCTCGCTGCCGATGCGGACCCGGCAACATACCAGGAAGCGACTCCTGATTCTCGAGATAAGTCACCCTCCGGAGGCACTAACTAACACGGCACCGTCCCCTCACCCAACGTAATTCTGTGTTAGCAACGTCGCTCTCCTTTCTCACTGAACGATGGCTGCTTGAGCGCTAAGGGGGACTGAGGGAGTTCCGGACTAGGGGGTGTCCGGATAGCCGAACTATCATCATCGGCCGGACTCCAAGACTATGAAGATACAAGATTGAAGACTTCGCCCCGTGTCCGGATGGGACTTTCCTTGGCGTGGAAGGCAAGCTTGGCGATACGGATATGTAGATCTCCTACCATTGTAACCGACTATGTGTAACCCTAACCCTATCCGATGTCTATATAAACCGGAGGGTTTTAGTCCGTAGGACGAACAACAATCATACCATAGGCTAGCTTCTAGAGTTTAGCCTCTTTGATCTCGTGGTAGATCCACTCTTGTAACACACATCATCAATATTAATCAAGCAGGACGTAGGGTTTTACCTCCATCAAGAGGGCTGAACACAGGTAAAACATCGTGTCCCTTGTCTCCTGTTACCATCCGCCTAGACGCCTTGCGATTCGGGACACCCTACCGAGATCCGCCGGTTTGACACCGACATTGGTGCTTTCATTGAGAGTTCCTGTGTATTCGCCGATAGGCCCGATGGCTCCTCCGATCATCAACAACGGCGGTCGGGGTGAGAATTTTCTCCTCGGACAGATCTTTGTGTTCGGCGGCTTTACTGCTGAGCCAATTCGCAGCCATCTGGAGCAGATCGAAAGCTACGCCCAGCCATCAGGTCAGATTTGGAAGTTTAAACTATACGGCCGATATCCACGGAGACTTGATCTTCGACGGATTCGAGCCGCAGCCAAGCGTGCCGCACTATCTCGATGGGCATGATCTAGCTCTGCAGCCGAACAGTGCCCTAGAGACCGCACCAGTATCCGCTCCGGCCCTTAATCCGGAGCCGGATTCCCCGACCGAGGACGAGTAGTTGGACACCGCCTCGGGGGCTACAATCTCTACGGCGATCGACCCGAACTCCATCCCTGTCCTTTGCAAAGACTCCAGGGCGCCGGACTCCTCTCCGGACTCCGAGCCCTCCGCGCCCTTGCCGATCGAATCCGATCGGGCGCCCGTTATGGAGTTCACGGCAGCGGACATCTTTCAGCACTCGCCCTTTGGCGACATACTGAATTCTCTAAAGTCTCTCTCTTTATCCGGAGAGCCCTGGCCGGATTACGGTCGGGAAGGTTGGGATGCGGACGACGAAGAAATTCAACGCCCACCCACCACCCACTTGGTAGCCCACCGCCGACGATCTAACCAACATGCTAGACTACGACTACGAAGACATCGGCGGTATGGGCGGCGATGCGGAGGCGACCAAGACCCAAAGTGCCTATAGGGCACTGGAAGGCCACCTCGTCATATGACATATATATGGTGGACATCCCAAAAGATGGGAACGACGATGGAACAACGGAGGATGACCCCTCCAAGAAGCAGCCCAAGCGCCGGCGTCAGCGGTGCCGCTCTAAATCCCGCCACAGCAAGAATGAAGATTCCGGCACCGGAGATAACAATACACCGGACAGTGCCGAAGACAATCAACTCGGCCAAGATCCATCGCGGGAGGATGAAGACACCAGCCCTCAAGAGAAGGCGGCGTAAGAAGAGGTAGAGGATTATATGCCTCCCTCCGAAGACGAAGCAAGCCTCGGCGACAATGAATTAAATGCGTGCACGAGAATCCCGTCGAACAAGAGCGTTTTAGACGCAGGCTTATAGCCCACGGCGAACAGCCTAAAGAAAAGCAAGAACAGCTTAGAGCTGATCAGATCTGCTAGCCGACAGATGGACGAAGTCCTCGCGGCGAAAACCTGGCTTCGAGCGCCCCTCAAAAGCTACCCTAAACGCAAGCTGCTCCCCGATTAGAGGAGGAGGCTTACGAACCCGCATCACCCGGGGAGACAATACGGTGACCGACCACCCGTGGCGCGACAGAGAGGCCTCTAGGCCCTTCACTAGAACCGTACCCGGCATCACTCAAAAGCACACGGCCAAGGGGAACGCGCTCCGGACTGCGAGATATATTGGAGGACAAGGCAAGACAATCAAGATCGATCTATGGATCGCGTGGGCATACAGTGCGTGATGACAACCGTCGCGCGGACCTGATAAGTCCGGCCAGGCGAACAAAATGCAGACCAAGCTCTTCGAGCTCCGTCGTGATATCGCCCAATCTGAGGCGCCCGCACACCCACTATGCTTCACGCAGACGAGTAATGGATCATCAAATCCCGAAGGGTTTAAACCCGTCAATATTGAATCCTATGATGGCACAATAGACCCAGCGGTTTGGATCAAGACTATCTCCTTCACATCCACATGGCCCGCGGTGACGATCTTCACGCCATCAAATACCTCCCCTCAAGCTTAAAGGACCAGCCCGACATTGGCTCAACAGCTTGCCCGAGTCAATTGGGAGCTGGGAGGACACAAGCCGCATTCCTCGATAACTTCCGGGGCACTTATGTGCGACCACCAGACGCCGATGACCTAAGCCACATAATTCAGCAGCAGACGAATCGGCGGAACAATTACGGACACGGTTCTTAACTAAGAAAAACCAAATCGTCGACTATCCGTATGCGGAGGCCCTCGCGGCCTTCAAGCATAACATCCGCGACGAGTGGCTTGGCCGGCACCTAGGACAGGAAAAGCCGAAATCCATGGCAGCCCTCACATCACTCATGACCCGCTTCGCGGGTGAGGACAAGCTAGCTACGCAGCAACAACCTCGGCAAAAATTCCGATCCGGACTTCAAGGACCAAAAGCGGCGAGCAGCGTCGTAACAAAACAAACGCCGCACTAACGGCGACAATATTGAGGATCTGACGGTCAATGCCGGATTCAAAGGCTCTAAACCGGTCAGCGGAAAAAGCCATTCAAACGAACTACTCGGGTCCGTCCAATTTGGACCGAATACTCGACCGCTTGTGCGGATACGACACCCCGAAAAGCCAGCTAACCACACCAACAGGGACTGTTGGGTATTCAACGAGCAGTGCAAGTTAATTGCGAAAACAATGACAAGGGCCTGCATAGCAATGACGAGGACGAGACCCAACCGCCCGAACAATAGAGGGCGAAGGTTTCCCCCACAGTGCGGACGGTGAACATGATATACGCAACCCACATACCCAAAGGGAGCGAAGCGTGCACTCGAGGATGTCTACGCGATGGAGCCAGTTGCCCGAAGTTCAATCCATGGTCCTCCTGCCCGATCACTTTTGACCAGAAGGACCACCCCATCAAAGATCCGCCACGGCGGATTCGCCGCAGACCGTCCTAGACCCAATCGTCGATGGATTTCACCTAACGAGTCACGATGGACGGCGGCAAGACTGAACCTGCTTTACCGTGATACGGTCGCAAAATGGGCATAGACCCCTCAAGGATTAAACCTACCAAAACGACCTTTAAAGGCGTCATACCAGGCGTAGAAGCCAATTGTACAGGCTCAATTACACTGGAAGTGGTTTTCGGATCCCCGGTTAACTTCCGAAGCGAGGAGTTAATCTTCGACATAGTCCCGTTCCGCAGCGGCTATCATGCCTTACTCGGACGTACCGTGTTTGCAAAGTTCAACGCGGTGCCGCACTACGCATACCTCAAGATCAAGATTCCAGGCCCTCGAGGAGTCATTACGGTCAACGGAAACACTGAACGTTCTCTCCGCACGGAGGAACATACAATGACTCTCGCGGCGAAGTGCAATGCAGCCTCTTAAAGGCAATTATCGAATCCGGCCGTTAAACGGCGGACACAGCCAAGCGCGCCGGAGTAACTTACAACAAGACCACTGGCACATTCCGAGCACGCAGCGTGGCGATGCGGCCCCAACCCAGCTCCTGCGAAACGTCAAAGCAGGTCCTTCGCGTACACCATTACGCTCTGAAGATACCATGGGCATGAGGAGAGGGGCACGACCACGATAAACCTAGACTGCGGCTCAACCACACCAGGGGCTCTAAAGTGTGTCGTTCCTTTTTCTTTTCTTTTTACCTTCTACTTTTTACCCATAGGACTCCGTTTGTCAGAAGCCCTGTCCGGCAGCAGACCTGCCGAACTCACGATGCAACAGCCAGGGAAGGATAAAGGCTACAACGTATATACAGGTGGTCTCCATTATGAGCATTTTCATACACCAATCTGCAGCCTACCCCTTTAAGGGGGACATGTTTAACAGTCTCCTACCTTGCTTATCGCACTATTTGTATCATTCTGCATTCGTAGCAGCACTTATTGAATAAAACAATGCAGCACCTTTTTGCTTATAATTGCATTTCTTTTTCATACATATGTTCATTCACGACATGTCGCATCCGTACACTTTGGTACGGCTAATATACACCAGGGGCTTATGTTTCCCGCGTTATGGTGTGATGGGTCCGAAAACTTTCACAAGTGCGGCACCCCGAACTTATAACACTATATGCATCGGCTCCGAATCATGTCTTGGGTCAATAGTTGGGTTTGCCCGGCTCCCGTGTTTTGGTACCTTACGTTCCGTTATATCGGCTAAGGTAGCACCGGGAGAACCACTGCGATTCAGCCCGATTCGGCTGGGTTAACGCCTCGATGGAGAAAGGTAAAACTGACCGTCATGATGAGGCGAGAGACGATCGCTGTTCGAGAGGTTTTTTTGCGAGTCCTTAAAGACTTATGCCGCTTAGAGCGAGGAGCCGGATCTTGTCCGGCCAAGGCGTGATAGCGCCCCAAATTCGACCTTCGAAGACTAGGGGCTTCACGAAATTTAAAATTATAGAATTCTATGGCTAAGTGAGAGTGTTCAAGCATTATAAGTCCGGTTGCCTTGTTCACTGTGTTGAGCGCCTCCTAGATGGACCCAAAATGGGAACAAGAGCGCTCAAGTTTATCCCGAACACCCCAAAGACTCGTGGCATGGGGGAAGCCGACGACTTGCCATCTCTCGATTTGATAAAAAGCCGCCTGAAGGTAATATTTTAAATTAACAAGCGTTGCTTAAGCGATATGAACTAAGTTTTCAGCGCACAGGATAACAAAATGCGAGTCTACTCAAATATTACATCTTTGGAGCACTCACCCGCAATAGTGCGGGCGCCCTTCAGCACACTCTTATAATACATCTCGGGCGTGCGATGCTCCTTGCCCTCTGGTGGCGGGTCCGTCACAAGCTTCTGGGCATCCATCTTGCCCCAGTGCACCTTTGCGCGGGCAAGGGCCCGACGGGCACCCTCGATACAAGCGGAATGCTTGATAACTTCAACCCACGGGCACGCATCCACCAGCCGCCGCACCAGGCCGAAGTAACTACCAGGCATGGCCTCCTTAGGCCACAGCCGAACTATGAGGCCCTTCATGGCCTGTTCGGCCGCCTTGTGTAGCTCGACCAGCTGCTTCAGCTGATCGCTAAGGGCACGGATGTCCGCCTCAAAGACATCGAGACCGAAGACCTTCTTCGTCGAGCTCCCTCCTCGGCCCGGTAGAGTGCGGCAAGATCGGACACTGCTGCGAGGAAGATCTGCGAACGCATACAGAGAGCTCTGAATTCGGGTAAGCAATGTAATTAACACTCACATGCTTACTCTGCATGAAAAATGCCTTACCCGCTGCTATTTTCTTCACCGCCTCAATCTCCTGGAGGGCCTTGTAGGCTTCGGCCTTAGCGGTTTTGGCACTCTCAAGAGCCATTGCAAGCTCAGACTCTCGAGTCTTCGAGTCACGCTCCAAGTTCTCATGTTTTTTTCATGAGATCCTGGAGCTCTTGCTGTACCTCCGTCACCCGCGCCTCCTGCTTCTCTCGCTCGGTGCGTTCTGCGGCCGCATTACGTTACGCGGCCACCGCCTCCTTGTGGTCGCCACCTCGTTGGTGGCCCCTACAATACCCACGTTATCCTTGTCATTTTTCTTGCAACCAAATCCTTTTCTCAGAAGGTACAATTTTTATAAGGTATTACTCACCTTCTTTTTCCTCGAGCTGCTTCTTGGCATGGCCGGGCTCGTTCTCGGACCGCTCGAGGTTTTTCTTCAAAGTATTGACCTCCAGCCAAGACGGCGGAGGTCAAGCGACACCTGCAATCCCATATTGACATATTTTTATGACTCCTGCGTTTATCTTTCTAAAGATCCTCAATCCGCTTTTCTTTCCGAACACCGAACCGAGCATCGTGGGCTATTGTCTATGCGGTACCATTTTACATATATTGAAATTCTTACCTCAAAGCCTCGTTAGAAGGCTATTGCGAGGCTTGGTCAGCCCGCTCTTGGCGGCTGAACCTTCAATCACCGCACTCATAACGGTGCGGTGTTCCTCTTCGATGGAGGCGCCATTGGCGCCTCCAGCAAATTATCCGGCACCTCCGGTTGGACGGAGGCAGCCGGCATCTCGGTCTTTCCCTTCTTACGAAGGGGTCGCCCGCCGGACTCCGGAGCCACTGCGGCCTCCGGGGCTGAGTCCGGTGCATAGTCCGGAGGGTGTCCTGCGACACCTCCGGGGCCTCCCCCTCCTGGTGGGTCCTTTTCTGGGATCCCACCTCGGCGTCGTCCGCAGCACGGGGGGTGGAGGCGGTCGGAAGGAATCCATATCCGACGCGCCAAGGACCCGCTCGACGAAACGGGAAGATCATCCTTGGGCGGACTGCAGGGTTGTATGCGGCATTAGAAAGACGTTATGTGGCGAACACAAAAACCTTGAGGTTATTTGGGAGTCCAGATACTTACAATCTCGCCAGGGGCTTGGCCCTTGGATGCCGATCTTAAATGCGTCGTCCTTTGGCGCCCGTGAGCAGTCCGGAGGAAGAGTTTTTCCTTCTTCGACCCTTGGCCTCCCTTGTTGGGGAGGCCTTCCTTTTCCTCCTTCACCGGGAGAGGCTTTCTTCTTCTCCCCTCACCTTGGTGGGAGGAGTCGGCCTCGGATTCATCATCCGATAGCACCTGAAAACGGAACTCTTCCGAGTCCCCGTGGCCGTCTTCTTGGCCTTCTTCTCCGGCACCACGTGGTGCCGGAGCCAAGCAGCCCGTTAGGCGGGCGTCCGCTGGGTCCTCCGCAATGGGGCCGACAGGTAATCCGTTCGCCTTCGCCAGCCATTCCTATCAAAGGCAAGGGAGTTTAGATCCGCATAGAGCCAAACTATGGAAAACAAGTGGTGAAATCACTTACCTCATCACCTGGACATCGCGAGCATAATCCACGATCTTGATGGCGGATGCGGAGCTTGGCGCCCTTGAACAGCACTTTCCGGACATCTTCGTGCGTAGTGTCGAAGAGCCCGCCGTGGTCCGTGCTGCTCCGGATCAAACTCCCACATATTAAAGCCCGTTCTTTGCACGGGAGAATCCGGCGGATGAGCATGACCTGACTACGTTGACAAGCTTGAGCTTCTTGTCCACCGGCTTACGGATACGTGCTTGGAGTCCGGTCAGCTCCTCGAATCCCCCAAATTGGGCCACTCTCTTTCCAGGAGGAGAGCCGTGTGGGAATACCAGATCTAAATTCGAGGGCCGCTGCCCAATCAGGGTCACGCGGCTCGGTGATGTAGAACCACCCCGATTGCCACCCCTTAATGGTTTCCACGAAAGTACCCTCCAGCCACGTAACGTGGGACATCCTGCCCACCATGGCGCCTCCGCACTCCGCTTGGCTGCCCTTCACAACCTTCGCTTGACCTTTGAAGGTCTTGAGCCCAAGCCAAGTGGGGCTGGATGCAGAGGAATGCCTCGCACACGACGATAAACGCCTTAGATGTTGAGGATGAAATTCGGGGCCAGATCATGGAAATCTAGGCCGTAGTAGAACATGAGCCCCCGGACAAAGGGATGAAGCAGGAAGCCCAGTCCGCAGAGGAAATGGGGAAGAAATACTACCCTCTCATGGGGCCTGGGGTTGGGGACGAGCTCTCCCTCGTCGGGGAGCCGATGCGCGATGTTGCTGGACAGATATCTGGCGTCGCGCAGCTTCTAGATCTGCCCCTCCGTGACGGAGGAGGACATCCACTTTCCTCCCGCTCCGGACATAGTTGGAGAAGGTTGAGGTGAGGAGTGCGGACTTGGGCGCTGGAGCTCGAGTTCGCGGAGATGGATAAGCCAAGGAGGAAGAAGGCGCAGGTAAAAGGGTGGATCCTTATCCCCTTATATGGGCGGACAAAACATGTGTCCCCACCGCCCGGTAAAACTCGCTCATCTCCCAAGCGCCACAATCAATGGCGCGGTTGGGTTACCCACGTCCGTATTGATGGGAATCCCGGAATAAGGGGAACACGATCTCTGCCTCGACAAGACGTGCCAAGGAAACCACTTCGCTAAACGCGCTGAGGTGGAACAGTAAAAACAATTTGAATAAAAGCTTGGTAGTGGTGCGACGTCACGCCACAAGATACGTCAGCAGATTGATCTTGTGTAATATTATTCTCTCTACGGTGGTATGTGGAATTTATTTTTGCAGAGCCGGACACTATCCTGTTGTTCACAATCTTCTATGAATTATTCGGAGGAAGAACCCGCCTTGCAATGCCGAAGACAACATGCACGCCGGACTCGTCGTCATTGAAGCCTGGTTCAGGGGCTACTGAGGGAGTTCCGGACTAGGGGGTATCCGGATAGCCGAACTATCATCATCGGCTGGACTCCAAGACTATGAAGATACAAGATTGAAGACTTCGTACCGTGTCCGGATGGGACTTTCCTTGGCGTGGAAGGCAAGCTTGGCGATACGGATATGTATATCTCCTACCATTGTAACCGACTCTGTGTAACCCTAACCCTATCCGGTGTCTATATAAACCGGAGGGTTTTAGTCCGTGGGACGAACAACAACCATACCATAGGCTAGCTTCTAGGGTTTAGCCTCTTTGATCTCGTGGTAGATCCACTCTTGTAACACACATCATCAATATTAATCTAGCAGGACGTGGGGTTTTACCTCCATCAAGAGGGCACGAACACAGGTAAAACATCTTGTCCCTTGTCTCCTGTTACCATCCGCCTAGGCCATGATTCGGGACCCCCTACCGAGATCCGCGGTTTGACACCGACAGGGACCTCCTGAGCATCGCGACTCAGGGGCTCTTCTGGGACCCGGGCGCTCACCTCCTGGCCTTGACCACGGCATCGTGACACAGCATACCAGCGACGGTGAAGCTTGCCTTGGGGACTGGGACACTGTCGGCGTGGGCGTCAAGCCCTCGCAAGGTTCGAAAGGAGAACTGAGCTAAGACGGAATGAGCAGCTCGTGACCGCTTCACAACAAGGATCATATTAACAAACAGGACCACAGGCACCTTACAAGCCCCCACGGGGCGCGCTTTTGATTCCTCGCAGGGAGCGGGTCCTAAAGAACGCTAACTGCACGCGCTCCTACAAAAGACGCCATCATCAACAGTGGGCCGTCAGGCACCGGCGCCAACCCCATCCAGATCAGAGGCGGCGACGGCCTGCGAGCTCCCGCCCCTGCTCCGAGCGCGGGCTCGAGGGCTCGTGGCTGTCGTCGCCGTCTCGAGTCGCGAAGAGCTCGGCAGAGTCGCTGGATGCTCCGACGCCTCCACCGCCTGAGGAGCTGCCGAGGGAGCGGTCGGCGAGCCTAGCCCTCGCCACGGCAGGGCCTCGATCACCTCTCCCGGGGCAGCACTCCAGCCGGCGCCCTTCCGCATCGAAGACCTTGAAGAGCATGACCGAAGCGCCGTCGTACTCCAGGTGAATCGCGACGGCGCCCCTTGTCCTGCAGACCCGGGCGATCTCGCCCCAGCCTCGAGTCATGAAGACCTCGCCCGGGGCAACGACCGCAACCTCTGCCCCGGTCGCGAGGGCGCCGCAGCCGGCGTGCTGCAGCCAGAGCTCCAGGGATCCTCCCCGCGGGATTGCGGAAGCGAAAAAGGGAGGAAGGCGAATCCAAGACCGAGGAGACATGGAGGCATGGAGCACGAACTCTCGGGAGGAGCCCTCGGCGTGGACTCCAGGGGGAATGACGCGCACCTTCGTGACCCGCCGGCGCCAACGGCGGCGTTGCCCGTGGTGTTCGGCATCGACCCCTTCAGAGCCCTCGATCTGGGCGTACAAGGGAAGCGGGAACCCCGGTGGTGGCCGCTCGCACCAGGGCCTCGACACCACCTGGTGGGCACCCTCATTCCGATGGCAGAGGGTTAGCCGTTTCTTCGGCGGGAGCGGGTCAGGACCCTCTCGGGGAGCCTTTCCCTTCTCTGCCGCGGAGAACCGGCGGATCGGAGCCATTGCAGCAAGACAGAGCAAGGACCGGGAGGAAGGAGAAGCAAGAAGAGACGGACTAGAGGAGCGCTCACCGTTCCGTACTTAAAGCCAAGGGAGGCCAACCGCCGACCTCCACGATCGCAGGTAATCATGACCCGCTTTGCATGCAGGGACTTGTCAATTCGTGCAGTTGCCTAGGCGTCGTGGGGAAGTGGAGACGCCCGCGTCCAATCAACCGCCACGCGGCGCCCAAGGCCGCAGGCTGTTAGGGGCCCGCTGATTGCAGACTTGCCCTTCGCCTCTCTGCTCGGCCAAGCCGGCGCGCTTTGGGCCCGGGGCTACTGTCGGCGTTCCGGGAACGGGGTCCCTGCACTTGCTCGCCTGCGGCCTGCGGCGTGGCTCAAAGGGGGGCCATCGCGCCCATCTTCATCAACACAAGCTCAAGACCCTCGCGAGGGGCCAAGCCTCATGGGCGGGGCGACAGGAGCTTCCTCAGGCACGACCTCATCAGGCTGGCTCACGAGGAGGCGGAGAGATCAAGGCGGGGTACCTCACAAGGTGCCCATGACGCAAGCCATGACGACCAAAGGCGCCAGGCGGGCGCAAGCCCGCACAATGTCCTACTTTCCTCTTTGGTGCAAAGGGAGCAAGCGCAGCCGAGAGCATCAAACAAAGGCGTCCATTTCGGTGCAACAAGACCAAGACCAGCCCAACGGCAGGAAGGAAGTCATTGTGGAGCCCAAGCCGGCGTCACCACGAGAGCCTTTGACAGGCGAGGACCAACTTTAGTCAGGATAAGTGTACCAGATGTTCCCCTTTAAAATGGCCAATTGTTGGCGCCCTTCCCGCTCAATATTTGGGAAGAGGCCCAGGGCCTCTGTCTATAAATAGGTCTAGCCACACACAGAGCAAGGGATCCGATCCGGAATAGCTTGAGCTGGATCCCAGAGAGAGAGAGAGAGAGGGAGAGCGACTGAACTCCTCCAAGCAGTTCATCCCCCCGGACAAGAACAGACCCTCGCGAGGCTGTTCGTCCTTGTATTGTTCATCACCATCAGCCCAAGAGGCAATCCACCACACCACAAACTAGAGTAGGGTATTACACCACAACGGTGGCCCGAACTAGTATAACCCTTGTGTCTCTTGTGTTGTTCCTTTCGTAGTTTAGATCCTAGCGAGGCGGCGGGGTGCAGGTAGGTAGAGGGCGAGATCTCCGTGCGCACCCCAATGTTCGAACCTCAAGGGTCTGCCGGAACCCGAAATCTGACACCCTTCGTTCATGTCGCTTTCTCGCCCATACACACGGCTGGAGAATCACCGACCTCGTCGAGCTTGACCTTGCAAGCAGCCCCGCTCGCCGTACATGATTTTTGTGTGTGTTATTTGCTCATTCCCATTGTGCGTGTGCACTGCTTGAAGGAACGCATGGCTGAGGCCAGGTTGTTTTGTGCTTGTTGTTTGCAGGTCTTCCGAGGATTAAATAAAAGCTTGCTCAAAGGAAGCATTTCCCATCGATTGAATTGGCTCATTTCCTACTCGAATACTCCCAGGTTATATCCCAACTATCTCTTATGTGATGTGTTGGTTGGGATCCCTTTTGTTACATTCGTGCTGCGCTCATGTTCATCTACCACAATGCTCATTTGTATTTTAGATCCCTCTTGATGTCTTGCTTCTCATATGTTCCCCTAGTGACTCCAGTATTGATGTCATGTGACCTCATCCTTGTAGGCACCCGAGTCCTACGAGAAGTTTGAACGAAGGCGTGTGAGGTGTTGCACAGGGAGGATGATCTAAGTGAAATTGTGCAGGTATTATTTTTTGCTTTTCTGATCTAGATGCTAATATAGAGAGAGTTAGTCAAACTTAAACATGTTTGACTTAGTTCCTTTCTTGATTTCCTTGGGTTAAGGATAAAATTGCACTGCTTGTTTCATGTCTTCTGTTGTTGATTGAGAAGTGTGGGAAAATTTGACTGCATCTTCCTTTGTAGGGAGAAGGACACAATCGAGCCTTTGTAAAAGAATTCTGAATTATTGTCCATTAAACACTGCACAAGATTCTGCATCCGGAAATGGCTAGTCATTATCATGCACCTAGCAAGGAATAGTAGACGGTATGACATGTAAAAAGATGCGTTGAAGTGGTTGGTGCTGCTCTCCGGAAAAGATGATTGATGGCTACCTCCTCCCGGCGGGGCTCTATCGCCGCAGCTCCCTACTGTTCACGGCCGCCACCACTGGTCGTTCAAAGAACACAACGCTAAGCCGTTCGACACCGCAGCTTGGGAGGTGCCCACTTCCCCCCCCCCCCCCATACGTTCATCTCCTTCTCTTGTGTATATTTAGTTCAACATCTCGTGATTACCTTAGTCGGCATTTTCAGTTCATCTCGCAGGTGATGAAGCTCCCCTTCGGTTCATCTTGCAGGTGTGTTTTTGGGCAGTACAAATACATCGCTATAGTTAGTACAGATGTGGCGCCTTGCGGAGTACTAAAAAGACCAATTGTCTCACAAACCGTTTTCACTTCATCTTTACAACCGCCAGGATATATATGATTCGCGAAACAGAATAGCCCAGATATATATAGGACTGGACTATATGTGATTTTCACTTCATCTTTACAGAGCACAATCCTGGCGTGCCCAGCCACTGCTCATGAACCCCGCCTCCATCAGCTCCACTTCACCGGAGCCGTTAGTCCGCAGGAGTAGGGGTAGCAGGTTCACCCGATGTCCGACGCCTTCTTCCATCTCCAAAAATCTTGTTTTCTGAGTTCAGTTCTTTGTCACATGTTCTTTGTCGTTTTGGTTACTAAACTCGTATGGATAAAAAAGAATTGTTCCAGGAAGTTCATGTCTTAAAACTAGATAAGTTCTTCCTAAAAAAACTAGATAAGTTCGAAAAACAAACCATGACCAGTTCGAAAAAACCCGCCCCTCACCCTAGGAGTTTAGTTATCCAATGAGTTTCAGTCCAACTTGAGGTCCTTGAGATGATGGTATAGTTGAGTTCAGTCATTAACATGTCATTAAGGTTTGCATGGAATAAAAAAGACAATTATTTGTGGCAATCAGTTGCTTAAGCTGTTTCTCTTATGCCAAATGCAGTCATTCTTTGTTTAGATGTTACTTCCTATACACATGTAAACCCAGCTATTATAGTAAATAAAGGATACAATTTGCTGTTTCGGCAGTGTTTTATAGCTTGCTCACCAAATATATAAGGGGTAAATCAAGATACATGCTATAGATTACTAATTTGTTGTATTCTGAATATATCTTCTTTGCCTATGATGCGAATGTTGCTGATGAACATCTTTGTGCAGAAAAAGCTAAAAAAAAGTCACTTTTCTGGTTTCAAATTTGAGATGATGATTCAGTTCAAAAAAATGGACGCCAAAAACAATTAAGGTAATTGCTCGATGTTGGCTTTAACTCTGTGCTGCTAGTCTACTGTGGTGCTAGTGGCCTTGTGCTCAATTAAAACAATTTGGAGCAACTTGCCGCTCTAAATCTAACTCTGCATTTTGTGTGTGTTCATATTCAGAAGTTCAGGTCATCCGTACAACCGCACCGAGCTCGCACTCCGCGGCCGCTGGCGCCCCCAACCTAACGCCGTCCGTGACCCTCCACTACACTCCTCTGCTGGAGGAGCATGTCAATTCGTGTGGACCATAACAGTCTGTTAGTTTTGAAAGTTTGTCAATTCGCCGGTGGGATCCGCAGGTCAGACCGTCATTCTCCGGCCGCCGCGCTGCCTGGATCCAACGAGGCTGCTTCGCATCGGCCTCGGATCCACCTGCCTCCACGCCATCACCTGCCTACGCCAGCCCCGGCCCGGGATCCCCCTCCAACCCAATTCGTGCCATGGACAAGGTCAGTTCAACTTGTGCACTTACTACAACGATTGCCACTGAACTCTGAACTCTGATTATTGCCACTGATTTCTTGTACTGCCTTCCATGAAATAACCTGACAAAAGAATACTTGATATTGTGCACTAAGCTGAACAAGTGTTGTCAGTACATGTTTTTTTGTAAAAAATATCGTCAGTTAATGAAAAAAGCAAAACACAAAATAGGAATTGTTCTCTTTTCTATACTAAACTCAAATATTAGTTCGGTATGTATTCTATCATCAGTTCAAAGAGAAGAAATTCCTTTTTCTTCAATGTGTATTCTATCGTCAGTTCAGTGTGTATTTTTGTTCTTTTTTGAATTTTCGTAATTTTGTTCTTTGTTCTCTAGTACACAGAGAAGAAAATATCGTTAGTGCATGAAAAGAGAATTTCTATACTAAACTCAGTATTAGTTCGTTGTGTGTTCTATTGTCAGTTCGGTGTGTAAATTTTCATTCTCATGATTTTATAAAACCGCATGCACTCTCTGTACAACTAAGTTCAGCCAAAAAGGTTCATTTTGTAAAATGAGTATACCTGGCACACGAGACATGCGCGAGGATCCCTCAGTTCATGAACATGACTGACCACTCACCTCACTTTTCCAACACATGCACACATACTGTTTTGAAGGAAAAAATGGTTTGAATTAAAAACATTGACCAGTACGAATTAAAAAAAATGATCAGTTTGAAATAAAATAAATGATTAGTTTGAAATAAAAGAAATGATTAGTTCAAAATAAAAAATGCCACCGCATCGTAACACCGCCACACGGTCTCCGTCTTCGCGGTGTGGCGTAAATCCATGGTGGCTCAACTGCCACCATGACCACCCGTCCTCAAACGCCCTCACCAACGCCTTGATTCAATCCACCTCCCATTTTTGAAAATCTATTCCTTCGCTTCCACCGCATTAGAAAATCAGTTCAATCCATCTCTATATTTTTGAAAACACATACACCCTGATTTCCATCTAGGAGAACAACCATTTTCTGGTGGATTTTTTTCTGGTAGTGTCCTATTTTGCTGTTGATGCTATCTAATTTCAGTAGTGTCCTATTTTGCTGTCGATCCCGTCCTCGGCATTCACGAGCGCGAGCACCCCGTGTCCGGCGGCGAGATGAGGGCCACCCGTGATCCCTGCTTTCGTCATCACTTCCACCTCGTGTGAGTTCGCTGCCCAGAACAAGCATGACCACTACAGTTCCCGGTGGTCGCCTTGGCCACCCTCGGCCACGAGCTCGTCCAGCATGGTTACTTGCAGCTGTCCAAGTGGAGCGCGGACATCAGTCCAAGTAGAATCACGGCTACCATCTTCACCAAGCGATGCACAACCGTCCAAGTTGAGCACACACAACAGTCCAAGGTGATGCATCATCACTGATGGATTCAACATCTTTTTATTAGTTTGAATTCTGCAAGTCTCAATTTTATGGAAGCTTGCCGACGATGCGGCCAGCACGCTTACATCAGTTCAACCGCAGAAAGAGAACAAGTCCATGAGATGGTCATATAATTAAGTTCAAATTACTACATGGTCCATGTATTTAACTGCAAAGTCCATGTATTACTACATGAGAAGTACAAAAATTACTCTGCAGACATATATGTTACGATGTGTCGGAAAAGTTCAATTCATCCACGCACTTCAGTTCAAAACAGAATAGAATACAGATTGTCAACTTATCCTCCGACATCCGATGATGCTCCCCCGCCACCACTCTGCCTTCTCCCCAATGGTGCTACACCGCCACCGAGTACAGGAAGTTCGCCGCCACTACCCTGTCCGTTCAATGTCGCCGCCGTGGGCGCATCCCACTCCAACGCCATTGCTTATGCTTCAGCAGAAAACAGTGCAGCCTGCTGGAGGAGTCGCGGGGTCGAGGACCTCCAGCTCAACAGTACGACTTCTTGCTCTGTAGCAGGTCACTCAAGGAGCTGCCTGCCAACCACTCCTTGCTGCAAGCTGTTGCACCTACGACTGTCCGGCACAGCCGTTGCTGATGCATGCCCTCTACTATGCAGCTACCAATTGTTGCTATTGTTACCTCTACTAGTTGACCCGTTGCACCAAATGACGCAGAAACCTGCTGAGGACATGTTGTCGATGAAAATAGTTTCATGCTGCAAGAACCTTCAACTAAATCATGCTATTTTTAAACATGTTTATTACGTTGTTAAATAATAGTCTGGGAAAAGGGAAACTTTGCATAATATGAATATGTTCAATTTGAAAATATGGCCACCATGATGAGAGAGTAAAGTTGGCATGGTTGTATTTTTTTAGCAAGTTTGAAAACCTGGTTATCATGATGAGAAACCTGGCCATGCATATTGTTCCTGCAAAAAAAGAGGGAAAAAGATAAGAAACCTAAGGAAAAAAACATGTCTTTGTTGTGCATATATGGAGATATAGGGATCAGGAGGTATTAGGATAGCCCATATGTTATTTAGCGCAGTCCACGTAGAGCGATGCATGTGGCCTGTGAGGAGCTGAGCGAATATTGTCTTTCCCCTTCCTTTCTTTCTCGGTTCCTCAGCTGGATGACAGAGGCATTTCATCAGCCGCCGACAGGTGTGATTTTGCGCCAACTGGCGCAAAGATCCGCTAAAGCCATGTTGTCGATGAAAATAGTTGCATTTTGCGAAGACCTATTCGATTTTTTTAGTAGAATGCTACACTGAAAATATGGTTATCATGCTGATGATTCTAAGTTAGCAACAAAAATAAATCCATGGTTTAGTTGATTTTGTTACGGGCAAGCACATATGACAACAAATTTAATCTCTCTTAGTTAGGGATAACGGGGACCTGTTAATGCCAAATGGCGCAGAGGCACCCTAAATCCCTATGCACAAGGAAAACATTATCCATGGTTCAATCACCTTTAATAGGAAATATGGTCGATTGTTGTCTACAATGAAATGCATATATACACATTTTAATTTGATAGCACAAAATATTTGCTACCATCTTCACAAAGACCCATTCAAAATCATGTACGCATTGAAAATATGTGCACTTCCGGGTGACAGTTTGAGCAAAAAAATACATAGGTTTTGTTTAAAAATATATGTGTGTATAAAATCATGATTTCTTTGGCCATACACATAGTAGAATACAAATAAGAAAGGGGACTACATATCAACTCCCTTGCTCTTAAAACAAAACAATGAAACTTATCATTTCCTCTCTTCAGAGCATTCTCCTCTCCTCGGGTGCCCTGTGTGGCTTCCAACGAATCCTGCACCACCACCGCCAAAGCCAACGCAAGTGTTATTTAGATAGCAGAAAAACAATGTGCAATACAACTATATAGACATCTCGAGCAAAATATTGATTGCACATGTAGAGCGGAGACTAAAAGCGAAGAAGGCATTAAGAATCAAGACGGAGAAGATCTGGTCATAGTATCGGCCAGAGTCTCAAATGAAGTACCAGTCATGACATAGTTAAGTTTCAGTTCAAATATCATGTAAAAACTTTTCAGCTTAACTTAAATAAAAACATACTGAGACTCCACCATGTGACTTCCACGTAGAAGGTTCTCAGATAGATGGACCTACGAGAAAAAAATTACAACAGGTTAGACCAAAAGGCAGGAAACATTTTCCTGTCAAAGGCTCCACCTTGTGACTTCCACTTAGAAGGTTCTCATATAGATGGACCGATGAGACAAAATTATGACAGGTTAGACCAAAAAACAGGAAACATTTTCCAGTTAAAGGTAATTCAAAATTAAAGAGAGGAAAATCACAGTCTCCCGTTTTGCCAAAATTACTGTGGTTTAATTGATTGTTTTTATAGGCCCAAATTTGCTTGATTCTGAATAGATGACACGGTAAACTGACTATAAAAGTCGATGTGGTAAGTAGAAAGCATATACAGAGTATGAAGAGGTGATACAGATTACACAACAAATAGTAGTTTCAGAGATTTAGAAGGCCGTCCAGTTTTGCATAGTATGTAAATGGGATCAGTATGCTTTCACCTATGTAGAACTGGACGGCGTACTACTTATTTCAGAGTCAACACATATTTCGATCTCTAAAAGAAACCTGACATGAATCATCTGCTACTCTAGAAATCAAATTTATCATGGCTAACCAACATGGAATGATAGCAGAATAACAAACCATCACTAACGTGTGGCATCTGAATTTTTGGCTATACTAACGTTATTTGGCAGATATAGACAATAGTGCCAACCATAAAGTATTATTTGCAAAAGCAAGGAAGGTTCTTGTAGCTAGATAAATGACTCGCTTCAAGTAGACTGCCAAATTTTTATTAGAAAGTGCATGCCTCTTGATAGGACATCTCGGGGAATCACGGTGAGAATGGAAGGCACGGAGAAATGTAAAAGGCAAGATAAAATTCAGACATTGGCATACAGAGAAACTAATAGGAAAACATGCACCATCAATCACTCACCATAAGGTCACCTCTTTGGACAAGAGCTGAGCTGCGATAAACGGTTACCAAGAAATGAACAGAGGGACAATCTCTACAAAATAACCATGAGAGCACCAAACTATCTGCAAACATGAAGGCCCTTGCTTGGATTAGACGGACGAGTACTCCATGATAATCAAAACAAAAAGATGGGATTTACATTTATAGAGAAATGCTAGGAAGATATTGTCTTGAAGAAAGGAAGGTAAGAAAACAATAAAGCAAGTGATGAACCTGCAAAAATAGCCTCCAAGTTTTGCTTGAAAATCCATCGAATATATCCTTTATCGCATATTTGTCTCTGTTGAGGTAGTGACTCTATGGGAACGTTCTCCAGAAAACAGAGTAAAGTTGTTTTTCCTTTTTGAGAGCTTGATAGCAAACCTGCAATGCATCAAAAAGGGATTAGAATTGATAAGAAAAGAAATCCCTACTATTTTATCGTCGAAGAACATACTTCCATCGACGAAAATAAAAACATTGAAATTTGATGGTGTAAGGAACCTCAAGTGATATCTTGAGCAATAAACTACTTTGCAATGATATATTGAACCATAAACCTGAAGCTCTACTTTGATGCTAATAAATTTATAAGCTGGGAAGTAGGAAAATTAAATCATATACTCTAAAACATATTGCGTAAGCAGGCGTGATGCACACTTCCTTGAAATTTGAACACAAGTGAACATTCATTTCAGCTTAACATTACTATTTATCTATGGGGAGCATGGATAAGAAAAAATAGAAAATGTATGCAAATTCACATATATTTTTCAAAATCCCATGGAAATGTGTTGGTCATTTGGTCTATCGGATTTGTGTATTCTCATATTCCGAGAATATGAAATTCATACAAAAAGAAAACATGGGACATAGATGGGGAATGTCTTTGAGGAAAAGCAAGTAACTAATCAAGAAAGAAGCTTGCTCATTCCATTTTCCTGGAGTAAACATTGCGAAGTACCCCAGCTATTGAAGTTCCCAGCTAGTACTTAGTATTTGACAATAGGACAGATTATTACCAGACTATTCAAGCACCAACTTACATGTATGAGGCTCTATTAAGTAAACATGATTGAAGGGTGAAATATCAATAGATGAAGCACCGACTTAAATGTATGAGGCTCTATTAAGTAAACATGATTGAAGGGTGAAATTATCAACAGATCAAGCAGATCAAATCTCCAAAATTAATAGTTGAATAAACGTGACCTGAATTTACAATTCAGAATGTTCGGCGTCTCACTATATGGTAAGCAGAGTATTTACTTTCGATCTTTTCATGATCACAGCGCAAGGACTGTATACACAATTGGTTCCGACATTAGCTCTTTCTGACATCTTGGTACACAAATTACGTAACTAAAACATCAATAGTTTTGTGTAATCCCAATGTAGAGATGAAAAACTGAACCACCATGACAGTACATAGGAAAGAGCAAACCTTGAGCAGGAGAACAAAGAAACAACATCGCTGCAGGATCCTCTATCCCCATCTCATCTCCACCACACTTCCTCTCTGCGGCCCGATTGACAACGTCGGATTCAGAAAGTTCTGTGATCACAAGATTCACAATAGATCAAAGTACATCTAAGAATACATACATCATATAGAAGCGTTTAGGCTAAACAATTCTTGCATAGATGGGTAGGGGAGAGAGAGAAAGAGATCATGAGCGGAGGGGAAAGAAGAATGGGAAGCTCATCCTTATATGCGCCCTATACGTAAACAATGCAACCTACACACGCACAACGCATTGTTGCATCTTAACAAGGACTGTCATGATATAGAGATGAGCAAACATCATTTAGCTTTCCGGCGATCAAATAAGCTTGTACATAAAAGGAGTTTTATATTTAAAATAAAAGGCTACTGTATATGATCGTAAACATGACAATCTGAACTAAATGCATAATGCATTTGTGCAGTTTAAAAGGACCAGTAGCTTCCCCAATTTCGCTGGTCAATGCACCAAACCTGGACACATTAACTCTTCGTCTACGAATGAGAACAACAATCTTAAAGCGTGAACTCAACGACCCACATATTGTTCCTCGACCTCTGATGACAAGCTAAATAACACCTAGGTTGTGTTTAGCTTTAAGATATGATGTCACCTAGGTAGAAAGAAGAAGGCAAGTAACCCGTAACACAAATATGAGATCACCTACCAATTTTCTACAAAACAAAGACGAACATTCATAGGAGAGAGAGTTAGTCACCTTGTTCTTCACCAAATTCTTCTATTGGATTCTCCTATTCATCTTCTTTCTCAGATCTGGAATATTGTGGTCTTTAGATAAATTGTATACCAAGAAATCAAGACCAAAGACAAGAAATAAACAGGTAAAAAGAGAGAACCTAAAAGTGATTTGCGGATAAGCGCATCTTGTCGTTGTTACGTGTTTTATGGCAGCACCCAACCACTACAAAGAAAAATTCAGAACATCTGTGCCACATAGAGCGGTGGAATAAGATAGAATACATGAAGAGAGGGTAAGAAAGAGATGTGGGGATGACAAAAAATACCTACAGGAGTCATGAACGGTAATTCCAGATGTGTCATTGGCAGCATAACATCACTTGCCATGCAAATCCACATGAAGACGAAGGAGGCCGTGGGAGTCCGCAGCGGTAGCTCCATGGCTGGGCCGAGCCGATCCGCCTCCTAGCTCGCATCCGCCGCTTCCCTCCTCCCGAAGACACGCTGGTTGAGCTCCTCCTGCATACCTTCCTCGCACCGAGTTCTCTCCACCTCCCGCGGCTTCCTCACAACCTGGGGCAGATGAGAACCTCGCGAGGTGGTGGATCTCATCGAAATGTCCGTCTGCCGCACCATCGCACGAGCCGTCGGTCAACGCTGCACCTCCCTCTCCTCTTTCCTCTCTCTTTCTCCTTCCTCTCTGAAAGTGCGTTATATCGACTAGAGGGGGGGGTGAATAGGCGATTTTTATGAATTCTTCAATGAGGAATTATCCAGTGAGGAAATTCATAAGTGAATAACTAATAGCATAGGAATAATTACTCAGAGGAAAGCAAAAGAGAATGTCGGCATGGTCATAATTATGAAAAGAATACAATAAAAGAGTACAGAAAGCGTAAACACAGGATAGCACGGGATGAAGACAAACAGATCAAGAAATTGAACTAAGGAAATTGAGAAAGTCTTGATCAAAGTCTTCAAACACAGATATGAATGAACACTCAACACAAGAATGAGGAAATGAAAGGGTTGAGGGAATAGAACCGATTAGGTTGGTGAAGACAATGATTTGGTAGACCAGTTCAATTGCCGTCTCGCTTGTACATCTGGTTGGAGCGGTGAGTATTTAAACTCGAGGACACAGTCCGGACACCCAGTCGCTAAGACGCAGCTCGGGACACCAAGTCCTCACCGTATTCTCCTTGAACTAAGGTCACACGGACCTCGTCCAATCACTCGTGGTAAGTCTTGGTGACTTCCAAACCTTCACAGACTTGGTCACTTGGCGATCCACAATTCCTCTTGCATGCTCTAGACCATGACGCCTAACCATCTGGAAGAAGCATGTCTTCAAAGGTAACAAGCGTCGGATCCACGCAGGATCAATCTCTTGATGATGCTCAATCACTTTGGGTTTGTAGGGGTTTGGTTTTTGGGTTTTTCCTCACTCGATGATTTTCACTCAAAGTCCTCGGAGGATGGGTTGCTCTCAAATGACAAGTGTCAAGTTCTCTTGGAGCAGCCAACCAGGTAGTGGTTCTAGGGGGCAGCTATTTATAGCCTAGGGAGCAGCCCGACATGATAAGACATAAATGCCCTTCAATGATATGACCGTTAGGTGGATAAGATATTTTGGGACAGTCGCGGCAAGAACGGTCGAAATTTGACTATCAAATTCCTCGGGGCTATCATGTTCCTCACATCGTAGGCAATCCAAGACTGGCGAATTCCTAACTCCTCAATCAAAACAAATTCCTCGGCGACGGAAGAACTTCATCTCATCCATGAAGAAATTGGTGAATCGTATGAGATTTCCAATGGCTTCACTCGAAGGGATTGGTAGGTGTAGGATTTTGAGTTGAGCATCACATGGAAATTTTTCCTTAGTATTTCCTCGACCCCCTTTAACGATGCGGTGTTTCCTATGACTCAAGAAAGAGAAAAGCGAAACTACGAAAACAAAAGTCTTCACGCTTCATGTTCCTCAAATGAATACCAAGTCTTCAAGGTCACACCAATTTCTTCACTTTCAAAGTCTTGAGAAAGTCTTGAGAATATCAAAGTCTTGATCGAAGAACTTCATTTTTAGGGGTCGACTTTCTCTGTAAATATCAAACTCCTCATAGACTTATAGACCTGTGTACACTCATAAACACATTAGTCCCTTAACCTATAAGTCTTCAATACACCAAAATCAGTAAGGGGCACTAGATGCACTTACAATCTCCCCCCTTTTGGTGATTGATGACAATATAGGTTAAGTTTTCAACGGGGATAAACATATGAAGTGTAACTACCGATATTGAGGAATTTGATTGCAAGATATAGAAGAACTCCCCCTGAAGATGTGCATAGTGAGGAATTTGCTTTTGAGGCAATGCACATTTGAAGAGATGAATCATGGAGATCTCCCCCTATATCTTGTAATTCATACACGCATTTGACATATAATATGAAGAATTTGAAAATGCATGATGAAATATGGTGCTTGACGAAATTCAGCATGCGTGCAATAACATTAATGAGGAACAGGCATGCAAAATAACGCATCAAGAGTATCAGAGCACAGTGCATCAAAAGTATCAAAGCACCATCAGGTTTAAGATTACAACTCGATCCAATAAAAGTTTCAGAAGAACGAGAGTTGTAACTTAACAAAAACAATTTGCCCATATAATAGACCCGCTTGAAGACTAACTCAAATTTCTCCCCCTTTGTCATCAAATGACCAAAAGGATCGAAACTGAGGACTAACGCCCTTGAAGAATTTCAAGTTGAAGAAGGAGCGCCAGCGTTGTTGGGGTCGGTTGTCGTAGTTGGGCCTGCCGTAGTGTCATCCAAGTCTTCATTTTCATCAGTGTCTCGCGATGAAGAGTATGAGCTGGCCACCAAGGAAGGAACTTTGACCTTTTTGTATTTCTTCGGAGGAGGTGCAGACCAGTCAAATTCTTCCTTGAGACCCATTGTCTTCAGTTCTTCCACAACAGAGACATTAGAAAGAACAAGCCCAGTGCGTTTGAAGGTTTCATGGAGGTAGTGGTGGTTTTTCTTCACCGCATTGTGTGTAGAAGTCATGTTGTGAAGAATTGAACCAAACCGACGCTTGACCCATTTATGATTGCGATCAACCTTCCGATGAAGACCGAGGAGTAACTCACGATCGATCATCACCACAGGTGTTGTGGCTTGAGGATTTTGCTTGGCCGAGGTATTGGCGGCGAGTCATGTGTGGCGAGTCATCATTGGTGGAGTAGGATGCAGCTTTGCAAAACCGACCATCCAATGGACGAGTGCCTTCATCGATCACAGCAGCTTGCCTTACCCTTGTCATCGCCTAAGGAAAATGTCCGTTTGAGGACTTCAATCGAGGGCAAGTAGCTGCGATGGTTCGTAGTATCAGCCTTGTAATTGAGTGAAGACCTTGTCCCGATGAATCTCATAATCCAAGGCGCATAAGGCTTCAGCTCAAATGGTGACAAAGCAATGTTTGCCGTAGTCCTCATGAAGAAATCATGGAAGTTGACGAGAACGCCATGAATGATGTTGAAAAGCATATTCTTCATGATGCCAACGACTTCTTCATCATTTGAGTCGTGGCCTTTGATAGGACTCATTGTCTTCGTCAGAATCCGATAGACAGTCCGAGGCACATACAATAATTCCTTGACGAGGAATTTGGTTCTTGGGGCCTGCCCTGGCTTCAAAGGCTTCATCAACACTTGCATATAGTGATTTGAAAGCTCAGGTTCGTTGTAGATACAACGAGCACCATCAAGTGGAGGACTGAGTGGTAGGGCACGAAGCAATTCAATTGCTAGTGCCTTGTAGTGAGTGTTTTCAGACATCCAGTCTAACACCCGTGAGTTCACATCTTCAGCGTCTCCGGTGATGTGCAGCGTCGCATAGAATTGAAGAATGAGTTCTTCATTCCAATCACATATATCGGTCTGAAATTCGTAAGTCCCGCATCATGAAGAACACCGAGGGTGGCTCGAAGCTGGCGGAGATTCCATGTCCACATGAGGAATATGTGCATGATCGAAGACTTTGTCTTTGTTGAACAACACCGAGGAATAGAAATTGGCTTGTTGGCAGTCCGTAAACGCCTCTTCCTTATGCGAGCGAGAATCATATGGATTGTAATCGGTGAAGAATACGTGCTTTCGCCAAGAAATCTTCAGCCTTGAACTTTTGCTTCGTTGAGAATGGATTCTTTGGCTTAGGCGTTGGAGTGTCTGTGAGTTGCATCACGACCTCCTGGAATCGCAATCTCGTGTTCTTGAGGTGAGGAATTTCTGGTTCCTCTACATGTGCGATCGAGGATCGTGAGCAGGTTCATCAACGCTAGTGGCTGGAATTTCTTCATGTATAGATGAAGTGGGATGAGTTTCTTGAGCCCATTTGAACTGTTGGAGCAGGGACCGAGGAATCATTGGATTGGGGTGAAGAGTGGAGAATTTGGATGCTAACTTTCCCAAAAGTCATCGTTCATCAACCGGCGCGTTGTGCTTCCAATGTCCACATCTTCTTCAATTTCCTCAACACCGGCCTCTTCACCGTGAACGGAGGCATAGGCGAGGAAATGATTGGGGTTGAAGGGATAGCTTCCACTATAATTTCTTCATCAATCTGCTCTGACGAAGCAGCAGAATGATTCTCTTCATCAGATCCGCTTGGGATCTCATAATCTTCACCAAAAGAAACAAGGTCCTTTGATGGAATTGAGGAAATTGGAACAGCATCAATAGGATTTTCAAAGGAGCTGGTCATTGGCTTCATTTTCTTCGCAGCCGAAGAATTTGACGCAACTGATGCTTTCCGTTTCTTCACTGCAGATCGTTCTGCAGCCTTGGTCTTCTTCACATCAGATGCAGATGGAAGAATTGGTGTTGGTGTTGGCGCAGGAGGAGCTGAGGAGTCTGGTTGATTTTCCTCAGGCGCGACTGATGCAGTTGCCCTGACTTGTTCAGTTTCTTCAGGCGCACCACTAGTGGATGCCCTGGCATTTTCTTCAGCGGCTGGAATGGAGTCATCAGCCCTGGAACTAGCATTGTCATCGGCAGCCTGAACTTCATCAGCGGTGCTGGCATGTTCTTCAGTCGGCTGAGCTGAGGCTCCAGCCTGAGGAATTTCTTGTTGCGTTGGGGCTGCAACATTTGTGAATTTCTTCGTCAGGTTGACGAATCTGACTTTGGCTCCTTGCCAATCAGCATAATAGGAGTCAAATTTGTCGCTGAGGGCTTTGATGTCAGCCTGCATCTTGATAAGTTCTTCAGTTGTCATTTTGACAACGTTTTTCTTCAGCAGTTTCTCCTTTCTGTACTGTGATTTCTTGATCTCTCTGGCCGTATCAAATTTCCATTTCTCCTCTTGTATGAAATGAGTCAACATGTGACTTTGGCCAGGTGTCAACTTGAAGTCGGGCATAGGAGTGTTTGGGTCCTTGTGCGTAGATCAATGTAGTCTAGGATCGCCTGGGATCCAACAGCAATGACACATGTGTGCCTTTGGCTCTAGCGGCCCTTTCTTGGCGGTCTCGATGATTTCCGCAAGTTCATCATCATCAGCCTCATCATCTTCAGTGGCCCTTGAAGGCGACCTGTTTCTTCTTGGGACTTGGCCGAGGACCTCGTCCACCAGTGGCCTTAGTCTTCACCAGTAGTCGGGCTAGATGAAGAATTTGGTGCAGGTGAGGAACTTCTTTGAAACACCAGAGGCAATGGAGATGCCTGCAGTCCTTTGTACGTGGCGGATGCACAGTCTTTGAGGACTTTGGTTTGAACTTTGAGGATTTGGGAGGAGCTGCCGAGGACTTTGTAGGAGCCGAGGATTTGGGAGGTGCTGGAGCAAGATGAGGAATTGGCCGTGAGGGCACAGTGAGGAACTTGGCCGTGAGGGCACTGTTGGTGAAGCACTTGGCTTGTGTGCGGGCTTCTTTGCCATAGATTTTCTTGGCTTGACAGAGGCCTCAGCGGCAGCAGCAGTAGCAGAGTCCTCATTAAAATTCCTCACTGCTTCGTTGGCATGTCTTGCCAATTTGGCTTGGCGCTTGGCCCATTCTTCAGGAAAGTCCTCACCACGCTTGATGATGGTGGGATCAGCTTCTTGGCCAGGTGCCAATGGAGCTCTTGGACATGGAGGATTGAGAGCGAATTTCTTCATGTACTTTGGAGTAACATATCTGTACTCCCTCCATTCCCTTGCCCATCTCCGTTCAATCCTTTGAATGCGCACCTTGCACTGATTTTTGTTCTCTTTGCCGAACTCGGCTTCATCAGGTGTGCAATAATCAGCATATACTTCCTCAGGAATCTCAAACGCAGTCATGACCTCAGGACTCTTTCCTCCTTTCTTTGGCTTCTTTCCTTCTGCCATATTCTTCAGCTGAGGAATTTGAACAATTGAATTCTCTGAAGAAGTATGCAACTTTTCTTCGAGGAACGCTGCAAATGAGTTAAGTTGATGAGAACCTAGTGATTCAAAGGCGGTCATGAGTACCTATGAACAGAGTATAGTTGCGAGGAATTTGGAGAGGTCATATGCATTCTCGTAAGGTTTTTCAAAAAGAACTAGTTTGAGAAATTTAACCAGATGAGCCTTGAAGAATTTCACTAAGCGATCTTTGTTTTAGGTTCCAGAGTTGTATAGATCGAGGATCCACACAATTGAGGAATCTTGAAGAAAATCATTGCTTAGAGAAACGAATCAAGAGAATATTTTGTTTGAGGTGTTCATATGTGTGAAGATTTGAAGAATAAACACCATTGAAGATTTTCAGAAGGTTTGAGAATCAAAGCGAGTAATAAAAGTAACTTTTAATTACCGAAGTGAAGAACACGACGAACCGAGAAGAACAGATGGGAAGTTAAATCGGGTTAGATCTTCCACGCCCTAACTTGGCGGAGGAAGACAGCTACGGCCGGCGGAGTGAAGATTTCATGATCGGTAGCGAGTACGTCGGCGACGAGGTCGAGGCAGTGAAGCTTTTCCTCACCGGCGACGATGGAGTAGCGGCGGCGCTAGGGTTTGAGAAGCTCGAGAGAGAGAGAGAGCGGTCGAGCGGAGTAAAGGAAGTGAGGAAGGGGAAAGGGGGTATATATAGCCATGGTGAAAAAAATGTTCGCCCGAAGATTTGGGACGAACGTGCCCCTGACCCTTCTCATTCACTTGACATGTGTCACCCACGTACTGAGAAGTGGAGATTGTGTTAGATCATGGGTGAATAGATAAATCTATCGTGGAATGCGGAACGGTTTGAGCGGCAAAAACGAAAGTTTGGATAAGATCAGTTTTAAAGTTCCGTTCGCAATTTCTTCAAATTTGACAAGGACACGGTGAAGATTTTGAACAAGTTTCAAATAGAACGCACATGAAGAATTTGTGAATAGATTGGGTTGAGTATAGCATAGAGGGGGAAGGGTCCGATCACATTCACTTAGCAGAAAAAACGACTTGAAGAAATAGCCATAAGTGAATGTTGTAGAGGACATAAACCCATATATATATATAGCCAATGAAGAAAAACGACGGAAACAGTGAAGATTTTGCAAAGTTGAAGAATTTGAAAAACTGAGGAAAAACTCAAATTGAAGATTTTCAACTTTGGTGGTGGCGTGACCCACCGTATAAGAATGATGATTTCAGACACCGCGTACAATTATCGTAGGGTTCTGAGAATCAAATTCTTCATTAATTTCTTCACACTTAGAGTGTTATTCTACATTGATTGAAGAAAAACGTTTCTTCATGTGTTGCACATCTAAGTCATCAATTTGGCATATGTGTCAGGATGTGTGTCCTTTTCAAAGAACATTCGAAGATTCTAAGATATTTAGCTCACACCACAACTTGCTAAATCTCTTCTCATCCAAGGGCTTTGTGAAGATATCGGCTAGTTGTTCTTGATCTTCACATGCTCGATGGAGATGTCGCCCTTCAACACATGATCACGAAGAAAATGATGACGAATCTGAATGTGCTTTGTCTTCGAAAGTGCTGAACTGGGTTGTGAGCAATCTTGATGGCACTCTCATTGTCACAGTAGAGAGGCACATTCTTCACGTTGATGCCGTAGTCCTCGAGAGTTTGCTTCATCCATAGCAATTGAGCACAACAAGAGCCAGCAGCAATGTATTCAGCTTCCGCAGATGATGCGGTGATCTGTGATTCTGTTTCTTCGAGGACCAATGCACCAAAGATCGTCCGAGGAAATGACAAGTACCAGATGTTGACTTGCGGTCCACACGATCACCAAAGCATAGTCGAGTCGTAATATCCAATGAGATCAAAAGTAGAGCCCTTGGGGTACAATAATCCTAGTGTTGGTGTGTGAGCTAGATATCAAAGAATATGCTTCACGACCTTATGGTGTGATTCCTTGGTGTAGCTTGAAATCGGGCACACATGCAAACACTAAGCATTATATCTGGCCTAGATGCACATAAGTACAATAAAGACCCAATCATGGAGCGGTATACCTTGTGATCAAGTCAATAGCATTTTCATCGATTGCATAGATGGCCATTTGTGGGCATAGGAATTTTGACGCCTTTGCAATCTTGCATGCCGAATTTCTTCAGGACATCTTTGAGGTATTTCTCCAGAGATATGAATATGCCACTGTGTTGTTGACGAATTTGAAGACCTAAGAAGAATTTCAATTCTCCTATCATAGACATTTGATATTCTTCACTCATCATATAGGCAAATTCATCACTATAACGTTGGTCAGTACGGCCAAACATAATATCATCAACATATATTTGGCACACAAACAGTTCACCATCATATGATTTCGTAAAGAGAGTAGGGTCGAGTGAACCGGGTGTGAATCCATTCTTCATGAAGAATTCCTTCAATGTATCATACCACACCCGTGGGGCCTGTTTGAGGCCATAGAGGGCCTTGTTGAGTCTGAAGACTTTGTCGGGATTCTTTGGATCTTCAAAACACAGGGGTTGAGCAACATATACTTCTTCCTCAAGCTTACCATTGAGGAATGCACTTTTCACATCCATTTGATATAAGATGATATTATGATGGTTAGCATAAGCAAGTAGTATGCGAATAGCCTCAAGTCTAGCAACAGGTGCAAAAGTTTCATCGAAATCAATTCCTTCAACCTGTGTGTAGCCTTGAGCTACAAGTTGTGCCTTATTCCTTACCACAAGGCCATTTTCATCTTGCTTGTTGCTGTAGATCCACTTTGTGCCAATGATATTATGCTTGCGAGGATCTGGACGTTTGACCAGTTCCCGCACATTGTTGAGCTCGAATCGATGTAATTCTTCTTGCATTGCACAGAATCCACTCGGGCTCCGTAAATGCTTCATCTACCTTAGTGGGCTCTGTGATAGAGACAAAAGCATAGTGCCCACAAAATTTAGATAAATGTGAAGCTTTTGAGCGTGTGAGAGGACCTGGCGCTTCAATGTTATCGATGATCTTGTCAACTTGCACTTCTTTTGCAACGCGAGGAAGAGCTGGTTGCCGTCGAGGAATTTGATCAGCATTTTCTTCAGCACTATCTTCAGGTGCATCAACTCGACGTTCTTCACGTTCAGGAATGAATTCTTCAGCAGATTCTTCAGTAGGAATGACATCCTCAGTTGCCTTGAACTTGATAGATTCCTCAGGAGCTGGTTCATCTAACACAGAAGGTAGGTGCTCTCTTTGCGAGCCATTAGTTTCATCGAACCGCACATCTACGGTATCAACAATCTTGTGAAGAGCGATGTTGAAGACTACAGAGGTGTGCGAGTCCTTTCCGTAACCAAGCATAAAACCTTCATGTGCTTTCGGTGCAAATTTTGCATTGTGATGAGGATCTCTAATCCAGCATTTAGCAATCAAGACTTTGAAATAACTCACATTGGGTTTCTTGTCGTTGAGGAGTTCATAGGCGTCTTCTTGAAGAATTTGTGAAGATATACTCTGTTGATGATGTGGCACGCGGTATCAATTGCATCAATCCAAAAAGCGACTAGGCATTTTGTATTCATCAAGCATAGTGCGAGCCATCTCAACCAGAGTTCTGTTCTTCGCTCCACGACGCCATTTCTTTGAGGAGTATAGGGAGCGAGATATCTCATGAGTAATACCAAGTTCATCAAGATAGGCATCAAGACCGAATTCTTGAACTCAGTTCCATTGTCACTCCCTGATGTGTCTCGATCTTCACACCAAAGTTAGTTGAAGCCCTCGAGGAAAACCGTTTGAAGACTTCTGCACTTCATTTTTGTAAGTAACAATGTGTACCCATGTGTAACGATAGTAATCATCAACAATAACAAAGCCATATAAAGATGCATCATTAGTGATCATTGAGTAATGATTAGGACCAAAGAGGTCCATGTGAAGCAATTCGAATGGACGAGTAGTGGTCATGATAGTCTTCATTGGATGCTTGGCCTTGGTCATTTTTCCAGCTTCACAGGCTCCACACAAGTGATCCTTAAGGAATTTGACATTCTCAATGCCAATGGCATGCTTCTTCTTTGCAAGCGTGTGCAAATTCCTCATGCCTGCGTGACCAAGTCGCCGATGCCATAGCCATCCTTCTGAAGCTTTTGCAAGTAGACACACGGCTGGTTTTGGTCCTGTAGAGAAATCAACAATATACAAGTCTCCTCACCTAAAGCCTTCGAAGACTTTGGAATTGTCAGCTTCCATGATCACAGCACAACGATACTTGCCAAAGACAACAACCATATCAAGATCACAAAGCATTGAGACTGACATGAGGTTGTATCCTAAGGACTCAACAAGCATGACTTTGTCCATGTGTATGTCCTTAGAGATCGCAACCTTACCAAGACCCAATACGACTTTTGCCTTTGTCAAGAAGATGATATGCTTCAGATGTAGCGGTGATAAGGGAGTATCCATCAATAGATTCTTGTCACCAAATATGTGATTTGTAAATCCACTATCGAGGACCCACTCATTTGCTTTGGGTTGATCATCCTGCAGATGAATTAGTGCAACTTACGATCTCATATACTTCATCAAGAATATGATATCAAGTTCATCGATGAATTTCATCGGGTAGTATAACAGATAAGCAATATGAGGACGTGTGAAATGAAAGTTCATTTCTTCATGATTAGCCTGCATCCTTTCGTGCATTTTTGTCGAGCCCCGGCAAATTCTTCGACGTTAAAGCACGCCCGAGACCTGACCTCGCAGAAGAGATTAGTTCTTTTCTTCACCACCCACATCTGAAGGGGTGGCAAAGAGTTCATCACTCTGCGAGCACCATATGAGAATGGTGGCATAGAGGCCAATCCATTTCGTTTCACATAAGAGGGGTTAGGGTAAGCATATGAATAAGCAGAGAAATTCTTCGAGGACTTATGAACATATTGGTTTGAAGAATAATGCACATATTCATAGCCCTTAGCTCCACCTTGCGAAACAGAGTTGTTAGCACGATGATAATCATATGAGGAATTTGATCCTTTTGAGGACTTGGATCCATATGAAGAATTTGATCTGGAGTTCCTATTCTTCACAGGTGGTGTCATGAGGACATTCACCTGAAGACTTTCAAGGCACTTCTTGGGAACCCAGATTTTCTTCATAGGGAACCGTTCTGCAGCTTAGTGCCAACATATCTAGCAAATACTTCACCATTCTGATTTTTGAACAGTTTATAGTTGAGTCAAATGACTCATCGGAAGGATGAGGAGATTCGCATGTAAAGCCAGATAAGTTAGATGGATCAACTGGAGGTCCCTTTGCAAAGAACCCATGAGGTTTTGGGATACTGCTCAGGCTTCCCGTATGTTCCATCAGCATTGAGTTTCCTCTCAAAGGCAATACCCTCTTTCCTAGGGTTCCTGTTGAGGATCTTCTTTTTAAGCACATCACAAAGAGTCTGATGCCCTATGAGGCTTTTGTACATGCTCATCATGTACAATTCCTTCAAATTTCGCATTGTCGGTGATACTAGCAATGTCCTCGAGATGAGGAATTAGTGATAGCAGAGGCGGTGAAGAATTTGTAACAGTTGAAGCATTTGAACATTCGGTGAAGAATTAGCAGATTCACGTTCAATGAACTTTAAGCATGGAGGAACAAATTCTTCCTGAGAAGCGCTGATTTGTTGAGCAAGTAGTGAGTCGCGCTCCTTCTGAAGATCTTCATAACTCACTCTTAGCTTCTCAAGATCTTGCTTCCTTTGAAGAAATTCATAAGAAAGTTTCTTATGATCAGATAAGAGAGTGTTATGATGACTTTGAAGGTTATCAAACCTAGATCAAGTCTCTGAAGATTCTCGGTCGGGGCTTTAGTGCGATCCATTTCTTCACCCAACATATCATCACTTTTATCTAGCATGTTTTGAACCTTTTCAAAAGCCCTTTGTTGTTTTACAGCAATCTTAGCAAGTTTTGAGTAGCTGGGCTTTAGATCTTCATCAGATTCATTTTCACTAGATTCAGAGGAGGTATATTTGAGTACCTTGGCACCCTTTGCCATGAAGCAAAAGGTGGGAGCGTAGTCATCATTATCTTCATCAACTTTGTTGGTGAGGTCATTTTCTTCAGAGTTGACGATGGACTTGTTGACGAAAGCAGTAGCGAGAGCTAGTCTCGCCACACCAGACTCAGATTCTTCTGATGCCTCCTCTTCCTCATGTTCCTCAGATTCAGCTTCAGAGTTCATTTCCTTGCCAATGAACGCCCGAGCCCTTTTGGACCTGCTCTTCTTGTGAGAAGAAGGCTTTGAGGATTTTGATGATGAAGATTTCGACGATTACTTCTTCTTCTTAGCGTCATCAGAACTGTAATCCTTGTATTTCTTCTTCTTTAATTCCTTTTCCCACTGAGGACAATCTTGAATGTAGTGACAAGGTTTCTTGCATTTGTGGCAAAGTCTTCTCTTATAGTCACTGGATGAGGAATCACTGCTCCTTGAGGATTTTCCAAAGCGACCACGTCTTGAGAACTTACGAATTTCTTCACGAGCGGTGCTAGCTCTGGCTTAATTCTTCAGGATCTCCAAGGCTACTACCGTAGTCTTCACAATCAGACTCGAGACACAGCCTTGGCCTTGAGCACGTGATTTTCCATAGCTAGAACCATAGAGATCTCTCTTTTGACAAGTCGAACTCATGAGTATTTAGCCTCTCGAGGATATCAGCTGGATCAAGTGACTTGTAGTCAGCACGCTCTTGTATCATCAGTGCCAGAGTGTCAAATGAGGAATCAAGCGATCTCAACAATTTCTTCACCACCTCATGGTCGGTGATGTTAGTGGCACCAAGCGCTTGAAGCTCATTTGAGATGTCAGTGAGGCGATCGAAGGTTTGTTGAACATTTTCGTTGTCGAGTCTTTTGAAGCGGTTGAAGAGATTACGAAGAACATCAACTCGAGAGTCACGCTGAGTTGAGACTCCTTCATTTACTTTGGACAACTGTCCCGGATGAGCTTAGCAGCTTCCAAAGCACTCACTCTTCCATATTGTCCTTTGCTCGATGGCCACATATGATATTCTTCGCTTGAGAATCGAGTTGCTTGAATCTCTTCACATCGGCAGCATTCGTGAGAAGGTGTGACAGAGAGAACACCATTTTCCACAACATACCGTAGATCGTTGTCAATTGCCTCAAGATGCATTCGCATCTTGTTCTTCCAAAGAGGTAGTCCGTCCCATCAAAGGTAGGACACCCAGCTGAGACCTTGATCATACTGCGGTCGACATAACTAAAACTCCGTGTGGTTAAACCAAAATCACACAGAACAAGGGAGTACCTTGCTCTGATACCAATTGAAAGTGCGTTATATCGACTAGAGGGGGGTGAATAGGCGATTTTTATGAATTCTTCAATGAGGACTTATCCGGTGAGGAAATTCCTAAGTGAAGAACTACTTGCAGCGGAATAAGTACTCAGAAGTAAGCATAAGAGAATGCGAGCACGGTCATCATGATGAAACGAAGACAATCAAAGAGACAGAAAGCGTAAACACAGGATAGCACAAGATGAAGACAAACAGAATGAAGAAATTGAACTGAGGAAATTGAGTAAGTCTTCAGTCAAAGTCTTCAAACACAGATATGAATGAACACTCAACACAGAATGAGGAAATGAAAGGGTTGAGGAAATAGAACCAGTAAGGTTGTTGAAGACAATGATTTGTTAGACCAGTTCCAAGCTATGTCTCAGTTGTACGTCTGGTTGGAGTGGCTGAGTATTTAAACTCGAGGACACACAGTCCCGGACACCCAGTCGCTGAGCACGCAGCTCAGGACACCAAGTCCTCACCGTATTCTCCTTGAACTAAGGTCACACAGATCTCTTCCAATCACTCGTGGTAAGTCTTCAGGTGACTTCCAAACCTTCACAGACTTGGTCACTCGGCGATCCACAATTCCTCTTGGATGCTCTAGACCATGACGCCTAACCGTCTGGAAGAAGCACAGTCTTTAAAGGTAACAAGCGTCGGATCCACGCAGGATCAATCTCTTGATGATGCTCAATCACTTTGGGTTTGCTGAGGTTTGGTTTTTGGGTTTTTCCTCACTCGATGATTTTCACTCAAAGTCCTCGGAGGATGGGTTGCTCTCAAATGACAAGTGTCAAGTTCTCTTGGAGCAGCCAACCAGCTAGTGGTTGTAGGCGGCTATTTATAGCCTAGGAGCAGCCCAACATGATAAGACATAAATGCCCTTCAATGATATGACCGTTAGGTGGATAAGATATTTTGGGACAGTGGCCAAGAAGATAAAGAACGGTCGGAAATTTGACTATCAAATTCCTCGGGGCTATCATGTTCCTCACTGTGTAGGCAATCCAAGACTGGCGAATTCCTAACTCCTCGGTCAACAAATTCTCGTGACCGGAAGAACTTCGTCTCACATCAAGAAATTGACTGAATCGTATGAGATTTCAATGGCTTCACTCGAAGGGATTGGTAGGTGTAGGATTTTGAGTTGAGCATCACATGGAAATTTTTCCTTAGTATTTCCTCGACCCTTTTAACGATGCAGTGTTTCCTATGACTCAAGAAAGAGAAAAACGAAACTACGAAAACAAAAGTCTTCACGCTTCATGTTCCTCAAATGAATACCAAGTCTTCAAGGTCACACCAATTTCTTCACTTTCAAAGTCTTGAAAGTCTTGAATATCAAAGTCTTCATCGAAGAACTTCATTTTAGGGTCGACTTTCTCTGTAAATATCAAACTCCTCATAGACTTATAGACCTGTGTACACTCATAAACACATTAGTCCCTTAACCTATAAGTCTTCAATACACCAAAATCACTAAGGGGCACTAGATGCACTTACACTCTCCTTCCTTCTCTCTCCCTCATCTTCTCTTTCTCCCGCAGGGACCGATCCATGGCGCTGGATCGATTCGAGCGTCGCCCTTCCCTTGCAGGTCGCTGCCGCACCCGCACGCCTCGGGTGCGGTGGGATCCGGGATGACGAGGGGGGATGGGATGCGTGAGGGGAAGGTCGCCGCCGCTCCACCATCTCCCCCATCCTCCGCCACCAGAGGGCGCGGCCGCCACCGTTGTCGAGGGAGTGGAGGGGATTAGGAGAGCGCTGCCGCTGTTGTCCTTTTTCCTGCAGGTCGGCGCCGTGGTGGGGATCCGAGAAGGAGGAGGGGGC
Organism: Aegilops bicornis; assembly: GCA_021605145.1. Lineage (NCBI taxonomy): Eukaryota > Viridiplantae > Streptophyta > Magnoliopsida > Poales > Poaceae > Aegilops > Aegilops bicornis. The sequence continues at coordinate 629,172,090 of CM038670.1, forward strand.
AGAAGGGAGGAATGGTGCGACAGCTGTGAGAAGGAGCGGGGGGCTGTGGGAGAAGAGGAGGCGACTGAGGAGGAGGAGGCGGAGCCAGGGCACGCTCGGGGTGGAGCACGGGAGGATGGAGGCGGCCGTGGGATTGGGGAAAGGGGTCTAGGGTTCCACGACCCACTGGAAGCACGCCTTGTGAGAGAGGATTGGCCAAAATCCTTTCGACCCTGTGACGTTTCACCCAGTCGATAGATGCCAGAAATGAGCCCACCAGTCATACTCTAAAGAAACTTACCAACAGGTGAATATTAGATTTACCAGAGGTAAAGATCTGACGGCCCAGGCTCAAAACAAGGACGATCCGACGTCGTGAATGCATGACATCGAGGGATCACCGTGGGAGCGAGTTGGCTAGCTTCTGTTTTGTTTTAAATTTTCTATCTGAAGTTCAGTTCTAGTGCGGTGATAGAGAATGTTGAATGTTCGATTTTATCATGTTGAATAATAATACCGCTGAGCACCCTACAATTTTTTTTGCTTGAGTGCGATTTACAGCCAGTTATGCCTTCCTGTCATGCTGCACACGCGAACTGAAAACTGTAGAATGAGATTTTAGTAATGTTTTGGAGAGCATAATTTCCCAAGTGGCAAATTTGATCTGTACCCGTAAGTACATGATTAATATTTTAGGATGTGTGGTTCCAGTAAGTACATGAGTACTATTTAGCAAGTTTGATTGCTTCTGAAAACTGAAAAAGTCAGTGTGTACTGATGCATTCAAATTGTATTGTGTTTTTTCAGGAAAAAACTTTTGTCAGGTTTTTGGTGGCTAGGTATTATTGATATGGAGATGAATAACTATGTGCTTTGGTTGTTCTTTTGGAAAAGACAAGTTGCCATGCTTTACTTTTATGAGCTTTCTAATTTGCATATGTCTAAGTTATTGCTTGCTGCCACTAGTGAACTGGGCAAGTTCAATGGGTGTTGTCGAGCATGTTCAGAAGTATGCCCTTCGTGCAGAAGTGTGATTTTTTCAGTATTTTGTATATTTCATTTGGCAGAGGCTTCATGTCATCTTGTGGAGCTTTATAAATGTACCGTAATTACACTTTTAAGGCCCTAAGTGTTCATTATATCATACATGTGTGGCCGTTCAGTATTTGTACTTCTTTACTTTTTTGTATATTTCATTTGGCAGATGCTTCATGTGATCTTGTGGAGCTTTATAGATGTACTGTCATTACACTTTTAAGGCACTACAAGTTCATTATATAATACATGTGTGGCCGCTCAGTATGTACTACATGATCAGTTCTTGGAAAAAAGAACACATACATAGTTTGGTCAAAAGCAATGATCAGTTCGATAGTGTTCTCTCCTGCCTATTTTGGTTGATGTCCAGAGCATCGTCACTAACAATGCTGAGTAAAAAAAGCACAAATAATATTTTTTTATGTAAAAAAATATCATTCAGTTCAATAATAATAAACCATGCAAATTTGGGGATGATGATAATAGCAAAACGTACCAAAAAACAAAGTAAAGTCTAATATGTGATAACACGCTTAGTACAAAATCAAATGGACATCAGTGCAAGTACTCTTCTCTTGGAGCCATTCAAAATTACTCTATGAAAACTTCATCGGTACAAACACATTACATAGATCAGTACAAAAAACAAAGTAAAGTCTAATATGTGATAACAAACTATACGAACATCAGTGCAAGTACTCTTCTCTTGGAGCCATTCAAAATTACTCTATGAAAACTTCATCGGTACAAGCACATTACATAAATCAGTACAAGTACTCTGTTTTTCTGACGGAAAAATAGCACGATGGGTCTCACCATAATTCAAATTACTCTTCAACGGTTACAAATTTGAGAAAATGTTCAATATGACTAAGTTTCGTATTTTTGATATCTTTCCAATGGTATATTATTTGCCTCATTTCGATAAACTTTTTAAAAAAATCGCGTTCGAAATTAAATTTGACCGTATTCGAATTCGTTATTAAACCGTAAGGGATTAGAAAAATATTTTAATACGAAAAAGTTGCGCAATTTCCATAGCTTTCCAACGCCGTATCATTTGCGTCAATCCGACAAACCGTTTGAAAAAAATCACGAAAATACGTTTCGCCCAGAATTTCACCGTTTTCAAATTACTTTTAAATCGTATAGAATTAGAAAAAACAATAGATATGTGGAATATGCGGATTTTCAACAGCTTTCCAACGCCATCTTATTTGCTTAATTCTAACAAACCGTATGAAAATTGAGTCAAAATACGATTCACGTTTTCGGTTTTGAAAAAACAGTTTTTTTCAAAACTGCTCTTAAAACATAATAATTTTGCAAAAACGTTCAATATACTTGAAATATAGTTGTCAAGAGCTTTCCAACGATATATTACACGCCCCTCCGACAAAAAAACTTGCAAAAAAAATTTAAACTAAAAAAGACGATCTGTTAAACAGAACTGAAAGCATCGGTTCAACCGCTATAAAATCATCAGTACAACCGCCTGAAACCGTCAGTTCAAGTAGGATAATAGAATAATGTTGATGTGGCGCATGCGTCGAAAATCGTACACTCTCTCCACAGAGAACGAGATCGGTTCATGACGTGTCGTTGTACTAGCCACTTCGACTTGATGGGAAAGATTCATGCGTACACATGCATGCGTGTGTGCTCATATATATATATATATATATATATATATATATATATATATATATATATATATATACATATACACGCTAAACTAAGCGTGAGTGTAGAATAGCTTATTCTACACCCCAGTAATGATACATACAAAATATAGTAACACACTATGTAAAATATAGTAAATTTCGTAAAAATGTAGTAAATTACAAACATAGATGATAAAAAAATTATTTTCCGAATTACTACATTTTGTACACCGTTTTACTAAATTTTGTATATAGCGTTACTAGGGGGTGTAGAATAAGCTATTCTACACTCACGCTTAGAATAATGTTACCCTATATATAAAACGTAATATAGAATAATGTTACCCTATATATAGAATAATGTTACCCTATATATTAAATAGTTAAAAAAATAGAACGTAATAGTTCAGATAATAATTTACTAGATATATATACCCGCGTATGCACATAATTTTATTAGTAAGTATTAGATACCCGTATTAGATAGTTAGGAAACGAAAATACACATATTAGATACCCATAGTAGTTCAGAAGAAAATAAAATATTACTATGATTTATTGTATGGCAAGTCTTGCATGCCTAATAGTGAAAAACAAAAACAAAATGTAAACATGGAAAGTCTTGCATGAAAAATAATTAGGAAACAAATCAAACATTCATTGTGCGGCGGTACATACCTAAAACAATTAAGGTGCCCGAGCACCTAGGTGCCCAGTTAATTTACCTATATATATATATATATATATATATATATATATATATATATATATATATATATATATATGTATGTATGTATTGGTTCACTTTCCAAATTTTCTATGCATGCACTAGTACCTCCACGTCAATTGATTGCCTTCCAAAAAAGTCACACGCTAATTGCTTGTTGTCAATTGATTCATTTCCTAAAAAAGACGCATGTTACATATTCCATGTAGGCAATCTCGTACTCCCTCCATTCCAATATCTAAGGTGTATTATTTTCAGCACGTTAACCAAGACACATAATCATGTACTATTTAGGACGAAATTACCCTTATCTAATTCGTACATTAGCGGCAATAAATCATTTAGGCTAGGAAAGGAAGAGATACACGCAATCGGGAGAGAGATACTTTCCTTTTGTTTCTCTACAAGGAGAGATACATGCAATCAGGGGAGAGATACTTTCCTTTTTCTGGAGGGCCAAGACCGGAATTACGAGGAATTAGAACAAATGCACCTTACATTGTGGAATTTTATCAAAAAACAAATACACTTTATATAAAGGAACAGAGGGAGTATATGCTAATTTGAATGATGTCTCGGCCAGCATATGGACATGGACATTATTATACGTACGACATATATTTGTAACTATAAATATAGTATGCAGATACCTGAAAATATCTTGAATATGCACAAAATGTTTGTGTATATATATATATACCTATAAATATTGTACTTTGTGAGTATGCGTATTTTTTTAGTACCCAATATATTCTGGGGTATGCCTATATTGAATATACTTTTGGGTATGTGCGACTTCTAGTATGTCCATGCAGAAAAGACAGACTTATTATTGCGTACATGCGACTAGCTTACCTCACTGCTCGGGATCCAACAATATCCGTAGGGAGATTGGGACAAAGGGAAGATGACCGTCCAACAAGAAGGTGCAGAACAACCTATGTCGCATGTGGGTGGTGTGCCACAAACAGCCCACAAATGGAGTCCCCCACCCGCCAACTGGACGAAGCTGAATGTCGACGGCTCCTTTTCCCATGATGACGGGAGGGCCGGGATGGGAATGGTGCTCCGTGACCAGGAAGGGGCCATTATTTTCTCCGCTGTCGCTCGCTATGGTCTTGCCCGGACCCTCTACATGCCGAGCTTGCTGGGTGCATGGAGGGCATAGCATTGGCCCTCCAATGGACGGAGCTGTCGTTTATCGTCGAGTGCGATAGTCTACAACGGTCTGGTGATCAATGCCTCGAGACAAGACCGCCGCATGATGCGCCATGGTGGTCTCGAAAGTGAAGCATCTTATGAGTGAAAGGGAGTGTCATGTTATTCATATTTCACGAGAGCGAATAATGTAAGCCATGCGTTGGCGAACTTTGGAAGGGACGGAAGACCGTGCGTGGTGCAGCTCCGCTCCGGCCCGGACAATATCCCTAGCTTGTGTAGGGAGGACCTTCTTGGCTCTTGAGTAATACAAATCCCTTTCACCCCGCAAAAAAAAATTGATTTGCAATCAAATGATTTACTCATTTACCCTTTTAAGTATGTTTATATTTTTTATATGAGAAATCTGAGAATACATAATATATTTTAGGTACCTACATTTTGTAATAAGAGGATACATGTATGTACTCTAGATACCTCAGACACCAGAGATGTTACGTTTCCTAAAAAATTCAGATATATGATATACCGGAAAATGTGATATCCAAAGTAAACTATGTATATACCCGGCTAAAAATTTGAGATATACAACATACCGGAAAATGTTAGTTTCACATACATGAGTAATATACCCAATGTTTCTGTATATATATATACCTCGTTATATAAATGGTACTAAAGTGTTGTAGTTATCTAGTTGAATTGTATACCCAAAGTAAAATATGTATGTACCTATCTATGTGTATACCCGGCTAAAAATTTGAGATATACAACATACCTCAAATGTTTTTGTACTTGTATATACCCGTCTATGTTAATGGTATGGAAATGTTGTAGGTATCCAAGTATATAGACATACCTCAAATCATACGCGTACAGAAATAAAATTTTATACCTCAAATGTTTTTGTACTCAAATCTTCATGCATTAAAACTTGCCATTTTCTTCTAGCTCTGTGTACACGGTTCAAAACCGTTTGCACGTGAATCAAGTGCCGCTTGATGGCCTCTTTTTATGCATGGGCGGTAGCCGTCCAGCTGCGTAGTAATCACAAAACGCCACTGGCCATCTGCATGCAATAATTGACGCCACGGTTCGCTACTATCTTTGCATACATTAAGTATCTCTCCCCGTGCCCCTGCGCTCCGCTAACGACGCTTTTCAGCTATAGTTTTGTCGGCATGGAATGGTCCAGAGATGGCCGCGCAAGCAACGGAAGCCAGAGTCTCCCCACGGGAGTTGATGGAATGGGAGACGTGCCTGTAGGAGCCATTATCCCTGTAGAAACCAATACTCTCTTCTTCTTCTGATTCTGATGATGTATCGTCAATCTATCCGCGTGCGCTCGGCCCCGAAGCTGGATCCCGTAGCCATCCATCCCTGCGTCAAAAAATGCCAGCCTGAAAGAAGTCAATTTTTTAGAAGAAGCACATTCAACATTACATATACGGGATGCCTTTGCAAAATTCCTCGTTGCATGGTGAACTGGAGAAAACATGATTTCAGTATCGAGGATGCTATAGGCCATGCGCTTATACATGGGTGTACATGATCGATCGATACATAAAAGTCGTGCAAACCGATGGATGAGTTTTAGAAATAATGCACACATGACCCATGGTGGAATGGAAGTACTATGATATTGAATCATTGATTGAGATGGCACTGCCCCTCGCCGCAGGATCGCTGCAGCAGCTAGGACTAGAATCATCGAGTTGTTTTATCAAACAATTCAGACGGGAGAAGTACATTAGATCTGATGTGCGCTGCCGCCCTACGAAGAAACCAAGTTCGTCGATCTTCTGCTGCTATCGGCCTTTTTGGTAGAACACCAAATGGTCAACCTGCTACCCAAAGGAGTAGCCGCGCTGCCCTTTAGACTCTGCGTGACTCTGATCATGGGCCGCCCTCCTCTGTCTGCGCGATGACGTACAAGGGAGAACCGACAAAAAAGGGCCAGTAGATCTCTGAACCCAGGATTGCATGAGACACAAGAGTTGCTTTTTTTCGGGGCACGAGCATTTGACTTTTGCCACGGTAAAAACATTGTTTTTTCTACCCGCTCCTCCCCTGTAAATAGTCTTGGGGCTGAATACGGCTTTAGGGCATCTCCAACAGCGACCGGTAAATTTTCTCCCCGTGTCCGTCCGTGGACAGAGGGGACCAGTCCACGGACATGGATACGGGAGACCACCATCCAAGGCTGTCGCATACATTGCAAACACTATCCGATCTAACGCAAGAAATTTGTACAAGCACAACTGGATTTTCATATAAACCGGACAAAGTTCATGCAAAAACGATGGATTTTTATTAAATTTCATATAAAACATGAAGGCATTTATTATATTTCAGACATAGTTCACCTAGAAGCGGTGCTCGTCTGACTCTAGAGGTATAATACCTAAACTAAAAGATCGTCGGCACCCGTTCCCATCTTCGGCCATGAGCCCCAAAAAATGAAGCTTTGCCTTCTCCAACTCCTCCTCCGTAACCTCCGCCTCCGAAAAGCCCAGGCAACTGAAGTTGTCCGCCTTCATGTCGCCGCCAAACTAATCGATCGAGGTGCTCAACCCACCAAGTGGAGGAGCAATGGCCTTCTTGGGACCCGAGCGGCGGCGACCTACTGTGCACTACTCTTCCTTGTTGTCTGCAGCGCCCGCGGACGTGCCAGCTTCGTGGTCGTGGTAGCGGGGCGCGGCCTCTGCGGAACCGACGATGCCGTACGCATCATCGGTCTCGCCGAACAGCTCGTCCCCCACCTCATCGCACTCCTTGTAGGCGGCCACCAGTTTCGCCGCCCGCTACTGGTACCTCCAGCAGGCGAGGCAGATCTTGCGGGTAGAGCGGTAGGAGTCAAGCAGCGTCGCCTCCTCCGGCAGGTCCGCGTCCGGCACGGTTGCCCTGCCAGCGGTGAGTTGCTCCTCCGCCTGCAGGTGCTCCTAGAGGAGTTGGTGGTTGTGGGCGGCGTTGGCATGTGCCTCCTGGAACTGCTCATCCCGCTCCTCCTGCACCATGTCCATGTAATGGGCACGGGCCTCGTCGATGGTCATGGTGCAATGCACCAGCGAGGGTGGCGCGGATGAGGAGGGTGGCGCAGGCTTGTCATCAGTCGCATCCTTCATTGGGACTTCGCCGTCCTCCGGCTGCCTGCCAGCCTGCAACAATGACGGCCTTCATTTCTTGGCCGCCTAAGTTTCCGGCAACACCACCCTAGCGTGTAAGGTTTTGCCGGTGACTCTGTCTTGGTCGCCTAAGTTTCTGGTAATGTGTATACATTAAACTATGTCACAGGCGAGCGACAGTTCCTCTCTCTCCAACATAGGCGAGCGGAGGCGAGCGGTTCCACTTCTGCGGCAAGTTAGGAACAGGCTCTCCTGCTCTCCTCTCATCGCTCCAACGGCGGCATGAGGGTGGGGGAGCCTGGCTCCTTTCATCTGTAGTAGGTAGGATAGGTTTCTTGCTGTGACGGCATTCGGGCAGTGCCAACGTCGCCACCGTGAATAATGTCTCCCAGGCCACCGACTCGCCGGCTTTCCGCGACGACGGCGAGGTGCTACGGACTTGTTTCTCCATCGTGCTTTCAGACCGGTGGATGTAGTTGTTCCAGGTGAGGCCGTCGAGGCGCCGACAGAGACCTCGCTTCGGGAGTTTGTTCTTTGGCTCTGTCCGCGTCACGTCAACCTCTCCTCCGGCGCCGGCGAGGAGCCGGAAGTTTCTGTTTAGGGGATGTTAGGGCCAAGATCCAAGGGTGTGGGGATTTTCCCCGACCGACGATCCACATCGTCAAGCACGTCATCTTTCGCGACCACATCTATTCTGAGGTTCGTAATGCAGCAAGGCTGCCATGGTGCTTTATTGGAACGTGGCAAGTAGGTGTCTTGGTTTTCTCTCCTTCGCCGGATGGTATGGCGACGGTGGCGGATGATTTCCATGGGCGTGTAGATGGTGGTTACAGGGACCTTCTGCACATTTTCTTATTCTTGGGGTTTTCCTGTAATTTCCTTGGTGGGGTGTCTCTTTGGAATGTTCTAGAGAGATGCCATGTTTTGTGTAACCTGTTTACTATTTGAATGGAACTTGGCAATTTCCTGAAAAAAAAGGTTTCTGATAAGTGTAGTTGAGAACTAATGTATTCTAGTATGGGGGGCCGGTCATTTTTTTATGGCCTGATGTTATGAGTGCAATCGGATTTGTCATGTAATCTCATATTATTTTTGAGAAGTTGTATTGACCTCATGTTATGTCCTTTTATTTCCGAACATGTTGTTGGACTTGTAACGACAAATTTCATGCATTATTTTATTGGCCCACTTTTGAATTATGTTCCTTTGATCCGTTAGTTATGACAAGAAAAGGTTGCGTGTTATATCCGCATAAGTAGGAACGCTTCTCATTCGAAATCAAGAGTGTGTCGTGTTGTTGTCTGTATGGTTCTGCTTTTTTCCTATTCACATATTGTCCACTAGTGTGCGATGGAGAGAAAAGGTTCGTTTGCATGAAAAGAGAGATCCTTCTGTTGAGTACGAAATGTTCTGACCTTGCCGTATGAGGTTTCTCATTCACTAGTACGAGAAGTCCCCCACCCTCCCTGCCTCCCCGGTGCATAACGCAAAGTTTTTTTTGCAAAAATTGAAATGAGGTTCTATGACTGTTTGCATGTTTCTACCCTTTTCCCATGCACACACTGTCCAATGGTGTGCGGTGGAGGGAAAATGTTCGCCTGTGTAAAAAGAGGGATCCTTCCGACGAGTACGAAAGGTTCTTACCTTGCCATCTGAGGGTTCTCGTTCACCAATAAGAGAACCCCCGCCCCCCGGACCCCGGGTGCAAAAGGCCCCTGGTCTACGATATATAGAAGGGTTCTCGTTCCATAAATAAGGGTGCCTACTACGAGTGTGTGAGTGGTTCTCACAATGCATAACAAAGGTCCTGTGATTGGCACATTACATCAGAAAATTACTTCTCCCTAGTTAAACTTTCACCCGTGTGGAAGAGCGTCTATTTACCACATCAGGTTTATAAAATAGTTTGTATGCATAAAATGGATGTTCCTCGCGTTGCACCAATGCGGTGATACGTTATCGAGCGGTGTGTGATTGAGAAGGGTTCGCATGCATAAAATGATGGATCCCTCCTGTCGAGCGTGAAAGGTTCAAACATTGTCATAGAAGGGTTCTCATTCATTAATAAAATGGTTCCTATCACTTTCTCCCCTCCGGTCATTTTGAAATTACTATGATTGGTAAAGAAAAGTTGTGTATTATATTCGCATACGTCTGAATGCATCTCATTCGAATTTAGGACTATGTCGTGTCGCTATCTTCATCGTTCTACTTTTTCCCATTCACACACTGTCCAATGGTGTGCGATGAAGAGAAAATGTTCACATGCATAAAAACATGGATCCTTCCGACGGATATGAAAGGTTCGGATTCATAAAAAGAGTGATCCATCCGACGAGTGCGAAAAGGTTCTCACCTTGCTAGAAGAGGGTTCACATGCATAAAAAGAGCGATCCTTCCACTAGAGGAGCCCCCCATCTGGTGCGCAATGCCCTTTTTTCTGGCAAATTTGAAAATGATGTTCGATCTCTATCTCCGCCGTTCACATCACCATCCGATGTAATGATAAGGGACGGATAGCAGGTGTCAAATAGCCCCCGGTCTTCGCTATATGGAAGGGCTCTCATTCCATAAAAGAAGAGAACCATCTCCAAGCCACCGCAATGGTGATCACCGCGACGTGCGTCGGCCGAGGGCAGTGAAGGAAGCAATCCTTGCCGAGTTCGACGAGGGCAGCCATCGACGTGTCCGCCCTCTTGGTGCAATCGTGCCTCGTCTGTTTCATGGACGGTTGGTGGCGCGATCAAGTTGCATCGGCGCGGGGGGGAGGGTCTCGTTCAACCATAAGATGTGTATGAGGATCGATCGCTCTCTCCCCCCACACACACACACACACACATCCGATATAATGCGAAAGCGGAGGTTGTCACAAGCAGTAGTTGGCATCTATAGATGACGTTGTTAGTTAAAAAGAATTATGTTGTCGTAGTTTTTGCTTATCCACATCTATATGTGCATCTGCTCATTGAACATCTGCCATCTTTGCCGCAGCGTTTACTTGATGAAAACAAAACGCACAAGCATGCGATAAGGGATCTCCCCTGGCCACGGGTGACACGTCCTGATTCTTGGTCAAAATGTCATAAACCACGAATAGTCAGGTTCAGAATCGCATCTGTGTGTCATTGTTAAGTATGCAGTACCCATTTTGAGTTCTTCTGACGTGTATTGCCGCAGTACGTCCTGTTCACACGCCGACACATCTGACCGAGTGCCCTGGTTTCACGGCTTTAGTTTGCCCATGGGTGTTGCACCTTGTCAGGCTATAGCGAGCAGCAGGCCATGTGTTTGACGCATTTAGTTTAACCAAGTAGTAGTAGTTCTCGCTTCTCGGCGGGGAGCTGCCAAAGCACACATCAGCCTTGGCAAGAAACGGAAACCAACACAACCCACACCATCGATGGAGAATGTGTGCTCCCCCATGTAGGCCAACTCCACCGCACGACTTCAAACGAACGTCCGATTTAGCCGGATTTTATCCCTTTAAGGCAGCGATAGGTTCGCCCATATCCGGTCATGTCCGTTCGGTTGTGCGTGCGCTCATTGCGCGGCCGCACCCCAAATGACGTCCCGTTGGACATGATTTAAAAAAACAGAAAAACGTAAATAAAATGACTAAAAAAAGTAAATAAACGCAATTTAAAAAACATAAAACTTAGTTAGAGGGGTCACGGCCACAAAATGGTCCAGTTTCGTAGTTCACTTAACGGCCCAGTGCCATAATTAACATAATAATAAAATAAAAAACGCCGCTGAGCGCTCCTGCCGCGCCCGTCGATGCCATGGCCCTCGCCGTTTTCAGTGGCCGCCGGTATCGTCGTCGTCGCTGACGAGGTCGACGTAGGCCGGCGGCGTACAGAGGTGGGACGGTGGCGCGTGGTACACGGGGGCGGCCTGGAAGGCCGGAGGTGCCTGCACCACTTCCTCCCGTGGCGAGGACTCCCGCTCCGGGAGGTGGACGTCGCTCCATGGGACCGGCGTCCTCGTCTCCCAAGAGCGCCTTGACACGTCGTGCCGAGGTATCTTGCTTCGGTCGCTGGCCGGCCTAGGGGCGATGGTGAAGGGGGCCGGCACGGGGGCTCGACGGGTTGAGCGCGGCGGTGACGCGGGCTCCTCCTTCTTCACGGAGCCGCGACAGCGGCCCGAGAAGGAGCCGGCCTCGCGGTCGTGCTTTCCCTTGCGGCCATAGTTCCACAGGCCCATGGCGGCGAGGGAGGCGGCCGGCGAGTTCAAGGCCTAGGGTTTGGAGGTGTCGGGTTTCGAGGAGGCGGCGAGTGGGGAGTGTGGGCGACGACGGTCCGCAACCGCATTTAAAATGTGACCCATGGCGTTTCCATGGGTGGATGACAGGCAGGCCCGGCCGCGCGTGCGCATTTATGTGGGCGGGTGGGAGGTAGGTGGCCGCCTGGCAGGCGGCCCCGAGGCGGACAAGCGCGCGTCTTTTTGCTGTCCGCCGCGACCCAAAACCGACGCATGTTTGCGCTCGAAATGGGTTGGTCCGGACATAAAATGAATATGATGGGTCCGGCCTGTCGCGCGCTGGGCCGACCGGTTTGTTATTTTATCCCAAACAAACGGGGTCGGGCAGAATGAGGTTGCGCGGTGGAGTTGGCTTTACCTCCTACCGGAACAACCGTCGTTCATGCCCTACTGCGTTATTGAGCGCACACAGGCCATGATCGGACGAGGAGAATCGCCTCCGAGCCACCGCTCTTGTGATCACCGCGCCCTGGGTCGACCCAGATGCAGGGAAGGAAGCCACCCTTGCTGAATTCGCCGATATTCAGAGCGGCCGTTGTGTGTCCATCCTTTCCATGGAGAACTTCCTCGTCCGTTTCATGAAGTTACCTGATTATCTAATATTCCCTCTCCGTCCAATAATATAAAAACGTTTCTTATATTATGGGACAGAGGGAGTACTTTGTAGCTAATGTATTTTTCAGTATTCTCTATTCACATTTTTACTATGCAGAAACTTTTCGTTTATGTAGCTTAAAGCGAAATACTATACTTAGTAAGCTAGGTCTATTAGGCTGGTAACACCGCAGCCAACAATCTTTGTGAGCTGCAGTAGAAGCCATCCAGCCAGGAGCTAAGCTTTCCATTTTCTCGGAAAGGAACTGATTTCTATTAGAGTGTAAAATTCAGAGTAAACAAATAGATCAAGTGCATCCATAATTCCTTAGTACAGTAGTAGTATGGAGAAAGGCAGGATCTGTATGGCGCCCACGTTATAACCAGTAATTCTAAAATAACAACAATGGTTTTGCTTCTTCTTGTAGGAAACCACACCAAATGAATTAAAAGAGGGAATCAACTCTGAGGCCAATGAAATTACCCGATAGAAAAAAACAGAACACTCTTGAACGAATTTTTAGCCAGGAAAAAGATGTGCGTTCTTTTCTCGCGTTCCATCAAACAGTGTTTTTTTAAAGACATTCCATCAAACCGTTAACGCGCAGTTTGAACTAGTGAACAAACAAATCTCACGGACTGCAGAGAGTAAGATTCAGTCAAAACTAATTCAGTTGGACTATAACAAATACATCAGTGCAGAAAAATGTAGAAAATGTCGTGGGAGTTGAAGCTGCTGCTCCTACTACTCTGGCCGCTGCAGCTTGACGTTCCCTCTCCAAGACAACCAACTAAAAAGTCCGTTTCAAAAAAAAAACTAAAAAATCATAGAGGAGAAGCAAGAACAGCAGAAAAGAGGCAAGACCTCTGGCTGCTGCAGCTTGTTGCTCCCTCTTCAACACATGGCCTATCCACGGAACACCATTCCTGTGATTATCCACAATCCGTTTCATTGTTTGTCTCATCTCATGCTCTCAAAAACCAACACCAAAATAGAATTTAACCATGCATTACCCACTAACACTTGCAGGGAGCTCCACTAAAGAAGGGAGGAGATTCAGAAAACGATCAAGGGAAAGCAAATAACTTTCCAAAGTCTAATGAACTTCCCAAATCACATCAAACAACAAAGAGTTCAAGCATTTGTCCAGAACGATCAGAAACCTGTGGATCAATTGAAGATTCAGAGCAAAAGCTTAAATTTAGAGCTCCAAACCTATGAAAGCAAAACGCTAAGCTAGCAAAAAAAATCAGGCTCAAGTTATGTTTGGTGCCACCTCCGTCTCGAATTTCCTCGTGCGTGGCCTTGTCTTCCTCCTCACGACCCTAGTTCTGCGCATGGCGAGCACAAGGAAGCATCGTCATGATTCTTGGTGAAGCATGGCGACCTCGACGCAGAAGCTTGGGACACCAGGCCACATCTACGGCTAGTCACCTGCATCACCGAATCCAAAAGGCATTACACAGGAAACCAAACCAAAAAAACATTGATTAGGAGCAGGCCAGGGCGAAATTCAGAACAACAACATTACATTCAGAGGGCCGTAGTTAGGAACACAAAAGTTAAAATATACAACAGCACACAAACTAGAAAGAATTGAATTCGTTCAACGTCCTGGTAAGTAATCTATAAAAATTAGTAGTAATCTGCCTACTACTACTTTTGCAGCTTGACGACCTATCCAGCCCGAACAACCACAAAATCACACGTCCACCAACAATCAAAGGGGAAGAAGCAAGAAGTTCGAGCACAAAAAGACAGGCCTTTTCTCAATGCCTCCAAGTTGGAGTCGCGGAGTAGCTGTGGACCAGGAGGAGGCCGTGAGAGGCCAGCAGGAAGCAGTACAGGTCGTGCCCACCGTCGACCCTCCCGGGTAAGCCCGCGACAGGCCCCGCGTATCCCGCCAGTGGGAAGAGACGGCCACAACATCCAACACTACGGCAGCCCGGGGCCCTGGTCTCCCCGGATCAAGCTCGGCGAGGTTGATGCCGAAATCAACGTGCCCCGTCTCCCCGGATCTCGCCGATATTTGCGCAGCAGAAGAGGGAGGGAGCCCGTTGGGTAGCATGATGAGGGGATGTGGAGCACCGAGATGAGGGTGCGAGAGGGTTGGGGCTGTGCGACTCGCCGGGATGGTAGAGGTGGCTCGCTGTGTAGGGGAAGGGTGAGAGGGTTGGGGCGGCGAGATCTGGACGGGATGGAGAACAAGCGAGAGAGAGCGACGGGCTGGATAAACGAGCGAGAGAGAGAGGGGGGTGGATAAAGTTAAGCACCGATCATGTACATGGGCGATGGGCCGACGGTTCTACAGAACCTTACCTCGGGCTGCAATCACGGGCCCATCACTGCCAAACCTGCCGTCCTGCCTGCCTACTACTGCGCGCTACAGGGCTGGACGCAGGCTGAGTGGTCCAGGTTTGGCTATAAGAGGAATTATCCATCCATCACTTAAAAGAAGAAAAATGCAAAGAGGGAAAGGTGAGGGAGCAGATCCCAACACATATGGGCGTCCGTGATTGTAGTGTCTCTGGTGAAACTTTATATCTTTGCTTTTTCCTATATATATATATATATATATATATATATATATATATATATATATATATATATATATATATATATATAAGCTGATACATTACCGTAATGTAATATTTATTCTGTTACCTCGGCCCTATATAGAGTGCGCGATGCATTTTTCTCCAAACCGGTAAAAAAGAGAAAGCAGTCCACCCCGAAAAGCCCGAAAACAAAAAGAAAAAAAGCACAGGCCACCACTCCCGAGCCTCCCTCCCCACGCCACTTTCCTCCTGCAAGGCGTCGCCACCTCCCGTGCGACGCCGCCTCCCTCCCGTGTGTCGCCTCCCTCCCTACAGCCGCCTCCCTCCCCGCCTCTTCCTCCCCGAGATCCACCGCCTTCCCTTCCTCGAGGTCCCACGGCTGCACTGGCCGCCCAACCCTCCGTCTTCAAGCCGGATCTGGGCCGTCCTCCTCATCATGGTCGCCTGCTTTGCCCGGCCGTGAGCAGGTGGTGGGTGCCCGCGGGCTACTCTCCGGCGAGGGTGCCGTGCTGCCTGGGCGCTGCGAGACATATCAAATTCTCTGGGTATATTTTCTGTATGACCTTGCATCAGTTGTTCAGTGCGCACAAAAAAAGACCAGTTCGATTAACAAATTTAGTTCAGTTCAAAAATCTCGTAATAGTTTGAGTTCAAATTCTTGTTACTCAGTGCCCTCCATGCTGATCCTTCTGACTATACTGCACTCCAGAAAGTTCAAATATACTTGGACAAAAAGTTCAATATTAAATGTCCAGATAGTGCCTAAAAAAGTGAAGATAGGTTTGTAGTGATGTTTATGATAGACTGGTAGTTGAAAGATTTAGAGGTAAAAATATTTTCTTGCAAGCTGCTGAATGTTTCAATTCATTGCGTTCGAATTTTGTTATATCAAAAAACTGAATGGTAGGCAAGATGACTATAGTTATGGCAAAATTAGTGAAACTTTTAAAAAGTTTCTTTTTAAATCTCAGGTTAATACATGAACATGGTCGTCTTTTTACATGTACTTACATCAGCTCGTCAGAGTTGTTCGTGTACTTGTAACCACTGTTCAAGAAGGCGCTATTAGGCGCTCGCCTAGGCGCACTTAAGCGCTGGGCCTTGGCATAACGCCTCGCTTTGGCCCTAGGCGCTCAAATGTATGCATTAAAAACACATGGAAAAACAGTCAAATGTAGGCGCATAATTAACACAATCAACTCAGGTTTTGAGATACTATAAGTTCAGAGAAAAAAAATACAAAAAGGTTCAAAGTCGTGAGACAGGGGAATGTTTGTGGCTTTGCTAACTTTTCTGCTCACACCAAGGAGGTAGTATAGCTGCGTTTACTTCAGTAGTTCATTTGAGGGTTGTTCTTCCATGATCGTCCGAGGTTCACAGACATTGCAATATCTCAATTTCCTCCCCACGGTACTTGTAAAAAGACATTTTTCTCATTTTGAATTTGATCTGACCTGCAGTTTACAATGGAGTAAATTTACTTCTTCTTTCTTGGTCAACATGATGCTCCAAGGCTCAAAGTATTTCTTAACAAAAAATTGTTTTACTTTATATTAGTTCATAAAAAGACATGGAAAAACAGTCAAATGTATGCATTAAAAACATAGTTTGGTTTAAATATAATATGTTAGCTTAATACACAGAAAAAATTATAGCAGACTACTAGAAGAAAAAAAGGTTTTGCATCAGTTCAGACTTGAAGGGTGGCGAGTTAAAAAATGAAAGCAATATTGAGCAAGAAAAAGAATATTGCCCCGCGGTAGGCGCATCGGCACCTCGCTAGTCCAACTAGTTGCCCTGCTGCCGTTCACTCAAGGTCTTGATGCATGCTAGCAGAAATCTGAAAATAAACTCAGCACAGTTCCTATATTTCATTTCAGGTTTTTAAACTTTTATATAATTGCAAAAAAGGAATTCTCATTCCCAAAAACCTACAAAAAAACATCCACTTGTAGTGATAGTTTTGGTTCTAGTCCTTATGGCCCGGTTCAAGTAACTATGTCGCCCCCACGTTTTGGTTTCTTGTTATTTTTCCTGAATGCTTTTGAAGTGCTTCAATTGTTTTTAGTTCATCTTTTGAATGCTTTTCAGTACATCTACTTACCAATCGTAAGTCCAGTTTCCTTTTGAAAGTGCGTTATATCGACTAGAGGGGGGGTGAATAGGCGATTTTTATGAATTCTTCAATGAGGAATTATCCGGTGAGGAAATTCCTAAGTGAAGAACTACTTGCGAGCACGGTCATCATGATGAAATGAAGACAATCAAAGATACAGAAAGCGTAAACACAGGAAGATGAAGACAAACAGACTGAAGAAATTGAACTGAGGAAATTGAGTAAGTCTTCAGTCAAAGTCTTCAAACACAGATATGAATGAACACTCAACACAGTAATGAGGAAATGAAAGGGTTGAGGGAATAGAACCAGTTAGGTTGGTGAAGACAATGATTTGGTAGACCAGTTCCAACTGCTGTCTCGGTTATGCGTCTGGTTGGAGTGGTGAGTATTTAAACTCGAGGACACAGATCCGGACACCCGATCGTGAAAGCACGCAGCTCGGGACACCAAGTCCTCACCGTATTCTCCTTGAACTAAGGTCACACGGATCTCTTCCGGTCACTGTGGTAAGTCTTGGTGACTTCCAAACCTTCACAGACTTGGTCACTCGGCGATCCACAATTCCTCTTGGATGCTCTAGACCATGACGCCTAACCGTCTGGAAGAAGCACAGTCTTCAAAGGTAACAAGCGTCGGATCCACGCAGGATCAATCTCTTGATGATGCTCAATCACTTTGGGTTTGTAGGGGTTTGGTTTTTGGGTTTTTCCTCACTCGATGATTTTCGCTCAAAGTCCTCGGAGGATGGGTTGCTCTCAAATGACAAGTGTCAAGTTCTCTTGGAGCAGCCAACCAGCTAGTGGTTGTAGGGGGCGGCTATTTATAGCCTAGGGAGCAGCCCGACATGATAAGACATAAATGCCCTTCAATGATATGACCGTTAGGTGGATAAGATATTTTGGGACAGTTGGCGCCAAGACAGAACGGTCGGAAATTTGACTATCAAATTCCTCGTGGCTATCATGTTCCTCATCGTAGGCAATCCGCCTTTGGCGAATTCCTAACTCCTCGGTCGAGAACAAATTCCTCGTGACCGGAAGAACTTCGTCTCATCCTTTGAAGAAATTGACCGAATCAGTATGAGATTTCAATGGCTTCACTCGAAGGGATTGGTAGGTGTAGGATTTTGAGTTGAGCATCACATGGAAATTTTTCCTTAGTATTTCCTCGACCCCCTTTAACGATCTGATGTTTCCTATGACTCAAGAAAGAGAAAAAGCGAAACTACGAAAACAAAAGTCTTCACGCTTCATGTTCCTCAAATGAATACCAAGTCTTCAAGGTCACACCAATTTCTTCACTTTCAAAGTCTTCAGAAAGTCTTCAGAATATCAAAGTCTTCAGTCGAAGAACTTCATTTTTAGGGGTCAGCTTTCTTTGTAAGACTTATAGACCTGTGTACACTCATAAACACATTAGTCCCTTAACCTATAAGTCTTCAATACACCAAAATCACTAAGGGGCACTAGATGCACTTACAATCTCCCCCTTTTTGGTGTTTGATGACAATATAGGTTAAGTTTTCAACGGGGATAAACATATGAAGTATAACTATTGATATTGAGGAATTTGATTGCAAGATATAGAAGAACTCCCCCTGAAGATGTGCATAGTGAGGAATTTGCTTTTGAGGCAATGCACATTTGAAGAGTTGAATCATGGAGATCTCCCCTATATCTTGTAATTCATACGCATTTGACATATAATATGAAGAATTTGAAATGCATGATGAAATATGGTGCTTGATGAAATTCAGCATGCGTGCAATAACATTAATAAGGAACAGGCATGCAAAATAACGCTTCAAGAGTATCAGAGCACAGTGCATCAAAAGTATCAGAGCACCATCAGGTTTAAGATTACAACTCGATCCAATAAAAGTTTCAGAAAAACGAGAGTTGTAACTTAACAAAAAAAATTGCCCATATAATAGACCCGCTTGAAGACTAACTCGAATTTCTCCCTCTTTGTCATCAAATGACCAAAAGGATCGAAACTGAGGACTGACGCCCGTGAAGAATTTCAAGTTGAAGAAGGAGCGCCAGCGTTGTTGGGGTCGGTTGTCGTAGTTGGGCCTGCCGCAGTGTCGTCCAAGTCTTCATTTCATCAGTGTCTCGCGATGAAGAGTATGAGCTGGCCACCAAGGAAGGAACTTTGACCTTTTTGTATTTCTTCGGAGGAGGTGCAGACCAGTCAAATTCTTCCTTGAGACCCATTGTCTTCAGTTCTTCCGCGCTGTAGACATTAGAAAGAACACCCCAGGTGCGTTTGAAGGTTTCATGGAGGTAGTAGTGGTTTTTCTTCACTGCATTGTGTGTGGAAGTTATGTTGTGAAGAATTGAACCAAACTGACGCTTAACCCATTTATGATTGCGATCAACCAATGAAGACTGAGGAGTAACTCACGATCAGTCATCACCCTGGGTGCTGTGGCTTGAGGATTTTGCTTGGCTGAGGTATTGGCGGCAGAGTCATGTGTGGCAGAGTCATCATTGGTGGAGTAGGATGCAGCTTTATGGCCCGACCATGCAATGGACGAGTGCCTTCATCGATCACAGCAGCTTGCCTTGCCCTTGTCATCACCGAGGAAAATGTCCGTTTGAGGACTTCAATCCGGGCAAGTAGGCTGCAGTGGTTCGTAGTATCATCCTTGTAATTGAGTGAAGACCTTGTCCTGATGAATCTCATAATCCAAAGGCGCATAAGGCTTCAAATTTCAAATGGTGACATAGCAATGTTTGCGAGTCCTCATGAAGAAATCATGGAAGTTGGCCAGGAGCGCCATGAATGATGTTGAAAAGCATATTCTTCATGATGCCAATGACTTCTTCATCATTTGAGTCGTGGCCTTTGATAGGACTCATTGTCTTCGTCGAATCCGATAGACAGTCCGAGGCACATACAATAATTCCTTGACGAGGAATTTGGTTCTTGGGGCCTGCCCTGGCTTCAAAGGCTTCATCAGCACTTGCATATAGTGATTTGAAAGCTCATGTTCGTTGTAGATACAACGAGCACCATCAAGTGGAGGACTGAGTGGTAGGGCACGAAGCAATTCAGTTGTTGGTGCCTTGTAGTGAGTGTTTTCAGACATCCAGTCTAACACCCATGAGTTCACATCTTCAGCGTCTCCGGTGATGTGCAGCGTCGCATAGAATTGAAGAATGAGTTCTTCATTCCAATCACAGATATCGGTCACGAGAAATTCAAGTCCTGCATCATGAAGAACACCGAGGACTGGCTCAAGCCCGGCAGAGATTCCATGTACACATGAGGAATATGTGCATGATCGAAGACTTTGTCTTTGTTGAACAACACCGAGGAATAGAAATTGGCTTGACCGGCGGTCGAAACGCCTCTTCCTTATGCGAGCGAGAATCATATGGATTGTAATCGATTGAAGAATACGTGCTCGCCAAGAAATCTTCAGCCTTGAACTTTTGCTTCGTTGAGAATGGATTCTTTGGCTCGAGGCGATGGAGTGTCTGTGAGTTGCATCACGACCTCCTAATCGCAATCTCGTGTTCTTGAGGTGAGGAATTTCTGTTCCTCTACATGTGCGATCACGAGGATCAAGAAGCAGTTCATCGACACTAGTGGCTGGAATTTCTTCATGTATAGATGAAGTGGGATGAGTTTCTCCAGAGCCCATTTGAACTGTTGGAGCAGGGGACTGAGGAATCTGTTGGATTGGGGTGAAGAGTGGAGAATTTGGATGCTAACTTTCCCAAAAGTCATCGTTCATCACTGGCGTTGTGCTTCCAATGTCCACATCTTCTTCAATTTCCTCAACACCGGCCTCTTCAGCTGTGAACGGAGGCATAGGCGAGGAAATGATCGGGGTTGAAGGGATAGCTTCCACTATAATTTCTTCATCAATCTGCTCTGACGAAGCAGCAGAATGATTTTCTTCATCAGATCCGCTTGGGATCTCATAATCTTCACCAAAAGGAACAAGGTCCTTTGATGGAATTGAGGAAATTAGAACAGGATCAATAGGATTTTCAAAGGAGCTGGTCATTGGCTTCATTTTCTTCGCAAGAAGAATTTGGCCTTGTTGATGCTTTCCGTTTCTTCACTGCAGCTCATTCTGCAGCCTTGGTCTTCTTCACATCAGATGCAGATGGAAGAATTGGTGTTGGTGTTGGCGCAGGAGGAGCTGAGGAGTCTGGTTGATTTTCCTCGGTAGCGCCGATCGATTGCCTCTGACTTGTTCAGTTTCTTCAGCGCACCACTAGTGGATGCCCAGCATTTTCTTCGGTAATTTGGAATGGAGTCATCAGCCCTGGAACTAGCATTGTCATCGGCAGCCTGAACTTCATCAACGGTGCTGGCATGTTCTTCAGTCGGCTGAGCTGAGGCTCCAGCCTGAGGAATTTCTTGTTGCGTTGGGGCTGCAACATTTGTGAATTTCTTCGTCAGGTTGATTTAATCGACTTTGGCTCCTTGCCAATCAGCATAATAGGAGTAAAATTTGTCGCTGAGGGCTTTGATGTCAGCCTGCATCTTATAAGTTCTTCAGTTGTCATTTTGACAATGTTTTTCTTCAGCAGTTTCTCCTTTATGTACTGCGTTTTCTTGATCTCTCTGGCCGTATCAAAATTCCATTTCTCCTCTTGTATGAAATGAGTCAGCATGTGACTTTGGCCAGGTGTCAACTTGAAGTCAGGCATAGGAGTGTTTGGGTCTTGTGCCAGAGATCAATGTAGTCTAGGATCGCTCTTGGATCCAACAGCAGCGGCACAGGTGTGCCTTTGGCTCTAGCGGCCCTTTCTTGGCGGTCTCTAATGATTTCCGCAAGTTCATCATCATCAGCCTCATCATCTTCAGGTGGCTCTTGGAAGGCGACCTGTTTCTTCTTGGGAGTTGGCCGAGGACCTCGTCCACCGTGGCCTTAGTCTTCAGCAGAAGTCGGGCGGATGAAGAATTTGGTGCAGGTGAGGAACTTGCTGAAACACCAGAGGCAATGGAGATGCCTGCAGTCCTTTGGCACGTGGCGGATGCACAGTCTTTGAGGACTTTGTCGAACTAGAGGATTTGGGAGGAGCTGCCGAGGACTTTGTAGGAGCCGAGGATTTGGGAGGTCTTTGGGCGGCATGAGGAATTGGCCGTGAGGGCACAATCGAGAACTTGGCCGTGAGGGCACTGTTGGTGAAGCACTTGGCTTGTGTGCGGGCTTCTTTGCCATAGATTTTCTTGGCTTGACAGAGGCCTCGATGGCAGCAGCAGATGTGAGTCCTCATTAAATTTCCTCACTGCTTCGTTGGCATGTCTTGCCAATTTAGCTTGGCGCTTGGCCCATTCTTCAGGAAAGTCCTCACCACGCTTGATGCTGGTGGGATCAGCTTCTTGGCCAGGTGCCAATGGAGCTCTTGGACATGGAGGATTGAGAGCGAATTTCTTCATGTACTTTGGAGTAACATATATGTACTCCCTCCATTCCCTTGCCCATCTCCGTTCAATCCTTTGAATGCGCACCTTGCGCTGATTTTTGTTCTCTTTGCCGAACTCGGCTTCATCAGGTGTGCAATAATCAGCATATACTTCCTCAGGAATCTCAAACGCAGTCATGACCTCAGGCCTCTTTCCTCCTTTCTATGGCTTCTTTCCTTCTGCCATATTCTTCACCGAGGAATTTGAACAATTGAATTCTCTGAAGAAGTATGCAACTTTTCTTCGAGGAACGCTGCAAATGAGTTAAGTTGATGAGAACCTAGTGATTCAGCAGCGGTCATGAGTACTTGTGAACAGAGTATAGTTGCGAGGAATTTGGAGAGGTCATATGCGTTCTCAGAAGGTTTTTCAAAAAGAACTAGTTTGAGGAATTTGACCAGATGAGCCTTGAAGAATTTCACTAAGCGATCTTTGTCTTAGGTTCCAAAGTTGTATAGATCGAGGGTCCACACAATTGAGGAATCTTGAAAAAAATCGTTGCTTAGAGAAACGAATCAAGAGCATATTTTGTTTGAGGTGTTCATATGTGTGAAGATTTGAAGAATAAACACCATTGAAGATTTTCAGGAAGGTTTGAGAATCAAAGCGAGTAATAAAAGTAACTTTTAATTACCCAAACTGAAGAACACGACGAACTGAGAAGAACAGATGGGAAGTTCGTCAGTTAGATCTTCCACACCCTAACTTGGCGGAGGAAGACAGCTACTACAAGCGGCGGAGTGAAGATTTCCGCGATCGGTAGCGAAATCGTCGGCGGAGGTCGAGGCAGTGAAGCTTTTCCTCACCAGCGACGATGGAGTAGCAGCGGCGCTAGGGTTTGAGAAGCGAGAGAGAGAGAGAGAGAGAGAGAGAGAGAGAGAGAGCGGTCGAGCGGAGTAAAGGAAGTGAGGAAGGGGAAAGGGGGTATATATAGCCACGGTGAAAAAACTGTTCGCCCGAAGATTTGGGAAGAACGTGCCCCTGACCCTTCTCATTCGCTTGACATGTGTCACCCACGTACTGAGAAGTGGAGATTGTGTTAGATCGTGGGTGAATAGATAAATCTATCGTGGAATGCGGAACGGTTTGAGCGGCAAAAACGAAAGTTTGGATCAGATCAGTTTAAAGTTCCGTTCGCAATTTCTTCGGTGACAAGGACACGGTGAAGATTTTGAGCGAGTTTCAAATAGAACGCACATGAAGAATTTTTGAATAGATTGGGTTGAGTATAGCATAGAGGGGGAAGGGTCCGATCACATTCACTTAGCAGAAAAAACGACTTGAAAAAATAGCCATAAGTGAATGATGTAGAGGACATAAACCCATATATATAGCCAATGAAGAAAAAGCAGCGGAAGCAGTGAAGATTTTGCAAAGTTGAAGAATTTGAAAAAGCGAGGAAAAACTCAAATTGAAGATTTTCAACTTTGGTGGTGGCGTGACCCACCGTATAAGAATGATGATTTCAGACACAGCGTACAATTATCGTAGGGTTACGAGAATCAAATTCTTCATTAATTTCTTCACACTTAGAGTGTTATTCTTAATTGATT
Source organism: Aegilops bicornis (assembly GCA_021605145.1). Lineage (NCBI taxonomy): Eukaryota > Viridiplantae > Streptophyta > Magnoliopsida > Poales > Poaceae > Aegilops > Aegilops bicornis. The sequence goes on from CM038670.1 coordinate 629,196,299, forward strand.
GAAGAAAAGCGTTTCTTCATGTGTTGCACATCTAAGTCATCAATTTTGCATATGTGTCGGATGTGTGTCCTTTTCAAAGAACATTCAAGATTCTAAGATATTTAGCTCACACCGCAACTTGCTAAATCTCTTCTCATCCAAGGGCTTTGTGAAGATATCGGCTAGTTGTTCTTCAGTCTTCACATGCTCGATGGAGATGTCGCCCTTCAACACATGATCACGAAGAAAATGAAGACGAATCTGAATGTGCTTTGTCTTGAAAGTGCTGAACTGGGTTGTGAGCAATCTTGATGGCACTCTCATTTTCACGATGAGAGGCACATTCTTCACGTTGATGCCGTAGTCCTTGAGAGTTTGCTTCATCCATAGCAATTGAGCACAACAAGAGCCAAAGAAGCAATGTATTCAGCTTCCGCGATGAAGCGGTGATACGCAGTTCTGTTTCTTCGAGGACCAACGGACCAAAGATCGTCCGAGGAAATGACAAGTACCAGATGTTGACTTGCGGTCCACCACGATCACCAAAGATAGTCGAGTCGTAATATCCAATGAGATCAAAAGTAGAGCCCTTGGGGTACCATAATCCTAGTGTTGGTGTGTGAGCTAGATATCGAAGAATATGCTTCACAACCTTATGGTGTGGTTCCTTGATTGTAGCTTGAAACCGGGCACACATGCAAACACTAAGCATTATATCCGCCTAGATGCACATAAGTACAATAAAGACCCAATCATGGAGCGGTATACCTTGTGGTCGAAGTCAATACCATTTTCATCGATTGCATAGATGACCATTTGTGGGCATAGGAATTTTGACGCCTTTGCAATCTTGCATGCGAATTTCTTGAGGACATCTTTGAGGTATTTCTCTGAGATATGAATATGCCATTGTGTTGTTGTTAATTTGAAGACCTAAGAAGAATTTCAATTCTCCCATCATAGACATTTGATATTCTTCACTCATCATATAGGCAAATTCATCACTATAACGTTGGTCAAGATGACCAAAGATAATATCATCAACATATATTTGCACACAAACAGTTCACAATCATATGATTTAGTAAAGAGAGTAGGGTCGAGTGAACCGGGTGTGAAGCCATTCTTCACGAAGAATTCCTTCAATGTATCATACCATGCCCGTGGGGCCTGTTTGAGGCCATAGAGGGCCTTGTTGAGTCTGAAGACTTTGTCGGGATTCTTTGGATCTTCAAAACCTGGGGGTTGAGCAATATATACTTCTTCCTCAAGCTTACCATTGAGGAATGCACTTTTCACATCCATTTGATATAAGATGATATTATGATGGTTAGCATAAGCAAGTAGTATGCGAATAGCCTCAAGTCTAGCAACAGGTGCAAAATTTTCATGGAAATCAATTCCTTCAACCTGTGTGTAGCCTTGAGCTACAAGTCGTGCCTTATTCCTTACCACAAGGCCATTTTCATCTTGCTTGTTGCGGTAGATCCGCTTTGTGCTAATGATATTATGCTTGCGAGGATCTGGACATTTGACGGTTCCTGCACATTGTTGAGCTCGAATCGATGTAATTCTTCTTGCATGGCCTTAATCCACTCAGGCTCCAGAAATGCTTCATCTACCTTAGTGGGCTCTGTGATAGAGACAAAAGCATAGTGCCCACAAAAGTTAGATAAATGTGAAGCTTTTGAGCGTGTGAGAGGACCTGGCGCTTAAATGTCATCGATGATCTTGTCAACTTGCACTTCTTTTGCAACGCGAGGAAGAGCTGGTTGCCGTCGAGGAATTTGATCAGCATTTTCTTCAGCACTATCTTCAGGTGCATCAACTCGACGTTCTTCACGTTCAGGAATGAATTCTACAGCAGATTCTTCAGTAGGAATGACATCCTCAGTTGCCTTCAACTTGATAGATTCCTCAGGAGCTGGTTCATCTAACACAGACGGTAGGTGCTCTCTTTGCGAGCCATTAGTTTCATCGAACCACACATCTACAGTATCAACAATCTTGTGAAGAGCGATGTTGAAGACTTTGTAGGTGTGCGAGTCCTTTTCGTAACCAAGCATAAAACCTTCATGTGCTTTCGGTGCAAATTTAGCATTGTGATGAGGATCTCTAATCCAGCATTTAGCAATCAAGACTTTGAAATAACTCACATTGGGTTTCTTGTCGTTGAGGAGTTCATAGGCAGTCTTCTTGAAGAATTTGTGAAGATATACTCTGTTGATGATGTGGCACGCGGTATCAATTGCATCAATCCAAAAAGCGACTAGGCGTTTTGTATTCATCAAGCATAGTGCGAGCCATCTCAACCAGAGTTACATTCTTGCGCTCCACAACGCCATTTCTTTGAGGAGTATAGGGAGCAGATAACTCATGAGTAATACCAAGTTCATCAAGATAGGCATCAAGACCGGAATTCTTGAACTCAGTTCCATTGTCACTCTGATGTGTCCGATCTTCACACCAAAGTTAGTTGAAGCCCTCGAGGAAAACCGTTTGAAGACTTCGCACTTCATTTTTGTAAGTAAGCAGTGTGTACCCATGTGTAACGAGAGTAATCATCAACAATAACAAAGCCATATAAAGATGCATCATTAGTGATCATTGAGTAATGATTAGGACCAAAGAGGTCCATGTGAAGCAATTCGAATGGATGAGTAGTGGTCATGATAGTCTTATTTGGATGCTTGGCCTTGGTCATTTTCCGACTTCACGGGCTCCACACAAGTGATCCTTGAGGAATTTGACATTCTCAATGCCAATGACATGCTTCTTCTTCGCATGGCGTGTGCAAATTCCTCATGCCTGCGTGACCAAGTCGCCGATGCCATAGCCAGCCTTCAAGCTTTTGCAAGTAGACACACGGCTGGTTTTGGTCTGTAGAGAAATCAACAATATACAAGTCTCCTCTCCTAAAGCCTTCAAGACTTTGGAATTGTCGACTTCCATGATCACAACACAACGATACTTGCCAAAGACAACAACCATATCAAGACCACAAAGCATTGAGATCGACATGAGGTTGTATCCTAAGGACTCAACAAGCATGACTTTGTCCATGTGTATGTCCTTAGAGATCGCAACCTTACCAAGACCAATACCTGACTTTTGCCTTTGTCAGCAAAGATGATATGCTTCAGATGTGACGGTGATAAGGGAGTATCCATCAATAGATTCTTGTCACCAGTCATGTGATTTGTAAATCCACTATTGAGGACCCACTCATTTGCTTTGGGTTGATCATCCTGCAGATGAATTAGTGCAACTTACGATCTCATATACTTCATCAGTGAAGAATATGATATCAAGTTCATCAGATGAATTTCATCAGGTAGTATAACAGATAAGCAGTATGAGGACGTGTGAAATGAAAGTTCATTTCATCATGATTAGCCTGCGTCCTTTCAGGCATTTTTGTCAGGCCCCCAGCAAATTCTTCAGACGTTAAAGCACGTCTGGAGACCTGACCCTGCAGAAGAGATTAGTTCTTTTTCTTCACCACCCACATCTGAAGGGGTGGCAAAGAGTTCATCACTCTGCGAGCACCATATGAGAATGGTGGCATAGAGGCCAATCCATTTTGTTTCACATAAGAGGGGTTAAGGTAAGCATATGAATAAGCAGAGAAATTCTTCGAGGACTTATGAACATATTGGTTTGAAGAATAATGCACATATTCATAGCCCTTAGCTCTACCTTGCGAAACAGAGTTGTTAGCACGATGATAATCATATGAGGAATTTGATCCTTTTGAGGACTTGGATCCATATGAAGAATTTGATCTGGAGTTCCTATTCTTCACAGGTGGTGTCATGAGGACATTCACCTGAAGACTTTCAAGGCACTTCTTGGGAACCCAGATTTTCTTCATAGGGGAACCGTTCTGCAGATTAGTGCCAACATATCTAGCAAATACTTCACCATTCCGATTTTTGAACAGTTTATAGTTGAGTCAAATGACTCATCGGAAGGATGAGGAGATTCGCATGTAAAGCCGGATAAGTTAGATGGATCAAGCTGGAGGTCTCTTTGCAAAGAACCCATGAGGCTTTGGGATCTTGCTCGGGCTTCCAATATGTTCCATCAGCATTGAGTTTCCTCTCAAAGGCAATACCCTCTTTCCTAGGGTTCTGTTGAGGATCTGCTTTTAAGCACATCACAAAGAGTCGATGCCCTATGAGGCTTTTGTACATGCACATCATGTACAATTCCTTCAAATTGCATTGTCGGTGATACTAGCAATGTCCTCGGATGAGGAATTAGTGATAGCGAGGCGGTGAAGAATTTGTAACAGTTGAAGCATTTGAACATTCGGTGAAGAATTAGCAGATTCACGTTCAATGCACTTTAAGCATGGAGGAACAAATTCTTCCTGAGAAGCGCTGATTTGTTGAGCAAGTAGTGAGTCGTGCTCCTTCTGAAGATCTTCATAACTCACTCTTAGCTTCTCAAGATCTTGCTTCCTTTGAAGAAATTCATAAGAAAGTTTCTCATGATCAGATAAGAGAGTGTTATGATGACTTTGAAGGTTATCAAACCTAGACTGAAGTCTCTGAAGATTCTCAGTCAGGGCTTTAGTGCGATCCATTTCTTCACCCAACATATCATCACTTTTATCTAGCATGTTTTGAACCTTTTCAAAAGCCCTTTGTTGTTTTACGTTAATCTTAGCAAGTTTTGAGTAGCTGGGCTTGAGATCCTCATCGATTCATCTTCACTAGATTCAGAGGAGGTGTATTTGAGTACCTTTGCACCTTTTGCCATGAAGCAATAGGTGGGAGCGTAGTCATCATTATCTTCGTCAGGCTTGTTGGTGAGGTCAGTTTCTTCAGTGTTGAAGATTGACCTGCTGACGAATGCAGTAGGGAAAGCCAGACTCGCCACACCAGATTCGGACTCCTCGGACGCCTCCTCTTCCTCATGTTCTTCAGATTCAGCTTCAGAGTCCATTTCCTTGCCAATGAATGCCCGAGCCTTCTTGGAGCTGGTCTTCTTGTGAGATGAAGACTTCGAGGATTTTGATGATGAAGATTTTGACGATTTCTTCTTCTTCTTGACATCATCGAGGCTGTAATCCTTGTATTTCTTCTTCTTCAATTCCTTTTCCACCGAGGACAATCTTGAATATAGTGACCAGGTTTTTGCATTTATGGCACAGCCTTCTCTTATAGTCGATGAATGAGGAATCACCGCTTCTTGAGGATTTTCCAAAGCGACCACGTCTTGAGAACTTGGAATTTCTTCACGGCGGTGCTAGCTCTCGCTCAATTCTTCAGGGTCACCAAGGCTACTACCAGAATCCTCACATTCAGATTCAGACACAACCTTGGCCTTCAGGGCACGTGATTTGCCATAGCTCGAACCATAGAGATCTCTCTTTTCAGCAAGCTGGAATTCGTGAGTATTTAGCCTTTCGAGGATATCGGCGGGATCAAGAGACTTGTAGTCAGCTCGTTCTTGTATCATCAGTGCCAGAGTATCAAATGGGGAATCAAGCGATCTCAACAGTTTCTTCACCACCTCATGTTCGGTGATGTCAGTGGCACCAAGGGCTTGAAGCTCATTTGAGATGTCGATGAGGCGATCGAAGGTTTGTTGGACATTTTCATTGTCGAGTCTTTTGAAGCGGTTGAAGAGATTCAAGAACATCAACTCGAGAGTCACGCTGAGTTGAGACTCCTTCATTTACTTTGGACAGCCTATCCCGAGATAAGTTTAGCGGTTTCCAAAGCACTCACTCTTCCATACCGTCCTTTACTCGAGATGACCACATATGATATTCTTCGCTTGAGAATCGAGTTGCTTGAATCTCTTCACATCGGTAGCGTTCAGTGAGGGTGAGACAGAGGGAACACCATTTTCCACAACATACCAGAGATCGTTGTCAATTGCTTCAAGATGCATTCGCATCTTGTTCTTCCAGTAGGGGTAGTCCGTACCATCAAAGGTAGGACACCCAGCCGAGACCTTGATCATACCTGCGGTCGACATAACTAAAACTCCAGGTGGTTAAACCAAAATCACACAGAACAAGGGAGTACCTTGCTCGATACCAATTGAAAGTCGTCATATCGACTAGAGGGGGGTGAATAGGCGATTTTTATGAATTCTTCTTCAAGAATTTCTTTGGTGAGGAAATTCCTTAGCGAAGAACTACTTGCAATGGAATAAGTACTCGAGTAAGCATAACGAGAATCTGAGCATGGTCATCATGATGAAATGAAGACAAGCACAGAGTACAGAAAGCATAATCACAGGATAACACAAGATGAAGACAAATAGACTGAAGAAATTGAACTGAGGAAATTGAGAAAGTCTTCATTCAAAGTCTTCAAACACAGATATGAACAACACTCAACACAGTAATGAGGAAATGAAAGGGTTGAGGAAATGGAACCAGTTAGGTTGGTGAAGACAATGATTTGGTAGACCAGTTCCAACTGCTGTCTCGGTTATGCGTCACGGTTGGAGCGGTGAGTATTTAAACTCGAGGACACACAGTCCGGACACCCAATCTCCGAGCACGCAGCTCAGACACCAAGTCCTCACCGTATTCTCCTTGAACTAAGGTCACACAGACCTCTTCCAATCACTCGTGGTAAGTCTTGAGCGACTTCCAAACCTTCACAGACTTGGTCACTCGGCGATCCACAATTCCTCTTAGATGCTCTAGACCATGACACCTAACCGTCTGGAAGAAGCACAGTCTTCAAAGGTAACAAGCGTCGGATCCACGCAGGATCAATCTCTTCAGTGATGCTCAATCACTTTGGGTTTGTAGGGGATTGGTTTTTGAGTTTTTCCTCACGTGATGATTTTCGCTCAAAGTCCTCGGAGGATGGGTTGCTCTCAAATGACAAGTGTCAAGTTCTCTCGGAGCAGCCAACCAGCTAGTGGTTGTAGGGGTGGCTATTTATAGCCTAGGGAGCAGCCCGACATGATAAGACATAAATGCCCTTCAATGATATGACCGTTCGGTGGATAAGATATTTTGGGACAGGTGCGTAGCGACAGATGATCGGAAATTTGACTCTCAAATTTCTCGGGGCTATCATGTTCCTCACTTTGTGTAGGCAATCCGCCGGCGAATTCCTAACTCCTCGGTCGAACAAATTCCTCAATGACGGAAGAATTTCGTCTCACATCGATTTAAATTGATCGAATCAGTATGAGATTTCCAATGGCTTCACTCGAAGGATTGGTAGGTGTAGGATTTTGAGTTGAGCATCACATGGAAATTTTTCCTTAGTATTTCCTCGACCCCTTTAACAATGACGGTGTTTCCTATGACTCAAGAAAGAGAAAACGAAACTATGAAAACAAAAGTCTTCACGCTTCATGTTCCTTAAATGAATACCAAGTCTTCAAGGTCACACCAATTTCTTCACTTTCAAAGTCTTCGTAAAGTCTTGAGAATATCAAAGTCTTCAACGAAGAACTTCATTTTTAGGGGTCGACTTTCTCTGTAAATATCAAACTCCTCATAGACTTATAAACATGTGTACACTCATAAACGCATTAGTCCCTTAACCTATAAGTCTTCAATACACCAAAACCACTAAGGGGCACTAGATGCACTTACGATCTCCCCCTTTTTGGTGATTGATGACAATATAGGTTAAGTTTTCAACGGGGATAAACATATGAAGTGTAAATACTGATTTTGAGGAATTTGATTGCAAGATATAGAAGAACTCCCCCTGGAGATGTGCATAGTGAGGAATTTGCTTTTGAGGCAATGCACATTTGAAGATTTGAATCATGGAGATCTCCCCTATATCTTGTAATTCATACACGCATTTGATATATACTATGAAGAATTTGAAATGCATGATGAAATATGGTGCCCGATGAAGTTCAAGATGCGTGCAATAATATTAATGAGGAATAAGCATGCGGAAAAATGCATCCAAAGTATCGAGCTAGTGCAACAAAAGTATCAACAAGACCATCGGGTTTAAGATTACAACTCGATCCAATAAAGTTTCAGAAGAACGAGAGTTGTAACTTAGCAAAAAAATATACGATATATGCCCGTATAATAGACCCGCTTGAAGACTAACTCAAATTTCTCCCCCTTTGTCATCGAATGACCAAAAGGATCGGCGAGGACTAATGCCCTCAAGAATATCAAGTTGATGGAGGCGCCCGGCGTTGTCGGGTCGGTTGTCGTAGTAGGGCCTGCCGCAGTTGTCGCCCAAATCTTCATTTTCATCGTTGTCGCGCGATGAAGAATAAGAGCTGGCCACCAAAGGAGGAACCTTGACCCTCTTGAATTTCTTCGGCGGAGGTGCAGACCAGTCAAATTCTTCCTTGAGACCCATCGTCTCCAGTTCTTCAGTGCTATAGACATGAGTGAGGATAGCCCAGGTGCGGTTGAATGTTTCATGAAGGTAGTATTGTGTAACACCCCGGATGTAACTTTCCATATTTGTAACTCCAACTCTTGCCATTTTCGGCATTGTGATATGATATTCCCTCCGTGGTTGGGTTTTCCTCTTTTTGCTTTTTGTCCATGTCATGCATTTTATCATGTCATCATGTGCATCGCATTTGCATACGCGTTCGTCTCTTGATTCCGAGCATTTTTCCCGTTGTCCGCTTTTGCAATCCGACACTCCTATCTTCCCCGCGGTCCCTTTTACGTTTTCCGTGTGCGGGCACTAAACCTTCTCGAAATGGACCGAGGTTTGTCTAGTGGCCTTGGTATAACACCGGAGACCACCGGTCAAGTTTGGTCATTTGGAGCTCGTTTGGTACTCCAACGGTTAACCGCACTCTCGCAGAGGCCTCTTTTAAGTTGCAGCCCAACTCCCCTTCAAAACAGCCCAATAACCCATCTAAGTCACTTCCATGCTCTCCGTCGTTCGATCACGATCGTGTGGGCGAAAACTACACCTCATTTGGACTCTCCTAGCTCCCTCTATGCCTATTTAAACACCTCCCCAAATCCGGATCATCCTCTTCCCGAAACCCTAGAAAACCTCCCCTTGCCGGACGTGTCCATGGGCACGGACATTCACGCCGCCCTAATGTCGCAGGTCGCCACCTGTCCGCATCGCCGCGCCCGCGCCCGCCGGCCAGGCCCAAACCCGCCAGCCAGCATGCCGCCCATGCCGCCCGCGCCTCCATGGCCGGCTCCGTCGCCCGCCATCTCCGCCGCCCGGCGCCTCCCGCCGCCGCCCTCCGCCTCCGGCGACCTCCGGCCACCGGCAGCCTCGCCCGCCGACCATCGCCCGCCGCCTCGGGTCCACGCCGCCCGGGCTTCGCCGGCCCTCGCCCGCCTTACACACTCCGGCCGGGCCGCCGCGCCCGCTCCCATGATCGCCGCCCTCGCCCCGCCGGCGACCTCGACCGCCGCCGCCTTCCTTCCCCGACCCGGCCGCTCCGGGAGCCCGACCGCCCGTCGGCCGATCCCGATCCCGCCTCGGGATCCGTGCGGCCGTTGACTCTCTTCCCTCTCTATTTTTCTTCTAAGTCCTTAGATCTTCGTTATTTTGTGCAATTTTCAACATGCTATATCTTCGCATCCGTAGATCCACTTTTCGCGTATAATATGTCAAAATGTTCGTCTCGAAGAGTAGATCATTTCATCTCATTGCATCATTTTCTTTTGAGCTCATCTTGATGCCCGAAATGCTGTTGGAAGGATGCTATGTGATGTTAGTTTCTGTTTCGTATCAGAACTTGCACTTTTGTTATTTTCGCCATGATTGATGTGTGCACCCTATGAATTGGAGTCCTACATGTGTTTTGTAATATGCCATGCCATCTTTCCAGGGGTGTATGCCATGTATTTTTGTGATCTATGTGGTGACTAGCACAAGCATGCAAAGTAGGTGTCCTGATGTTGCTGATTTCAGCCCTGTTTAGCTGATATTTTGATGCCATGTTAACTTGATGCTACCGAGAGATACATGCATATTTTGGGATACTTCAGTAAGGATGTTTTGTTAACCATGTCTTGCTCTATCCATCCATGTCCTTGTTTGCAATTATGGAGTACCATAGCTTGAGTCAATCGAGCTCTACTTTTGCTATAAAATGTTTCCTGGCAGATTGTTTACATGTTATTCAATTTCGCCAAGGTTGTTGTGGTTGATACATGTATGCTATGTTTTTGTTCTTGCCATTTATGTCTTCTATGCCATGTCTTATTGATGTATGTATGCTTAGTTTATCATTTAAGGCTCTGTAGTGAGGGCATCGAGCTCTTAAACATGCCTACTTGTTATCAGTTTTTGACATGCCATGTTGCTGAATCTGTTAACGAAACTTTCAATATTGCCATGTGTGTTACTATATTTTCGGATCCCTTTTGGCTTATGGTCAGTAAGGGACTTTTGTTCTATGCTTTGAGTAGATTCATGCCATGCCATGTTTTGCTATTTTAAGTTCCTGTAGCATGTAGTTTTGCTGCTCTGAACATTGCAACCTGATGCTGTTTTTGCCATGTCCAGCCTGATATTTTGTGCACTTTTGCCATGCTTGTTTGAACCTGTTATGATGTGTTTTAGCCGAAGCTCAGTGCTCATCTTTTGTCAAGCATCTTGTGTAGATCACTGCCATGTACTTTGTTGATACGTTTGGGTGCAGTAGCTTAATTGTTTGTTGCTTGCTAAGTGGCATCATGCTGTTAATGGCAGATTTGCGTCATTCTTGTTTTGCTTGCCATTTGCAAACCGTGCATCCGATTCCGGTGATCTTTATATCGATTTCAACCGAAATCATCTCATCTTTCTAGTGGCATGCTTGGTTTGCCAAGTTGATGCCTGGGTCATCATTTTCCCTCCGGAGCGCACATACGCATTGCATATCACATCCCGCATATCATGTCATGTTTTGCATCATGTTGAATGTGCATTGCACCGTGATTTATTGTGGTTCCTTGTTTGTGTTGTTGCTTTGGGTAGAGCCGGAGATGAGTACGTGAACGAGGATCCTGTTGAGAACGCTTACGAGGATCAGGCTTTCGACAACTCGAGAACATTGCGTGCAAGATGACCATACCCTCGAAATCACTTCTATCTTTGCTATGCTAGATGCTCGCTCTTTTGCTATGCCTATGCTGCCATGCCTACCACTTGCTATATCATGCCACCCATATTGCCATGTCAGCCCCTAACCATCCTTTTCCTAGCAAACCGTTGATTGGCTATGTTACCGCTTTGCTCGGCCCCTCTTATAGCGTTGCTAGTTGCGGTGAAGTGAAGTTTGTTCCTTGTTGGAACATGGAGATGTTGTTCCTTATCGGAGCATGTTTACTTGTTGGGGGATATCACAATATATATATCTGCTAAAATTAATACATCTATATACTCGGTAAAGGGTGGAAGGCTCGGCCTTATGCCTGGTGTTTTGTTCCACTCTTGCCACCCTAGTTTCCGTCATACCGGTGTTATGTTCCTTGATTTCGCGTTCCTTACACGGTTGGGTGATTTATGGGACCCCTTGACAGTTCGCTTTGAATAAGACTCCTCCAAAGAAGGCCCAACTTTGGTTTTACCATTTGCCACCTAAGCCTTTTCCCCGGGTTTTCGCGAGCCCGAGGGTCATCTTATTTTAAACCCGGGCCAATGCTCCTCGAGTGTTGGTCCAAACTAGAGCCACTTGCGGTGCCACCACGAGGCAACTTGGGGCATCTTCGGTTGCCGTGACGTATCGCTCATCCGGATGTGCCACGAGAACGAGATATGTGCAGCTCCTATCGGGATTTGTCGGCACAATCGGGCGGCTTTCTTTGGTCTTGTTTTATTCTTTGTCGAAATGTCTTGTAGTCCGGGATTCCGAGATTGATCGGGTCTTCCGGTAGAAGGAATATCCTTCGTTGACCGTGAGAGCTTATAATGGGCTAAGTTGGGACACCCCTGCAGGTAATATCTTTCAAAGCCGTGCCCGCGGTTATGAGGCGTATGGGAATTTGTTAATGTCCGGTTGTAGAAAACCCGAAGTTGACCTCGAATAAAATACACATCAACCGCGTGTGTTACCGTGATGGTCTCTTCTCGGCGGAGTCCGGGAAGTGAACACGGTGTTGGAGTTATGTCTGACGTAAGTAGTTCAGGATCACTTCTTGATCGCTATTAGCTTCACGACCGTGCTTTGCTCCTCTTCTCGCTCTCTTTTGCGATGTAGCCACCATATATGCTAGTCGCTTTGCTGCAGCTCCACTTTACTACCTGTCCTTCCTATAAGCTTAAATAGTCTTGATCTCGCGGGTGTGAGATTGCTGAGTCCCCGTGACTCACAGATACTTCCAAAACAGTTGCAGGTTCCGACGATGCGGTCAAGGCAGGTGATTCCACCGAGCTCAAGTGGGAGTTCGACGAGAACGTGGTCGTTACTATGTGTCTTTTCCAGATGATCGATAGTGGTGCCCAGTTGGGACGATTCGGGATCTGTGTAGCATTTGGGGTATCTTCTTTTATTTTGGTTCCGTAGTCGGACCTTGAGTGTACTACGATTGATGGATGTTTAATTATGTACTTGTGTGAAGTGGCGATTGTAAGCCAACTATGTTTCTCGTTCCCCTTTTTATTACATGGGTTGTGTGAAGATTACCTCACTTGCGACATTGCTTTCAATGCGGTTATGCCTCTAAGTCGTGCTTCGACACGTGGGAGATATAGCCGCATCGAGGGCGTTTCAAGTTGGTAATCAGAGCCTTCCCCGACTTAGGAGCCCCCTGCTTGATTGTTTGCTGGCGTTGTTGAGTCTAGAATGGAAAATGTTTTGAGTCTTAGGATTATATATATCGGAGAGTAGGATTCTTTTTACTCCCCAGTCCTTAAATAAGCTCTGTGAGGTATCCCGACGTAGTGTTTTGACTCTTCTCTCCTCAAATTTCACTAAAAATTTTTTTAGGATCACGTGGGTATCTTGGAATCGTTCCGATGGTTTTGTGTGAGAACATTGTTCTTGGTGCCTCGACATTTAGGGGTTGTGGCGGTGTCCCGGGAGTTGAGCTCCGAGGTGTTGTCGTCACAATTTTATCGTTGCGATTCTCGAATACGAGTTTTGCCGACATCGAAATCTCTTTTGTGCAGTTGTTGGTGAGATAACCTGATAGCCCAAGACTTGTGGCGAGTCTTGGAGTATTGCCATGACTTGCATAACGGATGTTTTTCAAGGTCGAGGTACCACGATTTCCGAGGATTTCTTGGTTATGTGTTGACGGATGGATACAATTTGGATCTAGGTATTATTAGTTTGGGTGATATATTTTGTGTCCCCTGTATCCCCAACACCAGATTGCATAACCAGAAAGTTTCGGGAGTTTATAGGTGGGAATTCTAGTAGCTTACGGGATATTCTTTCCGATGATGTATGATTTGAGATTGGGGTTCAAAGTTTAGTGGTCCGCCCATTCACGGTCGATTCTGATTGGTCGCGAGGCGTCTTAAAGAATCCTTAGCTATGCTGATTCGGGGACGTCTTGTTAGTCATTCGTGACGTCCGCTATACGTCGTGCCGTGTGGGCCCCACCACGAACACTTTGGGCGAAATCTCTGTCAGTGTTTGTTCCGCTCATTCTAGAAGCCAACCTTTTGTTTTCGGTTGTGATACTCGAATTGTTTCCAAGTCGATGTTGTTTCCATATCCTTTATCTAAGTGGCTTCTCACCTTAATGGACGTGTGATGATTAACTTTGGAATTCATTCGTTCATTCTTGTTGAATGTTTATTGTGAAGACTATATGTTGCAATTTCTATCCGTTGATTCTACTTATCAATTGTCTATCAAGGGACTAACGGATGTCACCCTCTTCAGGATGGCTCCGCCAACGCTGAATCCGGATCGCAATGATGGGGATCAGAACCTCCACCTCCACCTCCACCTCCGCCTCCGGAGGCACGGGCAAGCTATCATGGCAGCCACCAATGCCAATGCTCGAGATGATTTTGCAGCTCTTGCAAGAAGCGTACTTTCGAGGCAAGGCAATCAAGGCAATCAAGGTCAAGGCAACAATCAGCCGCATTTTGCTACTCTCGATCGGTTCCTCGCTAATCACCAAGTCTTTCGGTTTACGTGTCGAGGCCACAGACGCTGACGATTGGCTTGTGGACATCTGCAAGCATTTTGATTGTAGCAATGTCGGACACGAGGACTTTGTCAAGTTTGCATCATTTCAACTCAAGGATCAAGCTGGCGAGTGGTACCAAGAATACAAAGATTCGAGAGGAGGTCGTGTCATTACAGGATGAGTTCCGGCCGTGATTTCGTGAGCTCACCACATTCCAAAAGTGTTGTTGAGAGCAAGCGTGAGGAGTTCCGCAATCTCAAGCAAGGCACCATGTCTGTCTATCAATACAATATCCAGTTCCAGAAGCTTGCTCGTTTTGCTAAGCAAGACGTGCCTGATGAAAGGAGTATGATCTATCAATTCAGAGGTGGTCTGAGAGAAGATCTGCAATTACCTCTTGTGCTGTTTGAGCCAGATAAGTATGATGATTTCTACAACATGGCAATGAAGCAAGAAGCTGCCCAGCTCAAATGTGAGGCTTCTAAGAAGAGAATCAGGGCCTTGATTCGGTCTTCTTCTTCCTCTCAAGTGGCAGCTAAGCAGAAGTTTTACCTTCCTCCTCCTCCGTTAAAATCGGCCTTATCGTGAGAAGAACTCAGTGGCCGTGGATCTTCCCACCCACCCAACCCAAGCTATCGTAACAAGTCTAATTCTCAAGCTCCAAGGTCAAGTGCCCCTTACCACCGTCCGCTCTACGAGGTGACTTGCAACAAATGTCGGCCAGAAAGGTCACTATGCGAACAAATGCTTCAACCAGAGGCGCCTTCCGCCTCCTCCTCTGTGAAATCTTCCGGCAATGCATTGGTCAAGCACAATCCCAAGTATGCCAAGGTCAATATGATGAATGCAGCTCGAGGCAGAGGAGTCTTGAGATGTGCTAATGGGTAATCTTCTTGTTAATGATATTCTGCAAAAGTCTTATTTGATACTGGTGCATCGCTTTCTTTCATCTCAAGACCTTTTGTTGCCAAGCATGAGTTGGCGACAGAAGAGATTCCTATTCCATTGAAGATTATATCCCCGGGTAAACAGATGACTTCTCGAGTTTTGGTTCCGAATGTCTCTATCAAGATGGGCGATTATAGATTTCTTTCTAAACCAGTTGTTCTTGGTGACTCGGATATTGATCTTATTCTCGGGATGGATCGCTTTCTCGGCACAAAGCTCGGCTTGATTGTGCTGCCGGGGAGATTCAATTGACTCACTCTTCTAATGATGTGATCATCTATGCCGCTCGTGATGAAACCATTCGGTTGTTTTCTCTCAATGAGAAGAAGGGCGAACTGAATGCCATCTCTCGATTCGATCGTTTGTGAGTACCAAGATGTCTTTCCGGAAGAGCTTCCGGGTATGCCTCCTCATCGGCCGATTGAGTTCGTTATCGATCTTGAGCACAACCTTTGAACCCGTTGCAAGCGTCCATACAAGCTTGGACCTGATGAGCTGAAGGAATTGAAGAAGCAGCTCGATGAACAAGAGCGTCTGGGTTTGATCGGACCGAGTTCATCTCCTTGGGGTTGTGGTGTCCTTTTGTCCGGAAGAAGGATGGCACGGACCGACTTTAAGCGTCGATTACCGTCCATTGAATAAGAAGACAATCAAGAACAAGTATCCACTTCCCAACATCAATGAGCTTTTCGAGCAACTCAAAGGTGCTACAGTGTTCTCCAAGCTTGACCTTCGTATGGGTTATCATCAGATTCGCATTCGTGAACAAGATATTCCCAAGACAACATTCGAACAAGCTTTGGTTCTTATGAATATACTGTCATGTCTTTCGCCTTGTCAATGCTCCTCCAACATTCTCTCGGATGATGAATTTCATCTTCAATCCTTACACCAATGAATTCGTCTTGGTCTATCTTGATGATATTTTGGTCTTCTCCAAGAATAAGAAGGATCATGCCAAACATTTGCGATTGGTGCTAGACAAGCTCGAGAGAGTATCAATTCTATGCTAAGTTCTCCAAATGTGAATTTTGGCTTAATGAAGTGCTTTATCTTGGTCATATCATCTCCGCCAAGGGCATCGCTATTAATCCCGAGAAGGTGTCCGCAATTGTGAATTGGGAACCTCCTCGTAATGTCAAGCGACTCCAGACTTTCTTGGTCTTGCAAGCTATTGCGAAGATTCGTTGAGAACTTCTCCAAGATTGCAAAGCCTCTTTCCAACCTCCTCCGAAGCATGTGAAGTATATACGGTCTCCCGAGTGTGATGTTGCTTTCAATACCCTTAAAGAGAAACTCGTCACAGCTCTGTCTTGACTCCTCCTGATGAATCCAAGCCATTTGAGGTTTTCTCTGTGATGCTTCTCTTCAAGGTCTCGGTCTTTGTGTTAATGCAAGAGAAGAGAGTTGTGGCTTATACCTCTACTTGATTTGAAGCCCAACGAGAAGAACTACCCCACTCACGATCTTGAGTTGGCGGCGATTGTCCATGCATTGATAACGTGGAGACATCTCTTGTTGGGAAGGAAAGTGGACATTTTCACCGATCACAAGAGTCTCAAGTACATTTTCACTCAGCCCAACCTCAACCTCGAGGCGGACTCGATGGGTCGAAATGATTCAAGAGTACAACCCAAGTATTGAATATACTCCGTAAGGCCAATGTCATTGCAGATGCTTTGAGCGGGAAAGCTTCGCAGCAGTCTAATCCTCAAGCCCTTTCAGACGGACCTCTGTGAAGCTTTCCGCAGCTGAATCTTCAAGTTGTTCCTCAAGGCTTTCTTGCCAACCTCATAGTCTCTCCTACTTTGGAAGATCAGATTCGTGAGGCTCAACTTCCGATACCATGGTGAAGAAAGTGAAACGTGGTGTTGACAAGGGCATTTCCAAGTACAAGTGCTTCCACGTTGATGATGATGACACTCTGTTCTTTGAGGACCGGATTGTGGTTCCTAAGGGTGATCTCTGAAAACTCATTATGAACGAGGCTCACAATTCGCTTCTATCCATTCATCCCGGAAGTACGAAGATGTACCATGATCTTAAGCGATCATATTGGTGGACTCGAATGAAGCGAGAAATTGCTCAATTCGTGAATGAGTGTGATGTCTGCGAGAAGAGTGAAAGCGAGAACACCAAAGACCAGCTGGTCTCCTTCAACCTCTTGCCATTCCTGAATGGAAGTTTGATCATATTGAAATGGACTTCGTGGACTGGATTTCCAAAGTCCAAGCGTGGAAATGATGCTATCTTCGTTGTCATTGACAAGCTTACTAAAGTGGCTCATTTTCTTCCTATCAAAGAATCCATCACAGCAGCTCGGTTGGCGAGCTATACACCTCCGAGATTGTCTCCTTGCACGGCATTCCACAAGTGATCTCTTGAGACCGTGGCGGCATCTTTACCTCCAAGTTTTGGGATTCTTTTCAAGGCCATGGGCACCAACATTCGCTTTCAAAGACAGCTTTCCATCCTCAAACAAGTGGCCAAGTCGGCCGAGTCAATCAAATCCTTGAAGATATGCTCGGGGCTTGTGTCATTTCTTTCGGCATGAAGTGGGAAGATTGTCTTCCATATGCCGAAGTTCTCCTACAACAACAAATTTCCAAGCGAGTTCGGCAAGGCCCCATTCGAAATTCTCTATGGCGAGAAAGTGCCGTACTCCTCTCAATTGGTGCAGGGCAATTGAACGCCAACTTCTTGGCAATGACTTGATCACGAAGCGGAAGAAATGTGCAAGGTCATTCGTGAGAATCTCAAAGCAGCCGCAATCGCGCCGGAAGAGCTATTATGATGATAAGCACCGTAATGTGACTTTTGAAATCGGAGACCATGTCTACCTCCGCGTCTCTCCAATGAAAGGCACTCGTCAGCCCGGTATCAAAGGGAAGCTTGCCCCTAGATACGTGGGTCCTTTCAAGATCATTGGGAAAAGAGGCGATCTCGCCTATCAACTTGAACTTCCATCCAACTTTGCAAATGTGCACGATGTGTTCCACGTGTCACAACCGCAAGTGCTTCAAGACTCTGAGCGCACTATCAACTTCAAGAGATTGACCTTCAAGAAGATCTCTCTTATCATGAGCACCCGTTGCTATTCTTGAAGAAACCGAGCGCAGGACTGCAACAAGTCAATCAAATTCACGAAAGTGAAGTGGTCACACCATTCCGACCGAGAAGCTACACGGGAGCGCCGAGGATCACCTCCGTTCCGAATATCCGGAGTTCTTTCAGTCCTAGATCTCGGTACGAGATCCTCTTGTAGTGGTGGAGTGTTGTAACACCCCGGATGTAACTTTCCATATTTGTAACTCCAACTCTTGCCATTTTCGGCATTGTGATATGATATTCCCTCCGTGGTTGGGTTTTCCTCTTTTTGCTTTTTGTCCATGTCATGCATTTTATCATGTCATCATGTGCATCGCATTTGCATACGCGTTCGTCTCTTGATTCCGAGCATTTTTCCCGTTGTCCGTTTTGCAATCCGACACTCCTATCTTCCCCGGCGGTCCCTTTTACGTTTTCCGTGTGCGGGCACTAAACCTTCTCGAAATGGACCGAGGTTTGTCTAGTGGCCTTGGTATAACACCCGGAGACCACCGGTCAAGTTTCGGGTCATTTGGAGCTCGTTTGGTACTCCAACGGTTAACCGCACTCTCGCAGAGGCCTCTTTTAAGTTGCAGCCCAACACCCCTTCAAAACAGCCCAATAACCCATCTAAGTCACTTCCATGCTCTCCGTCGTTCGATCACGATCGTGTGGGCGAAAACTACACCTCATTTGGACTCTCCTAGCTCCCTCTATGCCTATTTAAACCCCTCCCCATCCGGATCATCCTCTTCCCGAAACCCTAGAAAACCTCCCCTTGGCCGGGACGTGTCCGCCGCCGGACATTCAGCCGCCGCCCTCGCCCAATCGCAGGTCGCCACCTGTCCGCATCGCCCGCGCGCCCGCCGCCCGCCCGGGCAGCGAAACCCGCCCGATCAGCCGCCGCCGCCTCAGCGCCTCCATGGCCGGCTCCGTCGCCATACTCCGCCGCCCGGCGCCTCCGCCGCCGCCCTCCGCCTCCGGCGACCTCGGCCGACCCCACGGCAGCCTCGCCCGCCGACCATCGCCGCCGCCGCCTCGGGTCCACGCCCGCCCGGGAGCTTCGCCCCTCGCCCGCTTACCGCCGCCTTTCCGTGGCCGGGCCGCCGCGCCCGCTCCCCATGATCGCCGCCCTCGCCCGCCAGCGACCTCGACCGCCCGCCGCCTTCCTTCCCGACCCGGCCGCTCCGGGAGCCCGACCGCCCGTCGGCCGATCCCGATCCCGCCTCGGGATCCGTCGCGGCCGTTGACTCTCTTCCCTCTCTATTTTTCTTCTAAGTCCTTAGATCTTCGTTATTTTGTGCAATTTTCAACATGCTATATCTTCGCATCCGTAGATCCACTTTTCGCGTATAATATGTCAAAATGTTCGTCTCGAAGAGTAGATCATTTCATCTCATTGCATCATTTTCTTTTGAGCTCATCTTGATGCCCGAAATGCTGTTGGAAGGATGCTATGTGATGTTAGTTTCTGTTTCGTATCAGAACTTGCACTTTTGTTATTTTCGCCATGATTGATGTGTGCACCCTATGAATTGGAGTCCTACATGTGTTTTGTAATATGCCATGCCATCTTTCCAGGGGTGTATGCCATGTATTTTTGTGATCTATGTGGTGACTAGCACAAGCATGCAAAGTAGGTGTCCTGATGTTGCTGATTTCAGTCCTGTTTAGCTGATATTTTGATGCCATGTTAACTTGATGCTACCGAGAGATACATGCATATTTTGGGATACTTCAGTAAGGATGTTTTGTTAACCATGTCTTGCTCTATCCATCCATGTCCTTGTTTGCAATTATGGAGTACCATAGCTTGAGTCAATCGAGCTCTACTTTTGCTATAAAATGTTTCCTGGCAGATTGTTTACATGTTATTCAATTTCGCCAAGGTTGTTGTGGTTGATACATGTATGCTATGTTTTTGTTCTTGCCATTTATGTCTTCTATGCCATGTCTTATTGATGTATGTATGCTTAGTTTATCATTTAAGGCTCTGTAGTGAGGGCATCGAGCTCTTAAACATGCCTACTTGTTATCAGTTTTGACATGCCATGTTGCTGAATCTGTTAACGAAACTTTCAATATTGCCATGTGTGTTACTATATTTTCGGATCCCTTTTGGCTTATGGTCAGTAAGGGACTTTTGTTCTATGCTTTGAGTAGATTCATGCCATGCCATGTTTTGCTATTTTAAGTTCCTGTAGCATGTAGTTTTGCTGCTCTGAACATTGCAACCTGATGCTGTTTTTGCCATGTCCAGCCTGATATTTTGTGCACTTTTGCCATGCTTGTTTGAACCTGTTATGATGTGTTTTAGCCGAAGCTCAGTGCTCATCTTTTGTCAAGCATCTTGTGTAGATCACTGCCATGTACTTTGTTGATACGTTTGGGTGCAGTAGCTTAATTGTTTGTTGCTTGCTAAGTGGCATCATGCTGTTAATGGCAGATTTGCGTCATTCTTGTTTTGCTTGCCATTTGCAAACCGTGCATCCGATTCCGTGATCTTTATATCGATTTCAACCGAAATCATCTCATCTTTCTAGTGGCATGCTTGGTTTGCCAAGTTGATGCCTGGGTCATCATTTTCCTCCGGGCCTTTTTACGCATTGCATATCACATCCCGCATATCATGTCATGTTTTGCATCATGTTGAATGTGCATTGCACCGTGATTTATTGTGGTTCCTTGTTTGTGTTGTTGCTTTGGGTAGAGCCGGAGATGAGTACGTGAACGAGGATCCTGTTGAGAACGCTTACGAGGATCAGGCTTTCGACAACTCGAGAACATTGCGTGCAAGATGACCATACCCTCGAAATCACTTCTATCTTTGCTATGCTAGATGCTCGCTCTTTTGCTATGCCTATGCTGCCATGCCTACCACTTGCTATATCATGCCACCCATATTGCCATGTCAGCCCCTAACCATCCTTTTCCTAGCAAACCGTTGATTGGCTATGTTACCGCTTTGCTCGGCCCCTCTTATAGCGTTGCTAGTTGCGGTGAAGTGAAGTTTGTTCCTTGTTGGAACATGGAGATGTTGTTCCTTATCGGAGCATGTTTACTTGTTGGGGATATCACAATATATATATCTGCTAAAATTAATACATCTATATACTCGGTAAAGGGTGGAAGGCTCGGCCTTATGCACAGTGTTTTGTTCCACTCTTGCCACCCTAGTTTCCGTCATACCGGTGTTATGTTCCTTGATTTCGCGTTCCTTACACGGTTGGGTGATTTATGGGACCCCTTGACAGTTCGCTTTGAATAAGACTCCTCCAAAGAAGGCCCAACTTTGGTTTTACCATTTGCCACCTAAGCCTTTTTCCCCGGGTTTTCGCGAGCCCGAGGGTCATCTTATTTTAAACCCCGCCAATGCTCCTCACAGTGTTGGTCCAAACTAGAGCCACTTGCGGTGCCACCACGAGGCAACTTGGGGCATCTTCGGTTGCCGTCGTCTTGCTCATCCGGATGTGCCACGAGAACGAGATATGTGCAGCTCCTATCGGGATTTGTCGGCACAATCGGGCGGCTTTCTTTGGTCTTGTTTTATTCTTTGTCGAAATGTCTTGTAGTCCGGGATTCCGAGATTGATCGGGTCTTCCGGTAGAAGGAATATCCTTCGTTGACCGTGAGAGCTTATAATGGGCTAAGTTGGGACACCCTGCAGGTAATATCTTTCAAAGCCGTGCCATGATTTATGAGGCGAGATGGGAATTTGTTAATGTCCGGTTGTAGAAAACCCGAAGTTGACCTCGAATAAAATACACATCAACTGCGTGTGTTACCGTGATGGTCTCTTCTCGTGAGTCCGGGAAGTGAACACGGTGTTGGAGTTATGTCCGGCGTAAGTAGTTCAGATCACTTCTTGATCGCTATTAGCTTCACGACCGTGCTTTGCTCCTCTTCTCGCTCTCTTTTGCGATGTAGCCACCATATATGCTAGTCGCTTTCTTGCAGCTCCACTTTACTACCTGTCCTTCCTATAAGCTTAAATAGTCTTGATCTCGCTGGTGTGAGATTGCTGAGTCCCCGTGACTCACGGATACTTCAAAAACAGTTGCGAGTTCCGGCGATGCCGGTCAGGTGATTCCACCGAGCTCAAGTGGGAGTTCGACGAGGAACGTGGTCGTTACTATGTGTCTTTTCCGGATGATCGATGGTGGTGCCCGGTTGGGACGATTCGGGATCTGTGTAGCATTTGGGGTATCTTCTTTTATTTTGGTTCCGTAGTCGGACCTTGAGTGTACTCGATTGATGGATGTTTAATTATGTACTTTGTGTGAAGTGGCGTGTAAGCCAACTATGTATCTCTTTCCCCTATTTATTACATGGGTTGTGTGAAGATTACCTCACTTGCGACATTGCTTTCAATGCGGTTATGCCTCTAAGTCGTGCCTCGACACGTGGGAGATATAGCCGCATCGAGGGCGTTACATATTGGTTTTTCTTCACTGCATTGTGTGTTGATGTCATGTTGTGAAGAATTGCACCAAGCTGACGCTTGACCCATTTATGATTGCGATCAACCTTCTGATGAAGACTGAGGAGTAACTCACGATCAGTCATCACCACAGGTCTTTGTAAGCTTGAGGATTTTGCTTGGTGAGGTATTTGCGTGAGTCATGTGTGGCGAGTCGTCATTGGTAGAGTAGGATGCAGCCTTGCGAAATTGACCATCCAATGGACGAATGCCTTCATCTATCACTGGCCAATGGCCTTGCCTTTGTCATCGGTGAGAAGCTGCTCGTTTGAGGACTTCCATTGGAGGCAAGTAGCTGCAGTGGTTCGTAGTATCAGCTTTGTAATTGAGTGAAGACCTTGCCTCGATGAATCTCATAATCCAAAGGCGCATAAGGCTTCAAACTCAAATGGTGACATAGCAATGTTCGCCAGAGTCCTCATGAAGAAATCATAGAAGTTGATGGGAACGCCATGAATAATGTTGAAAAGCATATTCTTCATGATGCCAATGACTTCTTCATCATTTGAGTCGTGGCCTTTGATAGGACTCATTGTCTTCGTCAGAATGCGATAGACAGTCCGAGGCACATATAACAATTCCTTGACAAGGAATTTGGTTCGTTGGGCTTGCCCTGGCTTCAATGGCTTCATTAGCACTTGCATATAGTGATTTGTCAGTTCAGGGTCACTGTAGATGCAACGTGCACCGTCAAGGGGAGGATTGAGAGGAAGGACACGAAGCAATTCAGTTGTTGGTGCCTTGTAGTGAGTGTTTTCAGACATCCAGTCCAACACCCATGAGTTCACGTCTTGGCGTCTCCAAAGTGATATGCAGTGTCGCGTAGAACTGAAGAATAAGTTCTTCATTGTAATCACAGATGTCAGTGCAGAAATTCAGAAGTCCTGCGTCGTGAAGAACACTGAGGACTGGTTCGAAGCACGGCAGAGATTCCATGTCCACGTGAGGAATATGTGCACGATCGAAGATTTTGTCCTTGTTGAATAGCACTGAGGAATAGAAATTTGCTTGGCTTGCAGTCCAGAAACGCCTCTTCCTTATGCGAGCAGAGTCATAAGGATTATGTCGATGAAGAAAACATGCTCGCCATAGAAGTCGCCACCTTGAACTTCGCTTACTTGAGAACGGATTCTTGGCTTTGGCGAGAGGGTGTCGATGAGTTGCATCACCATCTCGAGAATCGCGAGCTCAGTTCTTGGTCGAGGAATTTCTGGTTCCTCTTCATGTGCGATCGAGGATCGCCAGAATGTGAGTTCTTCAAAGACTAGCGGCTGGAATTTCTTCATGTACAGAGGGAGTGGGATGAGTTGCTTCAGAGCCCAGTTGAACTGTTAGTGCAGGGGACTGAGGAATTTGTTGGATTGGGGTGAAGAGTGGTGAATTTGGATGCTGACTATCCCAAAAATCATCATTCATCACTGGCGTGGTGCATCCAATGTCCACGTCTTCATCTTCAATTTCCTCAACACCAGCCTCTTCAGGTGTGGTGAGGCATAGGTGAGGAAATAATCGGGCGTTGAAGGGATAGCATCCACCTCAATTTCTTCATCAATCTGCTCGACGAAGCAGCGGAATGATTTTCTTCATCGATCCGCTTGGGATCACATAATCTTCACCAAAAGGAACAAGGTCCTTTGATGGCATGGAGGAAATCGGAACAAGATCAATAGGATTTTCAAATGAGCTGGTCATTGGCTTCATTTTCTTCGCAGTAGAAGAATTTGACACAGCTGATGCCTTCCTTTTCTTCACTGCAGCTCGCTCTGCAGCCTTGGTCTTCTTCACATCTGATGCAGATGGAAGGATTGTAGTTGGTGTAGGTGCGGGAGGAGCTGAGGACTTTGAAGGAACTGCTGAGGACTTTGGTGGAGTAGGAGCAGTATGAGGAATTTGCCGTGAGGGCATTTGTGAGGAACTTGGCCGTGAGGGCGCTGTTGGTGAAGCACTTGGCTTACGAGCAGGCTTCTTTGGCATAGATTTCCTCGTTTTGACAGAGGCCTCGAGCAATAGCAAAGGCGAGAATCCTCATTGAATTTCTTCACCGCTTCCTTGGCTTGTCTTGCCAATTTAGCTTGGCGCTTGGCCCATTCTTCTTCAGAAAGTCCTCACCACGCTTGATGTGGTGGGGTCATTTCTTGGCCAGTGCCAATGGAGCTCTTGGGCATGGAGGATTGAGGGCGAATTTCCTCATGTACTTTGGAGTAACGTACCTGTATTCCCTCCATTCCCTTGCCCATCTCCGTTCAATCCTCTGAATGCGCACCTTGCGCAGATTTTTGTTTTCTTTGCCAAATTTGGCTTCATCAGGTGTGCAATAATCAGCATATATTTTCTCTGGGATCTCAAACGCAGTCATAACCTCAGGCTTCTTTCCTCCTTTCTGAGGCTTCTTTCCTCCTTTCTGAGGCTTCTTTTCGTCTGCCATATTCTTCAGTTGAGGAATTTGAACGATTGAATTCTCTGAAGAAGTATGCAACTTTTCTTCGAGGAACGCTGCAAATGAGTTAAGTTGATGAGAACCTAGTGATTCAAAGAAGCAGACATGAGTACCGTGAACAGTATAGTTGCGAGGAATTTGGAGAGGTCATATGCGTTCTCAGAAGGTTTTTGAAAAGAACAAGTTTTGAGGAATATGACCAGATGAGCCTTGAGGAATTTCACTAAGCGTTCTTTGTCTTAGGTTCTAGAGTTGTACAGATCGAAGATCCACACAATTGAGGAATCTTGAAGAAAAATGATGCTTAGAGAAACGAATCAAGAGCGTATAACTAGTGAGGTGCTTGGTGTGTGAGGATTTGAAGAATAAAACACTTTTGAAGATATTCAGGAAAGCTTGAGAATCAAAGCGAGTAATAAAAGTAACTTTTAATTACCCGAAGTGAAGAACACGACGAACTGAGAAGAACATATGGGAAGTTCGTCAGGTTAGATCTTCCTTGCCCTAACTTGGCAGAGGAAGACAGCTACAGCGGCAGCGGAGTGAGGATTTCCGCAACCGGTCTTGAAATCTGACATCGACGAGGTCGAGGCAGCGAAGCTCTTCCTCACCGGCGATGATGGAGTGGCGGCGGCGCTAGGGTTTTGAGGAGCTCGAGCGGGAGAGAGAACGGTCGAGCAGATTAAAAGAAGTGAGGATGGAGGGAGGGGTATTTATAGAGGCAGTGAATAACTGTTCGCCCGAAGATTTAGGACGAACGTGCCCCTGACCATTCTCCTTCTCACGACATGTGTCACCCACGTACTGTGTAGTGGAGATCGTGTACGATCGTGGGTGAATAGAATAATGCATCGTGGGATGCGGAATAGTTTGAGCGGCAAAACCGAAAGTTTGGATAAGATCAGTTTTAAAGTTTCGTTCGCAATTTCTTCAGCTGACAAGGACACAGTGAAGATTTTGAACGAGTTTCAAATAGAACGCACATGAAGAATTTGTGAATAGATTGGGTTGAGTATAGCATAGAGGGGGAAGGGTCCGATCACATTCACTTAGCAGAAAACGCAACATGGAGGAATAGCCATAAGTGAATATATAGCCAATGAAGAAAAACGACGGAAATAGTGAAGATTTTGCAAAGTTGAAGAATTTCAAAAACTGAAGAATTTCAAAAACTGAGAAAAAAACTCAAATTCGAAGATTTTCAACTTTGGTGGTGGCGTGACCCACCGTATAAGAATGATGATTTCAGACACCGTGTACAATTGTCGTAGGGTTTTGAGAATCAAGTTCTTCATTAATTTCTTCACACTTAGAGTGTTATTCTTCATTGATTGAAGAAAAACGTTTCTTCATGTGTTGCACATCTAAGTCATCAATTTTGCATAAGTGTCAGGATGTGTGTCCTTTTCAGAGAACATTCAAGATTCTAAGATATTTAGCTCACACCGCAATTTGCTAAATCTCTTCTCATCCAAGGGCTTAGTGAAGATATCAGCTAGTCGTTCTTGATCTTCACGTGCTCGATGGAGATGTCGCCTTCAACACATGATCACGAAGAAAATGATGACGAATCTGAATGTGCTTTGTCTTCGAGTCTTTGAACTGGGTTGTGAGCAATCTTGATGGCACTCTCATTGTCACAAAGAGAGAGGCACATTCTTCACGTTGACGCCGTAGTCCTTGAGAGTTTGCTTCATTCATAGTAGTTGTGCACGGCAAGAGCCGGCAGCAATGTATTCACCTGCGAGAGACAATGATACGCAGTTCTGCTTTCTTCGAGGACCAATGCACCAAAGATCGTCCGGAAATGACAAGTGCGGATGTTGACTTGCGGTCCACACGATCACCAAAGATAGTCGAGTCGAGAATATCCAATGAGATCAAAAGTAGAGCCCTTGGGGTACCATAATCCTAGTGTTGGTGTGTGAGCTAGATATCGAAGAATATGCTTCACAACCTTATGGTGTGATTCCTTGGTGCAGCTTGAAATCGAGCACACATGCAAACACTAAGCATTATATCCGCCTAGATGCACATAAGTACAATAAAGAGCCAATCATGGAGCGGTATACCTTGTGATCAAGTCAATACCATTTTCATCGGTGCATAGATGGCCATTTGTGGGCATAGGAATTTTGACGCCTTTGCAATCTTGCATGCCGAATTTCCTCAAGACATCTTTGAGGTATTTCTCCGAGATATGAATATGCCATTGCGTTGTTGATTTAATTTGAAGACCTAAGAAGAATTTCAACTCTCCCATCATAGACATTTGATATTCTTCACTCATCATATAGGCAAATTCATCACTATAACGTTGGTCAAGACAAACCAAAGATAATATCATCAACGTATATTTGGCACACAAACAGTTCACCATCATAAGATTTAGTAAAAAGAGTAGGGTCGAGTGAACCGGTGTGAAGCCGTTCTTCACGAAGAATTCCTTCAATGTATCATACCACGCTTGAGGGGCTTGTTTAAGGCCATAGAGAGCCTTGTTGAGTCTCAAGACTTTGTCGAGGATTCTTTGGATCTTCAAAACACAGGGGTTGAGCAACATATACTTCTTCCTCAAGCTTACCATTGAGGATTGCACTTTTCACATCCATTTGATATAAAATGATATCATGATGGTTAGCATAAGCAAGTAATATCTGAATAGCCTCAAGTCTAGCAACAGTGCAAAAGTTTCATCGAAATCAATTCCTTCAACTTGTGTGTAGCCTTGAGCTACAAGTCGTGCCTTATTCCTCACCACAAGGCCATTTTCATCTTGCTTGTTGCGATAGATCCACTTTGTGCCAATGATATTATGCTTGCGAGGATCTCGACGTTTGACCGGTTCGGACATTGTTGAGCTCGAATCGATGTAATTCTTCTTGCATGGCCCGAATCCACTCCGGCTCGAAATGCTTCATCTACCTTAGTGGGCTCTGTGATAGAGACAAAAGCATAGTGCCCACAAAAGTTAGATAAATGTGAAGCTTTTGAGCGTGTGAGAGGACTCCGCGCTTCAATGTCATTGATGATCTTTTCCACTTGCACTTCTTTTTGCAACGC
This sequence comes from Aegilops bicornis, assembly GCA_021605145.1. Taxonomy (NCBI): domain Eukaryota; kingdom Viridiplantae; phylum Streptophyta; class Magnoliopsida; order Poales; family Poaceae; genus Aegilops; species Aegilops bicornis. The sequence continues at coordinate 629,224,319 of CM038670.1, forward strand.
GAGGATGTCTTTGGTTGTCGTCGAGGAATTTGATCAAGATTTTCTTGACACCATTTTCTTCAAAGATTGTCTTGGTGCATCACCGATGTTCTTCGCGTCGAATGAATTTTTCAGCAGATTCTTCAAGAGGAATGACATCCTCGATGCTTTGAACTTGATGGACTCCTCGGTGTTGGTTCATCTATCACGAAGGTAGGTGCTCTCTTTGCGAGCCATTAGTTTCATCGAACCGCACATCTACAGTTTCAACAATCTTGTGAAGGGCGATGTTGAAGACTCTGTAGGTGTGCGAGTCCTTTCCGTAACCAAGCATAAAACCTTCATGTGCTTTCGGTGCAAATTTAGCATTGTGATGAGGATCTCTAATCCAACATTTAGCACCGAATACTTTGAAATAACTCACATTGGGTTTCTTGTCAGTGAGGAGTTCATAGGCGCCTTCTTGAAGAATTTGTGAAGATATACTCTGTTGATGATGTGGCACGCAGATCAATTGCATCAATCCAAAAGCGATAAGGTGTTTTGTATTCATCAAGCATAGTGCGAGCCATCTCAACGAGAGTTACATTCTTGTGCTCCACGACACCATTCTCATTGAGGAGTATAGGAGCGAGATAACTCATGAGTAATACCAAGTTCATCAAGATAGTCCTCAAGACCGAATTCTTGAACTCGGTTCCATTGTCACTCTGATGTGCTTGATCTTCACACCAAAGTTGGTTGAAGCCCTCGAGGAAAATCGTTTGAAGACTTCCGCACTTCATGTTTGTAAGTAACAATGTGTACCCATGTGTAACGAGAGTAATCATCAACAATAACAAAACCATATAGAGATGCATCATTAGAGACTGGCTGAGTAATGATTAGGTCCAAAGAGGTCCATGTGAAGCAATTCAATGGACGAGTAGTGGTCATGATAGTCTTCATTGGATGCTTGGCCTTGGTCATTTTTCCAGACTTCACAGTACCGCATAAGTGATCCTTGAGGAATTTGACATTCTCAATGCCAATGACATGCTTCTTCTTTGCAAGCGTGTGCAAATTCCTCATGCCTGCGTGACCAAGTCGTCGATGCCATAGCCAGCCTTACGAAGCTTTTGCAAGTAGACACACGTCTGGTTGTGGCCTCAGAGAGAAATCAACAATATACAAGTCTCCTCTCCTAATGCCTTCAAGACTTTGGAATTGTCGGCTTCCATAATCACAACACAATGATACTTGCCAAAGACAACAACCATATCAAGATCACAAAGCATTGAGATGCATATAAGGTTGTATCCTAAGGACTCAACAAGCATGACTTTGTCCATGTGTCGATCCTTTGTGATCGCAACCTTACCTAGACCCAATACACGACTTTTGCCTTTGTCGGCCAAAGATGATATGCTTCAGATGAGATGGTGATAAGGGAGCATCCATCAATAGATTCTTGTCACCGGTCATGTGATTTGTACATCCACTATCGAGGACCCACTCGGTGGCTTTGGGTTGATCATCCTGCAGATGAATTAGTGTAACTTACGATCTCATATACTTCATCGGTGAAGAATATGATATCGTGGATCATCGATGAATTTCATCAAGCGATAAACAAATATAGCAAGAGGGGCGTGTGAAATGAAAGTTCATTTCACCATGATTAGCTCAAGGCCCTTTCAGTAAGTTTGTCGTGTCCCCAAGAAATACTTCAGACGTTAAAGCACGCCCGAGACCTGACCCTGCAGAAGAGATTAGTTCTTTTTCTTCACCACCCACATCTGCAGGGGTGGCAAAGAGTTCATCACTCTGCGAGCACCATAAAAGAATGGTGGCATAGAGGGAAAACCATTTCGTTTCATATAAGAGGGGTTAGGGTAAGCATATGAATAACCAGAGAAATTCTTCGAGGACTTATGAACATAATGGTTTGAAGAATAATGCACATATTCATAGCCCTTAGCTCTACCCTGCGAAACAGAGTTGTTAGCACGATGATAATCATATGAGGACTTTGATCCTTTTGAGGAATTTGATCCACGTGAGGAATTTGGTCCGTATGAGGACTTGGATCCATATGAAGAATTTGATCCATATGAAGAATTTGATCTGGGGTTCCTATTCTTCACGGTGGTGTCATGAGGACATTCACACGAAGACTTTCAAGGCACTTCTTGGGAACCCAAATTTTCTTCATAGGAGAACCGTTCTCGCAGCTTAGTGCCAACATATCTAGCAAATACTTCACCATTCTCGATTTTTGAGCAGCTTTATAGTTGGAGTCAAATGACTCATCGAGAAAAATGAGGAGATTCACATGTAAAGCCAGATAAGTTAGATGGATCAACTGGAGGTCCCTTTGCGCAAAGAACCCATGAGGTTTTGGGGTACCGCTCGGGCTTCCAATATGTTCCATCAAGATTGAGTTTCCTCTCAAAGGCAATACCCTCTTTCCTAGGGTTTCTGTTGAGGATCTGGTTTGTAAGCATATCACAAAGAGTCTGATGCCCTTTGAGGCTTTTGTACATGCCTGCCATGTACAATTCCTTCAGCCCTGCATTGTCAGTGATACTAGCAATGTCCTCAGATGAGGAATTGGTGATAGCAGGAGCAGATGAAGAATTTGTAACAGTTGAAGCATTTGAACATTGAGGTGAGGAATTAGCAGATTCACGTTCAATGCACTTTAAGCATGGAGGAACAAATTCTTCCTGAGAAGCGCTGATTTGTTGAGCAAGTAATGAATCGCGCTCCTTTTGAAGATCTTCATAACTCACTCTTAGCTTCTCAAGATCTTCCTTCCTTTGAAGAAATTCATAAGAAAGTTTCTCATGATCAGATAAGAGAGTGTTATGATGACTTTGAAGGTTATCAAACCTAGATCAAGTCTCTGAAGATTTTCGGTCGAGGCTTTAGTGCGATCCATTTCTTCACCCAACATATCATCACTTTTGTCTAGCATGTTTTGAACCTTTTCAAAAGCTCTTTGTTGTTTTACGTTAATCTTAGCAAGTTTTAAGTAGTCGGGCTTGAGATCCTCATCGATTCATCTTCACTAGATTCGGAGGAGGTGTATTTGAGTACCTTTGCACCTTTTGCCATGAAGCAATAGGTGGGAGCGTAGTCATCATTATCTTCGTCGAGCTTGTTGGTGAGGTCGGTTTCTTCAATGTTGAAGATTGACCACCGATTTAATGTAGTAGCGAAAGCCGACTCGCCACACCAGTATTCGGACTCCTGACGCCTCCTCTTCCTCATGTTCTTGATTCAGCTTGAGTCCATTTCCTTGCCGGTGAATGCCCGAGCCTTCTTGGAGCTGGTCTTCTTGTGAGATGAAGACTTGAGGATTTTGATGATGAAGATTTTGACGATTTCTTCTTCTTCTTGACATCATCGTAATCGTAATCCTTGTATTTCTTCTTCTTCAATTCCTTTTCCCACCGAGGACAATCTTGAATATAGTGACCAGTTTTTTGCATTTATGACACAGCCTTCTCTTATAGTCACCGGATGAGGAATCACTGCTTTTGAGGATTTTCCAAAGCGGCCACGTCTTGAGAACTTCGAATTTCTTCACGGCGGTGCTAGCTCCCTCGCTCAATTCTTGAGGGTCACCAAGGCTACTACCGTAATCCTCACATTCGTGATTCGTGACATAGCCTTGGCCTTCGAGCACGTGGTTTGCCATAGCTCGAACCATAGAGATCTCTCTTTTCAAAGAAGTCGAATTCGTGAGTATTTAGCCTTTCGAGGATATCGGCGGGATCAAGAGACTTGTAGTCACTCGTTCTTGTATCATCGGTGCGGAGTATCAAATGAGGAATCAAGCGATCTCAATAGCTTTCTTCACCACCTCATGTTCGGTGATGTCGGTGGCACCAAGGGCTTGAAGCTCATTTGAGATGTCGGTGAAGGCGATCGAAGGTTTGTTGGACATTTTCATTGTCGAGTCTTTTGAAGCGGTTGAAGAGATTCGAAGAACATCAACTCGAGAGTCATCTTTGAGTTGAGACTCCTTCATTTACTTTGGACAGCCTATCCCGTATAAGCTTAGCGGTTCCAAAGCACTCACTCTTCCATACTGTCCTTTACTCAGATGGCCACATATGATATTCTTCGCTTGAGAATCGAGTTACTTGAATCTCTTCACATCGGTAGCGTTCAGCGAGGGTGAGACAGAGGGAACACCATTTTCCACAGCATACCAGAGATCGTTGTCAATTGCTTCATCTTATTCTTCCAGTAGGGGTAGTCCGTACCATCAAAGGTAGGACACCCAGCCGAGACCTTGATCAGCTCTAAGGCTGAACTTTATTTAAACATTGAAGAATTTACATATCAGCTCTAAGAAAACAGAGCTAGGATTTACAAGGTCAGCTCTCAAGAAAAACAGAACTGGAACTCTATACATTGCCTCAGATAGCACACTGATTACACGACCCTCCAGGGAGAACCCTATACTCCAATACACTCACAGCAGGGAGAAAAAAGAAGGAACATGATTTTGAAAGCAAATGAAACTGGTTAGTAGAAAGCAAGGCTGCAGCTATTCTGCCATCTATACACACTCCACAATACAGGCAAATGCAACTAATTTTATTTGTTCTAAGCAGGCAATTAGGTGCGCAGAAGGATGCATGGCACATCATTTATCAAAAATATGTTTTCTTCCAGAAGCCCCACTGATTTGCTCTGTGCCTTTGAGAGCTGTTGAACAGCAACATCAAATGGAAGAGTAGCCTCCGGAAGTCACACGTTGCAACTCAAATAGGAACAAAACATTATTCCTGGGATAAACTCGCAGAAAGAATTTGAAAGCAAAATCAAATTTCCTTTACTCGCTAATTTTGGTCTACACAAGAGAACAATTAAACCAATATACTGTATTTTTTCTATTCTTTATCAGGCCTTCATTGGCGTGTCTACATCTGAAAACGGGCTGCTAGTGCTTGTTTGCTAAAGAAATGTTAAGCATGATTCAGGAATAAAATCACCTTTTTAATTGCTCTAAACCTCAATTTTAGAGCATGGAATAGTTACCCAATCCGCCATGCACCGCTGCAGTCAGCGAGTCACCTCCTCTCTGCCTGCCCATTGGTGGTTGATTTCAGGGCCACGTTGGGGTTCCGGTCACCTTCCGTGGCCTTCTATCCGCAATCTGCCAGATGTCTCTCACCTCGCTATCGACATTCTTTATGTTCTGTTGCTGGTGCATCTGGAGGCATCGCAACGACGTCGTGTTCCTAAGAAAATGGAGAGTATTCCTAAGAAAATCGAATTACATATAGGAAAAGGAAGATTGCTACACAACTTCACAAAAGGAAGACTAAGAAGAATCAGCGATATGAAGGGAAGTTATATCTTTTCTATTCCATGGCATAGTTCAAAATTTTCAGACCAACTTCAATTCAGAATGGAAAGGTCATGCCACCCGCCGAAGCCAGCCATGTGCTTCCCAAATAGACAAATAATTGTGAACCAACATTTTGGAACTATTGACTCGATTATAGCTATCGGCATACTGCCAGGGTGAAAAATGGTAATGATCAATAGCAGACTGGATAAGCTATCAGCGTACTGCCAGGATGAAAAATGGAAATAATCAATAGCAGACTAGATAAGTAATGTATGCAAAGACATGCATATAACCATGTAGATGAATCAGTATTAAACGGGACGAAAAAGAAAAGCATGTCAATGTCACTATGCCAGTGTTACAAATGTATTAAGTCACATAGTAGAAATTGATCATACTTGAATGGACAGCTTTGCAAGATAGGAAAATGGGTTGAAGCTGGAGAAAATTAATTCCTTGCAGTATACATGGATCTAGTGTAAAAATGATATGTCGATCTTCCATATAGAATCCATTGTTACGATTTGTTTCAATAATGTGCCAAGTTAGATGGTAAATCTGCAAGCTTCGACGGAATGTAGAAACTTGGCACATATGATTTTGTTTCAATGACAAAAGGCTGATGTATGTGTTAAATTTTCATAGCAACTAGCCGCATGTTAAGAAAGAAGAAGAAATAATCATTATCTCATGATAGATCGGAAATTATGCATCAGAGACATGCAGAAGAAGAGACAATTTTTTTTTTTAAAAATTGTACATGATAATTTGGATAGATAGTCATCCTACATGCCAACGCTGTATTGAAGTGAAGGAGCATCATTAGAACATGAAATTTGAGCAATAAATCAAGCAAACACTTATAATTGGACCTGAAAAATGTGTACCTCACAAGCATGCTGAACGTATCCCTGAATAAAATAGAAAGTATTCATCTAAATTGCACACAAAATCAGCATAGAGATATGAAGAGAACTAGTAAGCCCATAACATAGATTTGTTGGCAGGATTTACCTTACGTATCGAAATTTGATGTCAGGACATGAAATTCTGAAACAAACAACTGCAAATGCTAGGTTTGCTCGCCACATAACCCCGAATGAAAACAATAACAAAACCTGAACCAAAAAAAGCCTAGCAGGACTCAGGATTTAGCTCGCCACCGTACCCTGACGTTGAAGCCCACTAGTGTGCTCCGCCCACCATATAACCACCCGCAGCAGTGCCGAGGCCCCGGCCGGCGCATGCTGATGCCACCCGTCGAGTCAAGTCAGAGGCACCCAAAGCTTGAAAACCTTTGGGTAAAAGGAAAACAGTCTTAGAAATTGTCCTAGAAAGGAACGGCTTAAAGATTCACGTACACCTAAAGCATACATCTTCTTCTGCTCCTAGATTTCTTGGCAGAATTTCAATTATTGGTTTGCCTGATAAATTGACAAAACATAAAGCTATCATCACCGATACAAATCTTATCTTAAGAATAGCATAAAACAAAAATTGTCGTAAAGTGAATATTATTTAATTGAAGAAATATTGCTCGTATGTATGTGCAAATTTTGATTAACACAAATTTACAGAGAATTAGCATTGTCAGCTAGGTACAGGCTGATTCTTTATGTACATCACTACTAACATTCAATCAAGTCAGAACCATCATTTTTTACTTCAGGATTAAAATTCGTGAAATTTAGACAAAACCAAATCAGAGAGAGGATTCACATGTCCCGTGAAAACAAAAGTTGATCTCAGCTAGATCCAAGTCTGATACTCTACTGTTGTCCTTTTTCTCCGCAGCCTTGAGCTCCTCCTCTTCTTCTATGTCATCCACACGGCCTTCGAATCCTCCGCTATGATCTCCACCTCCTCCTAGAATTGATCCCACCGCCAGGAGCCCTTCTCCAGCATTACCTCCATCACCCGAGCTTCTCATTTTCCTTTCCTTTCCTTTCCTTTCTTGGTCTTCTTCCTCTTTTCCCAGCACCGCTCCCAAAAACTAATAACCCTAACCCCAGAAATTCAGAAGTTCATGCAGGAGGATAGGGGAAGAGATGAGGAGGGGGGTCTTACTGATGATAATACCGTCGACGGTGGAGAGGAACGCTGGAGAACGCCGTTGTCCTGCTGAGCTCGCCCAGATCTTGCACCGCCCACGGTGCCTCCGAGTCGCTACCGCATGAGAGCGGTAAGGGAAGTACTCCACGCGCAAGAGAGGTAGTCCTCGCCGCCGGGTCGTCCCTCCGGTGCCGCCGCCGCCGCCGCCGCAATGACGAGATGTGAGGGGCCGGAGGACTCTGTCTTCTTGCAACATTGAGGGAGTTGTAATTCAGGCTGTACACTGTTACTGAGTTGAATGAAGTTTTTTTTTGAGAAATTCTTCATTCAAATTACGAATCAGTACAAAATTGATAACAAACACACTGAAACGCAAACACAAAAGACCATGAACACCTAGAATATCCTAAGACAACCATAACAAAAAGATCTCCGGAGCCCTGTGTCATCATCCCTGAATTTTGAGAGAAGACCCTGCTGCAACCAGTCGCAAACAGGTTATCATCTTCGACCACGGTACAATTGCCGCCACGCTGCTTCCTCCTTTCTTGACACCATCGCTGAGAGGGCATGGACATCAATCCAACACACCGCAATACCGCCGCCATCTTTGGCTTTGAGTCTGCATGAAAAGTGTCCTTCCGAAAGGAAGAGAACTCGAGTCATCCGACCGGTCCAAGATCAAGGCAAGCATTCTGCCGAACAAAGCAGGATCTCCCACCAAAGATCGCCGGAGGAAGGAGAAGAACAACAACAACAAATCATACCAATAAGGAAGAAGAAAGGTCTTCGCCTCTCGCATCCATCGCCCATCCGAGGATCCAAACGACCGGCCGATGGACCTCCAACCACCATAACCCGCGACCTCGACGAGATCCGGGATCCCCAACACCACGGCTCCTAGACAAAGGCAAAAGCCTCGCTGACCGCGAACGGAGCCCGGAGAAGCTTATTATTGCGACGCGACACCACCGCAACGGCCTCGGCAGCCGTCTTCTTCAACTCCTAACCCTACCGCACACCCACCTAGAGAATGCACTGGTTCCTCTCCCGCCACGGGAGCAAAGACGGAGAGAGAGGGAACCGGCGGCGTCACCGGTGGCGCGCAAGGGATCCCGGTCGCCTCCTTCGATCGCCTGATGCGATCTTGGCGGAACATATGCGATCTTGGCGGAAACGACGGTCGTATGTTTTTGAGACGGTATGTTAAAAGGTGTACTCTGAGTTGAATGAAGTTGGCATCATGGGTGCCTTTCCCCGTTCATAAAAAAAAGAGGGGCCAGAGGGAGATAGGAACGGACTGGAGGAGTGGGCTAGTTTTTTTTTCCTTTTGACATTTGGGGGAGTGGGCGACCAGCTAACGTTTCCATCGAAGTAAAATTACATTGGCTGACGTTTAGTCAAACCGACCCAGTTTTCACCCCAGTCTATCGACCGAGCTCCTCGCAAAAAAAAAAAGGTCCATCGACCGAGGCACGTTCTGGTTAAGCAAATCTCGACCGATATAAAATTCTGTTGCACTGCCGTAAATTTACGTTTATGTCAGTGGTTGGCTGGTAAGGAGGTAGCCCACTCCCCGTACCTATTTGTTTGTTTTTTCTAATCAGCTATGAGCAGTTAAGCAACCGGCGGGTGGGCTCGACACCGTTCCTCTCACCCCGGACCATCCTCTCCGGCGACGATTGCTGAGGCGGCGGCAGCGATCGCGACGGTGCCGGAGGGACGACCGGGAGGCGCACTCCCCTCTCTTGTACGTGGAGTACTCCCCCCTTTCCCTCGTCATGCAGTAAGGACCAGGAGGAGAATTGGGCACTGCAACGATTCGGTGCGAGCTCGGGGACTGCAACGTCCTTCTCCGGCGTCCATCTCCATCGCCGGTGGTCTTCTCTCTGGTAAGGTCTTCCTCCTCCCGTACCTTTCCCTTTTCTCCTCCATGAATTTCTAATTTTTTAGGGTTAGGGTTCTTGATTTTTTGGGAACGGGGCTAAGAAAGAGGAAGAAGTCGAAGAAAGGAGATGAATGAAAAGAGGGAGCCTGCATACTGAAGGGGGTGATGGAGTATACCTTCGCTCAGATGTGAGATCAATTCGAGGAGGGGATGATCATGCAGGAGGAGAAGAAGAGAACGAGCTCAACGCTGCAGTATCTTCCAAGATTCAGCCCTGTTTCTTGACATTTTTTTCTATTTTGGATGAACTGTTCCTTATTTCTTCTTTGGAGCTCCATTGCTACAAAAAAAGGAGCCATGTCCAGCCGTTTTCACTTAGTGGAGTTGGGATGCTGCTACTGTATTAGGATAGTCATGCCATCATTGTGAATCTGCCCTGTTGCAGAATAAGGCACAAAAGGAAACCAGAAAGGGCAAAGCACAAGAAAATATGAAAATAACAAGCCGCACACTGTGAGCAACTAAGAATCACTCCCAAAAAGAAGCACAAATCATTCCAGCCCATGTAATTGTGATCTTAATGCACAATGTCATTGACTTCCTGATAGGGAGTATAACGTTTTGTTAGGTTTCAAGTCCATCAAACCACTGCCATCAGGGCTGATCATACCTCTAAATAGAAAGAAATGTAAACCTTTGGATTCAATGATCTTGCTAAAGGATACAAATGTGTCTTTTCTTAAATGTAAGGTATTTGATGGCTCCATTTGGTCAAAAATTTCTTCCCCTGTTTCATTACATAATTTGTAGAGAAATCATGGTGCTTAGCATACTTCTCTTGCCTTCAAAGTACAATTTCTAAGACAATGGAAATGTCGTGCCTTGTTTTATTAGGAATGATGCATCCAGAAAAACTTTCTCATATTATGGAACGGAGGGAGTATTTGTGATATATCCCTGTAGGCAACAGATAATGTTAGTTTCCAGTAGCGCCAATTGGCTCCTATCTGAACTTTATTTTTGAGATGCACTTCCATGTCTGTGAGACCAATTCCATGTTGAAGGTTTCTTTTACCATATTTGCTATTAACTGTAGTTTGTTTAAATTCAGGGGAACGGTGTATGCAAAGAGTGTGCCATCATACACCTTCAGGTGATGCCTATAAGTTACCTGAATAGTTTAGGACTTCCATCATTTTACTTTGACTATAATACTTCCTGAGTTCACAAATTATATAATATGAAAACTTGCAACATCCAAGGCTTTTAGTTGAACTCACATTCCATCATATATTTCTAAGCTAACATGTTATCATTTTTATGGCAGGCGCACTGACCTAGAATAGCGTAAGAATGACCACTCAACTAGCTAGTGTTTGAAACTTCAATTCCATGTAGCGATACCCAACCCAGCAATTTGAAGTCTCTTTTTTCTATCGAAATAAGTCTCCCCGGCTCCATTTTATTAAAAATCAAAGCCCAGTGATTCTTATTTCTTACAATATGTGCAGAGTACAACAGTGTACTACCTCAGTAAAAAGAGGTAAACCTCGCCTGGAGTCCAAAACTACAAGATGTCTGATGACGAAAAGATACACGCTCCTCGCACCATAGCAGATAGATGAATATTAGCACACTGGTATTGCCACATTTAGTCAGGCTGATTTATCAAAAGCGAATGACATTGGATTATATACCCCATCAATTATCGAGTTATGGTATCAGTTTTTGTTCTAACTTCTCATGAATACACATCAATTATGAATTGATTTTATTAGCAAATGGATACTAGCCAGCAATTTTATTTCAGTTATGAAGATGATGTTATTATTTTCTAATGCATGCTACCTGCTGATCAGGTGGGTCCACGTCCAGCCACACAAGTATTATTTCTAATGGTCGAAGAACTACATCTTCAGTTTAAGCAGTAAGAGCCGTATTCAGGTTAGATACATGATCAGAGACAATTCTATTCATGATATAGCCTGATTTCAGACCGCGGTTCTTAAATATGGTTTGGCAAGATTTAGGAAACACCGATGCCTGCTTTTCAGTCCAGCGAAAAGGGCCAGTTCTGTTTTCTGAATTTGACAGAAATTCAATCACCTTTTTGAGGAATTTCGACGAAAACATATTGAACACTTTTTGCTTTTGGCTCCAGTTAGGTCACTATTTTCACTAATTATAAATATGTCGATACTCACGGAAGTCACCGGTATTTTTGGCTCTTTGGATAATGTTTCTGGCAAAAAGAGCACTCAGTCCAGTTTAACATCCAGAAAGAGAGAGCAATGTTCAGCGTTCAGTGTAGCTGTGTCAATGATACTGAGCATAGCCATGTGAGCTCAATACCAATCTTCAATGGTACCGCGCGCAACAATATCCAGAATTAGAGTTTAAAAGCACTTACTGAAGTAATCTAACCTTTTTTGTAATCAGCAGCAACCTATATTTAGTTACTTCAGCGGTGAGTAAAGAGTACATTTTCCTTCTTTTTTAGAAAACGTACTGTTTATCAAAAAGAAAGTTAAGTGAGCAAACTGGTATTGAGAAACTTATGTATATGCTCCTTCTTTACATACTGCTCCCGTCCCTTTTGAAAATGCTTTTACAGAAGGAGCATATATGAATGACAGATAAATAATTACATGTATAGCCCCTTTTAGAAATGTTTTCATAATTCAGTTTAATTTTTCTTTCACTTCGAATTGACCTAAGTTTTTTGTTTGAAATAGGATGGGGTATAGTTGGTTTTGTTTCTTAAACTTATCCACTTCCCTGATCATTCTCGAGTGCGGCTATACTTTGCCACACATTTTCAAGGATGTAACTTAACAACATGCAAGTTTAGGCGCCCGAGTCTGACATATAGATATCATTTTTGGGATAATGTACTTGCACCCTGGTTGTTTTCATGTTGGCTTGATTTGTATTGTAGGATGCTAGACACCTTCGGTCAAAACTTTAGAGGAGAAAATAAAAAAAAACTCTAGAGGAGGCATGGAAGAACATGCGCTGATACAAATTGATATACAGTAAGCTTGACAAAGGCATTGACAGAAGTTTGATCATGTGATGTTTATATTAAATTGCTTTTTTCTTGCCACACCAACAACAATTAATTGGGGTCTCGCGGGCACGGCGTGCCGCCGCGCCTCTACCTACTAGTTCTTACATTAGCTGCCGAACATGACTACGTATAGTACGCTAGATTTTTCGTACGTGGCTGGTTGGAGACATTACGTTGGTGCACACTGACCATCTCCCAGCCTCTAAATATTCATGGAAGCCGAGTTAGATTTATTTTAATTACCATGAGGTGGACCCTGACCCTTATCCAGCCTGTCAAGTTTGTTGATTTATTTTTTGTTTAACCCGCCCTCAGTCCAGGAGTAATCTTCTGTAAGAGGAAAAAAATTGATTTTTTTTTTGTTCAGGTTGTACCAAAGAGCTAGCTATGGACAGGGGTGCGTGGAAGCTTGCTATCCATGTGCCAGAGCCATGAGTTGGTTGCGAGATCTTATGGGTTTCACCTCTAGCCTACCCCAACTTGTTTGGGACTAAAGGCTTTGTTGTTGTTGTTGTTTGTTGTTGTTGTTGCTTGTTTTTTTTGTAGCATAAACCAGTTGGGAATGTTCTATGTTTGGCGAGTAATCATGCAATTCTAGCTAGTCTCTATCAGTTTAATTTATTCCTCCGTGGATACTGTGAAGAAGATCCACACAATCATTTTTTCTTTGGGCTCTTATATATGGAAAATGTTGGGTTTGTTCACATTTAACCTATTTTCATATCATACAGAGCAATCCATTCAAATATGGTTAATTTCCTCTTCCTCAAATATCTGTACCACTATAACACTAGAATAAAGTGCTTTTGTTTAGTTCCATACTTCCATTTAACATTGATTCATCTATAATAAGCTTGGCAGGTTTGGCATTTTGCCTCACAATTATGTGTGTCTGATCAATTATGTGTTTCATTTTGATGACTCTTTGGTGTGAGACAATGTCTTAAAAAGTTACAAGACACATACTAGTTTAATATGATGACTCCCAGTATTGTGTCTGGCACAATTTGATAAAAAGACATGGTTTAGTGTGCATTGAAACAGTAGTTACAGAGTTTGACCGTTTATATTTTTTTCTATATATATTTTTCATTCATACCATGCATCCGGCATGTTATGGGTTCATGTGATTCCGATGAATTTGGTACATCCGAAATCCATCTGTGATGTCTTTGATTTCAACATTGTTTCCAGTTTTAGGTTAGCGAAGCTTGTTAACCGTTCAAGTGTTATATGTGCTTGTGTGTTGGTACACTTGTGAGAAAATATTCTGTTTGTCAGTAATCTGTTCAATCGGATGATGCTTAATGTACGAGGGATATACATTAACGTCTCTGTATCTATGGTGGGTACTAGTAATGTTGAATTGAAATTTCAGACTTTCTTTTTCTAGTAACCAGAAACAAAATTTAGGTTTTGGTGAGAAGAATAGTGAACCTAAAGGGTGCAGTACTATTAATTATTCTAAATATACTAAACCTAGCCAGGTTTCTTTTTTCTGCTTTTTTTGACTTTTTCCAATCAGTAAAAATCAGACCAATCAGAGGTCGACATGCTAAATACTGGGGGATTTGACTGTGTATGATTCCGGGTGGACCTAGCAGTTTTTGTGACGAGCAATTCCTGGTTGGCTACCTTCTCTCCTTTTAATACTCACCCTCCGTCCTGTGATTTTTCTTTAGCGAAGGGCGGTGCCGTTTCCAGCTTTGATTTGTTTTCAGGCGGCCGCCGCTTAGATCGCTGCTTCTCGTAGGTGCTGCGATGTGCGTGGTCGTCTATATAAGGCGTGCGATGTCCTCCTCCCCTTCTCACTTCCGTTCCCCACCCAGCCCCCGTACGCGCCACACCGCCGGTGGAGCTCACAAGCGCCGCCATGGAGCTCAACGGCATTGGATGCCCGTTCTGCAACATCTGCCTCCCCGAGCTCCTGCTAGTGGCTTCAACGCCCGCCGGCGCTTCTCCAGCTCCTCCCGCTGGTGTGGTGGGTCGTCATTCCAGGGAGAGGAAGAAGGCGCCTGCACGCCTCGCCTTCCGCTGGATCCCGAGGACTTGGCGGCGTGCAGCGTGGCTCGCACTCTACGGCCATGACGATGGCTGTCACAAGGTAAGCACACCACTACGGTGGGAGCACGAGGCCATGGCCCATGAAGGGGCTCAATATGTGCACGTGGCTCGCAGATTGACCGTGAACCATGTGCGTCCGAAGAGCTCACGCGTGGTCATGACGGTGCCCGGCCAGGCGGAGCTCGTGGCGCGGCGGCGACTGATGCATGCGCGTGGTGGCCCATGAGTTGCGTACCACGCCTCCTCACAGCCCTCCCCGTCCTAGAGCCGAGATTCCAGCTCTTCTCCCGCTGCCGTCCCTATTGGTGTATTCCCATCTCTTCTCCGCGTGACCCAGCTGATGGCATATGCAGCAACTATCGACGATGGCGTACGTAGGGCACTTCCGAGGCGCCAGCGGCGGAGGCTACCAACACGAGTCGTGGAGCGGCGGCGGGGCTGCCATCCTAGCCATCGGCGTTCTCTTTTGTTTCCCGACCATCGAGGAGGACTGCCATGACAACTGTGACTCCTCCTCATCGATGCTCTTCGATCTGAATATGGTGAACGCTAAGGCCGTCGACAACATGGGCAGAGCTGCGACACGCTCCTGCTCCACCTCGCCGGCTCATGCCTCTTGGCACCGGACCCATATCTAGAGACGATGGCGCATGCAGGAGAGCCGATGTCGTTGTTAGAAAGGGAAACGAGAGACAATCGAGAGAGTCTTGGAACAGATGTAAAAGTAAATCACTTGTTCACATTGATGATGGGTTACACATATATATATATAACCCCCGAAGGGGTGTCTCCGAAGGGACACGAGGCAACCGCCTCCTTTAGGAAAAGTAGGGATTAACAGGATTAATTAAATCCTAACACTCCCCCTAATTCATGCTTGTTAATGTAAATATCATCATCTTGAGAAGCTCCTCCAAAAACCCTGTGGGAAAAAATATGAGGAGATATGTGTTTCATATGTTGCTAAAACTCCTTCAAACCCAGTGGGAAAATAAGGAGAAAATGATGCAACATATAATGGTTATTGTCTCTTTTAACTCAATACGAGAAAACCCATAGAGTTTAGAGGACAATAAATATGTCGTATATACTTTCCTAAAAACCCCGATGGGGAAAACAGAATGTATGACATATGATCTCATGTTGATATTACCTCATTAAAACCCTTAATGAGAACCTGTAAAGTAAACTCATGAAGGGAAAAAGAGCATAATATGATGCATTGAACAGGAACAATTCAGGAAGATACTCCCCCTGATTTTTGCAAAAATTCGAAGCCGCCACATACCAAAACATAGAAATTGGTAGAGACCCATTGAACAAATCAATGCATGATTTGACTTGCAAGATATGCAATATAGTGATATTGCTTATTATGTAACTTGTTTGCATCCGGCAACACAAGAAACATTATCGTTGAGATAATGGTTGGTGAATGTAGCCATGAGGTCTGATTTGAAGACTCTTCATGAGAGGGCTACCACACCAAGTAGGAACACTAAATTTGTCTATGATCTGCTAGTGGGGATCTGATCCATGTAACCAATGATATTGGTGTTCAGATTTCTTCGAAACTGAAAAACCAGGACAAGATGTTTCATGCCTTGGAGATATCGAAAGATATTCTTGAGTACCAACCAATTGTCTTTGGTGGATCCAATGGCATTATGGAACGTTGAGTCCCAATATCTCATTTCCATCATCTCTTGGTCTAATAGATCTTTCTCTACGTCTAGAGAATGAACTACCATGAGAGTTATGGATAGATAAGATTTGTCCACAATGAATTTCTTCAATATATTTTGGATATAGACAACATAGTATACCATAATGCATGAATGAAGGTGCTCAAGTTGTAGTAACGAGCGGTATTTTGGTTTACCAAATCCTTCATTTTAAAGTCCGTCACTCAGATGATTACATGTGTCGTCATTGCAGACACACAACACATGGATAATCATCATTGTAGGAGTAATCCTTGTGTATAAGGATCTCACTACGTCGGTTGTACCATATGTACCGACAACAATAAGCAGTATGGTGGCTTACCGATTTTACACAATGTATGTTGCATTTTGTATTTCGATTCAGAATTGAGATTCCATCGGAAATCAATCATATATGTCTGAATCTAGTGATCCACATGGATATGTGATCGCTACATCTATCAACTGCAGAGATAGATGATTTTGAACTGCCAATGATATAAGTTTATCGGAATGAGATTCCACCTCTGGAGAATAGTTGGGTATCTGCGTGAACCCTTGTGCTACAATACTTGCTCTTTGTTTCACCACCTCGTTGTTCTTAATTCTTTTTCCAGAAGAAAACTAGTGTAGGTATTGCTTATGAATACCTTCCCATTATTGAGCAAGATCATTTCTACCTAGATTATACCCTTTGCTTGAGTTCAGTCTGAGTGTTGATCACACTTTGCCATGGCCATGGTCTTTGGATCTGAATCATTTGTAAGGTTTTGCAATCTAGTTGAGAAATGTATGTCGACAATTGTAGACTTCCGATTATATGATTCTCCATAATATATATATATATATATATATATATATATATATATATATATATATATATATAGTTGATGAAAATATCGTTACCGTAGTGACTTCTCGCGATTTCCCAATGCGATTGAGTCGGGTATTCGATATCCGGTCATTGTGTGCACTATGACCTGGGTTGGTGGAGGTTTCCGTCTCTTTGGGTGTATACTACCCATTAGGTGTCTCGCCAATGTGAAGTTGACTTGCATTTCTTGATTCACGTGCCTTGATATCCTTGCTTGCGTAGAAGCTGAATCTGATGTACTTACGCCATACATCGATCTCCCCTGTTGCTTTGAGCGAGGAGTGGAGTGGATTTTGTTGGTACCTCCACTCTTTCAAAGCGTACTTTTGCGAGGATTGTGTGACACCTTTATATCAAGTAAATGGATCTGGCAGATTATTTGCAATGTGTTGCAAATCTTCTGAACGCATGGTTCAGATCTTTGAGTATGTGGATTTGAGGCAAGAATGTGTTGAACATTCCACTAATTTCCTGGCATTCTTTATGGTACTTGAAATCTCCCCCTAATGCCTGGAAATGTTCCTCATTGAATTAGCATACTGGCCTTGAATAACTCCCCATGTGAGGGGCTTGAGGTATTGACGGAAATACAGTTATTCCTCACATAGATCCCAACTATATGTTGAGGGGCCAATGATGTATGCCGGGTGGTGATATCGGTATGCAACCGAATTACCGCAGATAGGAAATACTTGGTAGATATCCACATATCAAAGATAGAGGGGAATAATATTGTGCAGTTCTGTCATGAGCGTGTAAAACTGCATGACTCCAACGTAAAGTTGGCGAGTTGCAATTCCAAAGTAAAGATAATGCAATTAGCTTAACTCTTTGGATAGGATTCTACCAAACCATTTTGAGTCTAGACATTAGGATAAATTGCTAAACTTCAATCCGAGGGCCATAGAAAAAGGCACTCAAGGAGAATTCTGCAAATGCTATCCATTCGATTTGCTTGAAATCGATGTCAAGATAATGAGTCAATGGTTCCGTGTGAATAAAGCACACTTGAGACCATCATGTAGATGTGTCTTTGGAAAAACCATGGAGACCTGAATAGTCTAGTCAATGGTTGGGAAAAACCACTTACCTCGACTTGATGCATTCAAGGAGTCTGAGTGGTTCAGCGTAAACTTTAAGGTGCGCAATCCTTAAAATTAGCTTCGCTGTGTCATATGTAGTGCACACAAAATCCAAATATTGTTAGAATTTAACATCATAATAACCATAAACCAATGGAATTGCTGATAGTTTCGGTTTCAACCCAATGTCTCGATGACCAAGGCGAGTATGCCAAGTTTGTCATGTACAAGGCGCTCTGGAAAACTATCTCGTACACAACATGTGCTACGGGTTGCGTCATATGTGTAGTACAATCCAGATGATACACATAGAATGTGCTTGCCATATCCGTTGCATATGGTAAAGAGAAGTTATTCCTCTTTGTTGTCATCATAAGTTTCGCTATGGAAACTATTTTGACGGATACCTCCATAGTTTAGTAGGGTACGAGTGAAACCTGAGAAGCATAAAACATCCTGACGTTACTCGAGTACCCACAGGGATAGTAAATATGACTCGAGTTGAGTCAACAAATACCTCATCGCGTCTAGCGATTTTAAAATATCTCCTTTCTCTCAATGAGAGTGGAAACATTGAACTTCCCTAAGTATAGAGTTTGTGGTGCATATGTCCACAAGGCACATATCATTTTTCATCGGATTGACTCCCGTAGAAATCTATATATAGACATGAAGATTCTCAATATGAAAATCACTGTCAGATATATAGACATACAAATGTATTTGTACCAAAGTGCTGGTACAATATATTGTGATATACAATATATTGTGATATACAATATATGACGATGACAACAATACTTATGTTGTTGTTACAACATCATAAATGTACATTAATTATATTGACCACTCAGGAGATTGAAAGACTATTCATAGTCTCCAAACATGTCGGTTGAGGCATATTCAACCATCACATTCTCCATGCTCATAGGGTCCCGTCACAGCTGGTGATGTCGGATTGAAGGTTGAAGTAAGATTCAAATCTTTGCCCTTGAGGTTCATTGTATCCCGTGAATTGTCGATACGTAATAATCGATGCCGAGATCTGAATCTAATGCCTTATGATATATAAGACACCATTTTTCATTAGCGGAGTGATCCCTGACGGAAGGCATTATCCCACGGGACACAAGAGCGGTCATGATGTCCATGGCCCAGATAGGGCAAGGTGGCCATTGAGAGCGAATGCCTCAAATTCTATAGCCATATTTTACCGCTATGGGTAAACTAGAGATAATTAATTTACAACCAGTAAATTAAGGACCATCATGGTTGATGTTATAATGAACTTAGCAAAATCAATGGGTATTTCAAGAAGTTATTTTGAAACCATTAGCGTGAACCTCAAATTGCTAAATATGACACCTTGAAGATAATCTCCAAAATGGAGTAGATCTCGCAATACTAGAGAGTATAATCTGATGAAATCAGTAGATACTCACTCGTAATGTCTTATGTCATGATTTAGTAAAATGTGTGGGAGAGCATTTTGTAAAGCAATTATAATGTCAAAATGACAAAATATAGGATTTAACAGTAGTCATTGATAATCTGCGAAGACATTGGATCTATATG
Organism: Aegilops bicornis; assembly: GCA_021605145.1. Taxonomy (NCBI): domain Eukaryota; kingdom Viridiplantae; phylum Streptophyta; class Magnoliopsida; order Poales; family Poaceae; genus Aegilops; species Aegilops bicornis. Next base: position 629,243,962 of record CM038670.1, read on the forward strand.
ACTACCTTGTGATCCCAATACATCAATTTGAAGAAATCACTTTGAATTTTGCATTCTTATTTGCAAGAAATTAAAAATCTCAATTGCAAATAGACGTATTAATCTCGATATGTAGCGAACATGGAAATACATACATTCCGGAATACATCGTACTCAACAGAAATACACCACTATCGTAATGAATAATAATGATGTTGCAAACTTGATGCTCAAGTGTGAAACTTGAATTTTATCGACCTCAGATTAAACGAGATGATCTTGTATCAAGTTGCAAGATAATTCAGCGGGTGAATTAGTATTTTGCGAGAGAAAATTAATCTCAATCGCAAGGAGATTGTTTTGCGAGAAAAAAAATCTCAATCGCAAATCAATATTGTTGTGCGAGAAAACTTAATCTCAATCGCAAAACAGTGTCATTGTACTAACACAACATGTTAAATGGATTGCCAAAAAGCAAACACATTGAACATGTCAAGCATCAACAACCACACATTTCTGGAATTTTTAAACTCAGCAGAAAATGGGCTAAATGATGATCTGCATATGGCATAACGATAGATCAAGCTGCAATATCCCGAAACTTCCAGGAATTCGCCGTAAAACAATGACAGAGGCAAGTTTTGACCTATTTCGGAAATAGGTAAAGCCACAAGGCTGAAATGCAAAACTTGCGAAGAGATAAGATTCCTATCTCTTTACTCCCGAGCGCTTTCTACCAGGAGAAGTCCTGTAACCGCCCGCCGCTGTTTTGGCACACCGCCAGGCTGCATCGCCGGAGCGCCGTCGTCTCATTGTGGGAGCCACGCCGGCGGGCGCCGCTGTCTCCGTGGCGGAGGGCTACCGAGGGCCGTTGCCTCGGGCGCCGCCTGCACGGATGCAAGCCGAGGACTGCGGCGTCGCCTCAGTCTTCCGCGCCGCGTCGCGGTTGGGTGCCGCCTTCGCGGGCGCCGAGGCTGTCATCTACGGCGTGCGTAGTGGGAGAGCGTCTCGCCATGCGCGTGTGCGCTGGGCATCGCCGCGGTCACGCTTTAGGCGGCCTCGCGCCGAGGCCGCGCCGCCACATAATGGCTGGTGCGCCGGAGGCCGTTGCCGTTTCGTCGAGGTCCGCGCAGCGCCTCCGCGTTGAGAGGTCAAGGCCACGCAGTCGTGCCCCGGGTTAGAGGCCGGCGGACACCCCGACGCATCGCTGGACAGCCGTGTGTGTGCAAGGTGCATGGACACGGGCGCCGCTGGCGATGCTGATGAAAAGCGACGGTAGTTGTCGCTTGATCCGGTGCAGTGCAGGAAGAATTGAAGAACGCATGGTACCTTTTTCCTTTTTGCATCAATGAATCGATGGGAATCCATTGGCGTTCGTTGTTGAGGCCTTCAATTCTTGAATCGATGGAGATCCACAGCCTCTGTTCTTTCTTATTCTGCCCTCACTGCCGTGCAGGACAGAGCCGCCGCTCCAAGTGTTGGCCGTTGGTCGCTCATGTGGACGCGCTGCCGGGAGCCCGCGGTCGCGCGTGGGTGTCGCCTTCCGCCGGGAACACTGCGTTGCCGCGAAATAGCCGTCGAGGTGTGCGCGGCGCCATGCGCTGCCTTTGCTAGCGCTGGAGCGCTGGCTTCGCCACGCCAGGCGAGAGGGCATCGCGGCCTTCTTGGCGCTCGCTGCCGGCAGTTTGGCCATGAAATCGCTCCGCCAGAGATCGTGCTGATAACGTGTTAGAAAGGGAAACGAGAGACAATCGAGAGAGTCTTGAAACAGATGTAAAAGTAAATCCATTGTTCACATTGATGATGGGTTACACATATATATATAACCCCCGAAGGGGTGTCTCCGAAGAGACACGAGGCAACCGCCTCTTTTAGAAAAAGTAGGGATTAACAGGATTAATTAAATTCTAACAGTCGTGTCCGTCCGGGATGCCGAACTCCGGCCGCGGTGGCGCGCCGTCCTCGCCTTCGTGAGACCATGAGGTGGTGTTCTCCACCTAACACCCAGCCCGCATGCATCTCGAGCTCGCAGCCGTCGCGTCGACCTTGCGCCTATTTTCGGCACCCTGCTGTTTCCGGCCCGTGAGGTCGCCGTGGGGATCTGTTGCCTCCAGTATATCAGCGCGGAAACCCTCACAAACAGTTCTTCAGCTTCCTGTCGATTCGCCTCCACTTGAACTGCACGACGGTGAGCGCACAACTGTCCTCTCCTCGCTCTCTTGTCGTGCGCCCTGCTGCCGCGCATTCGCTGTGTGCGGCGTGCTTCTTGCTTGCGCGGCGGGCTGTTGCGTCGCGTGCGTGCAGGGCTTACGTGATGCTGCTGCATGTGTGATGTGTGGGCTTGATGCATGCGTGTAGTAGCTAGGTGATGGTCCCACACTGGATCCCTATACGGATGGTGTAGATACACTATTTCTTAGTAACTCGAGTACATAGCTCTTTGTTTCTTATCAGAAGTAAACTCATGATGGCTCCTGAATATTAGGTGCCATATTGTATTTTTATACAAGTCACCGGATGTTGCTTTATTTAATTATTTCATTGTTGAACGCACTAGGGAAACACTAGGTTTGTATTATCCAATCTAAACCAGTTCTGATAATCTCTAATTTATATTCTACTGCCTGGTGGTATGGGTCATTAAATTCCCTATCTTGAAATAGCAGTTGTAGGTTAAGGAGGCTGTAAAAATGAAGAGTTGATAGAAAGCACCATTTAATGTTATGTCATTCTCTTTTTTTTATGAACCAGGTATTGATGATCATTTAGAAGATGGGGAGCTTACACGGGCTCTGCAAGAAAGTTTGAAAAATGAACATCCTCTTTGTCAGAATGTTCTGTTGGGAGGGGTGTTCTCATATGTCACTCCATCAGTTCAATGACATTTGGTTGCAACTATTTTCCTTTTTTTTTCCAACAAATAACTTAAGAGTAGAAAAAACCAGATTTTGCCTAACCTTTCAGGCATGATTATTGTCAATATAGTTTTATTTCGATGTAAGAGTTTGTAAATGATGTCATTGTCACTTCTAAAACCTTTATGGATGTTCATCACCGTTCTGCATCATTATTTTGTGTCTCTTTTGAAACAAGGCAAGCTTCTGCTCATTCACCTAATTATTGACGCTTGACACACATTTTCTAACTTGGCATTGATGGTCATATGTTATTTGTCCAGCAATAATTTCGAACCTATCCAGTAAAGGATCCATTATCTCCGGTGTTTGCATATTTGAAATTTCCAGATTTTATTGGATGCAGATCTCTGGAAGCGTAGGATTTGTAGCGAATTTCCCAAATTCTATATTTCCTAGGATGCCTTTTCCTCGCAGCCCTTTGAGGAGGATATTTTTCCGGAGAATCATAAGGCAGAAAAGGTGACAATGATTTGTGTAGTTAACCGCCTAATGAAACTATTTCATGCCGAAACGAGTTCCTAATGTATGCAAATTTCTTACTCTCTCATGGATGTTAATATTCTTAGGAACATATAATATGCTCTTTGTGTACACTTCTGCACAATATGGGAGTGATCTTTCATGTTGTAGCACTCACAAGATCTTGTTAGCCACCAGTTTGTTAAGGTTTTTAGTCTGTTATTCTTATCGGTTTCTGTTGTACATCCCTCTACTCTCATGTACATGTATGTCATTTAGATCTGGGCAATATTTTTCATCATGCAAGCTTCACATCTTCATTCCTCATCACGTGGAACTCCCACGATTGTTGTCAATCCATGTTTTGACAAAAGATACCGTTCTGCACACTTCACAAGCAGCGTGTAGCTTACCTTATTTAAACTCATCGACCTCCTACTAAATGCACAAGGCTGCAATGACATCAATAAATAAACTTGACATGTTCTCGAATTCCTGACTTATATACTGCCCAAGGTGATGCAATGTAACCCAATAAAGGTTTGATTGTATCACCTGTACCCAAATGAAATATTTGATTGTGTCATATGTGCTCGCAACACCCAGCTACCAATGATCCTACAATCAATATATGGCCATACACCAGCACACAACCAAGTTTAATAATTCGGTCAAGTTATTTACTACATTATCACGGAGGGAAAACCAGAACACTGTAGAACATCTCACTACTAGGAAAAGGCCTACTAATGGCGCACCGGTTTTGCCTACTAATGGCGCACTACCGGTGCGCCATTAGTAGCACGCCATTAGAATTTTTTACTAATGGCGCACCACTGGTGCGCCATTAGTATCTGGTATTCTAAGGGCGCACTTGGCAGTGCGCCATTAGTATGTAACTCCATGCGCCATTAGTATGCCTCCCGGGGGGCCATATGTAACCATGTGCTTTGTCACACTAATGGCGCACTCTGCCTTGATGCGCCATTAGTATGAATATTTGATTTTTTGCTTTTCTGATTTTTGCACAGGTTACAAAATATATTATTGGACAGAATATAGACAGCAAGACACAGCAACATCAGATTCATCGAATACAATAGAAGATTAGTCTCCGAATACAATTCATCATATTAGTCTCCGAATTCAAAAGACCGAACAAAGATAAAACATTACAAGTCTCAAGACCGCGAGTATCGAGTTTGTCTTCACATTACAAGTCGATATCGATCATCTAAACTACCATCATCGATGCAAGGCCGCCATCATCAGTGGTGGCATCCTCGGCGGCACCATCAGTGGTGTCATCCCCGACGCCACTAGGGGTTGTGTAATCAGGATCGTGTCTTCCGCGGTGTCCTCATAGCGGTGAGGTTGTTCCTCCATCTTCTGGGACAGCTCCCAGAATTGCTTGCCACCAGAACCGCCGGCCTCATCGTTGTGGGCCATGTTTCGCTCTAAATAGGAAAAAAGTTTGGTCAAAAAGTTGGTTATTGTCAAGGAACAAGATCATGGTCTCATCATTTAGGGTTTGTCGACAACGAGGCACCCTAAAAGCCTAAGATTTCATCGTTTGTCGACGCCGAGGCACCCTAAAAGCCTAAGCGTACATCATTTAGGTTCTCATCGACACCGAGGCATCCGGGGCAGCCAAGTTAAGTTTTCATCATTTAGGGTTTATCGATGCCGAGGCACCCTAGGTTGGGCCTAATCACTTGGCACTAATCACTTGGCTCTATTGCCACCTATGTTGGGTTTATCATCTAGGGTTTATCGATACTAAGGAGAATTCTAAGTTGGGCCTAATCACTTGGCTCTATTGCCACCTATGGTTTAATGCAGCAAGAATGGCGGGGCAGTTGATCCTACTTAACTAAGTACTAAGATACCCCAGCCCATGCATTAGTCGCAAGTACCCCATATGTCCTATTTTTAGCAAAGTCATGCTAAAATTCACGGAAAATTTCAGCATGACCTTTGCTGAAAATAGGACATATGGAGTACCCGAATTTGCCGGAACAGAAGTTAATCAACATTCCGACAAACTCAAGGGCCTCTCGGGTACCTGCAAATTCATCACGACACGATGGTCGGAGACATGACCTTTGCAAAATGGTCGGAGACACGATGGTCTTTCTCAATGTGATCAATTGATGGATCAACACATAAAACATGTCCAATAAGTATGATTTATAGAGTCAACATCAGTATGAATATATATAAAGTTTTTCTTCATCACCAAAGGCCCATGCAAGTAATCGCATCCAGCAACTATTTCGCTACTCAGAACTAACTACACTCTGTATTTATAGATTCATTTCAGATGAGATCAGATTGAACTCCAAGCTGTAGCTGCATTTGAGGGATCCATGAGCCATCATGCCAGCCAGCCAGAAATAAACTTTACTTTCCAAAGGAAATAAAAATACAATGCATACATACATACTTAAGCGGTAGATAGATAGATAGATAGATGAGCATGTTCAGTTTACAAGAATGAATATAAACAAGCAAAGAATGCATGCAAGTTTAAAGTAAAAGCGTTTGAGTTAATGCAAGTACTCCTCTTGCTCTCTACTTTCTCTCTTCTCTTCTTGATTAATTAACTGAATTTTACCGATGTTGTTGTTAACTGAATTTTAATCAGCTGCTGAAGAACACCTTCAGTTTAAATCGAGATATAGGTGTAGTTTTCAGTCTCTGTCGGTTTCATCGAGAAGTTTGCTTTTAGTTTCAAATAATCCGACCAATGGATGGCACGAACAAGGTTTCTCCGCGGCCCAGACCCCACCATGGGATGGCACCAACTAGACGGTCAATGCTGCAACGCGGGTGACGCGCGGGGAGCGCTGGGATGGCAGTGCTCACGACCCGAAGTGGCCTAGTTTCTCGTTTCTCGTTAGCTGTGTAATCGCTGAACAAGAAGAGAAATAGAGAGCGAAAAAGCTGCGAAGTTGAGCAGCGGGACAAAGGCGGGACGTTTGAGTTTTCGAGGCAACTCCCCGTCTCCCCTCCGGAGTTTTCGAGGGCCCACGTCTCCCCTCAAAGGGCGGGGCGTTTGAGTTTTCGAGGCAACTCCCCACGTCTCCCTCCACCGGCAACTCCCCACGGCACGCAGAGGGGTTTTCTTCCCACGCCCGTAACTCCCTCCTATTCCATTGCCGCTCCATCTTCCTCCCTCGCCTCCCTCCTCATTCCATTGCCGCTCCATCTTCCTCCTCTACCTCCCTCTGCCTCCGGCATCAAGCAACTCCCCTCCGCCTCCACCATCGCTGGCCGAGGGCAATGGCGGAGGAATCGTGGAGCAACTCCTCCGTCTGCCAAGAGAATGGCGGAGGCATCGTGAGCAACTCCTCCGTCTCGCCAAGCATCACCGTGGTGAGGCATCCGCAAGGAGCCAGTGGTCGACGACGACGTTCGGTCCCGTGCGTAAGCGGGACTACACCGTGCCGCTCAAGGTTGATATCCACTGAAGGAGCCGCGGATGTCGTATGCACCAGCAATCCGCATTTAAGCCGACAAGATGATCCGCAAGATGAGGAGGAGGCTCGGCGGCATGCTTTCTCGAATATCGGCGTTGATGTCGAGTATACCAGGAAGACAAACCTCCGCAAATTGCTGCGATTATGCGTGGAGGATCTCGTCTGGTATACCACATCACCGCTGACAACCAAATGGTAAAAACATCCAGTTCTGAAGTAGTTTTTTGGTGATCATACATAATGTTGTCTACAAGTTTTTGTGATCATTTAGTAGCTGTTATGAATGTTGTCTTGTAATGCAAAAGATTGCAAAAAAAATACATCATTGAGATGTTATGCTTGCTGTTTTGATCATACGAATGTTGTCTTGTAGTTGTTGTGATCATTTAGTAGTTGTTGTGATCATCTTGTTTTAACTGAATTTTGGTCGAATCAAGATGCTATTTTAACTGAATTTTGCTTCAACTGAACCCATTTTAATTCTCTAGTTTCAAGTTTTTGAAGTAGATGAATTTGAATGCTAAAGATTATTTTGAATGTTGTCTTGTAATGCAAAGATTGCAAAAAAATACATCATTGAGATGTTATGCTTGCTGTTTTGATCATACTGAATGTTGTCTTGTAGTTGTTGTGATCATTTAGTAGTTGTTGTGATCATACTGTTTTAACTGAATTTTGGTCGAATCAAGATGCTATTTTAACTGAATTTTGCTTCAACTGAACCCATTTTAATTCTGTAGTTTCTGAAGTTTTTGAAGTAGATGAATTTGAATGCTAAAGATTATTTTGATGCAGGCCCAAGGAACTCCACCCGCTCCTGCAGGAGAAGAAGCTGTACACCTTTGTTGGCTTCTGCATTGGAGGCGACAAGGAGAAGCTGAAGTTGTCTGGTTTGGAGATCAACCCCAACAAGTACGTCGACTTGCAGCGCAAATGGAGAGTTCCAAACAATGGAAAGAAGTGGCAGTCTTAGGCTGAGTTTGCAGCCAGCCTCATCCACCCATCCTACTCAAAAATGAAGCAGAAGATCGACAGAATTCGGACCACCTACTATGGGAGGACAGCCCATCGCCAAACAAGCTCATCGAAAGTACGCCATGAAAGATGCGTCGTCACCTACGAGGCATGGAAGGACATCGAAATCACCAAAGAAGGTTTCGAGCTCGCAAGAGGCGGAGGATCATTGGGATGACCCCTACCATCGGGGATATTGAGTTGTTTGTGGTATTGGGATGACCCCTACTATCGTGTCTCGGTTTGTAGTTATGTGGTTGAACAAGTTTGCTTTTGTTATGTTGAACAAGTTTGCTTTTTTTATGTTGAACAAGTTTGCTTTTGTAATGATGAACAAGTTTGCTTTGGTTGTCATTGACATCATCTCATCGGCGAGCATGGTTTAGTTTTACCTTTATCTATTTATTATTTAGGCAGAGCTATTCGTGCATGGAAGATATAATCATCCTTATGGTGAGGATCGCAATGTTTTTAGCTTCCAAGTTTCTAATGACCCATGATCTTTCCAGCCACATAACTTAACCGCAAACATTTCCCCAGAATTGTAGTTACACATTCCAACCAATACCTGCAGGTTGTAATTTCATACTGAATGACCATCAATGACTAAGTGAAGCAAATAATTGCTATGCAAATAATTGCTATAATCATCCTTGTAGTTACACATTCTCCTCTTGCTCTCTACTTTCTCTCTTCTCTTCTTTAGTTAATTAACTAAATTTTACTGATGTTGTTGTTAACTGAATTTTACTAGTTAAACACATTATAACTTGAGTGTAACTCAGGACAAGTTAAACTTAAGCTAGAAGATACAAGTTGAACACACACCGTGCAGTTTTTATAATATTATCGTAAAATATCTTGATGTAACTCAGACAAGAAAATCTCCACCGAGAATAGGACTAGCATTTAAGAGTAATTTCCTCCAATCAAACAAAGTTCAAACAAAAAGCTGACAACAGTCTTTTTGATTAAGAGCCAAGTCACAACACTCTTTGAAGTTCAAACAAAAACTGACAACACTTGTTTGATCTGTCTTCTCCAAGAAAGAGCCAAGTCAGTCTCACCCAACTAGGGAAACATCAGTTAGACCACTAGCAATTGGGAATACACAACTGGGGCTAGGTTTGTGCTCAGCTAGGCAGTAAAACAGAGCATATAGAGGCATTGCCTTCCTCTGCTGCAAGTGGGGATGTGAGCAGGATTATCACAATTAGATCACTAATTTGCTGGAATCTTATTTACAATTTTCTTCAAACTAGTTACCACTCACTAGTACAATGTTTTCTAAACTGGTTGCCATCATCTCCCTTTTTATCATTTTGGTTATGTGAAATTAGTTGTAGTGAGTGGCCAAGCAACCACTAGCAATTTGTGCATAACAATTCCGGTAGTTTTACCTGTAAGCCCCCTCTTCGGCAACCTAGTAAAAAATTATACTACACAGAAGCATCTGTTTCCATATCTACGTATAAAGGTTTAGCATTTGGCTGAATTGACTAAACGAGAAATGGGAAAAACTAACAACTCAAACAGCAAATGTCATATATACGTTGGAAATTGCAAAGTGATAAGCGATCGGTGTGTTCCATTTGTCGCTGGTATTTACAAACTAATTCTCTTCGTTTTCTTGGGGAAAAGTTGCTCTTTGCTTAACTACTAGCAAAATCATTGTGCATTGTTTTTTGTAATATTGTATCGCTTGTTTAAATGCTTGTGCCATCATGGCCCTAACTATACCCCGAATCGATGCCACCTTGCTGCTCGGGCGCCATCGTTGGATTGAAATACTACAGCCGAATCAACAGGATTATCGCTGATTTGCTGGACAAACAGAGTGTTTGCGAGAAGGAAGAGGGGAGAGGAGGCGGAGCTCACTGGGAGGCGCAAGGAGGCCCTCATGACAGCTTAGTAGCAACAGAGGTGGCGAAGTTGAGGAAGACAACATGCGACCGAGGAAGAAGAGGTGGAGGGGGTGGAGGGTCGAGCGCCGTCGCGCCACTCGGGTTCCGCGGCTCACGCCCGGTGTTGAAGCAGATTCTGCCCGCCTTGCCTGTAGCCTCGCACGGTGGAGCTCGAGGCTGGGAAGGCGAGGAGGGTGGGTGGGTGCGGTGAAGGCGAGGAGGGTGGATTGGGAGCGGACGACGATGGGGGGCAGGGGGGGCTGGACTGGGGCGGCGACGGAGATAGAGGCGCGGCGGGCCGGCGTGGGTCGGGCAGCGCGGGTGGATCTGATGGCGAGGAGAGAGGGTCGAAGGGGATCTGGCGAGAGTGAGGAGGATAGCTAGGGAGGGTTCTAATGGCGCACCTTCCAACAGGCGCCATAAGTATGACTATTCTAATGGCGCACCAACCCTCGGTGCGCCATTAGAATTTTGTTTTAATCTAGCCCACTAACCATATCTACAACCTAACCCTATCTACAATGTAACCCACCCACTAGCCCGACCGGTCAAGACGCTTGACACACACGAGGAGGTCCTGGGTTCGATTCCCAGGCTCCCCAATATTTTTTTATGCATTTTAAATGTTGTTTTTTATATTTATTTGTGTTTAAATATGTTCAAACTTGTTTAAATCATAACAGTAATATTTTTTTATAAAAACAGTAATATTTTTTTAAAAAAATATGTTTAATTTTTTTACTTGAAAATATCACCGGCGGCGGCGGTGGAGCGGGGAGGTGCAGGATCGAGATCGAGATGGAGGGGGAATCGAGATCGAGATGGAGAGGATCGAGATCAAGTGTCCTCATGAATTCAAAAGGTGCCCATGAAATTTAAAAATATTCATGATATCAAAAGTGCCCATGAAATACAATCGAGAAATGAAGACTACGATTTAAATACAATCGATCTTAGCTAGCTATCTGCTCACAATCTCCTTGCCCTTCTTTTTCGCAAATGGAGTTCTTCTGTGGAACGGACGTCCTTTAGGTAGGGTGGTCCTGCTTCTTCTTGTGGTGTGTGCTGCTACTTCATCGTCGTCGTCATGTTCGATCTTCGGGTCGCCGTACTTGTCCAAGTCTTGCTCATTGGCTACTCCATCCATTTCGATGATCTTCCTTTTGCCTCTCCTCACGACAACACGACTGGGCTTTGGCGAGTCGGTAATGAAGAAGCATTGGTCCACTTGGGAAGCCAGTACCCATGGCTCATTTTTCGCGGTGACATTTGCGCCCGCGGTCTTGGATTTGGCTTCGGGTATAAACACGACTGGGCTTTGACATAGTGCGCCATTAGTAGGTTTGCAAAAAGTAAAAAATTATATATACTAATGGCGCCTTTGTCTTGGTCGTGCGCCATTACTAGTTCTAACTAGTAATGGCGCACTTTGCCATCCCTCGCCATTAGTTTGTATGAAAAAATGGGAAAAAATCAATAGTAGTGGCGCACCGTGAGCACGGTGCGTCATTAGTGTCTTCCACACTAATGGCGCACGAGCAACCGGTGCGCCATTAGTATATAGTAGTGGCGCACTACTTACTTGGTGCGCCATTAAAATCAGTCCTATCTATAGTCTTTTTACTAGTAGTGTCTACTCTATCGCCATAAGAAATAAAATCTTCTTTTTTTCTTTATGTATTATACATATACTAAACCTGGCCAGGTTTAGTTTTTCTGATTTTTGACTTTTTCTATCAGTGAAAAACCGCCCAATAGAAGGCTGCCATGTTTTTTACTTGGGGACCTGGCCGTGTACGCGGTTAGTGGATCTAGCTATTTTGACTAGATCCTAGACATTCTTCCTGTCTAGCACGTGGGCTGCATGTTTCCCATTTGATCTTTTCCTCTTTGGATCCAGTCTTGCATGTGATGGCTCTGTGCTGTCTTCATCTTCTGCTGTGCTTAAAACAATTGATTTGCATGTCGTCTGGTCAAGATTAGTGCGTGTCGTCCGCTTCCGGGATTGATTGTGTACATGCCGTATCCATTTGTCTTGACCTATGTGGAGATTGCTAAGTTGCTCATTGGCTACACTTTTCATTAGTTGACTGACACATGAAAGTTGTCTGGAACTTTCAGACGGTGCCGACCAAACAGTATGTTCTGGATGCTGCTTTCTCGGCTGTTCTGATCTTTTCTTGCCGCTTTATATTTTGTTTTTCTTATTCAGAAATTTATATATACAGTAGAGTGGCACGCCTCTTTCCCACACCCTCACTACGATCGTGGAGTTGTCACCCATCGCCTCCGCCACGCTTGAGTGGGCACGTAAACACCCTCACCGCACTCTCATTGTGCCTCCTGCTCCGTCGCCGCAGCTCTGCCCGGCGGCGTGGCTCTATCTTGCTGGGTGCGGTGACCGCGGGTTACAGACGGAACTTGCGTTGCGGTGATGGGATACGCCCGGATGCCGACTGGTCGGCGACGACAAGACCGGTTGGGCGGTGGGGAGGCCGCCGCTGCCTACAAAGCTTCGTCGGCCCCATCTCACGAGTTGATGAGGACATGGACGACGTGGATCCATGGAGGTGAGCAAGGTTATCGGGTTTTCTCCGAGCGCCGCACCGACAATGGGCGGCTGAATTGCGGCGGCCGGCAGCGGGCGTGATCGCAAGACAACGCAGTCCACGACGGACCCACAATATCTGAATCTTTTGTCCAACCTAAGCGCCATTGCTCCTGCATGGACCGCGCCGCCGAGGAGCCGTGTGCCATAGAGGACCGCGTCGGTATTCGATGATGAGCTCTCTCGACTCCAAGAAGTAGTGGGAGAAGACGTTCTTGGACTGTTTACGCCGTGTCGGCGGCTCGGCGTTGAGGGCGAGGTGCTGTGTTCTTGACCTCGAGCTCGCCCAACCCGCTGGCGCATGGGACCCATCCAACCCGGCTCTAGCTCACGGCCGTCGTGCCCACCTCTTTCACGCCAGGATGCCGGCTCTCCGTCGAAGATGACGCGAGGAGGCGCTCCAGCTCCCTGTCGCCCCGCGTCCATCTGAACCGCAGAGGCGGCGCTTTCGCGCCGTGGCGGCTGCCTCACTCTCTTAGCCGTGCGCCCTACCGCCCCCGTGCGCTGCGTGGCGTGGGTTGCGGCTCGTGTGCTGCTGCTGTATCGTCCGTGATGCGCCAGGTGCTAGGTTTGGATGTCGCAGTATACCTTTGCAGTCTGTTGGGTGAGTTTTGCGTGCGTGTCTGGTGTAGGTCTTGTTGTTCCTTCTTTCTCCGGCCGTTCGAGTCATTGCCGCGCCCCTCCCTGGTAGCTGTGGCGTCGCCATCAAGTTTGCTTAGCGTCGTAATCCCCATCTACCGATGCTGGAAACCTGAAGTTATCTGCAAGAAGTTCGATTCAGAATCGTACATGGAAATGTTGACAATTCAGAATGTTGAGAACAAAGCAAAGAGAGAAACAAGAGAAGGAGCGACCAGGATACAAGATTTGTGCTAGCACTCGATCATATGGTCTACAATCTTGCTTACTAAATGTTCAGATTATTGTAACGTTTGCACCAAAAGGTCTTAACTATGTTAACCATATGCGATATAAGTTTCATATATTAACAATTAAGTTCTTAAAACTCTATGAAACAATCCCCTATGCCAACACGTAATTACAACCGTTAAGACTTGCAAGTGATCTTACTAGGCTACACCTAGCTGATTTAGGCGCTACCTTTTGCATGCCATTCTTTGATAATTTTTCATTTGTTGGTGGATGGTATTCTCGTGTACATGGTGAAATTTTGTTGCTGCCGAGTTTCTGTTCTATGGACTTCTGAAAAAAATTACCTTCCATGCTAGATTGACGTGTGCATTACTGCGGGATTTGGCTGTGGAACTTTTTGGTAAATTGCTACCTCGAACCCGATGCTTCTCGGGCAATTGTGTTTTCATAGATACCAGGTCTCATGCGGTTTGTTCTCGGCATCGGCCGGGATTGTGGGGGATCCGATCATGAATTGGCGCTGCCGCGCGTGTCACACTTATGCCTCGGAGAGCGTGCCTAAAAGCGCAGTCCGGATGTGCTGACGTGTCGGAGGTTCTTGAGCCGCTGCTCGGGCTCGACAACGACATCGCACTTTCAGATTACTTAATTTAGTCATATTTAGCTGTCTTTGTTTGCTACACATTCCCGATTACTTTGCTCATTCACCTTTATAGTTGGGTAAGTGAAGGCAAGCCTTAAAAAACAAAAGAGAGGCTTAACGAAGTTGATGCCCGCTTGAAAACCAGCCAGATGTTATTCTTTGAATCGCAAATCCCATAAAATGTTCTGTATCATATGTCAATATTTTTTGTTTTGAAGGACTTAAATTCAATTTGGCTTCCTCATTTATAAATGCAAATACAACCTGCTGTGAGTATCTTTCTATGCAGGAAGATAACTTGAAACAGTAAGTTTGGCAGTTGGCCTAAAAATACAAGGCTACACTCACTAGTAACTCCATGGGGACATGGTGCAGCCTCTGTATTGATAGGCCTCCCATGTGAAAAGGACAGCTACAGAGAATCATCTATCACATTTGAAGGAGAACCAGCTAGCACAAAAGATGAAGCGAAGAGTAAGCAGCTCAGGTGGCCTTGGAATGTATCTGTGCAGATTACAATATTTCTATCAACGACCACAACTGCTATGCCCTAGAGGTCATGAAGGAGAGATTATTTACATCAAGAGAGAAAGCACAAACAAAACAGTGGCAGTTTAACATGACCCGTCGACAGATAGCTACACAACAAAACAAGTTTACAAGGCAAACAATGATTCTAGCAAAAGTATGCAACAATGTCTCTGGTACATTACCACTTCACATGTACCCTTACCGTCTCCACATCGAGGATCCTATCACTACATATACAGGGGCATATCCACCTGTCGGGTATGTCCAAGAATTTGCAAATGCTATCTATTACTTTATTATCGGCACTAAACCTGCAGGAGGATATACCAGGATGATCTAATCTATCGAAGATTATTTGCAACTTCTTATCATATTGTGTTAGTACCAATGTATACAGTTTGCTGCGTAGAGTGAGCTGCATATGTTTTCAATAAATAGTTCTCCTTAGAGGTGTTTCAATGTTAACCTTGTATCCATGCATTTGCATGGCTATAATAAATTTAGTTACTTGCCATCTTCAACCTTTTATGTATTATTCTCACTCTCTTTAATTAAAAGTGAGTGATTATTCATCATCTATTGCTTAAAAGTCACGATTAATGGACAAGCGCGGCGTGCCGCCGCGCGGGTTTAGCTAGTAGGATGCTATGTTGGTTACAGCTCATGGATAGTAACGTTTCAGTGGCTGGAGAGCTTACTGAACAGATGAAGTTGACGTAAAATCTCTGGTCACCTGCAAATTTAGCTCCTTGAAGATCAAGTTCGGCAGTAGTCAGTTTCAAGTTTGGTAGTATTCAGTTTTGTAATACAGTAGTGATTTCTGATTTTTTTTCATGCCGCTGGTTACTTAGTGCTAAGTAGCACTCAATTGTGTTCAAACGAATTTTATTTGTAATTGTGAGGATGGTTTTTATTATGTGAGATATTTAGCAGAACCACTACACATAATCTATTTATTAGACCACTTTGTTGTTCCGCTGTTAACAAAATATTCATAGCGCACAGAATGAATTGCATGTATTTCTTATTGTTACCAAAAATGCACTCCACAGAATGGTGATAATGGCCTGTGTTTTCCCTTACAGATTATGGTTCTGAGCGTGGGCATACAGCGTGGAAGAAGGAGCCAGTCACCGCTCTTACAGCTTGCATGCGAGTAAATTACTCCCTGTAGACGAGGAACCAGTCTGGCGCATCTTGACGTAATTTTACGGCCACACGAGTAATCTTACAGTAGCTGGGCGTTCTTGATTTTTAGATATAAGGCTGCGTTCCTTATTTCATGTATTTTTTGTTAGTTCTTTTACTATCTCTATTGGACTGAGTACACCAGGTCTCTAGCAAAAGTGAAATATAGAAATGATTTAAGTAACACAGGCCATTATCACCATTCTGTGGAGTGCATTTTTGGTAACAATAAGAAATACACGCAATTCATTCTGTGCGCTATGAATATTTTGTTAACAGCGGAACAACAAAGTGGTCTAATAAATAGATTCTGTGTAGTGGTTCTGCTAAATATCTCACATAATAAAAACCATCCTCACAATTACAAATAAAATTCGTTTGAACACAATTGAGTGCTACTTAGCACTAAGTAACCAGCGGCCTGAAAAAAATCAGAAATCACTACTGTATTACAAAACTGAATACTACCAAACTTGAAACTGACTACTACCGAACTTGATCTTCAAGGAGCTAAATTTGCAGGTGACCAGAGATTTTACGTCAACTTCATCTGTTCAGTAAGCTCTCCAGCCACTGAAACGTTACTATCCATGAGCTGTAACCAACATAGCATCCAACTAGCTAAACCCGGGCGGCGGCACGCCGCGCTTGTCGATTAATCGTGACTTTTTAAGCAATAGATGATGAATAATCACTCACTTTTAATTAAAAAAAGTGAGAATAATACATAAAAAGGTTGAAGATGGCAAGTAACTAAATTTATTATAGCCATGCAAATGCATGGATACAAGGTTAACATTGAAACACCTCTAAGGAGAACTATTTATTGAAAACATATGCAGCTCACTCTACGCAACAAACTGTATACATTGGTACTAACACAATATGATAAGAAGTTGCAAATAATCTTCGATAGATTAGATCATCCTGGTATATCCTCCTGCAGGTTTAGTGCCGATAATAAAGTAATAGATAGCATTTGCAAATTCTGACATACCCGATGTGTGGATATGCCCTGTATATGTAGTGATAGGATCCTCGATGTGGAGACGGTAAGGGTACATGTGAAGTGGTAATGTACCGTAGACATTGTTGCATACTTTTGCTAGAATCATTGTTTGCCTTGTAAACTTGTTTTGTTGTGTAGCTATCCGTCGACGGGTCATGTTAAACTGCCACTGCTTTTGTTTGTGCTTTCTCTTGATGTAAATAATCTCTCCTTCATGACCTCTAGGGCATAGCAGTTGTGGTCGTTGATAGAAATATTGTAATCTGCACACATACATTCCAAGGCCACCTGAGCTGCTTACTCTTCGTCTTCTTCTTTTGTGCTAGCTGGTTCTCCTTCAAATGTGATAGATGATTCTCTGTAGCTGTCCTTTTCACATGGGAGGCCTATCAATACAGAGGCTGCACCATGTCCCCATGGAGATACTAGTGAGTGTAGCCTTGTATTTTTAGGCCAACTGCCAAACTTACTGTTTCAAGTTATCTTCCTGCATAGAAAGATACTCACAGCAGGCTGTATTTGCATTTATAAATGAGGAAGCCAAATTGAATTTAAGTCCTTCAAAACAAAAAATATTGACATATGATACAGAACATTTTATGGGATTTATGATTCAAAGAATAACATCTGGTTGGTTTTCAAGCGGGCATCAACTTCGTTAAGCCTCTCTTTTGTTTTTTAAGGCTTGCCTTCACTTACCCAACTATAAAGGTGAATGAGCAAAGTAATCGGGAATGTGTAGCAAACAAAGAAAGCTAAATATGACTAAATTAAGTAATCTGAAAGTGCGCATGTCGTTGTCGAGCCCGAGCAGCGGCTCAAGAACCTCCGGCACGTCGCACATCCGGGACTGCGCTTTAGGCACGCTCTCCAGGCATAAGTGTGACACGGCCGCGGCAGCGCGCCAATTCCGCAGTCGGATCCCCCCCCCCCAATCCCGGCCGATGCCGAGAAGAAACCGCATGAGACCTGGTATCTATGAAAACACAATTGCCCGAGAAGCATCGGGTTCGAGGTAGCAAATTTACCAAAAAAGTTCCACAGCCAAATCTCGCAGTAATGCACACGTCAATCTAGCATGGAAGGTAATTTTTTTCAGAAGTTCACAGAACAGAAACTCGGAAGCAACAAAATTTCACCATGTACACGAGAATACCATCCACCAACAAATGAAAAATTATCAAAGAATGGCATGCAAAAGGTAGCGCCTAAATCAGCTAGGTGTAGCGTAGTAAGATCACTTGCAAGTCTTAACAGCTTGTAATTCTGTGTTGGCATAGGGGTTGTTTCATAGAGTTTTAAGAACTTAATTGTTAATATATGAAACTTATATCGCATATGGTTAACATAGTTAAGACCTTTTTGGTGCAAACGCTACAATAATCTAAACATTTAGTAAGCAAGATTGTAGACCATATGATCGAAAGTGCTAGCACAAATCTTGTATCCTGGTCGCCCTTCTCTTGTTTCTCTCTTTTGCTTTGTTCTCAACATTCTGAATTGTCAACATTTCCATGTACGATTCTGAACTGAACTTCTTGCGTATAACTTCAGGTTTCAGCATCGTAGATGGGGATTACGACGCTAAGCAAACTTGATGGCGACGCCACAAAGAACCAGGGAGGGCGCGCATTGACTGAGCGATCGGAGAAAGAAGGAACAGTCAAGACTCTACACCGCACACGACGCGAACTCACCCAAATAAGATCGCACAAAGGCACACCGCCCACATCCAAACTCTAGCACCTAGCGCATCACGGACGACAAAGAAGAAGACGCGAGTCAAGAACCCACGCCACGCAGCCGCACGCTGGGCGGTAGGGCGACGGGTTAAGAGAGAGGAGGCAGCCGCCGCCGACGGCACGAAAGCGCCGTCCCGCGGTTCGGGATGGACGTGGGGCGACAGGAGCTGGAGCGCCTCGTGGTCATCTTCGACGGAGAGCCAAAGATCCTGGCGTGAAAGAGGTGGGCACGACGGGCGTGAGCAAGAGCCGGGTTGGATGGGTCCCATGCGCCGACGGGTTGGGCGAGCTCGAGGTCAAGAACACGGGCACCTCACCCTCAATGTCGAGCCGCCGACACGGCAGAAACAGTCCAAGAACGTCTTCTCCCACTACTTCTTGGAGTCGAGAGAGCTCATCATCGGAGGCGCTGACGCGGTCCTGAAAGTGCGTTATATCGAATAGAGGGGGATGAATAGGCGATTTTATGAATTCTTCAATGATGAATTATCCGTGAGGAAATTCCTAAGTGAAAAACTACTTGCAGCGGAATAAGTATTCAGAAGTAAGCATAAGAGAGTGCGGGTATGGTCATCATGATGAAATGAAGACAATCAAAGAGTACAGAAAAGCGTAAACACAATTGTATCACAAGATGAAGACAAACAGATCAAGAAATTGAACTGAGAAAATTGAGAAAGTCTTCAGTCAAAGTCTTCAAACACAGATATGAATGAACACTCAACATAGTAATGTGAAAATGAAAGGGTTGAGGAAATAGAACCAGTTAGGTTGGTGAAGACAATGATTTGGTAGACCAGTTCCAACTGCTGTCTCAGTTGTACGTCTGGTTGGAGCGGCTGAGTATTTAAACTCAAGGACACACAGTCTCGGACACCCAGTCGCTGAGCACGCAACTCAGGACACCAAGTCCTCACCGTATTCTCCTTGAATTAAGGTCACACAGACCTCATACAATCACTCGTGGTAAGTCTTCAGGTGACTTCCAAACCTTCACAGACTTAGTCACTCGGCGATCCACAATTCCTCTTGGATGCTCTAGACCATGACGCCTAACCGTCTGGAAGAAGCACAGTCTTCAAAGGTAACAAGCGTCGGATCCACGCATGATCAATCTTTTCAGTGATGCTCAATCACTTTGGGTTTGTAGGGGTTTGGTTTTATTTTGGGACAGCTGGCGCGCAGCACAGCAACGGTCGAAAATTTGACTATCAAATTCCTTATGGCTATCATGTTCCTCACTGTGTAGGCAATCCGCACTAGCGAATTCCTAACTCCTCAGTCAGAACAAAAATCCTCAAGAACTGTAAGAACTTCGTCTCATCCTTTGAAGAAATTGATCGAATCTGTATGAGATTTCCAATGGCTTCACTCGAAGGATTGGTAGGTGTAGGATTTTGAGTTGAGCATCACATGGAAATTTTTCCTTAGTATTTTCTCGACCCCCTTTAACGAGACGGTGTTTCCTATGACTCAAGAAAGAGAAAAACGAAACTACGAAAACAAAAGTCTTCACGCTTCATGTTCCTCAAATGAATACCAAGTCTTCAAGGTCACACCAATTTCTTCATTTTCAAAGTCTTCAAAAAGTCTTCAGAATATCAAAGTCTTCAGTCGAAGAACTTCATTTTTAGGGGTCGACTTTCTATGTAAATATCAAACTCCTCATAGACTTATAGATTTGTGTACACTCATAAACACATTAGTCCCTTAACCTATAAGTCTTCAATACACCAAAATAACTAAGGGGCACTAGATGCACTTACAGTCCTCTATGGCACACAGCTCCTCGGCGAGCGCGGTCCACTGCAGACGAGCAGCGGCGCTAGGTTGGACAAAGGATCTGTATATTGTGGGTCCGTCGTGGACCTGCGTTGTCTTGCGATCACGCCACTGCGCCGCCGCCCGCAATTCAGCCCGCCCATTGTCCGTGCCGGGCGCCGGAGAAAACTCGATAACCTTGCTCACCTCCATGGATCCACGTCGTCCATGTCCTCATCAACTCCGTGAGATGGGGCTGAAGCTTTGTAGGCAGCGGCGGCCTCCCCACCGCCCCCACCGGTCTTGTCGTCGCCGACCAGGTCGGCATCCCGGCGTATCCGTCACACCGCAACGCAAGTTCCGCATGTAACCCGCCGGTCACCTGCACCCTGTGTGCACTGAGCCCGCCCGGCCGGGCAGAGTCGTGCGACGGGAGCAGGAGGCACAATGAGAGTGCGGTGAGGGTGTTTACGTGCCCACTCAAGCGTGGCGGAGGCGATGGGTGACAACTCCCTGATCTTAGTGAGGGTGTGGGAAAGAGGCGTGCCACTCTACTGTATATATAAATTTCTAAATAAGAACAAACAAAATATAAAGCGGCAAGAAAGACCAGAACAGCCGAGAAAGCAACATCCAGAACATACTGTCTGGTCAGCACCGTCTGAAAGTTCCAAACAACTTGCACGTGTCAGTCAACTAATAAAAAGTGTAGCCAATGAGCAACTTAGCAATCTCCACGTAGGTCAACACAAATGGATACGGCACGTACACAATCAATCCTGCAAGCGGACGACACGCACCAATCTTGACCAGACGACATGCAAATCAATTGTTTTAAGCACAGCAGATGAAGAAAGCACAGAGCCACCGCATGCAAGACTGGATCCAAAGAGGAAAAGATCAAATAGGAAACATGCAGCCCACGTGCTAGACAGGAAGAATGTCTAGGATCTAGTCAAAAATAGCTAGATCCACTAACCGCGTACACGGCCAGGTCCCCAAGTAAAAAACGTGGCAGCCTTTTATTGGGCGGTTTTTCACTGATAGAAAAAAGTCAAAAAAAATCAGAAAAACTAAACCTGGCCAAGTTTAGTATATGTACTAGCTGATACCCGCGCGACGGCACGCCGCGCCTTGCATATTGGCAGTGATATATGTTGTTGTATAGCAAGTAAATATTCTTATGTTGATGATTTTTTTCCGAAAAAGAGATTGGCAAGTTAAGTTCAGCATTCAATTAATATCGCATGGAGAACAAATGAACTGAGAAAAAATTGGATGGCCGTTTTGATCGATGAGATAAATGTAAATTTTTATAGTTTTGGCTCTCTTCCCTTTAAACTTGGGCGGAGTGTATGCATGTTATATGAGACATATGTGGATTGAGTCTTTATACATGAGGTTTGATGTGTGGATCAAGCTCAAAACATGTGTTATCGATGCACACGTGTTACATATTCATGTGAATGATGATGATACAATTTGTGTAGCTTGTGGTACAATAGGTTTCTTTTTTATAGATATTGTTCGATCTCGAATGTTCTAGCCTAAGGGAAATGGTGCTAAAATAGGGATTCGTTGTGTCTGCGGCATTGCATTGTTTCTGTATATTGTTTTTTATGTGGACTAAAATATTCATAACCTTGGAGCTATACAGATGCTATGTGGACTTGAGGAAATAGAGTGCAACTAGCTAAACCCAGCGGCATGACACGCTTGCTTGTCGATTAATCGTGACTTTTTAAGCAATTGATGATGAATAATCACTCACTTTTAATTAAAGAGAGTGAGAATAATACATAAAAAGGTTGAAGATGGCAAGTAACTAAATTTATTATAGCCATGCAAATGCATGGATACAAGGTTAACATTGAAACACCTCTAAGGAGAACTATTTATTGAAAACATATGCAGCTCATTCTACGCAGAAAACTGTATACATTGGTACTAACACAATATGATAAGAAGTTGCAAATAATCTTCGATAGATTAGATCATCCTGGTATATCCTCCTGCAGGTTTAGTGCCGATAATAAAGTAATAGATAGCATTTGCAAATTCCTGGACATACCCGACAGGTGGATATGCCCTCGTATATGTAGTGATAGGATCCTCGATGTGGAGACGGTAAGGGTACATGTGAAGTGGTAATGTACCGTAGACATTGTTGCATACTTTTGCTAGAATCATTGTTTGCCTTGTAAACTTGTTTTGTTGTGTAGCTATCTGTCGACGGGTCATGTTAAACTGCCATTGTTTTGTTTGTGCTTTCTCTCTTGCTGTAAATAATCTCTCCTTCATGACCTCTAGGGCATAGTAGTTGTGGTCGTTGATAGAAATGTTGTAATCTGCACAAATACATTCCAAGGCCACCTGAGCTGCTTACTCTTCGGCTTCATCTTTTGTGCTAGCTGGTTCTCCTTCAAATGTGATAGATGATTCTCTGTAGCTGTCCTTTTCACATGGGAGGCCTATCAATACAGAGGCTGCACCATGTCCCCATGGAGATACCAGTGAGTGTAGCCTTGTATTTTTAGGCCAACTGCCAAACTTACTGTTTCAAGTTATCTTCTTGCATAGAAAAATACTCACAGCAGGCTGTATTTGCATTTATAAATGAGGAAGCCAAATTGAATTTAAGTCCTTCAAAACAAAAAACATAGACATATGATACATAACATTTTATGGGATTTGCGATTCAAAGAATAACATCTGGCTGGTTTTCAAGCGGGCACCAACTTCGTTAAGTCTCTCTTTTGTTTTTTAAGGCTTGCCTTCACTTACCCAACTATAAAGGTGAATGAGCAAAGTAATCAGGAATGTGCAGCAAACAAAGACAGCTAAATATGACTAAATTAAGTAATCTGAAAGTGCACATGCCGTTGTCGAGCCCGAGCAGCGCTCAAGAGCCTCCGCACGTCCCACATCCGGGACTGCGCTTTGAGGCACGATCTCCGTGCAGAAGTGTGACACGGCGGCGTACAGCGCCAGTTCCACAGCCGGATCCCACCACAATACCGGCCGATGCCGAGAACAAACCGCATGAGACCTGGTATCTATGAAAACACAATTGCCCGAGAAGCATCGGGTCCGAGGTAGCAAATTTACTAAAAAAGTTCCACAGCCAAATCCCGCAGTAATGCACACGTCAATCTAGCATGGAAGGTAATTTGTTTCACAAGTCCACAGAACAGAAACTCGGCAGCAACAAAATTTCACCATGTACACGAGAATACCATCCACCAACAAATGAAAAATTATCAAAGAATGGCATGCAAAAGGTAGCGCCTAAATCAGCTAGGTGTAGTGTAGTAAGATCACTTGCAAATCTTAACCGTTGTAATTCTGTGTTGGCATAGGGGATTGTTTCATAGAGTTTTAAGAACTTAATTGTTAATATATGAAACTTATACTGTACATGGTTAACATAGTTAAGACCTTTTTGGTGCAAACGTTACAATAATCTGAACATTTAGTAAGCAAGATTGTAGACCATATGATCGAAAGTGCTAGCACAAATCGTGTATCCTGGTCGCTCCTTCTCTTGTTTCTCTCTTTTGCTTTGTTCTGAACATTCTGAATTGTCAACATTTCCATGTACGATTCTGAACTGAACTTCTTGCAGATAACTTCAGGTTTCAGCATCAGGTAGATGGGGATTACGACGCTAAGCAAACTTGATGGCGACGCCGCAGCTACCAGGGAGGGGCGCGGCAATGACTCTGGAGCGGCTGGAGAAAGAAGGAATAGTCAGCACCTACACCGTACACGCACGCAAACTCACCCAAATAAGATCGCACAAAGGCACACTGCGCACATCCAAACCTAGCACCTGGCGCATCACGGACGATACAGCAGCAGCACACGAGCCGCAACCCACGCCACGCAGCGCACGGGGGCGGTAGGGCGACGCACTAAGAGAGTGAGGCAGTTGCCGCGCTGACGGCGCGAAAGCGCCGCCCCGAGGTTCGGGATGGACGCTGGCGCGGGAGCTGGAGCGCCTCCTCGCGTCATCTTCGACGGAGAGCCGGCATCCTGGCGTGAAAGAGGTGGGCACGACGGGCGTGAGCTAGAGCCGGGTTGGATGGTTCCCATGCGCCGGCGGGTTGGGCGAGCTCGAGGTCAAGAACACGGGCACCTCGCCCTCAACGTCGAGCCGCCGACACGGCAGAAACAGTCCAAGAACGTCTTCTCCCACTACTTCTTGGAGTCGAGAGAGCTCATCATCGGAGGCGCTGACGCGGTCCTCTATGGCACACAGCTCCTCGGCGAGCGCGGTCCACTGCAGAGGAGCAGCGGCGCTAGGTTGGACAAAGGATCTGTATATTGTGGGTCCGTCGTGGACCTGCCTTGTCTTGCGATCACGCCCGCTGCCGGCCGCCGCCGCAATTCAGCCCGCCCATTGTCCAGGCTGGCGCTCGGAGAAAACCCGATAACCTTGCTCACCTCCGTGGATCCACGTCGTCCATGTCCTCATCAACTCCGTGAGATGGGGCTGACGAAGCTTTGTAGGCAGCGGCGGCCTCCCCACCGCCCCACCGGTCTTGTCGTCATCGACCAGGTCGGCATCCCCGGCGTATCCCGTCCCATGCAACGCAAGTTCTGCACAGAACCCCGCTGGTCACCTGCACCCCAGGTGCGCACAGAGCCTCGCCGGCCAGGCAGAGCCGTGCGACGGGAGCAGGAGGCACAATGAGAGTGCGGTGAGGGTGTTTACGTGCCCAATCAAGCATGGCGGAGGCGATGGGTGACAACTCCCTGATCGTAGTGAGGGTGTGGGAAAGAGGCGTGCCACTCTACTGTATATATAAATTTCTGAATAAGAAAAAACAAAATATAAAGTGGCAAGAAAGACCAGAACAACCGAGAAAGCAGCATCCAGAACATACTGTCTGGTCGGCACCGTCTGAAAGTTTCAGACAACTTGCACGTGTCAGTCAACTAATGAAAAGTGTAGCCAATGAGCAACTTAGCAATCTCCACGTAGGTCAACACAAATGGATACGACACGTACACAATCAATCCCGCAAGCGGACGACACGCACCAATCTTCACCAGACGACATGCAAATCAATTGTTTTAAGCATAGCAGATGAAGAAAGCACAGAGCCATCGCATGCAAGACTGGATCCAAAGAGGAAAAGATCAAATGAGAAACATGCAGCCCACGTGCTAGATAGGAAGAATGTCTAGGATCTAGTCAAAAATAGCTAGATCCACTAACCGCGTACACGGCCAGGTCCCCAAGTAAAAAACATGGCAGCCTTCTATTGGGCGGTTTTTCACTGATAGAAAAAAGTCATAAAAATCAGAAAAACTAAACCTGGCCAGGTTTAGTATATGTATAATACATAAAGAAAAAAAGAAGATTTTATTTCTTATGGTGATAGAGTAGATGTTCTACAATGTTCTGGTTTTCCCTCCGTGATAATGTAGTAAATAACTTGACCGAATTATTAAACTTGGTTGTGTGCTGGTGTATGGCCAATATATGGATTGTAGGATCATTGGTAGCTGGGTGTTGCGAGCACATATGACACAATCAAATATTTCATTTGGGTACAGGTGATACAATCAAACCTTTATTGGGTTACATTGCATCACCTTGGGCAGTATATAAGTCAGGAATTCGAGAACATGTCAAGTTTATTTATTGATGTCATTGCGGCCTTGTGCATTTAGTAGGAGGTCGATGAGATTAAATGAGGTAAGCTACACGCTGCTTGTGAAGTGTGCAGAACGGTATCTTTTGTCAAAACATGGATTGACAACAATCGTGGGAGTTCCACCTGTTGAGGAATGAAGATGTGAAGCTTGCATGATGAAAAATATTGCCCACATCTAAATGACATACATGTACATGAGAGTAGAGGGATGTACAACAGAAACCGATAAGAATAACAGACTGAAAAACCTTAACAAACTGACTGGCTAACAGTACTATGAGTGCTACAACATGAAAGATCACTCCCATATTATGCAGAAGTGTACACAAAGAGCATATTATATGTTCCTAAGAATATGAACATCCATGAGAGAGTAAGAAATTTTCATACATTAGGAACTCGTTTCAGCATGAAATAGTTTCATTAGGCGGTTAACTACACAAATCATTGTCACCTTTTCTGCCTTATGATTCTCCGGAGAAATATCCTCCTCAAAGGGCTGCGAGGAAAAGGCATCCTAGGAAATATAGAATTTGGGAAATTCGCTACAAATCCTACGCTTCCAGAGATCTGCATCCAATAAAAACTGGAAATTTCAAATATGCAAACACCGGAGATAATGGATCCTTTACTGGATAGGTTCGAAATTATTGCTGGACAAATAACATATGACCATCAATGCCAAGTTAGAAAATGTGTGTCAAGCGTCAATAATTAGGTGAATGAGTAGAAGCTTGCCTTGTTTCAAAAGAGACACAAAATAATGATGCAGAACGGCGATGAACATCCATAAAGGTTTTAGAAGTGACAATGACATCATTTACAAACTCTTACATCGAAATAAAACTATATTGACAATAATCATGCCTGAAAGGTTAGGTAAAATCTGGTTTTTTCTACTCTTAAGTTATTCGTTGGAAAAAAATGAAAATAGCTGCAACCAAATGTCATTGAACTGATGGAGTGACATATGAGAACACCCCTCCCAACAGAACATTCTGACAAAGAGGATGTTCATTTTTCAAACTTTCTTGCAGAGCCCGTGTAAGCTCCCCATCTTCTGAATGATCATCAATACCTGGTTCATAAAAAAGAGAATGACATAACATTAAATGGTGCTTTCTATCAACTCCTCATTTTTACAGCCTCCTTAACCTACAACTGCTATTCCAAGATAGGGAATTTAATGACCCATACCACCAGGAAGTAGAATATAAATGAGAGATTATCAGAACTGGTTTAGATTGGATAATACAAACCTAGTGTTTCCCTAGTGCGATCAACAATGATATAATTAAATAAAGCAACATCCGGTGACTTGTATAAAAATACAATATGGCACCTAATATTCAGGAGCCATCATGAGTTTGCTTCTGATAAGAAACAAAGAGCTATGCACTCGATGAAAGAACATGCGGTGCCCCCATGTTTGGTTTTGGCAATTGATGACAATCTCTATGGACTAATGGTTGCCTTGAGTTATATTTGAAGAGCTTGTCCATAGGTTTTTCTTGGAGTCCATTTGTTGGTTTCAAGGAGAGTTTGTGATGACCAAGGTGCTATTAAGGAATTATCTAAAGATTGGTCTTATGAGTATTGAGCTTATAGCAAGCATGTCTTGAAGAAGAAGAGTGTGTGATCATTCATGTTTACCTTCAAGACATCATCCAAATGAAGAGACTTGGAAAGATTCAAGGTTGATCAAGACTAAGTCAAAGAGTGAATCAATTTGATCAACACACAAAGCATATAAGATGTACCGAGAGGGATCAAGCGATCCCATGGTATGGTAAGCATGGTCAATTACGCTTTGTGTACTAACCCATGGTCTTCGTGAGAGTTCTTTGTGGGGTTAGGTTGCGGCGCAAGTTCAAGTAGGATCATCACAAAGAGATCATATGCTTGAAGCCCGCCGTCCCTTGTGGCGAAAATGGACTTGTGAAGATGTGCAGAAGAGTGGCTCACCCATAGTGGAGTATGGGGGAGCAATCTACTAGTCTTCATCGAGCCAACGCAATCAAGAAAGGTGGTCCATCTTGAGGAGGAGAAGATCGTCATCATCTAGCTCAAGTGGATCATGTGCGAGGCAAAGGTTTGCCCTTGATAGGCTTTCTATTTTACCGGTCTCATGGTAGTTGTGGGAGACCGGGTTATAGGATCGATTGCCGTACTATCAAGGGGGGCTCTCTCGATGAGTTGCCTGATCGTATCGTTAAGAGAGAGCTCGAACCATTGCATCCTTACATCATCTTTATTGGTTCTTGTTTGGTTTTCTTTGTGAGTCTTAGAGCTTTTGGTCATATTGATGACAAGCTCGAGTTCATCGAAAAACGGAGTTCACTTGCATCTTCTATGATGTTTTCAATGTTGGAGGTTATGCCGGTTCTTCACTGTTGGAGGTTTCTCTCCTCTGTCGCTGTTTTGATGCTACTCGTTGTCTTGTATCCAACAAGCTTGAGTTTGCTCAATTCGGAGCTCATATGAAGAAGTTATGGCATTTCTGCTTTTCTCCCTGCTCTGGTCTGAGCGGTAGTACCGCGGGCCGGAGCGGTAGTACCGCTTGGGTGCTATAAGCAGCAGTACCGCTCCACAGCCGTAGTACCGATGTGGTTTCGTGCTAGTGCCGCCTCGATTCGAGGGCTCGTTTTTCGTGTCGGACTTTACGGTACCTGCCGCGGCAGGAGTGGCGGTAGTACCTGAGTTTGCAGCCAGCCTCATCCACCCATCCTACTCAAAAATGAAGCAGAAGATCGACAGGAATTCGGACCACCTACTATGGGAGGACAGCCCACTGCCAAACAAGCTCATCGAGTACGCCGCGAAAGATGCGTACGTCACCTACGAGGCATGGAAGGACATCGAAATCACCAAAGAAGGTTTCGAGCTCTGGCAAGAGGCGGAGGATCATTGGGATGACCCCTACTACTGGGGATATTGAGTTGTTTGTGGTATTGGGATGACCCCTACCATCGTGTCTCAGTTTGTAGTTATGTGGTTGAACAAGTTTGCTTTTGTTATGTTGAACAAGTTTGCTTTTTTATGTTGAACAAGTTTGCTTTTGTAATGATGAACAAGTTTGCTTTGGTTGTCAGTTGACATCATCTCATCGCTGAGCATGGTTTAGTTTTACCTTTATCTATTTATTATTTAGGCGAGCTATTCGTGCATGGAAGATATAATCATCCTTATGGTGAGGATCGCAATGTTTTTAGCTTCCAAGTTTCTAATGACCCATGATCTTTCCAGCCACATAACTTAACCGCAAACATTTCCCACAGAATTGTAGTTACACATTCCAACCAATACCTGCAGGTTGTAATTTCATACTGAATGACCATCAATGACTAAGTGAAGCAAATAATTGCTATGCAAATAATTGCTATAATCATCCTTGTAGTTACACATTCTCCTCTTGCTCTCTACTTTCTCTCTTCTCTTCTTTAGTTAATTAACTAAATTTTACTGATGTTGTTGTTAACTGAATTTTACTAGTTAAACACATTATAACTTGAGTGTAACTCAGGACAAGTTAAACTTAAGCTAGAAGATACAAGTTGAACACACACCAGGCAGTTTTTATAATATTATCGGAAAAATATCTTGATGTAACTCAGACAAGAAAAATCTCCACCGTAATAGGACTAGCATTTAAGAGTAATTTCCTCCAACAAACAAAGTTCAAACAAAAAGCGACAACAGTCTTTTGATTAAGAGCCAAGTCACAACACTCTTTGAAGTTCAAACAAAACCGACAACACTTGTTTGATCTGTCTTCTCCAAGAAAGAGCCAAGTCGGTCTCACCCAACTAGGGAAACATCGGTTAGACCACTAGCAATTGGGAATACACAACTGGGCTAGGTTTGTGCTCAGCTAGGCAGTAAAACAGAGCATATAGAGGCATTGCCTTCCTCTGCTGCAAGTGGGGATGTGAGCAGGATTATCACAATTAGATCACTAATTTGCTGGAATCTTATTTACAATTTTCTTCAAACTAGTTACCACTCACTAGTACAATGTTTTCTAAACTGGTTGCCATCATCTCCCTTTTTATCATTTTGGTTATGTGAAATTAGTTGTAGTGAGTGGCCAAGCAACCACTAGCAATTTGTGCATAACAATTCCCGGTAGTTTTACCTGTAAGCCCCCTCTTCTGGCAACCTAGTAAAAAAATTATACTACACAGGAAGCATCTGTTTCCATCTCTCTGTATAAAGGTTTAGCATTTGGCTGAATTGACTAAACGAGAAATGGGAAAAACTAACAACTCAAACAGCAAATGTCATATATACGTTGGAAATTGCAGTGATAACTGATCGGTGTGTTCCATTTGTCAGTGGTATTTACAAACTAATTCTCTTCGTTTTCTTGGGGAAAAGTTGCTCTTTGCTTAACTACTAGCAAAATCATTGTGCATTGTTTTTTGTAATATTGTATCGCTTGTTTAAATGCTTGTGCCATCATGGCCCTAACTATACCCCGAATGATGCCACCGCTGCTCGGGCGCTACTGTTGGATTGAAATACTACAGCCGGAATCAACAGGATTATCGCTGATTTGTGGACAAAGCAGTGTTTGCGAGAAGGAAGAGGGGAGGAGGCGGAGCTCACGGAGGCGCAAGGAGGCCTACTGACAGCTTAGTAGCAACAGAGGTGGCGAAGTTGAGGAAGACAGCGGCGACCGAGGAAGAAGAGGTGGAGGGGGTGGAGGGTCGAGCGCCGTCGCGCCACTGGTTCCGCGGCTCGCCGCCCGGTGTTGAAGCAGATTCTGCCCGCCTTGCCTGTAGCCTCGCACGGTGGAGCTCGAGGGCTGTGAAGGCGAGGAGGGGTGGGTGGGTGCGGTGAAGGCGAGGAAGGGGGTGGATTGGGAGCGGACGACGATGGGGGGCAGGGCAGGGCTGACTGGGGGCGGCGACGGAGACAGAGGCGCGGGGGCGGCGGCGGCGTGGGTCGGGGCAGCAGCTGGGTGGATCTGATGGCGAGAGAGAGGGTCGACGGGGATCGGGCGAGAGGGAGGGAGGATAGCTAGGGGGAGGGTTCTAATGGCGCACCTTCCAGTCGTGCGCCATAAGTAGGACTATTCTAATGGCGCACCAACCCTCGGTGCGCCATTAGAATTTTGTTTTAATCTAGCCCACTAACCATATCTACAACCTAACCCTATCTACAACAGAACCCACCCACTAGCCCGACTGGTCAAGACGCAGACACACACACGGGAGGTCCGGGTTCGATTCCTGTGCTCCCCAATATTTTTTTATGCATTTTAAATGTTGTTTTTATATTTATTTGTGTTTAAATATGTTCAAACTTGTTTAAATCATAACAGTAATATTTTTTATAAAAACAGTAATAATTTTTTTAAAAATATGTTCAATTTTCTTACTTGAAAATATCATCGGCGGCCGGTGGAGCGGGGAGGGTGCAGGGATCGAGATCGAGATGGAGGGAATCGAGATCGAGATGGAGAGGATCGAGATCAAGTGTCCTCATGAATTCAAAAGGTGCCCATGAAATTTAAAAATATTCATGATATCAAAAGTGCCCATGAAATACAATCGAGAAATGAAGACTACGATTTAAATACAATCGATCTTAGCTAGCTATCTGTTCACAATCTTCTTGCCCTTCTTTTTCGCAAATGGAGTTCTTACGTGGAGCAGACGTCCTTTAGGTAGGGTGGTCCTGCTTCTTCTTGTGGTGTGTGCTGCTACTTCATCGTAAATGCCGTCATGTTCGATCTTGGTCGCCGTGCTTGTCCAAGTCTTGCTCATTGGCTACTCCATCCATTTCGATGATCTTCCTTTTGCCTCTCCTCACGACAACCACGGTAGGCTTTGGCGAAGTCGGTAATGAAGAAGCATTGGTCCACTTGGGAAGCCGGTACCCATGGCTCATTTTTCATGGTGACATTTAGCCATGATCTTGGATTTGGCCCGGGTATAAACACGACTGGGCTTTGACATAGTGCGCCATTAGTAGGTTTGCAAAAAGTAAAAAAATTATATACTAATGGCGCCTTTGTCTTGGTGCGCCATTACTAGTTCTAACTAGTAATGGCGCACTTTGCCATCCCTGCGCCATTAGTTTGTATGAAAAAATGGGAAAAAAATCAATAGTAGTGGCGCACCGTGAGCACGGTGCGTCATTAGTGTCTTCCACACTAATGGCGCACGAGCAACCGGTGCGCCATTAGTATATAGTAGTGGCGCACTACTTACTTGGTGCGCCATTAAAATCAGTCCTATCTATAGTCTTTTTACTAGTAGTGTCTACTCTATCGCCATAAGAAATAAAATCTTCTTTTTTTTTCTTTATGTATTATACATATACTAAACCTGGCCAGGTTTAGTTTTTCTGATTTTTTTGACTTTTTTCTATCAGTGAAAAACCGCCCAATAGAAGGCTGCCATGTTTTTTACTTGGGGACCTGGCCGTGTACGCGGTTAGTGGATCTAGCTATTTTTGACTAGATCCTAGACATTCTTCCTGTCTAGCACGTGGGCTGCATGTTTCCCATTTGATCTTTTCCTCTTTGGATCCAGTCTTGCATGTGATGGCTCTGTGCTGTCTTCATCTTCTGCTGTGCTTAAAACAATTGATTTGCATGTCGTCTGGTCAAGATTAGTGCGTGTCGTCCGCTTCCGGGATTGATTGTGTACATGCCGTATCCATTTGTCTTGACCTATGTGGAGATTGCTAAGTTGCTCATTGGCTACACTTTTCATTAGTTGACTGACACATGAAAGTTGTCTGGAACTTTCAGACGGTGCCGACCAAACAGTATGTTCTGGATGCTGCTTTCTCGGCTGTTCTGATCTTTCTTGCCGCTTTATATTTTGTTTTTTCTTATTCAGAAATTTATATATACAGTAGAGTGGCACGCCTCTTTCCCACACCCTCACTACGATCAGGGAGTTGTCACCCATCGCCTCCGCCACGCTTGAGTGGGCACGTAAACACCCTCACCGCACTCTCACTGTGCCTCCTGCTCCCGTCGCACGGCTCTGCCCGGCCGGCGGGGCTCTGTGCGCACCTGGGGTGCAGGTGACCGGCGGGGTTCTGTACGGAACTTGCGTTGCAGGTGATGGGATACGCCCGGGATGCCGACCTGGTCGACGACGACAAGACCGGTTGGGCGGTGGGGAGGCCGCCGCTGCCTACAAAGCTTCGTCAGCCCCATCTCACAGAGTTGATGAGGACATGGACGGCGTGGATCCATGGAGGTGAGCAAGGTTATCGGGTTTTCTCCGAGCGCCGGCCTGGACAATGGGCGGGCTGAATTGCGGCGGCGGCCGGCAGCGGGCGTGATCGCAAGACAAGGCAGGTCCACGACGGACCCACAATATACAGATCTTTTGTCCAACCTAGCGCCTCTGCTCCTCTGCCGATGGACCGCTCGCCGAGGCTGTGTGCCATAGAGGACCGTCGGCTGCCGATGATGAGCTCTCTCGACTCCAAGAAGTAGTGGGAGAAGACGTTCTTGGACTGTTTCTGCCGTGTCGGCGGCTCGACGTTGAGGGCGAGGTGCCTGTGTTCTTGACCTCGAGCTCGCCCAACCCGCTGGCGCATGGGACCCATCCAACCCGGCTCTAGCTCACGGCCGTCGTGCCCACCTCTTTCACGCCAGGATGCCGGCTCTCCGTCGAAGATGACGCGAGGAGGCGCTCCAGCTCCACTCGCCCGCGTCCATCCCGAACCGCGGGGCGGGCGCTTTCAGCGCCGTCAGCGTGTGGCTGCCTCACTCTCTTAGCCGTGCGCCCTACCGCCCCCGTGCGTTGCGTGGCGTGGGTTGCGGCTCGCGTGCTGCTGTTGTATCGTCCGTGATGCGCTAGGTGCTAGGTTTGGATGTGCGCAGATATACCTTTATGCGATCTTGTTGAGTGAGTTCGCGTCGTGTACGGTGTAGGTGCTGGCTTGTTCCTTCTTTCTCCGGCCGTTCGAGTCATTGCCGCTTCTCCACGGTAGCTGTGGCGTCGCCATCAAGTTTGCTTAGCGTCGTAATCCCCATCTACGATGCTGAAACCTGAAGTTATCTGCAAGAAGTTCAGTTCAGAATCGTACATGGAAATGTTGACAATTCAGAATGTTCAGAACAAAGCAAAAGAGAGAAACAAGAGAAGGAGCGACCAGGATACAAGATTTGTGCTAGCACTCGATCATATGGTCTACAATCTTGCTTACTAAATGTTCAGATTATTGTAACGTTTGCACCAAAAAGGTCTTAACTATGTTAACCATGTACAGTATAAGTTTCATATATTAACAATTAAGTTCTTAAAACTCTATGAAACAATCCCCTATGCCAACACAGAATTACAACCGTTAAGACTTGCAAGTGATCTTACTACGCTACACCTAGCTGATTTAGGCGCTACCTTTTGCATGCCATTCTTTGATAATTTTTCATTTGTTGGTGGATGGTATTCTCGTGTACATGGTGAAATTTTGTTGCTGCCGAGTTTCTGTTCTATGGACTTCTGAAAAAAATTACCTTCCATGCTAGATTGACGTGTGCATTACTGCGGGATTTGGCTGTGGAACTTTTTTGGTAAATTTGCTACCTCGAACCCGATGCTTCTCGGGCAATTGTGTTTTCATAGATACCAGGTCTCATGCGGTTTGTTCTCGGCATCGGCCGGGATTGTGGGGGGGGGGGGGGGATCCGACTGCGGAATTGGCGCGCTGCCGCGGCCGTGTCACACTTATGCCTGGAGAGCGTGCCAAAAGCGCAGTCCCGGATGTGCGACGTGCCGGAGGTTCTTGAGCCGCTGCTCGGGCTCGACAACGACATGCGCACTTTCAGATTACTTAATTTAGTCATATTTAGCTGTCTTTGTTTGCTACACATTCCCGATTACTTTGCTCATTCACGTTTATAGTTGGGTAAGTGAAGGCAAGCCTTAAAAAACAAAAGAGAGGCTTAACGAAGTTGATGCCCGCTTGAAAACCAGCCAGATGTTATTCTTTGAATCGCAAATCCCATAAAATGTTCTGTATCATATGTCAATATTTTTTGTTTTGAAGGACTTAAATTCAATTTGGCTTCCTCATTTATAAATGCAAATACAGCCTGCTGTGAGTATCTTTCTATGCAGGAAGATAACTTGAAAGCGATAAGTTTGGCAGTTGGCCTAAAATACAAGGCTACACTCACTAGTATCTCCATGGGGACATGGTGCAGCCTCTGTATTGATAGGCCTCCCATGTGAAAAGGACAGCTACAGAGAATCATCTATCACATTTGAAGGAGAACCAGCTAGCACAAAAGATGAAGCCGAAGAGTAAGCAGCTCAGGTGGCCTTGGAATGTATGTGTGCAGATTACAATATTTCTATCAACGACCACAACTGCTATGCCCTAGAGGTCATGAAGGAGAGATTATTTACATCAAGAGAAAGCACAAACAAAAGCAGTGGCAGTTTAACATGACCCGTCGACGAGATAGCTACACAACAAAACAAGTTTACAAGGCAAACAATGATTCTAGCAAAAGTATGCAACAATGTCTACGGTACATTACCACTTCACATGTACCCTTACCGTCTCCACATCGAGGATCCTATCACTACATATACGAGGGCATATCCACCTGTCGGGTATGTCCAAGAATTTGCAAATGCTATCTATTACTTTATTATCGGCACTAAACCTGCAGGAGGATATACCAGATGATCTAATCTATCGAAGATTATTTGCAACTTCTTATCATATTGTGTTAGTACCAATGTATACAGTTTGCTGCGTAGAGTGAGCTGCATATGTTTTCAATAAATAGTTCTCCTTAGAGGTGTTTCAATGTTAACCTTGTATCCATGCATTTGCATGGCTATAATAAATTTAGTTACTTGCCATCTTCAACCTTTTTATGTATTATTCTCACTCTCTTTAATTAAAAGTGAGTGATTATTCATCATCTATTGCTTAAAAAGTCACGATTAATCGACAAGCGCGGCGTGCCGCCGCGCGGGTTTAGCTAGTAGGATGCTATGTTGGTTACAGCTCATGGATAGTAACGTTTCAGTGGCTGGAGAGCTTACTGAACAGATGAAGTTGACGTAAAATCTCTGGTCACCTGCAAATTTAGCTCCTTGAAGATCAAGTTCGGCGTAGTCAGTTTCAAGTTTGGTAGTATTCAGTTTTGTAATACAGTAGTGATTTCTGAATTTTTTCATGCCGCTGGTTACTTAGTGCTAAGTAGCACTCAATTGTGTTCAAACGAATTTTATTTGTAATTGTGAGGATGGTTTTTATTATGTGAGATATTTAGCAGAACCACTACACATAATCTATTTATTAGACCACTTTGTTGTTCCGCTGTTAACAAAATATTCATAGCGCACAGAATGAATTGCATGTATTTCTTATTGTTACCAAAAATGCACTCCACAGAATGGTGATAATGGCCTGTGTTTTCCCTTACAGATTATGGTTACGGCGTGGGCATACAGCGTGGAAGAAGGAGCCAGTCACCGCTCTTACAGCTTGCATGCGAGTAAATTACTCCCTGTAGACGAGGAACCAGTCTGGCGCATCTTGACGTAATTTTACGGCCACACGAGTAATCTTACAGTAGCTGGGCGTTCTTGATTTTTAGATATAAGGCTGCGTTCCTTATTTCATGTATTTTTTGTTAGTTCTTTTACTATCTCTATTGGACTGAGTACACCAGGTCTCTAGCAAAAGTGAAATATAGAAATGATTTAAGTAACACAGGCCATTATCACCATTCTGTGGAGTGCATTTTGGTAACAATAAGAAATACACGCAATTCATTCTCAGGCGCTATGAATATTTTGTTAACAGCGGAACAACAAAGTGGTCTAATAAATAGATTCTGTAGTGGTTCTGCTAAATATCTCACATAATAAAACCATCCTCACAATTACAAATAAAATTGCTTGAACACAATTGAGTGCTACTTAGCACTAAGTAACCAGCGGCCTGAAAAAAATCAGAAATCACTACTGTATTACAAAACTGAATACTACCAAACTTGAAACTGACTACTACCGAACTTGATCTTCAAGGAGCTAAATTTGCAGTGACCAGAGATTTTACGTCAACTTCATCTGCTCAAGAAGCTCTCCAGCCACCGAAACGTTACTATCCATGAGCTGTAACCAACATAGCATCCAACTAGTTAAACCCGGGCGGCGCACGCCGCTTGTCGATTAATCGTGACTTTTTAAGCAATAGATGATGAATAATCACTCACTTTTAATTAAAAAAAGTGAGAATAATACATAAAAAGGTTGAAGATGGCAAGTAACTAAATTTATTATAGCCATGCAAATGCATGGATACAAGGTTAACATTGAAACACCTCTAAGGAGAACTATTTATTGAAAACATATGCAGCTCACTCTACGCAGCAAACTGTATACATTGGTACTAACACAATATGATAAGAAGTTGCAAATAATCTTCGATAGATTAGATCATCCTAGTATATCCTCCTGCAGGTTTAGTGCCGATAATAAAGTAATAGATAGCATTTGCAAATTCTTGGACATACCCGACAGGTGGATATGCCCCTCATATGTAGTGATAGGATCCTCGATGTGGAGACGGTAAGGGTACATGTGAAGTGGTAATGTACCGTAGACATTGTTGCATACTTTGCTAGAATCATTGTTTGCCTTGTAAACTTGTTTTGTTGTGTAGCTATCTGTCGACGGGTCATGTTAAACTGCCACTGTTTTGTTTGTGCTTTCTCTCTTGATGTAAATAATCTCTCCTTCATGACCTCTAGGGCATAGCAGTTGTGGTCGTTGATAGAAATATTGTAATCTGCACACATACATTCCAAGGCCACCTGAGCTGCTTACTCTTCGGCTTCATCTTTTGTGCTAGCTGGTTCTCCTTCAAATGTGATAGATGATTCTCTGTAGCTGTCCTTTTCACATGGGGAGGCCTATCAATACAGAGGCTGCACCATGTCCCCATGGAGATACTAGTGAGTGTAGCCTTGTATTTTAGGCCAACTAAACTTATCATTTCAAGTTATCTTCCTGCATAGAAAGATACTCACAAAGGCTGTATTTGCATTTATAAATGAGGAAGCCAAATTGAATTTAAGTCCTTCAAAACAAAAAATATTGACATATGATACAGAACATTTTATGGGATTTGCGATTCAAAGAATAACATCTGGCTGGTTTTCAAGCGGGCATCAACTTCGTTAAGCCTCTCTTTTGTTTTTTAAGGCTTGCCTTCACTTACCCAACTATAAAGGTGAATGAGCAAAGTAATCGGGAATGTGTAGCAAACAAAGAAAGCTAAATATGACTAAATTAAGTAATCTGAAAGTGCGCATGTCGTTGTCGAGCCCGAGCAGCGGCTCAAGAACCTCCGGCACGTCGCACATCCGGGACTGCGCTTTAGGCACGCTCTCCAGGCATAAGTGTGACACGCACAGCGCCAATTCCGCGCAATCGGATCCCCCAATCCCGGCCGATGCCGAGAAACCGCATGAGACCTGGTATCTATGAAAACACAATTGCCCGAGAAGCATCGGGTTCGAGGTAGCAAATTTACCAAAAAAGTTCCACAGCCAAATCTCGCAGTAATGCACACGTCAATCTAGCATGGAAGGTAATTTTTTCGTAAGTTCACGTAATGTAAACTCGGAAGCAACAAAATTTCACCATGTACACGAGAATACCATCCACCAACAAATGAAAAATTATCAAAGAATGGCATGCAAAAGGTAGCGCCTAAATCAGCTAGGTGTAGCGTGGTAAGATCACTTGCAAGTCTTAACAGCTTGTAATTCTGTGTTGGCATAGGGGATTGTTTCATAGAGTTTTAAGAACTTAATTGTTAATATATGAAACTTATACTGTACATGGTTAACATAGTTAAGACCTTTTTGGTGCAAACGTTACAATAATCTAAACATTTAGTAAGCAAGATTGTAGACCATATGATCGAGTGCTAGCACAAATCTTGTATCCTGGTCGCTCCTTCTCTTGTTTCTCTCTTTGCTTTGTTCGAACATTACGAATTGTCAACATTTCCATGTACGATTCTGAACTGAACTTCTTGCAGATAACTTCAGGTTTCAGCATCGTGTAGATGGGGATTACGACGCTAAGCAAACTTGATGGCGACGCCAAAGAACTGTGGAGGCGCGGCATTGACTCTGGAGCGACTGGAGAAAGAAGGAACAGTCAGCACCTACACCGTACACGCACGCAAACTCACCCAGCGCACTGCACAGTGCACACTGCGCACATCCAAACCTAGCACCTAGCGCATCACGGACGATACAGCAGCAGCACGCGAGCCGCAACCCACGCCACGCAGCGCACGGGGGCGGTAGGGCGCACGGCTAAGAGAGTGAGGCAGCCGCCGCCGCTGACGCAAGACGAAAGCGCCTGCGGTTCAGATGGACGTGGGGCGACAGGGAGCTGGAGCGCCTCCTCGTGTCATCTTCGACGGAGAGCCAGCATCCTGGCGTGAAAGAGGTGGGCACGACGGGCGTGAGCTAGAGCCGGGTTGGATGGGTCCCATGCGCCGACGGGTTGGGCGAGCTCGAGGTCAAGAACACGGGCACCTCGCCCTCAATGTCGAGCCGCCGACACGGCAGAAACAGTCCAAGAACGTCTTCTCCCACTACTTCTTGGAGTCGAGAGAGCTCATCATCGGAGGCGCTGACGCGGTCCTGAAAGTGCGTTATATCGAATAGAGGGGGATGAATAGGCGATTTTTATGAATTCTTCAATGATGAATTATCCGGTGAGGAAATTCCTAAGTGAAAAACTACTTGCAGCGGAATAAGTATTCAGAAGTAAGCATAAGAGAGTGCGGGTATGGTCATCATGATGAAATGAAGACAATCAAAGAGTACAGAAAGCGTAAACACAGTGTATCACAAGATGAAGACAAACAGACTGAAGAAATTGAACTGAGAAAATTGAGAAAGTCTTCAGTCAAAGTCTTCAAACACAGATATGAATGAACACTCAACATAGTAATGTGAAAATGAAAGGGTTGAGAAAATAGAACCAGTTAGGTTGGTGAAGACAATGATTTGGTAGACCAGTTCCAACTGCTGTCTCAGTTGTACGTCTGGTTGGAGCGGCTGAGTATTTAAACTCAAGGACACACAGTCTCGGACACCCAGTCGAAAGCACGCAACTCAGGACACCAAGTCCTCACCGTATTCTCCTTGAACTAAGGTCACACAGACCTCATACAATCACTCGTGGTAAGTCTTCAGGTGACTTCCAAACCTTCACAGACTTAGTCACTCGGCGATCCACAATTCCTCTTGGATGCTCTAGACCATGACGCCTAACCGTCTGGAAGAAGCACAGTCTTCAAAGGTAACAAGCGTCGGATCCACGCATGATCAATCTTTTCAGTGATGCTCAATCACTTTGGGTTTGTAGGGGTTTGGTTTTATTTTGGGACAGCTGGCGCGCAGCACAGCAACGGTCGAAAATTTGACTATCAAATTCCTTATGGCTATCATGTTCCTCACTGTGTAGGCAATCCGCACTAGCGAATTCCTAACTCCTCAGTCAGAACAAAAATCCTCAGCAACCAGAAGAACTTCGTCTCTGTCACTGAAGAAATTGACTGAACTGTATGAGATTTCCAATGGCTTCACTCGAAGGGATTGGTAGGTGTAGGATTTTGAGTTGAGCATCACATGGAAATTTTTCCTTAGTATTTTCTCGACCCCCTTTAACAGTACGGTGTTTCCTATGACTCAAGAAAGAGAAAAACGAAACTACGAAAACAAAAGTCTTCACGCTTCATGTTCCTCAAATGAATACCAAGTCTTCAAGGTCACACCAATTTCTTTATTTTCAAAGTCTTCAAAAAGTCTTCAGAATATCAAAGTCTTGATCGAAGAACTTCATTTTTAGGGTCGACTTTCTATGTAAATATCAAACTCCTCATAGACTTATAGATTTGTGTACACTCATAAACACATTAGTCCCTTAACCTATAAGTCTTCAATACACCAAAATAACTAAGGGGCACTAGATGCACTTACAGTCCTCTATGGCACACAGCTCCTCGTGGCCTTGGTCCACTATGAGCGAGCAGCGGCGCTAGGTTGGACAAAGGATCTGTATATTGTGGGTCCGTCGTGGACCTGCGTTGTCTTGCGATCACGCCCGCTGCCGGCCGCCGCCGCAATTCAGCCCGCCCATTGTCCAGGCCGGCGCTCGGAGAAAACCTGATAACCTTGCTCACCTCCATGGATCCACGTCGTCCATGTCCTCATCAACTCCGTGAGATGGGGCTGACGAAGCTTTGTAGGCAGCGGCGGCCTCCCCACTGCCCCACCGGTCTTGTCGTCGTCGACCAGGTCGGCATCCCGGGCGTATCCCGTCACCTGCAACGCAAGTTCCGCACAGAACCCCGCCGGTCACCTGCACCCCAGGTGTGCACAGAGCCCCGCCGGCCAGGCAGAGTCGTGCGACGGGAGCAGGAGGCACAATGAGAGTGCGGTGAGGGTGTTTACGTGCCCACTCAAGCGTGGCGGAGGCGATGGGTGACAACTCCCTGATCTTAGTGAGGGTGTGGGAAAGAGGCGTGCCACTCTACTGTATATATAAATTTCTAAATAAGAACAAACAAAATATAAAGCGGCAAGAAAGACCAGAACAGCCGAGAAAGCAACATCCAGAACATACTGTCTGGTCAGCACCGTCTGAAAGTTCCAAACAACTTGCACGTGTCAGTCAACTAATAAAAAGTGTAGCCAATGAGCAACTTAGCAATCTCCACGTAGGTCAACACAAATGGATACGGCACGTACACAATCAATCCCGCAAGCGGACGACACGCACCAATCTTGACCAGACGACATGCAAATCAATTGTTTTAAGCACAGCAGATGAAGAAAGCACAGAGCCACCGCATGCAAGACTGGATCCAAAGAGGAAAAGATCAAATAGGAAACATGCAGCCCACGTGCTAGACAGGAAGAATGTCTAGGATCTAGTCAAAAATAGCTAGATCCACTAACCGCGTACGGCCAGGTCCCCAAGTAAAAAACGTGGCAGCCTTTTATTGGGCGGTTTTTCACTGATAGAAAAAAGTCAAAAAAAATCAGAAAAACTAAACCTGGCCAAGTTTAGTATATGTACTAGCTGATACCCGCGCGACGGCACGCCGCGCCTTGCATATTGGCAGTGATATATGTTGTTGTATAGCAAGTAAATATTCTTATGTTGATGATTTTTTTTCCGAAAAAGAGATTGGCATGTTTAGTTCAGCATTCATTTTTTATGGGATGGTGATCAAAGGAAGGGAGAAAATATTGGTTGGCCGTTTTGATCGATGAGATAAATGTAAATTTTTATAGTTTTGGCTCTCTTCCCTTTAAACTTGGGCGGAGTGTATGCATGTTATATGAGACATATGTGGATTGAGTCTTTATACATGAGGTTTGATGTGTGGATCAAGCTCAAAACATGTGTTATCGATGCACACGTGTTACATATTCATGTGAATGATGATGATACAATTTGTGTAGCTTGTGGTACAATAGGTTTCTTTTTTATAGATATTGTTCGATCTCGAATGTTCTAGCCTAAGGGAAATGGTGCTAAAATAGGGATTCGTTGTGTCTGCGGCATTGCATTGTTTCTGTATATTGTTTTTTATGTGGACTAAAATATTCATAACCTTGGAGCTATACAGATGCTATGTGGACTTGAGGAAATAGAGTGCAACTAGCTAAACCCGCGCGGCGGCACGCCGCGCTTGTCGATTAATCGTGACTTTTTAAGCAATTGATGATGAATAATCACTCACTTTTAATTAAAGAGAGTGAGAATAATACATAAAAAGGTTGAAGATGGCAAGTAACTAAATTTATTATAGCCATGCAAATGCATGGATACAAGGTTAACATTGAAACACCTCTAAGGAGAACTATTTATTGAAAACATATGCAGCTCATTCTACGCAGAAAACTGTATACATTGGTACTAACACAATATGATAAGAAGTTGCAAATAATCTTCGATAGATTAGATCATCCTGGTATATCCTCCTGCAGGTTTAGTGCCGATAATAAAGTAATAGATAGCATTTGCAAATTCCTGGACATACCCGACAGGTGGATATGCCCCTGTATATGTAGTGATAGGATCCTCGATGTGGAGACGGTAAGGGTACATGTGAAGTGGTAATGTACCAGAGACATTGTTGCATACTTTTGCTAGAATCATTGTTTGCCTTGTAAACTTGTTTTGTTGTGTAGCTATCTGTCGACGGGTCATGTTAAACTGCCATTGTTTTGTTTGTGCTTTCTCTCTTGCTGTAAATAATCTCTCCTTCATGACCTCTAGGGCATAGTAGTTGTGGTCGTTGATAGAAATGTTGTAATCTGCACAAATACATTCCAAGGCCACCTGAGCTGCTTACTCTTCGGCTTCATCTTTTGTGCTAGCTGGTTCTCCTTCAAATGTGATAGATGATTCTCTGTAGCTGTCCTTTTCACATGGGAGGCCTATCAATACAGAGGCTGCACCATGTCCCCATGGAGATACCAGTGAGTGTAGCCTTGTATTTTTAGGCCAACTGCCAAACTTACTGTTTCAAGTTATCTTCTTGCATAGAAAAATACTCACAGCAGGCTGTATTTGCATTTATAAATGAGGAAGCCAAATTGAATTTAAGTCCTTCAAAACAAAAAACATAGACATATGATACATAACATTTTATGGGATTTGCGATTCAAAGAATAACATCTGGCTGGTTTTCAAGCGGGCACCAACTTCAAGTTAAGTCTCTCTTTTGTTTTTAAGGCTTGCCTTCACTTACCCAACTATAAAGGTGAATGAGCAAAGTAATCAGGAATGTGCAGCAAACAAAGACAGCTAAATATGACTAAATTAAGTAATCTGAAAGTGCACATGCCGTTGTCGAGCCCGAGCAGCGGCTCAAGAGCCTCTGGCACGTCCCACATCCGGGACTGCGCTTTAGGCACGATCTCCAGGCAGAAGTGTGACACGGCCGCGGCAGCGCGCCAGTTCCACAGCCGGATCCCACCCACAATACCGGCCGATGCCGAGAACAAACCGCATGAGACCTGGTATCTATGAAAACACAATTGCCCGAGAAGCATCGGGTCCGAGGTAGCAAATTTACTAAAAAAGTTCCACAGCCAAATCCCGCAGTAATGCACACGTCAATCTAGCATGGAAGGTAATTTGTTTCATAAGTCCACAGAACAGAAACTCGGCAGCAACAAAATTTCACCATGTACACGAGAATACCATCCACCAACAAATGAAAAATTATCAAAGAATGGCATGCAAAAGGTAGCGCCTAAATCAGCTAGGTGTAGTGTAGTAAGATCACTTGCAAATCTTAACCGTTGTAATTCTGTGTTGGCATAGGGGATTGTTTCATAGAGTTTTAAGAACTTAATTGTTAATATATGAAACTTATACTGTACATGGTTAACATAGTTAAGACCTTTTTGGTGCAAACGTTACAATAATCTGAACATTTAGTAAGCAAGATTGTAGACCATATGATCGAAAGTGCTAGCACAAATCGTGTATCCTGGTCGCTCCTTCTCTTGTTTCTCTCTTTTGCTTTGTTCTGAACATTCTGAATTGTCAACATTTCCATGTATGCGATTCTGAACTGAACTTCTTGCAGATAACTTCAGGTTTCAGCATCGGGTAGATGGGGATTACGACGCTAAGCAAACTTGATGGCGGCCCGCGCAGCTACCAGGGAGGGGCGCGGCAATGACTCTGGAGCGGCTGGAGAAAGAAGGAATAGTCAGCACCTACACCGTACACGCACGCAAACTCACCCAACAGATCGCATGCAAAGGCACATCACAAGACATCCAAACTCTAGCACTGGCGATCACGGACGATACAAAGAAGAAGACACGAAAGCCGCAACTCCACGCCACGCAGCGCCGGGGCGGTAGGGCGCCTGGCTAAGAGAGTGAGGCAGCCGCCCATGACAGCGCGAGCGCCGTCCTGAGGTTCAGATGGACGCGGGGCGACAGGGAGCTGGAGCGCCTCCTCGCGTCATCTTCGACGGAGAGCCGGCATCCTGGCGTGAAAGAGGTGGGCACGACGGGCGTGAGCTAGAGCCGGGTTGGATGGTTCCCATGCGCCGGCGGGTTGGGCGAGC
Source organism: Aegilops bicornis (assembly GCA_021605145.1). Taxonomy (NCBI): domain Eukaryota; kingdom Viridiplantae; phylum Streptophyta; class Magnoliopsida; order Poales; family Poaceae; genus Aegilops; species Aegilops bicornis. The sequence goes on from CM038670.1 coordinate 629,288,873, forward strand.
TCGAGGTCAAGAACACGGGCACCTCGCCCTCAACGTCGAGCCGCCGACACGGCAGAAACAGTCCAAGAACGTCTTCTCCCACTACTTCTTGGAGTCGAGAGAGCTCATCATCGAAGGCGCTGACGCGGTCCTCTATGGCACACAGCTCCTCGGCGAGCGCGGTCCACTGCAGAGGAGCAGCGGCGCTAGGTTGGACAAAGGATCTGTATATTGTGGGTCCGTCGTGGACCTGCGTTGTCTTGCGATCACGCCCGCTGCCGGCCGCCGCCGCAATTCAGCCCGCCCATTGTCCAGGCTGGCGCTCGGAGAAAACCCGATAACCTTGCTCACCTCCGTGGATCCACGTCGTCCATGTCCTCATCAACTCCGTGAGATGGGGCTGTGAAGCTTTGTAGGCAGCGGCCTCCCCACCGCCCCACCGGTCTTGTCGTCATCGACCAGGTCGGCATCCCCGGCGTATCCGTCCCATGCAACGCAAGTTCTGCCTGAACCCCGCTGGTCACCTGCACCCAGTGCGCCTGCAGCCTCGCCCGGCCAGGCGAGCCGTCTTGACGGGAGCAGGAGGCACAATGAGAGTGCGGTGAGGGTGTTTACGTGCCCAATCAAGCATGGCGGAGGCGATGGGTGACAACTCCCTGATCGTAGTGAGGGTGTGGGAAAGAGGCGTGCCACTCTACTGTATATATAAATTTCTGAATAAGAAAAAACAAAATATAAAGTGGCAAGAAAGACCAGAACAACCGAGAAAGCAGCATCCAGAACATACTGTCTGGTCGGCACCGTCTGAAAGTTTCAGACAACTTGCACGTGTCAGTCAACTAATGAAAATTGTAGCCAATGAGCAACTTAGCAATCTCCACGTAGGTCAACACAAATGGATACGACACGTACACAATCAATCCCGCAAGCGGACGACACGCACCAATCTTCACCAGACGACATGCAAATCAATTGTTTTAAGCATAGCAGATGAAGAAAGCACAGAGCCATCGCATGCAAGACTGGATCCAAAGAGGAAAAGATCAAATGAGAAACATGCAGCCCACGTGCTAGATAGGAAGAATGTCTAGGATCTAGTCAAAAATAGCTAGATCCACTAACCGCGTACACGGCCAGGTCCCCAAGTAAAAAACATGGCAGCCTTCTATTAGGCGGTTTTTCACTGATAGAAAAAAGTCATAAAAATCAGAAAAACTAAACCTGGCCAGGTTTAGTATATGTATAATACATAAAGAAAAAAAGAAGATTTTATTTCTTATGGTGATAGAGTAGATGTTCTACAATGTTCTGGTTTCCCTCCGTGATAATGTAGTAAATAACTTGACCGAATTATTAAACTTGGTTGTGTGCTGGTGTATGGCCAATATATTGATTGTAGGATCATTGGTAGCTGGGTGTTGCGAGCACATATGACACAATCAAATATTTCATTTGGGTACAGGTGATACAATCAAACCTTTATTGGGTTACATTGCATCACCTTGGGCAGTATATAAGTCAGGAATTCGAGAACATGTCAAGTTTATTTATTGATGTCATTGCGGCCTTGTGCATTTAGTAGGAGGTCGATGAGTTTAAATAAGGTAAGCTACACGCTGCTTGTGAAGTGTGCAGAACGGTATCTTTTGTCAAAACATGGATTGACAACAATCGTGGGAGTTCCACCTGTTGAGGAATGAAGATGTGAAGCTTGCATGATGAAAAATATTGCCCACATCTAAATGACATACATGTACATGAGAGTAGAGGGATGTACAACAGAAACCGATAAGAATAACAGACTGAAAAACCTTAACAAACTGACTGGCTAACAGTACTATGAGTGCTACAACATGAAAGATCACTCCCATATTATGCAGAAGTGTACACAAAGAGCATATTATATGTTCCTAAGAATATGAACATCCATGAGAGAGTAAGAAATTTTCATACATTAGGAACTCGTTTCAGCATGAAATAGTTTCATTAGGCGGTTAACTACACAAATCATTGTCACCTTTTCTGCCTTATGATTCTCCGGAGAAATATCCTCCTCAAAGGGCTGCGAGGAAAAGGCATCCTAGGAAATATAGAATTTGGGAAATTCGCTACAAATCCTACGCTTCGGAGATCTGCATCCAATAAAAACTGGAAATTTCAAATATGCAAACACCGGAGATAATGGATCCTTTCTTTGGATAGGTTCGAAATTATTGCTGGACAAATAACATATGACCATTAATGCCAAGTTAGAAAATGTGTGTCAAGCGTCAATAATTAGGTGAATGAGTAGAAGCTTGCCTTGTTTCAAAAGAGACACAAAATAATGATGCAGAACGGCGATGAACATCCATAAAGGTTTTAGAAGTGACAATGACATCATTTACAAACTCTTACATCGAAATAAAACTATATTGACAATAATCATGCCTGAAAGGTTAGGTAAAATCTGGTTTTTTCTACTCTTAAGTTATTCGTTGGAAAAAAATGAAAATAGCTGCAACCAAATGTCATTGAACTGATGGAGTGACATATGAGAACACCCCTCCCAATGTAACATTACGACAAAGAGGATGTTCATTTTCAAACTTTCTTGCAGAGCCGTGTAAGCTCCCCATCTTACGAATGATCATCAATACCTGGTTCATAAAAAGAGAATGACATAACATTAAATGGTGCTTTCTATCAACTCCTCATTTTTACAGCCTCCTTAACCTACAACTGCTATTCCAAGATAGGGAATTTAATGACCCATACCACCAGGAAGTAGAATATAAATGAGAGATTATCAGAACTGGTTTAGATTGGATAATACAAACCTAGTGTTTCCCTAGTGCGATCAACAATGATATAATTAAATAAAGCAACATCCGGTGACTTGTATAAAAATACAATATGGCACCTAATATTCAGAGCCATCATGAGTTTGCTTCGATAAGAAACAAAGAGCTATGCACTTTCGATGAAAGAACATGCGGTGCCCCCATGTTTGGTTTTGGCAATTGATGACAATCTCTATGGACTAATGGTTGCCTTGAGTTATATTTGAAGAGCTTGTCCATAGGTTTTTCTTGGAGTCCATTTGTTGGTTTCAAGGAGAGTTTGTGATGACCAAGGTGCTATTAAGGAATTATCTAAAGATTGGTCTTATGAGTATTGAGCTTATAGCAAGCATGTCTTGAAGAAGAAGAGTGTGTGATCATTCATGTTTACCTTCAAGACATCATCCAAATGAAGAGACTTGGAAAGATTCAAGGTTGATCAAGACTAAGTCAAAGAGTGAATCAATTTGATCAACACACAAAGCATATAAGATGTACCGAGAGGGATCAAGCGATCCCATGGTATGGTAAGCATGGTCAATTACGCTTTGTGTACTAACCCATGGTCTTCGTGAGAGTTCTTTGTGGGGTTAGGTTGCGGCGTGCAAGTTCAAGTAGGATCATCACAAAGAGATCATATGCTTGAAGCCTGCCGTCCTTTGTGGCGACAATGGACTTGTGAAGATGTGCAGAAGAGTGGCTCACCCATAGTGGCGTATGGGGGAGCAATCTACTAGTCTTCATCGAGCCAACGCAATCAAGAAAGGTGGTCCATCTTGAGGAGGAGAAGATCGTCATCATCTAGCTCAAGTGGATCATGTGCGAGGCAAAGGTTTGCCCTTGATAGGCTTTCTATTTTACCGGTCTCATGGTAGTTGTGGGAGACCGGGTTATAGGATCGATTGCCGTACTATCAAGGGGGGCTCTCTCGATGAGTTGCCTGATCGTATCGTTCGTAGAGAGCTCGAACCATTGCATCCTTACATCATCTTTATTGGTTCTTGTTTGGTTTTCTTTGTGAGTCTTAGAGCTTTTGGTCATATTGATGACAAGCTCGAGTTCATCGAAAAACGGAGTTCACTTGCATCTTCTATGATGTTTTCAATGTTGGAGGTTATGCCGGTTCTTCACTGTTGGAGGTTTCTCTCCTCTGTCGCTGTTTTGATGCTACTCGTTGTCTTGTATCCAACAAGCTTGAGTTTTCTCAATTCGGAGCTCATATGAAGAAGTTATGGCATTTCTGCTTTTCTCCCTGCTCTGGTCTGAGCGGTAGTACCGCGGGCCGGAGCGGTAGTACCGCTTGGGTGCTATAAGCAGCAGTACCGCTCCACAGCCGTAGTACCGATGTGGTTTCGTGCTAGTGCCGCCTCGATTCGAGGGCTCGTTTTTCGTGTCGGACTTTACGGTACCTGCCGCGGCAGGAGTGGCGGTAGTACCGCGAGGAGGAGCGGTAGTACCGCTTAGGCTGTTAAGCGGTAGTACCGCTGGCCCAGCGGTAGTACCGCTACTGCTTTTCTCCGCCCCAAGGTTCATGTGTTGTTGATCCTTTTCCCTGCTTCTTCCGCCCGAGCGGTAGTACCGCTCGTGTGCAGGCTGAGCACATAACGGTTGGATTTTCCCCCTCCTATAAAAGGGGGTCTTCTTCCCCATTGAACCTTATCATTTAAGCTCGTGTTCTTCCCCCATTGTTGACCTTCTTCGAGCTTGCTAACTCTCAATCCCTCCATGGATTCTTGCTAGTTTTTGAGGGAAAAGAGAGAGGAGATCTAGATCCACATTTCCACCAATCACTTTCTCCTCTATGTGAGGGGAACCCCTTGGATCTAGATCTTGGAGTTCTTAGTGTTCTCCTTCTTGTTCTTCCTCTAATTTTCCTCCCTAGCATTAGTTGCTTCGGTGGGATTTGAGAGAGAAGGACTTGGGCACTCCGTGTGCCCTTGCCATTGCATTTGGTGCATCGGTTTGAGTTCTCCACGGTGATACGTGGAAGTTACAAGTTGAGAAGCTTATTACTCTTGGGTGCTTGGTACCCTTGAGCTTGTTCCTCTTGGGTGCTTGGGCGCCCTAGGCAGTTGGTGGTGTTCGGAGCTCAATCATTATGGTGTAAAGCTCCGCAAGCGTCGGGTCTCCAATTAGGCTGTGGAGATCGCCCGAGCAATTTGTGAGTACCGTGACCGCCCTCAAGGGTTGCCAAAGTGTACGGAGTTCGGTGACCGCCCCAAGGGTCGCCATTTATGCGGGTTCGGTGACGGCCGGTGTCTGGACTAGGGGTACTCACCACGTCGTCTCCGATCAGTTGGATTGGGCCGAGGATCCCCATGGCCGTATACTCATGGGCCAGTCCGGACAGTTGCCGCATACAAGGAAGATTCCACAAGACTTGGCGATCAAAGACAAGGACTCCTCCCCACCGGCGTGTTCGGCTAGGACTCTTGTTATCCTAGGCCTCGTGCACTATATAAACCGAGGCCAGGCTAGTCGATAGAGATATACAACAATCATACCATAGGCTAGCTTCTAGGGTTTAGCCTCCTTGATCTCGTGGTAGATCAAATCTTGTAATACTCATATCATCAAGATCAATCAAGCAGGAAGTAGGGTATTACCTCCATAGAGAGGGCCCGAACCTGGGCAAACATCGTGTCCCCTGTCTCCTGTTACCATCCGCCTTAGACATACAGTTCAGGACCCCCTACCCGAGATCCGCCGGTTTTGACACCGACATTGGTGCTTTCATTGAGAGTTCCGCTGTGTGTTTGACAAAAGGTCGATGGCTCGCCTGCAGATCAACTGCGACTTCGGCATCTTCGTCACCAGCTCGACTGGTCACCTTGGTTCGACCAAGGACTGCGTCCTACCTCCGATCATCATGTTCGGATGGGGGCCTTCATCAACATCAGCTCCGATCTCTATCAAGATCATGGAGGAATCATCCAGGAAGCCCGGGGGCTCAACGTCCACATTGCCCTCGGGCGACCGTGCTGTTTTTCTGGACAAAGAACTTATATCCGCTGTCACCGCCTCCTCGAGTGTCGGTTTGACGATTGCTTCGGTGGAATTGTGCGGAATTGAGTCTACAACAACCCTGGAAAATTTCGTCGAGTTTCGATGGAGGAATCTCTGGCAATCTCCGATATACCGGAGCCGCATTGAATCTGGACGAGAATCTGGACGAGCTTAGGGCGTGGTGTCCAGCTTCTAGCTCGAACTTCCTTTGGAAGATCCAACCGTTGATCGGCTGCGTAATTCCTATATCTACCACTCCTCAAAATTTTAGCTCGATCCGGCCGTCCAAACTCCGGGAACCTTCCGATTAGTGCATCACTTTTCGGATCTGTTTTCTGCGCGAAAACGAATCCGACCCGAGTTCGTCTTTTTTATGAACGGGATTTCGGACATCCTTTTTGAAGGAAGTTTTGTATGGGGTATTGTGTTTCGATTCCGAACACATCCCACTAACTTTAAGATCTTTTGAACATAATCTTCAACATCATGCTGGTGTCAAACCAGTCCAGCAATATTGCTCCACGTCTGCCGACCTGCGCTAGACACGTCGTCACTTTGTTGAGCCGAGCTCAACTTCTTCCGATCATCATCTCGGCAAGACGAACAAGAGTCCGGCATCGCGAAGGATAAATCATCACCAACATCGCCGCGCCACGGATTACATGGAGCGGGCATACCGGCATCACCGCACGGTCGCTTCATCAAGCCGGCATCGACCACGCCACGACACCGCATCGGCGAGGCCGCACTATTGCTTCTTCAAGCTGGTGTCCATCACGCCGACCTACTTCGACATCTCGGCTGGACCGGGGGCTTCGCCATCTCTTCATCAACCTACTCCGTACACTTCGGCGTCACTAACCGACCAGGCAATGGGTGCACGGATCGAGTCCCAATTTTGGGAATCACCTTCCTTCGGATTGCTACAACAAATAAACCAGGTGCTATTAATCCTAGTATTTCTTTTTGCTTGTTTGGGTTAATTTTTCCCAAGGAATTATTACTCTGGTTTTTCCATCATATGTACACAGGTCTATCAAATGGTGGCCGCATTATCGACGGTCGCATGATGGTTCGGTCAGTTTCCGTACATAGTCCGGCGAACGTCGCATCCGGAACTCAGGCCGACCTATGAATCCAGGCTTTGCCACGCCTTTATTGCATTACGTCGACGACCTGCGTCGACATTGACTTTGGCGCCAGGCCATATTTCTTTTATTACTCACTTTGCATAAATTATTTATTATGCAACTTCTCTTTTTTTAAATTCCTATTATTACTATTATCCCTGGTCTGCACTATTTTTTGTGCACAGGACAATGATCCAGCCGGACTATATCCTTTGGCGTCACCTCGGCTGGACGGGGGGCTTCGTCAACACTTCATTAACCCATGCAGGGGACTTCGGCATCACTCTACCGTCCTGCATTGACCGTGCTATGTCACCACTTCGGAGTGCCGAGCTCTTTTGCTCCGCCACCTCGGGATCGGCTTGGGGATGGAACCTTGTCCCGCATCAAGCTCGGACCGCGTCGTCAATACCGAACACATTAACCAGCTAAGTTGCCTTCACGCTCAAAGTTTTAAATTTTTAACTTGTGTTCGGCTCGACCAAGCATTATACTTTTTTGGAAAAAAGTTGCTTGTAAATTTTTTCCTTGTCCAAACTTTGTTCAAGACACACTTGACGCGCTACCCGCGCTCATTATACCTGGGGGCTTCTTTAACATAAGCTTATTAATACGGGATTTATGCCCAACACATGTGTCACACCTCCGCATGTACCTTTTATTCACCATTATATGCATCTATATGACTTAAGTTTTGGCCAAGCTGGGTTGCCTGGCTCCTGTGCTTACCCCTACGTTCCCGATTGTTCGGCTATGTGGTAAAGGGAGCACCTCTGCGATTATTCTTGTCGGGTCAGCGGATGTGTACCTCGATCGGGTGAAGCCGAAAGCTAAGCGTTCTTAAGGGAATATTCGGTCGGTGAACTCAAAGATGATTTCTTACCTATTCATTTACCTGCCCCAGATGTTTTTCTGCTCTTTTTCGCAGTCCGGACATGCACTTTAGGGCATGCCTCCCAGGAAAGGAACCCCTAACGGAACTATTCTCCCTGAAGATGTTTCGACTAACCATGTAATATAACATAACTAGTTGGGCACTTGTCCGATAAAGCACTAATGACCCCTCGCCTGGTCTCCACGCATGCCCGGTTTTTATAACCGCGAGGTATTCGGACACACTCCGGACTATTGGGTCCAGAGGTTGAAGCGAAAAGGTCCGCTATGACAAACGATCTACAATCAGGCTAGAAGGCATTTTACATGTCACCTTACATCATATAGTCAACTTTTACCCAAGTCACTTGGGGGCTCTTATGTTTATTTGAGCCGTTTTATACTAAGTGTTTTTCTTCTTAGTCGTTGCAGAGTTTTTATTATTATTTATCACTCCTTTTCTCGACACGAGTGTGCGGTCACTAGCCGGGGAGCCTAATTTCTCTCTCAAAACCGCTAGGGTTTAGTTTTCTAAACTGGCCTAATGAGAAGTACTCCGCCTTCGGGATGGGAGACTGAAGCCGTGGGACCGACCGCTTGAAGTCTTGAGATAGGATGTGTCATGTTAAAGCACGGCGTACACTTTTTTCTAAAGTCCAATTTTCGGATTGGCACCGAACACTTGATCTTGTTCGGACGTCATGTTTTTCTTGGCGCTTTTTGGTTTTCCAAGCTTTTGGCACTTTTAAATTATTTGTGTGTTTTCAGCACAAGTCTCATGATCTGCAGCGGACACCTTTAGAGATTCGCAAAAACATTCTCGGATATTGCTATATATGCATCAGTTTGAATTGTGTCTTGGTCAATAGTTGGGTTGCCCGGCTCCGCTTGCCTCCTACGTTCCGCTTTGTTCGGCTAGGTGTGCAAAGGAGAACCACTGTGATTGTGCTTCCATTTCGCATGGTCAAGCACCTCGGTGGAGAAAGCCACCGACTATCACAATAGGTGTAAACTGGTCAGCGATCCGATGACTATATTAAATGACGGGCCATTCATAACATTGGCGAAGTGTTTATGGCTTGACCTCGACTGTCAGCCAACACTACCGGGGCTAGTAATGGCCTCCCAAACTCAATCCTCAATATTTTGCTCTTCCATTAGAGCTGAGGTTTCATGATCATGCTTAGCATGACAACCCAAAGAAAGGAACCGATAGCGGGACTATTTTCTTTGGAAGACATTTCTTCTGTTAAACAATATTATAACATATCTCTCTGCGTACCTTTGTTTATAAAACCGAATGGCTAGATTGCCTTGTTTGTTGTAAATCTTTGCCCTCATAAAGGCTTTATAAAGTAGGACAAACACTCCTCGGCTATTAGCCGAGGAGGTGGAAGCCGATGGTCGGTCAACAAAGTTTTGTACAATGCGGATCCGAGCATTAATGACGTAAAAGTACTTGGATACATAAAGTCATTACACATAATTTGTGATTTTACTACAGATATCAATCCTTAATTGACCACCCGTGCCGCATTAAGGCTCGAGGCCACTCTTGGGCTTCGGGCTTATTATTTATAAATATTAAAGGGGTACATCGATCCCCTGACCTGGTGTTGCCACCCGACCAGTGTCTCGGGGGCTACTGCATTGCCTGTTCTATGCAGAAAATTTTAAGTGCAATATAGTTTTTGAGGAGATTATTATCCTCAGGTTGGTCGGCCGCACCCAACCTGAGTCTCGAGGACTATGCACACCGCGTTTCTATTCCTAAGTATGATGCCGAGCTGGGAATTGATCCTCAGGCTGATTTTATGAATCGACCTGGGTCTCAGGGGCTACTAGGGTCAGCGGTTTGATTTTTCCTTCAGGTGCATCCCGGATATTAGGCCAACACACACCTTGAGGGATACTGGCTATACATCTCGTCAGAGATTACATTGCACAATTCGGAATTAAATTCATAAAAATCAGCCCATGGTCAAGGTGGTGCACCACCTCGGAAGCAGTCCGGCATAAAGCTCGGACGCTAGTGGCTGGCTCCATAGAGGGCATTTCCGGCATTAAGCTCGGCTAAACTCCTTCAAACTTCTTTGAACCAAGGTGATTTACGACACCTCAGATACAATCCGGCGTTGGAGCTCGGATACATAGTCCGGCGTTGCAGCTCGGATACAGTCCGGCGTTGGAGCCCAGATACATAGTCCGGCGTTGGAGCACGGATACATTCCGGCGTTAGAGCTGGGAAGCAGTTCGGCGTTGGTGTTCGGCTGCAAAAGATACCTCAAATGTAGTCCGGCGTTAGAGCTCGGACGCAAGAGGACACTGCCTCCCGGGAATAACTTCAAACCCGAGGCGTGGCATAAAAATAACAAGGCATTGATAAAACCGGAAACATAAAGGGGCTCCTCGGATACCCGACGTGTAAACTCGTCGAATACATTTCGGCGATCCTCAAGATCGAAGATGAGAAGATTTGTTGAACCAGTTTTCAAGACCGACGACCGAAGATGAAGAACAGTTCGGAAGAATCGAGGAGCGTCCCAACTTGAAGACCGGTTCAGGGGGCTACTGACGGTGTCCTGGACTAGGGGGTACTCACCACGTCGTCTCCCGATCAGTTGGATTGGGCCGAGGATCCCCATGGCTGTCTACTCATGGGCCAGTCCGGACAGTTGCCGCATACAAGGAAGATTCCACAAGACTTGGTGATCAAGACAAGGACTCCTCCCCCACCGGCGTATTCGGCTAGGACTCTTGTTATCCTAGGCCTCTGGTGCACTATATAAACCGAGGCCAGGCTAGTCGATAGAGATATACAACAATCATACCATAGGCTAGCTTCTAGGGTTTAGCCTCCTTGATCTTGTGGTAGACCAAATCTTGTAATACTCATATCAGCAAGATCAATCAAGCAGGAAGTAGGGTATTACCTCCATAGAGAGGGCCCGAACCTGGGTAAACATCGTGTCCCCTGTCTCCTGTTACCATCCGCCTTAGACGCACAGTTCAGGACCCCCTACCCGAGATCCGCCGGTTTTGACACCGACAACCGCCCTCAAGGGTCCCTTAGTGGAATCACGGCATCTTGTGAGGAGATTACGGTGGCCCTAGTGGCTTCTTGGGGAGCATTGTGCCTCCACACCGCTCCAAACGGAGATTAGCATCCGCAAGGGTGTGAACTTCGGGATACATAAATCGTCTCCGCGTGCCTCGGTTATCTCTTACCCGAGCCGCTTTACTTATGCACTTTCTTTGTGATAGCCATATTGTTATTTGTCATATATCTTGCTATCACATAGTTGCTTATCTTGCTTAGCATAAGTTGTTGGTGCACATAGGTGAGCCTAGTTGTTGTAGGTTTTGTGCTTGACAAATTAACCGCTAGGTTTATTCCGCATTTGTTCAAGCCTAAACCGTAATTATTTTAAAGCGCCTATTCACCCCCCCTCTAGGCGACATCCTCGGTCTTTCACTCGAGTTACTAAGAAATAGTGTATCTACACCATCCGTATAGGGATCCAGTGTGGGACCATCACCTAGCTACTATACGCATGCATCAAGCCCACACATCACACATGCAGCAGCATCACGTAAGCCCTGCACGCACGCGACGCAACAGCCCGCCGCGCAAGAAGCACGCCAGACACAAATAATGCGCGGCAGCAGGGCGACGACAAGAGAGCGAGGAGAGGACAGTTGTGCGCTCACCGTCGTGCAGTTCAAGTGGAGGCGAATCGACAGGAAGCTGAAGAACTGTTTGTGAGGGTTTCCGCGCTGATATACTGGAGGCAACAGATCCCCATGGCGACCTCACGGGCCCACGGCGACCTCACGGGCCCACGGCGACCTCACGGGCCGGAAACAGCGGGTGCCGAAAATAGGCGCAAGGTCGACATGACGGCTGCGAGCTCGAGATGCATGCGGGCTGGGTGTTAGGTGGAGAACACCACCTCATGGTCTCACGAAGGAGAGGACGGCGCGCCACCGCGGCCGGAGTTCGGCATCCCGGACGGACACGACATCGGCTCTCCTGCATGCGCCATCCCGGCCGGAGTTCGCCGACGTGTGGGATAGCCAACACGTGGGTCCACCAGCCATGCACTAAATTACTCCGTAGTAGAGTGACGGTAGACTACCCTGATCGAACCGCCGCAGTAATGCCCGATGAGCCGTCAAATCACAAAACCCCCTCCTTTCCAGCAGTAAGTTGGACGGACGAAGCAACCATCATTTCACTCTTCTCTCTCAGCTTCCTCTCTTGAAGAAAACCCCCACTCACTTCGTTTCTCCCTCATCTCGTTCCTCCTTTCACTCTTCTCTCTCAGTTTCCTCTCTTGGATGGACGCCGGAGCACCGGCCGACATGATGCCTATGGCTCTGGCCAAAACCGTCGAGGCTCATGGTACGAAGAAGCGCAAGCACCCCACCGAGACTACATGAGACAAGCTCAAAGCCATCACCCTGTCCAAGCCCCCTCTCCGGGTCCCTCATTAAGCAAGTCCGTAATGTCTCTTGTTGACGATCTTTTTCTCGATCTTGATCATATTTTTCATCTAACACGCAGATTACTAATCTTGGTAGTACAACTTTCTGGGTGATCTTGCATGTGATTTTAGTGTGCCAAATGACGGTTCTAAATTCTTCTTTTGACCAAAACATGCGAGAGGTTGACATTGATTTCTTATAGATTACTTTCAACTACTCCCTCTGTCCCAAATTTCTTGTCTTAGATTTGTCTAGATCCGGATATATCTAATACTGAAATGTGACTTGATACATCCGTATCTAGACAAATCTAAGACAAGAATTTTGGGACGGAGGGAGTATTTTATGAACATCAATGCTACCTTTTAAGAGGGTATATTTGCCTCAGTAACTTGTGTTATGGATATTGCATGTAATCCCTCTGCTCTCATGCCTTTTGAAGACATGTTCTAGTGTCTTTGTTCACTCATTTCTGTGCGTATATGTAGTCATATATGGAGTATAATATCGAAAATCATCTTATATTTCTGAACGGAGGTAATAATGAAATATGGTTTCTGTTTGAATTAAAACCAGGTCCGTGGTGGAGATGAAGTTCTCAAAGTCATGTCGTGTGAACTGGAAGACCTGATGATGAGTTCTACTGCTGAACTATCCAGCTGCTATGTCCTTGTCGCCACGTGTCCTGAACTAGTGTTTTCCTGTAGTATTGTTGTCAGGCATGTTCTTGAGGCTGTAATTGAACACAACAATTTCCTGGATGTGCCTTCGATTACGAAGGGTGTGGTTCTTGTAAAGCTTTCCAACAAATCTGATGCGGCCTGTCTTCATCATCATGTTTATGAGTGGAAAGACCACTCTGTTAGGTTCTCCAAGGTTGACAAGATGGTGATGGTGCATGTAGACATCTCACACAAAGTCCATGGCCTAGTCAGTTATGCGGGTTTCATCCCGTAGGTTGGTGGCAAGAAATAGTCTGCAGAGTTTAGTTAGTGCAATTTTGCTTGTCTGTAGTAAGTACTATTGTTCAGTACTTGATTTGTGTTTGTGAACCCTGTATTGTTTATTAGTACTACCGCTTTTGGTGTGTGGTCAGTCCTGAGAACGGTCTATGTTAATGTCTGTCCACTCAATCCAGTCTGTATATTTTGAAGTATCCAGATCATATTTTTTGTGAGGACGGTTTATCAGTTATGGTTACACTCCAATATCTATATGCATTGCAGGGTTTATCGCACCCACCAGGATTTCCAGTCCCATGGATGTTCGGTCCATACGATTTGTCACGACCTTTGGACTGTCTCACCTTGTGGGAGTAGGCGGGCCCTGCATGCCACGCGTAGTTGGACGATCAATCTTCCATTTAGTACTTCAACATAGTGATTTCCTGGTAAGGATTCGCCGTGTCACATCAAGTAAATCTTATTTATTTCTTGTCTAAATCTTATTGATTTAATGTCATGTTTTCTTTCTTTTCCTGCAATTTTACGATGCAGGTTTTGCCATGTGACATTCATCACAGAATAAACCGTTTAGTTTGCTCTACGATGGCTATTTTTTGCAGGTTTCACTTCTTATGTCGTGTCAGTAACGAAGTCACTGTCCATCACTTATATTACTAGAAAAAACTGGATCAGTCTGTTGTCTGAGTACAAGCTGAATCCCTATGATGAACTGCAGTTTGGTTTAACAAAAAACGCCACAATTAGTCCTTCTCGGGTTTAAAAGAAATGAAGAAAAAACTGGATCATGGTCACGGATCCTAGTCAAGTTAGAAAACTGATCATAGCAGACCAGACACGATCGCCGCTGTCTCGCATAGATCGATCACCGGCGATTGCTCTAGCAATCGACAATGGCGGCTCGATCCGATCCATCGAGGATTGGGCATCGACCGCGTCGGCAGATCACCGATCTCTTTGGAGGATCGGGCATCGACACGGCACCTGCTCCGACACCGGCACCAGCTCTACAAGGAGCACCATCTCCGGCAAGAGCAGCGGCTTCAAAGACTGCACCAACACTTGCACTTGCAGACCGCCCGCGTGCACCACCTTGCAACAGATCGGGCTGCAGTTCGCACTTCATATACCAAAGTCCTTACAAAATCTGACATGTCCACCTTCTTGGTAAGCATTGGCCGCCCAAGTGCTTCGTTCTTTTATCTTTCCATGTTGTTTCATATGATTCACTGTGTTGATCTAACTGTTTGGGTATATCTTCTTGTTTGCAAACAGAGAATTCCTAGAGCAACGAGGGAGTCGTTCAACAATCCGGGCGACCACGGCCAAGTTTCTCTTACCATGGGCAACCTTGGTGCGAATGAACCTGCTCAATATACCGTAAGTACAAAGGATGGTCGCATGATGATTGATGCTAAAGGATGGTCAAGGTTCAAATCTAAACCATATCTTGCGGTAGGGGATGATGTCAAAATCGAACTTTCTCGGCAAGGAGAGCTGGTCCAAATCTACTTTGAAATTCTTCAAGATGGCGACGCATAGCCGAACTGATCTATCCTCCGAGAGATTTTGATGTAATAATCTGGCATGATGAAACAAGTGTCATGTGTGTATAAGTAGTAATGACAGTATTATTTATCACATGGTATATCGTTGATAGAATTGCAACTCGATTGCTGGTTAGGAACCGCTGCTCGATTTCATTCCAACAGCTGTCGTGCTTTATTCAATTTTGTGTATTTGCCTTGCGACAACATCTAAAACCAGCGCCGTACCGATCGCTTGCAATATGAAAAGCGCTGAGGTAGAACACATGGGCCCCCAAACATGCGGGGTCGGCTTGCAGCCCAAAGTCCAGAACCGTGAGCCTATCTGAGTATTATATTCTCAGTTGAACCCCCATAAAAAAGCTCAACCCCCATAATGCCCGTGTGTTGCAGAGGGAGTATATTTCTCGGCAAGGTGAGCCTGTGATATAAAAGATTTGTATATTTCTTTACAGAGGGAGTATCTCTCTGTCAAAAAATATATTTATGTGTAACTAGTTACTTCATCTTTCTACTTCCTTTCGCTGATATGTGGGGCAACCGCAACGGGGTCCATGTGCCATATGCACAAATTAGAGTGCACAACTTCAAGGTAGACACACCCGGTCAGCGCCCAGATAATGCCCAATGAGCCGTCAAATCAACCCCCCTTTCCAAATTTTAAGCGATGGACGGACGAAGTGGCAATATTTCACTGGGCCTGAATCCCCTTCTCACTCGTCTGCTTGTTCAAAGAAAACCCCCTCTCGACGATTGCATAGGGTTTTCTCATGGAGAACCAGGTACGAATTCTTCATCCATCCCCGATAAATCCAAGTCCCTTGGTCGCAGGTAATCCTAGGATGGCAGCCGCCGTCGTTGATGCATTTTCTTCCCTCTTGAATCTAGTGTGTTTCATTTGCGATTGCCCAAAGTGCGAGTACCCTACAGGTTTCTGCGCCCTCGGCGAGACGCCACACTTGTTCCTTCTCATCCTAACACAGCATTTTGAAACGCGCACAGTATGTTCCTAGAATCCTCTTTTCTATCCGGGAGGGTGGGGTTTTTTTGAACATGTTGTGTTCTCATATTATTTTTCCTGCAGTGTATTATTTGCTCTGCCAGAACACATGTACTCAAGATGCTCGGCCTTGCCATAACTGAATACACTAGTTTAATGGTCACAATGAAGACAAGCCATGGATATAAGTTCCGAGTTGGGTTCATGAACCAAGAAGATCGCTGCTTTTTTTATGGCCGAACTTGGATAAAATTTCTCAAGTGTTACGGACTGAAAGTTGGCGCACGAATGTTGATGGAAATAGCAGAACCTGGTCTCATCTTCACTGCGATCTTCCACCCCGACGTCGTTCCAATTGTTCATCCATGTTAGTTTTGTATTTGGTTCTTGCTTGTTGCCTCGATTAATTCTTAATCCACCTATTCTGTCTGATTGATCACAATTTAACTTTAGAAGTAGCAACGAATCTCTCACGAAGATGCTAATTCTAACTAATATTTTCTTATAATTGGTGGCACGTGTAGGTTTTTTCAGAGTTAAGCAGTCTGCTCGTTTGTTACTCTGTAATAACTCGGCTGTTACTAATGGCACTGAAGTTGACTGGATCGACATCCACAAGTTCCTACACTTTATTGATCGTCTTGAGGTCCTTGTGGGGCGTTTAAATGGTGGAAGGCCACGTGGGATATGTGTGCCACTGTTGCACTCGTTGAACAGGTCCAACTGTGTCGAGAAACTTATGGTATGAGCTGTTTTCTGTTATATATGTTGTTCATAAACTATTGCTTATACACAGTTTTACAGCTGTGATCTTCTTGAAACAGGAACTGCCGAGTTCTATTGTTCCTATATAGATGCCTGACCATGGTCGGGTCAGACTTGCGCTTGGTCACAACATGATGTTTATGTCGACCTACTCAATTCTCCTTGGAGGTGAAAAGATACTTATTCATGGGTGGTCTCAAATAATGAAGGCCCGTCCATCTTGGAGAATAGGACAGAAGATTATGTTCATGCTTTTCCATGGCTCTAAAGCGAATATCCTGTTTATTGACCATGTTGCGAGATGAAGCCACTTTCGTAAGGTTGTGGATGCGCTGTGGCGCCTGGGCCTTGTCACGGGGCTTGACGGTCTCACCCTTGGTTAATCAGAGGCAAAGTAGCACTGTTCGAGGCGTGCTTTATGCGGTTGAACTCAGTATAAGTACTCATATTGCTTTCAGCTTTGGTTGTTAAGTGCCCCTGCTGGTTTCAGTTAAGGTTGTTAAGTACTCCTGCTGCTTTTACAGTCTGTCGTGTTTCTTCAGTCCTGTCTTCCTCCAGCCGCCAAAACCAAACCAGCGCCGGCGGGGCCGCCTGCTTCCGCCTCCCACGGCTGGCTGCGCCTCAGCGCACGCATCGCCGCCCCACCGTCTCCTAAATCGTTAACGTCGACGTCCTCCGCGCGCTTTGGTGCGCTCGCCGCGGCGCCGCCGCGTTGTCAACATGGTCAACAAACAACAGGAATCGGCAGAAGTACGTGGAGAGGATGACAGTAGGGGCCCACCATGTCAGCGTATGGAAAAATAAAATGCTTCCTCCTAGTGTTTTCCTGACATCTAGGACCCACGACATTGTGAGCGTATATAGTCAATAGACAAGAGAACAGCACAAGATCGGTGACACACAGGGCGTAGCTACTCGAGCAGTATTTTTTTGTTTGGTATTGTTGAGACGGAGCAGGGTTTGAACTGGCTGTGGCCCGTCTAGCCTGTGCTTATATTTTATGTTCACCATGTGACCAGCCCAGCTATTTTTTCTTTGTGAAAATGAGCCCAGTTTATTTTTTACAAGAATACCCAATCCAGGCCTACTTATTTTCTACATACGATGGGCTGCAACTCTTTCAAGACGCGTGCAAATCTTGAAAGTAATATGAAATGGGTTGTAAATATAAAAACAGATGACAAATTGGCAATTACTTTATAATTTCAAAATTTTCACATTTTCAGATTCCTATTTCACTGGGCATTAACCTAATTTAAATATATCTTCAAAGTACTTTAAATCTGGCTCGACATTTCGGTATTAAAAATAGTTTAGAACCCACAGAAATATGCAAAATTGGCCCTGGCCAACCAAAAAAAACGACTGCAATAAATTGCATAAGAAGTTGCTATGAGCTATATATAAATTATTAAAAAAAGAGGGAGTGGTATGACTTGTGGGCATGTTTAGTTGACGCGTATGCAAGATTTTTTTAGTTATTATATACGTCAACAAACGATTCTAGCATACGTAACCGTTGGATGTCAATCCAACGGCCGTCATCATTTCTTCAATCTCGATCTTCTTGCTCCGGCCGCCAAAGCAACGCCGGCGGGACTGCTACTCCGCCTCCTGTGGCCGGGTCTTTGCCTTGTGAGCCTCAGCGCCCCTACTACTCCCACCGCAGCAGGCATCCCTCTACTCACCCACACCCCTGTTATTCTGCGCGACGGCAGCCTCACACCGCAGCCGAACCAATGAACCTCGTACTCCTCTCCGCGGGCTTCCACCGCCGCGTCTTCCCGACTCCGCGTCGTCCCCTTCCTAGGCCTCGCCGTCGTCCACCGCCGTGGTGCTCTCGGCCAAGGCGTGGTCAATGTGGTCAACGACCGACTTCCATCGAGGGTATCAGACGTGGAGAGGTCGACAAACCGGTCCACGGCAGCCGCAAGGAAGTGCCTCCTTATCACGCGGAAAATAATTATTCCTCCACCTGACAGCAGGGACCCACCGGACGGGCCACCAGTATTTCGCGAAAAAAACGTTTGCCCCTGACTGCTGGGACCCACAGGACGGGCCACTGTATTTCACGAAAAAAATGTTCCCCAGTCATTTCGGACCCACCGTGGTGCCTCCTTATTACGCACAAAAATGAATACCCCCACCGCTAGCTGGGACCCACCTTGGTGGGAGGCTGACTTAATGGGGCTACTAAGTTGATCGGGACGGATGCCTTCGTCAACTTTAGTCAATATATGAACGATTCTAGCTCCAGTGACCGTACGATGTCCATCCAACGGCCGTAGTGCTTCTTCAACCTCTGGTCTTCTTGCTCCAGCCGCCCAAAGCAGCGCCGGTCGTGCCGCCTGCTCCTGCTGCCCGTGGCCGGCTGTGATGCCGCGGAGGCCTCACCGCCCCCTACTACTCTCACCGCTGGCCAGGCCATCCCTCTACGCACCCACACCCCCTGTTATTCGGCGGCGGCGACAGCCTCACACCGCAGCCGAACGGGTGAACCCTCATACTCCTCTACGCGTGGGCATCCACTGCCGCGTCTTCCCCGGCTCCGCGTCGTCCCCTTCCTAGGCCTCGCCATCGTCCACCGCCCTGGTGCTCTCGGCGCGGCATGGTCAACATGGTCAAGGAATGGCTTTCATCGGACATGGACTTTATGTGAAGAGGCTGACAGCTGGGTCCACGGCCGCAGCAAGGAAGTGCCTCCTTATTACACGGAAAATAATGATTCCTCCACCTGACAGCTGGGACCCATCGGATGGGCCACTGTATTTCGCAGAAAAAACGTTTCCCCCTAACTGTTGGGACCCACCAGCTTTATCTTCGCACGCAAGGAAGTGCGTCCCGCAAAAAAAGCGATTAGCCCACATTGCTGGGACCCACCAGCTACACCTTCGCACACAAGAAAGTGCGTCCGAGCAAAAAAATCAATTCGCCCCCCTGACTGCTAGGACCCACTAGCTACATCTTCGCACGCAAGGAAGTGCGTCGGGCAAAACGATTCGCCCCATTGCCGGGACCCACCAGCTACATCTTCGCATGCAAGAAAGTGCCTGACAGTCGGGACCCACCTGGTCGAAGGGTACATAGCGTTGTCATTCTGGTCGCGAACGTGTACGTACATACTGGTCGTTGTAGAGGCGCGCACGTGTTGTAGTAGAGGCTCGCACATAACATGTACACGCGTCGTCTGGTGGCGAGTGCAAGAAAGAAAATACGGTCACGTATGTGTACATACGGGCGGGGTCTCGAACGCCTACTCACGCATACGTACGGCCAGGGCTCGTGTACATGGCTGGGTCGGAACTGAGAAACATCGTCGTCGTCGTGTTCATGGGGAGGCAACGGTGTGCGTCGTGTTCATGGGGAGGCAACGGAATGCGTCGTGTTCATCGGGAGGCAACGGAACGCGTGGGAGCCAACCGGCTTGGACGGAACAGGCGATGGAAACGAGGCCTGGCGTACCGCACAATGGAGGAAACGGACCTCCTACGTTCGAAACGGGGTCATGTTGATCGTGAGGGGTGTGGCATACCACAAAATGGAGGAACGGACCTCCTACGGTCGAAACGGGGGTCTTGTTTACCGGGAGGGGTGTGGCGTACCGCAAAACAGAGGAAACAGACCTCCTACGGTCGAAACAGGGGTCTTGTTGATCGGGAGGGGTGTGGCGTACTGCAAAACGGACGAAACAGACTTGTGTTGGAGCGCCATCTTTAAACGGGGTCCTGTTCATCGGGAGGTGTGGCGTGCGCAAAAGCAGGACTCCACGGGATATTGTTCATCTCCACCGTCGACCTCCTCGAGCCTCCACGGGCTACCGTCGACCTCCTCCAGCTTCCATGGGCTCCTGTTCATCCAGCCTCCACCGCGCGCTACTCCACCGGCTACTGTTCAACCACCCCTCCACCGTCTATTGTTCATACTGCCCTCCACACCACGGGGTCCTGTTCAACCACCCTTCCACGGACACCCCTCCACCGTCTACTGTTCATCCAGCCCTTCACACCACGGGGTCCCGTTCAACCACCCCTCCACGGGCACCCCTCCACCGTCTATTGTTCATCCAACCCTCCACACCACGGGGTCCTGTTCATCTAGAGGCAAACACCACCACTCACTGTTCATTCACCCCCCCCCCCCCGCAACACTCACTGTTCATCCCAGAGGCAGCATCGATCGGCTTCAGTTAGCAGCAGATAGCGGCGAATCGCTTCGATCGGGTTCGATTAACAGCCATCGATCGATCGCTCGAGTTCGATGTCGTAACTGCGGTCTGTCGCTCGGGTTCGATTAGAGCCCAACGCCTCGCTCGGGTTCGATTAGAGCCCAACGCCGCTTCGGTTCGATTAGAGCCCAACGCCTCGCTTCGGGTTGATTAGAGCCAACGCCTACGCACGCAGCAGACGTGCGTGTCACGAGAAAGCGTGCATCGCTTCGCCCCGACCTCCCACCGTAACCGGAACTCCCAAATTTTCCTCCCCTCGCTTCGACCATGGTTTTTTCTGTCATGGACGGCGCAAAGAATGTCATGCATCAGCGTCTCCGCCCGCCCAGACGAAAAGCCCATTTTCTCGTCATGATTTTTGTCATAGAAGTAGGAGCCCACCACATCTATGATGATACCGGGTTTTGTCACAATTATCGTCATAGAAGTGTCATATGTATGACAGAAAAAAATTTCGTTCGGCCCAAAATGTCATGGATGTGTCTTTTTTTTGTAGTGGAAGACTCTGCTGCTGCTGTTCTATTTCATGTATATTTTCTTGGAACAACTGATGCTCATTCGGACTATATAAAACACGTTTACAAATGCATTAGCTGGATTAGTGCGTCCAGTCACGCAAAGGAACCGCGCCCAGGGCGCGCCCCTGCCACTAGTATACATGCACATGTAAGGAGCTGTAGTAGGTAACACATACCTCCAATCAACGCTATTGAGTGGCGCACATCAGCAGCGATGAATGCATCCACGAACTGACGATTGGTTACTTCCTCCCAGGCGGATTAGCTTCACTCGCCTGCGACACCAAACAGCAGCAGCAACGCTTCGCCCCACCCTGAAAAATTAGGTCATCATGTCGTTGTCGAGGCCCAATCATCTCGTTCGCCCCGCTCGGCCGGCGTCAAATGTAGACAATCCAACCACAACCTGCAAAAAACCTCCCACATCAATCCACATGCACGGATACGGGAGGCATTCATTCAGGGCTAGCCGCATATATTTTCACAAGAATTCAAATCAACCGGACAAAATTCATGCAAACATGGCAGGATTTCATACAAACATGACGGATTTCATACAAACCGGACGCAAACTATTACATTTCGAAAATATTTTAAATAAAAAGGTTAAAACTATGTGCAGGTACGGTCGCATGGAGATTCACTCCCATGATAGGAGGCATAATTCTTCCTCAGATCTTCCTTTGCGTCGCCAAGCCGCATTAACGGAGTGTGGTGAAGAGGGTGCTTTAGCCGGAGGGGAAGGGTGCTTCCGTGGATGCCCAAGCCAGGGTGGTCTAAGATAAAGAAGAAAACGGACACGTCACCGGCTGTACAAGCCGGCGACGCGCTAGCGGTGGTCTTCTTGGGACCCAAGCGGCGGCGGCCTCCCATGTTCTACTTTCCCTCGAACTTGCCAACTGACGTGGACGCGGATGCGCTGGCCACCGACTCATCGATCTCCTCCATGCAACTGCCTTCTTTCTCTGCCTGCATGGTGTGGCTACGTGTGCGTCGACGGCAGATGGCGCATTCATATGCACTGGAGGGGCGGTATGATGAGGAGTCGTCCATGCCCGTACCGCCGTGCTCTTCGTCGTGTCGGCCTGGAGTAACTCGCCACTCCTCCGCGAACTGGCTTGGAGCGGAGAGTTGCTGAACCACGCGTCGGGTGGCAACTTGCTCTGTCGGCCTAGGGGAGGGAGGTGGAGCAGCGAGCTTCCTCACTCGTATTCGTCGGGCTCGACGGGCCACCATGTCGGCTTTTATGCCGAAAAACTGCTCTTCCTGCCCATCGGATGCCATCGAAATGGTGGAGAAAATAGTGAAGGAGAAGATGAGGGAGCGGCGAAGGGGTGTGATTCTTGCCTAGCGTCTGCCCTCGTCTGAATTGAGGGCGATCGAGAGGAGCTCGGTCGGCATTGCGTTTAATGTCGGCCTGCTACTGAACGGATGTGTGGCCGGAGTAGGTTTATCGGCTTCCACGCGGGGTTAATGGAGGCGTGTTCAGCCGGGCATGCAGCAGGTGGCGCCCTCAACTGGCGTGCCGCTTCATTGGCGGAGGCAGTGAGAGGTCGCGTCCGCCCTGAGCCGCCTTCAATGCGGGACGACGCGCTCTATAGCGATATGATTGCGGGCAGCTGTAGCCGGACAAAAGCGCGCGCGGGAGGGAGAGGGTTTTTTTGGTGGTCCAGGGCGGTCAGAAACGGGATTGGGATCAGTCTGGAATCCCGCAAACCTTCCCCACATTTGTCTCCGATTTGGGGGAGAAATCGTGTCCCACCGCCTCGCGGACCAATACAGATCGGCGTTGGATGGCTTCCGTGGGCGAGCAGTAGCGACCGAGCAGTTCTTGGAGGTTTACGGGTCCGCCTTGGAGTTTCCCTAAACATTGCAAATAGTACAAACCAAAATAAATCACACAACACCATAATAATAAATAGTTTCATAACCGAATAAAAAACATAAAATTTACAACCAAATCATAATTATCAGGAATACATGGAAATAAAATGAACCGATACATCTACTGGTTGCCAATGTGATTCCACATCTGCTCAACCAAGTCATTTTGAAGGGTGAATTGTTCAAACGTTGCCAGTTCTTGATGCTCAGGCACAGCATTTTCATCGTGATATTCAAAGCGTTGGTCGTAGATGTTGTTATTACACTCATCCTCCATAATCCTGTTGTGCATGATCACGCAAATAGTCATCACCTCCCAAAACTTCTTGGTGCTTCATGTCATGGCAGGGTGTCGAACGATACCCCATCGAGATTGAAGCACACTCCACATCCTTCCTAGCACTTTCTTATGCTTGGGAAAATCTTTGTTTTTTCTCTCCTTCTGAGTTGGATATTGTATTCACAAGAGCTGATCACCGAGGATAAATACCTTCAGCTAGGTAGTATCCCTTGTTGTAATGATGGCCATTAATCTCAAAGTTGACCTCTAGGTAGTGGCCTTTTGCAAGCCTTGCAAACGCTGGAGAACGTTGTAGCACGTTGATATCATTGTGAGAACCAACCATGCCGAAGAAAGAGTCCCATATCCAAAGATCTTGTGAAGCCACCACTTCTAGTATGACAGTGCAACATTTGACATGCCCCTTGTACCTCCCTTGCCAAGCAAAGGACACTTCTTCCACTTTTAGTACATACAATATATGATGCCAAGCATTCCGAGAAAGTCTCTATCTACATTGATTGCCAACAACCGGGTTGTATCTGCGGTATTTGGCTCCCTCAGGTACTCAGGGGCAAACACTGCCACCACGGTCTTGCAGAACTTGTACATTGATTTGAGACATGTGGACTCACTCATACAGGTGTACTCATCCAAAAGATCGCCTGAAATTCCGCCTGGAAGCATATGAATAGCCGCAGTGCATTTCTGGTAAGAGGAGAAGCCAATCTTGCCAAGGGCATCCTCTTGCACTCAAAGTAATCGTCATATGCTATCACTTTCTCCCGATATGATTGAACACGTGCCTCGCCATCCGGAAGCGGTCCTGGAAAGGATGGGTTTTGAAGAGCGGAGAATCCTCAAAGTGGTCGGTATAGAGCAGGGCGTGACCGCTCTCCCTATCGCGGTTCAAGGTCAAGCATGGACCGATTGATCCCTTGAATCGAGGTCATGGCTAGCAATGTGGTCATTGACGACCAATGCAGCAACCACAAGCTCTTTGTCACCGGACGATGAATCATCGAATGAACAATGGAGTTGTTGAAAAAAATACTCATCCCCACTATCCATGGTACCTTGGGAGAAAAGTGTCGAAGACCTTGCGGTCGTGGTGGAGACGTAGCCGGTGAAGAGCACCTCTGCCTCCCCGCACAGGCAGCAAGCCTGTAGAAGTGTTGACGGTCGGCGCCAGGCGGCCTTGCAACGCCAGGTGGACGGTGTTGGGCACTAGTAGAAAAAGGACCTTATATGAGACACATTAGTCCCGGTTCGATTTTGGCCCAGTATTAATGGTACCATTAGTACCGGTTCAAACGGCTATGCATTAGTGCCGGTTCGTGTTGAACCTTTAGTACCGGTTCATGCCACGAACCGGTATTAAAGGGGTGGTGGCAGGCTGGCGTCAGGCCGGGGCCCCACGAGCCCCTTTAGTCCCGGTTTGTGGCACAAACCGGTACTAAAGGGCCAACCTTTAGTACCGGTTCGTGCCACGAACCGACACTAAAGGGGTCTAACCTATAGTCCCGGTTGGAGACACAAACCGGGACTATAGGGCAATTTTCAAACTTGGAAATATCATTACTAAATCATCCTAATTCAGAAAAATACATATAATATATCAAAATTTGCAGAACAAAAAGATTGATCCGCTGAAAATTTGCAGAACAAGTTTTCCATTTCGATTTTTTTTTTAAAATCTCAAAATTCCAAAGGGAAAATAGAGTTTTTGGACGTTTTAGACGTTTTTAGCGTTTAGTGCTAGGGTTTAGATTTCAGAGTTTAGGGTTAGGTTTTATGGTTTAAACCCTTAGTTTTTACTGTTTAACATAGAGTTTCCGACGTTTTAGGTCCCGGGTTTAGGGTTTAGGACAATTTTTGAAATGACAAAATTGTAAAAGGAAAAAAAGATATGCTCTAATTTATGTTTTTTAAAATTTTGGTTAAATCTTGTCAAACCGGTCAAACAACTGATTCAAGAAATATAGAGTGTTACTAAATAATTACACAATAATATTAGTGTTACTAAATAAGTATCTCAGTTTTTTGAATTTTGGTCAAATCTGGTCAAACTGTGGTCAAGCTATGGTCAAACTACTTATTCAAAAATATTAGTGTTACTACATAATTATTGTTTTTTAGAATAATAATTTCAAACTCAAACAGTGAAATGTGTGACTTCATGCCCAAGCTAAACTCCTGAGGGTTAATAGGATTCACATCTTACTATTGTCAGGAAAACAACAAATGCAGACTTGGAAACGTGGGAGAATAGAACCCGGAAGTTAAGCGTGTTCAGGCTGGAGTAGTGAGAGGATGGGTGACCAGCCGGGAAGTTAGACGATTTGGAATGAGTGATCCACACTCGAGCAGTTAAGATGGGTGATTAGAGACTAAATCATCAAATAATTCAGAAAATTGAAAATAAAAAAATCAATTTTTTTCCAAAATTTTCAAAAAAAAAATTCAAAAAAAATAAACCTTTAATATCGGTTGGTTTTACCAACCGGTACTAAAGGTCCCCTATACCACGACGCGAGCTCACGCCACGTGGTGAGCCTTTAGTGGCGGTTCGTGCTGAACCGGTAGTAAAGTGGGGGGGGGGGGGCTTTAGTCTCCACCCTTTACTGTCGGTTGCAGAACCGGCACTAAAGGCCCTTATGAACCGGTAATAAAGCCCCGTTTTCTACTAGTGGGGGTTGATGGGCGTCGTGGTTTCTCTGGTACTGGAGGTGGTGACAAAAACCCATAAACGCCGGCAAAAACTCCTTCAAAAACGGAAGGGGCAAGTGGGATTGTGTGGATGCATCAGGGCTTGGGCGGCCGGCCTGGACAACGACAGAGCGGCCAGAAAATGGGCGGCGACGGCTATGACCGGGGGGGGGGGGGGCGCTCATAGGGGAAGGAAAAAAGCGGACTATTTTACCGACAGGTGAGCCAGGGAGGACAAAAGAGGGATAAAAAACGACGGATAAATCAACGACGGATAAACCAAAAATAAATCAACGACGGATAAAAAACGAACTGGCGTCCGTTTGCTTTTATTGGACCGTGATTTGTGTTTGTTTGGCCTCAAACAGACGGTCGGACAAAATGGGGGTCTGGCGTGGAGATGGCCTTAGCCGCGGCGATGCGGTCAATCGCGTCGCCCCGCCTCTTTCGTTCGCCAGGTCCGCACCGATCCACCTCTTTCGTTCGCCAGGTCCGCACCGATCCACCTCAAACAGACGGTCGGACAAAATGGGGGTCTGGCGTGGAGATGGCCTTAGCCGCGGCGATGCGGTCAATCGCGTCGCCCCGCCTCTTTCGTTCGCCAGGTCCGCACCGATCCACTGATCCGGTGATCTAACCGTACGTGAGTTGGACTCAAAGTGCAGCGACCGCTGGATTTTGCATCGTATGATATAAACGTGGTGGTGTTCTTTTTTGAGGGGGGGTGTTGGATGCACCGTACGCAAGCGGTCTTCCGGTACGATGGTTTTCCCACATAAATCTTGCAGGATTTAGGTTAGAACTCGAGCTACCTGGTAGAAAGCCTGCCAACGCCGTTGCCCTTATAATAATTAGAAGCAACATTACGCACAATAATTAGGTTTATTAGCCTATTTGCATGCGTGGATATGGATATCATTGCTACCTCGCAGGTAAGTACGTCCTTAATTATTGTACTTTTTGCGAATAATCTTTTTTGCTAATGTTAAAATATGACAGGGCGTCATGGAGGGAGTGCCGGAGTAGAGGTGAAGACGCGTGGGGGTGGAAGAGGAACGAGTGAATGTGTTTCGCTGCATGAGGTAAGGCAGAGGAGGTTGTGCGGTTCCTGTTGGGACGCGTGGTGATCCCTTGACGAGGCTAATTTCTGGTTGAAAATCAGTCGAGCAAAAGGAACGGTTTTTCTTACTATATCGGTCAGATTTTACGCGAATATATGTTTTGATATTTTTTTCTTTTTAGTTTTATTTTTCTATTTCTATATATGTTTGATTGTTTTAGCTTTTTTTAATGATTGTTTTCACTCTACATGTTGACTATAGTTGCGTGACCGAACACTTGTCGACAGCGCAGTTACCAACCGGCGTGTGCAAATGCACTTGCACACCGATGCACCGGCGCGCAAATTGTAGTTCCATGTGAACCGCTCCTCACTTTCATGCAATTGCATGCTCACAAGACCGCACGCAACTATAGTTGCATCTTCATCAGTCATATGAAAGTTGAAAAATAAATGACAATTTTTTATGTGGGCAAAAGGCTAATTTTTCCATCATATAGACCCTTCAAATATATTTTTCTGAAGCTAGGGCAGCCCCCCCCCCCCCCCACAAGTTTGTCAGACGTGCACAACTATATTTATGGGTTTTATAGTCTTGATTAAAATAAATTGACAAATATATTTCATGTTTTAGAGAACATAAATCTAAGGGAAAAAGACAAAGAAATTAAGAAAAGGAAAAATTGGCTGACATCACCTTTTTTTCTCATGTATTTTTGTTAACAAATCATCGGTGATCATGTAGTATTCCCATGTATCGTTGGAGTCTTTGTGCCGCACCCATGCCTTTTCTGGCGGAAGATAACGTCACACCAAATAGGTCTCACGTCGTTGTCACGCCAAATACTATACGCAATATTCATATACAAAGCTTACATGATGACAACGTGGCCTAATCTAATTGCTCCCTCCTGATTTTCAGGATGGAGCCGTCCCCCTTAATCAAATTTCAACCAATCACAGCCAACAAACCTGTAAATCCTCCGTACAACGCCTTGTGATTCTGTTAGCTTGAAAATACCAGAATGGGGCAACAGGAGACAGAGGAGGCGGTGGCGCTCCTTACCCGTGGCCAAATGGCAGCGACATGCCCGCGCTCGGGGAGATGTACTGCAAGGGCGGCACCGTCAAGTCCAGCGAGCTAGAGGAAGCACATGGCGGTCCTCGTCCGATAAAGGCTTTCTCTTTCACGTTCGATTCACAGCGCCTATCCCAGCCGCTGCCAAGCGCATGTGGATCCACACCAGCCGGACCCGCCGCCCATGTGGCATTTCACTCCGACCCCACCTCTCTGAGCTTTGGAAACCAATACGCTCTGAATACAGAGACGAATCCTCCCATACGGTATCAGATACGAATCAGCCCTATACCTATACGGTCTTCATGACCTCACCGATTGGAAAGATTCTCACGATTCAAAATTTGAGTCCCGTCCCAGTTCCAGTCCACAGCCCCGATAGAACACGAGGTACATCCCGGGCGCTCAGAGAGAAATCCCCAAAAGATCTGCTGTCCATCGATGGAGCGGCTGCCGCCGGGGATGTACCTCTCGCCGGAATCGTGCACCCAACTCCTTCTAAGGTATGCTCAAACCCTTGTTCAATCCATTCAAGTTCTTGTTCTTCCGCATCTCATCTCACATTGCCTCCGGCGGCCAGCTTCTCCTCCATCCCTGCTCTAGATCCAAATCTCTGCTGAACGCAACAAGAACAAGAGGAGGTGGGTGTGGCTGATTTGGCGGATAGCGGCGGCGATTGCGCGAGCTGGATCGAGACCGAGCATGAATGCCAGTCCGCCCCCTCCACACCAGATCCATCGTCATAGAGTGCCGAGGCCGACGGCCAAGTGAATCGTGAGAACCACGATCTCCGGCGTGACTCGCCGCTGCGAGATTTCGATGGAGACTCTTGGTCAGGAGATGATTCGCTTCAATCTCCGCTGTCAGAGATTCAGACAGATATTTTTTAACACAGGGAACAGGAAACCAACACTCCAAACGTGCTGCAAGTAGAACGGTCTCCAAGTGACCAATGTACATGGAAAAGAAGGTAGCATCATGCTTGTTAGAAACCTCTCTCGATTGTTTTTCGCCTCCCGTTGAAAGATTTGTGGTTACCTTCTTTCCCAGTGAGTTTGTAGCTTCATTCCTTGTTTGTACTAGAGCAGGGATAAACACTTGTTTGCTGTCAATTGGTTAGAGTTGGTACTGTGGCTATATGACAACATATTTCAAGCTCTAATTACATTAGCGTATACAGTTGGACTAATCATGCATGCTAGTTAATAGTACTGTTTCATCCAAAATTCTATACTGAACTGTTGGGTGTGTACGGTGGTTTTGCCTGTAATTCGTTGTCTGAATCTCTAAATTTGGGGATTCGGGTGTATACTGATTTCTTTGTAAACTAAAAAAACAGTAGTACACACTTCGCCGAGGATTTATTAATTGCTGACCTCCATGCAGTATGGAATTATTGTACGTGCACTTTGAAGAGTTTTAAACGTGAACAAATACATAGTGTGATAGTTTTTGAACAACTTGTAGATAACATTATACACAAATGCCGCTTTCAAGTACTACCTCCGTCCTGGTTTATTGATCCTTATTGTTTTTTTGCCAAATTTTGACCATACGTTTAACTAACAAAATGTTCATGCATGTCACCAGAAATAATATCAATGGAAACTATGTTTAAATACGAATCTAAGGATTTTTTTTGACATGCATTAACATTGTGTTAGTTAAATATTTGGTCAAAATTTGACACAGATTACATAGGGGACCAATAAAGCCGGACGGAGGTAGTAGAACCTTACATCCTTTTTTGGCAGGATGCGCCGTGGGAAAATACCATATCAGCGTCAGCCTAAAGAGGGAAGGGTTTGTGCGCTTGAAAAAGCAATACGTATAATTCGCTCTCTTTGATATTTTTTTGGTATTAAGTACTTGTTAATCCCGGTGCATGCTTATGATTATTCCACTCATCGGTGTGTTTCAAATCTGCTAATTTACATTCTTCTTTGTTTTCTACCACAAGATTTTTTTTAACTTGTGAAATCCATGAGTAGTTCTGCTGCTCCCCCAAATCCATGACTGTCAACTTCTCCGACGTGCTCCTCAACGGCCGGCGAGTCAACCGCTTCTCCAAGATGCAACAGGTGGAGGCGAGAAGAGGAGGCACAAGAAGGGGAAGAAGAACAAATGTCAATGTCAGGACTGGGGCGGCCACAGGGATACGCATCCTTGCCACCAGATCCGTTGTTGCTCTTCTTGTTGTAACAACCAAACCCTGATGCTTTTTTTGCTTTCCTGTGATTCTTCATATGGATTTTGGTTGTTACAATTGACGTGCTAAAAAGAAATACCCTACTGGATTTGGTCCTGATGATTTTGCTCTAATGTTTCTTTACTTTTTAGATACGTTGGACGCGGTCGAGGTCGGCCACTAGATGCTCTTCGACTTGATTTTTGGGTTCGAAGACACGGCAAGGCCAGGGAGGAGCATGACTCTTGTTGATGTAGAAGCCATCCTATTTTTTCTGATGATTGGAAGGGGTTGCGGCTTGATAGATTTTGTATATTGCATTCAAGATTTGTGTTATGTCATTCTTAGCACTTCTCTGGTGAAGGGCAGGTACTAGAGAACCTAGTTGTTCTTACCATTTCATAAAGTAACTGACTCATTAATATTTGTTGGATTTACTCATGCACGTTGTGCACTTGAGAGATCGATCCGGAAAAACTTTGCTCAAGCGTGCGGCGCACTTAAGGTATAGGGCATGAAGGACTTATCAAATTTTTATCTCTTAAAATGAAAACCTTATTCATGCATGCTGCACACTTGAGAGATTGATCTGGAAGAACTTTATAGTCATCGATAACAATTTAAGAAAATTTGCTCAAGCGTGTGGCGCACTTAAGGTATAGGGCACGAAGGACTTATCAAAATTTATCTCTTATGATTAATACTCTGTTCATACACGTTACGCACTTGAGAGATCGATCCGGAAGAACTTTACTATCATCTATAACAATTTAAGAACTTTGCTCAATCGTGTGGCGCCCTTAAGGTATGGGGCACGAAGGACTTATCAAAAATTTATCTCTTAGGCTGATAACTTTGTTCATGCACGCTACGCACTTGAGGGATCGCTCCGGAAGAAATTTACCGTCATCCATAACAATTTAAGAACTTTTCTCAATATTGTCACGCACTTAAGGTATAGGGCACGAAGGACTTATCAAAATTCTATATTTTATGACGAAAACTTTGGTCATGGATGCTGCGCACTTGAGAGATCGATCCGGTAGAACTTTACGACCATCCAAAACAATTTAAAAAATTTCCTCAAGTGTGCGGCGCACTTAAGGTATAGAGCAGGAAGGAATTAAAAAAATTATCTCTTAGGACGAAACCATTGTTCATGCATGCTACGCACTTGAGAGATCGATCCGAAAGAACTTTACCATCATCTATAACAATTTAAGAACTTTGCTCAATCGTGTGGCGCCCTTAAGGTATAGGGCACGAAGGACTTATCAAAAGTTTATCTCTTAGGCTGATAACTTTGTTCATGCACGATGCGCACTTGAGGGATCGATCCGGAAGAACTTTATCGTCATCCATAACAATTTTAGAACTTTGCTCAAGCGTGTGGCACACTTAAGATATAGGGCATGAAGGGCTTGTCAAAACTTTATCTCTTAGGATGGAAACTTTGCTAATGCACGCTGCGCACTTGAGACATTAACCAGTAAGAAATTTACATTCATCCATAAGAATTTAAGAACTTTGCTCAATCGTGTGGTGCACTTAAGGTATAGGGAACGAATGGTTCATCAAATTTTTATCTTTTCGGATGAAAACTTTATTCATGCACACTATGCACTTGAGACATCAATTGGTAAGAACTTTACTGTCATCCATAACAATTTAAGAACTTTGCTCAATCTTGTGGTGCACTTAAGGTAAAGGAATGACTGGCTTATCAAATTTTTATCTTTTCGGATGAAAACTTTATTCATGCACGCTATGCACTTGAGAGATCGATCCGGAAGAACTTTGCTCAAGTGCATGGTGCACTTAAGGTATAGGGCACGAAGGACTTATCAAATTTTTATCACTTAGGATGAAAACCTTGTTCATGCATGTTGCGCACTTGAGAGATTGATCTGGAAGAACTTTATAGTCACCCATAACAATTTAAGAAATTTGCTCAAGTGTGTGGTGCACTTAAAGTATAGGGCACGAAGGGCTTATCAAAAATTTATCTCTTATGATGAATAATTTGTTCATGCACGCTGCACATTTGAGAGATCGATCCGGTAGAACTTTACAGTCATAAAAAACAATTTAAAAACTTTATTCAATGCTATTAGTGTTTCAGTGCAATCGTTGTGGGACTTTACTGTGAAGCCAGACCACTGAGCTAAGCACTTTGATTCAATGAGCTTGGTACTTAAGTCATCGCACCCGAAGGACTATAGCTCGTTTAGATGTAATTTACTGGTGCATTTTCTTTCCGCTTGCCCGACACTTTGAGTCATCTGTATTTCTTCATAATGTTGTGTTCTTATTTTTAAAAAATCCGACCTCCAGCTCGGGGTCTGAAAGCACATAGAATTTAAGGGGTACTTGTTGTTGTGTACGTGGAGTAATAATGAACATCCCACTGCTAAGAGAGTAATCATCTCTGTTAATTGATTCAAACTACGTATTTTTTTAGCTATCTCAAGACTAATTACATGCATGCCATGTCAGTAATTTCCTTTTCTTTTGTAAAAGAGAGCTTCCTCTCCTATTTCATGTCAGTAAAAAGCAAGCCGTTGCACCCGGCCGAATGATCGTACATGCATGCTTGTAATGTCGTAGCAGCTAGCTAGAGAGAGATATGCATAGAGTTGTGCCAGATTAGGACCGATGCAGCATCATGTATGCAGGCCTACACTTTTGGGTCTACCTCATGCATAGGAACTTTCTTCGGATACTCCAAAGCACTTTTTAGCACCTGTATTTTAATTTTCATTTTTGCGGGGTACCTGTGTTTTAAATCTTGGCCATGTACCAACATGACACGTGGTTAGAGAATAAATGTTATGTTAAGTAATTAGTACTGCAGTTCATACAGTTAGTAGATAAACTAAGGAGTACTACTAGTGTGATAGATCTGACACATAATAAAACACAGTAGGGAGGGATAATGATGCATGTTAAGTTAGGGGACTACATGCTTCGTTTTTAGGTGTTTTTTAGGGTTGACTAAGGTTTGTGTCTTACTCAGGGAGCCAAGACAGCGGCTACTCCCTGTAGTTGGAATATGGTCCTCCCAGCCTACTCCATGTTTTGACAGTGCGTACAACGTCGTTGGAAGGCGTGTAAAGGTGTGTCTCTGACGGATCTTGTGGGATTCGGTTGGTGGTGGTCTTCGGTGGATCTTCATGGAGTATCCCAACAAGAATATTAAAATACGCATGTCTATCGGACAGGTCAAGCTATCACCCTGCATGTGTCAGGCGCGCCAGTCAACAGTGTTCACCCGTTAAAATACGACAACAACGTGACCCGGTAAAGTCCAATACAGGCCAATACGAGCAGTTTTCGTGGGTTCACCATGTACCGACCTGCATGCAGCCCAGATCCAGATACACATAGCAACGGGCGTGGATTACCGCTACGAATGGAACGCGAATGAAAAATCCGTCCGTCGTCAGTCTGCTGCTCCACCTCAATCGCCCGTGCGATGCTACTGCGGCCGCCTCAACCTCGTGCTCACCAGAGCCGGCGGCCTGACCACGCCGGTCGCCATCCGTGCGCCGCGGCCGTCAAACCTCAGTATAACAACCTCAGCACCCTCGGCATAGACCACAAGGCCCAGGCCACGGCCGACGAGGAGTCTTCTTCCGTTCGCAGCAGCTCCAGCAGAAGACCGTCGAGAAGAGAAGAGGTACTCCTTCTCTCCTCCGCAGGGAGAAAGAGAATGAGAAGGATCCGCCGCCGTCGTGGTCTTCGAGGAGGAAGAAGAAGATGCCACAATGGCGCCAGAGTGGGCGGGCGGGCTCTTTGGAGCAGCTGTACTGTTGGAGTGCGAGGACATCTCACCGCGCACTGTCGGTGTTCTGCTGCTGCTGCGTGTTGGGGTGGAACGCCGGGCGGCTGGGCTTCGGCAACACGTATGTGCACGCGGCCACCTTCATCCTCCTGTGCATGGCGGGATGGCACCCTTCTTCATGTTCACATCGATGACGTGGCGGCGAGGCTCGCGCTCAGGTCCGCTACACAACACACGCTCCGCCGCACCTCCTCCTCCTCACTGAGTGTCCGCGGACGACTCCTCCATCAGCAACAGGACATAAACAACCTATGATATGATATGCAGTGCTAACATCAGCATCAAATCAAATACTCTCTCCGTCCCAAAATAAGTGTCTCAACTTTAGTACAACTTTATACTAAAGCTAGTACAAAGTTAGACACTTATTTTGGAATGAAGGGTATAGTATGTAGCAATGTAAACAACAACTGAAGCAATAGAGGTAGGCTAGTAGTTTGTGTGACATGGAAATTCAGTTAGTTGGTGTGTTATTATACAATAGATCACTGACACGGGACACTGAGCTTGAAACATCATCCTTTGAGCATATGGAGTACTGGTAGATGTGGTCTCTGGGCCTAATGAACATCGAGCAATGGAATAATATGATAGGCAATTTGTTCACAGGTGGTCTGAAGATGTTTGATTTAACAGAACACACACTTTTCGTCAGACTTCTGCATTTTTTCCAGATGTGCATGGGCAAAGCAAGTTGGTTCAGACTGAAGCATTAGAATTCAGAAGCAGCACAGTAGCAGACTAGTGGTTTGTGCGAGGAAGAAAGAGCTTACATATATGATCCATATATGGTAAGGGTGACTTCACACCACTGATGAAGACCTGACATACATCCGCTTGGCGCCGCGCAGCCGCCCTGAGTGAGTGACATAAGTAACAGAAGCTGAAATTCAGTCAATAGCAGAGTGGAAATGTGTGAGCAGTGAGGGAGAGATAAATCTTGAGGTGGTTTTACCATGAGAGCTGGTCGAGCCGAGCCGAATGCCATCGGCCGGGTGCACCTCCATGGTGACTAACGATTTATGGCGGTGTAGCGAGAACCACCGGTGGGGAGGGAGCAGATCTGGAGGCGAAGGGAGAGAGAGAGGGAGACGAGGGGATGGCTCCGATGTTGAACGGGGATGTGGTTGATGTTGAAATAAGAGACGGTATTTGGGGAGGGTTGGGTTAGTTGAGCAGGGCGTTAAAGAACGAGTTTAGGGAACGAAAATTTGGAGGTACGCTAGTTGGGAGGCAATAAAAAATTTGAGTTTTAAGTACCATATTTTTTCTCCTTTATAATTAGAACTTTTTGTAAACGCTTCCAAATAAACTTTGACCACATTTGTGACCACTTTCATACGAAGAAAAGAAAACACCATTCATGTAGTCGTATGTTCCTCATATATTTGTTTTGTTCTTCGTTATTTTATAATGTTACATCCACACTCTCGCACGAGAAGTTCTATCGTGGAAAAGCTCCTAAAGGACAATCATGGCATCATCAGTGATGCAAACTATTTGTGGCATGTTAAGAGGCTACTGAGTAGGTTGTATGTCGAAAGAATATTATTGCCAAAGTTAAAAGTGGTTGACGGCATCTCTAAACCACTCACTGTGATTATGATCACGCAGTCCTTTATGCAAGTAACAACAAGTCATTCAGTGTAGCCAAAACCGTTGATAGTATGTTTCATGTTGCGAAAGATACAATCTAGGATCAGACCTATGATGTTTGACTAGTGGCAGGGGCGCGCCCTGGGCGCGCCTCCTCTGCGTGATCGGGCGACTAATCCAGCTGATGCATTTGTAAACTTGTCTTATATAGTCCAAATGAGCATCAGTTGTTCCAAGAAAATATACACGAACTAGAACTGCAGCAGCAGAGTCTTCAATGATAAAACAGAGCAGCTAATAAGTAGTATATATTAGCAGAGAGGTGACAATCTTTCAAGATGGATGACTGATCACAGACACATACATCACTGAAATCAAAGTTTAACATGCTCCAAAAGGTGAGTGATCTCCAAAAGAGAAGCAGTGTTTGTCGGATAATCAGAACGCAGGCATATCAAGTCTTAGATTGAAACTAAACACTAAATGGATCATCTATTTGCTATATAGTGAGAAAAGTGACATGATTGGTATTTGTAAGACGACTATACTTCTAATTGTTAAACGGTAAGAACAAAACATGAACATTTAACAAACTTTTCCTCTATACTCATGTCACTAGTGTGAACTGAGAAGTTCCTCGGTCTCACCTTGGCTCGTGCATATCACCTTGGCTCCTGCATACTGCAATCATGACAGAAATTACATACTATAATAAGTAGAGCAAGAAAGAAAGCTTCACAGAATCAGTATATTCGAGAAAAATATAACAGAATCAGTAGATAGATTACTTACATAGGTTATATTGCATGTGTAAAGTAATAGGCAATTAGAAAAAGTATAGTGAATATCACATGCATATATATAATACTCCTAGAAGATAGTGAAGTTATGAGGTATGGAAGGCATATCTTTACAATCAGAACTTCACCATATATGTACTCTAAACAGATCAGCTAGCATGGGGTTGTTCTAAATGAATCTGCATGTTAACAAAAGTTGACCACCAAAGTTCAAGCACGCGCCTAGGACTGTTGAGCAGAAATATTTGCAAATGCGAATTTTCATGGAACCTGCCAAAAGATAATACCTAGAAGTATTTGGCCTCTCATGACCCTGCTAGAAATTAGTTTCTTGGAACTAAGCCATCCAAATGCCAACATTACCAATTTACCATAATACTACATCACTTGTAATCATCAGCTACAACAGAACACATCATATTGCATGTACTTGGCACAATTTCTATCATACATGGTAAACCTGCTCCAGAATAACACACTGATGTGAATCCATTGATAATGTCTTTTTGGTTGTCATCATTATTAATGAACAGAGCCAAACAGAAGATATTACACATTGCCAACCAAAGCATATCATTCACATAGGCCACAGGTTGTGCACAGAAATAGATGATACATAGATGATCTAACGAGCAACAAGTCTGTCATACCGATGGTGAGTAGAGTGGTTTCTTCAGTGGGTACTCTGTCTCGTCACGATCCGGCTTCTGCCACTGCACGACATGGAGGTACACATGGTTCTCCATCTTCTCGAAGTTCCATGGCACATGCTCCCTCCCGAATCCCAGGAACAAGTTCATGTCCACATACAGCCTCCATCCGACTTCTACACACACATACACAGAAAGAAACAATTCACGGTTATAATTTGTTCAGCTACAATCAATGGTTGTGACCACAGTTAACAAGAGAGAAGATGTAATCAGTGCAGATAAACAAGTTGGTCCAACCTTTTAGCAGATTTAACAAACACCACGCGTGCAAGTTACTGGATTGTAATAACACCATAATTTGGAAAATTTGATAAACAAATGGCATGACTAATTGCACAAAAAAACAGCCAATTATGATCTCTTCTTTATTATAGGAATCCAAACCATTTTTAGAACACATACAACCAATATGAAAAATTGCTAGAGTAGATGTACAGTCACGTTATAGTTCAAAGATCCTTAAGATCTAAAAATAGCAAGGGGGTAGTTGTTGCGCACCCTTGGTGCGCCGCCTGAGAGGAAGTTCGGGCGGTGCTAGGTGGGGTGCGCCCCTTTTACTTTTTTATCTGCACTAAGTATTGTTGGTTGGAAAGAGCCCCTTTCTAGTTAGTTTGTTATGTTCTTGTTAGCACATAAACATGCCCTATATCATTGTTGGGGAACGTTGCAGAAAATAAAAAATTTCCTACGCTTCACCAAGATCAATCTATGGAGTCATCTAGCAATGAGAGAGAGGAGTGCATCTACATACCCTTGTAGATCGCGCGGAAGCGTTCAAGAGAACGGGGTTGAGGGAGTCGTACTTGTCGTGATCCAAATCACCGATGATCCTAGTGCCGAACGGACGGCACCTCCGCGTTCAACACACGTACGGTTGGGGAAGACGTCTCCTCCTTCTTGATCCAGCAAGGGGGAGGGAGAGGTTGATGGAGATCCAGCAGCACGACGGCGTGGTGGTGGAAGCAGCGGTGATCTCGGCAGGGCTTCGCCAAGCTTCAGCGAGAGGGGGAGGTGGTGCGTGGGGAGAGGGAGGCGCCAGAGACTTGGGTGCGGCTGCCCTCCCTCCCCCTCTCTATATATAGGGCCCCTGGGGGGGCACCGGCCCTAGGAGATTCAGGGCTAGTTTGGATCGAGTCCTCAACATTGTGCCTGGAGGAAAGTGCTGCCTGAATCGAGCCTGGGATGGTGGACCTTTTTTGCCTGGCCAGGCAAGCCTGGGCATGTGTGTTTGGTTTCATCCCTGGATGGCCGTTTTTGTCATTTAGTGATTAAAGAAATTTTAAACGATGGACCATACTGCACATGACTCATTATAGTGCCAGGCAGCTGGCCAAAGCGAAGAAACATGACGCCTGGGTTAGGCTAATTACGTGCACAGGCCAAAATTGTTTTTATTTTATTTTTTAACATGGACCAAAGCTAATGCCGATTGCATGGACTCCCAGGCTAGGCAGGCATTCTAGTTTTCAGGACGCTATCCAAACAAACACCTGGCATGGTCCAGGGAGAGCCCAGGCCAGGCGTGAAGCGACCAGGTCATCAACCAAACTAGCCATCAATCTCCAAGGGGGGCGGCGGCCAAGGGGGAGGTTTGCCCCCCAAGGCAAGTGGGTCGCCCCCCACCCCTAGGGTTTCCAACCCTAGGCCCAGGGGGGCCCAGGGGGGGGGGCGCACCAGCCCACCAGGGGCTGGTTCCCCTCCCACTTCAGCCCATGGGGCCCTCCGGGATAGGTGGCCCCACCCGATGGATCCCCGGGATCCTTCCGGTGGTCCCGGTACAATACCGGTGACCCCCGAAACATTCCCGATGGCCGACACTGGACTTCCTATATATAATTCTTCACCTCCGGACCATTTTGGAACTCCTCGTGACGTCCGAGATCACATCCGGGACTCCGAACAACTTTCGGCTTACCGCATACTTATATCTCTACAACCCTAGCGTCACCGAACCTTAAGTGTGTAGACCCTACGGGTTCGGGAGACATGCAGACATGACCGGGACTCCTCTCCGCCAATAACCAACAGCGGGATCTGGATACCCATGTTGGCTCCCACATGCTCCTCGATGAACTCATCGGATGAACCACGATGTCGAGGATTCAATCAATCCCGTATTCAATTCCCTTTGTCAATCGATGCGTTACTTGCCCGAGATTCGATCGTCGGTATCCCAATACCTCGCTTAATCTCAAGTATCGCAAGTCACTTTACTCGTACCATAATGCATGATCCCGTGACCGGACACTTGGTCACATTGAGCTCATTATGATGATGCATTACCGAGTGGGCCCAGAGATACCTCTCCGTCATACGGAGTGACAAATCCCATCTCGATTCGTGCCAACCCAATGACACTTTCGGAGATACCCGTAGTGCACCTTTATAGTCACCCGATTACGTTGTGACGTTTGGCACACCCAAAGCACTCCTACAAGATCTCGGGAGTTGCACACTCTCATGGTCTAAGGAAATGATACTTGACATTTGGAAAAGCTCTAGCAAAACGAACTACACGATCTTGTGCTATGCTTAGGATTGGGTCTTGTCCATCACATCCTTCTCCTAATGACGTGATCCCGGTATCAATGACATACAATGTCCATAGTCAGAAACCATGACTATCTCTGCTGATCAACGAGCTAGTCAAATAGAGGCTCACTAGGGACGTGTTGTGGTCTATATATTCACGAATGTATTACGATTTCCGGATAACACAATTATAGCACGAACAATAGACAATTATCATGAACAAGGAAATATAATAATAACCATTTTATTATTGCCTCTAGGGCATATTTCCAACAGTCTCCCACTTGCACTAGAGTCAATAATCTAGTTACATTGTGATGAATCGAACACCCATAGAGTTCTGGTGTTGATCATGTTTTGCTCTAGGGAGAGGTTTAGTCAACGGATCTGCTACATTCTGGTCCGTATGTACTTTACATATATCTATGTCTCCATCTTGAACATTTTCACGAATGGAGTTGAAGCGATGCTTGATGTGCCTGGTCTTCTTGTGAAACCTAGGCTCCTTGGCAAGTGCAATAGCTCCAGTGTTGTCACAGAAGAGTGTGATCGGCCCCGACGCATTGGGTATGACTCCTAGGTCGGTGATGAACTCCTTCACCCAGATTGCTTCATGTGCTGCCTCCGAGGCTACCATGTACTCCGCTTCACATGTAGATCCCGCCACGACGCTTTGCTTGCAACTGCACCAGCTTACTGCCCCACCATTCAAAATGTACACGTATCCGGTTTGTGACTTAGAGTCATCCAGATCTGTGTCGAAGCTTAAGCGCCGACGTAACCCTTCTGACGAGCTCTTCATCACCTCCATAAACGAGAAACATATCCTTAGTCCTTTTCGTGTACTTGAGGATGTTCTTGACCATTGTCCAAAGGTTCCATGCCGGGATTACTTTGGTACCTTCCTACCAAACTTACGGCAAGGTTTACATCAGTGTCTGGTACACAGATGGCATACATGATAGACCCTATGGCTGAGGCATAGGGGACGACACTCATCTTTTCTCTATCTTCCGCTGTGGTGGGACATTGAGCCGAGCTCAATTTCACACCTTGCAACACAGGCAAGAACCCCTTCTTGGACTGATCCATATTGAACTTCT
Organism: Aegilops bicornis; assembly: GCA_021605145.1. Taxonomy (NCBI): domain Eukaryota; kingdom Viridiplantae; phylum Streptophyta; class Magnoliopsida; order Poales; family Poaceae; genus Aegilops; species Aegilops bicornis. Next base: position 629,329,975 of record CM038670.1, read on the forward strand.
TCAATATCTTATCAAGGTATGTGCTTTGTGAAAGATCTATGAGGCATCTAGATCTATCTCTATAGATCTTGATGCCTAATATGTAAGCAGCTTCTCCAAGGTCCTTCATTGAAAAACACTTATTCAAGTAGGCCTTAATGTTGTCCAAAAGTTCTATATCATTTCCCATCAAAAGTATGTCATCCACATATAATATGAGAAATGCTACAGAGCTCCCACTCACTTTCTTGTAAATGCAGGCTTCTCCATAAGTCTGCATAAACCCAAACGCTTTGATCATATCATCAAAGAGAATGTTCCAACTCCGAGATGCTTGCACCAGCCCATAAATGGATCGCTGGAGTTTGCATACCTTGTTAGCATTCTTAGGATCGACAAAACCTTCCGGTTGCATCATATACAGTTCTTCCTTAAGATGTCCGTTAAGGAATGCCGTTTTGACGTCCATTTGCCATATCTCATAATCATAGTATGCGGCAATTGCTAACATGATTCGGACAGACTTCAGCTTCGCTACGGGAGAGAAAGTCTCATCGTAGTCAACCCCTTGAACTTGTCAATAACCCTTAGCGACAAGTCGAGCTTTATAGATGGTAACATTACCATCCGCGTCCGTCTTCTTCTTAAAGATCCATTTGTTTTGTATCGCTACGCCGATCATCGGCAAGTCTGTCAAAGTCCACACTTTGTTTTCATACATGGATCCTATCTCGGATTGCATGGCTTCAAGCCATTTGTTGGAATCTGGGCCCGCCATTACTTCTTCATAGTTCGAAGGTTCACCATTGTCTAACAACATGATTTCCAGGACAGGGTTGCCATACCACTCTGGTGTGGAACGTGTCCTCGTGGACCTATGAAGTTCAGTAGTAACTTGATTCGAAGTACCTTGATCATCATCATTAGTTTCCTCTCTAGTCAGTGCATGCACCACATGAACATCTTCCTGAGCCGCGCTACTTTCAAGAGGTAGTACTTCATCAAGTTCCACTTTCCTCCCACTTACTTCTTTCGAGAGAAACTCTTTCTCTAGAAAGGACCCGTTCTTGGCAACAAAGATCTTGCCTTCGGATCTCGTGTAGAAGGTATACCCAATGGTTTCCTTAGGGTATCCTATGAAGACGCTGCGTTTTTCCGACTTGGGTTCGAGCTTTTCAGGTTGAAGTTTCTTGACATAAGCATCGCATCCCCAAACTTTTAGAAACGATACCTTAGGTTTCTTCCCAAACCATAATTCATACGGTGTCGTCTCAATGGATTTAGACGGTGCCCTATTTAAAGTGAATGTAGCTGTCTCTAGAGCGTATCCCCAAAATGATAGCGGTAAATCGGTGAGTGACATCATAGATCGCACCATATCCAATAGAGTGCGATTACGACGCTCGGACACACCGTTATGCCGAGGTGTTCCAGGCGGCGTGAGTTGTGAAATGATTCCACATTTCCTTAAGTGCGTACCAAATTCATGACTTAAGTATTCTCCCCCACGATCTGATCGTAAGAACTTTATCTTTCGGTCACGTTGATTCTCTACCTCATTCTGAAATTCCTTGAACTTTTAAAAGGTTTCAGACTTGTGTTTCATTAAGTAGACATACCAATATCTACTCAAGTCGTCAGTGAGAGTGAGAACATAACGATATCCTCCGCGAGCCTCAACGCTCATTGGACCGCACACATCAGTATGTATGATTTCCAATAAGTTGGTTGCTCGCTCCATTGTCCCGGAGAACAGAGTCTTGGTCATTTTTCCCATGAGGCATGGTTCGCATGTGTCAAATGATTCATAATCGAGAGACTCTAAAAGTCCATCAGCATGGAGCTTCTTCATGCGCTTGACACCAATTTGACCAAAGGCGGCGATTACCACAAGTATGTGGGACTATCATTATCAACTTTACATCTTTTGGTATTCACACTATGAATATGTGTAACATCACGTTCGAGATTCATTAAGAATAAACCATTGACCTGCGGGGCATGACCATAAAACATATCTCTCATATAAATAGAACAACCATTATTCTCGGATTTAAATGAGTAGCCATCTCGCATTAAACGAGATCCAGATACAATGTTCATGCTCAAAGCTGGCACTAAATAACAATTATTGAGGTTTAAAACTAACCATGTAGGTAAATGTAGAGGTAGCATGCCGACGGCGATCACATCGACCTTGGAACCATTCCCGACGCGCATCGTCACCTCGTCCTTCGCAGTCTCCGCTTATTCCGAAGCTCCTGCTTTGAGTTACAAATATGAGCAACCGCACCGGTATCAAATACCCAGGAGATACTACGAGTGCTGGTAAGGTACACATCAATAACACGTATATCACATATACCTTTGGTTTTGCCGGCCTTCTTGTCCGCTAAGTACTTGGGGCAGTTCTGCTTCCAGTGACCACTTCCCTTGCAATAAAAGCACTCAGTCTCAGGCTTGGGTCCATTCTTTGGCTTCTTCCCGCAATCGGCTTACAGCGTGGCAACTTCCTTGCCATCCTTCTTGAAGTTCTTCTTACCCTTGCCTTTCTTGAACTTAGTGTTTTATTCACCATCAACACTTGATGTTCCTTTTGATCTCTACCTCCGCTGATTTCAGCATTGAATATACCTCGTGAATGGTCTTTTCCATCCCTGCATATTGAAGTTCATCACAAAGCTCTTGTAGCTCGGTGGAAGCGATCAAGAATTCTCATTAATAATCAAGGCCATCCGGGAGATTAACTCCCAGCTGAGTCAAGCGGTTGTGCAACCCAGACATTCTGAGTATGTGCTCACTGACAGAACTATTTTCCTCCATCTTACAACTAAAGAACTTGTCGGAGACTTCATATCTCTCGACCCGGGCATGAGCTTGGAAAACCATTTTCAGCTCTTCGAACATCTCATATGCTCCGCGTTGCTCAAAACTCTTTTGGAGCCCCGGCTCTAAGCTGTAAAGCATGCCGCACTGAACGAGGGAGTAATCATCAACACGAGACTTCCAAGCGTTCATAACGTCTTGGTTCTCTGGGATGGGCGCTTCACCTAGCGGTGCTTCTAGGACATAATCTTTCTTGGCAGCTATGAGGATGATCCTCGTGTTCGGACCCACCAGTATAGTTGCTGCCATCATCTTTCAGCTTGGTTTTCTAGGAACGCGTTGAAGTTGAGGTTGACATGAGCGTGGGACATTTGATCTACAAGACATATTGTAAAGATTTTAGACTAAGTTCATGATAATTAAGTTCATCTAATCAAATTATTCAATGAACTCCCACTCAGATAGACTCCCTCTAGTCATCTAAGTGAAACATGATCCGAGTCAACTAGGCCATGTCCGATCATCACGTGAGACGGACTAGTCAACATCGGTGAACATCTTCATGTTGATCGTATCTTCTATACGACTCATGCTCGACCTTTCAGTCTTCCGTGTTACGAGGCCATGTCTGTACATGCTAGGCTCGTCAAGTCAACCTAAGTGTATTGCGTGTGTAAATCTGGCTTACACCCGTTGTATTCGAACGTTAGGATCTATCACACCCGATCATCACGTGGTGCTTCGAAACAACGAACCTTTGCAACGGTGCAGTTAGGGGGAACACTTTCTTGAAATTATTAAGTAGGGATCATGTTATTTAAGCTACCGTCATTCTAAGCAAATAAGATGTAAAACATGATAAACATCACATGCAATCAAATAGTGACATGATATGGCCAATATCATATTGCTCCTTTCATCTCCATCTTCGGGGCGCCATGATCATCTTCGTCACCGGCATGACACCATGATCTCCATCATCGTGTCTTCATGAAGTTGTCACGCCAACGATTACTTCTACTTCTATGGCTAACGCGTTTAGCAATAAAGTAAAGTAATTTACACGGCGTTATTCAATGACACGCAGGTCATACAAAAAATAAAGACAACTCCTATGGCTCATGCCGGTTGTCATACTCATCGACATGCAAGTCGTGATTCCTATTACAAGAACATGATCTCATACATCACATATATCATTCATCACATCTTTTGGCCATATCACATCACAAAGGCATATGCTGCAAAAACAAGTTAGACGTCCTCTAATTGTTGTTGCAAGTTTTTACGTGGCTTCTATAGGTTTCTAGCAAGAACGTTTCTTACCTACGTAAAACCACAACGTGATATGCCAATTTCTATTTACCCTTCATAAGGACCCTTCTCATCGAATCCGCTCCAACTAAAGTGGCAGAGACAGACACCCGCTAGCCACCTTATGCAACTAGTGCATGTCAGTCGATGGAACCTATCTCACGTAAGCGTACGTGTAAGGTCGGTCCGGGCCGCTTCATCCCACGATGCCGCCGAAGCAAGATAAGACTAGTAGCGGCAAGAAAATTGACAACATCTACGCCCACAACAAGTTTGTGTTCTACTCGTGCATAGAAACTACGCATAGACCTAGCTCATGATGCCACTGTTGGGGAACGTTGCAGAAAATAAATTTTTTTCCTACGCTTCACCAAGATCAATCTATGGAGTCATCTAGCAACGAGAGAGAGGAGTGCATCTACATACCCTTGTAGATAGCGCGGAAGCGTTCAAGAGAACGGGGTTGAGGGAGTCGTACTCGTCGTGATCCAAATCACAACGGACGGCACCTCCGCATTCAACACACGTAGGGTTGGGGAAGACGTCTTCTCCTTCTTGATCCAGCAAGGGGGAGGGAGAGGTTGATGGAGATCCAGCAGCACGACGGCGTGGTGGTGGAAGTAGCGGTGATCTCGGCAGGGCTTCGCCAAGCTTCAGCGAGAGGGAGAGGTGGTGCGTGGGGAGAGGGAGGCGCCTGAGACTTGGGTGCGGCTGCCCTCCCCCCTCTCTATATATAGGGCCCCTGGGGGGGCGCCAGCCCTAGGAGATTCAATCTCCAAGGGGCGGCCATGTGGAGGCTTGCCCCCAAGGCAAGTGGGCGCCCCACCCCTAGGGTTTCCAACCCTAGGCGCTAGGGGGGCTATAGCACCAGCCCAACAGGCTGGTTCCTCCCACTTCAGCCCATGGGGCCCTCCGGATAGGTGGCCCCACCCGATGGACCTCGGGACCCTTCCGATGGTCCCGGTACAATACCGTGACCCCGAAACATTCCCGATGGTCAAACTGGACTTCCTATATATAATTCTTCACCTCCGACCATTCCGAACTCCTCGTGACATCCGGGATCTCATCCGGACTCCAACAACTTTCGGTTACCGCATACTTATATCTCTACAACCCTAAGCGCCACCGAACCTTAAGTGTGTAGACCCTATGGGTTCGGGAGACATGCGAACATGATCGAGACGCCTCTCGGCCAATAACCAACAGCGGGATCTGGATACCCATGTTGACTCCCACATGCTCCTCGATGATCTCATCGGATGAACCACGATGTCGAGGATTCAATCAATCCCGTATTCAGTTCCCTTCGTCAATCGGTACGTTACTTTCCCGAGATTCGATCGTCGGTATCCCAATACCTCGTTTAATCTCGTTACCGGCAAGTCACTTTACTCAGATCAGTAATGCATGATCCCGTGACTAGACACTTGGTAACATTGAGCTCATTATGATGATGCATTACCGAGTGGGCCCAGAGATACCTCTCCGTCATACGGAGTGACAAATCTCAGTCTCAACTCGTGCCAACCCAACAAACACTTTTGGAGATACCCGTAGTGCACCTTTATAGTCACCCGATTACGTTGCCAGGACGCTTTGGCACACCCAAAGCACTCCTATGATATCCGGGAGTTGCACAATCTCATGGTCTAAGGAAATGATACTTGACATTTGAAAAAGTTCTAGCAAAACGAACTACACGATCTTGTGCTATGCTTAGGATTGGGTCTTGTCCATCACATCATTCTCCTAATGACGTGATCCCGTTATCAATGACATCCAATGTCCATAGTCAGGAAATCATGACTATATGTTGATCAACGAGCTAGTCAACTAGAGGCTCACTAGGGACGTGTTGTGGTCTATATATTCACACATGTATTACGATTTCCGGATAACACAATTATAGCATGAACAATAGACAATTATCATGAACAAGGAAATATAATAATAATCATTTTATTATTGCCTCTAGGGCATATTTCCAAGAATCATCAACTATGAACTTAATTACAAATTCATTTGAAGAACTTCACTTATCACTGATGCAAAAGCAAGTAGGATCACAATCTAGAAGTCATGGCCAAAAATTATCAGTTACAATTGAAACATGCTAGAAAAAAATGTGCACTCGATGGCTAAGTATCAAACAGCGGCAGCCACCAACGCTTCCAACAAGGGAGGCGATGAGACAACATGTAAGCACCAGCTAACAACCTTTGGTCATGGCATGCCCCCGCCTTGAATCTAAATACCAGCATGGCTGCTGCCACTACTTTGTCGAGCCCCAAATCACCGGTCCTCTTTCTCATCGGCCCGGCCGCCGTGCCAGATCCATCCGGCATGGCGCCTAGGTACACCACGCACTCTTACCCAGACCTTGTTGCCGCCGCCACGCGCCCCCGCTTTGAATCTGAGCTCCACCTTGTCGAGCCCCTTGCGTTGATCCTCTTCCTCGTCGGCCCTAGCATAAGATGATTAACATCACAAACGGGCATGAATTGTAAAACAAGGCTTCATACCTGTAACAACAAAACTTTCCTTATTTCCAGTTTACTCTATGGTGTGGAAAACAAACAAGGAGTGCATCATGGACGAAGAGTTTCTGAGCCCAAGCTCAAATGAGCTTGAGTGAAACATTGACAAAAGTTTCAAGCACTTGCAAAAATTCGTCATGGAATCACATTCGTAGAAGGCGTGGCAAAAAAAATCAGTACTCTGAAAATAGTATCAACCAAAACCAGTTCATCGAGGTTTGACACATATATACGATCATAGACTCGATATTTATATTATAACACATTTATTCTGCAATTAACTTATAATAAAACTAAAAGGCATATTAACTGATGTAGATACATGGTTCTCTTATGAAGTGAAACAAGGGTCTATTGTTCGAAAAGAAATCAACAGTCTAAATAAGGGAAGTAAGCCATTGAATATTCAGAGGGACTCAGCATACTTATTATAAAGCTGAAGATGTCGAGAGGATAAAACGAAAATACCTGGAAGAGTACTTTATAGGAAACAAAACATATTAATGGACATTATTTGGGGGAAAAGAGAATTGAAATGACAGAACATACTATAGGAGGGTAGCACACACAATAAGAAAAGACATGATAATAGAATCATACAAGCAGCATGTATTTGTATTTCTCAATTTGCATGCGTGATTGAAAGAAAACTACCAGCTGAAAATAACTTCAATGCCCGTTCCTACTTATCTAGCATACATTGGAGACGAAAATAGCAATTTTTTTATTGATGATCAATACTCATGTGACAATCTATTCAAATCCGAAAGCACTTGTTTATGTAAGGACATATCTCAAAATTTGTGAGCTAAGATTGACATGCCATATTACATGTTTGTCTAAAACAAAACACTCCTGGAAGATGCTAATGACAATAAAGAGCACCTACATAGAAAATCTTGACAATACACGAACGTAAGAATGAATAGATAGCAACAACTGTTGTGTGAATCACATAGATGTTGTCCCCACGGTTGATCACATTGCTCAAGCAGTATCCATAGAAGAGTTGGAATGACCAATAATTTCAAGGTTAGCAAGCTATAAAGTACAAGAAGTATTTTAAAGAACTAGTCATGATATGGAACACGGAAAGAGAAGGTGCTGGTCAGAACTGCAGAATATAATTCTCTTAATACAGAGACGAAGTAAAAAGGGATTCAATACAACCTCCATGTGACCAGATTGAACTATATTTTGCAATAATGATGGAACAAACATCACGTGACAAAGTAAATTGGAGTAACTAAAGCGACAAAGAGGAATAGAGAAATAAGAAAACGGAATGTTTATTGTGCCCTGCATAGTTCAATTAACAGAATCAAGATACATCGAGTTCGTTTCGCCGCTTAATCCAAGTGTCAAATTAAATTAATTCTAAATGTCTCCCACGATTTTGCTAGCCTTGTAGTTGTACATCAAAAATAATGGCAGACAAGTGTTTGAAAAAACTATGAAAAAACTCAATCATGTTGGATGAGCTATCCGCATATATGTATAGGAAAGTTGGTCAATCTGCTCCATTTCCTTTGAAACCGCTTTAGTGGGAACAGGTGATAAGGAAATGCTACTTAAAATAGAAGTAACATGTGGCTCACTATCTATATATAATATCTTGATTTTGCATATTGCATACAATATGACAGAATTTAGCCTGCAAAATTATGCATTTGGTAATTAGTGTACAAGCAAAAAATTATGCTTGTGGGAGAAGCAGAAGAATGAGAAGGCTAGCACATAGCTTGACATAAACCAAGTAACTGAATAACACACACATGCACATTCTTAGGTCTAAATGGTTCAATAAGTAATTCAGAAAGAAAAGGAATCAGTGCATCTAACCACGTGTACTTTGCTGCTGGTGAGGTCTGTACTATCTCCTTTCCTTTCTCTGTTTTGTTCCTAAATATAATTGTTTGCTTAGTACTCATTCAGATAGTCATACCCTCAAATGAGAAAATCATAGCTCCCACTCCAACCCATATGGAAAAGAAGTAGTGGAAAATAAAACTAAATTGAAGCAAGTAAAGCCTGATGAAAAGTTAACCGATGTGCACCTCAACTGCACAAGCCAACCACTTCACACACCCAACATCTCGCAAACGAGAATTAGCAGACGACTTGCACGAATCCAATCCAAGACAACAACATTTTAGAGCAGGCTATGAATCACATGATATGGACTACAAAGAAACAGACAGGCCCGCAAGCATATGTACGAATAGGTGACGAGCAATAATCCAACAGCAAAAAGAAAATGGATCAGTTCTAGGAAGTGCCACAAATTATATAAGCATCATATATGAAAATTTCAGCTCATAGTGGACCAGTTCCAAGATGCGACACTGTAGCAATCCCAAAGATAGTCCACTCCAGTGACCCAAAGAGCATTATAACCAGACATCCTCCGGCAAGGTATTAGCATCTTGCGTTATTGAACTGAAGGGAAATTAGAACCATTGTCACATAAGTCTCTCTGTCTGCGTAGGCATTGATGATGAATACCTCTATAGCAACCATAAGTGCATGGCTTATATGAAGCGCTCCAGTCACATCCAGAGGTGACAGAACCTAAAAATTATACAACTTAGCACATCACTGAAGGAAGTCCGTATGTATGGGATCCATTGTTTATAGAAAAACACTATCACAAGATGCAGTTCTTAAATCAGCTCACATCACATATCACCCAATCTTCACGAGTGTGAGTCACTTACTATGACAAAGGCTGGTTTTGTGCTAGCAGGATCTGCCCCAAAATATCCCGAAGACACCCACGAGGCATACCACCTACATTGTGGAAAATAAAAGCATGCAGTTCAGCAAGCCATAACTGATGGAACAAATTCTAAGTTCAAGAAGGGAAAGTTGCATCTTACGACTTCTCGACTACACTTGGGTTATACTGCTTGGCCATTTGAGTTGCCAATGATTTCTTCTGCCTATTAGGGGTGTCTGGATCGATGAAATCCTCAGGATTTTCATCCTCGTCAGCTTTTTTCCTTTGTTTCTTCATGCTATTCTTAGGTCCATCCGAAGCAACTTCAGCCTACAGAAAACCAAATCAGCACAAGACGTTCATCGTTAAGTAACAAATTAAGTAACAAATGTTTCAACCTAGAGCCTAGACGCCTCCTTTTGCTTTGCCTTAAGCCTTTTCTCTTCCTTCTCTCTTGCCTGCAAGAGAACAACCTGGCCCATAAGTGATCTTTCCCCACGCATTCACATAGAACGAGCAGTTTGATCTAGTATATGATTCACCTAGTTTCTGACGTCGGCCAAAAATCAGGAAAGCTGGTCGCCAATTACCAATTGGGCCAAAGTCACCAGTTCCAGGAAACATACCTTCTGGTCCTTCTTCAACTTCTGCTCCAGCTCCTTCTCGTCAAGTTGCTGCTCCCACTAACAGAGAGAAAAAGGGAAGAACACAACTTGGATGAGCCACTGATCTGGAAAAAAATTGAAATAGGGTTGAGGCCGAAGAAACTACTCGATGAACCTTATCATCCGAGCTGGCTTCTCCGCGCCGGCGCCACCGGCTGCATCACAAAACCAACCACAATCGTGTCAGCTCCCGAGCGTGAGAGGGATGCATTCACGGTATTGGGGGTGGGGGCGAAGGATTCATCTTGTTATCCATACTTGGATCATGTTGGATGGCCGTCACAACACAAGAGGGCGGATTCTCAAAGACGTAACAACACCGCACAAAAAAGGCGTTAAAAACAAGTAAGAAATTGAGCTCTAAATCTGAGAAAATTATGTGATCATGTCCCAAAAATTCAGCACAATTATATTTCCCCTGCAATTTATCCATATATAGCTTGCATAGCAAATCACAAAACACGGCCGTATTTGAGAAACAAATTACTGAGTTCCATAGTGGCCTTGTTGGATTTCAACAATAACCTACACAAGAAAGGATGAAAAGATTGCAGACTAACTCAAAGCAGAGAAGTGGTAGAGTGAGTACCTGCAAGAGAGTGATGGAGAAATACGCATAGGCGTCAAGGCCGAGATGTGGAAGTGGAGGAAGCGGAGCATGACCAACCAGTACATGCCAAGAAGAAGGCCAGGGATGGAGGCAACATAGCGTCTCCTCATCCTCACATCTTGCTTCCGTCTCCTATTTCTAATCCTATTCTCTCTCATGGTAGGGAACCCAATTAGTCCTCAGTTCCATGGCTCTAGCTTTTGGGAAGATGAGACAGAGTAGAAGAGAGATGAAGAGATGGGGGTGGAGGTTGTGTACCTGCAGATCAGACGGAGATGCCTAGGAGGTGGAGCGCTGCGGCCCGCACGCTGTGGGCGAGGAAGACGGCGGCGGCGGTGGCGACGTGAATGACTCTACCTCCTCCTTCATCCCTGCGGCCCTCCTGATCTTCCTCCTCTGTCCGGTCACCACGCATAGAGAGCAGCATGGGCGGGGGATAAGGAGCCCGGGGTGGGGAACTGATAAGGTGGGGCTTGAGGGGCGCCCCTGACGGCGTGGAAGAGGGAGAGGTGGAGGGAAGCAGCAAGACCATAGGGAATTGGGAGGGCGGCGGCGGCAGCAAGGACGTGGACGGGAATGGGCTACGGTTTTTCTTGCGACAACAAAACGAGGGGAAAATGATAGAACGAAACGAGAAAATCAGCCCTGACCCTTGTGCCCACGTGGACGTCGCGAGAGGGCGCTCCTTACGCAACTGTTAATGGGTTTAATATGCCCTGTCGCCTGACACTCAGTCAGACAAGAGAGAGATGTCACGAGGAGCGCTCGCCTCTCTGCTAGACGCAAACTCCGTACTGTTTCCTTTTGTTGTGCCAATAGAGAATTCCTACGTCTTGTTTGTGATATGCCTCGACGATACGCTTTCCTCCCATCCAGTGCACCTGCAGGGTGGCGTCACATGTCCTCACAAAGTGCTCTTAGGGCATGTACAATGGAAGCAACACCATGGTGCTGCCCCAGGCCATCCACATCAGTGCACATCAGCGCATGGAACTGAGACCACCATGCAGCTTCATATCTATCCAACGCGCATGTGTCCTTGTGACGTGAGCCGTTTTTCCTTTTCCCATTCTTTACGTTTGCTATCCCTTCCTCTTGTTCTATCTCTCTCTTCCCTTTTTTGCTTTCTTCCATGGAGAGACCGCCTCCTGCAGAGGAGTCTCTGACACCTGCGGAGCACCCGTTTGAGTGGCCACGGTGGCGTCCGAACCTACCTGGCCTCTGGGGCATCAGGCTAGGGCGACCCATTGGCCATGCCCTTAGCGGCAGTGCCATGGTGGCGTCTCCTCTCCTAGAGCTTCACGTGGATGCTGACGAGAAGGTGCTCTTATGGTAGATTGAATCACTTTTTAGAAGAAAAAAGAACACTGGCAACTTTATTAATTAGAAATAAAGGTTACATCGTCTAAAAAAAGAGATACAATTTGTTCCATAGGTTCTTCTTTATCCAATCCCTTGTCACGGAACATTTTGCAAGACTTCCCGCAAAATAGAACATTTTGCAAGACTGGCAAGCTCATGAGCTACTTTATTCGCTTCTCTATTACAATTTCCAAAACTAGTAAGAGAAAAACCGCAAGCTATAAAATAACAATCATCAAAAACCGCGGCCGCCGCTCGAATGTCCTTCGCTCTTCATTTTGTCGATGACTTCCACGTTATCAGAGTTGATAACAAGACGGTTGCAACCCACCTTTTGTGCCAGCAATAAGCCAAACCTAAGTGCTAATGCTTCCGCTATTAGGACATCAACACACCATTCAATTTTCCAATTTCCTCCAACAATAAAATTTCCTTTGTCATCTCTAAGGACGGCACCCGCTGCGCCGCTTAGTAGATCATGGTCAAAGGAAGCATCCATTCAGCTTAACAAATCCCCTAGGAGGTGTGCTCCATCCTTCATTCTTTCTTTTTGTATTAGTTGAATGGGCATTATCATAATTAGTTGTTATAGCACGAATCCCTATCGAGGTTTGGTACGCCTCTTGAGACTTTCCTCATGAACTAGGTTCCGTCTATTCCACCATAAATACCATGCAGTTATAGCGATCATCTCTTGTGCATTCTGAAAACGCAATATAGATAATTCTTGATCTGGCATGAGGAGTAATAATTCAAAGACTGCCTCTCCCGCATGCTCGATCACACAAGCTCTTTTAATTGTTTCATACATTCCCAACTTCTCGCACACTTATTTTGCCTTCTGGCACAGAAACAACACATGCTTGGTATCTTCTGGCCCATTCGAACAAGCTGGGCAAACAGGCGAAGTTTTGATGTGTCTATTGGCCAGCGTGACACGACACGGTAGGGTCTCATGAAGTGTAGGCCAGGTAAAGATTTGTACCTTCGCCGGACAAGCTAATATCCAAATCTTACCCCAAATAGGATTGTTCTTGCTTCTACCCATTGTTGGAAATATGCCCTAGAGGCAATAATAAAAGGATTATTATTATATTTCCTTGTTCATGATAATTGTCTTTTATTCATGCTATAATTGTATTATCCGGAAATCGTAATACACGTGTGAATACATAGACCACAATATGTCCCTAGTGAGCCTCTAGTTGACTAGCTCGTTGATCAATAGATAGTCATGGTTTCCTGACTATGGACATTGGATGTCATTGATAACGGATCACATCATTAGGAGAATGATGTGATGGACAAGACCCAATCCTAAGCATAGCACAAGATCATGTAGTTTGTTTTGCTAGAGCTTTTCCAATGTCAAGTATCTCTTCCTTAGACCATGAGATCGTGTAACTCCCGGATACCGTGACGAGTGCTTTGGGTGTACCAAACGTCACAACGTAATCGGGTGACTATAAAGGTGCACTACAGGTATCTCTCGAAAGTGTCTGCGGGTTGACACGGATCGAGATCGGCTTTGTCACTCCGTGTTACGGAGAGGTATCACCGGGCCCACTCGGTAGTGCATCATCATAATGAGCTCAAAGTGACCAAGTGTCCGGTCACGGGATCATGCATTACGGCATTTAGTAAAATGACTTGCCGGTAACGAGATTGAACGAGGTATTGGGATACCGACGATCGAATCTCGGGCAAGTAACATACCGATTGACAAAGGGAATTGTATACGGGATTGTTTGAATCCTCAACATCGTGGTTCATTCGATGAGATCATCGAGGAGCATGTGGGAGCCAACATGGGTATCCAGATCCCGCTGTTGGTTATTTCCCGAGAGCCGTCTCGGCCATGTCTACGTGTCTCCCGAACCCGTAGGGTCTACACACTTAAGGTTCGGTGACGCTAGGTTGTATGAATATGAGTATGCAGTATACTGAATGTTGTTCGGAGTCCCGGATGAGATCCCGGACGTCACGAGGAGTTTCGGAATGGTCCGGAGGTAAAGAATTATATATAGGAAGTGGTATTTCGCCATCGAGAAAGTTTCGGTCACCCAGATTGTACCGGGACCACCGGAAGGGTCCCGGGGTCCACCGGGTGGGGCCACCATCCCGGAGGGCCCAATGGGCTGAAGTGGGGAGGGGAACGAGCCCATAGAGGGCTGGTGCGCCCCCCTTGGCCCACCCCCTGCGCCTAGGTTTGAAACCCTAGGGTGGGTCGGGGGGGAGCCCACTTGCCTTGGGGGGCACTCCTCCCACCCTTGGCCGCCGCCCCTTGGGAGATGGGATCCCCAGGGCCGCGCCCCCTGAGGGCCTATATAAAGGGAGGGAGGGGGCAGCCGCACTGAACCTCCGCGCCTCCTCCCCTGCTACACCTCGTCCTCCTCCCGCAGAAGCTTGGCGAAGCCCTGCCAGAGTTCTGCTGCATCCACCACCACGCCGTCGTGCTGCTGGATCATCATCAACCTCTCCTTCCCCCTTGCTGGATCAAAAAGGAGGAGACGTCTCCCGTCCCGTACGTGTGTTGAACGCGGAGGTGCCGTCCGTTCGGCGCTAGGATCTCCGGTGATAGGATCACGGCGAGAACGACTACTTCATCCCCGTTCTTTTGAACGCTTCCGCTCGCGATCTACAAAGTGGTATGTAGATGCAGACTCACTCCCTTGACTCGTTGCTAGATGAACTCATAGATAGATCTTGGTGAAACCGTAGGAAAAATTTTAATTTTCTGCAACGTTCCCCAACACCCATACCATTTGTGTATTCCAATTTCCTCCCGTATTGTTTATTCCATTCCTCCAAATAAGTTGATTGTACAGTAAACAAACCATTTTTAGTATAGCCCCAAGCAATGAAATCCAGCATATTATGCATGGGGAGAGGGATCGCTAGGACTCTTCGAGCATCAATTGGCCATAGTGTTTGCCTCACCAAATCTTCATCCCAACCGTTCGTGACTGGATCAATAAGGTAAGAAACTTTCGTCAATAGATTCCCTTGTCTAGGACTAATAATTCTCATATTCATACAATTCGGGATCCATGCATCTCTCCATGTGTCAATATTTTGTCCATTTCCGACTCTCCATATATAACCATTTCTAAGAAATTCCACTCCCGCTATAATGCTTTTCCATGTGAAGGATGAACCCTTTTTAAAACTTGCATCCATTAAGTCACCCTCCGGAAAATACTTGGCTCTTAATATTGTAGCACACAACGAATCCGGATTATCCATGAGATGCCAAGCTTTTTTAGCTAACAATGCCAAATTGAAACAATGTATATCTCTTATTCCATGTAAATGTGCGTTTCAGGATTGACCATGGTTATCCCCTTCCTTTTTCTAGGCTGGGTGGACTCCCTTCTATGCATCCTCCTACTATTGCCCATACTTTGTGGGGTATTGTGTTGAAAAAGATTGAGAGGTATTTCTCTCGCTAAAATCACAATTTACAGTCTTCCGTACAGATATTGTCCAAACATTACAACAAGAACAAGATGTATGTGTGACAGAGAGTACATGCGAGCCTCTTTATTTCCATCCTTCTCCTTCCATGTTACATTTTTTTATTGATCAATTTGCTTGCATTTATCCTCTTCCAAACATCCTAGCTGATCATGTTAGGACACATAATATCCAAGTATGATACTCCATCTGATATGCAAAGGTGATTAATTGATGATAGCAAGAGACTTGTACTTAAATTATTTTTTATTTGTGAGAAAGAGCAAGCTTTCGAATCATCTGCTTGACACATAACAAATATGTTATAGGCGCAATTTATTTGTGCTATATATATCTAAAGTCGTGTTGTAAGTTAAATAACTACCTTCCAAATTTCCAACTCAATTCATTTCATGTTGTGTACCTTGTATATCATCTCATCAATTTTAGAGGGGTGCTAAGGTACCAAAAGATCATCAATTTAATGTGATCACATGAGCATACACTTAATTACATTGTAAATACATGATTATGGAGTCCTTGAGTTGCAAAAAATATTCATCTTTCATTTGACTTTTACTAGTATTTTCATGTCCTTTTAGCACTTACCATCTACCCCTTTCCTGCTTTTTCGTCCCCTTTTATGGTGTTTAAGAAAATGGCTATATATGTTACAGCTAGCAAATTATATAGCACAAAATACTATAGTCTATCAACATCTTAAATTTAGCTTGCTATATATATCACCATCCAATTGTTAATTTTTCTCATCCATAGAGATGATCTTGATCTAGATCATGTGGTCCATTTTTAGGTATAATTGTTTAAATACCATGTTCTTCATTAAGCACTAGCCCACGGTGTGCGTAATGCAGAGATAGTGTGTTCGATATTTAGGTTAGACTTCTCCAAATTATGCAATATGTTTTTTCTTGTTCCCGTTCGATATTCATATTGTATCTATCATATCATTCCTGATATTGAGATGCGGCAATTTTTCTTGAAGTATATATTATGGTTGGTGCATGTTGTCCTTCAAGATTGTAATCAATAGCAAAAATTAGTTTGTATGAAGGCTTCAGTTTCTACTGTTGAAGCTTGCTCTTTTGATATATGTTTTGTTTCCTTTGAAACTTGTTAAACACAAAAGCTTTAGCCTTCTTCGTTCATTTTAACATTAAAAAATCTATGGTGGTATTATGAATATATTACCATGCACCAACTCCTAGCATCCCATAGTATAAACAGACGGGTGTAGCAACACACGTCATCAATGATCTAGTTCACATTGCATCCGAGAAACCAAGGAGGCGAACAGGTGGCGCCGAGGTAGCAGACTGCCAGTGAATTACAAGGTGTCAATTGTGTTGGACCTCGACCATGGAACCTTGTTGTCAAGCACGTAGCAGGCGTCACTCCGACTAGTAGTTGGTGAACAACTAACTTCCCATGTATCACTACTACAGGAACACCCTGGTGTGACCGTTCACCTTTGACGAGCGGGGAGAAACTTATCACTGGTGCCTATTACCAGTTACGACCAGCCTACAACCCGTCACCGGTACATCACCATAAGTTCCAAGTGCAACATACCAGTGACGAGCAGTTCAATTGTTGGTCACTGGTATGATGAGTGAAGCCTTGGATTACCCGCCACTGATGTGGGATCACAGTGATGCGTTGACCAAGTACACACCCCCTCCCACCCATACCACGAGTCCTCCACTACCTAGGGTCTGGACCTTCCCTGATCGAGACCCTTTTCGCCACGTCTATGGACAACCACCTGTCTCCTCCTAGTTTGACATCATCCTCCACAACCATCACTGGACGTCGGCTAGGATTCAGCCGTCATCCTCGTACTCC
Organism: Aegilops bicornis; assembly: GCA_021605145.1. Classification (NCBI taxonomy): domain Eukaryota; kingdom Viridiplantae; phylum Streptophyta; class Magnoliopsida; order Poales; family Poaceae; genus Aegilops; species Aegilops bicornis. The sequence goes on from CM038670.1 coordinate 629,347,312, forward strand.
AGACCTCCATCAACCTTTCCAGCCTCGCTTGCCTCTTCTTGGCCGCGCCAACCTGCAATGTTCCTCGCTCTCATCGCCCTCCTCTGTGACCTCACCTTCATCCTCCCCCTCCTGCAGTTCTCCTCCTTGAGCCCTTCTTACTCGCGCCACTCCCCGAGCCAGTCATACCCAACCTTGTCATCCTTATCTGTCAGCGCAAGCACAACATATATCTTCTCATGGGCTAATGGGTTGAGCCCACACTTGAATGCTTGCTCTATGGTCGTGTATTGCGACTATGACTACTTCGATTGTGCATCAATTGTCGATCATAAGCAATACGACTCATGCAAAAATGGCTTGCATATTGAGATGTGTACACGCGGGGGCTAGAGCTGGATAATAACAAGCGTAGCCGCGTGTCATTGTGCCTATTTGCTCATGGCCAAAGGATGGTTCCCTCTTTCATTCATCATCTCACCAACAACGAATCATGCAGAGAATAATGGTATAGATAGATCTTTCCTTTTTTTACTAAATGGAGCATTTTTTCCCTTCCTATGTGTTGATTTTTGTTTTCTTGTAGAAAATTCCTAGAGAGGATGCAGATTTGGGGGTGGGGTGGTCCACTAATCACCCTGGATCAGAATGATCCATCTCACTAAGTTTTACAACCCCATCCAGATCAGACCACAACCAGATTGCGGTTTTAACATGCACTCATCCTATGCTGGCTAGGTCATGACTAACATGATTTCTTGATTGTCTAATATACTGTTGGAAATATGCCCTAGAGGCAATAATAAAATGGTTATTATTGTATTTCCTTGTTCATGATAATTGTCTATTGTTCATGCTATAATTGTATTAACTGGAAACCATAATACATGTGTGAATACATAGACCACAACATGTCCCTAGTAAGACTCTAGTTGACTAGCTCGTTGATCAATAGATGGTTATGGTTTCCTGACCATGGACATTAGATGTCATTGATAACGGGATCACATCATTAGGAGAATGATGTGATGGACAAGACCCAATCCTAAGCATAACACAAGATCGTGTAGTTCGTTTGCTAAGAGCTTTTCTAATGTCAAGTATCATTTCCTTAGACCATGAGATTGTGCAACTCCCGGAAACCGTAGGAGTGCTTTGGGTGTATCAAACGTCACAACGTAGCTGGGTGACTATAAAGGTGCACTACAGGTATCTCTGAAAGGTCTGTTGGGTTGGCACGAATCGAGACTGGGATTTGTCACTCCGTATGACGGAGAGGTATCTCTGGGCCCACTCGGTAATGCATCATCATAATGAGCTCAATGTGACTAATGAGTTAGCCACGGGATCATGCATTACGGAACGAGTAAAGAGACTTGCCGGTAACGAGATTGAACGAGGTATTGGGATACCGACGATTGAATCTCGGGCAAGTAACATACCGGTGGACAAAGGGAATTGTATACGGGATTGATTGAATCCGCGACATTGTGGTTTATCCGATGAGATCATCATGGAACATGTGGGAGCCAATATGGGTATCCAGATCCCGCTATTGGTTATTGGCCGGAGAGGTGTCTCGGTCATGTCTGCATGGTTCCCGAACCCGTAGGGTCTACACACTTAAGGTTCGGTGGCAATAGAGTTGTTATGGGAAATAGTATGTGGTTACCTAAGGTTGTTCTGAGTCCCGGATGAGATCCCGAACGTGAAGAGGAACTCCGGAGTGGTCCGGAGGTGAAGATCGATATATTGAACGAAGGGTATTGGAGTCCGGAATTGTTCTGGGAGTACCGGGTGACGACCAGCGTGACCGAAAGGTGTTTCGGAGGCCCCGGCAAGCATTGGGGGGCCTTATGGGCCAAGGGGAGGGGGCACACCAGCCCACCAAGGGGCTGTGCACCCCTCCCACCCCCTCTCACGTAACATGGAGAGGTGGGGGCGCCTCCCCTAGGGCAGCCACCCCTCCCGGCTTGGGGGGCAAGTTTCCTAGGGGTGGGGGCGCCCAAACCCATCTAGGGTTTCCCCTGTGGCCGCCACCCCTCCCCTTGGGAACCCTAGGGCGCCTCCTCCACCCCCCTTCCCCTATATATAGTGAGGTATAGAGAGGGCAGCCGCACCCCTACCCTGGCGCAGCCCCTCCCTCCTCCATCTCTTCCTTCTCCTCCGTAGAGCTTGGCGAAGCCCTGCAGGAATACCAGAAGCTCCACCACCACGCCGTTGTGCTGCCGGAGTCCTCCCTCAACTTCTCCTCTCCCCTTGCTGGATCAAGAAGGAGGAGACGTCCCCGGGCTGTACGTGTGTTGAACGCGGAGGCGCCGTCCGTTCGGCGCTAGATCGGATCTTCCTCGATTTGAATCGCCCAGCGATGCGACTCCAATCAACCGCGTTCTTGTAACGCCTCCGCTTAGCGATCTTCAAGGGTATGAAGATGCACTCCCTCTCTCTCGTTGCTAGCATCTCCTAGATTGATCTTGGTGATACGAAGGAAAATTTTGAATTATTGCTGCGTTCCCCAACAGTGGCATCATGAGCTAGGTCTATGCGTAGATTCTATGCACGAGTAGAACACAAAGTAGTTGTGGATGATGATTTGTTCAATTTGCTTGCCGTTACTAGTCTTATCCTGATTCGGCGGCATTGTGGGATGAAACGGCCCGGACCGACCTTACACGTACACTTACGTGAGACAAGTTCCACCGACTGACATGCACTTGATGCATAAGGTGGCTAGCGGGTGTCTGTCTTTCCCACTTTAGTCGGATCGGATTCGATGAAGAGGGTCCGTATGAAGGGTAAATAGCAATTGGCATATCACCATTGTGGTTTTTCGTAGGTAAGAAACATTCTTGCTAGAAACCCACAGCAGCCACGTAAAACATGCAACAACAATTAGAGGACGTCTAACTTGTTTTTGCAGGGTATGCTATGTGATGTGATATGGCCAAAAGGATATGATGAATTATATATATATATATATGTGTGTGTGTGTGTGTGTGTGTGTGTGTGTGTGTGACGTATGAGATTGATCATGTTCTTGTAATAGGAATCACGACTTGCATGTCGATGAGTATGACAACCGGAAGGAGCCATAGGAGTTGTCTTAATTTATTGTATGACCTGCGTGTCAATGAAAAACGCCATGTAATTACTTTACTTTATTGCTAACCGTTAGCCATAGTAGTAGAAGTAATAGTTAGCGAGACAACTTCATGAAGACACGATGATGGAGATCATGATGATGGAGATCATGGTGTCATGCCGGTGACGAAGGTGATCATGCCGCGCCTCGAAGATGGAGATCAAAAGGTGCAAGATGATATTTGCCATATCATGTCACTATATGATATGCATGTGATGTTTGTCATGTTTACATCTTATTTGCTTAGAACGACGGTAGCATAAATAAGATGATCCCTCACTAAAATTTCAAGAGATGTGTTCCCCCTAACTGTGCACCGTTGCGAAGGTTCATTGTTTCAAAGCACCACGTGATGATCGGGTGTGATAGATTCTAACGTTCGCATACAACGGTTCTAAGCCAGATTTACACATGCGAAACACTTAGGTTGACTTGACGAGCCTAGCATGTACAGACATGGCCTCAGAACACAAGAGACCGAAAGGTCGAACATGAGTCGTATAGTAGGTACGATCAACATGAAGATGTTCACCGATGATGACTAGTCCGTCTCACGTGATGATCGGACATGGCCTAGTTGACTCGGATCATGTATCACTTAGATGACTAGAGGGATGTCTATCTAAGTGGGAGTTCATTAAATAATCAGATGAACTTAATTATCATCAACATAGTCAAAAGGTCTTTGCAAATTATGTCGTAACTTATGCTTTAGTTCTACTGTTCAAGATATGTTCCTAGAGAAAATTTAGTTGAAAGTTGATAGTAGAAATTATGCGGACTGGGTCCGTAAACTAAGGATTATCCTCATTGCTGCGCAGAAGGCTTATGTCCTTAATGCACCGCTTGATGTGCTGAACCTCGAGCGTCGTCTGTAGATGTTGCGAAACATCTGACATACACGTTTTGATGACTATGTGATAGTTCAGTGCGTAATGCTAACGGTTTAAAATTGTGGCACCAAAGACGTTTTTGAAACGTCGCAGAACATATGAGATGTTCCAAAGACTGGAATTGGGATTTCAGACTAGTGCCCACGTCAAGAGGTATGAGACCTCTGTCAAGTTTCTTAAGCCTGCAAACTAAGGGAGAAAAGCTCAATCGTTGAGCACGTGCTCAGATTGTCTAAGTACTACAATCGCTTGAATCGAGTGGGAGTTAATCTTCCAGATGAGATAGTGATGGTTCTCCATAGTCACTGCCACCAAGCTATTAGAGCTTCGTGATGAACTATAACATATCAGGGATAGACATGATGATCCTTGAGCAATTCGCGATGTTTGACACCGCGAAAGTAGAAATCAAGTAGGAGCATCAATTGTTGATGGTTAGTAAAACCACTAGTTTCAAGAAGGGCAAGGGAAAGAAGGGATACTTCATGAAACGGAAAATCAGTTGCTGCTCTAGTGAAGAAACCCAAGGTTGAACCCAAACCCGAGACTAAGTGCTTCTGTAATGAGGGGAACGGTCACTGAAGAACTACCCTAGATACTTGGTAGATGAGAAGGCTGGCAAGGTCGATAGAAGTATTTTGAATATACGTTATACTATTGTGTACTTTACTAGTACTCCTAGTAGCACCAGGGTAATAAATACCGGTTCGGTTGCTAAGTGTTAGTAACTCGAAATAAAAGGCTATGAAGACTAGCTAAAGGTGTGATTACGATATGTGTTGGAAGTGTTTCCAAGGTTGATGTGATCAAACATCGCACGCTTCCTCTACCATCGGGATTGGTGTTAAACCTAAATAATTGTCATTTGGTGTTTGTGTTGAGCATAGACATGATTGGATTATGTTTATGGCAATACGGTTATTCATTCAAGGAGAATAATGGTTACTCTGTTTATTTGAATAATACCTTCAATGGTCTTGCACCTAAAATGAATGATTTATTAAATCTCGATCGTAGTGATACACATGTTCATGCCAAAAGATATAAGATAGTAATGATTGTACCACATACTTGTGGCACTGCCATTTGAGTCATATTGGTATAAAACGCATGAAGAAGCTCCATGTTGATGGATCTTTGGACTCACTCGTTTTCGAAAAGATTGAGACATGTGAACCATGTCTATTGGTAGATATTGTTGGAAATATGCCCTAGAGGCAATAATAAAATGATTATTATTATATTTCTTTGTTCATGATAATAGTCTATTATTCATGCTATAATTGTGTTATCCGGAAATCGTAATACACGTGTGAATACATAGACCACAACGTGTCCCTAGTGAGCCTCTAGTTGACTAGCTCGTTGATCAACAGATAGTCATGGTTTCCTGACTATGGACATTGGATGTCATTGATAACGGGATCACATCATTGGGAGAATGATGTGATGGACAAGAACCAATCCTAACACTACTAGGAAAAGGCCTACTAATGGCGCACCTAATTTGGCCATTAATGGCGCATTAGTGGTGCGCCATTAGTGCCACGCCATTAGTATATCTTACTAATGGCGCACCACCGTGCGCCATTAGTATTCTGATACTAATGGCGCACCTCGATGCGCCATTAGTATTCGGTATACTAATGGCGCACCTCGGATGCGCCATTAGTATATACAACAATGCGCCATTAGTATACCTCCTGTGGGGCCATGTATACCAGTGCTTTGGCATACTAATGGCGCACAACAACAAGATGCGCCATTGGTAATTGGCATACTAATGGCGCATCGCTTAATGATGCGCCATTAGTATCCTTTGGCATACTAATGGCGCATCGTCATGTGATGCGCCATTAGTATGAATATTAGGTTTTTTATTTTTTATTTTCTGTTTTTTGCACAGGTTACAAAATGTATAATTGGACAAAATATAGACATCACACATCAACAACAGATTCATCGAATACAATAGAAGATTAGTCTCTGAATACAATTCATCATATTAGTCTCCGAATACAATTCATCATATTAGTCTCTTAATTGAAAAGACCGAACAAAGATAGAACATTATATTACAAGTCTCGAGACCGCGAGTAGCGAAGTTTGTCTTCACATTACAAGTCGATATCGATCATCTAAACTACCATCACATAGAAGAGAGCTGCGGTCATCACGATGAGCATCATCACGATGAAACTTCGTCTTCATCCGGTTCCTCCAACGCCCTCCCTCTCCCGCTAGATAGCGGGCGTATCTAGATTCGCCTCGCCCTAGTGGTGTACCTTTGTAATCAAGTATCACGCTGAATCGGTGAACCTGTCTCCGACACTCCTCCCAATGCGTCAGAGACTCCGAACCTTACCCTTGTACACGACATACGACGGCATCGCTATGCACTAGCCAAACGAAACGTTAGTACCAATGCATGCATAATACATAAGTATATAAGTATGCAAATGTAATCGATCGTAAGAGAAAAGCAAGACATTAATAGCATTGATTACATCTAAGTTGAACGACTCTCAAAACCAAAGAGACATACTACAAGTTCATTAAAGTTTAATTACAACATGAGCCAATCGATGTTTGAGAACTAGACACAAGATCACCGCTTTTGACTCGACTCAAGGGACCGGAGCATGGATGAAGCCGCCGTCTATCGTGGGAGTCATGAAATAACGGGCGTTGTCACCTGCATTTGTAGCATTGTGTCGATGTCACCGTTGGACGGTTGATTTCGAGGTAGAACTGCCCCGAGGTACGGCGACATCTTGATGGATGATTTCCGCAAACTCCGATCGGATGCGAAAGAATTCTTGTCCGATGTCCGCGTCTGGATTGCCGACACGCCGCGCCCAATCTTTGAGTTTACTCGAGAGCGAAGTTGATGATGGTCCCGTCATTTATCGCCTCGCATGTGATGGATGGCGTAGTAGGCACCCTTCGCCGCCAGCGGCCGCTTGACGCAGCAGAACGCCGTATTTTGGGAGAATGCGTGCTTGCCGTGCATTTCTACGAATAGGCCTGGTGAAGGTGCCTCCAGATTTGGCGAGCTGGGAGAACATCATCAAGAACCTTCTTGACATTTGTGTAGTCTACGTCAATCGACGGTCCGGTCGAAATACGTGGCCATGGAATATTTGGGGCTTAGGAGGATGAGCGTGCAATGTGTGTCACCGCAGAAAACACGGAATGTTAAAAGAAAAACGATCGAAATCTAAGAATTCATATGTTACGGGCGGTTGAGGAGGACTTACTCGGGAAAGTAAGGCACGAGGAAGTTATCCTTATCTTGGTTTGCCGAAGGACGCCTTTCGAGGTAAGAACTCGCGACTTGCCGGTCCCAGTGCTGCCCAAGATCTTTGGCACGCATGTAGAAGGGGTCGACTATCACGATGTCCGGTCTTGTCGCGAATGATCCGCATCTCCATACTCAGCGAAAATAGCCGAACGAAGGTGTAGTGCAGCGGATGAAGGTTAAACATAGCAAAGATGTCATCAAACCGCAGGACGATCGTACCCCCGATGTCGCCATCCACAAAGCCCTTGCCCTCCGCACCTTGGCCACGAACACCGGTATGCCACATCCTTCTCTCGAGACGCTGCTTCTCCAAAGAAAGAACACTGTCGCGCAGACTCCGCATAGCACCGGTTGCAGCATTGAGCATATTTGGCGGTAGCATCGCCTCTACCCGCCACATGCACCCTCCTCGAGATATCCTTAGGTGAAGGTGGCCCGTCCCCGAGCACGGATCGTACTTTGTGCCGGTGGCTCGCACCCTTGTTAGTCTTTCTTTTGCGTGCCTTCTTCTTCTCCTGTAATGGGACCGAGTTCTGCTCACGCACCGCCTTCTTGAGTGTGTTGGGGCTGATAATATTTCGCACCACGCCTATCTCGAGGCTCGGTGAAGTCGGCAACTGGAGGTGTCTCTGAGAGCTGAACGGCAGACGACGCTGTTGCAACTTGGCTTCTCCGCGGTACCAGCTAGATCGCGCCACGTCTTTTGTTGGGTTGGGTTCTTGAGAAGGAGGCCCCATGAAGTCGCCATCGCACCCATGATCGGCAAAGTACTGATCGACGTTGCCAAATGTATCGTCGTCGTCGTCGTTGCTCGATCCTATGCCATATGCATGTTTGGATCCAGCGGCATAGGGATGTCCGCACCGTTATGGCGCGGTCTTGCCATGGGGCCGACTTGGCGCCGCACGACCGGGCGGTGTTGTCTTTGGGTGGTGTCCCCGCCCAAACGAATCTGGCTCTTCGACCAAAGCGAGGGCCAGCTCAGCGGCGCCGAGGGTCATCACGTCATCATCGCCGCCCCGACGGGTCGATTCGGAGGTAACAACTCGTCGCAGCCTGGTAGCACCCGAACCAGTTCAACCCTAAACAAGTTGGGTGGCATCCGGGTACCGTGGAACAAGGGTTGCCCGGTTGAACGATTTTGCCCTTGGCGACATCGACCAACTCGTTGTTCACGAAGTGCGTGAGAGTGCACGAACGTCGGCGGCGCCCTGCGAAAACATGTAGGGCGTCGGGGATGCCCGATCAAAGGCAAGGAGATGAAGTCCTCGGCCGAGAGGCTTAATTAGTTACCGTGATGATGGCGCCGAGCTCGGCTAATGTCGAGGCACCGCCAACGGCGGGCGCAGCTGACGGAGGGGCCGCTTATCGCAGAGGTGCCGGCCGACGACACCCGGTGCATTAAGCTCCCGTCTTGCGGCGTCCGAGACACCAATGCCGCCTCCGCCGTAGACACCGGCCGTGAAGCTAGGAATCGGGGCCCCTGTTGGCCGCCTCGCAATCCACGCACTCAACCCCTCGATCAAGGTAGGCACAATGGCGGTGATCGCCGCTCCGAGTTGTTGTTGCACTTGCTCTTGGACAATCTCCGGAATCCGCGCCACCGTGCCTTGAGTTCTTGAACCTCGCTACCGCTTTCCGAGCTGGTCTTTTTCTCCTTTCGCCCACCATCGTTATAGTATGACGACCATTTTGTCGACAAGCCTTTGCCGCCACACGACCAGCCGACGTCGGCCATCGAGCTTATCCTTGTTCTTCATTACATTCAACGCCCTATTTAGAGTGGTGTCCCAAGGATTGCTCTTAGTCGACCCCGCGCTACTGCTTTCAGTCGCCTGCGGAAGGAATGTGAACCATTTAGAAATCTGGCTTCATTAATTAGAATGCAACCATATGGAGCTAATTACGCGGGGGTGTATTCCTTACCCGAACAAGCTCAAGCGCCCTGGTCTTCGGATCCGTGGTAAGCTCCTTTGTTTTTGGGTCCTTCTTGTACCGGGCCCTGACAAAGTTCCTGGTCTGCTTGTCACCGTATTTATCGAAGAGGGGCGGTAGGCCTTGCTCGGCACGGTCCGCCTCCTCCTTGTCCCATATAGGCTCCGCCACTCGTAACCGCCAGGACCGAGTGTGTGTTCCCTAAGTTCAGCTCCCGCATTTCTTTCCCCCAATCGACTTGATTGGGAGTTTGCGGTGCTCGAGCAATTGATCTTGAAGTCGCTAGAAGTCATCTTCGGTGATCGAAGGAGTTTTCTCCTTGATCTTCTCATAACTCTCACCTTTCTCGATCATTCTCTTCACATTGCTTTTCCAAGTAGATCGGGCCTTGCTCATCTTCGTGAGGGCAGCATTGTTCACTTTATTCCCTTTGAGGCTTGTGTTTTCAAATTCAGCGGGAACTTGTATCGCTCGTGCAGCTTCGTGAAGAGGAGGTTGCGCAAATTCCCTTGGTCGATGCCTCGTGTTCTCGATGTTGATCGAGACGGTGCTCGGAGAATGCACCCGAGCTGAAGCGAGTACCCCTTGACTATTCGCTCGGGCGCCGTTGGATTCCCGCCGAGTCCACTTCAAAGAATCTTCCTCCTTGAGGGTGCGGAGCACGGTCGGGCGCTGAGTCCTTCCGCTGCCTCTTCCATTGGCTGCCATCTGTGCGGCGCCGCCATCATCGATGGTGGCATCCTCGGCGGCACCATCGGTGGTGGCATCGATGGGGTCATCCTCGGCGGTACCATCGGTGGTCTCGTGGATCGGTGGGGAAGGCGGCGTCCTCATACAAGTGAGGTTGTTCCTCCATCTCCGGGACAGCTCCTGAATGCCTTGCCGCCCGAACCCTCGGCCTCATCATTGTTGGCCATGTTTCTCTCTAAATAGGAACAAAGTTTGGTCAAAAAGTTGGTTATTGTCAAGGAACAAGATCATGGTCTCATCATTTAGGGTTTGTCGACACCGAGGCATCCTAAAAGCTAAGCTTTTATCATTGAGGGTTTTTCGACGCTGAGGCACCCTAAAAGCCTAAGCTTTCATCATTAGTCACAAGTACCCCGGCCCGTGCATTAGTCACAAGTACCCCATATGTCCTATTTTTAGCAAAGTCATGCTAAAATTCACGGAAAATTTCAGCATGACCTTTGCTGAAAATAGGACATATGGACTACCCGAATTTGCTGGAACGGAAGTTAATCGACATTCCAGCAAACTCAAGGGCCTCTCGGGTGGACAAGGCAAAAAAGGCCTCCATCACAACATGGAAAATACATTGGCATGTGAAGAGGTGAAACAATATATGCATCTCCAAGCAAGATCATTCAACATTTTGGACAAACCACTACAAGCAATACCGGATCGTAATGTTTTTATACATAACTGCTAAAACCCTAGGAGTTAACCGAGCCACCAACAGAATGTGGACTTAAAAGAGAGAGTCACGGACGGTGACATGATACATTTTCATAAAATTAGCTAGTTTTACTTATGGTGCACAAAGGAACAAGTATCGCGGTGCACTTAGAAAAAATGAGCACCACAAAACAAGAAGACTCGTTTGTGTAAACGGAAGCTGTCGGCTCCATCAAGTGGAGGCAAAAACAAGTGTAATTGCAAATGAATGCAAACCACGTTAAGACTTAACTGCTAAGTAATCATCATATTTTTTAATCATCGTAGTACAAAATTTTAATTGAATTAGCCTACATAGCTTTTGGAGCGCAAGAGGCAAGACACAAGGGATTAAATACTGAACACCATGTGCTCTAATCAAAGTTGCGATTAAGAAGCAATATTTCATAAGAGCGTCTTCAACTCTTTGGTTCCTATGCAGCACCCCCCCCCACACACACACACACACGCACACAAAATTTATCTCAGCTGAAACTAACTCATTATGCTCTCAAGCTTAGGCTACCGTCAGAATCGTTGAATCCAATCAGGCGATTCTTTGCAAAATCGAGTCTCAAAAATTTAGCGTCATTAATTAACGATAGATTGAAATAGTTGAGTACTGTTGAAAAATGACAAGGTTAAACTGACCTCAAAGTCTGGCGACAAAATCAATACCAACTGATTGATCGCGGCTGGCCAGTTTATAATCAACGGAACTATAAGATTTAAAAGAAAACCAATTAAATAGGTAGTCAAGAAGTCGATCGGCATAAGCAACGGTTCACACGTCACCTATAGAGGACAGTAAAAGTACACTAATAAAACTCGTGAAAGAAGAAGTAAAAGTACCCTCAAGACAAGTATTAACAGACTAGGGTTTGACAAAGACTATAACATTTTCTCATTTTGACAAGTGTGTGTAGTTTTAAATTTCAAAATGGGACATCAAGATAACATCAAGGCATACAATAGTTCTCGACAGTAATTTTGATAATTCAAGCAAATTGATTAATCATATCCAAAGAACAATGAGGCTGATCTAGGAAAGGGAAAGGCATTCTCATCTTGTCATCTTGTCATCATGAACCTTTCCAAGAGCTACAAGGAAATGCCATTGGTAATCATGATAGTAAATGAATCATCACTCCTCCAACACATTGCGCATCAAAGTACGTAAAATGCAAGTGGCCCAAAACGACACATTGATGCCACACGCTGCGGTTCAACATCTCCGGAAAAATCAAAATCATTCCGGGTGTGCAACACAGGACATCACAAAACAGTTCCCTCATTGGATGTTTTGGATTACAATGCTTATCGAATTCAGACTACTAAAGTTCTCTTGCCGGACAGAAATTTGGGTTTTGCTGCAAAACAAGGGTCATTTCAAATTCAAACTGAATCTAGTAAACATATGAACTCTTTGAATTTGTAAACATCTGAATTTACAAGAAATTTTCTACTCCAAGATCAAGCCCGGACATCTGAATTCCTTTAGCAAAGACTAGACATTTGAACTTATGTCAATTGCTGAACATGTTTTAATTGGAAACTTTGATGGCGCATCACCGGGTAGATAAACATACTGTTAAGGGTTGCATCATAGATTGTGGGAAATTGTAGGCTATTTTCACATAGAGAACGCACAAAAAAGATGACATTTAGTTGAACTGACCTCGGGGCGTTGAATCAGCAGGATCTCGCGTCTCCGGGGCGTCCGTCGCCCGCGCAGAGCTTCGTCGCTTCCTTCTTCTCCTTCCCCGTCGCTGCTTCCTTCTCCTCCTTCTCCGGTGATGGTGATGGTGATGGCCTCCTCACACGCAGGTAGTAGCAGCTTGTTCAATGGTGATGGTGATGGCTTTTTGCACAAACAAGCAAACAAAAAACGCAAATCAGATAACAAATCCATAAGAGGAAAAGATGAGGGGAGGGGACGGGAGGGGATTTGGGAGGAAGGTGGCTTACGTACGTACCTACCTACCTTTGGCCGGGGTGTAGGTGCTGCAGGCCGTCGCCGGCATCGAGGTGCTCCCCGCCGGGCGCCGAGAGCAGCCGGCGCGCGTCCTTGGAGGTTGAGGTCGACATTGCCGGCTAGCTAGGGTTTCGCTCTTTGCCGACCTCGAGGATGGTCGCCATGGATCAGATCGACGAAGGCGCTGGTGCCGGTGTGCTATTGGGCGGCGTCGAGGCGGCGGGGCAGCAGCGTCGGGAGAGGAGAGGGGAAGGGGATCGAGGGCGAGGGCGAGGGAGAGAGAGGGGATAGGTTTGGGCCGGCCGGGGAGGAAATACGGATGGGGGCGGCACAATACTAATGGCGCACCACCCCTCGGTGTGCCATAAGTACATACATACTAATGGCGCACCTCGCCCTGGTGCGCCATTAGTATTTTTTTTTGATTTCTGCTCGAGCCAACAGGTTATCTTCCACATGACCTGATCCACATCATGTTCCCTCTACTAGCTCGGGACGGTCAGCCAGTTCTCACACCAGAGGTCCTGGTTCGATTCCTGTGCTCCACAATTTTTTATGCATTTAAAATGTTGTTTGATACTTATTTGAGTTTAAATATGTTCAAACTTGTTTAAATCATAACAGTAATATTTTTTTATAAGATAGTAATAATTTTTAAAAAAATATCATCAAACAATAATGCCGGTGGAGCGGGGGAGGGTGCGGGGGGTGCGGGGGTCGGCGGTTGAGTAGGGAGGGTGCGGGGTCGGCGGCGGTTGAGTAGGGGAATCGAGGGTGCGGGGGGTCGGCGGCGGCGGTTGAGTAGGGGAATCGAGGGTGCGGGGGGTCGGCGGCGGCGGCCGGTGGACCGGGGGGTGCTCGGCGGCGAGGGGGACCGGATCTGGCGAGGTGGGATAGCGATCGAGATGGAGGGGGATCGAGATCGAGTGTCCATGAAATTTAAAAATATTCATGATAGTTCAAAAAGTGCCCATGAAATACAATCGAGAAATGAAGGCTACAATTTAAATACAATCGATCTTAGCTAGCTATCTGTTCACAATCTTCTTGCCCTTCTTTTTCGAAAATGGAGTTCTTCTGTGGAACGGACGTCCTTTAGGTAGGGTGGTCCTGCTTCTTCTTGTGGTGTATGCTTCTACTTCATCATCGTCGTCATGTTCGATCCTCGGTCGCCGCATTTGTCGAAGTCTTGCTCATTGGCTACTCCATCCATTCCGATGATCTTCCTTTTGCCTCTCCTCACGACAACACGACCGGGCTTTGACGGGTCGGTAATGAAGAAGCATTGGTCAACTTGGGAAGCCGCAGTACCCATGGCTCATTTTTCGCGGTGACGCTTATGCCATGGTCTTGATTTGGCTTCGGTATAACCATGGTGGTGAAATACCGGTCTTCTTTTAGGACGCTCTTCACCATCCGACACGGAACATCGAGACCTTCTCTCCAACAGTAGCTCAGCTCCCAGATCTCCTCGATCCTTCCGTAGTATCTGTCCTTGTCATTACCGTGTAGGATTCCATCGTTACCACAGAGTTCGATAACCATCGCTCTTCATGTCCTTGGCCTCGGTGTAGAATGTGTAGCCGTTGATATCGTGCGCCTCATAGGTCATTAGATTGTGCTCGGCGCCTGTGACAAGGCGAATATGAGTTGTTCTTCCGGAAGAATCCTCATGTAAAGGGTACGACAAAAGCTTCGCTTGAACCAACGCGTGAAACATGAGTTGTGCTCTTTGATTATATCTCCGTCCCGTCCTCTGTTGGCCTCGGTCATTGTAACGCCTTCTTAATAAAGGTTTTGTGCTCTACCACCCAATGATCGACCACGTCTATGTGTTGTAGCGCCGACTAGGTTTGCTCTTTCAAAGTCGGCGTAGTCGACCCTCTAAGTCGATATGCATTTCGCGGCGACCCTCACGGTGACCCCATCCAATGAGCCCGCCGAGGTGCTGTTTGACGGGCGTACCAATTCGCAGTAGGAGATGCACTCTTCGGTCAAAAGCCCTGGTTATACTTCCCTCCGGGCGTGACATGTTGAGAACGTATCCTTTGATGACACCATTCATCCTTTCGAACGGCATCATGTTGTGCAGGAACGCCGCCCAAGTTGGATGATATCCTCCACTATATGGACCAGCAGATGCACCATAACGTCGAAGAATGCGGGCGGAAGTACATCTCAAGCTCGCATAGTATCACCACGATCTCTTCCTCGTAGCCTTCGAGTTGCCTCACGCCAATCGACTTCCGAGAGATGACGTCGAAAAAGTTGCATAGGCCAAATAGCATTTCACGGACGCGCGGCCCATGATCCTGGATTGCAATCGGAAGTATTCAAGGCTATCAAGACGCGATACCGTGGAGACTTCATCCCATCAACTTCGCTTCACTGGGTCTAGGTATCTACTTATCTTCCCACAGAATCGTAAGGAAGTTTTACTCCTAGGAGGCAGGTGAAAACTGCTCGATCTCCTCCTCGACTTAGAGTGAAGCACGGGAGGGTAGTCATTTCCGGTCTTCTTGGCCTTTTTGCCTTTGGCGACGACTTCATCGTGTCCTGCTTCGCCTCATCATCATCATCATCATCATCATCATCATCATCATCATCATCATTAGCGTGAAGCTCCGCCTGATGCCCATTGATTTCAAGTCCGCCTTGCTTTCGGCCCATCTTTGGTCCTCTCTGGCATGTTGAGCAGGGTACCAAGCATACTCTCGCACACGTTCTTCATGATATGCATGACATCAAGGCTGTGAGGCACACGGTGGATCTTCCAGTACGGCAAGTCCCAAAAAATAGACCTCGTTTTCCATACCTTCAGCAGCTGACTCTGGCGCCTTTCGCTTCTTTCCGGCTCTGGCGCCTTTTGCTTCTTTCCCGGTGGGCAGTCTTTCCAATTTTTCAATAGCTTGTCTATTTCCTCGCCGCTCCTCGTGACAGGCGTTTTCAGGGTTCGGTTTCACCATCGAACAGATCCTTGCGTTTCCTCCATGGTTCATCGTCGCGAAGCCACCTTCGATGTCCCATGAACACGGTTTTCGAAGACCCGGGATCTCTATCTAGCTGGCGATACGTTGTGTCATCCATGCACCTTTACGCATCCGTAAAATCCGTGGACTACCTGCCCATGAGATATCCGTGAATCGAGATAGTCGTGCACCGCCGTGAGCAAAGGCGGCTCTCATAGGGAAATATTCTTTCTCTGCGGCGTCCCACGTATTGGTGGCGTTTTCCACAGCGTGTCGTGCTCCTCTTTCAGCAGCCCCAGATACAGATTGATGTCGTTCCTCGTTGTTTCGCCCTTCAATTAGCATACTCATGTGAATGTACTTCCTCTTCATGCACAACCGGGGAAGGTTGTACATCCACACAAACACAAAGCGGTGCTATGTGTGCTTCTCCGCTGCCAAACGGATTGACTCCATCGGTGCTCGCACTCCACGATATTCCTTGGATCCTTCCCAAATTCTAGGTCTTCAAGTTCAACGCTTGCCATCGGCTCGCATCCTTAGGATGACTCAAGCATCTTGTCTTTTATCTATCTCCGGATCATTTGCGTCATCTTCTCGCTTCTTCTCCTCCCTATCCGCGTGCCAACGCAGGAGCTTTGCTACCTTAGGGTCCGCGAAATACCGCTGCAGACGAGGAGTGATCGGAAAGTACCACACCACTTTTCGAGGAGCTTTCTTCCTCTTCTTGTATCGAGTGACGCCGCAAACCGGACATATGGTAGACTCCGCGTGCTCGTCCCGATAAATGATGCAATTGTTCGTGCACACATGGTATTTCACGTGCGGTAAATCCAGTGGACACATGATTTTCTTAGCCTCCTCCAAACTGGTCGGGCACTTGTTCCCCTTGGGAATACGTTCGTGCCAGAATGACATGTTCTCGTCGAAGCATGCGTCGGTCATTTTGTGTTTTACCTTCATCTCCAGAGCCATGAGTGTTACTTTCGTGCGGTATCCTCGGGCCTGCATCCTTCATACAATGGAGTAACCACGTCTAACTCAAGTTGATCCATATTGGCTTTCTCTCGGGCGGCAGCTCTTGCGTTATCCGTCTGCTTGAGAAGCAGCTCTTGAATATGAGGTTCCTGCACCCAGCCCAGCGATGGTCCAGCGTCGCTTCCGCCGCATCATCATCTTCATGATCATGCCCGTCGTCTGCTCCGACATCTTCCTCATCATCATGTCCTGCATCTTCTACATGATGACTGTGTACAGCATCACCGTCGTGATCATCTCCTGGGGATTCTTCGTCTTCTCGCCCGCCCGAGCCGCGGTGGTTGTCTTGCTGCCCTTCCTCATTTCTTGCCCGACCCCCATGGACGACTTCGTAGTCATCTTCATCACCTTGCCACCGATAGCCATCCATGAAACCACGCAAGAGCAGGTGGTCCCGCACCTGCCCGGAATCCGGGTCCGCAATAAGGCTCTTCACTTGCATCTTCGACACGGACATCTTATCTCCGCCTCGTTCTTTTGAAGCATCTCGCCTTCGCGGACCTCAAAAACCTATTCACGATGCCTTCGGTCATCGTATGACCATGGTCGCATGCGGGTAGAGCAAAACGATATTTTAGAACCAAGAAAAAATTTGGCATGACTTTCCCTAAAAATAGGACCAAAAGAATGCTTAATGCCAAAATTCTCACTAAACGGAAATGAATCAACATTCCGCAAAATATTGGCAACTATCGCATTTCAAATACCGGTACACCTCCAAACATAAACACATATGCAACACCACAAACATATGCAACACCACGAACATACATAGATCTAGCTAGGCCATAAAAAGTGCATGTGCACATTGTTGTAGGGAGAACAACATAAATATAGCTTCCTCTTACTTACCTATCAAAACAAGGTAATTTAACCACTTAATTTGAATGAATCTATGGTGGCAATGAGGTGAAAAGAGGAGGCACCGAGACAAGGAGGAGGTGGAGAGAATGAAGTGGGGAGAAAGTGAGTGTGGATAGGGGAGAGGTTGTCCAAAATATCTTGTTGCTGCCCACTTACTAATGGCGCACCAACTCTAAGTGCGCCATTAGTAATCCACGTTACTAATGGCGCACCTTCCGGTGGTGCGCCATTAGTAGTTTTGTAAAAGAAAAAACATACTAATGGCATCGTTTGATAAGGCGCCATTACTAGTTTAAACTAGTAATGGCGCAGTGGAACAAAGGCGCCATTAGTAGTTTTGAAAAAAAGGAATAAAAAATATAATTAAAAAACAACATTAGTGGCGCACTTTCGATAGTGCGCCATTACTAGTTACAACTAGTAATGGCGCACTTAGTCCTGGATGCGCCATTAGTATGTTTGGACAAAGCGCACTAGTTCAAAAATTGGCGCACCTTGGGCCAGGTGCGCCATTAGTAGTTTCAACTCTAATGGCGTATCAGAAGGTGGTGCGCCATTAGTATATACTAATGGCGCACCACTTGCCTGGTGCGCCATTAGTGTCAATCCCATCTATAGCCCTTTTTCTAGTAGTGTAAGCATAGCTCAAAGATCGTGTAGTTCGTTTAGCTAGAGCTTTTCCAAATGTCAAGTATCATTTCCTTAGACCATGAGATTTTGCAAGTCCCGTATACCGTAGGAGTGCTTTGGGTGTGCCAAATGTCACAACTTCACTGGGTGACTATAAAGGTACACTACAGTTATCTCCGAAAGTGTCTGTTGGGTTGGCACGAATCGAGACTGGGATTTGTCACTCCATATGACGGAGAGGAATCTCTGGGACCACTCGGTAATGCATCATCATAATGAGCTCAATGTGACCAAGTGTCTGGTCACGGGATCATGCATTACGGTACGAGTAAAGTGACTTGCCGGTAATGAGATTAAACGAGGTATTGGGATACCGACGATCGAATCTCGGGCATGTAATGTACCGATTGACAAAGGGAATTGTATACGGGGTTGATTGAATCCTCGACATCGTGGTTCATCCGATGAGATCATCGAGGAGCATGTGGGAGCCAACATGGGTATCCAGATCCCGCTGTTGGTTATTGACCGGAGAGGCGTCTCGGTCATGTCTGCATGTCTCCCGAACCCGTAGGGTCTACACACTTAAGGTTCGGTGACGCTAGGGTTGTATAGATATGAGTATGCAGTAACCCGAAAGTTGTTCGGAGTCCCAGATGAGATCTCGGACGTCACGAGGAGTTCCGGAATGGTCCGGAGGTAAAGAATTATATATAGGAAGTCAGGTTTCTGCCATCGGGAAAGTTTCGGGGGTCACCGGTATTGTACCGGGACCACTGGAAGGGTCCCGGGGGTCCATCGGGTGAGGCCCCTATCCCGGAGGGCCCCATGGGCTGAAGTGGGAGGGGAACCAGCCCCTGGTGGGCTGGTGCACGTCCCCTTGGGCCCCCCTGCGCCTAGGGTTAGGAAACCCTAGGGGTGGGGGCGCCTCCACCTGGCTTGGGGGAAGCCACTGCCGCCCCCCCTTGGAGATCCCATCTCCAGGCCCCCCTTAGGGGGCCTATATAAAGAGGGGGGAGGGAGGGCAGCCGCACCCATGCTCTTGGCGCCTCCCTCTCCCCTTGCTACACCTCTCCCTCTCGCAGACGCTTGGCGAAGCCCTGCCGAGATCGCTGCTGCATCCACCACCACGCCGTCGTGCTGCTGGATCTTCATCAACCTCTCCTCCCCCCTTGCTGGATCAAGAAGGAGGAGACGTCTTCCCAACCGTACGTGTGTTGAACGCGGAGGTGTCGTCCGTTCAGCACTAGGATCATCGGTGATTTAGATCACGGCGAGTACGACTCCCTCAACCCCGTTCTCTTGAATGCTTCCGCTCGCGATCTACAAGGGTATGTAGATGCACTCCTCTCTCTCGTTGCTAGATGAACTCATAGATTGATCTTGGTGAAACCGTAGAAAATTTTTATTTTCTGCAACGTTCCCCAACAGTGGCATCATGAGCCAGGTCTATGCGTAGTTCTCTTCGCACGAGTAGAACACAAACTTGTTGTGGGCGTAGATGTTGTCAACTTTCTTGCCACTAGTAGTCTTATTTTGCTTCAGCGGTATTGTGGGATGAAGCGGCCCGGACCGACCTTACATGTACGCTTACGTGAGACAGGTTCCACCGACTGACATGCACTAGTTGCATAAGGTGGCTAGCGGTGTCTGTCTCTCCCACTTTAGTTGGAGCGGATTCGATGAAAAGGGTCCTTATGAAGGGTAAATAGAAGTTGACAAATCACGCTGTGGCTTTTACGTAGGTAAGAAAACGTTCTTGCTAGAACCCTATTGCAGCCATCAGAAACATGCAACAACAATTAGAGGACGTCTAACTTGTTTTTGCAGCATGTGATTGTGATGTGATATGGCCAAAAGTTGTGATGAATGATGAATGATATATATGTCATGTATGAGATCATGTTCTTGTAATAGGAATCACGACTTGCATGTCGATGAGTATGACAACCGGCAGGAGCCATAGGAGTTGTCTTAATTATTGTATGACATGCGTGTCATTGATTCAACGCCATGTAATTACTTTACTTTATTGCTAAACCGTTAGCCATAGTAGTAGAAGTAATAGTTGGCGAGCAACCCCATGGAGACACGATGATGGAGATCATGATGATCGAGATCATGGTGTCATGCCGGTGACGAAGATGATCATGGAGCCCCAAAGATGGAGATCAAAGGAGGTATATGATATTGGCCATATCATGTCACTATTTGATTGCATGTGATGTTTATCATGTTTTGCATCTAGTTTACTTAGAACGACGGTAGTAAATAAGATGATCCCTCATAATAATTTCAAGAAAGTGTTCCCCCTAACTATGCGCCGTTGCGAAAGTTCATTGTTTCGAAGCACCACGTGATGATCGGGTGTGATAGATTCTAACATTCACATACGACGGGTGTAAGACAGATTTACACATGCATAAACACTTAGGTTAACTTGACGAGCCTAGCATGTACAGACATGGCCTCGGAACACAAGAGACCGAAAGGTCAAACATGAGTCGTATGGATCAACATGGAGATGTTCACCGATGATGACTAGTCCGTCTCACGTGATGATTGGACACGGCCTAGTCGACTCGGATCATGTATCACTTAGATGACTAGAGGGATGTCTAATCTGAGTGGGAGTTCATTAAATAATTTGATTAGATGAACTTAATTATCATGAACTTAGTCTAAAAACCTTTGCAAATATGTCTTGTAGATCAAATGGCCAACGCTCATGTCCACCTCAACTTCAACACGTTCCTAGAGAATACCAAGCTGAAAGATGATGGCAGCAACTATACGGACTGGGTCCGGAACCTGAGGATCATCGTCATAGTTGCAAAGAAAGATTATGTCCTAGAAGCATTGCTAGGTGAAGCTCCCATCCCAGAGAACCAAGACGTTATGAATGCTTGGCAGTCTCGTGCTGATGATTACTCACTCATTCAGTGCAGCATGCTTTACAGTTTAGAACCGGGGCTCCAAAAGCGTTTTGAGCAACACGAAGCATATGAGATGTTCAAAGAGCTGAAAATGGTTTTCCAAGCTCATGCCCGGGTCGAGAGATATGAAGTCTCCGACAAGTTCTTCAGTTGTAAGATGGAGGAAAATAGTTCTGTCAGTGAGCACATACTCAAAATGTCTGGGTTGCACAACCGCTTGACTCGGCTAGGAGTTAATCTCCTGGATGACGCGGTCATTGACAGAATCCTCCAGTCGCTTCCACCAAGCTACAAGAGCTTTGTGATGAACTTAAATATGCAGGGGATGGAAAAGACCATTCCTGAGGTATATTCAATGCTGAAATCAGCAGATGTAGAAATCAAGAAGGAACATCAAGTGTTGATGGTGAATAAAACCACTAAGTTCAAGAAAGGCAAGTGTAAGAAGAACTGCAAGAAGGACGGCAAGGGAGTTGCGGCGCCCGGTAAGCCAGTTGCCGGGAAGAAGTCAAAGAATGGATCCAAGCCTGAAACTGAGTGCTTTTATTGCAAGGGAAGCGGACACTGGAAGCGGAACTGCCCCAAATACTTAGCGGACAAGAAGGCCGGCAACACTAAAGGTATATGTGATGTACATGTAATTGATGTGTACCTTACCGAAGACTCGTAGTAGCTCCCCGGTATTTGATACCGTGCCGTTGCTCATATTTGTAACTCAAAGCAGGAGCTGCGGAATAAGCGGAGATCATGGCGAAGGACGAGGTGACGATACGCTGGCGGGAATGGTTCCAAGGTCGATGTGATCGCCGTCGGCACACTACCTCTACATTTACCTACGGGATTAGTTTTAAACCTCAATAATTGTTATTTAGTGCCAGCTTTGAGCATGAACATTGTATCTGGATCTCGTTTAATATGAGATGGCTACTCATTTAAATCCAAGAATAATGGTTGTTCTATTTATATGAGAGATATGTTTTATGGTCATGCCCCGATGGTCAATGGTTTATTCTTAATGAATCTCGAATGTGATGTTACACATATTCATAGGGTGAACACCAAAAGATGTAAAGTTGATAACGATAGTCCCACATACTTGTGGCACTGCCACCTTGGTCACATTGGTGTCAAGCGCATGAAAAAGCTCCATGCTGATGGACTTTTAGAGTCTCTCGATTATGAATCATTCGACACATGCGAACCATGCCTTATGGGCAAATGACCAAGACTCCGCTTCTCGGAACAATGGAGCGAGCAACCAACTTATTGGAAATCATACATACCGATGTGTGCGGTCCAATGAGCGTTGAGGCTCATGGAGGATATCAAGTTATGTTCTCACTCTCACCGACGATTTGAGTAGATATGGGTATGTCTACTTGATGAAACACAAGTCCGAGACCTTTGAAAAGTTCAAGGAATTTCAGAATGAGGTAGAGAATCAACGTGACCGAAAAATAAAGTTCTTGCGATCAGATCATGGAGGAGAATATTTAAGTCACGAATTCGGTACGCACTTAAGGAAATGTGGAGTTGTTTCACAACTCACGCCGCCTGGAACACTTCAGCGTAACGGTGTGTCCGAACGTCGTAATCGCACCTTATTGGATATGGTGCGGTCTATGATATCTCTTACCGATTTACCGCTATCATTTTGGGGATATGCTCTAGAGACAGCTACATTCACTTTAAATAGGGCACGGTCTAAATCCGTTGAGACGACACCGTATGAATTATGGTTTGGGAAGAAACCTAAGCTGTCGTTTTTAAAAGTTTGGGGATGCGATGCTTATGTCAAGGAACTTCAACCTGAAAAGCTCGAACCCAAGTCGGAAAAATGCGTCTTCATAGGATACCCTAAGGAAACCATTGGGTATACCTTCTACCTCAGATCCGAAGGCAAGATCTTTGTTGCCAAGAACGGGTCCTTTCTGGAGAAAGAGTTTCTCTCGAGAGAAGTAAGTGGGAGGAAAGTGGAACTTGATGAAGTACAACCTCTTGAACCGGTGAGTAGAGCAACTCAGGAAGATGTTCCTGTGGTGCCAGCACCAACTGAAGAGGAAGTTAATGATGATGATCAAGGTACTTCGGATCAAGTTACTACTGAACTTCGTAGGTCCACGAGGACACGTTCCACACCAGAGTGGTATCGCAACCCTGTCCTGGAAATCATGTTGTTAGACAACGGTGAACCTTCGAACTATGAAGAAGCGATGACGGGCCCAGATTCCAACAAATGGCTTGAAGCCATGCAATCCGAGATAGGATCCATGTATGAAAACGAAGTATGGACTTTGACAGACTTGCCCGATGATCGGCGAGCGATAGAAAACAAATGGATCTTTAAGAAGAAGACGGACGCAGATGGTAATGTTACCATCTATAAAGCTCAACTTGTCGCTAAGGGTTATCGACAAGTTCAAGGGGTTGACTACGATGAGACATTCTCTCCCGTAGCGAAGCTAAAGTCCGTCCGAATCATGTTAGCAATTGCCGCATACTACGATTATGAGATATGGTAAATGGACGTCAAAACGGCATTCCTTAACAGCCATCTTAAGGAAGAACTGTATATGATGCAGCCGGAAGGTTTTGTCGACCCTGAGAATGCTAACAAGGTATGCAAGCTCCAGCGATCCATTTATGGGCTGGTGCAAGCATCTCGGAGTTGGAACATTTGCTTTGATGAGATGACCAAAGCGTTTGGGTTTATGCAGACTTATGGTGAAGCCTGCGTTTAAGTGAGTGGGAGCTCTGTAGCATTTCTCATATTATATGTAGATGACATACTTTTGATGGGAAATGATATAGAAGTTTTGGACAGCATTAAGGCCTACTTGAATAAGTGTTTTTCAATGAAGAACCTTGGAGAAGCTGCTTACATATTAGGCATCAAGATCTATAGGGATAGATCAAGACGCCTCATAGGTCTTTCACAAAGCACATACCTTGATAAGATATTGAAGAAGTTCAATATGGATCACTCCAAGAAAGGGTTCTTGCACAGATTGCAAGGTGTGAGATTGAGCTCGGCTCAATGCCCGACCACGGTAAGATAAAGAAGAGATGAGTGTCATCCCCTATGCCTCAGCCATATGATCTATTATGTATGCCATGCCGTGTACCAGACCTGATGTAAACCTTGCCGTAAGTTTGGTAGGAAGGTACCAAAGTAATCCCGGCAAGGAACACTGGACAGCGGTCAAGAATATCCTGAAGTACCTGAAAATGACAAAGGACATGTTTCTCGTTTATGGAGGTGACGAAGAGCCTGTCAGAAGGGTTACGCCGACGCTTAGCTTCGACACGTATCTGGATGACTCTAAGTCACAAACCGGATACATGTTTATTTTGAATGGTGGGGCAGTAAGCTAGTGCAGTTGCAAGCAAGGCGTCGTGGCGGGATCTACATGTGAAGCGGAGTACATGGCAGCCTCGGAGGCAGCGCATGAAGCAATCTAGGTGAAGGAGCTCATCACCGACCTAGGAGTCATACCCAATGCGTCGGGGCTGATCGCACTCTTCTGTGACAACACTGGAGCTATTGCACTTGCCAAGGAGCCCATGTTTCACAAGAAGACCAGGCACATCAAGCGTCGCTTCATCTCCATTCGTGAAAATGTTCAAGATGGATACATAGATATTTGTAAAGTGCATACGGACCTAAATGTAGCAGATCCGTTGACTAAACCTCTCCCTAGAGCAAAACATGATCAACACCAGAATTCCATGGGTGTTCGATTCATCACAATGTAACTAGATGATTGACTCTAGTGCAAGTGGGAGACTGTTGGAAATATGCCCTAGAGGCAATAATAAAATGGTTATTATTATATTTCTTTGTTCATGATAATAGTCTATTATTCATGCTATAATTGTGTTATCCAGAAATCGTAATACACGTGTGAATACATAGACCACAACGTGTCCCTAGTGAGCCTCTAGTTGACTAGCTCGTTGATCAACAGATAGTCATGGTTTCCTGACTATGGACATTGGATGTCATTGATAACGGGATCACATTATTGGGAGAATGATGTGATGGGCAAGAACCAATCTTAAGCATAGCTCAAAGATCGTGTAGTTCGTTTAGCTAGAGCTTTTCCAAATGTCAAGTATCATTTCCTTAGACCATGAGATTGTGCAACTCCCGGATACCGTAGGAGTGCTTTGGGTGTGCCAAACGTCACAACGTGAATCGGGTGACTATAAAGGTACACTACAGGTATCTCCGAAAGTGTCTGCCGGGTTGGCACGAATCGAGACCGGATTTGTCACCCATATGACGGAGAGGTATCTCTGGGCCCACTCGGTAATGCATCATCATAATGAGCTCAATGTGACCAAGTGTCTGGTCACGGGATCATGCATTACGGTACGAGTAAAGTGACTTGCCGGTAACGAGATTAAACGAGGTATTGGGATACCCACGATCGAATCTCGGGCATGAAACGTATCGATTGACAAAGGGAATTGTTTACGGGGTTGCTTGAATCCTCGACATCGTGGTTCATCCGATGAGATCATCGAGGAGCATGTGGGAGCCAACATGGGTATCCAGATCCCGCTGTTGGTTATTGACCGGAGAGGCGTCTCGGTCATGTCTGCATGTCTCCCGAACCCGTAGGGTCTACACACTTAAGGTTCGGTGGCGCTATGGTTGTATAGATATGAGTATGCACCCGAAAGTTTTTCGGAGTCCCAGATGAGATCTCGGACGTCACGAGGTGTTCCGGAATGGTCCGGAGGTAAAGAATTATATATAGGATGTCAGGTTTCTGCCATCGGGAAAGTTTTGGGGGTCACCGGTATTGTACCGGGACCACCGGAAGGGTCCCGGGGGTCCATCGGGTGGGGCCGCCTATCCCGGAGGGCCCCATGGGCTGAAGTGGGAGGGGAACCAGCCCATGGTGGGCTGGTGTGCCCCCCCTTGGGCCCCCTGCACCTAGGGTTGGGAAACCCTAGGGGTGGGGGCGCCCACCGCTTGGGGAAGCCACTGCCGCCGCTGCACCCTTGGAGATCCCATCTCCAGGGCCGGCGCCCCCCCTAGGGGCCTATATAAAGAGGGGGGAGGGAGGGCAGCTGCACCCATGCTCTTGGCGCCTCCCTCTCCCCTTGCTACACCTCTCCCTCTCGCAAACGCTTGGCGAAGCCCTGCCGAGATCGCTGCCGCATCCACCACCACGCCTGTCAGGTCGCTGGATCTTCATCAACCTCTCCTTCCCCTTGCTGGATCAAGAAGGAGGAGACGTCTTCCCAACCGTGCACGTGTGTTGAACGCGGAGGTGCTGTCCGTTCAGCACTAGGATCATCGGTGATTTGGATCACGACGAGTACGACTCCCTCAACCCCGTTCTCTTGAATGCTTCCGCTCGCGATCTACAAGGGTATGTAGATGCACTCCTCTCTTTCGTTGCTAGATGAACTCATAGATTGATCTTGGTGAAACCGTAGAAAATTTTTATTTTCTGCAACGTTCCCCAACAGATATTCATGAAGAAACTCCATACAGATGGATCGTTTGGACTCACTTGATTTTGAATCACTTGAGACATGCAAATCATACCACATGGGCAAGATGACTGAAAGGCCTCGTTTTCAGTAAGATGGAACAAGTAATCAACTTGTTGGAAGTAATACATTTTGATGTGTGTAGTCCAATGAGTGCTGAGGCACGCAGTGGATATCGTTATGTTCTTACTTCACAGATGATTTGAGTTTATGCTGATTATATTTACTTGATGAAACACAAGTCTGAATTATTGAAAGGTTCAAGTAATTTCAGAGTGAAGTTGAAGATCATCGTGACAAGAGGATAAAATGTCTATGATATGATCATAGAGATGAATATCTGAGTTACGTGTTTGGTACACAACTAAGACATTGTGTGTTTCACAACTAATGCCGCCTGAACACCATAGTGCGATGGTGTGTCCGTACATCGTAGCTGCACCCTATTGGATGTGGTGCAAACCATGATGTCTCTTATCGAATTACCACTATCATTTATGGGTTAGGCATTAGATACAACCGCATTCACTTTAAATAGGGCACCACGTAATTCCGTTGAGATGACACCGTATGAACTATGGTTTAGAGAAACCTAAGCTGTCATTTCTTAAAAGTTTGGGGCTGCGACACTTATGTGAAAAGGTTTTAGCCTGATAAGCTCGAACCCAAAGCGGATAAATGCATCTTCATAGGACACCCAAAACAGTTGGGTATACCTCCTATTTCGGATCCGGAAGCAAAAGTGATTGTTTCTAGAAACAGGTCCTTTCTCGAGGAAAAGTTTCTCTCGAAAGAATTGAGTGGGAGGATGTTGGAGACTTGATGAGGTTATTGAACCGTCACTTCAACTAGTGTGTAGCAAGGCACATGAAGTTGTTCCTGTGGCACGTGCTCCAATTGAAGTGGAAGCTTATGATAGTGATCATGAAACTTCGGATCAAGTCACTACCAAACCTCGTAGGTCGACAAGGGTGCGTACTACATCAGAGTGGTACGTAATCCTGTCTAGGAATTCATGTTGCTAGACAACAATGAACCTACGAGCTATGGAGAAACGATGGTGGGCCCGGATTCCGACAAATGGCTCGATGCCATAAAATCCGAGAGGATCCATGTGTGAAAACAAAGTATAGAATTTGGAAGAACTACTTGATGGTCGTAAGGCTATTGGCTACAGATGGATTTTAAAAGGAAGACGGACAATGATGGTAAGTATCACCATTAAGAAAGCTCGACTTTGTCGTTAAGATGTTTTCCGACAAGTTCAAGGAGTTGACTATGGTGAGACTTTCTCACTCGTAGCGATGCTAAGAGTCTGTTGGAATTGTATTAGCAGTTACTGCATTATTTATGAAATCTTGCGATAGGATGTCAAAACATTGTTTCCTCGACAATTTTCTTGAGGAAAGGTTGTATGTGATACAACCGTAAGGTTTTTGTCAATCCTAAAAGATGCTAACAAGTATGCAAAGCTCCAGCAATCCTTCTAAGGACTGGAGTAAGCATCTCGGAGTTGGAATATACGCTTTGATGAGATGATCAAAGATTTTGGGTTTATACAAAGTTTATGAGAAACTTGTATTTCCAAACAAGTGAGTGGGAGCACTATAGAATTTTTGATGAGTATATGTTGTTAACATATTGTTGATCAGAAATGATGTAGAATTTCTAGAAAGCATACAAGGTTATTTGAAAGTGTTTTTCAATGGAAAACCTGGATTAAGCTACTTGAACATTGAGCATCAAGATCTATAAGGATAGATAAAAAACGCTTAATAGTACTTTCAAATGAATACATATCGTGACAAGATTTTGAAGGAGTTCAAAATAGATCGGCAAAGAAGGAGTTCTTGGCTGTGTTACAAGGTGTGAGTATTGAGTAAGACTCAAGACCTGACCACGGCAGAAGAGAGAGAAAGGACGAAGGTCATCCCCTATGCTTTAGACGTAGGCTCTACAGTATGCTATGTTGTGTACCACACCTGAAGTGTGCCTTGCCATGAGTCAGTCAAGGGGTACAAGAGTGATCCGGGAATTGATCACATGACAGCGGTCGAACTTATCCTTAGTAACTAGTGGACTACGGAATTTTCTCGATTATGGAGGTGGTAAAGGTGATAGAGGCAAAGGTGTCCCGATGTTTCGATGAGATGGTGGCTATCGTTTCTGTGGGAGTCGACCTTGACGATCCGACTACGTACGTGCGAGACGTCGCGCCTTAGCAATCGCTAAACCAACTTCCGAGGGTTATTGACCACGCCGAGCACGATCAACCTGACCACGAGGGCCTGCTTTCTGCGAGCAAACGAAGAACAAGCAAGAAACTAAGATTGCAATCTGGATATTGCGAATATAAGAGGAAATCTTTATTAATGAAGGTGGGGTTACGAGACGCCTTTGGTCCGGTCGTTGAACACAAACGGCACGCCAAGTTGCAGCTATGGCGAACTTTTGATCTAAACAAAACCCAAAGTCTAAACGACGCCTAAGGGCTGTATATATGGAGAAAGAGGAGGGAATTTCGTGGCCCTTGAGGGAGGGGTCCAAACCAACCCTAACTCTTGTTTCCCCACACATACGGACTCTAAAAACAGCCTACACTTAAGTATTTCGAAATTACATGGGCCTGGCCCAATATTAAGGTGACGCAACACCTAGAATAGCCTATGGACGAATATTATGAAGTGGCATCTTGTATATTTCGTCCAAGGCCTCATGCTCTCATTAGGGTGGCTTCAAAGTCCTGGAATCATCACTTGTAACTCCGTTCTTGTTCCCCTTGCGCATGCCAACGTCTCCATGCTTGAACTTGCTCCAAGGTTCATCTTTCTTGTCCATGGTAGGCCCTTCATTTGTAAGCAAAACAAATGTATCCAATTTAGGCAGCATCATATTCTCATGAACATTGGAATCGTTACCAAGAAACGAAAGTACCGATAATTCAATTGGGCGTGCACGAGCTCTAGTAATTGGTCCAAGATGTATAGCAGCAGGGCTGTGGGTGTAACAATGGTATTGATGTCCTCATCATCCTCCCCTTCTTGAAATGAAGTCGCCCTCGACGGAAACTCATCTTCCTCACCCAAATAAGGCTTCAAATCTGCAATGTTAAAAGTGGGACTAACCCCAAAATCTGCAGGCAGCTCAAGTTTATATGCATTATCATTTATTTTCTCTAACACCTTAAATGGACCATCAAGACGTGGCATTAGCTTTGATTTATGCAAATTAGGAAACCTATCCTTACGCAAATGTAACCAAACAAGATCTCCAGTGCAAAGACAACATGTTTTCTACCCTTATCTCCAAAGAAGTTTATATTTAGCATTCATACGCTCAATGTTTTCCTTAGTTAACTCATGCATTTTTAAAATCAATTCAGCACGTTCTTTAGCATCAAAATTAACCTTCTCCAAGATGGAAGTGGCAAAATATCTATAGGTGCACGAGGTAGGAATCCATACACAATTTCAAAAGGGCACATCTTAGTAGTAGAATGCAATGAACGATTATAAGCAAATTCAATATGAGGCAAGCATTCTTCCCACATTTTCTTATTATTCTTCAAAACAGCCCTAAGCATAGTAGACAATGTTCTATTGACTATTTCAGTTTGTCCATCAGTTTGGGGTGACAAGTAGTACTAAAAAGCAGTTTAGTCCCCAACTTAGCCCATAAACATCTCCAAAAGTGGCTAAGAAATTTAGTATCACGATCTGAAACAATAGTATTTGGCACACCATGCAAGCGAATAATTTCACGAAAGAACAAATCAGCAACATTAACAGATCATCGCTTTTATGACATGGTATAAAGTGTGCCATTTTCGAGAATCTATCCACGACAACAAATATGCTGTCCCTCCCCTTCTTTGTTCGAGGTAAACCTAAAACAAAGTCCATAGATATATCCTCCCAAGGAACACTAGGTACAGGCAAAGGCATATATAAACCATGAGGATTGAGTCGTGACTTAGCTTTTTGACATGTAGTGCAGCGAGCAACAAAACGCTCAACATCCCGTCTCATCTTTGGCCAAAAGAAATGTGTAGCAAGTATATCCTCCGCCTTCTTCACGCCAAAGTGTCCCATTAATCCTCCTCCATGCGCCTCCTGCAACAACAAAAGACGAACAGAGCTAGCAGGAATGCATAGCTTGTTAGCACGGAACACAAAACCATCCTTAATAACGAACTTGTTCCATGTTCTTCCTTCTTTACAATTCTGCATTACATCTTTAAAATCAGCATCATTCACATATTGATCTTTGATGGTCTCCAAACCAAATATTTTGAAGTCAAGTTGTGAAAGCATAGTATAGCGATTTAGACAAAGCATAAGCAATAACATTTTCTTTACCCTTCTTGTGTTTAATGACATAAGGGAAAGTCTCAATGAATTCAACCCATTTAGCATGTCTACGATTCAGTTTAGCTTGACTTTTAATATGTTTCAAAGATTCATGATCGTAATGTATAACAAATTCTTTGGGCCATAAATAATGTTGCCATGTCTCTAAAGTCCGAACAAGAGCATATAATTCTTTGTCATAAGTAGAATAGTTCAGACTAGGCCCACTCAATTTTTCGTAAAAGTATGCAACAGGTTTGCCATCTTGTAATAACACACCTCCTAATCCAATTCCACTAGCATCACATTCAAGCTCAAAAGTCTTATTAAAGTCGTGAAGTTGGAGTAAAGGAGCATGTGTCAACTTATCTTTCAATACCGTGAAGGCTTCTTCCCATGCGGTACCCCAAACAAAAGGCACATCCTTCTTTGTAAGCTCATTGAGAGGTGCAGCAATGGTGCTAAAGTCTCACAAAACGCCTATAGAAACCAGCGAGTCCAAGAAAACTCCTCACTTGTGTGACCGTTTTGGGCTGCGGCCAACTCTCAATAGCTTCAATCTTGGCTTTATCAACTTCAATTCCCTGTGGTGTAACAACATAGCCAAGAAAAGATACTCGGTCGATGCAAAAGGTGCACTTCCCAAGGTTACCAAACAAATGTGCATCACGTAGAGCATTAAAAACAGCACGTAAATGTTCCAAATGTTCTTCCAAAGATTTGCTATAAATCAGTATATCATCAAAATAGACTACCACAAATCGTCCAATGAAAGCACGTAAAACTTCGCTCATTAGTCTCATGAAAGTACTAGGTGCATTAGTTAACCCAAAAGGCATGACTAACCACTCATATAAACCAAACTTAGTTTTAAATGCTGTTTTCCATTCATCTCCCAATTTCATACGAATTTGATGGTATCCACTACGCAAATCAACTTCGGAGAATATTGTAGAGCCACTCAATTCATCAAGCATATCATCTAGCCTAGGAATAGGATGACGATAACGAATAGTAATATTATTAATGCCTCTACAATCAACACACATACGCGACGTACCATCCTTTTTAGGCACGAGTATAATAGGAACAGCACAAGGACTAAGAGATTCGCGTATATAACCTTTGTCGAGCAGCTCCTGTACTTGACGCATAATCTCCTTCGTCTCCTCTCGATTGGTACGGTATGGTGCACGGTTGGGTAGCGATGCACCGGGAATTAAGTCAATTTGATGCTCAATCCCTCGAATAGGTGGTAATCCCGGTGGCACGCCTTGTGGGAAGACGTCGGTGAACTCTGCAAAATGTTAGTGACAGCGAGGGGGCAAAGAGGAAGGCACGTCCTCGAATGAAAATAATGCCTCTTTGCACACAAAAGCATAGCAAACAGATTTGCTAGAATCTAGCTCCTCAATATCAGATTTGGTGGCAAGTAAACATGCACTTTTCAGTTTAATTTCAGAAGCAACATTAGATGGTTTATTATTAGGCTTCATTTGTTGCTCTAATTCTTTTGCCACAATCTGATTTTCACTCTTATTTTTCTCCTGTTTTGCTTTATTAGCTCTATTAATATCATCTTTCAAAATTGAATCAGAGTCATAGGGAGCAAAGTAATATTTTTATCCTTGTGAACAAGAGTATACCGATTGTTTCTACCATGGTGTACAGAATTTTTATCAAATTGCCATGGTCTACCAAGTAATAAGGAACATGCTTGCATAGGTACCACATCACAATCAACATAATCAGCATATGTAGAGATACTAAAATACACACGAACAAGACGTGTTACCTTAACCTTGCCGCTGTTGTTGAACCATTGGATGTAGTAAGGATGTGGATGTGGTCTTGTGGTGAGAGAAAGCTTCTCCACCATATCCATGTTAGCCAAGTTGTTGCAGCTCCCTCCATCTATGATGACGCGAATAGACCGTTCCTTCACAACTCCCTTTGCATGGAACAAGTTATGCCTCTGATTTTGCTCAGCTTGTGTAACCTGCACACTCAAAACACGTTGAGCAACTAAACATTCATACATGTCAGCATCTTCAGCAGCAATGTATTGCGTCTCATGATCGTAATCATCTCCACCATGTTCTTCATGTGTAATAAGAGCCAAAGTCTCTTCATCATAGTCACTAGCGGACTCATACCCACCATCCTCAGTAGCAATCATCACACGCTGAGATTGGCATTCTCTGGCAAAATGTCCTCTTCCCTTACAACGACGACAAATAATATCACTTGTGTGCCCTGTTGACGCCATGGAAGAAGAAGAGCTCTGTGTAGGCCCGAAAAGTGCGCTCTTGGCGAGATAGTGGTGGTTGTGCCTTCTTTCTTGTATCTCGGTTTGAGGTGTCAGCCGACGTAGTTGCCGTTGGAGTAGATCGTGTGGAATTAGATGATGCACGTTGTGTACATGATGAAGGTCGACCTGCGAGAAAAGTTAGTCCGCGCCAACGCTCGCCGATCCTCACTTCACGCTCAGCTTTACAAGCAAGATGGAATAATCGAGTGATATTAGTATAATCCTTGTAGTCTAGAATGGTCTGAATATCTCTATTTAATCCACCCAGAAAACGTGCAAGCATAGCTTCATTCTCCTCAACAATACCACATCTAATCAAGCCAGTTTGTAATTCCTGATAATATTCTTCTACCGAATTTTTCCTTGTCTTAAGCGCTGCAATTTTTGAAGTAATTCACGTTGATAATATGGTGGAACCCAACGAGCACGCATAGCAGTTTTCAAAGCAGCCCAAGTAGCTGGAACAGGATATAATCTACAATGTTCGCACCACCAAACACATGCAAAGCTAGTGAAAGCACAAACAAGAGCGAGAACACGTCTCTCCTCGTGATATTGTAAACATGTAAATCGTTGTTCAGTTTCTAACTCCCAAGTAAGATATATATCAGAACATATCTACCCTCAAATGGTGGAATATTCAACTTCAATTTAGGGAGATGGTCATGATCTCGCACTGAGGGGGAGCCCTAACATTGCCATTATTTGCATGTGGACGACCGGGTGGTTGTGGTCTTTGGTGGTTGTGGTGCTGGTGGTTGCACGTAGTTCAAGTTGATCAACCTCATCCTCGTACTCTCTCACATAATCATCCTCCCCACATCAGCAGCAGGAGCCACGGAAGTATCAACAGCAAAGACCAGCAGATTGGCCAGTGAAGAGGGACACGGCTCGCTTCGGCGGAGGGTCGCTTCATGATGTGGAGGTAGTCATTGTTGTTGTTGTAGAGGTGCATTAGGTGCAGCCGGTGGTGGTGGTAGACGCGCGAGCAATTCATTAAACTTGTTATCGAGCTTTGTTTCGAACGCCTTCTCAATGCCATCTATCTTCTCCATGGCCTCTTCAAATCTATTTAGAACATCTTCCACCTGCCCACTCATCATTTGTTGAAACTTATCATGTAGCGCTTTGTTTGTCATGTTCTCCCGGTCAGTCTCGTCGGCTTGTGATCCTGCCATGGTTAGCAGCAATAGAAACACACAAGAATATGATTCGACAGACTACTAGGAAGTGGTGGTGGTGGTGTGGTGGACAGTCACAAATCCGTTAAGCAAATCTCAATTTCTTACCAGTTCTTACCCAGCAGCAGGCGGTGATCGGCAACTGATGTAGTCAAAACTCTCAAAGCTTGGATAGAGCGATTATCAGGGAGAGTCAAATGCACGATGTAGATGTATGTGGAGCTGGGAAGGCTTTTAATATGGTAGCAAAAAGGGTCAGCAATAATCAATTCATAGATGCAAAGTTGAATAAACGCTCAACGACGGTACTGTGCTGGTCCTAGGCTAGACCGTGCTAGAGACGCGAGCCTAGAACACTAACAAAATCACGGCGCTGCACGGAAACAACGGAAAAGCACACTCTAGAATTTTTTTTCGCTCTTTTTTTTTGCGCTGCTTTTTTTTGCGCTGCTCTTTTTTTTGCGAAAAATCACTATAATGGCGAGTGTCTCAAAACTCTTCCCAGGTCAAACTGACAGGATGGGCACGAAATTTTTTCGACCAAATTTTTTTTTCGACTGCCCGGACCCAAAAACTGGAAACGGGTCAAAAAAAACTTTCTATAATGGCGACTGTCTCAATACGCTTAGAAACACCTAAAAATAGGATAGCCAGAAAATTTTTCGACAAGTGCGTTTTCGGAATTTTTTTTTTCCGAAACCTACTCCGGCTAGGAAACACGAATCGGAAACTAGATGGATCTCGAAAACAAACCTAATATGAGAAGAACTCGGATTGGTGGTGGATATATGGTTGTGGTATATGGCAGCGGTGGTGGTATATGGTAGCGGTGGTGGTATATGGCTACGGATTGGTGGTGGTATATGGATACGGATTGGTGGTGGATAAGAAGGGTGGTAGATGGCAAGGCGATGATGATGGTGCGGCGGCGTGACAACTTATGACCGTAACTCGAAACTCTAAAAGACTAGACTCTAAGACCAGAACTTGACACGACGATGCAACCATAAATTCAACAAAGCAAAAACCCTAAAAAGATTATGCGAAGGCTCAGATTGGTTCGGATATGATGAACTAACCCTAATTTTTTGTGGCTTTTTGTGGACTTTAGGTATGAAGAACAGACTCGATCTAATCTACTGAAAACTGTAAAATCTCACCGAGCAACCTGAAAATCTGATACCACTTGATAGAGGCAAAGGTGTCCCGATGTTTCGATGAGATGGTGGCTATCGCTTCGTGGGAGTCGACCTTGATGATCCGACTAAATGCGTGCGAGACGTCGGCGCCTTAGCAATCGCTAAACCAACTTCCGAGGGTTATTGACCACGCCGAGCACGATCAACTCGACCACGAGGGCCTGTTTCCTGCGAGCAAACGAAGAACAAGCAAGAAACTAAGATTGCAATCTAGATATTGCGAATATAAGAGGAAAGCTTTATTAATGAAGGTGGGGTTCTGACGCCTTTGGTCCGGTCGTTGAACACAAACGGCACGCCAAGTTGCAGCTATGGCGTAAATTTTGATCTAAACAAAACCCAAAGTCTAAACGACGCCTCTAAGGGCTATATATATGGAGAAAGAGGAGGGAATTTCGTGGCCCTTGAGGGAGGGGTCCGAAACCAACCCTAACTCTTGTTTCCCCACATACGGACTCTAAAAACAGCCTACACTTAAGTATTTCAAAATTACATGGGCCTGGCCCAATATTAAGGTGACGCAGCACCTAGAATAGCCTATGGACGAATATTATGAAGTGGCATCTTGTATATTTCGTCCAAGGCCTCATGCTCTCATTAGGGTGGCTTCAAAGTCCTGGAATCATCACTTGTAACTCCGTTCTTGTTCCCCTTATGCATGCCAACGTCTCCATGCTTGAACTTGCTCCAAGGTTCATCTTTCTTGTCCATGGTAGGCCCTTCATTTGTAAGCAAAACAAATGTATCCAATTTAGGCAGCATCATATGCTCATGAACATTGGAATCGTTACCAAGAAACGAAAGTACCTGATAATTCAATTGGCGTGCGCGAGCTCTAGTAATTGGTCCAGTATGTATAGCAGCAGGGACTGTGGGTGTAACAATGGTATTGATGTCCTCATCAAAAGGAGTTCGTCGTAAAGGGTTACGTCGATGCAAACTTTGACACTAATCCGGATGACTCTGTGTAGTAAACCGGATTCGTATAGTAGATCATTTATTTGGAATAGCTCCAAGTAGCGCGTGGTAGCTGCATCTACAAGATGACATAGAGATTTGTAAAGCACACACGGATCTGAAAGGTTCAGACCCGTTGACTAATAACCTCTCTCACAAGCGAGATATGAACAAACCCCATGGGTGTTGGATTCATTACAGTCACATAGTGATGTGAACTAGATTATTGACTCTAGTGCAAGTGGGAGACTGTTGGAAATATGCCCTGGAGGCAATAATAAAATGGTTATTATTGTATTTCCTTGTTCATGATAATTGTCTATTGTTCATGCTATAATTGTATTAACTGGAAACCGTAATACATGTGTGAATACATAGACCACAACATGTCCCTAGTAAACCTCTAGTTGACTAGCTCGTTGATCAATAGATGGTTATGCTTTCCTGACCATGGACATTAGATGTCATTGATAACGGGATCACATCATTAGGAGAATGATGTGATGGACAAGACCCAATCCTAAGCATAGCACAAGATAGTGTAGTTCGTTTGCTAAGAGCTTTTCTAATGTCAAGTATCATTTCCTTAGACCATGAGATTGTGCAACTCCCGGATACCGTAGGAGTGCTTTGGGTGTATCAAACGTCACAACGTAACTGGGTGACTATTGATGACCCACAAGTATAGGGGATCTATCGTAGTCCTTTCGATAAGTAAGAGTGTCGAACCCAACGAGGAGCAGAAGGAAATGATAAGCGGTTTTCAGCAAGGTATTCTCTGCAAGTACTGAAATAAGTGGTAACAGATAGTTTTGTGATAAGATAATTTGTAACGAGCAACAAGTAACAAAAGTAAATAAAGTGCAGCAAGGTGGCCCAATCCTTTTTGTAGCAAAGGACAAGTGTCGGTGTCAAAACCGGTGGATCTCGGGTAGGGGGTCCCGAACTGTGCGTCTAGGCGGATGGTAACAGGAGACAAGGGACACGATGTTTTTACCCAGGTTCGGGCCCTCTCGATGGAGGTAAAACCCTACTCCTGCTTGATTAATATTGATGATATGGGTAGTACAAGAGTGGATCTACCACGAGATCGTAGAGGCTAAACCCTAGAAGTTAGCCTATGGTATGATTGTTGTTCGCCCTACGGACTAAAACCCTCCGGTTTATATAGACACCGGATAGGGTTAGGGTTACACAGAGTCGGTTACAATGGTAGGAGATCTACATATCCATATCGCCAAGCTTGCCTTCCACGCCAAGGAAAATCCCATCCGGACACGGGACGAAGTCTTCAATCTTGTACCTTCATAGTCCAGGAGTCCGGCCAACGGTGATAGTTCGGCTATCCGGAGACCCCCTAATCCAGGACTACCTCAGTAGCCCCCGAACCAGGTTTCAATGGCGATGAGTCCGGCGCGTAGATTGTCTTCGGCATTGCGAGGCGGGTTCTTCTCCAAATTCCATATACTTGTCGAATAGTGTCCGGCTTCTGATAATATGTTGCGCTCCTTGGCTTCCACGCCCAATAATGGCCATCTTCCACGTGTTGAATGAACGCGAAAAGCCAGGGTATTTTTACACTTATCCCCCTAGCTGCGCAAATGAGCCGTCTATAAAAGGGACGAGGATCTTGATCCGAGTCACACCATCCTCCCTCCACGAGCTTTCATCGGAGCGCCTCTGACAAAAATCCATTCCATCATGGACAGTCGACGCGGCTCCTCCTCTCGCGCTCCCAGCCCTCAGCCTGGAAATTGGGAGAGATGCTCAGTCCCGCATAGCGAGCTAGTGACACTCCAAACCAAGGGATTTCTTCCCCGGGCCTTCATGGTTCCGGTTCGAGCCGGACTCGCCACCTATAAGGGCGGAAAGCAAGTTGAGAGTGTCCCCGATCCCTCCAAAGGAGAGCGGGTATGCTTTGTCTCTTATCTAGTAAGAGGACTCGGATTTCCAATTCGTCCGTTTCTCCGGGGGCTCTTGGAGTTCTACGGCCTCCAGTTGCACCACCTTACGCCTACCTCCATTTTGCACATCGCGGGCTTCGTGGCCCTTTGCGAACTGTTCTTGGGCGTCGAGGCTCATTTTGCGCTGTGGAAGAGATTATTCTGCCTTGTACCCCGTTCCCATGAGGGGTCAATATATCAAGTGGGCGGAGCCGAGCTGTGGCGCATCGCCGGGACTGGATATCTATCCGGAACCCCGAAGAAGGCGTCCGAAGACTGGCCTTCGGAATGGTTTTATATAGAAGACGTCCCGCTGTCGGATCCTGTTCGGATCGGTCTCCCGGAGTTCAGCAATGCTCCTTTGAAGAAACGCCTGAGTTGGCACCCGCGGAGCCCCCAAAGGGAGGACGACAGGGACGTCCTTTACCTCATGAGCTGAATAAGATTGTTAGCTCATTCCATACTGACCATGATCGGTGTCATGGCCACATGTATTATGCGGGGGGTGCAGCCGCTCCAGTATAGGGGCCACCCCATGTGGGATTTCAACGGGGAGGACGATGCCACCCGTCATGGCCGTAAGGGGCCGGGATCGGTCACCGATCTGGTGAAGATCTTGTCCGTGATGTACAAGGGAGAAGAGGAGGATTTTCTCTGCATCAGTCCATTGAACAGATTTTCTATGAACAATCCTCGAAGCTGGGTAAGCGGACATTTCTTTTTTGCACATCCGATCCGTATTCCCATGGTTAGGTATCTCATTTTGTGATTTTGACGCAGAACTGCGCCAGTCCGTAAAGACATAAACAGCTCGCCTCCACAACCCGAGGATCCTAACAGATCCTCGGTCCGCCTCCCAAGAGGATCCGGACATATTGGTGGAGCTGATTGATGGGGTATTTCACCAACCGAGCATCGATAATGCCTTGGTTGCCATTACGGACGATTACCCGGAATACTTCCAGCCTCACAGTAATCGAGACCGAGGTCCCAATACTCGATAATGACCCATCCGTGCTTATTTTTGCTCACCGTGATACCAATGGTGTTTAGCAGGGGTGCCTTGAGGCAGGAGGCCGAGCCAGCGGGCTAGCCAACAAGAGGCAAGCACGGCCCCGCAGCTAAAAAAGAAGTGCGGTCCGGATCGAAATGCCGCCGCAATAAAGATGGCGCGTCACCATATTCCCTGTGATTGATTCTGGAAGGCGATTAACGCTGGTTCTCTTTTCGTGAAAAAGCGCTCGTCGGACCGTGTCCGGAGAGGTTGCCAATCGAGCCTCCGCCAGCTGTGCTCCAAAGCCGGGTCGTAAGCGGAGGCGAGCCTGAGGCATGCGTCGGATGCTCCTCCGGCGAGGATGCCGACAGATTGTCCGCCACCAACTCCGAGGTGGAGAGTGCCATGAATCACAGCGCCGCCAGACAGCTTCTTCGTGGACGCATGTTTCTCCCAAGAGGCATTGAATGCCTTCAATTAGGAGATGCGCACCTCCGTGCCGCTCAAGATGGTCTAGCCAGAGCCACGAGCAAGATGTAAAGGACATACGGGTGAGGAAATTTGACGGTTATATATGCCAAGAGCCCCGAGACTTAAAATAGTTAGAATAACTGATTTAAGGATCATTTGTTATGCAGGATCTTACAAAAAAGAATACCCGACTGTCCCAGGAGCTTGAAGAATGCAAGGCCCAACTTGAGGTTGCACTAGCTGCTACAAGGGGAGCCACAGAGACCCCCTCTGGCAATATATGCTTCAAAAGATAAGTAGTTTCTGAAGTGCAGCGTGTGTGTAATTCTGACAATAATATTGCAGATGGCGCCGGACTAGATCCGGACAAGCCACAGCTCTTGCACCGGTTGAAGGCCGGCGAGAATGTGCTTACAAGGGTGAGGCAAGAGAAAAATAATCTCCAAGATGCCAACACCCAGCTGGGTGAGGAACTAAAGGATGTTCGTGCCCAACTGTCTGACTCCGTGAAGGAGAAATCGGCGACTTCGTCAGCGGCATTTATAGTAAGTGCTTGAGCGAACTTTGAAAAAGAGTTCGGGCGAGGAAGTCAACTAACAGAGTTATGTCTCAGAGGTATGCTCACGGGTCGCCCTGCAGAGGAAATGCCCGGTTCTACGGGTGACCTTCTTCCCGAAGCTATTGCAACTGCACGAACGAAGTTCGGCAGTGATGAAAAGCGTCGCCAGGCCTTGTGGCCATCTATCTCCCTGCCCGAAGGCCTTGGAGAGCTTGCAGAGAAGCTTCAGGGAGCACGGTGGCGCTTCCGACTATGGAAGATATCGGCCTGTCGTCAAGGCGCCAGGGAGGCCTGGGCCATGGTGAAGACGAACCACATGGCCGAGGTCGGACCTGTGGGGCCCGACGGGAAGGAGATCCCTGTGAGCTTAGTGTACGGCCAAGTAGAGTTGGCCGCAAAGTATTCCCAGTAGGACTATAAACTAGACAGCCTATTAGATGGCATTGAAGAGGAATACAATCAGTCAATTTGACTATGTAATTTAAAATGGCATGTAAAATGCCTTCTAGCCGGATTGTAGATCGTTTGTCGTAGCGGACCTTTTCGCTTCAACCTCGGGACCCAATAGTCTGGAGTGTGTCCGAATACCCTCGCGGTTATGTAAAAACCGGGGCATGCGTGGAGACCGGGCATAGGGGTCATGAGTGCTTTATCAGACAAGTGCCCAACTAGTTATGTTATATTACATGGTTATTAAGAAACATCTTCCAGGGAGAATAGTTCCATTAGGGGTTCCTTTCCACGAGGCATGCCCTAAAGTGCATGTCCGGATCAAAAAAGCAGAAAAGCATCTGGGGCAGATAAATGAAAAATAAAAAATCGTCTTTTAGTTCACCGACCGAATATTCCCTTAAGAACGCTTAGCTTTCGGCTTCTCCCGATCTGAGGTACACGTCCGGTGACCGGCGGTAATAATCGCAGAGGTGCTCCTTTACCACCTAGCCGAACAATCGGGAACGTAGGGTAAGCACAGGAGCCGAGCAACCCAGCTTGGCCAAAACTTAAGTCATATCGATGCATATAATGGTGAATAAAAGGTACACGCGAAGTGTGACACATGTGTTGGGCATAAAGCCCGTATAAATAAGCTTCTGTTGAAGAAGCCCCCAGGTATAATGAGTGCGGATAGCGCGTCAAGTGTGTGCGAACAATGCGCAAACGATCCTTTAACGGCTGTGGAAAAAAGGAGGAAGAAGGAGAGAAATAAAAGACAGCTTAAAGTATAAAATATAGACGGAGGAAG
This sequence comes from Aegilops bicornis, assembly GCA_021605145.1. Classification (NCBI taxonomy): domain Eukaryota; kingdom Viridiplantae; phylum Streptophyta; class Magnoliopsida; order Poales; family Poaceae; genus Aegilops; species Aegilops bicornis. Next base: position 629,389,132 of record CM038670.1, read on the forward strand.
GAGACGAACTCAGAATCCGGCGCTAGGCGTAGAATCTTCAGAGACGGCCTGCGTTCCATGGGTTCGGCTCGAGTCGGTTATCCGATGCGTTTCGCAGACGGTACGCTCCGCCGGCTAGGACTTGGTCGATGATGAAGGGGCCCTCCCATTTGGGCTTGAGTTTGTCCTTTTTCTTGTCCGGCAGGCATAGAACTAGTTCGCCAACATTGTAAGCTTTGGCTCGTACTTCCCTGCTTTGATATCTTCGAGCCTGCTGTTGATAGTATGCGGAACGAGCTTTTGCCACGTCGCGCTCCTCCTCCAAGGCGTCCAAATTGTCTTGCCGATCGAGCTCGGCTTCTCTTTCTTCGTACATGCGCACGCGAGGTGAGTCGTGAATTATGTCGCAGGGCAAAACTGCCTCTGCGCCGTATAACGTAAAAAATGGTGTGAATCCGGTAGTGCGATTCGGCGTGGTCCGCAGCCCCCATTGTACGGAGTCGAGCTCCTCTACCCAGTGTGTGTTAGATTCCTTGAGGGACCGCACTAGTCTGGTTTTAAAGCCGCTCATGATTAGACCGTTTGTTCGCTCGACTTGACCGTTAGTTTGGGGGTGATAGACTGAAGCGTAGTCGAGCTTGATGCCCATGTTTTTGCACCAGAGTTTGACCTCGTCGGCCGTGAAGTTTGTGCCATTATCAGTGATGATGCTGTGGGGGACGCCGTAACGGTGTACTACCCCTGATATGAAGTCTATCACCGGTCCGGATTCGGCCGTCTTTACAGGCTTGGCCTCTATCCATTTGGTGAATTTATCCACCATGACCAATAGGTATTTTTGCTTGTGGGTTCCTCCTTTAAGGGTCCAACCATGTCAAGCCCCGGACATGAAGGGCCAAGTGATGGGTATAGTTTTGAGGCGGTGGGTGGCATGTGGCTTTGATTAGCAAAGAGGCGGCAACCGACGCATCGTTGGACTAAGTCCTGAGCATCTGCCGGGCCGTCGGCCAATAAAATCTGTCTGAAGGCCTTGCCTACAAGGGCCGGGCTGCGGCATGGTGCCCACCGAGTCCGCATGAATTTCAGCCAGAGATTCCGCCCTTCCTCTTCGGAGATACACCTTTGAAGGACTCCGGTTGTGCTTTTCTTATAAAGCTCTCCCTCATGGACCTTATAGGCTTTAGACCGCCGCACTATGCAGCGGGCCTCGTTTTGGTCCTCGGGAAGTTCCTGCCTAGTTAGGTAGGCTAGAATGGTTCTGTCCACGGGGCAATGATTGCCATTATTGCGTGGGCTGACGGTGTTATTTCGTTGGCGGAACCACCAACTATGTCGGAATGTTCGGTGTGGGACAGTGTGGTTGGGTCCGGGTTGTTATTTCCGGACTCTCCCTCCCATAATATGGATGGCTTGAAAAGCCTCTCTAGGAAGATGTTGGGGGGGACGGCATCGCGCTTTGCGCCAATGCGTGCCAACACGTCTGCTGCCTGGTTGTTATCCCGGGCTATATGGTGAAATTCAAGCCCCTCAAACCAAGTTGACATTTTTAGGACGGCATTGCGATAAGCTGCCATTTTCGGATCCTTGGCATCAAAGTCCCCATTTATTTGGGATATCGCGAGGTTCAATCTCCTCGCACCTCTAGGCGTTGAATGCCCATGGAGACTGCCATCCGGAGACCATGTAGAAGGGCCTCGTATTCGGCTGCGTTGTTGGAGTCCGTGTATATTATTTGAAATACGTATTGGACTGTATCTCCGGTTGCGGACGTCGAGCGACGCCTTGACCCCGTGCCGCCAACATTTTGGAGCCGTCGAAGTGCATGATCCGGTTGGAATATGCGCCGTACTCTTTAGGGAGTTCGGCTTCATCCATTCGGCGAAGTCAGCCAAAACTTGCGACTTAATAGCTCGCCGTGGCTTGTAGGTTATGTCGAGCGGGAGGAGCTCAATGGCCCATTTAGCAATCCGGCCCGTTCGTCATGTTGTTTATAATGTCATTAAGAGGTACTTCGGAGGCTACTGTTATCGAACACTCTTGAAAGTAGTGTCGCAGCTTCCGGGATGCCATGAACACCGCGTATGCTATATTTTGATAATGCGGGTACAGTGATTTGCATGGAGTTAGGACAGTGGACACGTAGTAAACTGATTTTTGGAGAGGGAACTTTTGTCCGTCCGTTTCTCGTTCGACAACGAGCACCGTGCTTACAACTTGATGGGTTGCTGCGATGTATAATAGCATTGGTTCGCCCATGTTGGGCGCGGCCAGGACCGGATTTTTTTGCCAATATGGCTTTGATTTCTTCGAGTCCGGCCGTGGCGGCATCCGTCCACTTGAAGTGTTCGGTGCGCCGGAGGAGGCGATAAAGGGGTAATGCCTTTTCTCCTAAGCGGGAGATAAAGCGGCTTAGAGCCGCCACACATCCATTCAATTTTTGTATTTGTTTGAGGTCTTTGGGGATATCCAATTGTGACAGAGCTTGGATCTTGGCTGGGTTTGCTTCAATTCCTCTACCAGATACAATGAAGCCCAAGAGCTTTCCTACCGGGTACGCGAAAATGCATTTTTCGGGTTGAGCTTGATGTCATATGTTCGAGATTATCGAATGTGAGCCTCAAGTAAATCGACTAGGGTTTCGACATGCTTGGATTTGACGACCACATCGCCTCACGTATGCCTCCACTATTTTGCCGATCTGGTTTGCTGACATATGTCTCGAATCATGCTACCGATATGTTGCACTGCCGCTTTTGAGCCCAAAGGGCATTGTGTTGAAGCGAGAATGGGCCGTATGGAGTGATGAATGCCGTTATGGCTTGGTCAACTCTGCCATCTTAATTTGGTGGTAGCCGGAGTATGCGTCGAGGAAACACAATGAATTGTGTCCTGCGGTAGCGTCGGTAATTTGATCGATGCGGGGGAGGGGGAAGGGATCCTTTGGGAAAGCCTTGTTAAGATCCTTAAAATCGACACATAGGCGCCACGATTTGTCCTTCTTTGGTACCATTACCGAGTTTGCTAGCCAGTCCGGATGTTTAATATCTCTGATGAATCCGGCCTCCAATAGTTTGGCTAGCTCCTCTCCCATGGCCTGTCTCTTGGGTTCGGAGAAATGCCGAAGAGCTTGTTTGACTGGCTTGAATCCTTTTAGGATATTTAGGCTGTGCTCGGCTAGCCGGCGTGGGATTCTGGCATGTCCGAAGGGTGCCGAGCAAAATGTCCCAATTTTCGTAGAGAATTCTCGTGGTCTTGGCGTCCACATTAGGGTTTAATTGTGCCCCGATGGAGGCCGTTTTGTAGGGTCCATTGGATGGACTTGGAATTTGACTATTTAAATGCATCGGTTTAAAGAGGTGGACTTGGATCTCTTATCGAGTATCATATCGTCCCCTGTTCACCGTGGGAGCGCTTAACGCATGAGTTCCTCTGCCGCTAGGGCTTCGGATAGTGCCTCAAGGGCAAGTGCGGCTGTTTTATTTTCGGCGTGGAGCGCTATGTCCGGGTCACTAGTGAGAGTGATAATTCCGTTGGGTCCGGGCATTTTGAGCTTCATGTACCCGTAATGGGGTATAGCTTGAAAATTGTGAATGTGAAAGTGCAACTATCCCTAGGTAGTTTTGGTAATTCATAACAACATATAGCTCATTGAGCTAATGCTATTCCAAGACTATTGTTTCAGGAAAGCTCAATGAATGGCATGGCATGGATGATGAAAGTGGATCCCTCAAAATACTAAGGACAAAGGATTGGCTCAAGCTCAAAAGCTCAAGACTCTTCATTTTACATTTTAGTGATCCAAGATCACATTGAGTCTATAGGAAAAGCCAATACTATCAAGAAGGGATGAGGTGTTGCTTAATGAGCCTCTTGCTTCATGTGCTTAGTGATATGCTCCAAAACCCTCAACTACTTTCCCACATCCACAAATGACCTAAACCTAAAGCCAAAATCGGTCACACCGATTCTTTCTATCCGGCGCCACCGATTACAAAAGTCATAGCCACTGCCACAAACCCTAAGCAAATCGGTCTTACCGATAGGGATCTCGGTCTCATCGAGATGGGGTTGCAATCTCTCTGTTTCCCTTCGTAACGTTTTGGTCTAACGAAGTGAGCGATCGGTCCCACCGAGATTGCAATGTAAACTCTCTGTTTCCTTTTGTAACATTTCGGTCTCACGAAAAGAGCAAATCGGTCCCACCGAGTTTACGACCAACTCTCCGGAAAGCTTATTACCAAATCGGTCTCACCGAAGTTTGTGTAATTGGTCTCACCGAGATTACGTTATGCCCTAACCCTAACCGAATCGGCCTCACCGAGATGCATGTCAGTCCCACCGAAAATCACTAACGGTCACTAGATTTACTAAATCGGTCCGACCGAGTTTAACGATTCGGTCCCACCGAGTTTGGTAAATTGTGTGTAACGGTTAGATTTTGTGTGGAGGCTATATATACCCTCCACCTCCTCTTCATTCGTGGAGAGAGCCATCAGAACGAACCTACACTTCCAACTTACCATTTCGAGAGAGAACCACCTACTCATGTGTTGAGGCCAAGATATTCCATTCCTACCATATGAATCTTGATCTCTAGCCTTCCCCAAGTTGCTTTCCACTCAAACCCTCTTTCCACCAGATCCAAAACCTATGAGAGAGAGTTGAGTGTTGGGGAGACTATCATTTGAAGCACAAGAGCAAGGAGTTCATCATCAACGCACCATTTGTTACTTCTTGGAGAGTGGTGTCTCCTAGATTGGCTAGGTGTCACTTGGGAGCCTCCGACAAGATTGTGGAGTTGAACCAAGGAGTTTGTAAGGGCAAGGAGATCGCCTACTTCGTGAAGATCTACCGCTAATGAGGCAAGTCCTTCATGGGCGACGGCCATGGTGGAATAGACAAGGTTGCTACTTCGTGGACCCTTCATGGGTGGAGCCCTCCGTGGACTCGCGCAGCCGTTACCCTTCGTGGGTTGAAGTCTCCATCAACGTGGATGTACGATAGCACCACCTATCGGAACCACGCCAAAAACATCCGTGTCTCCAATTGCGTTTGAATCCTCCAAACTCTTCCCTTTAATTTCTTGCAAGTTGCATGCTTTAATTTCCGCTGCCTATACACTCTTTGCATGCTTGCTTGAATTGTGTGATGATTGCTTGACTTGTCCTAAAATAGCTAAAATCTGCCAAACTCTAAAATTGGGAAAAGGTTAAGTTTTTATTGGTCAAGTAGTCTAATCACCCCCCCCCCCTCTAGACATACTTCAAGGTCCTACAGAATGCCTCTCGCCCTAATAGAGTGTGGTATCCGCTGCTGAACGGGGCCACTTGGAATGTGACCTCCTCGGACCAATAATTGTCCGGCGTGCCGAACACCACATCCAGCAGTGATCTTTCCTCAGACAGCATGCTTCCCGACCGGGATTATTCCTCTAAAGGTTGTGCTGCTTTGCTCAATGCGGCTCCAGTCTATTTCCATTTTTTGAAGGGTTTCCTCGTAGATGAGATTTAATCCACTGCCGCCGTCCATGAGTACCTTGGTAAGGCGAAGGCCGTCCACTATTGGACTGAGGACCAATGCGGCTGGTGCTCGGGCTGTTCGGAATTTAGGTTCAATCCTTTGACGTTAAAGGTAATAGCCGTGTCACTCCATGGATTTATTGTTGCTATCTGGTAGACTTCGGCAAGGCTGCGGAGTGTTCGTTTCCGCATATTATTTGATGCGAAAGTCTCAAAGACTGTTAATACCGTACTGGTATTGCTGGGCTGGTGCTCTGGAGCTAAGAGCTCTTCGCCACTTTTGGCCACCTGCCGTAGTATCCAACATGCTCTAAGGCTATGAGTTGGAGTGGCGCCCTCTGTGCTATGAATTTTGCAGGTCCATTGAGCCATCCCTCCAAGACGGTTCCATGCCCTTTGGGGGTTTTGCTTTTGGTATGTAACCCGGTGCTGGTGATGATGCACCCTTTTATTTCGGACTAGGGTCGTATTCGGGGCGGATTATCCCAAAATTTGATTTCGGTTTTCGAGCGCTCTCCATCGCGGTACTTTCGTACTATGGATGCCAAGTCAGCTGAGCGTGTAATTTCAATGACGACTTATGGCGTTTAGGATTCCCTTGTCCATGCAATTATTGCGTAAGAATGAGATTGCGTCCTCCTCACGGCAATCCTTTATCCCGCCCATAACCAGGAGGAATCGCCCGATAATGATGTCTTTGTTTCACCGGCTCTTGCGGATTTGGGATAGATCGCTTATGTTTGAGTGGGCGGGTGGAATTAAATTCGAACCCGTCCGATCTAAGACTCGAGGGCCAAGAAGTTTACGAACTTGGAAGCTTGGGTTCTTGGAGGTTGTCCAATGAATCTAGCACGCTGCACGACTTTAAGTTCGTGGCTTGAGTGGTTTCCTCCCATCCGCGAATCCGGCATGGAGGGTCGAGAATCCGGACATAGCTAGTCCTTAAGGTAGGAGAAGAGTCGCCAGATTGTTCCTCTACCACAAAGAACGTGGTGGGTAGCACAGGAGAGCTGATCTCTCTCAGATCGGTTTTAGGCCCAATCTGACCGTAGTCTGTAGCGACTCCCAGGGCGGCGATGCGATCCAAGAGCTCGTTTAAGGAAGAGAGCTCCATCGGACCTAACTGCTCGGCGAGTTCCGAGTTAACGTGAAGATTGCTTTCGATGACCCGAGAAGTCATCATCGGCACAGCGGCCGAACAGGCGGTCATAAGAAAACCGCCTAGCCGAAGAGTTTGGCCAGTGGCCAAAGCTCCTTTAGCGACGGTGCCGTCTTTAAAGACGGGATGAGCATCCTTCCTAACAGCGACGACACAGAGGAACTCTCCATGAAAGCACCAATGTCGGTGTCAAAACCGACGAATCTCGGTAGGGGGTCCCGAATCGCGTGCGTCTAGGCGGATGGTAACAGGAGACAAGGGACACGATGTTTTTACCCAGGTTCGGGCCCTCTCGATGGAGGTAAAACCCTACTCTGCTTGATTAATATTGATGATATGGGTAGTACAAGAGTGGATCTACCACGAGATCGAGAGGCTAAACCCTAGAAGCTAGCCTATGGTATGATTGTTGTTCGTCCTACGGACTAAAACCCTCCGGTTTATATAGACACCGGATAGGGTTAGGGTTACACAGAGTCGGTTACAATGGTAGGAGATCTACATATCCGTATCGCCAAGCTTGCCTTCCACGCCAAGGAAAATCCCATCCGGACACGGGACGAAGTCTTCAATCTTGTATCTTCATAGTCCAGGAGTCCGGCCAACGGTGATAGTTCGGCTATCCGGACACCCCCTAATCCAGGACTCCCTCAACAAGCCTGGACAAACTCTTATATGAACGAAAGCGCTCCCGAGGACACATGGGAATATCGTCAAACTAGTTTTCATCACGTTCATATGATTCGCGTTCGGTACTTTGATAATTTGATATGTGGGTGGACCGGTGCTTGGGTGATGTTCTTACTTGAACAAGCATCCCACTTATGATTAACCTCTATTGCAAGCATCCGCAACTACAACAAAAGTATTAAGGTAAACCTAACCATAGCATGAAACATGTGGATCCAAATCAGCCCCTGAAAGTGCGTAATATCGACTAGAGGGGGGGTGAATAGGCGATTTTTATGAATTCTTCACTGAGGAATTTGCCGGTGAGGAAATTCCTTAGCGAAGAACTACTTGCAGCGGAATAAGTACTCAGAAGTAAGCATAGCAGAATACATGCATGGTCATCATGATGAAATGAAGACAAACACAGTACGTAAAGCGTAAACACAGGATAACACAAGATGAAGACAACCAGGTGAAGAAATTGAACTGAGGAAATTGAGAAAGTCTTCACCAAAGTCTTCAAACACAGATATGAACAAAGCAGTTAACACAGAATGAGGAAATGAATGGGTTGAGGAAATGCAACCAGTTAGGTTGGTGAAGACAATGATTTGGTAGACCGGTTCCAACTTCATCTCGGTTATGCGTGCGGTTGGAAGCGGCCGAGTATTTAAACTCGAGGACACGATCCGGACACCTAGTCTCTCGAGCATGCAGCTCAGACACCAAGTCCTCATCATATTCTCCTTGAACTAAGGTCACATGCACCTCGTCCAATCACTCGTGGTAAGTCTTGGTGACTTCCAAACCTTCACAGACTTGGTCACTCGGCGATCCACAATTCCTCTTGGATGCTCTAGACCATGACGCCTAACCGTCTGGAAGAAGCACAGTCTTCAAAGGTAACAAGCGTCGGATCCACACAGGATCAATTTCTTGATGATGCTCAATCACTTTGGGTTTGTAGGGTTTGGTTTTGGGTTTTCCTCACTTGATGATTATCGCTCAAAGTCCTCGGAGGATGGGTTGCTCTCAAATGACAAGTGTCAAGTTCTCATGAGCAGCCAACCAGCTAGTGGTTGTAGGGGGCGGCTATTTATAGCCTAGGGAGCAGCCCGACATGATAAGACATAAATGCCCTTCAATGATATGACCGTTAGGTGGATAAGATATTTTGGGACAGGTGGCGCAAGAAGACAGAACGGTCGGAAATTTGACTCCCAAATTCCTCGGGGCTATCATGTTCCTCACTTTGTGTAGGCAATCCAAGCCTGGCGAATTCCTAACTCCTCGGTCCGAACAAATTTCTCGGTGACTGGAAGAACTTCGTCTACATCCTTTGAAGAAATTGACTGAATCTGTATGAGATTTCCAAAGGCTTCACTCGAAGGATTGGTATGTGTAGGATTTTGAGTTGAGCATCACATGGAAATTTGTCCTTAGTATTTCCTCGACCCCTTTAACAAAGACGGTGTTTCCTATGACTCAAGAAAGAGAAAAATGAAACTACGAAAATAAAAGTCTTCACGCTTCATGTTCCTCAAATGAATATCAAGTCTTCAAGGTCACACCAATTTCTTCACTTTCAAAGTCTTCGTAAAGTCTTCGTAATATCAAAGTCTTCAACGAAGAACTTCATTTTTAGGGGTCGACTTTCTCTGTAAATATCAAACTCCTCATAGACTTATAGACCTGTGTACACTCATAAACACATTAGTCCCTTAACTTATAAGTCTTCAATACACTAAAATCACTAAGGGGCACTAGATGCACTTACAATCTCCCCCTTTTTGGTGATTCATGACAATATAGGTTAAGTTTTCAACGGGGATAACATATGAAGTGTAAATACTGATTTTGAGGAATTTGATTGCAAGATATAGAAGAGCTCCCCCTGAAGATGTGCATAGTGAGGAATTTTGCTTTTGAGGCAATGCACAATTGAAGATTTGAATCATGGAGATCTCCCCCTATATCTTGTAATTCATACACGCATTTGATATATAATAGGAAGAATTTGAAATGCATGATGAAATATGGTGCTGATGAAATTCAGCATGCGTGCAATAATATTAATGAGGAATAAGCATGCGGAAAAAATGCATCCAAAGTATCGAGCTAGTGCAACAAAAGTATCGGCAAGACCATCGGGTTTAAGATTACAACTCGATCCAATAAAGTTTCGTAATCTGAGAGTTGTAACTTAGCAAAAAACATTATATGCCCATATAATAGACCCGCTTGAAGACTAACTCAAATTTCTCCCCTTTGTCATCAAATGACCAAAAGGATCGAACCGAGGACTAACGCCTCAAGAATATCAAGTTGATGGAGGAGCCCGGCGTTGTCGGGGGTTATTGGTTGTAGTAGGGCCTGCAGTTGTCGCCCAAATCTTCATTTTCATCGATGTCGCGCGATGAAGAATAAGAGCTGGCCACCACAGGAGGAACCTTGACCCTCTTGAATTTCTTCTAGGAGGTGCGCACTAGTCAAATGCTTCCTTGAGACCCATCGTCTTGAGTTCTTCATGCTATAGACATGAGTGAGGACAGCCCAGTGCGGTTGAATGTTTCATGAAGGTAGTATTGGTTTTTCTTCACCGCATTGTGTGTTGAGGTCATGTTGTGAAGAATTGAACCAAACCGGCGCTTGACCCATTTATGATTGCGATCAACCTTCCGATGAAGGCGAGGAGTAACTCACGTTCGGTCATCACCACAGGTCTTTGTAGCTTGAGGATTTTGCTTGGTGAGGTATTTGCGGCGAGAATCATGTGTGGCCGAGTCATCATTGGTGGAGTAAGATGCTGCTACGGAATTGACCATCCAATGGACGAATGCCTTCATCTATCACAGCAATGACCTTGCCTTTGTCATCGGTGAGGAAACTGCTCGTTTGAGGACTTCAATTGGGGGCAAGTAGCTGCGATTGGTTCAGAGTATCAGCTTTGTAATTTAGTGAAGACCTTGCCCTGATGAATCTCATAATCCAAGGCGCATAAGGCTTCAGCTCAAATGGTGACATAGCAATGTTCGCCAGAGTCCTCATGAAGAAATCATAGAAGTTAATGGGAACGCCATGAATAATGTTGAAAAGCATATTCTTCATGATGCCAACGACTTCTTCATCATTTGAGTCATGGCCTTTGATAGGACTCATTGTCTTCGTCAGAATCCGATAGAGCGGTCCGAGGCACATATAGTAATTCCTTGACGAGGAATTTGGTTACGTCTTGACGACACAGCTTCAATGGCTTCATTAGCACTTGCATATAGTGATTTGTCGATTCAGGTCATTGTATATGCAACGATGCACTTTGTCAAGGGGAGGATCGAGAGGAAGGACACGAAGCAATTCGATTCTTTGGTGCCTTGTAGTGAGTGTTTTCAGATATCCAGTCCAACACCCATGAGTTCACATCTTGAGTTGCTGTGATGTGCGGTGTTGCGTAGAATCGAAGAATGAGTTCTTCATTCCAATCACGGATGTCGATGCAGAAATTCAGTAGTCCTGCATCGTGAAGAACACTGAGGACTGGCTCGAAGCACGGCAGAGATTCCATGTCCACATGAGCAATATGTGCATGATCGAAGATTTTGTCCTTGTTGAATAGCACAGAGGAATAGAAATTTGCTTGGTTGGCAATCCAGAAACGCCTTTTCCTTATGCGAGCAGAGTCATAAGGATTGTAATCCGTGAAGAAAACATGCTCGTCATAGAAGTCTTCAGCCTTGAACTTCTGTTTACTTGAGAACGGATTCTTGACTTTGGCGAGAGGGTGTCGATGAGTTGCATCACCACCTCGGGAATCACGAGCTCAGGTTCTTCAGCCGAGGAATTTCTGGTTCCTCTTCATGTCTTGCATGAGGATCAGCAGAAGAAGAGTTCTTCAAAGACACTAGCGGCTGGAATTTCTTCATGCACAGAGCCAGTTGAACTGTTGGTGCGGGGGCGAGGAATGTGTTGGATTGGGGTGAAGAGTGGTGAATTTGGATCTTGACTATCCCGAAGTCATCATCCATCACGGGCGTTGTGCTTCCAATATCCACATCTTCATCTTCAATTTCCTCAACACCAGCCTCTTCACCGTGAACCGAGGCATAGGTGAGGAAATGATTGGCGTTGAGGGATAGCATCCACCTCAATTTCTTCATCAATCTGCTCTGACGAAGCAGCAGAATGATTTTCTTCATCAGATCCGCTTGGGATCACATAGTCTTCACCAAAAGGAACAAGGTCCTTTGATGGAATTGAGGAAATTGGAACAGCATCAATTGGATTTTCAAAGGAGCTGGTCATTGGCTTCATTTTCTTCGCAGCTGAAGAATTTGACGCAGCTGATGCTTTCCGTTTCTTCACAGCAGTTCGCTCTGCAGCCTTGGTCTTCTTCACATCAGAGGCAGATGGAAGAATTGGAGTTGGTGTTGGCGCAGGAGGAGCTGAGGAATCAGGATGAATTTCCTCAGGCGCAACTGACGCAGTTGCCCTGATCTCTTCAGTTTCTTCAGCGCACCACTAGTGGATGCCACGGCAATTTCTTCGGGCTGGAATTGAGTCATCAGCCACTGGAACTAGCATTGTCATCGGAGGCTGAAAATCATCACCGTCTTTGGCATGTTCTTCAAATTTGGCAGAGGCTGCAGAGGAATTTCTTGTTGCGTTGGGGTTGCAACATTTGTGAAATTCTTCGTCGAGGTTAATTTAATCTGACCTTGGCTCCACCAATCAGCATAATAAGCATCAAAGTCTTTGCTGAGAGTTTGGATTTCATTTTGAGCCTTGAGAAGTTCCTCAGGTCTCATTCTGACAACGTTTTTCTTCAGGAGCTTCTCCTTCCTGTATTGAGCTTTCTTGATCTGTCTGGCCTTCTCAAATTTCCATTTCTCTTCAACATGAAATGGGTCAGCATGTGACTTTGACCAGAGTCGATGAAAAACAGGCATAGGGGTGTTAGGGTCCTTGTGCCAGAGATCAATGTAGTCGAGGATCTTCTTAGGATCCAAAAGCAGTGGCACAGATGTGCCTTTGGCTCTAGCGGCCTTTGCTTGTCGGTCTCTGATGATTTCCGCAAGTTCATCATCAGAAGCTTCATCATCAGATGGCACATGGAATGCGACCTGTTTCTTCTTCGGACTTGGCCGAGGACCTCGTCCAGCAGTAGCTTTGGTCTTCAACAGTGTGGGACCTGATGAGGAAATTGGTGCAGCTGAGGAACTTGCTGAGACACCAGAGGCAATCGAGAAACCAGCAGTCCTTTGACATGTAGCCAGATGCACAGGAGCTGAGGACTTTGAAGGAGCAGGAGCAGCATGAGGAATTTGCCGTGAGGGCATTGCTGAGGAACTTGGCCGTGAGGGCGCTGTTGGTGAAGCACTTGGCTTACGAGCAGGCTTCTTTGGCATAGATTTACTCGTTTTGACAGAGGCCTCAGTAGCAGTAGCAGTGGCAGAATCCTCATTGAATTTCTTCACTGCTTCCTTGGCTTGTCTTGCCAATTTAGCTTGGCGCTTGGCCCATTCTTCAGAAAGTCCTCACCACGCTTGATGCTGGTGGGATCAGCTACTTGGCCAGTGCCAATGGAGCTCTTGGGCATGGAGGATTGAGGGCGAATTTCCTCATGTACTTTGGAGTAACATATCAGATTCCTCCATTCCCTTGCCCATCTCCGTTCAATCCTCTGAATGCGCACCTTGCGCTGACTTTTGTTTTCTTTGCCAAATTTGGCTTCATCAGGTGTGCAATAATCAGCATATATTTCCTCAGGTATTTCTAACGCAGTCATAACCTCAGGCTTCTTTCCACCTTTCTGGGGCTTCTTACCGTCAGCCATAGTCTTCAGATGAGGAATTTGAACAATCGAATTCTCTGAAGAAGTGTGCAACTTTTCTTCAAGGAACGCTGCAAATGAGTTAAGTTGATGAGAACCTAGTGATTCAGCAGCGGACATTTGTACCTGTGAACAGAGTATAGTTGCGAGGAATTTGGAGAGGTCATATGCGTTCTCAGAAGGTTTTTCAAAAAGAAAACAAGTTTTGAGGAATTTGACCAGATGTGCCTTGAAGAATTTCACTAAGCGTTCTTTGTCTTAGGTTCGAGTTGTATAGATCGAGGATCCATACAATTGAGGAATCTTGAAGAAAAATCATTGCTTAGAGAAAGCGAATCAAGAGCATATGACGTGTGAGGTGTTCATATGTGTGAAGATTTGAAGAATAAACACCTTTGAAGATTTTCAGGAAAGCTTGAGAATCAAAGCGAGTAATAAAAGTAACTTTTAATTACCTGAAGTGAAGAACACGACGAACTGAGAAGAACAGATGGGAAGTTGGTCAGGTTAGATCTTCCTTGCCCTAACTTGGCGGAGGAAGACAGCTACGGCGGCGGCGGAGTGAGGATTTCCAAGAACCGGGCGCGAAAGTACGACGGGCGATTTAGGTCGAGGCAGTGAAGCTCTTCCTCACCGGCGACGATGGAGTAGCGGTGGCGCTAGGGTTTGAGGAGCTCGAGCAGGAGAGAGAACGGTCGACCAAGAAAAAGAAGTGAGGAAGGGAAGAGGGGTATTTATAGATACGGTGAAAAACTGTTCGCCCGAAGATTTGGGACGAACGTGCCCCTGCCCTTTCTCCTTCTCATGACATGTGTCACCCACGTACTGTGTAGTTGAGATCGTGTACGATCGTGGGTGAATAGAGTAATGCATCATGGGATGCGGAACGGTTTGAGCGGCAAAACCGAAAGTTTGGATAAGATCAGTTTTAAAGTTCCGTTCGCAATTTCTTCAACTGACAAGGACACAGTGAAGATTTTGAACAAGTTTCAACTAGAACGCACATGAAGAATTTGTGAATAGATTGGGTTGAGTATAGCATAGAGGGGGAAGGGTCCGATCACATTCACTTAGCAGAAAACGCAACATGAAGAAATAGCCATAAGTGAATCTTTGTAGAGGACATAAACTCATATATATATATATATATATATATATATATATATATATATATATATATATATATATATATATATATATATATATAATAATGAAGAAAAATAGCGGAAAGAGTGAAGATTTTGAAAAGTTGAAGAATTTCAAAAGCTGAGGAAAATTCAAATTCAAGATTTTCAACTTTGGTGGTGGCGTGACCCACATTATAAGAATGATGATTTCAGACACAGCGTACAATTGTCGTAGGGTTACGAGAATCAAATTCTTCATTAATTTCTTCACACTTAGAGTGTTATTCTTCATTGATTGAAGAAAAGCGTTTCTTCATGTGTTGCACATCTAAGTCATCTATTTTGCATAAGTGTCGTGGATGTGTGTCCTTTTCGAAGAACATTCAAGATTCTAAGATATTTAACTCACACCGCAACTTGCTAAATCTCTTCTCATCCAAGGGCTTAGTGAAGATATCAGCTAGCTGTTCTTGATCTTCACGTGCTTTCGATGGAGATGTCGCCCTTCAACACATGATCACGAAGAAAATGATGACGAATCTGAATGTGCTTTGTCTTCGAGTGCTGAACTGGGTTGTGAGCAATCTTGATGGCACTCTCATTGTCACAGTAGAGAGGCACATTCTTCACGTTGGCACCGTAGTCCTTGAGAGTTTGCTTCATCCATAGTAGTTGAGCACAGCAAGAGCCAGCATCAATGTATTCAACCTGCAGATGAAGCGGTGATACGCAATTACATTTCTTCGAGGACCAACAGACCAAAGATCGTCAAGGAAATGACAAGTGCCGGATGTTGACTTGCGGTCCACACGATCACCAAAGATAGTCAGAGTCGGAATATCCAATGAGATCAAAAGCAGAGCCCTTGGGATACCATAATCCTAGTGTTGGTGTGTGAGCTAGATATCGAAGAATATGTTTCACATCCTTATGGTGTGATTCCTTCGGTGCAGCTTGAAATCGGGCACACATGCAAACACTAAACATTATATCTGGCCTAGATGCACATAAGTACAATAAAGAACCAATCATGGAGCGGTATAGCTTGTGATCGAAGTCAATACCATTTTCATCAGTGCATAGATGGCCATTTGTGGGCATAGGAATTTTGACGCCTTTGCAATCTTGCATGCCGAATTTCCTCAAGACATCCTTGAGGTATTTCTCTGAGATATGAATATGCCAATGCTGTTGTTAATTTGAAGACCTAAGAAGAATTTCAACTCTCCCATCATAGACATTTGATATTCTTCACTCATCATATAGGCAAATTCATCACTATAACGTTGGTCGGTCTGACCAAAGATAATATCATCAACGTATATTTGTCACACAAACAGTTCACCATCATAAGATTTAGTAAAAAGAGTAGGGTCGAGTGAACCGGGTGTGAAGCCATTCTTCACGAAGAATTCCTTCAATGTATCATACCACGCCCGAGGGCTTGCTTCAGGCCATACAGAGCCTTGTTGAGTCTGAAGACTTTGTCAGGATTCTTTGGATCTTCAAAACCTGGGGGTTAAGCAACATATACTTCTTCCTCAAGCTTACCATTGAGGAATGCACTTTTCACATCCATCAATAGATTCTTGTCATCAGTCATGTGATTTGTACATCCACTATCGAGGACCCACTCAGTGGCTTTGGGTTGATCATCCTGCAGATGAATTAGTGCAACTTACGATCTCATATACTTCATCAGTGAAGAATATGATATCGAGGATCATCAGATGAATTTCATCAAGCGATAAAAGCAGATATAGCGGTATGAGGGCGTGTGAAATGAAAGTTCATTTCATCATGATTAGCTCAAGGCCCTTTCGAGCAAGTTTGTCGATCCCCAAAGAAATTCTTGAGACGTTAAAGCACGCCCGAGACCTGACCCTGCGAAGAGGTTAGTTCTTTTCTTCACCACCCACATCTGAAGGGGTGGCAAAGAGTTCATCACTCTGCGAGCACCATAAGAGAATGGTGGCATAGAGGCCAAACCATTTCGTTTCACATAAGAGGGGTTAGGGTAAGCATATGAATAAGCGGAGAAATTCTTCGAGGACTTATGAACATAATGATTTGAAGAATAATGCACATATTCATAGCCCTTAGCTCTACCTGCGAAAACGAGTTGTTAGCACGATGATAATCATATGAGGACTTTGATCCTTTTGAGGAATTTGATCCACGTGAGGAATTTGGTCCGTATGAGGACTTGGATCCATATGAAGAATTTGGTCCATATGAAGAGTTTGATCTGGGGTTCCTTTTCTTCACAGATGGTGTCATGAGGACATTCACCTGAAGACTTTCAAGGCATTTCTTGGGAACCCAGATTTTCTTCATAGGAGAACCGTTCCTGCAATTAGTGCCAACATATCTAGCAAATACTTCACCATTCTGACTTTTGAACAGTTTGTAGCTGGAGTCAAATGACTCATCAGAAGAATGAGGAGATTCACATGTAAAGCCAGATAAGTTAGATGGATCAACTGGAGGTCCCTTTGCAGCAACCCATGAGGTTTTGGGGTACTGCTCGGGGCTTCCAATATGTTCCATCAAGACCTTGAGTTTCCTCTCAAAGGCAATACCCTCTTTTCTAGGGTTTCTGTTGAGGATATGCTTTTTAAGCACATCACAAAGAGTCGATGCCCTTTGAGGCTTTTGTACATGCTGTCATGTACAATTCCTTCAACCCTGCATTGTCGGTGATACTAGCAATATCCTCGGATGAGGAATTAGTGATAGCAGAGGCAGGTGAAGAATTTGTAACAGTTGAAGCATTTGAACATTCGGTGAAGAATTAGCGATTCACGTTCAATGCACTTTAAGCATGGAGGAACAAATTCTTCACGAGAAGCGCTGATTTGTTGAGCAAGTAATGAATCACGCTCCTTCGAAGATCTTCATAACTCACTCTTAGCTTCTCAAGATCTTGCTTTCTTTGAAGAAATTCATAAGAAAGTTTCTCATGATCGAGACAAGAGAGTGTTATGATGACCTTGAAGGTTATCAAACCTAGACCGAAGCCTCTCAAGATTTTCGATCGAGGGCTTTAGTGCGATCCATTTCTTCACCCAACATATCATCACTTTTGTCTAGCATGTTTTGAACCTTTTCAAAAGCCCTTTGTTGTTTCTGACAATCTTAGCAAGTTTAGAGTAGCTGGGCTTGAGATCCTCATCGATTCATCTTCACTAGATTCGGAGGAGGTATATTTGAGTACCTTGGCACCCTTTGCCATGAAGCAATAGGTGGGAGAGTAGTCATCACTATCTTCATCAACTTTGTTGGTGAGGTCATTTTCTTCAGAGTTGAAGATGGACTTGCTTGTGAAAGCGATGGCGAGAGCTAAACTTCGCCACACCAGACTCAGATTCTTCTGATGCCTCCTCTTCCTCATGTTCCTCAGATTCAGCTTCAGAGTACATTTCCTTGCCAATGAATGCCCGAGCCTTCTTGGAGCTGCTCTTCTTGTGAGATGAAGACTTCGAGGATTTTGATGATGAAAATTTTGTGATTTCTTCTTCTTCTTGGCATCATCAGGCCCTGTAATCCTTGTATTTCTTCTTCTTCAATTCCTTTTCCCATCGAGGACAATCTTGAATGTAGTGACCAGGTTTCTTGCATTTGTGGCAAAGTCTTCTCTTATAGTCACCGGATGAGGAATCACCGCTTCTTGAGGATTTCCAAAGCGACCACGTCTTGAGAACTTCGGAATTTCTTCACGCGGCGATTGCTAGCTCTGGCTTAATTCTTCAGATCTCCAAGGCTACTACCAGAGTCTTCACACTCAGATTCAGACACAGCCTTGGCCTTCAGAGCACGTGGTTTGCCATAGCTCGAACCATAGAGATCTCTCTTTTCAGCAAGCTGGAACTCATGAGTATTTAGCCTTTTGAGTATATCAGCGGGATCAAGAGCCTTGTAGTCAGCACATTCTTGTATCATCAGTGCCAAAGTATCAAATGAGGAATCAAGCGATCTCAACAATTTCTTCACCACCTCATGGTCGGTGATGTCGATTAACCAAGCGCTTGAAGCTCATTTGAGATGTCGATGAGGCGATCGAAGGTTTGTTGAACATTTTCGTTGTCGAGTCTTTTGAAGCGGTTGAACAGATTCCGAAGAACATCAACTCGAGAGTCACGCTGAGTTGAGACACCTTCATTTACTTTGGACAGCCTATCCCAGATAAGCTTAGCAGTTTCCAAAGCACACACCCTTCCATACTGTCCTTTACTCAGATGGCCACATATGATATTCTTCGCTTGAGAATCGAGTTGCTTGAATCTCTTCACATCGGTAGCGTTCAGTGAGGGTATGACAGTGGGAACACCATTTTCCACAACATACTAGAGATCGTTGTCAATTGCCTCAAGATGCATTCACATCTTGTTCTTCCAAAGAGGGGTAGTCCGTTCCATCGAAGGTAGGACACCCAGCCGAGACCTTGATCATACTGCGGTCGACATAACTAAAACTCCGGTGGTTAAACCAAAATCACCACGAACAAGGAGTACCTAGCTCGATACCAATTGAAAGTGCGTTATATCAACTAGAGGGGGGTGAATAGGCGATTTTATGAATTCTTCAACGAGGAATTTGCGGTGAGGAAATTCCTTAGCGAAGAACTACTTGACAGAATAAGTACTCGAAGTAAGCATAGTAGAATACATGCATGGTCATCATGATGAAATGAAGACAAACACAGAGTACGTAAAGCGTAAACACAGGATAACACAAGATGAAGACAAAGCGGTGAAGAAATTGAACTGAGGAAATTGAGAAAGTCTTGATCAAAGTCTTCAAACACAGATATGAACAAACAGTTAACACGAGAATGAGGAAATGAATGGGTTGAGGAAATGGAACCAGTTAGGTTGGTGAAGACAATGATTTGGTAGACCAGTTCCAAGCTGTCTCGGTTATGCGTCACGGTTGGAAGCGGTGAGTATTTAAACTCGAGGACACACAATCCCGGACACCCAGTCTACGAGCACGCAGCTCGTAACACCAAGTCCTCACCGTATTCTCCTTGAACTAAGGTCACATGAGACCTCGTCCAATCACTCATGGTAAGTCTTGAGCGACTTCCAAACCTTCACAGACTTGGTCACTCGGCGATCCACAATTCCTCTTGGATGCTCTAGACCATGACGCCTAACCGTCTGGAAGAAGCACAGTCTTCAAAGGTAACAAGCGTCGGATCCACGCAGGATCAATTTCTTGATGATGCTCAATCACTTTGGGTTTGTAGGGGTTTGGTTTTGGGTTTTCCTCACTTGATGATTTTCGCTCAAAGTCCTCGGAGGATGGGTTGCTCTCAAATGACAAGTGTCAAGTTCTCGCGGAGCAGCCAACCAGCTAGTGGTTGTAGAAGCGGCTATTTATAGCCTAGGGAGCAGCCCGACATGATAAGACATAAATGCCCTTCAATGATATGACCGTTAGGTGGATAAGATATTTTGGGACACTGGCGCCTGACAGCAGCGATCGGAAATTTGACTCTCAAATTCCTCGGGGCTATCATGTTCCTCACGGTGTAGGCAATCCGCCTTTGCGAATTCCTAACTCCTCGGTCGAACAAATTTCTCGCGACCGGAAGAACTTCGTCTACATCCTTTGAAGAAATTGGTGACCTAATATGGGATTGGTATGTGTAGGATTTTGAGTTGAGCATCACATGGAAATTTTTCCTTAGTATTTCCTCGACCCCCTTTAACAAAGCGGTGTTTCCTATGACTCAAGAAAGAGAAAAGCGAAACTACGAAAACAAAAGTCTTCACGCTTCATGTTCCTCAAATGAATATCAAATCTTCAAGGTCACACCAATTTCATCACTTTCAAAGTCTTGAGAAAGTCTTGAGAATATCAAAGTCTTGATTGAAGAACTTCATTTTTAGGGTCGACTTTCTCTGTAAATATCAAACTCCTCATAGACTTATAGACCTGTGTACACTCATAAACACATTAGTCCCTTAACCTATAAGTCTTCAATACACCAAAATCACTAAGGGGCACTAGATGCACTTACAGCCCCTTACGAAGCAACGCATAAACTAGGGTTTAAGCTTCTGTCACTCTAGCAACCCATCATCTACTTATTACTTCCCAATGCCTTCCACTAGGCCCAAATAATGGTGAAGTGTTATGTAGTCGACGTTCACATAACACCACTAGAGGCTAGACAACATACATCTCATCAAAATATCGAACGAATACCAAATTCACATGACTACTAATAGTAAGACTTCTCCCGTGTCCTCGGGAACAAAGCGTAACTACTCACAAAGCATATTCATGTTCATAATCAGAGGGGTAATAATATGCATAAAGGATCTGAACATATAATCTTCCACCAAGTAAACCAACTAGCATCAACTACAAGGAGTAATCAACACTACTAGCAACCTACTAGTACCAATCCCAGACTTGGAGACAAGAATTGGATACAAGAGATGAACTAGGGTTTTGAGAGGAGATGGTGCTGGTGAAGATGTTGATGGAGATTGCCCTCTCTCGATGAGAGGAGGCGTTGGAGATGACGATGGCGATGATTTACCCTCCGGAGGAAGTGTCGCCGGCAGAACAGCTCTGCGGAGCCCTAGATTGGTTCCGCCAAGGTTCCGCCTCGTGGCGGTGGAGTTTAAATCCCATAAGGTTGCTTATGATTTTTTCCTCGACGAAAGACCTCATATAGCAGAAGATGGCCATCGGAGAGCCAACAGGGGCCCACGAGGTAGGGGGCGCGCCCAGGGGGTAGGGCGCGCCCCCCACCCTCGTGGCCAGGTGGGGCCCCCTCTAGTGAACTTCTTCCGCTCAGTATTTTTTATATTTTCCAATGACTTTCGTGGAGTTTCAGGACTTTTGGAGTTGTACAGAATAGGTCTGTAATATTTGCTCCTTTTCCAAATTTCTTAGAATTCCAGCATTCTCCCTCCTTATGTATACCTTGTAAAATAAGAGAGAATAGGCATAAGAATTGTGACATAACGTGTAATAACAGCCCATAATGCAATAAATATCGATATAAAAGCATGATGCAAAATGGACGTATCAACTCCCCCAAGCTTAGACCTTGCTTGTCCTCAAGCAGAAGCCGATAACGATAAATATGTCCTCATGTTTAGAGGTAGAGGTGTCGATAAAAATAAAATACGGACATGAAGGCATCATGATTATTCTCATAACAGCAACATATAAAAATATTGTCATATGATTTCTTATGCTCAAGTAATAATCTATTCACAATGCAGAGTACGAATCATAAACTTTATTGAGAACCAACAAACTATAATCTCGGTCATTGAAGCAATTGCAATTTATCATAACATCAGAAAGAGTCTATGTCAGAGCTTAATAGCAAGTCCACATACTCAACTATCATTTAGTCTTTCATAATTGCTAACACGCAATACTTGTGGTTACGGAGTTTTAATCGAACACAGAGAAAGATAGGGGCTTATAGTCTCGCCTCCCAACCTTTTACCTCAAGGGTAATGTCAACAATAATAACCCATGCTCCCCTAAATCCAATTAGGTATATCTATCAGGATCATTCCAACATACTAGGCTTGCCAAAGGATAAAATGTAAAAAGGAAAGGTGAAGATCACCATGACTCTTGCATAAGGTAGAAGATAATAGTAAAAGATAGGCCCTTCGCGGAGGGAAGCAGAGGTTGCCATGCGCTTTTATGGTTGGATGCACAAAATCTTAATGCGGAAGAACGTCACTTTATATTGCCACTTGTGATATGAACCTTTGTTATGCAGTCCGTCGCTTTTATTTCTTCCACATCACAAGATTGTATAAAGCTTATTTCTCCCACACTAATCAATCATACATATTTAGAGAAATTTTTATTGCTTTGCACCGATGACAACTTACTTGAAGGATCTTACTCAATCCATAGGTAGATATGGTGGACTCTCATGACAAAACTGGTTTAAGGGTTTTGGAAGCACAAGTAGTATCTCTACTTGGTGCTGAGAATTTGGCTAGCATGAGGGGGAAAGGCAAGCTCAACATGTTGGATGATATAAGAGTTGTCTTCCTTGTCCAACATCAACTCTTTAGCATGTCATATTTTAATGAGTGCTCCCAATCATAAAATATGTCAATAATAGTATATTTATATGTGTAACCTCTCTTTCCTTATTACTTCCTATTAATTGCAACGATGACCAAAGCTATGTTTGTCAACTCCCAACAACTTTGAATCATCATACTCTTTCTATGTGAAGTCATTACTCTCAATAAGATCAATATGATCTCTTTGTTTCTTTTTATTCTTTTCTCTTTTCTTTTATTCACTCAAAATCATGGCAAAATAATCAAGCCCTTGACTCAACACTAATCTTTATTATATAACTCACGGACTCGATTACATAGAGAGATCATAAAGCAAAACTCAAAACTAGATCATGCCATAAACTTTATTCTACTAGATCAAGATACTACTAATAAGATCGAATTAAGAAAACGGTAAAGATAGGAGATGTGATTGTGATACGATACCGGGCACCTACCCCAAGCTTGGCAGTTACCAAGGGGAGTGCCCATACCCATGTGAATATGTCTCCTTTGCTGGTGAAGAAGGTGGAGGTGTTGTCGATGATGCGGGCTTGTCGTCCATCTTCCACGGCATAGGCTTACCATCATAGAAGGATGATCGAGTCTCCGGGATCCTCAAATCTGCAGCCAAACTCATCCTTTTGAATCTATATTCATACTCACAGTTTTGGTTTTGAAGTCATAGATTTGGGCTTGAAGGTGCTCGATCTTCTCGTGAAGCTTGAAGATGGCCTTCCCGATGTTGTCAGCATCCAGCTTGTGTTTGCTAGTGAACTCCGCGATCATCATGTGGTTGGAGTTGAGTCCATGTTCCACCATCCCCTGGCACTTGAAAACTTGTTGCTCCATTGCTTCGAGCCTCGTCTCCACGCTTCCGGTCCCCTTTGGTCCCTCGGCATCAGCGGATGTGCAGCAACCCATCACGCATCTCAATGGTTTGAGGGTGTCGCAGCACCTCCGCGAGGTAAGGGTTGATGACCTTCTCGAAGAACTTGTCCTTGGAGGCACTTGGGGACGTCATTGATAATCTAGATCTGCCAGAAAAACAGCTCGAAACAAGAACAGAAGATAATTGTGTGATACAGGAGTCAAAACCTTCGGGAGGTTATATAATGAATTTTACAGACCAAAATACGTATCGTGCAAGAAAGCGGAGTCCGGAAGGCACACGAGGTGCCCACGAGGTAGAAGCGCGCCCAGGTAGGGCGCGCCCTCCACCTCGTGGAGCCCTCGTGTCCTTCCCGGACTACTATATTTTCTATTTCTCTAAATATTCCAAAACGGAGAAATATTGCCTTAAAAACTGTTTTGGAGTCGGTTTACTTACCGTACCACATACCTATTCCTTTTCGGAGTCTGAAACGTTCTGGAAAGTGCCTCTTATGTATTCCTCCGGGGTTACGGCTTTAATAACATTGGTTTCAACATTTATGGGATTACCTGAGATATAATGTTTGATTCTTTGACCGTTTACCACCTTCGGATTTGTGCCTTCGAAATTGTTGATTTTTATGGCACCGGAATAATAGACCTCCTCGATAACGTAGGGGCCTTCCCATTTAGAGAGAAGTTTTCCTGCAAAAAATCTTAAACGAGAGTTGTATAGCAATACATAATCACCTACATTAAACTCACGCTTTTGTATCCTTTTGTCATGCCATCTTTTAACTTTTTCCTTAAACAACTTGGCATTTTCATAAGCTTGGGTTCTCCATTCATCAAGTGAGCTAATATCAAATAACCTCTTCTCACCCGGCAAGTTTGAAATCATAGTTGAGCTCTTTAATATCCCAATATGCCTTATGTTCTAGTTCGAGAGGTAAGTGACAAGCTTTTCCATAAACCATTTTATACGGAGACATACCCATAGGATTTTTATATGCAGTTCTATAGGCCCATAATGCATCATCAAGTTTCTTGGACCAATTCTTTGTAGATCTATTAACAATCTTTTGCAAAATTAATTTGAGTTCTCTATTACTCAATTCTACTTGACCACTAGACTGTGGGTGATAAGGAGATGCAATTCTATGATTAACATCATACTTAGCAAGCATTTTACGAAAAGCACCATGAATAAAATGTGAACCACCATCAGTCACTAAATATCTAGGGACTCCAAACCTCAGAAAAATTAACTTCTTTAAGCATTTTAATAGAAGTGTTATGATCAGCACTACTAGTTGGAATAGCTTCTATCCACTTAGTAACATAATCAACAGCAACTAAAATATGTGTATATCCATTAGAGGCAGGAAAAGGTCCCATATAATCAAAGCCCCAAAAATCAAATGGTTCAATAACAAGTGAATAATTCATAGGCATTTCTTGACGTCTACTAATATTACCAATTCTTGACATTCATCACAAGATAAGACAAACTTACGAGCATCCTTGAAGAGAGTAGGCCAATAAAAACCGGATTGCAATACCTTATGTGCAGTTCTATCTCCACCGTGGTGTCCTCCATAAGCTTGAGTGATTCTTGCGTAGGATCATTCTGTTCATGCTCGTGTACACAACGTCTAATAACACCATCTACTCCTTCTTTATAAATATGTGGGTCATCCCAAAAGTAATGTCTCAAATCATAGAAAAACTTTTTCTTTTGTTGGTATGTGAAACTAGGTGGTATAAATTTAGCAACAATATAATTAGCATAATCAGCATACCATGGAGTGCTACGAGAAGTACTTATAACATTTAATTGTTCATCAGGAAAGCTATCATCAATAGGTAGTGGGTCATCAAGAACATTTTCTAACCTAGAAAAGTTGTCTGCAAAGGGGTTCTCAGCTCCCTTTCTATCAACAATATGCAAATCAAATTCTTATAGCAAGAGAACCCATCTAATAAGTCTAGGTTTAGCATCTTTCTTTTCCATAAGATACTTAATAGCAGCATGATCGGTGTGAATAGTTACTTTAGAATCATCAATATAAGGTCTGAACTTATCACAAGCAAATACAACTGCTAAGAATTCTTTTTCAGTAGTAGCATAATTTCTTTGAGCATTGTCTAGAGTTTTACTAGCATAATGGATAACATTTAATTTCTTATCAACTCTTTGCCCTAGAACAACACCTACAGCATAATCACTAGCATCACACATAATTTCAAAGGGTAAATTCCAATCAGGTGGCTGAACAATAGGTGCAGAGATCAATGCTTTCTTAAGTATTGCAAATGCTTCTACACAATTATCATCAAAGACAAATTGTATATCTTTTTGTAATAAATTAGTCAGAGGCCGAGAAATTTTTGAGAAGTCCTTAATGAACCTCCTATAAAAACTGGCGTGACCAAGGAAACTTCTTATACCTTTAATGTCCTTGGGACATGGCATCTTTTCAATAGCATCAACCTTGGCTTTATCAACTTCAATACCTCTTTCAGAAACTTTATGCCCCAAGACAATACCTTCATTAACCATAAAGTGGCAATTTTCCCAATTCAAAACAAGATTAGTTTCTTCATCTCAAGAAAAACTTCGATCAAGATTGCTCAAGCAATCATCAAAAGAAGATCCATGGACGGAAAATTCGTCCATGAAAACCTCACAAATCTTTTCACAAAAGTCAGAGAATATAGCCATCATGCATCTTTGAAAGGTAGCAGGTGCATTACATAAACCAAAAGGCATACGTCTATAAGCAAAAGTACCAAAAGGGCATGTAAAAGTAGTCTTTGATTGATCTTTAGCCGACACATGTTTGAGAGAATCCAGAGTAACCATCTAGAAAGCAATAATGTGTATGTTTGCATAATCTTTCTAGCATTTGATCGATAAAAGGTAAGGGATAATGATCTTTCTTAGTAGCCTTATTTAATTTGCGGAAATCAATTACCATCCTATAACCTGTAATAATTCTTTGTGGAATCAATTCATCTTTATCATTAGGAACAACAGTAACACCTCCCTTCTTAGGGACACAATGAACAGGACTTACCCATTGACTATCAGCAACGGGATAAATTATACCTGCCTCTAGGAGCTTTAGTATTTCTTTTCTTAGCACTTATTTCATCTTAGGATTCAGCCGTCGTTGATGATCACAGACTGGTTTGGCATCTTCTTCCAAGTTTATTTTATGTTGACATAGAGTGGGACCAATGCCCTTAAGATCATCAAGTGTATATCCAATAGCAGCACGGTGCTTCTTCAGAGTTTTCAATAATCTCTCTTCTTCATGCTCTGAAAGGTTAGCACTAATAATAACAGGATATATCTTCTTTTCATCAAGATAAGCATATTTAAGATTATCGTGCAACGGTTTAAGCTCAAACACGGGATCACCCTTGGGTGGAGGGGATCCCTAGGATTTCAACAGCAAATTGTGTTTCAGAATAGGTTCATGTTTAAAGAATACTTCATCTATTTCCCTTATTTCATTCATAAACATATCATTTTCATGGTCTAGCAAATATTGTTCTAAAGGATCACTAGGAGGTACGGCACTAGAAGCAAGACCAATAATTTCATCCTTACTAGGCAATTCTTCTTCACGGTGTTGTCTACTAAATTTAGAGAAATTAAACTCATGAGACATATCACCCAAACCAATAGTAAAAACATTCTTTTCGCAATCTATTCTAGCATTGACAGTATTCAAGAAAGCTCTACCAAATATTATGGGACAAAAGCTATCTTGTGGGGAACCAAGAACAAGAAAATCAGCAGGGTATTTAGTTTTCCCACACAAGACTTCAACATCTCTAACAATTCCCATTGCTGATATAGTATCTCTATTGGCAAGTTTAATTGTAACATCAATACCTTCTAACTCAGCTGGTGCAATTTCATGCTTAATTTCTTCGTATAAAGTATGCGGTATAACACTAGCACTAGCACCCATATCACATAAGCCATGATAACAATGATCTCCTATTTTAACAGAAATAACAGGCACGCCTACCACACGTCTATGTTTATCTTTAGCACAAGGTTTGGCAATTCTAGCAGTTTCACCGCAGAACTGAATAACATGCCCATCAATATTATCAGACAAGAGATCTTTAACAATAGCAATTTTAGGTTCAACTTTAACTTGCTCAGGAGGTGTATAAGTTCTAATATTGCTTTTACGAACCACAGTTGAAGCTTTAGCATGATCCTTTATTCTAACAGGAAAAGGTGGTTTCTCAACATAAGAAGTAGGAACAATAGAATCATTATAAGTGACAGTCTTTTCTTCAACTATAGTAGGTGCAGCTACTTTTACTTCTATGGGAGGATGATATTTAAACCACTTCTCCTTGGGGAGATCAACATAAGTAGCAAAAGATTCACAGAAAGAAGCTACTATCTCAGAGTAAAGTCCATATTTAGTGCTAAATTTATGGAAAACATCGGTGTCCATAAAAGATTTAACACAATCAAACTTAGGTGTCATACCTGACTCGTTACCTTCGTCGAGATCCCAATCTTCAGAGTTGCGTTTAATTCTATCCAATAAATTCCATTTGAATTCTATAGTCTTCATCATAAAAGAGCCAGCACAAGAAGTATCGAGCATTGTTTGATTATTATGAGAAAGCCGAGCATAAAAACTTTGAAGAATCATTTTTCTTGGGAGCTCATGATTGGGGCATGAATATAACATTGATTTAAGCCTCCCCCAAGCTTGAGCGATGCTTTCTCCTTCGCGAGGCCAAAAATTATATATATAATTGCGATCACGATGAACAAGATGCATAGGATAATACTTTTGATGAAATTCCAGCTTCATTCGTTTATAGTTCCATGATCCCGTATCATCACATAGCCTATACTGTTGGGGAACGTAGTAATTTAAAAAAAAATCCTACGTCTTCACGGCCCGACTGATCAAGCACCGAAACTACGGCACCTCCGAGTTCTAGCACACGTTCAGCTCGATGACGTCCCTCGAACTCCGATCCAGCCGAGTGTCGAGGGAGAGTTCCACAAGACGACGGCGTGGTGACGATCTTGATATTCTATCGTCGCAGGGCTTCGCCTAAGCACCGCTACAATATTATCGAGGAGGACTATGGTGGAGGGGGGCATTGCACACGGCTAAGAGATCAATGATCAATTGTTGTTGTGCCTAGAGGTGCCCCCCTGCCCCCGTATATAAAGGAGCAAGGGGGGAGGGGGCGGCCGGCCTAGGAGGGGGCGCGCCAAGGGGAGTCCTACTCCCACCGGGAGTAGGACTCCCTCCTTCCTTGTTGGAGTAGGAGAAGGGGAAAGAGGGGAGAGGAAGAAGGAAAGGGGCTGCGCCCCTTGTCCAATCCGGACCAGAGGGGGCGCAGGCCTCCTTCCTTTGGCCTCTCTCCTCTATTCCCATATGGCCCAATAAGGCCCATATACTCCCGGCGAATTCCCGTAACTCTCCGGTACTCAAAAATACCGAATCACTCGGAACCTTTCCGAACTCCGAATATAGTCGTCCAATATATCGATCTTTACGTCTCGACCATTTCGAGACTCCTCGCCATGTCCCCGATCTCATCCGGGACTCCGAACTCCTTCGGTACATCAAAACTCATAAACTCGTAATATAACTGTCATCGAAACCTTAAGCATGCGGACCCTACGGGTTCGAGAACAATGTAGACATGACCGAGACACGTCTCCGGTCAATAACCAATAAGCGGAACCTGGATGCTCATATTGGCTCCCACATATTCTACGAAGATCTTTATCGGTCAAACCGCATAACAACATACGTTGTTCCCTTTGTCATCGGTATGTTACTTGCCCGAGATTCGATCGTCGGTATCTCAATACCTAGTTCAATCTCGTTACCGGCAAGTCTCTTTACTCGTTACGTAATGCATCATTCCATAACTAACTCATTAGCTACATTGCTTGCAAGGCTTATAGTGATGTGCATTATCGAGAGGGCCCAGAGATACCTCTCCGACAATCGGAGTGACAAATCCTAATCTCGAAATACGCCAACCCAACATGTACCTTCGGAGACACTTGTAGAGCTCCTTTATAATCACCCAATTACTTGTGACGTTTGGTAGCACACAAAGTGTTCCTCCGGTAAACGGGAGTTGCATAATCTCATAATCATAGGAACATGTATAAGTCATGAAGAAAGCAATAGCAACATACTAAACGATCAAGTGCCAAGCTAACGGAATGGGTCAAGTCAATCACATCATTCTTCTAATGATGTGACCCCGTTAATCAAATGACAACTCATGTCTATGGTTAGGAAACTTAACCATCTTTGATTAACGAGCTAGTCAAGTAGAGGCATACTAGTGACACTATGTTTGTCTATGTATTCACACATGTATTATGTTTCCGGTTAATACAATTCTAGCATGAATAATAAACATTTATCATGAAATAAGGAAATAAATAATAACTTTATTATTGCCTCTAGGGCATATTTCCTTCATATACCATGTCGATGCATCTCCCTTCAAAGATAAAGGGAAGACCTTCTTCTTAACAACATCATCGGGTATACCTGCAAGCTTAAATAATCCACAAACTTCATCCACAAAGAGTAGAAGTTCATCAGGATGCTTTGTTCCATCTCCTATAAAAGTATTATCTAGCAGTTTTTCCATCATACCCGAAGGAACTTCAAAAGGAACATTTTCATTTTCAATAGGTTCAGTAGGTTGAGGAGCAACTCTTTGCTCGTCGGGATGAAGATACCCCGAACAAGCCCCTCAGAGGATTACTTTCCATAGTAACAAGTGACAGTAAATTTCAGCACACTATATAAATTTTTCCTTACCAAATTCCACCTACCAAAGGCGCTTCACTCCCGCAACGGCGCCAGAAAAGAGTCTTGATGACCCACAAGTATAGGGGATCTATCGTAGTCCTTTCGATAAGTAAGAGTGTCAAACCCAACGAGGAGCAGAAGGAAATGATAGGCGGTTTTTAGCAAGGTATTCTCTGCAAGTACTGAAATAAGTGGTAACAGATAGTTTTGTGATAAGACAATTTGTAACGAGCAACAAGTAACAAAAGTAAATAAAGTGCAGCAAGGTGGCCCAATTCTTTTTGCAGCAAAGGACAAGCCTGGACAAACTCTTATATGAAGGAAACTGCTCCCGAGGACACATGGGAATATCGTCAAACTAGTTTCCATCACGTTCATATGATTCACGTTCGGTACTTTGATAATTTGATATGTGGGTGGACCGGTGCTTGGGTGCTGTTCTTACTTGAACAAGCATCCCACTTATGATTAACCTCTATTGCAAGCATCCGCAACTACAACAAAAGTATTAAGGTAAACCTAACCATAGCATGAAACATGTGGATCCAAATCAGCCCCTTACGAAGCAACGCATAAACTAGGGTTTAAGCTTATGTCACTCTAGCAACCCATCATCTACTTATTACTTCCCAATGCCTTCCTCTAGGCCCAAATAATGGTGAAGTGTTATGTAGTCGACGTTCACATAACACCACTAGAGGCTAGACAACATACATCTCATCAAAATATCAAAGCGAATACCAAATTCACATGACTACTAATAGCAAGACTTCTCCCGTGTCCTCGGGAACAAACGTAACTACTCACAAAGCATATTCATGTTTATAATCGGAGGGTAATAATATGCATAAAGGATCTGAACATATAATCTTCCACGAAGTAAACCAACTAGCATCAACTACAAGGAGTAATCAACACTACTAGCAACCTACTAGTACCAATCCCGGACTTGGAGACAAGAATTGGATACAAGAGATGAACTAGGGTTTTGAGAGGAGATGGTGCTGGTGAAGATGTTGATGGAGATTGCCCTCTGCCGATGAGAGGAGCGTTGGTGATGACGATGGCGATGATTTCCCCCTCCCGGAGGGAAGTGTCCCCGGCAGAACAGCTCTGTCACAGCCCTAGATTGGTTCCGCCAAGGTTCCGCCTCGTGGCGGCGGAGTTTCGTCCGGAAAGGTTGCTTATGATTTTTTCCTCGACGAAAGACCTCATATAGCAGAAGATGGCCATCAGAGAGCCAACAGGGGGCCCACGAGGTAGGGGGCGCGCCCCCCAACCTCGTGGCCAGGTGGGGCCCCCTCTGGTGAACTTCTTCCACTCAGTATTTTTTATATTTTCCAAAAAATGACTTTCGTGGAGTTTCAGGACTTTTGGAGTTGTGCAGAATAGGTCTCTAATATTTGCTCTTTTCCAAATTCTAATTCTAGCCGGCATTCTCCCTCCTTATGTATACCTTGTAAAATAAGAGAGAATAGGCATAAGAATTGTGACATAACGTGTAATAACAGCCCATAATGCAATAAATATCGATATAAAAGCATGATGCAAAATGGACGTATCAACTATAAAGGTGCACTACAGGTATCTCCGAAAGGTCTGTTGGGTTGGCACGAATTGAGACTGGGATTTGTCACTCCGTATGACGGAGAGGTATCTCTGGGCCCACTAGGTAATGCATCATCATAATGAGCTCAATGTGACTAATGAGTTAGCCACGGGATCATGCGTTCTGAGCGAGTAAAGAGACTTGCCGGTAACGAGATTGAGCGAGGTATTGGGATACCGACGATCGAATCTCGGGCAAGTAACATACCGGTGGACAAAGGGAATTGTATACGGGATTGATTGAATCCGCGACATTGTGGTTCATCCGATGAGATCATCATGGAACATGTGGGAGCCAATATGGGTATCCAGATCCCGCTGTTGGTTATTGGCCGGAGAGGTGTCTCGGTCATGTCTGCATGGTTACCGAACCCGTAGGGTCTACACACTTAAGGTTCGGTGACGCTAGAGTTGTTGTGGGAAATAGTATGTGGTACCGAAGGTTGTTCGGAGTCTCGGATTAGATCCCGAACGTGACAGGAACCCCAGAGTGGTCCGGAGGTGAAGATCGATATATTGGACGAAGGGTATTGGAGTCCGGAATTGTTCTGAGAGTACCGGGTGACGACCGGCGTGACCGAAAGGTGTTTCGGAGGCCCCGACAAGCATTGGGGGGCCTTATGGGCCAAGGCGAGGGGCACACCAGCCCACCAAGGGGTTGTGCGCCCCTCCCACCCCCTCTCACGTAACATGGAGAGGTGGGGGTGCCTCCCCTAGGGCAGCCACCCCTCCCGGCTTGGGGAGCAAGTTTCCTAGGGGTGGGGGCGCCCAAACCCATCTAGGGTTTCCCCTGCGGCCGCCACCCCTCCCCTAGGGAACCCTAGGACGCCTCCTCCACCCCCTTCCCCCTATATATAGTGAGGGAGAGAGAGGGCAGCTGCACCCCTTCCCTGGCGCAGCCCCTCCCTCCTCCAACTCTTCTTTCTCCTCCGTCGAGCTCACTATATATAGGGGGAAGGGGGAAGGGGTATTCCTGCACCACAAGTTCCACCACCACGCCGTTGTGCTGCCGGAGTCCTCCCTCAACTTCTCCTCTCTCCTTGCTGGATCAAGAAGGAGGAGACGTCCCGGGCTGTACGTGTGTTGAACGCGGAGGCGCCGTCTGTTCGGCGCTAGATCAGATCTTCCGCGATTTGAATCGCCGCGAGTACGACTCCATCAACCGCGTTCTTGTAACGCTTCCGCTTAGCGATCTTCAAGGGTATGAAGATGCACTCCCTCTCTCTCTCGTTGCTAGCATCTCCTAGATTGATCTTGGTGATACGTAGGAAAATTTTGAATTATTGCTGTGTTCCCCAACATATGTTTCACTTCCACCTCTCTCTCAACTCGAATGAGACCCTTTATCTCATGCACAAGGCATGCATCACATGACCTAATGATACTACCATGGTCAAGCATTGTCACCTCTTCAGAACTGTTTATTTCAAGAATAAACAGTAATGAGCTCCACGCCAATGCGAGTGCAACTCCCTCGACATGCTTGTAGCTCAATCGTCGATGCATTACCACATGTGATCAAATGATGACAAGAAGAAAAAATTGATCTAATCGGCCGCGTCTCGAAGCACCATAGTCGCGCCGCCATTCTCGTTCTACAACAAAAAGGCACCATATACATTTAACATGAGCCAGCCTTTCGGTGGAGGTTCCCGTTGATCAGCCGACAGCTCAGAGTTGTGTCGTTTGCTCTCTCGAGGACCACCTTCTCCTTGCCCATGTCGGCCTGCGGATGTTGCTGGATGCACAGAAGTGATGTTATGTAGCCATGCAAGAATCGGCGTGACACTTCCATGGGCGGCTGGGCCTTATCATGCATAATCTCATTGCTCACGTGCCAGGAGCACCACAACGTCATCAGTACCACCATGCATGGCGTGTCAGAGAGTGGGTGTAGGACGTCAAAGAACCTCTCCGACCCTCTGTTCCAAACTTCAGCAATGTCCGAGATCATCTAGTCCGTCGGCATCGCCTGCCAGAGAGCCACCGGTCGAGGGCACTTGAACATGGCGTGGAAACCATACTCATGTTCCATACCATAGAGAGGGCACATGTCGTTAGTTTCCAACTGTCATGAATGTTCATTTGCCCACATAGTTAATGAGTTGAAACCAATCGCCAATCGAATATCCATACCTTTTGGGGAGCGGGACATCCCTAGATGATACGCTAGATGGAACGAAGAACATCCAATGCCCTCTCAATGTGCACGCTAATGGACGCTCGCGCTCATCATGGCGAAGCGGTATGCCAACCGGACGGAGAAGACAATGATTCTCCGGTGCCTGGCGAAACGTCCTCGAGGCGTGCGGAGGTTCTGATGCGGGTGATGACCTCGATGTCGATGGGGAGGAAGTACTGCCTAAGGAGGTCCATGCACCAGGACCCATGTTCATCTAGCATGTCTGACACTCTCCTGAGTCTGCACGTGCTCTGAGGTATGATGAGCTCGCCTGATGGCTCTCCAGGCAGCCATCTATCTCACCAGATACAGATATGATGACCGCTCCAAATGCGCCAATTCAACCCCTTTTGAAGAGTTTCAAGCCGTGCATGATCGCCTGCCAAGTACCGATGCATTGGCCGAGAATACAGTGTCCTCAAGTCGACCGACCGGATAGTAGCGAGCTTTCAGTACCTACGCACAAAGACTGACAGGTTTGGTTAGGAGGCGCCACGCCTGACGAGCAAGCAACACTTGTTTGGAAATTTTGAGGTCAGGGAAGAGGGAATTGCACAAACCACCACTTATTGGGGCTAGTGTTGCGCAATACACCTACTATACGGGTTTGTTACGAAAAACACCATATATTGATGTAATACATTGCAGATAGGTCTAATGTAGTATTTGGATGCATTGACATGATTATAGACAAATGGGTCCCGCTTGTAAGTGCACGCGTGGCAATAAAAACCAGCCACATCAGCCAACATATTAGAATGTCATTATCTTGAAAACTTGTGGTCCAATTGAGCCGAAACTTTCCCAGATTAGTATTGAATACATGTAGTATTTACTGGATTATTTCACATTTTTCTGAAAATGTGAAATTTTGAACAAAAAATTTGAATGGGATCATTAATCCAAATGGGGTAAAACTTTCCCAGAATAGTACTGTACACATGTGTAATTTACTAGAATTTTTCACACTTTTCTAAAATTGTTAAATTTTGAACCCAAATTTAAATGAAGCAAGTTCGGCATGAGATCACCAACACAAAAACATGATAGATATTGTTCCTGAGCGGAAGTGGCTGGTTTTTATTGTTGGCTGATGTGGCCGGTTTTTATTACCACGCGTGCACTTACAAGCGGGACCCTTTCGTCTGTAATTATGTCAATGCATCCAAATACTAGATTAGACCTATCTGCAATGTATTACATCAATATGTGGTGTTTTCCGCAACAAACCCGTATAGTATGTGTTTTATGCAACACCGGCCTCAATAAGTGGTGATTTGTGCAATTCCCTCGGTCAGGGAAACCCAAGCTGCTACCCTATTTTTGTTTCTGAAATTTTTTGCCCCGACATCCCGTGTGTTTTCTACTTCCCCTACTCCAACCCCTGCCGAAAGTTGCTGATCATCCTATTAAGATCATCACACACGGCCCCGCAAAAAAAAAAAGATCATCACACACGGACATACAGAGTTTGAACACAACCATCATGCACGTGGGTATAGCTTGAGCCAGCTTTATCAAGACATGATGCAGTATATCCGCTTGGCGTTCGCAAGTCAGGCAAGCTTACATTGAGATCTGAGTGTCGGTAAATGGAGGTAGGATAAAACTTTGGATCGTACTATCGGCTCTAAACATTTCAAAATGGATAGTTTTTCAAATTGCACCAACTAACACCAACTCAAATAAGATCTAAATTCTTTTGCAAGGTACATTTGGACGATACTTGGCTGACTTCAACCTCCACCTTCACGAACTACCCACTGTTATCCTCTAGAAATCTTTGCAGCCCCTGCAACACAACCATCCAACACTGTATGTAACTGAAGAAACCATTCACTATCATTCAGATCACCCAAATCTCGGCTAAGAGTGGTACTTCCACCTTTTTTCGGATTTACAGTTGGCTTCTCCATGAACCTCTCTCCGCCCTCCTGCCCTCTTCTTCCACTCTACTAAACTTGATGATACGTCCAGTTGGTTATCCAAAACGGGTTTAGTTTAAACCAACGGAAGAGGCTACTGCAGAATTGGGATTCTCCTCTTGCGTGTTTTCAGGCTTACTCCGGGACATGATGTCTCCTAGAAACACTAGCCAACCAACGATGCATCTTAACCAAATAATTCTAATATTGTATAAGCAATTCATTCATAACATCATCAGTTACATTACATATCAGATTGTATTTCCTCTCAAAACAGAGGAGGTGAGAAGACATTTGATGTTAGAGCTGACTCTTGCCTCATTATCTCTCTTTTTGATTGATCGTTGTCAGGATTTCTCGTTCTATACCTCTATACTTAATGACTGATTTTCAGTTTGAATTCTATGTTTTACTATATGATTGCCATAAGACTTTGTTTAAGAATACATGTCTCAATTTGATAATCTAAATCAGAGTTATGTATTTTTTTGAACCAAAACATGTAGTAGGACCCTAACTGCAGTACCAAATAAAGAAGCCTGCATAAGCAACACTTCTTGCACTACATCCACCTTGTAACATTCAAATGCATCTGTAAATGCAGGAAACTGTAGACAGAATGAACACTTTCTGATAAAATTGGTAAATAATAAGTATATTAGACAGACCAGTACCTGTAACAAATATTCTTGGGAGTCATCTATCACATTGGATATTAAAACCAGTATTATGCAAGTAAAAAGTGACTCCAATGTGTTTCCATGAGATCTAAGTAATTTTGTCTGATAAATCCAAGAGAAGTCATTAATCACGAATACACATCCATCTGATGATCCCAGCGGAAAAAACAGAGGGTTTCTTAGATTTACCTGCGTAACAGTACACATCAATTGGTCTGAGTTTACAAGACCAATGACATTTGCAGATAAAAAGATACAAGCTAGTATAACTGTTCAGCTGAAAATATCATATTATCTACCCATGGAGTTAAACACAAAAAAGATATCAGTAACTTCATATGGATCTGGGGAAAAGAAATCTGGCATATCCCTGCGATTTGAAAAAAACCTCATAAAAATCTAAAACAATTGTCAGTAGAACATAGGTTGTAGCCAGAACATTCTAGGAGAAGCAGGACTAAAAGTGTGTTACAAGATAATTTGCACCGACAGTTGAACCATAGGCACAATCAGCAATAGCAGGAATTTGCAGCACGTTCCATCAATCAACGGATAACTAAAAAGCCATCATAGAGCTCAAGTGGTATCAGGACTTCAGTGCAGTGATAGAACTAAGGTTATCAAATTTTCCAATGAAGCACAAGGGAGGATAGTTTGACTACAGGTAAGTGCTAGAAATAATAGGTTGCCAGATTTCACATATACGGTGCCAACGTAACCATAAACATAAAACACACACACTAACTGAGGAGAGAAAACATAAACATAAAACACACACTAACTGTAGCTCAATAAACCAACTAGTGCAATGTTAGCCTCTGGTGGCCACTGCCTGAGGAATGCCTGCCTCACCAAGCATTGCAGGAACTATTTATTCCAAAACATCTATCCCCGAACTATTTATTCCAGGCAACTGCATCCAGAACCAGATTCCCATTTAAATCGAGAAAGGACACATAAAAACACACTGCATATACTAATCATCAAAAATGATTACTCATCGAAATTGTTCATATACGATCACAGATCAGACTGAACGAGCAGTGCCATATCACAGATCAGGCTGAAGGATCAGACTGGACATCGATGCGATGTGATGCATATACACACCACGCACGCCACTACTCTTTCCTTCCCCTCTTTACCCTCCCCTGCTCCACCGCAGTAGCGGCCTGACGCTTCGCGTCCTTCGAATCGTCATTGCCGCCGGTGCCCGGCGCCGCGTAGAGAGGCAGCGCGATCGACTCGGGTGCCTTCAGGTGCAGCGCCCGCACGTTCATCCACTTCCTCGGCACGCACGCGGCGGCCGCCTCCACCGCGGCCACCACGTTCTCCACCGCCTCTTCCGGCGCCATCGCCGCGTGCCCCACCCGCACGGCGCGGCACGTGCCAGCCGCCACGCGCAGCTCGACGCGGCGCGCAGCCTCCCTCGCGGACTCGGCCCAGCCCGGGTCGGCGAGGTCGACGGGCACGACCCTGCCGCGGCCCTTGGCGCCCTTGCCGCTGCTGGGGATCTTGAGCCGGCTGTCGACGAGGACCAGGCCGCGGCGCGCGACAGCGGGGAGGGAGCGGAGCGCGGAGGAGGGCAGCGTCTCGATGTCGTCGGGGAGGTCGTCCGGGAGGCGGTCCGCGACGAGGAAGATGGAGGGGAATGAGGAGAGTGGGAGGCTGAGATGGTGCTCGAACGGGCGGACGGGGGCGGTCTTCAAGGTGACGAG
Source organism: Aegilops bicornis (assembly GCA_021605145.1). Lineage (NCBI taxonomy): Eukaryota > Viridiplantae > Streptophyta > Magnoliopsida > Poales > Poaceae > Aegilops > Aegilops bicornis. The sequence goes on from CM038670.1 coordinate 629,427,315, forward strand.
GAGGTAGATGGGCTCCGGCGCCGGGGAGGGGTGGTGCTTGAGCCACCGGAGGAGCGCGCCCACCGCGCGGACCAAGGCCCCGCGGCCGAGGCGGGGATTGGGCGCGGGGGCGGAAGCCATCATCGTTGGCGGCGGCGGCGGGAGTTTGGGAATTTGGGATGTGACAAAGAGTTGGAGCTAGGGTTTTGTATTTGCTCGCGGGTTTGGGTTCGGTTGGACCCGAAGTGGGTTCGCCGATGCTGGTTGAGTCGGACCAGGAAGAGCTGGCGGTTCGGCTCGGCCTCCGCAAACGAAGAGCTGACGGTTCACTTCGGCTGGTATGCTAAGAGCATCTATAATTCTTTCAAAAAAAAAGAGCATCTATAATTCCGGTGATTATACTGGTTCGGCCCAATTTTCTGTTCAGAACAGAGCCCGTATACTCGTCCGGCCCGTAAATTTTTTTACCGCGGCACGCCAACCGCCACCCCGAAGCCGTATATCTACGGGCTTGTGGAGCAGATACGGGTCGAAATCCTATCCCCCGCCACCGCGTTTCGCCGCAATTCCCCACTTCCTCCTCACATTTCTCGCCACCGGTGAGCCCCCTTCGCCTCCAGCCGCCATGTGGGGCCGCATGTGGAGCTCCGATCGCAGCTCCTGCGGGGGCGGCGACCACGAGAGCGAGCAGCGTGTCCGCTCGGACGGCGCGAGGAAGCCTGCGGCGAGGAAGTGGACGAACAAGGGCCTCGAGCCGCTGGCGAGGCTCCTCCGTCGCGAGATGGAGGAGTACGACGGTCAGCACAGGCATACGCCCTCCTCGGCCGCGGGCTCTTCCTCCGCCATGGGCTCTTCGTCTGTCACGTGGCTAACCCCGCCGCAAGCTCTTCCTCTTCTGGCGCGGCGCATCTTCCAGTGAAGAGGGAGTGGTCGGAGGAGCCGGAGGACCGCGAGCTCGTCTCCGTCAAGCAGGAGCCGAAGGAGATCGAGCGTTGATGCGTCGTCGGGCCCGAAGATTTCATGACCGATGTCGACATGGTCGCGTCCGCCATTGCCGAACGGAGATTGCGCGAGGAGGTGGAGCGCCGGCGCCACGATGAGGAGCTCGAAGACCTCATGCTCAAGCAGGCGGTCGTGGTGGACCTTGCCGGGAAGGACAAGGACGATGAGTGGCGACGCATCCGCGAGGAGCAGCGGTAGAAGTTCATCGATCTCGTCAGCTCCGACGAGGAGGACTGAGCTCCTCCACCGCATTGTCCTCGCCCGCGAGCTCTTCCATTTTGGTATATCGACCTCGGCCTCGCCGCCGCGAGATCCCCCACCCCCTCTAGTAGTAGTAGTAGTAGTAGAATGTAGTATGTAGATCATCTAGTATGTGATGAACTAGTGTCTGATCATGTAGTATGTGATGAACTAGTGTGGTTACAATTTCTCTTGTGAAAGTTTTTTTTTTAAATTATGCAGTTTCATATACGGGGTCTGTTCTGCCGCGCACGATTTCGACCCGCAAAACATATCTTCGTCGAGTTGTAAACGCCTTATGCAGGTCGTCATTTTACAAGGTATGTTAGAGATGCTTAGAGCATCTACAGCCGGACTGAATAAATTGGCCTCTCAAACGCCCGTAAACGCGTCCGGTCAGCGTTCGGACGTGTTCACTTTTGACTCCTTATTTTTTCGTTCACGCAGCCATGTCCTTCATTTTTTCCTTATATGTCCGGTCACATGCATGTGATTGGTGTTGAAGGAGAGAGAGAAAGAAAATAAATAATAAAAAAAGAAAAAAGATGCTCCATGGGGCCTAACCCTATGTGGCGAACGCAGGACCTATCATCGAGCACACATGAGCACTCTTCATTCCATTACTAGGAAAACCTTACCAGTAGCATGGGTTTTTGGACTACCAGTAGCGTAGGTGCCCACGCTACTGCTATGACGCTACAGCTATTTTTTTAGCGCTGATGCCCCACGCTACTAGTATTCCACACCCACGCTACTAGTAAAGGAATAGCAGCAGCGCTTCTATATACACCCACGCTACTAGTAACAAATTAGAATTAAAAAAAATAAAAGTCTACCTATTTCAGTTTAGACATGCATTTCACAGTACGTACATGTTATGCATACAGTCAATCATCAATCATACATATCTGATGTAGATAATTAACACACGCACACATGCACGCGCGCGCGCACACGCACACACAATATATGCCACGCCTCTATGTTGTCGGCGTCGGCGCCTCCACAAGGCCGTGTTGATGTCGTTGTCGTCGCCGCTGCCGCAGCACCATGACGATGTCGTCATCATCGTCGCCGCAGCCCCATGTCGATATCATCTTCGTCGCCGCCGTAGCTTCATGTCCATGTGTTCCCTACTAGGAACTAACAAATCCTGGAATTATATACCATAACTTGTTGGTTGTTTCTTGTAAGAGTATGTAGATAGAGTACCATCTAGAAAGACTCATTGGCTCAGTGGTTGTTGCTTGTAATGCTATACAGATAGAGGACCATCCAAAAAAACTAAGCTATTAACAATCAATGTTCCGATGCTCGCCTTAACTTCACTACCAGTTGTTGAAATAATAAAAATAGTAACCATAGAAATAAAGTTTGATGGATAAAACTGTAGGACTGCAGCATTGTAGTTGGTATTTGCAGTAAGGCCTTACTGGGAAGCTGAATCGCATAACATCCTTTCTGTGGATTGATATATTGTAGACCAAAATACACTTGCCGTTAGAAATAATGCTATATGAGAAGATAGAGTTTTATACCCAGCGACATGATCCTTCCTTCCCAGTCACTAGTAGACGGACCGGAACCGACTGCTCCAAGCTATCAGCGACACGAGAATCACAATCGCGCGGACTGCTGCAACATACGCATGAATAGAGAATTTAATACCTGAACTAAACTCAACTTGAGCAGCACTACAATGGACGAAAACTGAACTTGACATTCCTGAACTAATTGTGCATCTATCTGCTAACATCTAATTTGTTTGTCATACACTAGTACTACACTGAACTATAACTGATATTCCAAAGCCTACAGTAGTACTACACTTAACTAAAACTGAACTTGGCTGTTGCACTTACGAAAATTCAGAAAACGCACTTGGCATAGCTAGCCGCATTACTGAAAATTCAGAAACGAGCAGCTGCAGCGGCGTCCAAGAGCAATTGCCCGTTAGCCAGCCACCGGAACCCACGGACGACAGTGCCTCACCGCAACTCCGGCCGGCCACGAACGACGAGCCGACCCAGCGGTCACCGGATCTGTCGCTGCCACAGCTTCTCCTGCGGGAAGATATCTGGTGCTCCGGGAGCACCTAAACTTAGGTGCTCCGGGAGCTTCTCAGCCGTTGGATCTAAAATCCAAAGGCCAAGGAGAGAGCTCGCGCATTTATTCAAAAAAACACCTCTAGAAGTTCGTTATTGCAACCAGATCCAGCGCATCCTAGATAACCGTCAGATTATAGATCCAACGGCTGAGGAGCACCTGATATTTTCCCCTTCTCCTGCTGCCGCGCCTGCACTCGTCTTCGTCCGCGGCCAATCCCCGTACTGCTCGTCGGCCTGGGCACGCGCAGGTGCGGCAAAGAGGTTACACAGTTTCAACCTGAATCTGAAGCATATAACATGATTCTTTCTTTTAGTATATATTCCATTAGAATAGAAATACATGTATGCAAGGTTATATTTGTGCTTCTTTTCCTAGTGACTGCACGTGTATGTATAACATGTATAAATTACAATTTAGTATGATGGATTCAGTCAACGAATTACAAAAATCTGATCTTAATTACATAAAAGCTAGCTCTTCCTAAGCAAGTTCCAGCTCCATACAACAGATGCATTAACTGTAAAAAAATCAACACAGTTATGTTCGTAACTAGATAGTACACCTAACAAAAGGACACTAAAACTAACCAAGCAGAAACAAATGAAGAAAACTACCTAAGAGGTTAACTTGAGCATATCATTTTTTTATCTCCCGTGTTGCTTGAAATAAATACCATTATGGTGTCACCTTCTTGACCTCCTGAATGCATAAACCTCCAACTCCAAGTCTGCAAGAACACTATCAAATAAATTCCATCAGAACAAAGAAGTTTCTACTTCTAAGATGTGGATCAGTGGGAGAGCATAAAATTGAAAGATCCGATCCAAGTAAACAAACCCATACTTTTTGCATATAAGAAACGTAGAGAAGTATACTGAACAAATCGTCTAATGCTCCAAAGCGACCTATCCAATTTCAAACAAAATTAGAAGTGGTGCTTGAGTTAGCTGTGCAGAAGTACGTCCACATGCCTTTGGTGAATCGAATCGCTTGATTTGATTTATAGCATACATAAATCTTAGCCGTTCAAGTACTACATATCTTGAGAGGTCTGGAACTACAGAAAGCACATCATCAGCATCCGCCACAATGAAACTCTAGGCTGCATGTTCTCATTATATACAAAGTAGAGATCTGAAACTAAAGAAAGCACATCATCATCCACCAAAGAGAAACTCTAGGCTGTACTTTCTTATTGTATACTAAGTCTCAAATTTCAGTATCGCAACACAATATAAAATTCCTCAAAAACGACAACCTAATCTCTTCTTGCTCCTTGCGGGGCACGCGGCGAACAGATCTCGCGATGCACCGAGCGGAAGGGAGAGGTGGGGATTGGGGAGCTTACGGAAGAGGATGAGGCCCCCGAAGGCGCCGGCGAGGGAGGAGTAGCGACGCGGCGGATGGAGAGGTCGAGGCAGGTGTCCCACTTGGCGTCCAGGTCGTACCGCGGCGGGATCCCAGGCCTGGTGGGTGAGGACGGCTTCGGCGCCGGCGCCGGGGCCAGAGAGGGAGCGGCGGGTGGCGCGGGCACCGCAGCGGAGTTCTTGGGCGACTCCACCATGGGAGGGTTTCTCGCGACACTGGGAGGTGGAGGGGGAGGAGGAGGAGAGGCGACGCAAATTGGGGAGAGAAAGGAGATCGTGAGATCGTGCGGGCGAAGGAGAGGGGTGGGAGTGGATCGGGGGTGGATGGTGCCGCACTCCGCAGTGGACACGAGTAGCATCGTGGGTGTATCGCCTGTGCTATAGCTATTTATTTACTTAGTAATAGCGCATGATTTACAACCCGCGCTACTATTATTTTTTTAATTTGGTGATGTGATGTGACACACTTAAACCAACGCTGCTGCTAAGCCATACCAGTAGCATGCTTTGTACCCAGCGCTACTGGTAATTACCAGTAGCATGGGGACACAAATAAACGCTACTGGTAAACTTCTATGTATAAGCATTTTCTTAGTAGTGTTTCCATCTCATTATGAAATGAATATGAGGGTTGTTGGACAGTCCAGACATTTAAGAAGGCTTTGAAGGATCTTCTTGGATCAAACTTTGCTACTTTTTGCTTCTCTCTCTTGTCCGGTCAGTGGTCTTCGCGCCCGCCCAGTCAATTTGAGGTGTCCGCATGTAGATGATGTAACGAATGATCATGTAGGATATTGCCCCCTTCTTCCTCATCTTAAAAAGGAAAAACTTAACGGTGTGTGGTGATCTACGTAACCTCGTGTGGATTGCTAGGATCAACATGTCAAGTGGTCTCTCCATCAACCATATCCATCCATTCTACACCTTTTGGGCAAAGCTTGAGCTTATCCAACTCTAGGATGGTGTCCCCATACTATTACTTGGAACCTCACCGTCAATGAAATATATTCAGCAACCTTTGCTTACAAGGTTCAGTTTGAGGGGACCATCCCCACCAACATGGTGCCATCGGTTTGGAGTAATTGGGCACCATAAAAGTGCAAAATCTCCGCGTGGCTTGTCATCAGGAACCGCTGTGTCTGGACAGCGGATCGCCTTCGGAAGCGGGGATGGCCTAACTATCGCATTTGCCAGCTTTGCAAAAGGGAGCCATAATCTGCAACACACATCCTATTCAAATGTAGATACTCCCTCTAAATTTGGCAGGCCGTCAAGGTTTGGCTTGATGCTCCGGAGTTGGATATTGCAAGCTGAGGAGGAAGGGGGCAAGAAGAAGGGTCATCTCCTCGCTCCCCATGCTTGTTACCTGGGAGGTGTGGAAGGAAAGAAATGTTGGATTATTCCGCAATAAATCGACGATGCCAAATATCCTGATTAGTAACATTAAGGTGAAAACTAGGAATTGGGTTACCGCGGGGGCGAAACATTTGAGTTCTTCGATGCCGCGAGAGTAGGCTTTTCTCTATTCTATTTGTGGAGGTGTAGTGGACCTCGTTGAACTTTGTTGGTTTGTCCTTCCTTGTTTATTAATGGGATGAGGCAAAGCTTTTGTGTCCGTTTCAAAAAAAAAGTATGGAACAGGCTAGGTGCAAGTTGACTGATTTTTGTTTTTCGGTCCGTCACAGCTTCTTTGGGTCGATTTGCTCTCATATAACCTTTTTTCAGCCGATTAGCTAAGATTTCAACATGTCAATTTGTTAGTTTCAAAGCATGCGTGTATTTCTTTCTTCTTGCTTCAGATATATGTATCTTATCTTTTTTTTAGTAAAAATTCTATATGCCAAATCTTGTTCTCACGGTGGCAATCATATGTACAGTGTAATATAATTCTCATGATTAAGGATTCAAGCGGCGATCAAACACGTCCATCTTCAATCAAGGCTAATTTTTTCTAAAAAATAAAGAATTAGTGGCATTGGTACCACCCTTTAAGAAGAATAAAAGTTAAAATTTAATAACAAAATTTGAACATATTTACACATTTTTTCAAGAAGGAGGATTACGCCCGGCCTCTGCATCAATTGATACACACAACCATATTATTAAGCAAAGTCTCCACGAAGTACACAATTTACACGTAAATTATGGCTTTTAATATGCAAGAATAAGAATAGAATAGTGCATTTTTCGCAAAAAAGAAGAAGTTTTATAAGAAGGAATGAATTAACTGCGTTGGTATTACCCTTAAGAAAGAAAGGAAATAAAATGAAACATAAATAAATTTAGGATAATAAAGTTTTCTAAGTAAGAATGAATTAGTGATATTGATATTAGCCTTTAAGAAGATAGAAAATAAAGAAAAACAAATGATAAAAAAAATGCACACAATTTACACTGAAATTGTGCCCCTTTATAGTATGCGCGAATCAGTATATAATAGTGGAATTTTCGCAAAAAAGATGTTTGCTAAGAAGGTGAATTAGTAACATTGTTATTACCCTTAAATACGAGAGAAAATGAAAAAAAGAAGTAAAAAACTAAAATAATAAATTTTGTAAGGAAGAATGAATCAGTGACATTGGTATTATCCTTTAAGAAGAAATATAGAAAACAAATAATGACAAAATTTGCAGAAATTTCACAAAATGGCCCTTTTATATAATATGCATGAATAAGCATATAGTACTGGAAATTTCATTAAAAATAATAAATTAGTGGCACTACTATTACCTTTAAAGAAAAGAAATGAGATAAAAGTATAACAACATTAAAATAATTATGTTTTCCAAGTAAAAATGAATTAGTGGTATTGGTATTACCGTTTGAGAAAAATGAAAATGAAAACATATTAAAACAAAAAATGAAAAATTTGCACACAATTTACACATAAAAATGTGTTGTTAGTAATATTCAAGAATAAGCATATAATAGTGGAATTTCAAAAAAAAAGAAATTTCCTAAGAAGGAACGAATTAGTATCATTGATATTACAATTAAACAAAAACTAAAATAAAATAGAACTAAAATAGAATCAAAGTAATGAGGTTTTCTAAGGAAGAATGAATTAGTGACATTGGTATTACCCTTTAAGAGGAAAAAAATGGAAAAAATGACAAAAATTACACAAAGATTGTGTTTTCTATGATATGCAAGAATAAGTATAGAATAGTGAAATTTCAAAAAAGGAAGTTTTCTATGAAGGAATGGATTAGTGGCATTGGTATTAACTTTAAAGAAGAAAAAAAACAAAACAATAACTAAAGTAAAATTGAAATAATGAAGTTTCTTAGGAAGAATGAAATAATGGCATTGAAATTGCCATTTAAGAAGAAAGAAAATAAAACAAAAACCAAAACATCAAAATAATAAAGTTTATTAAAGAAGAATGAATTAGTGGCACTGTTATTACCCTTTAAGAAGAAAAAAAGTAAACAAAGACTAAAATAAAATAAAAATAATGAAGTTTTCTAAGAAAGAATGAATTAGTGGTATTGATAGTACCTTTTAAGAAGAAAGAAAATAAAAAATATTAAGCAAATAATGACAAATTTGCACACAATTTACAAAGAAATTGTGATTTTTTTAATAATATTCAAGAATAAGCATATAATACTGAATTTTGAAAAGAAAAGAAAAATAAATTTTCTAAGAATGAATGAATTAGTGGCATTGATATTGCCCTTAAAGAAGAAATAAAATCAAACAAAAACTAAAAAAAATGAAGAGGTAGAATGAATTAGTGGTATTTGTATTACACTTTAAGAAGAAGAAAATGAAAAAAAAAACTTAAAAAACTTGCACACAACTTTGCACTTTTTTAAATACGTATAAGAAATAAACATATAGTAGTGGAATTTTCACACTCTAGTATAATTTATACACAAGTCATATATGAAGGAAATATGCCCTAGAGGCAATAATGAAGTTATTATTTATTTCCTCATATCATGATAAATGTTTATTATTCATGCTAGAATTGTATTAACCGGAAACATGATACATGTGTGAATACATAGACAAACATATAGTCACTAGTATGCCTCTACTTGACTAGCTCATTAATCAAAGATAGTTATGTTTCCTAACCATAGACATGTGTTGTTATTTGATTAATGGGATCACATCATTAGGAGAATGATGTGATTGACATGACCCATTCCGTTAGCCTAGCACTTGATCGTTTAGTATATTGCTATTGCTTTCTTCATGACTTATACATGTTCCTGTAACTATGAGATTATGCAACTCCCGTTTACCGGAGGAACACTTTGGGTGCTACCAAACGTCACAACGTAAATGGGTGATTATAGAGTACTACAGGTGTCTCCAAAGGTACATGTTGGGTTGGCGTATTTCGAGATTAGGTTTTGTCACTCCGATTGTCGGAGAGGTATCTCTGGGCCCTCTCGGTAATGCACATCAATATAAGCCTTGCAAGCAATGTAGCTAATGAGTTAGTTACGGAATGATGCATTACGTAACGAGTAAAGAGACTTGTTAGTAACGAGATTGAACTAGATATTGGATACCGACGATCGAATCTCGGGCAAGTAACATACCGATGACAAAGGGAACAACGTATGTTGTTATGCGGTTTGACCGATAAAGATCTTCGTAGAATATATAGGAGCCAATATGAGCATCCAGGTTCCGCTATTGGTTATTGACCGAGAATAGTTCTAGGTCATGTCTACAAAGTTCTCGAACCCGTAGGGTCCGCACGCTTAACGTTACGATGACAGTTTTATTATGAGTTTATAATTTTTGATGTACCGAAGATTGTTCGGAGTCCCAGATGTGATCACGGACATGACGAGGAGTCTCGAAATGGTCGAGACATAAAGATTAATATATTGGAAGCCTATATTTGGATATCGGAATGGTTCCGGGTGAAATTGGGATTTTACCGGAGCACCGGGGGGTTACCGGAACCCTCCCGGGGGATAATGGGCCTTAGTGGGCCATGAGGGAGAAGAGGAGGGCCGACCAGGGCAGGTCGCGCGCCCCCTCCCCTAGTCCGAATAGGACAAGGAAGGGGGCGGCGCCCCTTTCCTCTTTCCCTCCCCTTTCCTTCTCCAACAAGGCAAGAGGGGAGTCCTACTCGGTGGGAGTAGGACTCCACCAGCGCACTGCCAGGGGCCGGCCGCACCTCCCTCCCTCCTTTATATACAGGCAGGGGGCACCCTAGACCACATAAGTTGATCTACGTGATCGGTCCTTAGCCGTGTGCGGTGCCCCCATCCACCATATTCCACCTCGGTCATATCGGCGCGGTGTTTAGGCGAAGCCCTGCGCCGGTAGAACATCATCATCGTCCACCACGCCGTCGTCTTGTGGAACTCATACCCGACACTTTCTTTGGATCGGAGTCGGGGATCGTCATCGAAAGCTGAGCGTGTCTTTGAACTCGGAGGTGCCGTCGTTCGGTACTTGGATCGGTCGGATCGTGAAGACGTACAACTACATCAACCGCGTTGTCATAACGCCTTCGCTTACGATCTACGAGGGTGCGTGGACAATACTCTCCTCTCGTTGCTATGCATCACCATGATCCTTGCGTGTGCGTAGGAATTTTTTTGAAATTACTACGTTCCCCAACAGTGGTATCAGAGCCAGGTTTTATGCGTAGATGTCATATGCACGAGTAGAACACAAGTGAGTTGTGGGCGATATAAGTCATACTGCTTACCAGCATGTCATACTTTGGCTCGGCGGTATTGTGAGATGAAGCGGCCCAGACCGACATTACGCGTACGCTTACGCGAGACTGGTTTCACCATTACGAGCACTCGTGCTTAAAGGTGACTGGCGAGTGTCTGTCTCTCTCACTTTAGCTGAATGGAGTGTGGCTACGCCCGGTCCTTGCGAAGGTTAAAACAGCACCAACTTGACAAACTATCGTTGTGGTTTTGATGCGTAGGTAAGGACGGTTCTTGCTCAGCCCGTAGCAGCCACGTAAAATATGCAACAACAAAGTAGAGGACGTCTAACTTGTTTTTGCAGGGCATGTTGTGATGTGATATGGTCAAGACGTGATGCTATATTTTATTGTATGAGATGATCATGTTTTGTAACCGAAGTTATTGGCAATGGCGGGAGCCATATGGTTGTCGCTTTATTGTATGAAATGCAAGCATACATAATTGCTTTACTTTATCACTAAGCGGTAGCGATAGTCGTAGAAGCAATAGATGGCGTAACGACAACGATGCTACGATGGAGATCAAGGTGTCGCGCGGTGATGATGGTGATCACGACGATGCTTCGGAGATGGAGATCACAAGCACAAGATGATGATGGCCATATCATATCACTTATATTGATTGCATGTGATGTTTATCCTTTATGCATCTTATCTTGCTTTGATTGACGGTAGCATTTTAAGATGATCTCTCACTAAAATTATCAAGAAGTGTTCTCCCGAGTATGCACCGTTGTGAAAGTTCTTCGTCTTTGAGACACCACATGATGATCGGGTGTGATAGGCTCTACGTTCAAATACAACTGGTGCAAAACAGTTGCACACGCGGAATACTCAAAGTTAAACTTGACGAGCCTAGCATATAACAGATATGGCCTCGTAACACGGAGACCGAAGGTCGACGTGAATCATATAGTAGATATGATCAACATATTGATGTTCACCATTGAAACTACTCCATCTCACGTGACGATCGGACATGGTGTAGTTAATATGGATCACGTAATCACTTAGAAGATTAGAGGGATGTCTATCTAAGTGGGAGTTCTTAAGTAATATGATTAATTGAACTTAAATTTATCATGAACTTAGTACCTAATAGTATTTTGCTTGTCTATGTTTACTGTAGATAGATGGCTCGTGCTGTTGTTCCATTGAATTTTAATGCGTTCCTTGAGAAAGCAAAGTTGAAAGATGATGGTAGCAACTACACGGACTGGGTCCGTAACCTAAGGATTATCCTCATTGCTGCACAGAAGAATTACGTCCTGGAAGCACCGCTGGGTGCCGAACTGCTGCTGCCGATGTAACCCAGCGACGTTAAGAACGTCTGGCGAGCAAAGCCGATGACTACTCGATAGTTCGATGTGCCATGCTTTACGGCTTAGAACCGGGTCTTCAACGACGTTTTGAACGCGTCATGGAGCATATGAGATGTTCCAGAGTTGAAGTTAATATTTCAAGCAAATGCCCGGATTGAGAGATATGAAGTCTCCAATAAGTTCTATAGCTGCAAGATGGAGGAGAATAGTTACATCGTGAACACATACTCAAAATGTCTGGGTATAATAATCACTTGATTCAACTGGGAGTTAATCTTCCTGATGATAGTGTCATTGACAGAATTCTTCAATCACTGCCACCAAGCTACAAGAGCTTCGTGATGAACTATAATATGCAAGGGATGGACAAGACTATTCCTGAGCTCTTCGCAATGTTAAAAGCCGCGGAGGTAGAAATCAAAAAGGAGCATCAAGTGTTGATGGTCAATAAGACCACCAGTTTCAAGAAAAAGGGCAAAGGGAAGAAGAAGGGGAACTTCAAGAAGAACAGCAAACAAGTTGTCGCTCAAGAGAAGAAACCCAAGTCCGGACCTAAGCACGAGGATCGAGTGCTTCTCATCGCAAGCGGTGGACCTTTGAAGCGGAATTGCCCCAAGTATTTGGCGAATAAGAAGGATGGCAAAGTGAACAAAGGTATATGTGATATACATGTTATTGATGTGTACCTTACTAATGCTCGCAGTAGTACCAGGTATTTGATACTGGTTACATTGCTAATATTTGCAACTCGAAACAGGAACTACGGATTAGCGAAGATTGGCTAAGGACGAGGTGACGATGCGGCGTGGGAAATGGTTCCAAAGTCGATGTGATCGCGGTCGGCACGCTACCTCTACATCTACCATCGGGATTAGTTTTAGACCTAAATAATTGTTATTTGGTGCTAGCGTTAAGCATGAACATTATATCTGGATCTTGTTTGATGCGAGACGGTTATTCATTTAAGTTAGAGAATAATGGTTGTTCTATTTATATGAACAATATCTTTTATGGTCATGCACCCTTGAAGAGTGGTCTATTTTTATTGAATCTCGATAGTAGTAATACACATATTCATAGTGTTGAAACCAAAAGATGCAGAGTTAATAATGATAGTGCAACTTATTTGTGGCACTGCCGTTTAGGTCATATCGGTGTAAAGCGCATGAAGAAACTCCATCTTGATGGGCTTTTGGAATCACTTGATTATGAATCACTTGGTACTTGCGAACCGTGCCTCATGGGCAAGATGACTAAAACGCCGTTCTCCGGAACTATGGAGCGAGCAACTGATTTGTTGGAAATCATACATACCGATGTTTTGGTCCAATGAATGTTGAAGCTCATGGCGGGTATCGTTATTTTCTCACCTTCACAGATGATTTGAGCAGATATGGGTATATCTACTTAATGAAACACAAATCTGAAACATTTGAAAAGTTCAAAGAATTTCAGAGTGAAGTGGAAAATCATCGTAACAAGAAAATAAAATTTCTACGATCTGATCGTGGAGGAGAATATTTGAGTTACGAGTTTGGTTTACATTTGAAACAATGCGGAATAGTTTCGCAACTCACGCCACCCGGAACACCATAACGAAATGGTGTGTCCGAACGTCGTAATCGTACTTTACTAGATATGGTGCGATCTATGATGTCTCTTACTGATTTACCGCTATCGTTTTGGGGTTTTGCTTTAGAGACGGCCGCATTCACGTTAAATAGGGCACCCTCAAAATCCGTTGAGACGACACCTCATGAACGATGGTTTGGCAAGAAACCAAAGTTGTCGTTTCTTAAAGTTTGGGGCTGCGATGCTTATGTGAAGAAACTTCAACCAGATAAGCTCGAACCTAAATCAGAGAAATGTGTCTTCATAGGATACCCAAAGGAGACTGTTGGGTACACCTTCTATCACAGATCCAAGGCAAGATTTTCGTTGCTAAATTCGGATCCTTTCTAGAAAAGGAGTTTCTCTCGAAAGAAGTGAGTGGGAGGAAAGTAGAACTTGATGAGATAATCAGATTCTGCTCCCTTATTGGAAAGTAGTTCATCACAAGAACCGGTTCCCCGTGACAACTACACCAATTAGTGAGGAAACTAATGATATTGATCATGAAACTTCGATCAAGTTTCTCTTGAACTTCGTAGGTCAACCGAGTAAGATCTGCACCGAGTGGTATGCGGTAATCCTATTCTGGAAGTCATGTTACTTGACCATGGCGAACCTCACGAACTATGAAGAAGCGATGGTGAGCCCAGATTCCGCAAAATGGTGGAAGCCATGAAATCTGAGATGGGATCCATGTATGAGAACAAAGTATGGACTTTGGTTGACTTGCCCGATGATCGGCAAGCCATTGAGAATAAATGGATCTTTAAGAAGAAGACTGACGCTGATGGTAATGTAACTGTCTATAAAGCTCGACTTGTTGCGAAAGGTTTTCGACAAGTTCAAGGGGTTGACTACGATGAGACTTTCTCACCCGTAGCGATGCTTAAGTCTGTCCGAATCATGTTAGCAATTGCTGCATTTTATGATTATGAAATTTGGCAAATGGATGTCTAAACTGCATTCTTGAATGGATTTTTAGAAGAAGAGTTGTATATGATGCAACCAGAAGGTTTTGTTGATCCAAAAGGTGCTAACAAAGTGTGCAAGCTCCAGCGATCAATTTATGGTCAGTGCAAGCCTCTCGGAGTTGGAATAAACGCTTTGATAGTGTGATCAAAGCATATGGTTTTATCTGCACTTTTGGAGAAGCCTCAGATTTACAAGAAAGTGAGTGGGAGCTCTGTAGCATTTCTGATATTATATGTGGACGACATATTGTTGATTGGAAATGATATAGAATTTCTGGATAGCATAAAAGGATACTTGAATAAAAGTTTTTCAATGAAAGACCTTGGTGAAGCTGCTTACATATTGGGCATCAAGATCTATAGAGATAGGTCAAAACGCTTGATTGGACTTTCACAAAGCACATATCTTGATAAAGTTTTGAAAAAGTTCAAAATGGATCAGGCAAAGAAAGGATTCTTACCAGACATAAGGTGTGAAATTGAGTCAAACTCAATGCCCGACCACAATGAGAAGATAGAGAGAAAATGAAAGATGTTCCCTATGCTTCACCATAGGCTCTATCATGTATGCAATGATGTGTACCAGACCGACGTATGCTTAGCAATAAGCTTGGCAGAAGGTACCAAAGTAATCCAGAGTGGATCATCGGACAATGATCAAGAACATCCCGAAATACCGAAAAGGACTAAGGATATGTTTCTCGTATATGGAGGTGACAAAGAGCTAGTCGTAAATGGTTACGTCGAAGCAACCTTTGACACAGATCCGAAAGATTCAAAATCACAAACCGGATATGAGTTTTATAAAACGGAGGGGCTGTAAGTTTGTGCACTTCTAAACAAAGCGTCGTGGCGGGATCAACATGTGAAGCGGAGTACATAGCTGCTTAAGCAGCAAATGAAGGAGTCTGGATGAAAGAGTTCATTTCCGATCTAGGTGTCATACCTAGTGCATCGGGACCAATGAAGATCTTCTGTGACAATATGGTGCAATTGCCTTGGCAAAGGAATCCAGATTTCACAAGAGGACCAAGCACATCAAGAGACGCTTCAATTCCATCCGGGACCAAGTCCGTGGGAGACATAGAGATTTGCAAGATACATACGGATCTGAATGTTGCGTACCACGTTGACTAAGCCTCTTCCACGAGCAAAACATGATCGGCACCAAGACTCCATGGGTGTTAGAATCATTCTTGTGTAATCTAGATTATTGACTCTAGTGCAAGTGGGAGATCAAGGAAATATGCCCTAGAGGCAATATTAAAGTTATTATTTATTTCCTCATATCATGATAAATGTTTATTATTCATGCTAGAATTGTATTAACCGGAAACATGATACATGTGTGAATACATAGACAAACATATAGTCACTAGTATGCCTCTACTTGACTAGCTCATTAATCAAAGATGGTTATGTTTCCTAACCATAGACATGTGTTGTTATTTGATTAATGGGATCACATCATTAGGAGAATGATGTGATTGACATGACCCATTCCGTTAGCCTAGCACTTGATCGTTTAGTATATTGCTATTGCTTTCTTCATGTCTTATACATGTTCGTGTGACTATGAGATTATGCAACTCCCGTTTACCGGAGGAACACTTTGGGTGCTACCAAACGTCACAACGTAACTGGGTGATTATAAAGGAGTACTAAGGTGTCTCCAAAGGTACATGTTGGGTTGGCGTATTTCGAGATTAGGTTTTGTCACTCCGATTGTCGGAGAGGTATCTCTGGCCCTCTCGGTAATGCACATCAATATAAGCCTTGCAAGCAATGTAGCTAATGAGTTAGTTACGGAATGATGCATTACGTAACGAGTAAAGAGACTTGTCAGTAACGAGATTGAACTAGGTATTGGATATCGACGATCGAATCTCGCAAGTAACATACCGATGACAAAGGGAACAACGATGTTGTTATGCGGTTTGACCGATAAAGATCTTCGTAGAATATATAGGAGCCAATATGAGCATCCAGGTTCCGCTATTGGTTATTGACCGAGAATAGTTCTAGGTCATGTCTACAAAGTTCTCGAACCCGTAGGGTCCGCACGCTTAACGTTACGATGACAGTTTTATTATGAGTTGATAAGTTTTGATGTACCGAAGATTGTTCGGAGTCCCGGATGTGATCACGGACATGACGAGGAGTCTCGAAATGGCCGAGACATAAATATTAATATATTGGAAGCCTATATTTGGATATCGGAATGGTTCCGGGTGAAATTGGGATTTTACCGGAGCACCGGGGTTACGGAACCCTCCCGGGGATAATGGGCCTTAGTGGGCCATGAGGGAGAAGAGGAGGGCCGACCGGGGCAGGCCGTGCGCCCCCTCCCCTAGTCCGAATAGGACAAGGAAGGGGGCGCCTTTCCTCTTTCCCCTCCCCCCTTTCCTTCTCCACCAAGGCAAGAGGGGGAAGTCCTACTCCCGGTGGGAGTAGGACTCCTCCAGGCGCACCCCTTGGGGGCCGGCCGCACCTTCCCCTCCCTCCTTTATATAACGGGGCAGGGGGCACCCTAGAACACACAAGTTGATCTACGTGATCGTTCCTTAGCCGTGTGCGGTGCCCCCCTCCACCATATTCCACCTCGGTCATATCGTCATGAGTTTAGGCGAAGCCCTGCACCGATAGAACATCATCATCGTCACCACGCCCGTCGTCTTGTGGAACTCATCCCCGACACTTTGTTGGATCGGAGTCCGGGATCGTCATCGAGCTGAGCGGTGTCTGAACTTCGGAGGTGTCGTGCGTTCGGTACTTGGATCGGTCGGATCGTGAAGACGCGTGCGACTACATCAACCGCGTTGTCATAACGCTTCCGCTTACGGTCTACGAGGGTACGTGGACAATACTCTCCCCTCTCGTTGCTATGCATCACCATGATCCTTGCGTGTGCGTAGGATTTTTTTTGAAATTACTACGTTCCCCAACAATATAGTACTTGCATATATACATTTTACACCACCCAACATCCATATAATACCCATAAGAACCGACAAAAAATAAAAGCAAAAACTATGTGGCTAAACACTCTTGATTTTATTCATGGTTTGAAACGTTCATTCGAATAGAAAGCAAGTGAGGGGACTATAATAGCCATAAACTTCAACCATTATGTAGACTGAGAGCATGTTTACCGAGGTTGTGAGCTCTTGTTTTTGAAGATGAAAGAACATGATTGAAAAGGAGCGGACGGTGAAGTAATCTCCTTGATGATGATTCCATGCAGGCCACCCGTTCCTTCGATGATATCTTCCACCACCCCTTTGCAGTCCGAGGCAATCACAAAATGAGTGATGTTCAAGTCTGCCGCGAGGGTCAGAGCCTCACGAATAGCAATAGCTCCAAAGCAGGTCGCATCAATGACACCCGAGATATTCAGAGCCAACGCCCCTAGATAAGATCTTTGTGAGTCCCTACAGATAGCAGATGATGATCCTCCATTACTTCCTCTCGCAACAGCCTCGTCTACTCGGATTTGAACAAACCCCGATGGAGGAGGGATCTAACGTGTACTCGGCATTGTAGCCGAACCTCCCATCTGCCGATCACGCTTGGGTTGTGACTATACTTGCTTCTATGTCACCGATGTACCACCTGATGAAAAATGCATACAAACAGAAAAAGAGGAAGCACCGTTGGCCTATAAACAGGCAACACAAATTGGGCTTCAGCCCAATAAGAAATTGACCGGCCCAAAACATTGGTCGGACAAAAATTTAGGCCCAAAACACGAGGTAGTCACAACAGTAATAAAATAAAAAACAAGGGGCACAAATATTGAAGCAAAAATCAATGGCCCAAAAAATCGGCTAAACTAAATTTGATTTTCATGTAACTTACATCTCTACCATAATAAAGGGGCTATTGCTTCTGGTCGTCCGTCATAGAAAAATTGCCACCGAAGTTGTCCATAATACCCACCATGCCACCGGTAAGTGGATAAAAACGATTCATCTTTCCCCTCACAAGTCATCGTCGGCTTTAAATTATTTAGAGCGAGCCCTTTATATGTCACAAGCATGTGAAAGGACATGCGGTGCCCCCATGTGTGGTTTTGGTAATTGATGACAATCTCTATGGACTAATGGTTGCCTTGAGTTATATTTGAAGGGTTTGTCCATAGGCTTTTCTTGGAGTCCATGTGTTGGTTTCAAGGAGAGTTTGTGATGACCAAGGTGTTATTAAGGAATTATCCAAAGATTGGTCATATGAGTGTTGAGCTTATAGCAAGCATGTCTTGAATAAGAAGAGTGTGTGATCATTCATGTTTACCTTCAAGACATCAATCAAATGAAGAGAGTTGGAAAGATTCAAGGTTGATCAAGACTAAGTCAAAGAGTGAATCAAGTTGATCAACACATAAAGCATAGAAGATGTACCGAGAGGGATCAAGCGATCCCATGGTATGGTAAGCATTGTCAATTACGCTTTTGTGTACTAACCCATGGTCTTCGTGAGAGTTCTTTGTGGGGTTAGGTTGCGGTGTGCAAGTTCAAGTAGGATCATCACGAAGAGATCATATGCTTGAAGCTTGCCGTCCATTGTGGTGGCAATGGACTTGTGAAGATGTGTCGAAGAGTGGCTTACCCATAGTGGAGTATGGTGGAGCAATCTACTAGTCTTCACCGAGCCAACGCATTCAAGAAAGGTGGTCCAGCTTGAGGGAGTCAAGATCGTCTTCATCCAGCTCAAGTGGACCATGAGCAAGGCAAAGATTTGCCCTTGATAGATTATCTATTTTACCGCTCTCATGGTGGTAGTTGGGAGACCGGGTTATAGGATCGATTGCCGTACTATCAAGGGGGGCTCTCGATGAGTAGCTTGATCATATCATTCGTAGAGAGCTCAAACCATTGCATACTTGCATCATCTTTCTTGGTTCTTGTTTGGTTCTCCTTGTGAGATTTGGAGCTTATGGTCATCTTGATGACAAGCTCGGGTTCATCGAAAACGGAGTTCACATGCATCTTCTATGATGTTTTCGATGTTGGAGATTCTGCCGATTCTTCACTGTTGGAGGTTTCTCTCCTCTGTCGCTGTTTTGATGCTACTAGTTGTCTTGTATCCAACAAGCTTGAGTTTACTCAATTCGGAGCTCATATGAAGAAGTTATGGCAGTTCTGTTTTTCTCCATGCGGTAATACCGCGGAGCCAACGGTAGTACCGCTTGTAGCGTCAAGCGGTAGTACCGCTCCAGTGCCGCTCTACTACCGCCGCGTTTTTGGGTCTGCTCTTTTCGTGTCGGGTTCAGCAGTAGTCGCGCGGCAGTAAGGCACGGCAGTTCCGCCTATAAGCGGTAGTGCCGCCTAGAATGGGCGGTAGTACCGCCTATAAGCGGTAGTACCGCTCCGGTCGGGCGGTAGTACCACTACTGCACTACTGCCACCGTACTCTACTCTGTCCTGCCTCCTTTGGTCCCGTGCTCTGCTCCTCTAGTGGTAGTACCGCTGGGGTGAGCGGTAGTACCGCTTGTAAGCTGTACTACCGCCCCAAGGTTCTTGTTTTGTTGCTCCTTTTCCCTACTTCTTCCGCCCGAGAGGTAGTACCGCTCGTGGAGCGGTAGTACCGCTCGTGTGCGGGCTGAGCACATAACGGTTGGTTTTTTCCCCTCCTATAAAAGGGGGTCTTCTTCCCCAATGAACCTTATCTCTTGAGCTCGTGCTCTTCCCCATTGTTGACCTTCTTCGAGCTTGCTAACTCTCAATCCCTCCATGGATTCTTGCTAGTTTTTGAGGGGAAAGAGAGAGGAGATCTAGATCCACATTTTCACCAATCACTTTCTCCTCTATGTGAGGGGAACCCCTTGGATCTAGATCTTGGAGTTCTTGATGTTCTCCTTCTTGTTCTTCCTCTCATTTTCCTCCCTAGCATTAGTTGCTTCGGTGGGATTTGAGAGAGAAGGACTTGGGCACTCTGTGTGCCCTTGCCATTGCATTTGGTGCATCGGTTTGAGTTCTCCACGGTGATACGTGGAAGTTACAAGTTGAGAAGCTTATTTCTCTTGGGTGCTTGGTACCCTTGAGCTTGTTCCTCTTGGGTGCTTGGGCGCCCTAGACGGTTTGTGGTGTTCGGAGCTCAATCATTATGGTGTAAAGCTCCGAGCAAGCATCGGGGTCTCCAATTAGGTTGTGGAGATCGCCCCGAGCAATTTGACGGGTTCCGGTGACCGCCTCCAAGGGTTGCCAAAGTGTACGGGTTCGGTGACCGCCCCCAAGGGTTGCCATTTGTACGGGTTCGGTGACCTCCCTCAAGGGTCCCTTAGTGGAATCACGGCATCTTGCATTGTGCGAGGGCATGAGGAGATTACGGTGGCCCTAGTGGCTTCTTGGGGAGTATTGTGCCTCCACACTGCTCTAAACGGAGATTAGCATCCGCAAGAGTGTGAACTTCGGGATACATCATCGTCTCCGCGTGCCTCGGTTATCTCTTACCCGAGCCCTTTACTTATGCACTTTACTTTGTGATAGCCATATTGTTTCTTGTCATTTATCTTGCTATCACTTAGTTGTTTATCTTGCTTACCATAAGTTGTTGGTGCACATAGGTGAGCGTAGTTGTTGTAGGTTTTGTGCTTGTCAAATTAACCGCTAGGTTTATTTCGCATTTGTTCAAGCCTAAACCGTAATTATTTTAAAGCGCCTATTCACCCCCCCCTCTAGACGACATCCACGATCTTTCAGCATGTAAGTAGCACGGTGGTTTGAGCCTCGCTGCTCCACCTCGGAGACCCGGGTCGACTCCAATTACCTCCCTTTTTCCTACTTTTTTCTCCCATGTCCACTGGCGTAGGATAAGATTCTCTCGCCCAAGCATGGCTGAGTTGATGGGCTGCGCAATGTTGCACTTCGGTCCAGCTACTCTATTGTTCATTCTTTTTGATAGATTCAAATGCTTTAAAAAATCATATCTTTAAACCCTAAGTCCAAATTAAATATGTTATATATGGAAATTCCTCAAAAATGTGTAGATTCAAAATATGCTATTATCCTCCATGTTAATTATTTTAAAATTATGCTTAGGATGCATTCTTAGTTAATACTCTTTTCTGAATGTCGTAATTTGGAAATGCCTATTATATCTATATACCTCCTTAACATGTGATGCGGGCATATGGCTTCACATGCCAATAAAAGATATAAAGATTTGATGAAGATATAAAGTGTGATGCGGTCCCAATAAAAGAGAGAAAGACCCGATAAAACTAAACTGATTGTGGGTTGCATGGCAGGTAAATAAAAAATAAAAATTCGATAAAATAAAATAAAAAAGGAAAGGCTTCGGTGGGCTACATGCAATTAGATAAAAATGACCCGATAAAATTAAACCGATTGTGGGTACTATTGTTGGCCAATAAACCGATTGTGGATACTACTGTTGGTCAATAAAAAAAGAAAAACAAGTTAAATAAAAAAGGAATGCACGAAGGTTTCTGTGGGCTACATACAATTAGGAAAAAAATATGCGTCCAAAACCGAGCTTCAAAAATGCTACAATTTTATCCCAGCGGTGTTGGAAATTAAGCTTCGTAAAAATAGATGGAGGGAGTACGATTTACGTTGATAGTCAATTTAGTGACTTTGGTGCGCTTTGATTTATTCATGTTTGGTGTAATCAGAAGTGTCATACAAAGGCGTGCCAAAGGTTCGAATCGTTCTTAATGCGTCATCGGTGTATGCCTTCCTGCTACCATCAGGTGGGGAAGAAAATCTTATACGACCTGGTCGTACGGGCCATCCCGGAAGACCCCATCGATCGGCTGACACGTGGCTTCGCAAATCTCCAAGCAGCCAACGAACGCAGCCAACGAACGCATCGTCATCTTCTTCCTTGCCTGTTCGTGTTCCCACCAACTCAGCCGCCGGCGCACTGCCCCGGGCTGCAGCAGCAAGAGAGCGCTGCAGGAAGCTACTAGGGTGGAGTGCATGCAAGCTCGCGGTGGCGCTGTACAAGCCATCTCCGGCAACCTCGCAGCCTCACGGGACGCACGAAACTCGTTTTTTGGAGAAAACCTTCAGCTTTTCCCCCCATCTCCGGTGAGCTCCGCGGGCCGTCGACCCTCATACACCCACCGGAGTTGGTGTAGACATCTCACCGCGTCTCCACTGCCGGGCGCCTCGCAGAATCCCGCCACCGTGCGGCCGTGCCCAACAGGCCAAAGATGGAATTCTAAATTTCTAATCGACATCTGATTTGGTATAACGAAGATGACGATGTGTTCTTTTGTTGCTTTGAGATTTGTAACGCATAACGCAGCCGGATCGATGGGGTCTCCGACGATGGCCGTGCACGACCGGTCGTATAATCTTATACGACCTGGTCGTACGGGCCATCCCGGGAGACCCCATCGATCGGCTGACACGTGGCTTCGCAAATCTCCAAGCAGCCAACGAACGCATCGTCATCCATCGTTCTTAATGCTGCATGTCGCGCTGATGGGCGATTTGATAGACACGCTAATTATCTCCCAGCTGCAACGCACATATTTACTAGTATAGCTAAAATGTTATGCTCTGCACGACGTCCGGACGCGGTCCGCCTGTATCCTTAATGGCTCCTCATGCTAATTAGAGCCTCTTCCTGTATTAGAAGCAAGCACCCCTGGGAGGCACTTACGATTAGTAGCCCATCGTTGACATGGTCATTCCACGGTCGAAAGAAGGGGGTCCACACAAGTTCAACCACGCTCCCTGATCATCTCTGAATTAGGACATGAGACGCTATAAGGAGGAGCTATTCAACCATACTCATCTCTTCTCCCAGTACCTAGAATAAATAAACATTTGAATAATCTGCAGGTGGCCCGCGGTTCGTGATCCATCCAGGAGCTCGCCACACCCATCCACCCCGTCACCTCAGCTTCGCTCCCACGAAGACACAGAGTTCGGTCCTGTTCCCGCGCCGTGGGAGAGGCGGAGGAGAGAGAGAGAGAGAGAGAGAGAGAGAGAGAGAGAGAGAGAGAGAGATAGGTTCCACCGGCGCCACCGCCGTCCTTCTGTCCTGCGTCGTGCTGTCCATTGTCGCCGCCGGCTCCGCCGCGTCGGACAAACCGTTCATCATATCAAGTACGCACGATCCATATCCGCAACATACGTTCTTATAATTATTTTGCCTGGTTTCGTTTTCTCACTGAGTGCTGGGCTGATCAACTCCATCAGATGCGGCCCTTTTAGCCTCGCCCCCGGAGGCATCGCCGTCGTCCGGCCGCAAACTGGGGGGCTCCATGGAGGCAGGTAAACAACAAACGACGAAGCCCTGTCGTACGTGTGCGTGTCCTATCGTATTTTTTGGCTGCTAAACTAAATGAGAATACGTACGCGCGCGTACGTTCATGGCTGTGCCCGGTGCAGTTGGAGCACCTGAAGCTGATGGGCAAGGTACAGGGCAGCTGCTTGGGACAGGCGATCCCGCAGCGGCGGTGCTGCACGGCGTTCAAGGGCTTCGTGTGCCCCTACGGGGCCACGATGAACGACCTCGACAACGGCTGCGCCCGGGAGATGATGGCGACGATCCAGGAGCTCTGCAAGGTTCCCAGCCCAAGGGCTACTTCGCCATGTGCGGGGATTCACCCGAGGGCATCACGTGCTGACCTGAGTGACTGATTGTTTGTTTGTTTGATTAAGTGCTAAGATTAGCCGGTGCCTCCGACGAGGACGTACGTTTAAGCTGTTTCTTCTTGCTCTCTTTTTTCTTACTTACTGTATATGTTAGTACTTTCTTTTCCTGCGAGGCTGCGACGCGATCGATCCGCCACATGTAGTAGCAACTGGCACACAATATTTTTTTTGCGGGGACAAACAATATGTATGTATGTATGTATGTATGTATGTATGTATGTATGTGTGTGTGTGTGCCGTGTGAGGCGAAAGCACGCTGTTTTGCATGCTACATGTAACATGTAATTTTCCTTCGCCTTTGCTCATCATCTGTGTGATCGATTCACATTTTTAGTGTGTGTTTGATTGCTTACATCAACCTTGTGCATCTTGCATCAGTGGCTCAATGGAGCCTGCGCGGGTAGATACAACATGTGGTCCATGGTTCCTTTTTTCACTATTTTGCAGAGGAAATCACTCCAAACGAATAGTTGGTCAAGTTTTTTTTTCTTGTGAGTGAATAATTGGTCAAGTTAGATGTGTATACTAACACATTTCCAACGTATCTATAATTTTTATATGTTCCATGCCACCATCTTATCTTTTCTAGGTAACCTTTTTATTTATTTGACTAACCTACTAATAGTTGCAAGACATGCACAAGTTCTTGTTTTCACTTCTGTGTGTATGAACTTCACTAAAATTTAATGAACTATCAAGAAACTTCAAGGACCGATGAAATTTGGAGTTATTGTCAATCTGTCCTTGCAGGACCGGTACTTAAATATCGTCACTTCCACCCCTGAAGATGGCGCAAACGAAGAAAGTCAAAACATGAAAATTAAATTACATGTCATAACAAAAGCGTAGCGCTTGGAACCACCCAATTCTAAGTCTGTATGCACCCCGTGGGTCCAAATCAGTATTTACAAAAATCGCCACTTTCGGGAATCCGAAACTCGGGGGCCAGGGTTGACTCCAACTCGTTCCAAACTTGATGGATCTCGACGTGGGTTCATCCTATGGACTCACAAGAAAATAAAGAAGCCTTTGGATGGTCCAAAACATGCGCAAGGGCCCTTGGACCAAAGCCCTATGGGTCTGATGACCGATATTGAAAGACTAGACCTATATATTAACGGGAAACGCTACTTTTCTGAGAGGGCGCCATTTGGTCCGAAAATTGCAGCCTCGTAGCCACCATCTATAGAGGAGAAAACACATCCCCAACCAAGGGAGAATACCAAGGAGTAAGAAGAAGGATGGAGTCCCTTCCCCCTCCCTTCCGGGGGACTCCACACTCACCACCATCACCATCATCGCCTCCACCACCATCTTCTTCCTTGGACCAATGGGTTCACCGTTGTAAAACCTTTGTAACCTCATACTAATACATGCTCTTTGATGCAATGAATAATTTCCCTATGATTTGTTTCACTGTTATCATGTTTGAGTAGTTCTCATTTTTCCAATGGCATTCGTGATCTAGTTTTTTTTATGAATTGTGCGACTTGTTATGGTGATGTCCTAGGATGCTAAGGTAGCGGTTCACACTATATATTATATCACACATTAGGGTAAGCAATGTATTATGATAAATTTAGGATGGGAGGCCGGAGAGACAGAACTTACCGTCCCGTGAGTTCACGAACTATACCACAGGGGATTCGAGAGGAAGCCTAGAGGAAGTTATGGCTATAGTTGGGTTTTACCTTAATGAATCTTAGTATTTGTCAATACTTGCTAAGAGAAAAATTATAAGTACATGTGACACCATGGTTTGGCAACATGTAAGCACATGCCTCTCCTGCATAATAATTGTAACAAGCATGTGTACTGGTATAATGTTGTTACCAGTTGTCCAGGGACAATTTCACCACCACTTTCACAACCACAAACTCTTGCTCCGTTTTAGTTCTTGTAATTTATTTCATAAAAAACACCTAACTTTTATTTTTAGTTTATAAGTACTTTAGTTATCTCCTTGCATTATATCTTAACTGTGGAGAGTCTAGGCATAGTAAATGTTATGTACATGGATAGTTGCACAAGTGGCATACAGAACTTGAGAGATTAGGAAACCTATTTTTAGCTCCTACGAGGTATTGATACTCACATACTTCCGCATTCATATTGGAAAGTGATACAATAACTCATTTAACTTGGAGATTATGAAACTCTTTTTTTACTATGTATTGTAGGGAAAAGCCCCATAGTTAATTTATTAAGCAAAAGAGGTCCAAAAAAATAATACAAGATTGTCCTAAAAGAGAGTGGGCGAGGCTAATTACAAGTTAGGGACTGACCTATACAAATATCCACAAAATAAAGGGAGAGAGGAAATCCAAGCCAAGATGGAAGGCTTACTAATGGAAAAACGGCTAGTCACAACTATCGTTGGTGGCGCGTCATTTCCCTGGCGTAGGACAAATCAGCACGTTAGCTTTACATCCTTAGTGCTGGCGTTGCTTTTTTCAAAAACGCTATAAATTTCTTGGCCCATATGCACTCACCGTTTGGAATGCACTGCTGGCCTTGGTTTTCTTTTTACGCCATAGTTAATTTGTTAGCGCTGGCGTCCGTTTGCTTTGCACGCCAGAAACACTTTTCCATTTAATCAAGATTTAATTATTATACTAGTCACAAAATCATAAAAAATTTATATTATGATTTTTGTCATCATTAATTTTACTGTTTTTATCAATTTAGGAATTTTATTTCTTTACTACCAGTTCAAATTTTAAGTCTTTTATTTTGTCAAGTCTTTCATCAATCTTAGTCTTTTTTATTTGCCCTGTTATTAGCTATGGCGTTGCCCTTTTTACCAACGCCAGTGATAACCTATGTAAGTCAACTTAGTAAAATACCTAAGTCACCGCTCTCTCTCATTTTACACCCCTTCCCCTGGACCAAAGCCGTCGACGCCGCCCCGTCGACGCCCCGTTGCCGCCCCGTTACCGCTCTCGGCGGCACCAAGGTTAGATCCACTACTCCTCCCATCGCATCTCCTTCCTCTCCACTCTCCCATGTCCTCCGTTTGCGGACACGCAACACGGTCGGGGTCCATTGGGATTCATGTAATTGATTAGGGGATTTCTTTAATTTGTGTAGAAATTTGAGTATATATATCATGGCTTGCTTCGTGTCATGTAGAATCCAAAGTTAGTTCCATGGATTGCTTTGTGTAGAAATTGCAGTGATAGTCCGATTTGCTATTGTGTAGAATCCGATATATAATGCACTTTGATTATAATCCGATTACTTGTGTGTCTCCCTCCATGGATTTTGTTTATTTGTGTATGCAATTACTAGTGTAGAATTATATACTTACTTTTCAATATGTTTTGTATAAAATGACCTCCAATTAATTATGTTTGGTATAAATTAATAGTGTACAAAGTGTTTATATACTTAGTTTCAATTATATTTTATGTAGAATGGCGCAGCCGCCACCATGTCCAGTGTGCAAGTCAAGGTGCACAACCGACCTTGCAAGTGGCACCTTGTTTGGCATCTACCTCTAGCTGTGCTTTGTTCCTGCAGCGGTAACGCATTACATGAACCTTCTAACAGTTTGTTCTTTTGTCCTGTAATGCAATGTGTTTGTTTTTTGGTTTTTTTACACATATTGTCCCTTGCAATGTGAGATTGGAGTTCAATGAGCTCATTACCGAATACACTGTGATCTTCGATGCTCTAGGGCCCCCTACACTGTGGAGGTCCCCAAGGGACGAAAAATATCCCAGATTGGAGGAGATGAATGGAATCGTTTCATCGCCGACATGCATCTCACGGGGGGTGTGCTACTTCTTGAGCTTGCGTTAGTTTTTCATTGAAGAGGAAAGTGTGATGCAACACAATAGAGATAAGTATTTCCCTCAGTTAAGAACCAAAGTATCAATCCAGTAGGAGAAGAACGCGCAAATCACCAATACATGCACAAACAATCAAACACTTGCATCCAACGCGATAAAAGGGTTGTCAATCCCTTCACGGTCACTTGCAAAGGTGAGATATGATAGAGATAGATAAAACTAAATAAATGGTAACTAAATATTTTTGAGTTTTTTGGTTTATAGATCTGCAAATAAAAGATTGCAAAATAGTAGATCGGAAACTAATATGATGAAAAATAGACCCGATGGACATAGGTTTCACCAGAGGCTTCTCTCTTGAAGGCAAATAATACAGTGGGTGAACAAATTACTATCGAGCAATTTATAGAAAAACGCAAAGTTATGACGATATCCAAGGCAATGATTATGCAATATAGGCATCACATCTGTGTCAAGTAGATCGACTCCTGCCTGCATCTACTACTATTACTCCACACATCGACCACTATCAAGCATGCATCTAGAGTATTAAGTTCATAAAGAACGAAGTAATGCCTTAAGTAAGATGACATGATGTAGAGGAATAAACTCATGTAGTATGATGTAAACCCCATCTTTTTATCATCGATGGAAACAATTCAATACGTGTCTCGCTATACTTTGTCACTAGGTGAAATCACACAAGATTGAACCCAAAGCTAAGCACCTCTCCCATTGCAAGAAAAACCAATCTAGTTGGCCAAACCAAACTGACATTTCGAAGAGAAATACAAAGATACCAAATCATGCATATAAGAATTCAGAGAAGATTCATATAATATTCATAGATAAGCTGATCATAAATCCACAATTCATCGGATCTCGACAAACATACCGCAAAAGAAGATTATATCGGATAGATATCCAAGAACATCGAGGAGAACATGGTATTGAGAATCAAAGAGAGAGAAGAAGCCATCTAGCTACTAGCTATGGACCCGTAGGTCTGTGGTAAACTACTCACGCTTCATCGGAAGGGCAATAGAGTTGATGTAGATGCCCTCCATGATCGAATCCCCCTCCGGCAGGATGCCGAAAAAGGCCCCACGACGGGATCTCACGGGAACAAAAGTTTGCGGCGATGGAAAAGTCTTTTCGTGGATGCTTCTGGTGGTTCTGGAATATATGTGAATATATAGGAGGAAGAGCTAGGTCAGGGGGTCACTGAGGGGCCCACAAGGTAGGGGGCGCCCCCCTAGGGCGCGCCCTCCACCCTTGCTGCCGCCTCGTGGCTCTTCTAACTTGCACTCCAAGTCCCCTGTGTGTCTTCTGGTCCAAGAAAAATCATTGTGAAGTTTTATTCCATTTGGACTCCGTTTAGTATTCCTTTTCTGCGAAGCTCAAAAACAAGGAAAAACAAAACTGGCACTGGCACTGGGCTCTAGGTTAATAAGTTAGTCCCCAAAATAATATATAATAGCATATTAATGCATATAAAACATCCAAAACAGATAATATAATAGCATGGAACAATAAAAAATTATAGATACATTGGAGACGTAACAGGGTGAACTTATCAGCTTCTCCTTCAGAAGATAAACTCCAAGGCTGGCTGTTATCTACAACAATTCGGAGTACGAAGATGATGACCCACTTGATGAAGCCCTCTATGCCAAAGGAATCAGGCTAAGCGAGGACGAATCGGGCAACCTATGGTATATACTTCCTCCACGTGATGACTACGTCGGGATGCCATTCGTGACCCGCCTGACAAGGACAAATGTTGACCACCATGTCATGGGTATGTTACATATTAGTGTAGAAATTTGATATGCTTAGTGTTGAAATTCGATGATATATATGCTTAGCTATGACATGTTTGTAGTAATGTTATGATATGCTTAGTGTGTAGTAATGTGATATGCTTAGTATACTAATGTTGTGATATGCTTAGTGTGTAGTAATGTGATATGCTTAGTGTGTACTAATGCATGTGTTGTGATATATATATACTTAGTGTAGAATTTGATATGCTTAGTGTTGAAATTTGATGATATATATGCTTAGTTGTGACATGCTTGTAGTAATGTTGTGATATGCTTAGTGTGTAGTAATGTGATATACTTAATATACTAATGTTGTGATATGCTTAATGTGTAGTAATGTGATATGCTTAGTGTACTAATGTTGTGATATGCTTAATGTGTAGTAATGTGATATGCTTAGTGTACTAGTGTGTTGTGATATATATTTTCTTAGTGTAGAATTTGAGGATATGCTTAGTGTGTAGTAATGCGATATGCTTAGTGTAGAACGTGATCAATATGCTCTTAGTGTGTAGTAATGTGACATGCTCATTTATCATATTTGTTTTTTTTAGAAATTACCTAAGAGTCTAAGTGAGAGTTGTGGCATCGAGCCGGATGAAGCAGGCATTGCGGGACAACGCCTTACCACAAGGGGCTCCATCACGAACTGTGCTTACGCAGTGGACATGCACAGTCAGACCGTTCGCCGCTGAGATGGAACAACTTCCTTGCTGGAAAGAATCTCCAGGTTGGACAGACCATCTTAATCACCATCAGGAACACTCGGCGTCATGGCTTGCGGATGATGATGGTCATCGACCTCATTTAGAACTATGTGTGTGGTGGGGCAGTAGATGCTAAATGAACTGCTTATGTATTAGCGCTATGTACTAGTACTGTTTTAGCCCGTAATGTTTCTATTAACTGGTAATGGTTTGTGAGATCTATATATAGCTAGCAACCACTTAAATATTAACTCGTAATGTTCTATTATCTGATACTGTTCTACTATGTATGTACTTAGTTCTATTGTGAAATGCTAAATGTTACATGGTGTTGAAAAACCTTTTTTTTGCACGAAACGTTCGTGGCGTGCAAATTACATTGCGCGCCGCTAGGTGAGTGAATATAGTGGTGGCGTTGCAAACATCACACGCCGTCAACATGTATAATACTGCTGGCGTAGCCTCCTGCGCCACCACTATTTCTTAACAATGGTGCCATATTGGTGGCGTCGAGCTTCTACGCCATCAAGGTTATTTTTGGCACACCATACCTAGGCTCTTCTGCACTAGTGGCTTCAAAGATGATTTAAACATATGAGCCAATAAAGAGATATCATGAATCAATTTGCCTCTCCAGGACGCAAAAGAAGGCCTCTCATGTCTGAAAACCATCCCATTTCTAACTATCCATAGATTCCAAGCAGCAACCATAGCCACCTCCATGAATAAAGGGTGGTGAAAATCCCTCCTAGAAGCATCAAGACAATCTATGATATTTGAGCCACTTCCCCAAGAGATTTGCAGATAGTTTCATACACTAATGCTAAAATTAGAAGCAAAAAAGAGATGTTCCCTAGTCTTAGGAAGGTGAGTAGGACACAAGACACAAAAATTCTCATCTTGCTTAGATCTCCGATGTCTACGTGGTAACATGTCTCTTGTGTTCAACCGATTATTTAACAAGAGCCAAGAGATTTGATCTTCATTGTGCATCAGCTTTCCCAAGTCCATTTGCATGGGACATCCATAGGCAGAAGGGTATGCATAATATTGTATAATATTTTGGCAGAATAAGCACCAAGCTTATAGGGTCAGGACCAGACATATTAGCAATGTTCAGCTGCAAATCATTAAGCTCATCCATGGCCTCAATGGAAAGAGGCAAAGTAAAAAGGAATGCGGATCATTGTTGTCCAAGAAATCTTTGATACAAATCTTATCATCTAGGGCAAAAGAGAATAATCTTGGAAACCTATCTCTCGGAGATTGGACAAACCCACTTAACAACCATGCATCACTAGAGTAAAACAGAATCCCCCATGCTGATCTTAACAGGAGTTAGACTCTTGTAGAAATCAGACAGTTTCATAACATCTCTCCACTATAAAGAGTCACAAAGGACAGTTGAATGAGGAACCACACCCTCATAATTGGAGTCCAAAATCAAAGAAACTCATGGCACATCGGCTTTTGAATAAAGCTTATGCAATTGTTTGGTCAATAAAGCTCTGTTCCGGACTTGCGGATTAAGAATACCCATGCCCCTTTATCCTTAGGTTTGTATACCATAGGCCATGCAGTCAGGGAGTGTTTAGGGTTGTCCCCATGTGATCTCAAAAGGCACTACCTC
Source organism: Aegilops bicornis (assembly GCA_021605145.1). Lineage (NCBI taxonomy): Eukaryota > Viridiplantae > Streptophyta > Magnoliopsida > Poales > Poaceae > Aegilops > Aegilops bicornis. Next base: position 629,459,206 of record CM038670.1, read on the forward strand.
TCAATCCTCTCAAGCTATTTAATTATAGCAAGTGGAAGCTGGAAACTGCATAAAAATATATAGGCATCAAAGAGAGGGCAGATTAACAAGTTGTAGCCTTGCCCCCTAAGACAATAAAGCAGAGCTAGAACATAACCTCCTTTCCATGATGCACACCACAAGTACCAGATATTGAATCCTTGTCCTAGTAAGTAAAAGACAAGGATCACAGTTGGCACTCAAAGAGATATGCCAACCTAGCAGCTTCCACATGCTTCTCAAATGGGCATCATAGATAACTTGTGAAACTTTACTTTTAGGCCAGTGGAGGTATGAAAATTGTGAAACATCTCTTTAAGAGCAATAAATTGGGACTCCACAGCAGGTGCAATCAGTAGGGTATCGTCAACATACTAAATAATGGGGAAATCCTTGTCATGAGATGGTATAGGGTGTGAGAGAACCCCTTTGTTAAGCATATAATTTACCACATATTGCATAAATCGGTTGCCAGGACAAATAATAAAGGAGAAAGAGGGTCACCCTAACACACACCTCTCTTACACTCAAAGAGTTTGCTTGGCACACCATTAAGTGAAATGGAAGAAGAATCTGAAGTCATAATTTCCAAGATGCAATTCCTCCACTTACTTTCAAAATCATTGTGTTGCAAAATTGCCTCATATTCTATAGTATCAAAAGCCTCAGCAAATTCCAACTACATTATTACCACTGGCCTTTTGGGGGCATGACACTAGTGCAAGTATTCAAAAGACCAAGCAATACAATCCTGAATAGACATCCATTTAAGAAAACCATACTGATTATTTTGAATGCATTGCAAGATAACCTTATGTAGTCTGTTTGCAAGGACCTTTGTCAAGAATTTCAGTCCGCCATTGGTGAGAGAGATGGGCCTAAAATCATTGGGTCCCTCTTGAGAGAGGATTTAGGATTCAGAGTGATCAGAGAGCCACTGATACTTTCCAAGCTAATTTTACCATGAAAAAGAATCATTAATAAGGTTGATAAAATCTTGCTTGATAATGGACCAACACCTTTTAATAAAAATTCTAGTAAAACCATCAGGGCCTGATGCCCTGTCAATTGCTAGTTCCTTCAAAACAGCCAACATTTCCTCTCCATAAAAAGGCAGAGATAGCACCTCAAGTCCAGGAGTATGTTGCAGCAATGAAGGAAGATCAAAGCCCATTACAATTATTTGGGCCATGCCCATTCTGCATTTAATCATGACCCAAAGGATTCCTGCCATCTATTGATGGTCAGTAACCACACCCGAATCATCATCTTTCAGACTAGCAATGGAATAGCGCCTATATCTCTCTGTATCGCCATTGTCGGGAACATAGCATTAGGTTTAGTTTTCTCATGTGCATTTGTTTGCTTTGTTATTAAATGTATTTTATCTATTATTTTTCATCATACATACAAAATATAGAAGTAAAAAATGTAGTCACTAACACTAGAGTTAAGGAACCTCCTAAAATCCCCAATTCATGATCCTGTTGAAACTCATAATAGCTTGGCCATGGAAAAAGCATTGGGAGGATTTGATGTCTTCATGCAACACCGCTGGTCCCAAAAGGGACAAGTCTTAAAGGATTAGACCTATTAAATTGTTAAGCTTAGGAAAGGTATGTCTTCTCTTACTTAAGAGGTTACTATCTCTTAGCAACAAATATCTCATGACAAGGATAAGAATAAGATTAGGAGATAACTCACTACAAACATTATTTATTTATTTTTCTCGAATACGCATAGCATGTGTATCATATATTAGAGGAGAAAAACTGTATAAGAAACCCACAACTGAGAGTGTTACAAGTTGTTACACTTGCGCACATCCACCTATAGTACTATACTCATACACATATTACTCACGCATAACCCATGACGGATCTCCGCAAAGAAAGAGTGCCTGTTTACTTTAAGGAGGCTTGCCATTCTCTAAGCCCTACCCTCACTCTCTATTCTACCCATAACTTGTGCCATAAATGGTGCAACTTCATCGAAGAACACAACATTGCGATGTTTCCACAATTCCCTCAGGCCAAGTGTTAGGATTGCATGAATGTCCTCTTGGTTATGCCATTGCATGGTCTTGTCCAATACCCACGTCGCTAGCAAATTCTGAGCCGAGGGAATCCACTCTGATTTGCCCAACGCCATGCACACTTGCAGCCATATGGTTCTCGCAAACATAGATCCTAACACGAGGCTGCAAAGTGGGCAAAGGTGGTGGTGTCGCAGGCCCCTTCTTGCAAGGAGATCGAACGTCCAACACCTATTTCTCTCGGCCAACCACACAAAAAGACGGCACTGCAAAGGTGCTCATGATCTCCACGGGCACATGTTTTTATAGACATCTCTATGTTAGTGACTGGATTTAAAATAAGATTAATTTATCATCCGTTGACATACCGCAAGTGTAATCTACTCACATGAAAATAGGAGGTGTTTGGTTCATGCAATGGTAATGGGCTAATGGCAACGCACTGGTATGAGGTTACAGTGGAGAATGGTCGTAATCAATTCGACTGCTATTTTGCTTGGTTCCAATCAGTAAAGGTATCGATTTACTTCACAATGTTTGTTTGTGCAATAAAACCTGAATACATCTGAAAACTGGAGGGGAGATGACGGACAACTAGAGAGCAGAGTGATGGTAGCTGCAACTACGTCGGTATTTCCCCAGAGAGGGAGGGATGATGTATTACAGTGACGGTAGGTATTTCCCTCAGTTATGAAACCAAGGTATCGAACCAGTAGGAGAACCAAGCAACACAACGTAAACAACGCCTGCACACAAACAACAACACCTCGCAACCCGAAGAGTTAAAGGGGTTGTCAATCCCTTCCGGGGTACGGCGCCTCAAGATAGGCAAGTGGACGTGAGGTAAATTGTAGTAGATTGATAGATCGAACGCCAAATAAAATAAATAAAGATAAAACACAGCAAGGTATTTTTGTATTTTTTGGTTTAATAGATCTGAATAAAAATGCAAAGGAAAAGTAGATCGCAAGGCAAATATATGAGAAAGAAGACCCGGGGGCCGTAGGTTTCACTAGTGGCTTCTCTCGAGAAAATTAGCAAACGATGGGTAAACAAATTACTGTTGGGAAATTGATAGAACTTCTAATAATTATGACGATATCCAGGCAATGATCATTACATAGGCATCACGTCCAAGATTAGTAGACCGACTCACCGCTACATCTACTACTATTACTCCACACATCGACCGCTATGCAGCATGCATCTAGTGTATTAAGTTCACGGAAAAACGGAGTAATGCAATAAGAATGATGACATGATGTAGACAAGATCCGTTTATCTATATGGCGGTAGATGTAGATCTCGTCTTTTTATCCTTAGTAGCAACGATACATACGTGTCATTTCCCTTTCTGTCACTGGGATCGAGCACCGTAAGATCGAACCCACTACAGGGCACCTGTTCCCATTGCAAGATAAATAGATCAAGTTGGCCAAACAAAACCCAAATATCGGAGAAGAAATACGAGGCTATAAGAGATCATGCATATAAGAGATCAAAGAAACTCAAATAAATTTCATGGATATAAAAAGATATGACTGATCATAAAATCGAAGTTCATCATATCCCAACAAACACACCGCAAAAAGTGTTACATCATATGGATCTCCAAGAGATCATTATATTGAGAATCAGCGAGAGAGAGAGAGAGAAAGCCATCTAGCTACTAACTACGGACCCGAAGGTCTACAAGGAACTACTCACGCATCATCGGAGAGGCACCAATGGAAGTGGTGAAACCCTCTGTGATGGTGTCTAGATTGAATTTGGTGGTTCTGGACTCTGCGGCGGCTGGATGAATATTTCGTCGACTCCCCTAGGGTTCTTGTATTTTTGGGGTATTTATAGTGCAAAGAGGCGGTCCGGGGGGTACCCGAGGTGGGCACAACTCACCAGGGCATCCTGACGCGCCCTGGTGGGTTGTCCCCTCCTCAAGACTCCCCCCAGGTGCAACCAGGGCCCATCTGCTTCCTTTTGGCCCACAAAAAATCATCGTGAAGTTTCGTGGCATTTGGACTCCATTTGATATTGATTTCCTGCGATGTAAAAAACATGGAAATAACAGCAACTGGCACTTGGCACTATGTCAATAGGTTAGTACCAAAAAATGATATAAAATGACTATAAAATGATTATAAAACATCCAAGATTGATAATAAAACAGCATGGAAGAATAAAAATTTATAGATACGTTGGAGACGTATCAGCATCCCCAAGCTTAACTCCTACTCGTCCTCGAGTAGGTAAGTGATAAAAACATAATTTTTGACGTGGAGTGCTGTTCATCAAGTCATATCATATTCTTTTTCTTTATAGCATGGACATTTGGACTTTATGTGATTCAAAGCAATAGTCTAGTTTTGACATAATAATTTAGATACTCAAGCATATCAACAAGCAACCATGTCTTTCAAAATATCAACGCTAAAATAAGTTATCCCTAGCCCATCATGCTCAAACATTGATCCATTCATGAAACACACTCGAATATTAACTACACCCAATACTTAAGCACGATAATATTGCCTCCTAGTTGGTGATTTTTATGAGAAAAGATGGAGACTCAAATTTCAGAAAATAAAAATTGCATAAAGTAAAAGAAAGGCCCTTCGCAGAGGGAAGTAGGGATTTGTAGAGGTGCCAGAGCTCAAAGCGAAAAAAATAGAGATAAAAACATTTTGGGAGGTGTATCCATCCCACCAACGAAAACGACTTAAGAGTTCCCAACACTTTCCATGCTAGATATGCCATAGGCGGTTCCCAAACAAAAAAATAAAGTTTATTCCTTTTTCCACCATTCTTTCACTTTCCATGGCTAACCGTATCCACGGGTGCCCTCTGAGGGAGTCCTGGATTAGGGGGTATCTGGACAGCCGGACTGTGTACAACATGCGGACTATTGAAGCGTGAAGAAACAAGACTCAAGACTACGGCCCGTGTCCGGATGGGACTTTCCTTGGCGTGGAAGGCAAGCTTGGCGATCCGGATATTATATTTCCTTCCTTGTAACCGACTCCATGTAAACCCTAGCCCTCTCCGGTGCCTATATAAACCGGAGAGGATGGTACTTAGAAGGCCGATCACAATTACAACCATACCATCATAGGCTAGCTCTTAGGGTTTAGCCTCTACGATCTCGTGGTAGATCTACTCTTGTACTACCCATATCATCAATATTAATCAAGTGGGTAGTAGGGTTTTTCCTCCATCGAGAGGGCTCGAACACAGGTAAACATCTGTGTCCCTTGCTTCCTATTACCATCAGCCTTGGCCTTACGGATCGGGACCCCCTACCCGAGATCCGCCGGTTTTGACACCGACATTGGTGCTTTAATTGAGAGTTCCTCGTATGCGTCGCCGTCGGGCTCGATGGCTCGTCTCATTGTCAAGGGCGACATTACTTCGGAGGGGGCGTAGGCGAGGGCGACGCCCGGCTCGGCGGCTTTATCATGGCCGCCCCATCAGCGGTGGCGCCGACGATGACCTCTCGGGTCATCAATCATGACCTTCGCGTCAGTTCGGAACTTGCCGAACAAATGGATCCAATGGAGCTCTCCTCCCTTAACGAACTCTTGGATGGCATCGCCGCTCTGGGAGTCGCTACAGACTACGACTGGATTGGGCTTAAACCCGACCAAAGGGGCATCATGTCCCCACCGGCCACCCATGAGATGGCGGTAGTGGAGGAACCACACGCGGATTGCCCCTCAACTTTGAGGACAAGTTGTTTTCAGATCACCGAACTCCTTGAGCCAAAGACCTGCTCAAAGGAAAACCTGACCCAGGTCCCGGACTTAGAATCGGGCATCGGGCCGAAGAAATTGGGCACCTCGGATCCTGAGCTGTTTAGCTCGGGACCGCCCGCGCCCTTGGGCGTTAGATCGGATCAAAATCCGGACACTAAACTAGACCTAAACTGTCTCTCCCGCATCAGGCAAGAGCCCCAGGAAACCGTACATCGCTACTGGGCCAGATTCCTCCTTGCGCTTAACAAGGTCAGGGACTGCCGCGAAGAGAACATGGTCTCACTTTTCTGCAAAAACTGCACGGACGAAGGACTCCTCAATGCAATAAGCCGCCGCGACATAGTACGCTTCGCGGACTTGGCGACCATAGTACAGGAGTACTGTGCGATGGAGAGCGCTTGGAAGACCCAAACAGAATTTTGGGATAGTACTACTCTCGCCAAAACCTTTGTCCGAACTAAACGGACGAACTCTCGTAAGTCGTCCGACCCAACCCCCAAGAAACCAAAGTTCACTCCAGGGCGGAGATCTGTATTGGAAGGATGGCTCGACGGGCCATGTAAGCTCCACAGTACTCCGGATACAACACCTACTCATAGCCTTAAGGCATGTTGGATACTCCGGCAGGTGGCAAAAAGTGGCGAGGATCTTCTTGTGGGCCATAAAGCGGAACAACATCCCGCCAGCGAACGCAATACGGTACTAACAGTCTTCGAGACTTTCGCCTCAAATAATAGGCGCAAGCGAGCTTGCCGAAGCTTCGCTGAAATTTACCGTGTGGCAAAAATAAACCCTTGGAATGACACTGCTATAACTTTTAATGCCAGTGATGAACCTCGATTCCGGGCTGTCCGGGCACCAACCGCTCTGGTCCTTAGTCCGATCGTAGATGGCTTTCGGCTCACTAAAGTACTCATGGACGGCGGAAGCGGATTAAATCTAATTTATGAAGAAAAACTCAGCAAGATGGAGATTGATAAAAGCCGCATTGAACAAAGCGGCACGACCTTCAGGGGAATTATCCCTACTCGGGAAGCGCGGTGTGCGGGAAAAATCACACTCGATGTGGTATTCGGTACCCCGGAGAATTATAGGTCCGAGGAAATCACATTCCAGGTGGCTCCTTTTAGCAGCGGATACCACGCCCTTCTAGGGCGGGACGCGTTTACAAGCTTTCAAGTTGTACCCCATTATGGGTACATGAAGCTTAAAATGCCTGGACCCAATGGAATCATCACTCTAGCCCGTGATCCGGACGTTAGCGCTTGGCGCGAAAAATAAAACCGCAGCTCTAGCCTTGGAAGCATTATCTGAAGCCCTAGCAGTAGAAGAGTTAACAACATCAAGGGCCCCTTTGTGGACAGGGATGACGTGATACTAGACAAACGACCCAAGTCCACCACATTCAAACCTGCAGACGAGATAGTCAAATTCCAGGTCCACCCAACGGACCCCACGAAGACAGCTTCCATCGGGACACAGCTGAGCCCCGCGATTGACGCCGTACTACGAAATTTCTTACGCGAGAAATGGGACATTTTCTCCTGGCACCCATCGGACATGCCAGGAATCCCACGCAGACTGGCCGACCACAGCCTCAATATTCTAAAAGGATATAAACCAGTCAAGCAGGCCCTAAGGCGATTCTCAGAGCCCAAACGACAGGCAATGGGGGAAGTGTTAGCCAAGCTACTCGAGGCCGGATTCATCAGAGATATCAAACATACGGATTGGCTGGAAAATTTGGTGATGGTGCCAAAGAAGGACAAATCCTGGCGCCTATGCATCGACTTCAAAGACCTTAACAAGGCTTGCCCCAAGGATCCCTTTCCCCTCCCTCGCATCGACCAAATCATCGATGCCACAGCTGGACACGACTCGCTGTGTTTCCTCGACGCATACTCTGGATACCATCAAATAAAGATGGCAGAGTCTGACCAAGCTGCAACAGCTTTTATAATGCCATATGGCCCTTTCTTCTTCAACACTATGCCTTTAGGGCTCAAGAACGCCGGTGCAACCTACCAACACATGATTCAAACATGCCTGGAAAAGCAAATCGGCAAAACAGTGGAGGCATACATGGACGACGTGGTCATAAAAACAAGACACGTCGAAACCCTAATAGATGACTTGAGGCTTACATTCGACAATCTCCGGACATACGACATCAAGCTGAATCCGGAAAAATGCGTTTTTGGCGTCCCCTCGGGGAAGCTACTCGGCTTTCGTTACCAACAGAGGAATTGAAGCGAATCCGGCAAAGATCCGAGCTCACATCACGATTGGCTATACCAATGCAGACCTCAAGCACATCCAAAAACTAGCCGGATGCGTGGCTGCTCTCGGCCGATTTATCTCGTGTTAGGAGAAAAGGCACTACCGCTTTATCGCCTTCTTGATTGCACCAAACACTTCAGATGGGACGGATGCAGCCGCGGCCGAACTGGATGAAACAAAGACCTTATTGGCCAGTAATCCAGTATTAACAGCGCCGAATATCGACGAACCTATGCTGTTGTACATAGCTGCAATGCATCAAGTCGTAAGCGCAGTGCTCGTCGTCGAACGAGAGGCCGACGGATACAAATACCCGCTCCAGAAGCCGGTCTACTACGTGTCCACGGTCCTAACCCCATGCAAATCCCGATAGCCACACTATCAAAAAATAGCATACGCGGTGTTCATGGCATCCCGGAAGCTACGACACTACTTTCAAGAGTGTTCGATTACGGTGGCCTCCGAAGTACCACTCAAACACATAATAAATAACCGCGATGCTACAAGCCAGATTGCCAAATGGGCTATTGAGCTCCTTCCGTTCGACATAACATACAAACCACGGCAGGCCATCAAGTCACAAGTGTTGGCTGACTTCGTTGCCGAATGGACAAAAGCCGAACTCCCTAAAGAGTACGGCGCATACTCAAACTAGATCATGCACTTCGACGACTCTAAAATGCTGGCCGGATTGGGAGTAGTGTAGTCCTGACATCTCCCACCGGCGACACGGTCCAGTACGTCCTCCAAATATTATACACAGACTCCAACAATGCAGCCGAATACGAGGCTCTGTTACACGGTCTTCGGATGGCAGTCTCTATGGGCATTCAACGCCTAGAAGTGCGCGGGGACTCAAACCTCGCAATATCACAGATAAACGGAGATTTTGATGCCAAGGACCCGAAAATGGGGGCTTACCGTAATGCCGTCCTCAAAATGTCAGCTCGGTTCGAGGGGCTCGAATTCCACCATGTGGCTCGAGAAAACAATCAAGCGGCAGATGTCCTCGCTTGCATCGGCGCTAAACGCGACCCTGTCTCACCTAACATATTCTTGGAACGGCTGTTCAAGCCATCCGTAGTATGGGAAGGGGAGTCCGGCAATACTAGCACGGATCCGAATACATCCCAGATTCCAAACCATCGACATAGTCGGAGGTTCTACCCTCGAAATAACGCCCTCGGCCCATGAAATCATGGTTGTAATCGCCTGCGGACCGAAAGCCCTTCTTAGCCTACCTAAATAGGCAGGAGCTCCCGAAGACCAAAATGAGGCACGCTGCATTGTCCGGCGTTCTAAAGCTTACAAAGTCTATGAAGGGGAACTCTACAAGAAAAGCGCTACCGGAGTACTACAAAGATGCATCTCCGAAGAGGAAGGGCGGAAGCTCTTGGCTGAAATCCATGCCGGCCTGGGCGGGCACCATGCCACGGCTCGGCATTAGTCAGCAAGGCCTTCCGTACAGGCTTCTATTGGCCGACGGCCCGAGCAGACGCACAAGACCTTGTCCAACATTGAGTCGGTTGCCAGCTCTTTGCCAATCAGAGTCATATGCCCCCTACCGCTCTCCAAACAATCCCCATAACTTGGGCCTTTGCGGTCTGGGGGCTGGATATGGTCGGACCTCTTAAAGGGGAAGCCATAAGAAGAAATACTTATTGGTCATGGTGGACAAATTCACCAAATGGATAGAAGCTAAACCAGTCAAAACGGCTGAATCCGGACCAGTAATAGACTTCATATCCGGGTCGCATAATCGATACTGATGTCCCCCACAACATCATCACTGATAATGGCTCAAATTTCACAGCCGACGAAGTGAAAACTTGGTGCGCAAAAATTGGCATCAAACTCGATTACGCTTCCGTCTACCATCCCCAAACAAACGACCAGGTAGAGCGGGAAAATGGTCTCATTATGAGCGGCATCAAACCTAGACTAGTGCGATCCTTGACAGAGTCGGATCGCCTTTGGGTGGAAGAGCTTCGACTACGTACTCTGGGGGCTATGGACCACGCCAAATCGCACCACTGGATATACACCATTTTTTATGGTGTACGGCGCGGAAGCAGTATTACCTTGCGACATAATACATGATTCGCCACGCGTATGCATGTACGAAGAGAAGGAAGCCGATTTAGATCGGCAGGATAATCTGGATGCCCTGGAGGAGGAGCGCGATGTCGCAAAAGCCCGTTCTGCATTCTATCATCAGTAGGCTCAACGATATCAAAGCAGAGAAGTGCGGTGCGGGCCAAAACTTACAATATTGGCGAGCTCGTTCTACGCCTACCGAAGAAGGACAAACTCAAACCCAAGTGGGAGGGTCCCTTCGTCATTGACAAAGTCCTCACCGGAGGAGCGTACCGCTTACGTAATGCATCCGATAACAGACTCGAGCCGAACCCATGGAACGCGGCCAGACTCCGGAGATTCTACGCCTAGTGCCGAACTTAGTGTTCGTCTCCTAACCCCTCCTTTTTAATTATGCTCCATCCTTTTTCCTTTCTCGACTTTTTCTCTCTTCATACAAAGTATTCAATACAGTGCGGATTTCCGGATCACCCCGGCCGCACTAAGTGTGTAAGCAATACCTGGGGGCTTCCTATACGGAAGCTAAAAATGATTACTCACATGGCTTTCTGCCCATCACATATGCATTCTTTTTCCATATGTGCCTTTTCTTCACCATTATATGCATCGATATGACTTAAGATGTTGCCAAGCTGGGTTGCCTGGCTCTTGTGTTTATGCCCTACGTTCCCGTTAATTCGGCTAGGGCATAAGGGGAGCACCTATGTGATTGTTACTGCCGGTTCGGCCGGATGTGTACCTCAGACTGGGTGAAGCCGAAAGCTAGCTTCCTTAAGAGAATATTCGGTCGGTGAACAAAAGATGTATTCGTTTATTATAACATAAAGCCCCAGAAGTCTTGTATCCTGCGCCATCATTTGCAGTCCAGACATGTGCATCGTCGCATGCGTACCCAGGGAAAGGAACCCCTAACAGAACTATTCTCTCTGGAAGATGTTTCTTACTATCCATGTAATATAACATAACTAGTTGGGTACTTGTCTGTTCAAGCACTTATGACCCCTACGCCTTGTTTCCACGCATACCCCGGTTTTGTATAACTGAGAGGGTATTCGGACACACCCCGGACTATAGGATCCGGGGGCTGAAGCGAAAAGGTCCGCCATGACAAATGATTTCAATCCGGCTAGGGGCTAATCATGCCCATTAAATTACACAGTCACTTGGACTGACTATATTCCTCCTCTATACCGTCCAACAGGCTATCTAGCTTACAATCCTGTTGAGAATACTTAGCGGCTAACGCTACCTGGTCATACACCAGACTAACAGAAATTTCTTGCACATCGGGCCCCGCCGGTCCCACTTCGGCCATATGGTTCGGGTCCAGCTTGGTGTAGCGTGTCTTCACCATCGCCCAGGCTTCTCTTGCTCCTTGCCGGCATGCTGATATCTTCCATAGACGGAAGCGCCGCCGGGCTCCTTGAAGCAGGTCCGCAAGTTCCCCCATGCCATTCGGCAGTAGGCTTGATGGCCACAAAGCCTAAGCGACACCCTACATCACTTGCCGAGCTCGCTCATGTAGTTGCGAAAGGTCTTGAAGTAAATCACTTGCAGATGAGGGCATCTCCTCCTCAGGGCGACCCGTTAACATTCCTGCAAGCAAAATTCTTTCAATATACTTCCTTGCCGAACTATACTACAGTTCGTCTAGGCACTTACTGTAAATGCCGCGTCGAAGCCTCTTGTTCTCCTTCACGGAGTTTGTCAGCTGAGCGCGGAGATCTTTTAACTCCACGTCCAGCTGGACTTTGGCATCTTGAAGATCGTTCTTCTCCCGCCTAACTCGCGTAAGAATGCGCTCGCCAGCCTCCAGCTGCTTTTTGAGTGTGATGCATCCTCTCTTACGCCCTCCGGATTCACCCCGGGATTGTTTGCAGAATTTTCTATTAGACTTGTCACATCAGCCATTTACTAACTGGTGCATCTTCGTGCAATTGTGATAATTGTTACCAGATGAGAGCTTTTGGGGTTCCTCTAATTTGGCAATCGCGCCCTTAGTTCGCCTTGCATCCCTCCAGCCTCGAGAAAATTGCTCGTTCTTCTCTACAAGGACCAAGACATAAATTGATCCTTAAAACTGTTGTTTCTACCGTTTCAAGTCTCAGGGGCTACTGCTATACATACTTATCAAAATTTCTCACCCGTATGTCTTTGGTATATTGGTTTGTCGCTTGGGCAAGCCCGCCCCGAGCAGCTTGGACGTATGCGTCCGCCGAATTGAAGGCATTAAACGCCTCTTCGGAAAATATGTTGTTCCGAAGTACGGCCCTTCGACGCCTGTGATTCATAGCGCTCTCTACTTTGGAATTCGTGACTGAGAGCATGTCTGCACTCTCTGTTGGAGAGCTATGCGGTGCTGGCCCCGTGTCCGCCTCCGCCCTGAAGCCGGTTCTACAACCCGGCTGGTGGAGGCGTGATTGGTAGGGTCTCCGGATATAGTCCGGTTATTCCTCTTCCTGCCAGACACAAAGGGCTTTGTCATATGTTAAATTCTATAATTACAGGACAGGTTATTGCTTTACCTCTGTAGCAGTCTGTCAACCCTCACCGCCTTCCTCTTGAGCCTGCCCGATCTGGACGCCCGTGGTTGATGAGTCCCTAGGGGCTCAGCCCCTCGCTCCGGCCGTCGTTTCTGCAAAATAGAACGACGCCTCAAAGGTAAATTATAACACCTGGGGGGGGGGGTCCTCTTCGAAGGATAGGGTTTTCTAGTTCGGCTTACACACGAAGCGGGGAGCAGTCCAGGGTAGTCGGCCGTAATGGCCACTAGTGCCCCATCCCAGCTCGCTTGATAGAATACCCCGTTGACAAGCTCCACAGTGATATCCGGATCCACTTTAAGTCCCAGATCTAGGGCCCTTCCAGGGTCCTCTAGTTGCGGGGAGGGGTTGAAGATTCCTTCTACGACCCTCCTTAGTTCCTGCCCAGAAGCATTGATGCAAGTAATCTTAGCAGAAGAACGCTAGAGCAAAGCAGGGAAAAAGAATGGCAACTTACCCACGCTGGGGGTTGTACATGGAGAATCCGCCCCGCGTTTTTATGCGAAGGAATTCCTCCTCTTCCCCTTTGTACAGATTGGACAATATCCTTGCCAGAGTGGCAGCGGAGTCCGGACCCTTACGGCCGCAGCGGGTGGCGTCGTCTTCCCTGTTGAAATGCCACATGGGCTTCCCTCGATATTGGGCGGCTGCACTTCGTCTTATGCATATCGCCATAACCTCAACTATCGTCATCCGGATTTGGCCAAGAACTTTATCCTGTCCATCAGGAGGAATATTTCCCTTGTGTCCTCTTCTTGAGGGCCCCGGGGGCGCCAGCTTAGGCGTGCCCTCGGCGGGGCGTTGCTGAACTTGCGGAGACCTGTCCGGACTGGATCCGAAAGGGGGACGTCATTTATATAGAACCACCCTGAAGGCCAGTTTTCTGGTGCCTGCTCAGGAGTGCCGGACAGGTATCCGGTCCCGGCAATGCGCCATACTTCAGCCCCGCCCACTTGACATAGCGACTCCCCTGGGTGCGGGGGACGAGGCAGAACAGCTTCCTCCATAATCCGAAGTGTGGTTCGCAACCTAAAAACAGCTCACAAAGGGCAACATACCCCGCCATGTGCAGAATAGAGGCAGGGGTAAGATCGTGTAACTGGAGGCTGTAGAACTCCAGGAGCCCGCGAAGAAACGGGTGGATAGGGAACCCGACGCCCCTCAACAGATGAGGGATCGGACATATACGCTCCTCCGGAGATGGGTTAGGAGATCCCTCGGCTTGGTCTCCTCCGTCATAAGTGGCAATTCCAGCTCGGATGGGGACTATGAACGCCGGTGGGAGAAACCCTTGGGTTTGTAACTTTACCAAACGACTATGAGGAACTGAACACTCTCCCCAATCCCCCGACTTGGAACGAGAAGGGCAAGCGTAGAAACTGCGGACGGCCGGCCATGTTGGAATGGCTTTTCACGGAGCGCTGTGTTGGATGCTGGCTCTGGGAGGAAGAGTGAGGTTTGGATCTGAGAATCCCCGTCCCTTCAAATAGACGGTTCGCCCGGAGGATCGAGGGTGGCAAATGCAAAAATGCCTCGACTCCTCACATTCGCTCGACACATGGAGATGGTCATTACTGAGGCACCGAAGCCGAGGAGCACAACATTGATTGGAGGCCGGACACTATTCGTCATAACAGGCACTTTGGAGTATTCGGAGAAGGAACCCGCCTTGCAATGCCGAAGACAATACTGCGCGCCGGACCCATCGTCATTGAAGCCTGATTCAGGGGCTACTGAGGGAGTCCTGGATTAGGGGGTATCCGGACAATGGATCAGTGTACAACGTCCGGACTATTGAAGCGTGAAGATACAAGACTCAAGAGTTCGGCCCGTGTCCGGATGGGACTTTCCTTGGCATGGAAGGCAAGCTTGGTGATCAGGATATTATATTTCCTTCCTTGTAACCGACTCCATGTAAACCCTAGCCCTCTCCAGTGCCTATATAAACCGGAGAGGATGGTCCTTAGAAGGCCGATCACAATTACAATCATACCATCATAGGCTAGCTCTTAGGGTTTAGCCTCTATGATCTCGTGGTAGATCTACTCTTGTACTACCAATATCAGCAATATTAATCAAGCAGGAAGTAGGGTTTTACCTCCATCGAGAGGGCCCGAACCTGGGTAAACATCTGTGTCCCTTGCTTCCTGTTACCATCACCTTGACACAGATCGGGACCCCCTACCCGAGATCCGCCGGTTTTGACACCGACACCCTCCATACCAACACTTTCCAAGGAATTTATTATTTGATAACATAAAGTAAATTCAACTTTTTTGCATTTCGGGACTGGGCATCCCTAAGACCTTTGCCTTACTCTCCTGCAATGACAAGTGAATAAACACTCATCTTGAGAATAACACATCCAGCATGGAAAATATTAGCCACCCGTTACCGTTTCGCGAGCGAAACAAACACACAAAAGAGAAGTTTATTTTGAAAATTAGAGATGGCACATGCAAATTTTCTTAGAACGGCAAGACAATACCACATATAGGTAGATATAGTGGAATCATGTGGCAAAACTGGTTTAAAGGATTTTGGATGCACAAGTAGAGGTCATACTTAGTGCAAAATGAAGGCTAGCAAAAGATTGGGAAGCGACCAACCAAGAAACGAATAATCTCATAAGCAAGAATTAAGCATAATTAACACCGAATAATGCACCACAAGTAGGATATAATTTTCATTGCATGATTATTGACTTTCGTGCATGCATAGGGAATCACAAACCTTAACACCAATATTCTTACTAGAGCACAATTACTCATCAACATAACTCACATATCACATCATCATATCTCAAAACTATTACAAAGAATCAAGTTTATTTTGTCCAATGATCTTCATGACATTTTATTTTACTTTATACTTCTTGGATATCTATCACTTTGGGACTAACTTTTATGTGTTGCTTTTCATAAGCTCAAACAAATATAAGTGAAGATCATGAGCATAACAAATTTTCTTTCTCTCAAAATAATTTAAGTGAAGCAAGAGAGAATATCTTCACAATTTTACTAACTCTCAAATAAATCTAAGTGAAGCAAGATAGCATTTCTTCAAAAATAACAAAGCACACCGTGCTAAAAAATATATAAGTGAATCACTAGAGCAAGTCCTACTTATAAAAGATTTAAGTGAAGCATAGGGAGCAATTCTAAGAAGTCATGATATAATTTTGGCTCTCTCAAATAGGTGTATCCAACAAGGATTGATGACTTAAAACACAAAATAAAATAAGCAAAGACACATATCATACAAGACGCTCCAAGCAAAACACACATCATGTCACGAATAAAAATATAGCCTCGAGTAAATTACCGATAGTTGTTGGAAGAAAGCGGGGATGCCACTCGGAGGGCATCCCCAAGCTTATTGGTTTCTCATTCTTGGATAATAGCTTGGGATTCCGGGGCATCCCCAAGATTAGGCTCTTACATCCTTCCTTCATCCATCGTAAGATAACCCAAAACTTGAAAACTTCAATCACACAAAACTCAACAAAACCTTCATGAGATCCATTAGTGTAAGAAAAATAAACCACTACTATAAGTGTTGTATCAAACCAATTCATATTTTATTTTTGTATTATATCTACTGTATTCCAACTTTTCTATGGCAAAAACTCATCAAAGAAAACCATAGAGCCATCAAAATAAGCACACAACACAAAGAAAACAGAATCTGTCAAAAGCAGAACAGTGCAGAGCAATCTGATTTGTTCGAATACTTATGGAACTCCAAAAATTCTGAAAAACTAGTACAACCTGGATAATTTGTATATTGATCTTCTTCAAAAAGAATTAGCATTTTATCACGTTCTGGTGAATTTTAACAGTTATTTTTGTGAGCACAAAGTTCCTGCCTTTTTCAGCAAGATCAAACAACTATCACCCAAGAAGATCCTATTGGTTCTACTTGGCACAAACACTAACTAAAACACAAAAACACAATCATAACAGTAGCATAACTGTGCTAACACTCAATAACAGAAAGCAAAAACCAAAAATAAATTTTATTCATTGGGTTGCCTCCCAACAAGCGCTATAGTTTTATGCCCATAGCTAGGCATATAGCAAGGATCTAAGTTTTGTCATCTTTGGTTCGAGATCCATAAGATGCCCTCATGATTGATTCATAAGGTGGCCTGATTTTTGTTCTAGGAAAGTGTTCCATACCTTTCCTCAAAGGAAATTGGAACTTAATATTGCCTTCTTTTATATCAATCACGACACCGATAGTGCGTAAAAACGGTCTACCTAGAATAATTGGACAAGACGGATTGCAATCAATATCAAGAACAATAAAATCTACGGGCACATAATTCCTATTTGCAAGAATAAGACATCATTAGTTCTTCCCATAGGCTTTTTAATAGTAGAATCCGCCAAGTGCAAATTCAAGGAACATTCTTCAAGATTGGTAAGACCAAGCACATCACATAAAGATTTAGGAATTGTAGAAACACTAGCACCCAAGTCACACAAAGCAAAACACTCCTAATAATTGATCTTGACTTTTTATAGTAGGTTCCCACTCATCCTGCAATTTTCTAGGAATTGATACTTCTAATTCCAACTTTTTTTCCAAAGCTTTCATCATAGCATCAACAATATGTTTAGTAAAAGCTTTGTTTTGTTCATATGAATGGGGTGAATTTATCATGGATTGCAACAAAGAAATACAATCAATCAAAGAGCAACTATCATAATTAATGTCTTTGTAATCCAAAAGAGTGGGCACATCACTAGTTAAAGTTTTGACCTCTCCAAACCCACTTTCATCAATTTTCTCAACAAGATTTTCACCCTCCGAAAAATTGGGACGCCTTCTACCTAAAATTGACTCTTCTCCAGTCCCTTTTTCATCATTCTTAACTTTACTAAACAAGGAATCAATATAATAAACACCAATCATTTTAAGATCTTCATCACTTTTGCAAGAATAATCACTAGAAAAACTTTTTCTAAAAATTCTCTTTTAGCTCTAAGCATAGCAGAGGGATAAAATTCTTTAATATTATTCTCAAGATCAGTGGTGTTCCTATTATTATTGTAAGATTGATTTCCATAGGAATTACCATAATTATTAGAGGAATTACTAGGAAAAGGCCTAGGATTAAAATTACCTCTATAAGCATTGTTGTTGAAATTATTTCGAGGGATAAAATTCACATCTGTGGCATCACTATTTTGCTCAATCAAAGTAGACAAAGGCATATCATTAAAATCAACAGGAGCACTTTTACTAGTAACCAATTTCATAAGAGCATCAACTTTATTACTCAAAGAAGAAATTTCTTCAACCAAATTAACTTTTTTACTAGTAGGACCTCTTTCGGTATGCCATTGTGAATAATTTGCCACGATATTATCAAGCAATTTGGTGGCTTCACCTAAAGTAATTTCCGAGAAAGTACCACCCGCGGCGAAATCTAAAAGATTACAAGAAACAAAATTCAATCTCGCCTAAAACTTTTGTATGATCATCCAAAGATTTAACCCATGAGTTGGGCAATTCCTTAGCATCATTTTCATCCTTTCCCAAGATTGTGCAACATGCTCATGTTCAAGTTGCTTGAAATTCATGATTTGGGTTCTAAGGGAAATAATTTTATGGAGGAAAATACTTAGTGATAAAAGCATCTTTGCACTTGTTCCAAGAATCGATACTATTACGAGGCAAAGAAGAGAACCAAATTTTTGCAGAATCACGCAAAGAGAACGGAAATAATTTCATCTTGACCACATCATTGTCCACATCTTTTTTCTTTTGCATATCGCATAATTCCATGAAGGTATTAAGATGGGACGCGGCATCCTCATTAGGAGTACCGAAAAATTGGTCTTTAATAACAAGATTCAGCAAAGCGGTATTAATATCACAAGTCTCCGCACTAGTGGCGGGAGGAGCAAGCGGAGTGCCAGTAAAATCATTGTTGTTGGTATTTGAGAAATCACATAACTTGGTGTTCTCTTGAGTCATGATGACCACACAACAAGATTGCACTCAAAAACAGATCCGGCAAGAAAGCGGCAAATGGAAAAGAGAGGCTAATAAAACGGCAAATTTTTGTGAAGTGGGGGAGAGGAAAATGAGAGGCAAATGTAAATTATGTAAATTGCAAGGAGATGAGATTTGTGATTAGGAACCTGGTTATGTTGAAGATCCTACCCGGCAACGGCGCCAGAAATTCTCCTTGATGGTAGCTGCAACTACATCGGTATTTCCCCGGAGAGGGAGGGATGATGTAGCACAGCGATAGTAGGTATTTCCCTCAGTTATGAAACCAAGGTATCGAACCAGTAGGAGAACCAAGAAAAACAATGTAAACAACACCTTCACACAAACAACAACACCTCACAACCTAACGAGTTAAACGGGTTGTCAATCCCTTCCGGGGTACGGCGCCTCAAGATAGGCAAGCGGACGTGAGGTAAATTGTACTAGATTGATAGATCGAACGCCAAATAAAATAAATAAAGGTAAAACGCAGCAAGGTATTTTTGTATTTTTTGGTTTAATAGATCTGAATAAAAATGCAATGGAAAAGTAGATCGCAAGGCAAATATATGAGAAAGAAAACCCGGGGGCCGTAGGTTTCACTAGTAGATTCTCTCGAGATAAAATAGCAAACGGTGGGTAAACAAATTACTGTTGGGCAATTAATAGAACTTCAAATAATTACGACGATATCCAGGCAATGATCATTACATAGGCATCACGTCCAAGATTAGTAGACAGCCTCCTGCCTGCATCTACTACTATTACTCCACACATCAACCGCTATCCAGCATGCATCTAGTGTATTATGTTCATGGAAAAACGGAGTAATGCAATAAGAAGGATGACATGATGTAGACAAGATCCATTTATCTATATGGCGGTAGATATAGATTTCGTCTTTTTATCCTTAGTAGCAATGATACATATGTGTCGTTTCCCTTTCTGTCACTGGAATCGAGCACCGTAAGATCGAAACCACTACCAGGCACCTGTTCCCATTACAAGATAAATATATCAAGTTGGCTAAACAAAACCCAAATATTAGAGAAGAAATACGAGGCTATAAGAGATCATGCATATAAGAGATCAAAAAAATCAAATAACTTTCATGGATATAAAGAAGATATGACTGATCATAAACTTGAACTTCATTAGATCCCAACAAACACACCGCAAAAGAGTTACATCATATGGATCTCCACGAGACCATTGTATTGAGAATTCAGCGAGAGAAAGATAAAGCCATCTAGCTACTAACTACGGACCCGAAGGTCTACAAGGAACTACTCACACATCATCGGAGAGGCACCAATGGAAGTGGTGAACCCCTCTGTGATGGTGTCTAGATTGGATCTGGTGGTTCTGGACTCTGCGGCGGTGTAGCGACCAGACCTCAAACAGTCCGATCTCTGTGCATCAGTGTCATCCCTGGATCGGTAATGCTGACACCCACATTACTTGAAGGATTTATAACAGAGTAGCAGTCACACACTTATTACCTCGAAAGTCTCAAAAGAGAACTTATTACAATAAATATGGCTTAAGGCCATCTAATAACGATAACAGCGGAAGGCTTGGAAGATAAAGTGAGTCCATCAACTCCAATGGCATCACTGAGTGAAAGATCACGACCTATGACATATTACTAGTCGTCTGAAAAGTCTGCAACATGATACGTTGCAGCCCGAAAACGGGTTAGCACATGGAATATGCTGGCAATGTAACACATAGAGAATAATGAACAGAATAATGCTATCACTACATGCATATATGGCTGGTGGAAATATCTATGGTAACAGTTTTGCATAAAGCCAATTTTTACCTACAACAAAGGAATACATTTTATTTAGCTATCATGGCGGTTGTTAAACATTGAGAAGGTTCACCCAACTCAATCCCAATTAAGCATCATCACTAAACCCAATCAAATTAAATTAAGAGTGATGAGATCCACATGATAATCCAAGAACTAGATACTCAAAATGTCCATAACCGGGGACACGGCTAACCATGATTAGTTTGTACACTCTGCAGAGGTTTGCGCACTTTTCCCCACAAGACTCGATCTCCTCCGTTGGATTTCTCGCACTACATGATGTTTGAGAAACGTATGACTGAGACACAGTCTTTCAGAAGCGTTAGAACCTTACGATGGGTAGACTGTTACACCTACTTTCCCCTACATCTGCTAGTCTACTACTGTAAGACTTCACACGACTTAATAAACTATGCTAGAGCCCATAATAGCTTGTGGTTGCACAGGGAAGTTTCTAGCATGAATAATCTTATGATCCCTTTGAGCCTGGGTGGCGGTCCATAGGAGAATCACACGGTACCCCGGGATTTCCAAAAATCTGAGCAACCTTTGGGTTCCCAGTGCCTCAATCCACCCAGATGTGTATTTAAGTAGCCACCTTAAGTTAACCATTAAATTACAATACTCACATCTGTCATGGATACACTCACCAATCCACGTCTACTAGCATAGCATAGCAATATAGGAATAACGTAGAAGTAACTCCCAGGGTTTGATAATAAACAGGGCAATAGGTTCCTACCTCATCAACTACTTCCCAGTACCCACATGTTAATCAGATCCTAACCATGCAATTGTTTGAGGATTGACTAATGCAATAAAACTGGGTAGTAAAGAGGTATGATCAAAGTGTTATTTGCCTTGCTGATGATCCATGAAACCTAGAGACTCATAGTAGCACGCTTCGCACTCAGGGTATACTCTATCGCAAACAAACAAGCATACAATAGGCACTCAACTAGAAGCACGGGTAAATCTCAAATAAGAACTAACCAGAAAGTTCAACTTAATAACTCCGGTTTGCAAAAAGAATCAAATCAAACGAGGCAACTAAACTCAAACTGTGAAAGAAACAAGCTTCATTTACTAATCTGGACTTAAGTCAAATTTTACAATAGCAAAAACTTGTTTAAGTTGGTTAAACAGAAAGAGGGCTTCGAGACGAAACTCTAGGCGCTTGAATTGCCTGATTCCGATAAACGAGCGAAAAGATAAACTAAAATGAAAATCAGGGCAGAAATCGCGATAAAAAATAATCGTGGAAAAACCCTGGAAAAGGAAAAATTGACGAACAAGCTAATGAACGAACACCGTAAAATTAAACCGCGGGTTCTAAAAGAAAAACCAACGGTTTTCTTAACGAAAACCGCGGCGGCGGCGGCTACCTCGGCGGGGCTCCGGCGAGGTCCTGTGGGGTGGCGGGGCTCCGGGGCGACAACGGGAGGCGGTGGGGTGGCGGGGCATCGGTGGCGGTGAGCGTGGCGGCTAAGGCGTCGCCGGCAACAAATGGCGGAGGGCGTGAGGCGGCTGACTTGGGGTCACAAGGGGCCCCGGGCTCGGTTTATAAAGGGAGGGGGGTGGCGACTTGGGCGAGGCGGCGGCGGCTCGGGGTTGGACTCCTAAGTCCGATGGGTGTACGGCGGGGCGAGGCGGCGCGCTAGGCGGGCCGGCCTGCTCACCTGGGCTCCGGCCCAGTCAGATGGGAACTTTTTTTAATAAGATTCCGCCGAAAAATAAATCCTAGAAAAATAAATAAAAATCTAAAAATGTCAAAACAAATTTTCACCGTCTAAATAAAATATTTAGAACGAGATGAACATTTTCTTGGCCTAGAATGCAAAGTTTGAAAATGTGCAATTTTTCTAATTCAAATAAAATTGCAATAAAATCCAAATAAAACATTTTTTTGATTTTAATATTTTTCCTCTAATATTTCATTATTTTGGAGAAGTCATTTTATCTCCTCTCATATATTTTTATTTTCGAAATATTAGGGAGGAAAAATAATCAAAACCAATTGATCCTCTTTTCAAAATTTGAGAAAACCTCAAATATGAAAATAAAGACATCCCCAACTCTCTCCGTGGGTCCTTGAGTTGCGTAGAATTTCTAGGATCAAACCAAAATGCAATAAAATATGATATGCAATGATGATCTAATGTATAACATTCCAAATTGAAAATTTGGGATGTTACAAACCTACCCCCCTTAAGATGAATCTCGCCCTCGAGATTCGGGTTGGCTAAAAAAATAGGTGAGGGTGGTCCTTCCGTAGGTCTTCCTCTTGTTCCCAGGTGGCTTCATCTTCAGTATGGTGGCTCCACTGAACTTTGCAGAACTTGATAACTTTGTTGCGTGTGACTCGGCTGGCAAACTGAAGAATCTTGACTGGTTCCTCCTCGTAGGTCAAATTGCTATCCAACTGAATCGCCTTCGGTGTAATCGTATCTCTCGAGGAGGATATCGGCCATCTCCACGTGGCACTTCTTCAACTGGGAAACGTGGAACACATCGTGAACTCCTGACAAACCTTCGGGCAATTCCAACTTGTAAGCAACTTCTCCCATACGTTCCAAAACTTGGTATGGTCCCACAAAATGTGGTGCTAACTTTCCCTTAACTCCAAAACTCTTAACTCCTCGAAGTGGGGATACACGGAGATACACTCAGTCTCCGACTTCGTAAACTGTCTCTTTGCGTTTAGAATCCGCATAACTCTTCTGCCTGGACTGGGCTACCTTGAGCCTATCGCGAATCAACTTAACCTTCTCTTCGGACTCTTTAATCAAATCTGGTCCAAACAACTGAAGGTCTCCAACTTCATCCCACAACAACGGTGTCCTGCACCTCCTTCCGCATAAAGCTTGAAGGGACCATCATCAAACTGGCTTGATAACTGTTGTTGTAAGAGAACTCTGCATATGGCAAATTGTCATCCCAACTAGATCCATAATCTAGCGCACAAGCTCTCAACATGTCCTCCAGAATCTGATTGACTCTCCCGGTCTGTCCATCTGTCTGTGGATGGAAGGCTGTACTGAATTCTAGCCTGGTACCCAAAGTTTCGTGCAACTGATTCCAGAACTTTGAGGTAAACTGGGTTCCTCTATCTGATACAATGGTCCTCGGAACTCCATGCAGACATACGATCCTAGTCATGTATATCTTTGCCAACTTAGCACTGGTATAAGTGGTCTTTACTGGGATGAAATGAGCTACCTTCATCAAACGATCGACTACAACCCATATCGAGTCATAGCCAGAACGAGTCCTGGGCAATCCCGTGATAAAATCCATGCCTAGCTTATCCCACTTCCATTCGAGTATCGGCAATGGCTGTAGCAATCCTGCTGGCTTCTGATGCTCTGCCTTCACTCTCTGACATACATCACAAAGTGCTACGTACTCCGCAATATCTCTCTTCATTCCAGTCCACCAGAAACTATCCTTCAAATCCAGATACATCTTGGTATTTCCTGGGTGAATCGAATACGGCGAATCATGGGCTTCTTGCAGAATCAACTTCCTGATATCCTGGTCATTAGGCACATATATGCGGTCCTCAAACCATAAGGTATCGTTCTCATCCTCACGAAATCCCTTAGCTTTTCCTTTGCTCATCCTTTCCTTTATCTCGGCAATCTCCTTGTCCGTCTTCTGAGCTTCTCGGATCCTATCCATCAAAGTAGATTGAATATCTAAAGCTGCTACATAGCCTCTTGGGACTATCTCCAAACATAGCTCCCGAAGATCCTCTGCTAACTCCTTGGGTAACTCTCCGGTCATGAGTGTGTTAACATGGCTCTTGCGACTCAACGCATCGGCTACTATGTTAGCCTTTCCTGGATGATAATGCAACCTCATAACATAATCCTTCATGAGCTCCAACCATCTCCTTTGCCTAAGATTCAATTCCTTCTGCGTGAAGATGTACTTCAAACTCTTGTGATCCGTATACACCTCACAATGGTTTCCGATGAGAAAATGTCTCCAAGTCTTCAACGCATGCACTGCGGCTGCTAACTCCAAATCGTGTGTAGCATAATTAAACTCATGGGGTTTAAGCTGTCATGAGGCATATGAAACAACTCTTCCCTCCTGCATAAGCACTTCTCCAAGTCCTCGACGAGAAGCGTCGCAATACACTTGATAATCCTTGCATTGATCTGGCAGAATCAACACTGGTGCTGTAACCAAGCATTTCTTCAACTCTTGGAAACTAGCCTCACATTCCTCAGTCCATTTGAACTTGGTGTCCTTCTTCAACAACTCCGTCATAGGCTTTGCAATCTTCGAGAAATTCTCGATAAACCTCACAGTAGTATCCTGCGAGTCCAAGAAAACTCCGGATTTCTCCAACAGATGTGGGTGCTTCCAGTTTGTCACGATGCGACTTTGGTGTGGTCTTTGCTATTCCTTCTCCGGATATAACATGTTCGAGGAAACCAACTTCCGTCAACCAAAACTCACACTTGCTGAACTTGGCATATAACTGATGTTCTTTGAGCTTCCCAAGTACCAATCGCAAATGCTCCTTATGTTCCTCTTCATTATTCGAGTAGACCAATATGTCATCAATGAACACCACGACAAACTTATCCAAAAACTCCATAAACACCTTGTTCATCATGTTCATGAAATAGGCAGGTGCGTTAGTCAGACCAAATGACATAACGATATACTCATATAGCCTGTACCTTGTGGTAAAAGCTGTCTTAGGTATATCCTGCTCTCGAATCTTCAACTGGTGGTATCCTGATCACAGATCAATCTTGAAAAATACTTTAGCTCCTTGCAACTGGTCGAACAGATCATTGATCATCGGTAGTGGGTACTTGTTCTTGATGGTCACTTCATTCAATCCACGATAATCAACAACCATCCTCAACGATCCATCCTTCTTCTCCACTAGAAGTACTGGTGATCCCCAAGGTGACGAACTTGGGCGAATATAGCCTTTATCCAGTAACTCCTTAATCTGCTTCTCAATTTCCACCAAATCCTTTGCGGGCATCCTGTACGGTCTCTTGGATATTGGCCCTATGCCTGGCAAAAGCTCAATCATAAACTCAATGTCTCTACCCGGTGGCATGCCTGGCAACTCTTCTGGAAATACATCAGGGAAATCCTTCACCACTGGTACTTCCTCCTGTACAACTCCTGATAAGGAATTCACTTGAGTCCTCTTCGGCACATGCGGGGATACATACTTGATCCTTCTTCCTTCTGGGGTGGTGAGCAGAATCGTCTTACTTGCACAATCGATGTTTCCTCCATACATCGATAGCCAATCCATACCCAGAATCACATCCAAACTTTGCGACTCCAAAATTATCAGGTCTGAAGGGAAACATGCCTACCTATGGTCAATGGCATCCGAAAACATCCTTGGCTTGCCATATACTCTGCTCCTAGCGAGCTTACTAACAGAGGTGTTCTAAGAACTTTGGTGGGCAACTTATACTTATCCACAAATCCCCTTGATATGTATGAATGCGATGCACCAGTATCGAAAAGAATGATTGCAGTAAATGACTTAACCAAAAACTTACCTATTGCTGCATCTGGGTGTGCTTCAACCTCCTCCACGTTAATGTGGTTCACTTATCCCCTGTTGAAAGGGTTGGGCTTCTTCCCAGAGCTTCCATTGCCATTTCCATTCTTAGCTTCAGGACATTCATTGGCATAATGTCCAGTCTTCTGGCACTTGTAGCAAGTAACGTGACGTAGATCCTTCTTGGCGAGCATTGCTGGGTTGGAACAGTTCTGTCCGTTGCTTCCTCCGTTACCATTCCCATTCTTGGGGCCACTATGGTTGTGCAAACTTCCTCTGTTGTGATTGTGACCTCCATGGTTATGCTGAAGATGTCCTCCCGAGATAGGGGTAAAACGGGACCTCTGCTGAGCTCTAGAACTATACTTCCCTTGTCCATACTTCCTCTTACGGCTGTCAATCTGCTGCTGCTTCCCTTCAATCATGAGCGCTCTATCTACCAACTCCTGGTAGTTGTTGAAGGTTGCCACCATCAACTGCATACTCAGCTCATCGTTCAGTCCTTCCAGAAACTTCTCACCTTGGCTGCATACGTAGCAATGTCATGCAGGGCATAACGTGCTAACTTCATGAAATCTTCCACATCTTGTGCAGTCGTCCTCCTTGGCGCAAGTTGCGAAACTCATGCTTCTTCATGGCCATAGCTCTTGTTGAAACATGGGCAGTATGGAAAGCTTGCTGAAACTGGTCCCATGTGACAGTGTCAATGGGGTGAGTGGCTGTGAAATTCTCCCACCATGATGCTGCGGGTCCATCAAGCCGATGTGCGGCAAAACGCACTCTCTCCGCATATGTGCATCCTGTAGTGGTCAACTCCCTTCCAATCTTGCGGAGCCAATCATCTGCAACTATCGGCTCGGTGCTACTCGAGAACACCGGCGGATTCAGCCTTAGAAAACGGGCTAAGTGATCAACAGGTGGTGGTGGTGGTGGGTTGTTGTTGTTGTTGTTCCCCCGATTCTGAATCTGGACTAGTAGATGCATCAGGGCATTCTGCTGCTGGATCAACTGGGTGAGCTCTGGTGGGAAAGCAAATCCATTGTCGCGTCTCGGAGGCATCTGAGGTTTTAGAAAAGATGAGAAAATAGAATAGAATGAGGTCTTGGGGGAAAACACTACCCATATGCATATGAGACAAACACAATCATTTCACTCCAATCAATTTCAAACAAGGGCGGTCTAACTATCGTTACAAAAGTGCTCGGACTATACTATTTACATGGGGAAATACTACTACGGTTATGGTGGTCGACTAGAAAAACTGATCGGTCAAAGACTCCATCTGATCCAGCTTCATCAACAAAGTCATCATCGCTATCATCCGGGTCCGAGTCGGTGTCGTCGATGATGATGTAGTTCTCCGGGCAAGTGGAATCGTCGTCATCTCCTCCTGGCGCGGGGTCTCCCATGAACACTCCGATCTTCTTTATCAGGTCGTCATTCTTCCCCAAATAATGTTGCGATTTCCTCCTCATATCCGTCGCGTGTAGACTTGAGTTCTTCCTCCAGCTCTGTGATCCTGGTCATTGCCTTCTTGAGATCTATCATGCCTGCGCACATCTGGTTCTCCTGGCGACGAATGTGTTGTTTTAACTCCTGGATGAAAGCTGCAATAGATCTATCCTTCCTGGTGCTGATCATCTCCCATTGCTCATCTCGGCGCCCACAAATCTGGTAGATGGTGTCCTTGAGATCCTTGTAGTAAACTGCTCTAATGCGTCCCATGGTGATGTGGGCTGCCATGCTCTTTCCTAGACTCCAGGTTGGTGCATCAAAAGACTGGCATGAACTTCCTTCCTGGAACTTGAACTCGACTCATCCAACGCTCCTCTTCTTGTAAAGTGGCGTTGTAGATCCCGGTGAAACTTGGTATTCCAATGTTCAGGTATCTAGTGACTTCCTTCAAGTGGCGTCCAATAGGTGTATCTTCATCCGGTTGCGCAAACTTGTTCCTTGCATCCGCCATCCTAAAGATTAGAAAAGAAGAGGAGTTAGAAAATGAGAAGAGAGTAGTGATCTAGGGCTTTTAGCTTAGTGGTCGTGTCCTATAGTCAGCGTGTGCTCTGATACTATCTTGTAGCGACCATACCTCAAACAGTCCGATCTCTGTGCATCAGTGTCATCCCTGGATCGGTAATGCTGACACGCACATTACTTGAAGGATTTATAACAGAGTAGCAATCACACACTTATTACATCGAAAGTCTCAAAAGAGAACTTGTTACAATAAATATGGCTTAAGGCCATCTAATAACGATAACAACGGAAGGCTTGAAAGATAAAGTGAGTCCATCAACTCCAACGGCATCACCGAGTGAAAGATCACGACCTATGGCACCTTAATCGTCATCTGAAAAATCTGCAACATGATACGTTGCAGCCCGAAAACGGGTCAGCACATGGAATATGCTGGCAATGTAACACATAGAGAATAATGAACCGAATAATGCTATCACTACATGCATATATGGCTGGTGTAAAGCTCTATGGTTACAGTTTTGCATAAAGCCAATTTTTCCCTACAACAAAGGAATAAATTTTATTTAACTATCATGGTGGTTGTTAATCATTGAGAAGGTTCACCCAACTCAATCCCAATTAAGCATCATCATTGAACCCAATCAAATTAAATTAAGAGTGATGAGATCCACATGATAATCCAAGAACTAGATACTCAAAACGTCCATAACCAGGGACACGGCTAACCATGATTAGTTTGTACACTCTGCAAAGGTTTGCGCACTTTTCCCCACAAGACTCGATCTCCTCCGTTGGATTTCTCGCACTACATGATGTTTGAGAAATGGATGACCGAGACACAGTCTTTCAGAAGCGTTAGCACCTTACGATGGGTAGACAGTTACACCTAATTTCCCCTACATCTGCTAGTCTACCACTGTAAGAGTTCACACGACTTAATCAACTATGCTAGAG
The DNA here is from genome assembly GCA_021605145.1 of Aegilops bicornis. Classification (NCBI taxonomy): domain Eukaryota; kingdom Viridiplantae; phylum Streptophyta; class Magnoliopsida; order Poales; family Poaceae; genus Aegilops; species Aegilops bicornis. The sequence goes on from CM038670.1 coordinate 629,488,241, forward strand.
CCCATAATAGCTTGTAGTTGCACACGGAAGTTTCTAGCATGAATAATCTTCTGATCCCTTTGAGTCTGGGTGGCGTTCCATAGGAGAATCACACGGCACCCCGGGATTTCCAAAAAATATAGGAAACACTTGGTTCCCCAGGTGCCTCAATCCACCCAGATGTGTATTTAAGTAGCCACCTTAAGTTAACCATTAAATTACAATACTCACATCTGTCATGGATACACTCACCCAATCCACGTCTACTAGCATAGCATAGCAATATAGGCATAACGTAGAAGTGTTGGAAATATGTCCTAGAGGCAATAATAAAATGGTTATTATTATATTTCCTTGTTCATGATAATTGTCTGTTGTTCATGCTATAATTGTGTTATCCGGAAATTGTAATAGATGTGTGAATACATTGACCATAACATGTCCCTAGTGAGCCTCTAGTTGACTAGCTTGTTGATCAATAGATCGTTACGGTTTCCTGACCACGGACATTGGATGTCATTGATAACGGGATCACTTCATTAGGAGAATGATGTGATGGACAATACCCAATCCTAAGCATAGCACAAGATTGTGTAGTTCGTCTGCTTGAGCTTTTCTAATGTCAAGTATCATTTCATCAGACCATGAGATTGTGCAACTCCAGGATACCGTAGGAATGCTTAGGGTGTACCAAACGTCACAATGTAACTGGGTGGCTATAAAGGTGCACTACAGGTATCTCCGAAAGTGTCTGTTGGGTTGGCACGAATCGAGATCGGATTTGTCACTCCGTATGACGGAGAGGTATCTCTGGGCCCACTCGGTAATGCATCATCATAATGAGCTCAATGTGACTAAGTAGTTGGTCACGGGATCATGCATTACGGAACGAGTAAAGTGACTTGCGATATGTGAGATTGAGCGAGGTATTGGGATACCGACGATCGAATCTCGGGCAAGTAACGCGTACCGATTGACAAAGGGAATTGTATACGGGATTGCTTGAATCCTCGACATCGTGGTTCATCCAATGAGATCATCGTGGAACATGTGGGAGCCAACATGGGTATCCAGATCCCGCTGTTGGTTATTGGCTAGAGAGCTGTCTCGGTCATGTCTGCATGATTCCCGAACCCGTAGGGTCTATACACTTAAGGTTCGATGACGCTAGGGTTATAAGGAAGATTTGTATGTGATTACCGAATGTTGTTCGGAGTCCCGGATGAGATCCCGGATGTCACGAGGAGTTCCGGAATTGTCTGGAGCTGAAGATTTGTATATGGGAAGTCATCATACGGTCACCGGAAATATTCGGGGGTATACCGGTATTGTACCGGGACCACCGGAGGGGTTTCGGGGGTCCACCGGGAGGGTCCACCTGCCCCGGAGGGCCTTATGGGCTGTATGTGGAAGGGAACCAACCCTAAGTGGGCTGGGCGCCATCCCCCCTAGGGCCCATGTGTCACGACCGGTTTTCCAAATAAAATATTTATTGAGAAACCGACCTTTTAATTCCAGTGTGAGGAAAATCCTCCTGACTGGTAGACAAAATCTTGATACAATGAGCCAGTAGCATTAGAATACATTACAGGGTCGAGCTGGGGTGCTCAACCATTTATTACAAACACGCCAATAATTATACATAATGGCGGTTATGACACAATGGAGTGGTGGCATACTACTGACTCGAGGTAAAGTGGTGGTGGAATAACACAGTGGAGTGGATAATATTACTCCTACACACGCGGCTCATCGAGCGTCGAGGTGAGGCTCGATGAATTTATTTGGGTAGCGGAAGCGGATATAACACAGTGACTAATCCAGGGGTCACACGAGACTGGGATTCCTCTAGGCGTCGGACTCGCTATCGAACTCTTCATCCATGAGATCGCCTTCGTCGACATCCGCCAAATCAACAAGCCGGTGACTACTTGGAAAGTACTACTTAAGACAGTTCGGACAATAGATATAATAAATGCATGCATGAATGCGTCATGAGTAATTTAACAATGCACATTCAAATCAGTATAACAAGGTAAGTAAAAAAGTCGGCGGTAGTCCGCTCGAAAACCCAATAAAATAAAGCTGAAAACCGATCGGGTGTGCAGGCGACACCTCGAAAGGTGAACAAATAAGTAAAACATGCAGCGATCGAGGCGTCTAAGCGACACCACATAAAGGGCTTATACTGAAAGAAAAGACATGCGTGCCACGATCGGACGTCGGGCGACATCACGAAAGGGCTTATATCAAAAGTAAATAAATTACAATGCCACGATCGGGCGTCGGCGACATCGCGAAAGGGCTTATATCAAAAGTAAATAAATAACAATGCCACGATCGGACGTCTGAGCGACATCGCAGAAAGGGCTTATATCCAAAAGTAGATAAATAACAATGCATGATCGGACGTCTGAGCGACATCGCAGAAAGGGCTTATATCCAAAAGTAGATAAATAACAATGCCGCAGTCGGACGTCCGAGCGACATCGCAGAAAGGGCTTAAATTCACTTTTTATATCGGTTAACTTACAAGAAATAGTGCTCATAGGAAAGTATTCAAGACATGATAATAAACGGGTTAGTCCATCCACAGGAAATAAACATTTAACACTCATGTGGTTCTCAGGAGTTTCTATCACCGAGACTGACACTTGACAAGATAAGATGAACACAACACTTGGACCTGGATAAGATGATTTCAAGGATTATTGACTCTGCAGAGTTTGTACTAAATTACCCACATCCAACGGATTTCCGTAGTCACGAAGGACTAGTTCCGTTCTGATATTTGGAGGAAACACACTAACCAAGTACACACCCATCCCACCTTACGTTGCGGGGATCACCTAGACAGCGTTCAAGAAAAACTTTGAGACGGGAGATCACAATCTCGAATAGCATGGGATCAAATTTATATCTGGCAGCGCTCTAAGGGGTGCCCCCTCTCGGTCCCAACCGGAAACACCCATGCCCCGACCGGATGATAGGCTTTAATCCAGGCCATGGAACCCTCATCCCGGCCTCTCGTTTTGGTGTGTACCAGAAAGTGGTTTGCAACTTACTAAGCCGTATCCCTTGCGGAAAACATGTGGTAGTACGGAAGGGAAGGCGGACGGAAGCTGGATCGATGCATGTTGACACTTTGGGTCAGCGATGCGGCATAAAGGCGGCATGCTACAACACTGCCATCTTACCCATTCTCATGCCAACTCATGGCCATGCAAACTCATTTCCATCAACTCATGGATCATCGAAATTCACTTGCCTCAACTTGCATGTAATATGACATCCATCGAGGTGCTCATGATCATGCCATGCAACTACTTAATGCAAACATGCCCAAACACTCATCATATCAAAAGTTCAAACATGCTTGCACAGTTCGGAGTAGTCGGGGCCTAACTTTCGGTGAAGTTCAGCGGTTCCGTCACCTCCTTTGGTATCTACGGTATACAAAAATACACGCACTAACGTAAATACCATGGGGTGCACAAAATATTCCAAATATTTTTCAAATAAATCTGATAAAAACTAGACAAAATTTTGAAGAGGACAGAAAAAGAATCACTCAAAAATCCTTTTCTTTTTAAAAGTTATAAGAGTTTTGGTCCAAGGACCTCTCTGTAATGAAACAGAAAGCTCTCAGGGGTCTAAGCAGAAAAGTACAGAAAATGATTCAGATTAGAAAGCGCATTTGCCAGAATACGCTTTCAGAAACAGTTCGAAAAAAATGAATCTCTGAATTTCTGAATTTCTCTGAAAGTGCAAAGTAACAGTGCAAGCCAGGTGTTCGACAGAATGATTTTGGTATGTGGGGATTTTTCCTTGAGCTGATATTTGGTGGAGTGGCTTCTCATTGCATCTGGGGGCTGCCTGAATTTTGGTGGAATTTTTGGAGAAGAGGACATATGAATTTCACCAAATTTGGCAAATCGTGTCCAAACTTGCAGGAGCTGAAACTTGAAAATTTTGAAAAGAAGAAGAGTGGATCTTGATGGTTCTAGGTTGTGGGTGCTAGGGACTATCCAGAGGAGTTGATTTGAGATCAAAGTTCAAAGGCATTAAGGTACTTGCCTTGCAAAACACCTAGGCTCAAAATAATAGACAGAATTGTTTTGGGGAAAGAAACAAATGAAATAAAATCCAAAAATGAGTTGGACTTGTTGGGACAGAACATTTGGATTGCCCCAAAGTAGAAAGAGGGGTTTAGGGAAGATTTACCACATGAGGCATGGTAAAATCATGGTTGGTTTCAATATAAGAGAAGATCCAAAACTCCTAGGGTTTTTCTTATAAAAGAAAATAAATCCCAAAAATAAATTTGAGAAGGGGAGAATCGAAGAAAGGTTTTTAAATAACCAACACCAGAGTTGAAGAAGATGCCAAAATAAAATCCTTTGCCAAAGGGGAAATTCTTGAGAGGAAGATTTTTGGAAGGGTTTAAATGACCTTCTTCAAAACTAACAAAGTTTTTGTTAAAAACCAACTAAATTTTTTTGGAGTTTCACAACACCTACCCCCTTAGGAAAAATATCGTCCCCGAGATTTCAGCTGATCCTCAAATAAGTGTGGGTGCTCTGTCAGAAGAAAATCCTCTCTTTCCCAAGTGGCTTCACTCTCGGTATGGTTGCTCCACTGAACTTTGAAAAACTTGATGGTTTTCTGTCGGGTCCTCCTTTCAGACTCCTCCAAGATTTTTATTGGATGCTCCCGATATGTGAGGTCTGGCTGCACGTCAATGTTTTCATGGGATACCTGCTTCTCTGGGTTGCTCACGCACTTCCTCAATTGCGAGACGTGGAACACGGCGTGGACGTCGGATAAATCCTCGGGTAAGTCTAGTTGGAAGGCTACCGTGCCTCTCCATGCCACTATGCAGAATGGTCCGATGAATCTTGGTGCTAGCTTCCCCTTAATCTTGAATCATTGCAGGCCTCTCATAGGGGATACCCGTAGGTACACAAATTCACCGGGTTCAAAACTGACTCCCCGATGTTTTTGATCGTAATAACTCTTCTGTCGACTTTGAGCTGTCTTGAGTCGATCCCTAATTACCTTAACTTTATCTTCAGCCTCTTTGAGCATGTCTGGGCCGAAGATATGGCTGTCTCCGGTCTCTGACCAATTTAGCGGGGTACGACATCTCCGCCCGTACAGAGCCTCAAACGGTGCCATTTGCAGGCTGGCTTGGTAACTGTTGTTGTACGCGAACTCTGCGTATGGTAAGCTTTCTTCCCAACTGGTCCCATAAGTGAGGACACATGCTCTTAGCATGTCTTCTAGAATTTGGTTTACGCGTTCAGTTTGTCCATCGATGCAGGGGTGGTATGCGGTACTGAACGCCAGTTGAGTTCCCAGAGCTTGTTGTAAGTGATCCCGAAATCGGGAGATAAATTGAGTGCCTATGTCTGATATTATTGTTTTTGGGACTCCATGTAAGCAGACGATATGGGAGAGGTAAAGCCTGGCAAGCTTCTGAGTGGTGTGGGTTGTTCTCACGGGGATGAAGTGAGCTACTTTAGTCAGTCTATCAGTGATGACCCATATGGCATCATGTCCGTGTCGTGATCGAGGTAACCCAACAATAAAATCCATTCCAATCTCGTCCCATTTCCATTCGGGTATTTTATTTGGCTGCAAAAGTCCGGCCGGTTTTTGGTGCTCGGCCTTGATGCGTTGACAAGTCACAACATGCGATGAACGTGGCTATGTCCCTTTTCAGACCGTGCCACCAAAATTTCTCCTGAATGTCCTTGTACATTTTTGTTCCTCCAGGATGGATTGAATATGGGGCGGTGTGGCCTTCAGCTAAGATCTGCTGTTTAAGGTCCCTGATATTTGATGCATAAAGTCTATCTCCGTACCACAATATTCCTTGCTTATCGATAACGAACTCGTGGCCTTGCCCAAACTCACCTTTCGCTTTATGCCTTCAATGCTAGGGTGTCCATGCTGACCCTCTTTAATCTTTTCCATCAGGGTAGGCTGTATTTCTAAATTTGATACGCTGCCTTCGGTGACTACCAGCAAGTTGAGTTTAGCAAACTCCTGCCGAAATTCAGGTCTCAGGTTTGGCACGCCGTCGTTGTTTGGGCTAGGGTTCCGACTTAGAGCGTCTGCCACTACATTTGCTTTTCCTGGATGGTACTGGATTCCAACGTCATAATCCTTCACTAATTCCAACCAGCGTTGTTGCCGTAAATTCAGTTCCGGTTGTGTGAAAATATACTTGAGGCTCTTATGGTCCGTGTATATTTCACGGTTCCAAGCAAAAAGTGTCTCCATTCCTTGAGTGCATGAATAACTGCTGCTAACTCCAGGTCATGAGTGGGATAATTTTCCTCATGCTTGCGAAGTTGTCTGGAGACATATGCGACTACCTTGCCTTCTTGCATCAACACGCATCCGAGGCCCTTCCGGATGCGTCACAATACACCTCAAAATTCTTGTGTATGTCGGCATAATTAATCTTTGGTCTTTGTCGTTAATTTCCTTTTTAATTCTTGGAAACTTTTCTCGCAAGCTTCCGTCCATTCAAACTTCTTGTCTTTCTTGAGTAGCTGCGTCATTGGCTTTGCTATGGTGGAAAATCCTTCAATAAACCTTCGGTAGTAACCTGCCATTCGAAACTTCGTTAAATCCGTTCTGTTTGGCTGGTGGTTTCCAGCCAAATCTGGCCTTGACTTTTTCCGGTCTCTCGACAATACCTTCTTGGGTCAAGACGTGGCCCGGAAAACCTACTTGCCTTAGCCAAAATTCACACTTGCTGAACTTAAGCGTACAATTGATGTTTCTGAGTTCCCCTAGTACAATTCGGAGGTGTTCAGCGTGCTCTTACGGTGTCTTGGAGTATATCAGAATATCATCGATAAATACCACAACAAACTTGTCCATAAACTTCATAAATACTTTGTTCATGAGGTGAACAAAATATGCGGGGGCGTTCGTTAGTCCAAATGGCATTACGGTGAACTCATACAATCCGTATCTGGAGGTGAATGCCGTCTTGGGAATATCTTCTGTTCGTACCTTTAATTGATGGTATCCCGACCTCAAGTCAATTTTTGAGAATACCTTGACCTGAGCGAGCTGATCAAATAAATCATTTATCCGTGGCATCGGATATTTGTTCTTGATTGTGACCATGTTAAGAGCTCGATAGTCTATGCACAATCTCAGTGTTCCATCCTTCTTTTTGGCAAATAAAATTGGTGAACCCCAAGGTGAGGAGTTGGCTCGTATATAACCTTTGTCCAATAATTCTTTTATTCGCTTCTTCAGTTCTACCAATTCGGATGGTGCCATTCTGTATGGTTTCTTGTATATGGGGGCGGTTTCGGGTGCTAGCTCAATGCTGAATTCTATCTCTCGGTCTGGTGGCATGCCTGGTAGTTCTTCGGGAAATACGTGCGGAAATTCACACCTCTGGAACCTTGCTTAATTCAGAAATATCCACCTTGTTCGGTCTCGGTTGCCGAGATATTTTTCTTTCTTTGGCTGAAACTTTTATTGTCTTCCGTGGTGGTGGGTGAGAATCACGGTCCGGTTGAAGCAGTCAATAAAACCTTTGTTGGTGGTTAACCAATCCATCCCTAAGATGATATCCAGTCCTTTATTTTCCAACACGATAAGGTTGGCGTGAAATTTCAACCCTTCAAACTCAATATCCACACCTTGGCAATAACTCTGGGTAACTTGCTTAATCCCAGGGGACTTGACGATCATAGATTTTTCCAAGGGAAGCATCGAAAAATTATTTTGCAAGGAAAAACTTTTCGAAATGAATGAGTGAGAAGCTCCAGAATCAAACAGGACCATGGCGGGTATTGTGTTGACAGGAAACGTACCGAGTACGATATCTGGGGCATTCTGTGCTTCCTCTTTGGTCACGTGGTTCAGATGACCCTTCCTGTGGCTGTTATTTGGGTTGAAATTGTTGCGCCTTGGCGCCGAATTATTGCCTCCGTTGTTCGGCTTTGGGGTCGAGTTCCTTGGCTTGGGGCACTGCTTGGCATAGTGCCCTTCTTCTCCACAAGCATAGCAAGTAACGTCTGGGCGGTATGTGAACTCCTTGTCCCTTGCATGGAAATTCTTGATTGGACGTGAGACGTTTGTCGTGGATTTGGGTGTCCAACTTTTCTGAACATCTATCTCGCTGCGGTGGTTGCGAGCATGATTAGTCTGGTCCCTTTTTCGCTTGCGGAAATCTTCCAAGCTGCGTCTCTCATTTTCCAAGGTAATGGCCTTATCCACCAGCGTCTTAAAATTGGAAAGGTGTGCACAACCAGCTGGCATTTAAGCGCGTGTGTCAGACCGTCTAGGAATTTTTCCATCTTCTTGCTTTCCGACATATGCTCCTCGTTGGCGTAGCGAGACAACAGAGTAAACTGACTGTTGTACTCTGACACCGTCATTGTCCTTTGCTTGAGGTCATCAAATTCTCTCTTTTTTATCTTCATAAGACTTTTAGGAATATGTGCCCCACGAAAACCTTCTTTGAACTCCTCCCAGGTTATATTATTTTCGTTGGGGTGCATGTGTAGGAAATTTTCCCACCACGATGCAGCTGCTCCAGTGAGATAGTGCGGTGCATATAGCACTTTCTCAAGATCTGAACACTGGGCAATAATTAATTTTCTTTCCATGTCTCGAAGCCAGTCCTCGGCTTCAAGAGGTTTGTCAGTATGAGAAAATGTTTGGGGACACGTCTTTTGTAGCTCAGGTAAGTTTGACTGCTGCTGATACTGTCCACGGTGATTTCCCATATTGATGACTTGGTTCATCATTTCCTGATGTTGTTGCTGACTTTGCTCATAAAGACGGCACATTTGGGAAAGTGATGTTTCACTGTCATGTTGACTTGACTGCCCCTGTGTGAAATTGTTGCTTGGTTGTGTGCCATAATTTTCCTCTGACGGAGTTGGCATGGAGCGCGTCCAAGGACGAGACATTGTTCGCTCTGGGGATATATTTTGTAAAACTCATAAGAAAAGAAATTGAGTCGCAAAAGTCAATAAATTCATGAAGACAAAAAAGTCTTAAATGCTCCAAGATTTATCAAGAGAATAAACGTTTGCACACGGAGAAGGACTGCTCATTACATATCTTACACGCAAGCAGTAATTATACAATATATCACTCAGGATATGCGTACATATTCCTGACATGTTATTTAGGCTAGTGCACTTCTCCGGTTCCTACATGATGCGCAAACAAGCTACTTCTCACAGCCTATGTACATATAAACACATCGCACAAGTCGGTACATCGCATGGCGGCTAAGCGTACTTAGTCGGAGGAGATGGTGAGGATCTCCTTTGGCCTGCCGAGGGTGAGGCGCAGTGAGGCTGGGGACTCAACCTCCTCTTCGCTAATAGGCTCCAGACGTGAAGTGCTGCGCTGAGTTGGTGGAGCGGCGTCCTATGCGGGACAACACGAACATGAGCGGGTGCAAGGGGTGGTGCAGAACGAACTGGAGTAGGCGCAATGACTTGGTTGAACTCCGCAGTGGTAGGCGGCGGCAGTAGTGGCGAGAGCAGTAGGTGCAAAAGATGCTGATGACGAGACAAAAGTCAGTGGCGGTGCGGTGCGCAGGAGCTCCCTCCTGTTGGCGGCACATCCATGGACTGAGTCCATGCGGGCAGCCACAAAGTCGTCCACCAGGTTGTCGAAGGCTGCCTCCAAAGCCCGGAGATACTCGATAAGAATCTCAAAAGCCTCATCTCGTTCTCCTCTGGGGCAAGAGAACGCGTAGTGACAGGTGTATGGCACGTGACATGGAAGGTAGCGGTAACGACGAGTCTTCATCGAAGGAAGGATATCCCTGAGACGAGCTATCGCCTCACGGGCTGCCATCTGCAGTGCATGCTTTTAGTAGGCATGGCTCTCCCCAAGAACCGAAACGCTCAACTACTTTTAACGCCCGGATTCGGATCGCGCCAGTGTCGCCATTATTCGCCGCCGTCGTTGCCATGTCATGTGCTTGCGTGTTGCATTTTCCATGTCATCATCTGCATTTCATATCATGTCATCATGTGCATCTCATTTCGCATTCGTGTTCGTCTCATGCATCCGAGCATTTTCCCCGTTGTCCGTTTTCCAATCCGGCACTCCTAAGTCTCCCGGCGCCCCCTTTTGCCTCTTTTCGTGAGCGGGTGTTAAACATTCTCGGAGTGGACCGAGGTTTGCCAAGCGGCCTTGGTATACCACCGGTAGACCGCCTGTCAAGTTTCGTGTCATTCGGAGGTCGTTTGATACTCCAACGGTTAACCGGGTAACCGTAAAGCCTCTTTTGTGCAGCCCAACACCCCTTCCAAAGTGGCCCAAAACCCATCCAAACCCCCTCCATGCTCTCGGTCGTTCGATCACGATCGTGTGGGCGAAAACCGCTCCCCATTTAGACTCTTCTAGCTCCCTCTATCTATAAATATGTCTTCCTCCCCGAAATCCCGCAGTCCAAACCCTAAAAATTCCCCTCTCCGCGCCGGACATGTCCGCCCGCCACCGGACGTCGTCCGCTGCCGCCGCCCGCCGAATCCCAGCCCGCCACGTGTCCTCCCCCACGCCCACATCGCCCGCCCGGCCCATGAGCCCATCCGGGGCCAGAGGCCAGATCTCGCCGCCGCCCGGCCAGCCTTGCCGCCGCCCGGCCCGACACGCCGCCGCCCGCCCGTCCTCTCCGCCGCCGGCCAGCGCCGCCATGCCGCCGACTTCGCCGCCCGCCCGGCAGCTGAACCCGCCTCGCCCGCCCGGCCGCGCCCTCTCCGCCGCCGCCCTCGGCTCGCGCCCGGCGCCCAGCTTCGCCGGGCTTCGCCTCGCCCGTCGCCATCCTCCTGCGCCAGCCTCGGCCGCCGCCACCGCCTCCGGCCGGACCCGCCCGGTCCCTTTCCCTCTCCGCCGCCCGCGTCGTCCCGTCGTCGTCCCGCGGCGCCCCGTCGCCGGAACCACCGTCCCCGAGCTCGCCGGAGCTCCCCGTCGCCGGATCCGGTGGAGCTGGACGAGATCCACCAGCCCCGCCATCCAAACGCCGCGCCTCGTCCCGGATCTCTCCGTCCCGTTGACTTTTCGAGAGGGTAAATTCTGCTAAGTCCCGAGATATTTTTGCATTATCATGCCATGTTCATCGCATCATAATTCTCTGCATACTGCTCCATTTCGTGCGTGTAATGTGTCAGATTGTTCGCCTCGACGAGTACTTCATTTCATTCAATTGCGTCATGTTCATTTGTGTTCATCTTGATGCCTGAATCATCGTTGCAAGAGTGTTATATGATGTTAACCTGCTGAAACTGTTATAACATGATGATTTCTCATTTTTGTTGCATTTGATGTGTGCATCCTATGAGCATGAGCTCTACATGTGTTTTGAACTATGTCATTCCATCTTCACAGTGGTACCATCCATGGATTTTTGTGGGTCTTGTAGTGAGTGCATCGAGCTTGTTAAGTAGGGTACTTGCTGTTGCTGTTTTGCTAGGCTGATTCTGTTATATTTTGATGCTATGTAAACCTTCTGCTACAAGTCATTCTATGCATAATCTGGAGATGTTCACTAAGGATGTTTTGTTACAAATGTCTTGCTCTATCCATCCTTGCCCCGGGTTGCATTTATAGCCTGCTGTAGCTGGTTGTAATCTTGCTCCAAAGTTGCTAAATAATGTTGCTGTCAGCCTGTTAACATTAAGTTCAATGTTGCCATGATTGTTGTTAGTGATCCATGCACCCTATAAACTTGCTCTTGCCATGCTTAGCTTCATAAACATGTCTTATTACTGTTAGTTGCCTTGCCATGCCATGTATTGCTCTGTGGTGAGTGTATCAAGATCACCAACATGCCTACTTATTGTTGTTCCTGCCATGTATGAATCTGTAATATAACTTGCTATCTTTACATTGGTGCCATCATATTTTCTGTGCCCTTTTGGCTCATGGTCAGTAAAGGATTTTTGTTTTATGGGTTTATTAGATTCATGCCATCCCTTTGTTTGCCATGATAAGTTCTTGTAACATGTTGTTTGATAGCTCTAAACATTGCAACCTGATGTTATTTTTCTGCAAAGTCTGAACTGTTATTATTTGCAATCTTGCCATGTGTGTTTGAGCATGTTCTAGTGATTTCTGGAGATAGCTCAGTGTTCATGTTTTGTCATGCTTTACCTGTACATCACGTCCATGCCTTTTGTTATTATGTTAAGGTGTTGTAGCTTGTTGTTTAGGTGCTTGCAATATGCCTAGTTGCTGTTTTGGACAGCTTGTCCTTTAAACTTGTATAGTGTGCATGTGCTGAACCGTTGCTCTGTTTTGAGTGTGCTCTATATGAAACTTGCTTGATTTTGCATGTAGTTTCATATTATCATGTTGCATCCTTGTTTTGAGGTGTTTGCTTGATGTTTCTATGCATTTTGCATCAATGCCATGTTTAACTTGTTTTGCTCATATCTTCTAGGCCGTAGCTCCGAATCTAATGAACTTTATATGTAACTTGACTAGAATTTCGTGTAGATCATCGTGGTGCATCTTAACTTGCTGTTTAACAACATGAACATAAAGTTATTCAGATCTGGACCAATTTCGAAATTTGCATATGAGGACTTACCGGAATTGTTATATGTTGTTTCCGCCTCATTTAAACTTGCTTTGAGGTGTTGTTCTTGTTTCCATCATATTTTGCCATGAGTAGCTACATGTAGCCTTGTCATGCATCATGCTTGTTGTGCATCATGCCTTGTTCATGTGTGGTGTGTTTACCATGTTGTGTGCTTCTTCTCGATAGTTCCCGTTTCGTTGCGATCGTGAGGATTCGTTCGTCTACGCTTGGTTCGTCTTCGTGGCTTCATCTTCATCATGGACTCGTTCTTCTTCCTTGCGGGATTTCAGGCAAGATGACCGTCACCTTGGATCTCATTACTATCATTGCTATGCTAGTTGCTTCGTTCTATCGCTATGCTGCCTTACCTACCACTTGCGGCTCAAGCCTCCCAAATTGCCATGAACCTTTAACCTTTGTCACCCTTCCTAGCAAACCGTTGTTTGGCTATGTTACCGCTTTTGCTCAGCCCCTCTTATAAGCGTTGCTAGTTGCAGGTGAAGATGAAGATTGCTCCATGTTGGATTATGTTTATGTTGGGATATCACAATATCTCTTATATTATTAATGCATCTATATACTTGGTAAAGGGTGGAAGGCTCGGCCTTATGCACAGTGTTTTGTTCCACTCTTGCCGCCCTAGTTTTCCGTCATATCGGTATTATGTTCCCGGATTTTGTGTCCCTAACGCGGTTGGGTGATTTATGGGACCCCCTTGACAGTTCGCGTTGAATAAGACTCCTCCAGCAAGGCCCAACATTGGTTTTACCATTTGCCTCACCTAGCCCTTTTTCCCTTGGGTTTCCGGAGCCCAAGGGTCATCTTTATTTTAGCCCCGGGCGGTGCTCCTTCGAGTGTTGGTCCGAAAGCAGGCAGATCAAGGGGCCACCACGGGCAACTCGAGGGCTCGTTTTACTCGTGGCTGACCTATCCGGTGTGCCACGAGAACGAGATATGTGCAGCTCCTATCGGGATTTGTCGGCACATCGGGCGGCTTCTTGCTGGTCTTGTTTTATTCTTTGTCGAAATGTCTTGTAGCCGGGATTCCGAGACTGATCGGGTCTTCCCGGGAGAAGGAATATCCTTCGTTGATCGCGAGAGCTTATAATGGGCTAAGTTGGGACACCCTTGCAGGGTATAAACTTTCGAGAGCCGTGCCCGTGGTTATATGGCAGATGGGAATTTGTTAATATCCGGTTGTAGTAAACTTGAAACAAACTCTTCTAAAATACACCAACCGTGTGCGTAACCGTGAGTGTCTGTTTTCGGGGTTGATCGAGAGGAGAACACGGTTTCTGGGTTATGTCTGACGTAAGTAGGAGTTCAGGATCACTTCTTGATCACTACTAGTTGTCGACTGTTCCTCTTGCTTCTCTTCTCGCTCTCATTTGCGTATGTTAGCCAGCATATATGCTTAGCCGCTGCTGCAACCTCACCACTTTACCCCTTCCTTTCCCATTAAGCTTTGCTAGTCTTGATACCCATGGTAATGGGATTTCTGAGTCCTCGTGGCTCCTGATTACTACACCAACAGTTGCAGGTACAGGTTATGCGATGATCATGACGCGAGAGCGATGTGTGCTTGTTTTGGAGTTCTTCTTCTGCTTCTTCGATCAGGGGATAGTTTCCAGGTCGGCAGCCTGGGCTAGCAGGGTGGATGTCATTTGAGTTTCTGTTTGTGTTCCATCCGTAGTCGGATGTTGATCTCTTGTATATGATGTTGATGTATTCTTGTGGCATTTGTGCCTTATGTATGTATCCCCATCTATTATGTAATGTTGATGTAATGATATCCACCTTGCAAAAGCGTCTTCAAGATGCGCTTCTATCCTTGGTGGGACCTTCGAGTTCCTTTTGGATAGGGTCGCATCTTGGGCGTGACATCGCCCTCCCTTGAATTGCACCGCGGCCTGGTGCATGGTTAGACGGTCATTGACCTTGTGCTGAGAGAGTGAGAAGACTGGGCGCACAGATGGCCCCATCGCGACTTGGACGATGAAGGAGAGAAGCTTGACGAACCCATCAGGCATGTTGGCGAACATCTGTGACTCGCATGATCGTTTCGACCATCTACAAAAGTAGGCAAAAATTCTGAATGGTCGGATCATAAATTTATCTTGGTATCGGAAAATGTCTACATTTGCAAAAATAAGAATTAGCTCTATTATGCTAATAACCGATTAGCGATCGCACCTAGTGGCTTCCTACAGTCAGCCTGGCTCTGATACCAAGCTTGTCACGACCGGTTTTCCAAATAAAATATTTATTGAGAAACCGACCTTTTAATTCCAGTGTGAGGAAAATCCTCCTGACTGGTAGACAAAATCTTGATACAATGAGCCAGTAGCATTAGAATACATTACAGGGTCGAGCTGGGGTGCTCAACCATTTATTACAAACACGCCAATAATTATACATAATGGCGGATATAACACAATGGAGTGGTGGCATACTCTTGACTCGAGGTAAAGTGGTGGTGGAATAACACGATGGAGTGGATAATATGACTCCTACTTTGGCGGCTCATCGGCGTCGAGGTGAGGCTCGATGAATTTATTTGGGTAGCGGAAGCGGATATAACATGATGACTAATCCGAGTGCGCCGACGAGGCCCGGTAGGATTCCTCTAGGCGTCGGACTCGCTATCGAACTCTTCATCCATGAGATCGCCTTCGTCAGCATCTGGCCAAATCAACAAGCCAGGTAAGTACTTTGAAAGTACTCGCAAGACAGTTCAGACAATAGATATATAAATGCATGCATGAATGCGTCATGAGTAATTTAACAATGCACATTCAAATCAGTATAACAAGGTAAGTAAAAAGGGAGTCGGCGGTAGTCCGCTCGAAAACCCAATAAAATAAACTGAAAACCGATCGGGTGTCTGAAGCGACACCTCGAAAGGTGAACAAATAAGTAAAACATGTCAGCGATCGAGGCGTCTAAGCGACACCACATAAAGGGCTTATATGAAAGAAAAGACATGCGTTACCCGCGATCGGACGTCGAGGCGACATCACGTAAAGGGCTTATATCAAAAGTAAATAAATAACAATGCCACGGTCAGACGTCGAGCGACATCGCGAAAGGGCTTATATCAAAAGTAAATAAATAACAATGCCACGCGATTACGTCACGAGCGACATCGCAGAAAGGGCTTATATCCAAAAGTAGATAAATAGCAATGCCGCAGTCGGACGTCTGAGCGACATCGCAGAAAGGGCTTATATCCAAAAGTAGATAAATAACAATGCCACAGTCGGACGTCCGAGCGACATCGCAGAAAGGGCTTAAATTCACTTTTTATATCGGTTAACTTACAAGAAATGGTGCTCTTAGGAAAGTATTCAACACATGATAATAAACGGGTTAGTCCATCCACAGGAAATAAACATTTAACACTCATGTGGTTCTCAGGAGTTTCTGTCACCGAGACTGACACTTGACAAGATAAGATGAACACAGCACTTGGACCTGGATAAGATGATTTCAAGGATTATTGACTCTGCAGAGTTTGTACTAAATTACCCACAGCCAACGGATTGTCGTAGTCACGAAGGACTAGTTCCGTTCTGATTTCGAGGAAACACAGCTAACCAAGACACACCCATCCCACCTTACGTTGCCGGGGATCACCCTAGACAGCGTTCAAGAAAAACTTTGAGACGGGAGATCACAATCTCGAATAGCATGGGACCAAATTTATATCTGGCGCTCTAAGGGTGGCCCCTCTCGGTCCCAACCGGAAACACCCATGCCCCCTGACCAGATGATAGGCTTTAATCCAGGGCCATGGAACCCTCATCCCGGCCTCTCGATTTGGTGTGTACCAGAAAGTGGTTTGCAACTTACTAAGCCGTATCCCTGCGGAAAACATGTGGTAGTACGGAACGGAAGACGGACGGAATCGGATCGATGCATGTTGACACTTTGGGTCAGCGATGCGGCATAAGACTGGCATGCTACAACACTGCCATCTTACCCATTCTCATGCCAACTCATGGCCATGCAAACTCATTTCCATCAACTCATGGATCATCGAAATTCACTTGCCTCAACTTGCATGTAATATGACATCCATCGAGGTGCTCATGATCATGCCATGCAACTACTTAATGCAAACATGCCCAAACACTCATCATATCAAAATTTCAAACATGCTTGCCTGGTTCGGAGTAGTCGGGGCCTAGCTCGGTGAAGTTCATGTTACATCACCTCCTTTGGTATCTACGGTATACAAAAATACACACATAAACGTAAATACCATGGGGTGCAAAAAAATATTCCAAATATTTTTCAAATAAATCTGATAAAAAAACTAGACAAAATTTTGAAGAGGACAGAAAAAGAATCACTCAAAAATCCTTTTCTGTTTAAAAGTTATAAGAGTTTTGGTCCAAGGACCTCTCTGTAATGAAACAAAAAGCTCTCAGGGGTCTAAGCAGAAAAGTCCGAACGATTCAGATTAGAAAGCGCATTTACGAATACGCTTTGAAACAGTTCGAAAAAAAAGAGAGAGGCTGAGGCGGGTCCCACCGTCAGTTTGAATATTCAAAAGAGGCGGCAGAGCTCGTCGGCGCCCGAGAGCCGCGGTGGTCGCCGACGGCGATCCACGGCGAGGCAGGGTGATCGGGTGGTACCTCTGTGCTCAGTGCACCCTTCCGCGTCGGTGGGTGGTGGTGGTGGTCGCCGGCGAGCACTACGTCGACGGCGGCCCTTGCTCCGGCGGACGGTGGTTCGGGAAGTCGTGGGCCTCGTCGGAGAGAGTTGCTGGGGTCAAATTGGAGTGGGGGTTAGTCTCCTAGAGGTGCCATGAGGTTATGGGCAAGTCTAGGGCGGTGGAGGAGCTCTCACCAGAGAGAACACTGCCGGAGCCCGAAGCGAACGGAGATGGCCGGAGTTGAGGAAGAAGGGCCCCTCAAGGCTCTTCCAGTGGCTGGGCGGGGTCTGGTGAGGTGGTAGAGATGTGCGGGGTCGAGAGCGAGCTCGGAGGCGCTATTTATAGCCGGCCCGAGGCGGTTGTCGTGAACGGGATAAGTCCGACGAGCGATTACGGCGGTGATGTGGCTGGACGGTTGGTTTAGGGGCTTGAGCATCGTCTAGACGGAGCACTGATTCCATCCCGGTGCCTAACTCAACAAAACAGGGGCGGTTACGGCCTGTCCCAACTGAACGGCCGTGCGGCACGTCGGCGGCAGACGGCGCCATGCGTGCCGAGCCACGCAGCGATGGTGCAGCGGCGTCTGGCAAGGGAGACGGCCACGGAGCTCCCAGTGGCGTGGGCGGTGCCGAACGGCGTTGTCAGCGGTGCCTCGCCGCCGCCACGGAGGTCCCGACGCCGTAGAAGACGCCCGGTATGAGACGGGCGATGTGCCACCGACGCCAGAACCAGCCAAGTGCAGCGTCTTGGCGCAATGGGACAGGAGGAGGGGGTTGCGCCGCGCGCCAGCGCCTGATTGACAGATGACCAGACTCTGACGAAACTGAATCTCTGAATTTCTGAATTTCTCTGAAAGTGCAAAGTAACAGTGCAAGCCAGGTGTTCGACAGAATGATTTTGGTATGTGGGGATTTTTCCTTGAGCTGATATTTGGTGGAGTGGCTTCTCATTGCATCTGGGGGCTGCCTGAATTTTGGTGGAATTTTTGGAGAAGAGGACATATGAATTTCACCAAATTTGGCAAATCGTATCCAAACTTGCAGGAGCTGAAACTTGAAAATTTTGAAAAGAAGAAGAGTGGATCTTGATGGTTCTAGGTTGTGGGTGCTAGGGACTATCCAGAGGAGTTGATTTGAGATCAAAGTTCAAAGGCATTAAGGTACTTGCCTTGCAAAACACCTAGGCTCAAAATAATAGATGTAATTGTTTTGGGGAAAGAAACAAATGAAATAAAATCCAAAAATGAGTTGGACTTGTTGGGACAGAACATTTGGATTGCCCCAAAGTAGAAAGAGGGGTTTTGGGAAGATTTACCACATGAGGCATGGTAAAATCATGGTTGGTTTCAATATAAGAGAAGATCCAAAACTCCTAGGGTTTTTCTTATAAAAGAAAATAAATCCCAAAAATAAATTTGAGAAGGGGAGAATCAGAAGAAAGGTTTTTAAATAACCAACACCAGAGTTGAAGAAGATGCCAAAATAAAATCCTTTGCCAAAGGGGAAATTCTTGAGAGGAAGATTTTTGGAAGGGTTTAAATGACCTTCTTCAAAACTAACAAAGTTTTTGTTAAAAACCAACTAAATTTTTTGGAGTTTCACACCATGCGCCTAGGGTTGGGGGGGGGGACCCTAAAGGGGCGCCCCCCCTTCTTGGGGGGCAAGCCCCCTCCCCCTTGGCCGCCGCCCCCCCTCTAGATCTCATCTAGAGGGGCCGGCCCCCTTTCCCCTTCTCCCTATAAATAGAGGGGTAGAGGGAGGGCTGCAACACCACATCCAAGGCGCAACCCCTCCCCTCCCCAACACCTCTCCTCCTCCGCGTGAGCTTGGCAAAGCCCTGCCGGAGAACTGCCACTCCGTCACCACCACGCCGTCGTGCTGCTGTTGGAGCCTTCTTCCTCAACCTCTCCCTCCTCCTTGCTGGATCAAGGCGCGGGAGACGTCACCGGGCTGCACATGTGTTGAACGCGGAGGCACCGTTGTTCGGTGCTTAGATCGGATTCGGCCGCGATCTGAATAGCTACGTGTACGAGTACTCCAACCGCGTTCTTGCAACGCTTTCTTCTCGTGATCTTCAAGGGTACGAAGATGCACTCCCCTCTCTCTCGTTGCTAGTTACTCCATAGATTGATCTTGGTGATGCGTAGAAATTTTTTAATTTCTGCAACGATCCCCAATAGTGGCATCATGAGCTAGGTCTATGCGTAGTTTATATGCACGAGTAGAACACAAGTTGTTGTGGGCGTCGATTTTGTCAATTTACTTGCCGTTACTAGTCTTATCTTGATTCAGCGGGATCGTGGGATGAACCGGCCCGGACCGACCTTACACGTACGCTTACGTGAGACATGTTTCACCGACTGACATGCACTAGTTGCATAAGGTGGCTAGCGGGTGTCTGTCTCTCCCACTTTAGTCGGATCGGATTCGATGAAAAGGGTCCTTATGAAGGGTAAATAAAAATTGGCATATCACGTTGTGGTTTTGGCGTAGGTAAGAAACGATCTTCCTAGAAACCTATAGCAGCCACGTAAAAATTTGCAACAACAATTAGAGGACGTCTAACTTGTTCTTGCAGCATGTGCCGTGTGATGTGATATGGCCAAAAGGATTGATGAATGAAATATATGTGATGTATGCGATTGATCATGTTCTTGTAATAGGAATCACGACTTGCATGTCGATGAGTATGACAACCGGCATGAGCCGTAGGAGTTGTCTTAATTTATTGTATGACCTGCGTGTCATTGATTAACGACATGTAATTACTTTACTTTATTGCTAAACCGTTAGCCATAGTAGTAGAAGTAATAGTTGGCGAGACAACTTCATGAAGACACGATGATGGAGATCATGGTGTCATGCCAGTGACGATGATGATCATGGCGCCCCGAAGATGGAGATCAAAAGGAGCAAGATGATATTGGCCATATCATATCACTATTTGATTGCATGTGATGTTTATCATGTTTTACATCTTATTTTCTTAGAACGACGGTAGCATAAATAAGATGATCCCTCGCTAAAATTTCAAGAAAGTGTCCCCCCTAACTGTGCACCGTTGCGAAGGTTCGTTGTTCCGAAGCACCACGTCATGATCGGGTGTGATAGGTTCTAACGTTCGCATACAACGGGTGTAAGCCAGATTTACACACGCAATACATTTAGGTTGACTTGACGAGCCTAGCATGTACAGACATGGCCTTGGAACACAAGAGACCAAAAGGTCGAACATGAGTCGTATAGCAGATACGATCAACATGAAGATGTTCACCGATGATGACTAGTCCGTCTTGCGTGATGATCAGATACGGCCTAGTTGACTCGGATCATGTATCACTTAGATGACTAGAGGGATGTCTGTCTGAGTGGGAGTTCATTAATAATTTGATTAGATGAACTTAATTATCATGAACTTAGTCTAAAACCTTTACAATATGTCTTGTAGATCAAATGGCCCACACTAATGTCAACCTCAACTTCAACGCGTTCCTAGAGAAAACCAAGCTGAATGACGATGGTAGCAATTATACGGACTGGGTCCAGAACTTGAGGATCATCGTCATAGCTGCCAAGAAAGCATATGTCCTTGAAGCACCGCTAGGTGAAGCACCCGTCCCAGCAAACCAGGACGTCATGAACACCTGGCAAACGCGTGTTGATGATTACTCCCTGGTTCAGTGCAACATGCTTTACAGCTTAGAACCAGGGCTCCAAAAGCGTTTCGAGCAGCACGGAGCATATGAGATGTTCCAAGAGCTGAAAATGGTTTCCCAAGCTCATGCCCAGGTTGAGAGATATGAAGTCTCCGACAAGTTCTACAGTTGTAAGATGGAGGAGAATAGTTCCGTCAGCGAACACATACTCAAAATGTCTGGGTTGCACAACCGCTTGTCTCAGCTGGGAGTTAATCTCCCGGATGACGCAGTCATTAATGTAATCCTTGATCGCTTCCACCTAGCTACAAGAGCTTTGTGATGAACTTCAATATGCAAGGGATGGAAAACCATTCACGAGGTATATTCAATGCTGAAATCAGCGGAGGTGGAGATCAAAAAGGAACATCAAGTGTTGATGTTCAATAAAACCACTAGTTTCAAGAAAGGCAAGGGTAAGAAGAACTTCAAGAAGGACGGCAAGGGAGTTTCCGCGCCCGGTAAG
This sequence comes from Aegilops bicornis, assembly GCA_021605145.1. Taxonomy (NCBI): domain Eukaryota; kingdom Viridiplantae; phylum Streptophyta; class Magnoliopsida; order Poales; family Poaceae; genus Aegilops; species Aegilops bicornis. The sequence continues at coordinate 629,509,629 of CM038670.1, forward strand.
CCAGTTGCCGGGAAGAAGCCAAAGAATGGACCCAAGCCCGAGACTCAGTGCTTTTATTGCAAGGGAAACGGTCACTGGAAGCGGAACTGCCTCAAGTACTTACCGAACAAGAAGGCCGGCAATACCAAAGGTATATGTGATATATATGTTATTGATGTGTACCTTACCAGTACTCGTAGTAGCTCCTAGGTATTTGATACCGGGGCGGTTGCTCATATTTGTAACTCAAAACAGGAGCTGCGGAATAAGCGGAGACTGGCGAAGGACGAGGTGACGATGCGCGTTGGGAATGGTTCCAAGGTCGATGTGATCGCCGTCGGCACGCTACCTCTACATTTACCTACGGGATTAGTTTTAAACCTCAAAAATTGTTATTTAGTGCCAGCTTTGAGCATGAACATTGTATCTGGATCTCGTTTGATACGAGATGGCTACTCATTTAAATCCGAGAATAATGGTTGTTCTATTTATATCAGAGATATGTTTTATGGTCATGCCCCGCTGGTCAATGGTTTATTCTTAATGAATCTCGAACGTGATGTTACACATATTCATAGTGTGAATGCCAAGAAATTTAAAGTTGATAATGATAGTCCCACATACTTGTGGCAGTGCCGCCTTGGTCACATTGGTGTCAAACGCATGAAAAAACTCAATGCAGATGGACTTTTGGAATCTCTTGATTATGAATCATTTGACACGTGCGAACCATGCCTCATGGGCAAAATGACCAAGACTCCGTTCTCCGGAACAATGGAGCGAGCAACCAACTTGTTGGAAATCATACATACTGATGTGTGCGGTCCAATGAGCGTTGAGGCTCGCAGTGGCAATCGTTATGTTCTCACCCTCACTGATGACTTAAGTAGATATAGATATAATGAAACACAAGTCTGAGACCTTTGAAAAGTTCAAGGAATTTCAGAGTGAGGTTGAAAATCAACGTGACAGGAAAATAAAGTTCTTACGATCAGATCGTGGAGGGGAATATTTGAGTCACGAATTTGGCACGCACTTCAGGAAATGTGGAATTGTTTCACAACTCACGCCGCTTGGAACACCTCAAGCGTAATGGTGTGTCCGAACATCGTGTCGCACTCTATTGGATATGGTGCGATCTATGATGTCTCTTACCGATCTACCGCTATCATTTTGGGGTTATGCTTTAGAGACTGTCGCATTCACTTTAAATAGGGCTCTGTCGAAATCCGTTGAGACGACACCATATGAATTATGGTCTCGGAAGAAACCTAAGCTGTCGTTTGGGGATGCGTTGCTTATGTCAAGAAACTTCAACATGAAAAGCTCGAACCCAAGTCGGAAAAATGTGTCTTCATAGGATACCCAAAGGAAATCATTGGGTATACCTTCTACCTCAGATCCGAGGGCAAGATCTTCATTGCCAAGAACGGGTCCTTTCTGGAGAAAGAGTTTCTCTCGAAAGAAGTAAGTGGGAGGAAAGTGGAACTTGATGAGATGACCCCTCTCGAACCAGAGAGTAGCGCAGCACAAGAAAATGTTTTTGTCGTGCCTGCACCGACTAGAGAGGAAGTTAATGATGACGATCATGATCAAGTTACCACTAAACTTCGCAGGTCCACAAGGACACGTTCCGCACCAGAGTGGTACGGCAACCCTGTCCTGGAAATCATGTAGTTTGACAACGGTGAACCTTCAAACTATGAAGAAGCCATGGCGGGCCCAGATTCCAACAAATGGCTTGAAGCCATGCAATCCGAGATAGGATCCATGTATGAAAACAAAGTATGGACTTTGACAGACTTGCCCGATGATCGGTGAGCGATAGAAAAACAATGGATCTTTAAGAAGAAGACGGACGCGGATGGTAATGTTACCATCTATAAAGCTCGACTTGTCGCTAAGGGTTATCGACAAGTTCAAGGGGTTGACTACGATGAGACCTTCTCACCCGTAGCGAAGCTGAAGTTCGTCCGAATCATGTTGGCAATTGCTGCATTCTACGATTATGAGATATGGCAAATGGACGTCAAAACAACATTCCTTAACGGCTTCCTTAAGGAAGAACTGTATATGATGCAGCCGGAAGGTTTTGTCGATCCTAAGAATGCTGACAAGGTGTGCAAGCTCCAGCGCTCAATCTATGGGCTGGTGTAGGCATCTCGGAGTTGGAACATTCGCTTTGATGAAATGATCAAAGCGTTTGCGTTTACACAGACTTCTGGAGAAGCCTGTGTTTACAAGAAAGTGAGTGGGAGCTCTGTAGAGTTTCTCATATTATATGTGGATGACATACTATTGATGGGAAATTATATAGAATTCTTGGAAAGCATAAAGGCCTACTTTAATAAGTGTTTTTCAATGAAGGACCTTGGAGAAGCTGCTTACATATTAGGCATCAAGATCTATAGAGATAGATCGATACGCCTCATAGGTCTTTCACAGAGCACATACCTTGATAAGATATTGAAGAAGTTCAATATGGATCAGTCCAAGAAGGGGTTCTTGCCTGTATTGCAAGGTGTGAGATTGAGCACGGCTCAATGCCCGACCACAGCAGAAGATAGAGAAAAGATGAGTGTCATCCCCTATGCCTCGCCCATAGGGTCTATTATGTATGCCATCTGTGTACCAGACCTGATGTAAACCTTGTCGTAAGTTTGGTAGGAAGGTACTAAAGTAATCCCAGCATGGAACACTGGACAATGGTCAAGAATATCCTGAAGTACCTGAAAAGGACTAAGGATATGTTTCTCGTTTATGGAGGTGAAGAAGAACTCGTCGTAAAGGGTTACGTCGATGCTAGCTTCGACACAGATCTGGATGACTCTAAGTCACAAACCGGATACGCGTATATTTTGAATGGTGGGGCAGTAAGCTGGTGCAGTTGCAAGAAAAGCGTCATGGCAGGATCTACATGTGAAGCGGAGTACATGGCAGCCTCGGAGGTAGCACATGAAGCAATCTGGATGAAGGAGTTCATTGCCGACCTAGGAGTTATTCCCAATGCGTCGGGGCCGATGACTCTCTTCTGTGACAACACTGGAGCTATTGCCCTTGCCAAGGAGCCCAGGTTTCACAAGAAGACCAGGCACATCAAACGTCACTTCAACTCCATTCGTGAAAATATTCAAAATGGAGACATAGATATTTGTAAAGTGCATACGGATCTGAATGTCGCAGATCCATTGACCAAACCTCTTCCACGAGCGAAACACGATCAACACCAGAACTATATGGGTGTTCGATTCATCACAATGTAACTAGATTATTGACTCTAGTGCAAGTGGGAGACTTTTGGAAATATGCCCTAGAGGCAATAATAAAATGGTTATTATTATATTTCCTTGTTCATGATAATTGTTTGTTGTTCATGCTATAATTGTGTTATCTGAAAATCGTAATACATGTGTGAATACATAGACCATAACATGTCCCTAGTGAGCCTCTAGTTGACTAGCTCGTTGATCAATAGATGGTTATAGTTTCCTGACCATGGACATTGGATGTCATTGATAACGGGATCACTTCATTAGGAGAATGATGTGATGGACAAGACCCAATCCTAAGCATAGCACAAGATTGTGTAGTTAAATGCGCTAGAGCTTTTCTAATGTCGTATCATTTCCTCGGACCATGAGATTGTGCAACTCCGGATACCGTAGGAATGCTTTGGGTGTACCAAACGTCACAACGTAATCGGGTGGCTATAAAGGTGCACTACAGGTATCTCCGAAAGTGTCATTGGGTTGGCACGAATCAAGACTGGGATTTGTCACTCCGTATGATGGAGAGGTATCTCTGGGCCCACTCGGTAATGCATCATCATAATGAGCTCAATGTGACTAAGTAGTTGGTCATGGGATCATGCATTACGGAACGAGTAAAGTGACTTGCCAGTAACGAGATTGAACGAGGTATTGGGATACCGACGATCGAATCTCGGGCAAGTAACGTACCGATTGACAAAGGGAATTGTATACGGGATTGCTTGAATACTCGACATCGTGGTTCTTCCAGTGAGATCATCGTGGAACATGTGGGAGCCAACATGGGTATCCAGATCCCGCTGTTGGTTATTGGCTAGAGAGCTGTCTCGGTCATGTCTGCATGATTCCCGAACCCGTAGGGTCTATACACTTAAGATTCGATGCCGCTAGGGTTATAAGGAAGATTTGTATGTGATTATCGAATGTTGTTCGGAGTCCCGGATGAGATCGCTGACGTCACGAGGAGTTCCGGAATGGTCCGGAGGTGAAGATTTGTATATGGGAAGTCATCATACGGTCACCGGAAATATTCGGGGGTATACCGGTATTGTAACGGGACCACCGGAGGGGTTTCGGGGGTCCACCAGGAGGGTCCACCTGCCCCGGAGGGCCTTATGGGCTGTAGGTGGAAGGAAACCAGCCCTAAGTGGGCTGGGAGCCATCCCCCCTAGGGCCCATGCGCCTAGGGTTGGGGGGGCCTAAAGGGGGCGCCCCCCCCCTTCTTGGGGGGCAAGCCCCCTCCCCCTTGGTCACCGCCCCCCCTCTAGATCTCATCTAGAGGGGCCGGCCCCCTTTCCCCTTCTCCCTATAAATAGAGGGGTAGAGCGAGGGCTGAAGCACCACATCCAAGGCGCAGCCCCTCCCCTCCGCAACACCTCTCCTCCTCCGCGTGAGCTTGGCGAAGCCCTGCCGAAGAACTGCCACTCCAACACCACCACGCTGTCGTGCTGCTGTTGGAGCCTTATTCCTCAACCTCTCCCTCCTCCTTGCTAGATCAAGTTGCGGGAGACGTCACCGGGCTGCACGTGTGTTGAACGCGGAGGCACCGTCGTTCGGTGCTTAGATCGGATTCGGCCGCGATTTGAATCGCTACGTGTATGACTCCTCCAACCGCGTTCTTGCAACGCTTCCGTCTCGCGATCTTCAAGGGTACGAAGAAGCACTCCCCTCTCTCTCGTTGCTAGTTACTCCATAGATTGATCTTGGTGATGCATAGAAATTTTTTAATTTCTGCAACGATCCCCAACAAGAAGTAACTCCCAGGGTTTGATAATAAACAGGGCAATAGGTTCCTACCTCGTCAACTACTTCCCAGTAACCACATGTTAATCATATCCTAACCATGCAATTGTTTGAGGATTGACTAATGCAATAAAACTGGGTAGTAAAGAGGTATGATCAAAGTGTTACTTGCCTTGCTGATGATCCGTGAAACCTAGAGACTTGTAGTAGCACGCTTCGCACTCCGGGTACTCTATCACAAATAAACAAGCATACAATAAGCACTCAACTAGAAGCATGGATAAATCTCAAATAAGAACTAACCAGAAAGTTCAACTTAAGAACTCCGGTTTGCAAAAAGAATCAAATCAAACGAGGCAACGAAACTCAAACTACGAAAGAAACAAGCTTCGTTTACTAATCTGGACTTTAGTCAAATTTTACAATAGCAAAAACTTGTTTAAGTTGGTTAGACAGAAAGAGGACTTCGAGACGAAACTCTAGGCGCTTGAATCGCCTGATTCCGATAAACGAGCGAAAAGATAAACTAAAACGAAAATCAGGGCAGAAATCGCGATCGAAAATAATTACGAAAAAACCCTGGAAAAAGAAAAACTGATGAATAGGCTAGCGAACGAACGTTCACTGTCTGCGGCTAAGCGGTGAAAACCGTTCGTTAAAACAAACGTACGGACGAACGTCCACTAAATAACTAAACTAGAAAAAAATAAAAAAAACCGATCTAACCTAAAAAAAATTAGACCGCGGGTTCTAAAAGAAAAACGACGGGGGCGGCTACCTCGGCGGGGCTCCAGCGGGATCCGGCGGCTCAGCCGGCGTCCGGTGGGGTGGCAGGGCTCCGCGGCAGCGGTGGGAGGCGGTGGGCTGGCGGGGCGTCGGCGGCGGCTTGGGGTCCCAAGGGGGGGCCCCCGGGCTCAGTTTATAAAGGGCGGGTGGCGGCGACTTGGGCAAGGGGCGGCCGACGGCTCGAGGTCGGACTCCCGAGTCCCGTGAGCGTCTGGCGGGCGAGGCGGCGACGCTAGGCGGGTCGGCCTGCTCGTGAGCTCGGCCCACGGGTGGGAACTTTTTTTAAATAAGATTCCACCGAAAAATAAATCCTAGAAAAATGTCAAAACAAATTTTCGCCCTCTAAATAAAATATTTAGAACAAGATGAACATTTTCTTGTCCTAAAATGCAAAGTTTGAAAACATGCAATTTTTCTAATTCAAGTAAAATTGCAATAAAATCCAAATAAAACATTTTTTTGATTTTAATATTTTTCCTTTAATATTTCATTTATTTTGGAGAAGTCATTTTATCTCCTCTCATATATTTTTATTTTCAAAATATTAGGGAGGAAAAATAATCAAAACCAATTGATCCTCTTTTCAAAATTTGAGAAAAACTCAAATATGAAAATAATGAAATCCCCAACTCTCTCCCTGGATCCTTGAGTTGCGTAGAATTTCTAGGATCAAACCAAAATGCAATAAAATATGATATGCAATGATGATCTAATGTATAACATTCCAAATTGAAAATTTGGGATGTTACAAGCGGCTGGATGAATATTTCGTCGACTCCCCTAGGGTTCTGGTATTTTTGGAGTATTCATAGAGCAAAGAGGCGGTCCGGGGGGGGGGGGGGATCGCTCGATGGAACCGTCGCTCGAGACGAAGCGATAACAGACGCTTTTCCTATTTGCCGCTCATTGCGGCAAACTGTCGCCGCTACGCATAGGCAACGCTCGAGATCGAGCAAAGTGGGCCGGCCCAGTAAGCAAGAGGCTTTCTTTTTACGGTTTTGGAACCTTCTGGACGTTCCAGGCTGTGTTTTTTTTTCGGTTTTGAGAGCCTTCTAGATGGTTCCTCAACCGTTTTTCTCTTTTCTCCTTTTTCTGTTTCTATTCCATTTTCCATCTTTCATTTTCTCTTTTTCCTTCATTCTTTTTTTTCTGTTTATTTTTTCTTTCCTTTTCTCTTTTGTTTCATTTTTCTTTTTCTTTTTCAGGTTCAATTTTCTTTTCTATACAAAAGTTCAGAAATTAAAAAAATGTTTGCAGTTTTCAAATTTTGTTTGTTTTTTCCATAAAATGTTTTGTTTTCAAATTTTGATCAAAATTTTGAAGAAGTTCAGAATTTCAAAATTTGTTTGCTTCTTTTAAGATGTTCAAAAATTCAAAAAGTCTAGTTTAAAATTTTCCAAACAATGTTCACATTTCTAAACTTTGTTCAAAAATAACTTTTTTCAGCAATTTCAGAAAATGCTCATATGTTCAAAATTTGTTCACAATTCAGAAAAACATTGTTTTAAACTGTTTGTGTTTTAATTTTTTTAATTTTGAAAAAGGTTCTTTTTTCCAAAAATGTTTATATTTTCTAATTTTGTTTGCAAATTCAAAAAAAAATTTAGGGATTTCATAAAAAAATTGCGTGTTGATAAAATTGTTTAGAAGTTTTCAATTTTGTTCCTATTTTTCAAAAACTGTTGCATTTCAAAATATTGTTCATACTTTTAAAAAATGTTCTCATTTTCATTTTTTTTCCAAATGATGTTTGAGATTCCAAAAAATGTTTGTGTTTTCCCAAAATGTTTGATTTTTTATAAATCTGTCAAGAAATTTTGAAAATGTTCATGTTTAAAAAATTGTTGTCCTTTTGTGTAAAAGGAAATCATGTTTGAAATTAAAAAACATGTGCGGCTTATATCTTACGTAAAATGTGTTGCCATATTTGATGAAAAATCGCATTAATTACAGTGCTTAGTGACGTGGTTCACCCACTAGAGGTTTTGTGTTTGATCCCTCTTACGCTCACTCGTTTAAATTTTTTGCGAACTAATATTTTAAGTTTCGTTGTTGTTGTCGTTTCTTTTAGTATCATGCTACATATCATGCACTAGTTCCAGGCAGTCGCATTGACTAGCCGTGTGAGTGAATCTGCCGCTGGTTGTGGCCTTGTGGGATCAAGTCCCAGGCAATTCTTATATTTTGTTGATTTTTATCATGGCGCTACCGAATGGGCCGGCCCAGGTGGGCTCTCCCATGTGCGGTTGGTGGACTCTTTGCCGTTGTAAACGGCATATAGGAAATCTTGGTAACGGGATCTGCTTCCGGACTAGGATGGGCGGAATCAACCGAGACTTAAGGTGTGATCTGTTTACACCATATTCGTTTATGTGCCGGCCCAACCAAACTTCATTAACGGTATGTGGTTGAGGTGTAGTCGAATAACCGATTTGATTAAAACTTCTTTGCCTACTACGGACAAGAGTTTTTCCATTCACCCTCTTATCCTTTCCCATACTCGGCCCCGCAGATATCTAAAAATTCCGTTGATCGAATGACCAACATCAATGGGCATACCAATGTATCTCTCACTAAGGACTTCATTTGTGCACATTGAGTGAGTTCTTTACTTCTTGTCTTTGGTTTTGAGGGCAGCCTTTACTGAAAAATATCGATGATTTATCATGATTCCCCTTTTTCCTGACGCTGCACAATATGACTCAGGCAAGTTTGGCACCGCATTTGCTCCCTCCACACTTGATTTGAAGAACAACAGGCTGTCATCGGCGAATAACAGGTGATTCCCGGCCGAAGACGTGGGAGCCACCTTGATGCCACTTAGTGATGACTGAGAACTGGATTTCAGGAGGCACCAAAGACCATCTGCTGCAATCAAAAAAAGGTAAGGGGAAATAGGATCTCCCTACCGAGTTCCTCTGATGGGTGTGAATTGTTCTAGTCGTTCACCATTGAAAATCACCGAAAATTGACTGAAGTGACCATGATCATGATTATATCTATCCATGCTTGAGCGAACCCATGTTTTGCCATGATAGCATGCAAGTAAGACCACTCAACCCTGTCGTAGGCTTTCATCATATCAAGCTTTAGAGCACAAATACCATTAATTCTGGACTTGTTTCTTTTCATAAAGTGTAGACACTCAAAAGCAATTATTATGCAGTTTGTTATCAATCTGCTTGGTACAAAAGTCGACTGCTCCTCTAATATTATATATGCCAAGATCTGCTTCAACCTATTAGCCACCACCTTCGAAGCTATTTTGTACAAAATATTGCACAAACTGATTGGTCTAAATTGGGTGAGTAAAGCTGGGTTCTACACCTTCGACACTAATACTAGGAGAGTGTCGTTAACACATGATGCACTTTCCTCTCCCTTTACTATGTGTAAGACTGCACTGAGTGATGTCATCTCCACAAAGTTCCCAGTGGCGCTGATAAAAATGTGCAGGGAATCCATCTGGGGTAGGCGCCTTTGTAGGAAACATCTGAAAGAGAGCAACTTTCAGCTCCATAGTATATGGTGCAGTTAAGGCATGCTTCAGATTACCACATGGTCTATGTGAGAATATAACGTCTATAATCAGGCAGTTTTGGTGGGACAGTAAGAACAGGAAGCAGAAGCCCAGCTGGGTTGCTTGGGAGGACATGACTGGGACAAAAAACCTGGGAGGTTTGGGGTTCCGAAACCTAGAGATATTTAACTCGGCATTGCTGTCAAGGCAAGCATGGTGTATACTCCAGGAACCTACATCCCCTGGTGCGAGAATCTTGAAGGCAAAATACTTCCCGACTTGCTCTTTCATGGATGCTGAGCTTGGCCCTCAACCCTCAAAAATATGGAGGGCAATCATTGATGGTAGAGATGTCTTGTTACAAGGAGTTGTTCGGCGGATCGGAGATGGCGAAACTCCAAATATTTGGTACAATAGCTGGATCCCTAGGGATCGAATGATGAAACCAATTTCTCTCCGGACAACAAATGCTTCATCATTTGTGTCTGAGTTAATTGATGCGTCGTCAGGTCCTTGGAAGGAGGAACTCGTTCGGCAAACGTTTGTCCCCTACGATGCGGATGCAATCCTAGGAATACCCCTCTGCACTAGGCGAATATCTGATTTTTGGGCATGGTCAGCTGATCACGAGGGTCGGTTCTCAGTTCGATCCGCATACAATATGATCTTGAAAACAAAGATCCAAAAGGAAGAGTGGTTGGATAAACAACAAGGGCTTTCAAATGGATAACAAGATAATGACAGGTGGGCTGCTCTCTGAAATTTGCGGATTGCCTCAAAGCTTAAAGTGTTTGCATGGAGATTAGCCTGGCAGTCCCTTCCCACTGGCGATTTACTTCACCACCTCAACATGGCCACAACCCCTGTTTTGCGTGCTTTGTGGTGTGATTGATAGTTGGCGATTGCACGAAGTGTTTGGGCTCTCTCAAATGAACAAATGGTGGAGCACATGTGTCATAATCCTAAACGAAGTGCAAAGGAATGGCTATTTGCCATGAATTACTCACTATCGCACGTGGAATTCACTAAGATGATTGTGACTTTATGGGCCATCTGGAGCTCTCGGAGGAAAGCGATACACGAGTACATATTTCAAAGTCCGTTGTCTACTCATGGTTTTGTTTAGTCTTTTTTGTCAAAGCTACAAGTTCTTCAGAAGCACACTGTGACACGACAGACACACCTGTGTCCAGAACGAGTGGATGGTTACCTCCACCAGTAAACCATGTGAAAATCAATGTTGACGTGGCAGTCTCTAGGCATGGCGGGTCTGGAGCTGTTGGAGCAGTATGTAGAGACTAAGGGGTCTCCTTCATGGGTGCATCTACTCTTTTCTTTCCCCCATGATGATCCGGCTACCCTAAAGGCGTGGGCTATGAGGGAAGCCCTGTCTCTTGCTGAGGATTTGTATGTGCAGCACACCTTCATTGCCTCGGACTGTAAAGTAATCGTGGAGGAAATCAAGAAGGAGAGCTCAGCTACTGGAGTTGTCATTACAGAAATTCAAGAACGTTTTTCAGTTTTTCTGTAGTATTTTTAGTCATGAGTTTAGAACTTCAAATATGGAGGCTCAGAATCTCGCAAAGCATGGTCTTAGTTTAGAGGTTGGTCGCCATGTTTGTTAGGCTAACCCGGAGATCTTCTTATCGTCCCTGCAAATATTGTGACGTCCTAATAAAGCTTGTGAGTTTGTCTCAATAAAAAAAATCAGATAACGATGCAAATGTTTCTAAAAAAGGATAATGGTACAAATTGGTCGAACCAAACACCTCCAAAGGTTCCATTGCTCATGTCTTTTGGAGATTGCTAACTGCAACTGTTGTGCATTTTGATTTGATATAATAAAGACACGAATGCTGTTCTTCTACTCCACCTAGGCTTTATCATTATTTTACCTTTAGGTGCATCAACGTCCAAATTAAGTCGAATCTTGGGTTAGCCGACGGGTGAAGCAAGACACTGCATGCAGGAGCCACACATATCTTCAAACCAAAACATTGTTTCAGGTCACGTTAAGACCAACTGATTCACCCTTTTGGAAAGGGCTTATGAAAGTTAAGCTTTCATTGTTTCAGAGGACAAAGCATATTGTTGGTAATGGTGCCAGCACGAGATTCTGGGAGGATACTTGGCTCGGAGGTGTGCCCCTTGCAATCCAGTATCCGTCGTTATATCGTATTGTCCAATGACATGAGGCTCTTGTTGCAACGGTCTTTCATTCGATCCCCCTTAATATTCAGTTTAGAAGGCCGTTAGTGGGCAATCGTTGGGAGGATTGGCTACATCTAGTTAGGAGACTGATGAATGTCCAACTTTCACAACAACCGATAAATTACGTTGGAATCTCACTAGGTCGGGTGACTTTACAGTTAAATTAATGTATGTCGATGTCATCAATTCGAGCTCGATTCCTAGCTCCAAGCATGTGTGGGATGTCAAAGTTCCTTTGAAGATCAAAGTGTTTATGTGGTTTCTACACAAACAAGTTATCTTAACAAAGGATAATTTGACAAAGCGTAATTGGACAGGGCCTACTAGGTGTAGTTTCTGTGATCAGGGTGAAACTATTAAACATCTGTTTTTTGATTTCCCACTAGCTAGAATTCTATGGACGACTATCCATATCGCTTTCAATATTCCTCCACCGAATTTGGTTAACATGTTATTTGGAACATGGCTAAACAGGGTAGAGCCCGGGTTAGCAAGACATATTCGCGTGGGGGTGTCTTTAGTGTGGGCGCTTTGAAATTGCAGAAATGATCTGGTCTTTAATGTAACAACAAACATTCATTTTTTGCAGGTTATCTTCAGAGCTACGGCGCTAATCCGTTCCTGGTCGCTACTCACTCCGACGGAGGCCAGGGAGCGTTTGGTTACTGGATCTACCCGATGGAAGACGGTAGCTCGGGATATCTTCAACCGGCTTGGATGGCGGTCATGTAACAGGATAGGCAATTAGTTTACCTGTCTATTTTTTGAGCCAACCGGTTGTGGTTTATCCTTTTTGGCTAGCTTGTGTATCTAGCCTTTTGGTTCTGTGTGAGCCGTTATCCCTTTTTTTTTGTAATTGTGGAGACTTTGAGACTTTGTTGACTTTGTTGAAACTATTCATTAATAAAATGGCCGTATGCATCATGCTGATGCAGAGGCCGGGGATCACCCTTTTTCGAAAAAAACGGCCGAAGAAGAGGAAAACAGAGCTCTTAACGTCATCTTGGACTGTCGCAACCGCATGGTCGACTTGTATCCGTATGTGACGCCAGGCTCGTACTTGAAAAGAGCCACATGAGGTGCGACTTCCGAGGCCAGTTTTGTTTGAACTTTGTTTTGGAAAATCAAAGATTCCGCCACCCCGGTCGATACAGTCCAGACTTATTACGACTACTTTGGACTTTCTAGCGGCAGTACCACTGTACTCTCTCTGTCCGAAAATACTTGTCCTAAAAATAGATAAAATAGATGTATCTATAATTAAAATAAGTCTAGATACAACCATTTCTAAGATAAGTATTTCCGGACGGAGGGAGTACGAGTGTAGATACAACTGCAGACACATGCGCCAGTTGCCTTGCGCAATTTGGACTTTCAAATGGGACTACGAGGTGGGATGTTTTGCGCTTCCCCATGTCCCACGGAATGACAATACTCCTTTCATTTTTGTATACAGGGTCACTTCATTTTTCGTGTCAAACTTTGACTTCGCATTTTGATCAATAAAATATCGGTTACATGCCATCGAAAATATATCATTGAAAAATTCTTTGAAATGTCATCCAATGACATACATTTTGTTTACCCCAAAAAATAAAATAAGAAAATGGCATACTTTTCGTGGCATAAAAACCATATTATGTTGGTAGAATTAATGGTCAAAATTAGACATAAAAGCAGTCGCCACCTCCTCTCTAAGAAAAAATATATGGTCTCTCTACCTCCTACTGGCGCCGCTGCCAACCCGCATCGCCTCCGGTGGTTCTAGGGCCATGGAGACGCGGTGGATTCCGGCCCTTGCCAGCGGGAGGGATCTTGCTCCGATTTTAGGTATTTATGAGTTTGTTTATGGTTGTGTTCTACTTAGGAAGGCGAGACGGTGGCGGCTTCCTGAAAATGGAATAAGCTTGTCCCCGCCTAGCCCCCGTTCCGGTGATGCGTCTAGCGTTGTCGGATGACGTGTGGAGGTGTCTCCAGCGGATCTCGTGGGATTCTATCGGTTCGTGGGATTCTATCGGATCTCGATGAATCTATTGGATCCAATCTTTGTTCGTGCGTTTATAGGTTAGATCCTTACGATCTATACTTCTCTTCGTCTATGACGGTTGTTGTTCTGGCGTGCTGGTTCTATACAGCCACAACACTACGACTTCCCGATTGTGTACTACACCAAGTTTGTCACGGCTCTGGTGAGAGAGGGCGCTTGTAGTCACCGCCAGGTGGTCTATGGATACGGAAGTAAATTTTTTTATTTCTATGTTCTTTGTGCTACCATGACATAATGAATATATCGGAATTTTTCTTGAAATAAAGTTGACATAAAATTCTGAAGTGGACTTGTATTAAAAACGGAGAGAGTAATACAATTTCGTTTGTACTGTAAATTTAAGCATCCAAATTTCCAACTATACATATTTTGGGAGAAAAGGCCTTCATTAGACCAATGCATATCTTTGGAACACGGTGGTCAATGCACCCAATTTGGAAAAACAATTTAAAAATAAAAAAGGGTCAAAAATTTCTGAAACTTTTTTTACTAACAAAAATGGCCTAGCATAATGCTTTGCTAAAAGTTACGTGCAGGGATGTAACGCCCTTGATTCAATCGTACACTAATCATACATGCAAATGTGTACGATCAAGATCAAGGACTCACGGGAAGATATCACAACACAACTCTAGACACAAATTAAAATAATACAAGCTTTGTATTACAAGCAAGGGGCCTCGAGGGCTCGAATACATAAGCTCGAATACTCAAGAGTCAGCGGAAGCAACAATATCTGAGTACAGACATAAGTTAGACAAGTTTGCCTTAAGAAGGCTGGCACAAAAACAACAACGATCGAAAAAGGCAAGGCCTCCTGCTTGGGAGCGTCCTAACTACTCCTGATCATCGGCGATCTCCACGTAGTAGTAAGCACCCTATGGATAGTAGTAGTCATCGGTGGTGTCGTCTGGATTCTGGGCTCCACCATCTGGTTGCATCAACTGGAAAGAAGAAGAAAGGGGGATAAGGGGAAGCAAAGCAACCGTGAGTACTCATCCAAAGTACTCGCAAGCAAGGATCTACACTATATATGCATCGGTATCAATGAAAAGGGTTGTATCTATGGACTGGACTGCAGAATGCCAGAAGAGAAGGGGAAAGCCTAGCCTATCGAAGACTAGCATCTTCTGGAAACTACCATCTTGCAGCAACAGGAGGGAGTAGAGTAGCATAAAGTAAAGTAGTAGAAGTCTAATCAACCTCGGCCAGAGATCCTTTCTTGACTCCCTGCGAGAAATCAATCCCAGAGCCATACTATCCAGTTATCATCTCATATCCAAGTCTCATCTCAAGTTCTAGTTGTATCGATCGGGATACAACTCCAAGTGTCTGTTACCGTAGGACAGGCTATCGACAGATGTTTTCTTCCCTGCAGGGGTGCACCAACTTACCCACCACGCTCGATTAACTCCGGCCAGACTCACTTTCCTGGGTCATGCCCAGCCTCGGCCAAACAATACGCCGCAACCCGACCTAGGCTTAATAGAGAGGTCAAGCACGCCGGACTAAACCTATGCCCCGGGGTCATGGGCCATCGCCGGAACTCCTGCACGCTATGCGTGGCGGCGGTGAGCAGACCTATCTACCTCCTTCAAAGGCGGTGCTTACGCAGTCCAACCCGGCGCGCGCCAACGCATGACGTCTATTAAGCTTCGGCTGATGCATACGACACATAACACCCATACTATGCCCACGTGATGGTTAGTGCTATCAAGCCAGAGGCCCCTCGGATCAAATATCCAAATTGTAGTGGATTAGGAACGCGCGGTAACAAGCAGAAACTCACGAAAGATGTGACCCCGTCGCCCCGGCTCGAGGACTTGCGGCAAGGGCTAAGAATGCCCAGCCACGCCTCGTAATTATCTCGCGGACACCCTCCAGGTCAACCCGTCTCCACATCACTCGCGGGTACCCCTCAGGGTCGACCCGCCTTTCCAAGTAACAGTGGTGAAGTCCAAGTATCCGTGTGTCCAAACATCAAGGGGAAAACCTGAGGAATCACCCCCGATGAATTCCACTCGATGTAATCATCAAGGTGAACGTAAGAGGAACCACCCCCGAGGTTCACACTTGAGGGGTTGCACGACAGAGTCGTATCGGAAGTGGTTAAGGCGGAATCACCCTCGATGACCACGACCGAATAGCTACACTATAGGGTTAACATCAGAAGTGTTGTAGAGGTCTCACCCTCGGCACTCGATAGTAACCCAGTAGTGTCGAGCAACTAAGGGGAAAGTGATGTGCGGTGCCGGGGCCTGGTCTTCGATCCCGTTGATCGGGTCTTCAATGATGAAGCAGGGGCAACAAGGACAAGGTGGGGGTCACTGATGGATCACTAACCAACCTATACTAAGCAGTTTAGGATAAGCATGTAGGTAACAATAAGCAGGTTACAAAAGCAGGCTATGCATCAAAATAGGAGAAATCAATTACAGTAGCAAAATCTAATGCAAGCATGAGAGAATAGAATGGACGATACCGGGATGATCAAAGGGGGGGCTTGCCTGGAAACTCTGCTGTAAAGGAAGAAGGGTCGTCATCGATGTAGTCGGTCACAGGGGCGGCATCGGTCTCGGGGTCTACCGGAGAGAAGAGGGGAAAGAAACAACAAATATAAAGCAAACATAGCATCAGAAAGCATAACATGGCAATATGATGTGCCGGGTGTGACCTAACGTATGGCTACACGATATAGGTGAAGGGGGAATTCAACCGGGAATATTTTCCCGGTTCTGGACCTGTGCCAAACAGATGACCGGAGGGGGAAAGTTCCATTTCAGCATGCTAGGGGCATGTGACAGATGAACGGACCGCATATTCGGATTCGCTGGAATTTTCTGAGAAACTTTCATGTAGAAAACATTTTCATCCGAGTTACGGTTTTATTTCTATGTTTTTTCAAAGATTAAGCCATTTTCTGAAATTATTTATATTAACAGAAATGGAATATGACGTCAGCATGACGTGTTGATGACGTCAGCAGTCAACAGACTCGCTGACCAGGTCAAACATGACCTGTGGGTCCGGTGGGACCCACATGTCAATCTCTGTTAGCATAACAGTGGATTAAACAAATTTAGCAGGGTTAATTAGGGGTGTGGGCCCTAGGTGTCAGTGAGTGTTCATGTTAATCTAGTTACTTTTATTTAAAAAAATGTTTATTAGACTAATTAACAGAGGGGGCCCACATGTCGGTGGCTGGGGGCTGCCCAGTCAGCACATTGACTGGGTCAACCCAGTCAACAGGGGTCAGTGGGGCCACCGGACAGCGACCCAGCGGGTGGCCCCGAGGCGGCCACGTCAGCCGGGTCAAGGTGAAGCTCCGCATGACGCAGATCGTGGCGGCGCTGACTTGGGACTTCGCCGGAAACAGGCTACGGGGCACCGTTTGGTCCGCGCGATAGCGCGTTCGAAAGCGGAGGCGAAGCCGCGTCGTTTTGGGGCTACGGCATGGCCGGAGCGGGGGTGCATCGACGGCGGCGACCTCAACGGCGGAGGTCTAAGCTCGGGCACGGGTGGAATCGGGCTAGGAGCACGGGCGGAGGCGCGGCGAGGTGCGCTGGGCTGCTCGAAGCGTGCTAGGCACGGTGCCGTGCTTGACAGAGCTCGACGACGAGCATGGCCACGTCGGCTATGGAGCGGGGCGGCGGCGAGCTACGACGGTAGCGGCGAGCAAGTTAGAGAGTGAGGCGGCCTACGAGAGAGAGGGGAGAGGGGAAGGAGGGGGAGAAGCTCACGGCGAGGCTGTAGGGGAACGGCAGTGTGCTCGGGGAGGTCTCGGTGCAGTGAATCGAGGCAACGGAGGTCGGCGATCGAGAGATGGGGAATACGGCGTCGACGGCGATCCCGAGCGTCCGAGCATGAATAGTGGCGCGTAGATGACGCAGAGGATGATGGCGGTCCACCTGGGCACGGGCGGACGACAAGGAGTGCACGGTGGCTGCGTGTGCGAGCTCCTTCATGGCGGCGCAGCTCGGGTGCGGTCTATGGGGAGGAGAACGAGAGAGAGAGGGGGGAGGGAACTGAGGGGCGTCTAGGGTTAGGGTTCGTTCGGGGGCGTCGTCGGGGACTTGAGGTTGCTGCGGAGCCGCCGGATGGTCGCCCCGTGGCCGAACCGAGCTGTGGACGACGCACGGGCGTCCACCGTGCTCTTGTGAACAGGAGGTAGGTGGTGACCCGGTTAGCGGGCTGGGCCGGCCACTTTGTTGGCAGGCCTAAGTGCACAGAGCACTTTGCCCCTTTTCTTTTCCTCCTTTTCCATCTCCTTTTCTGTTTTTGCTTATATTTTTTTAACAGAGAGAGAAAGGGAAATATTTGGTCAACTATTTCACTTAGGAAGAATTTGGGAGGTGTCCCATTAAATCCTTGGTGATTATAGAGAGTGCCACAAATATTTTGGAGACCAGAAGAATTCATTTGGTATTTTTCATAAGTAGGATAGCATTTAAAAATGCTGAAATGGTGCTGTTATAATTGCTAATGCTCACCTTTGCACAAAATTGATGTTGTGTTCCTTAACAAATAATTGTTATGGAATTTTTGACAAATGATGAACATTTTTCCACCAACTTTTGAGCAACTTCAAACTTCACTTGAATTTGAATTGACTGGAATTTCAAATGGGATATTGAACAAAGGTGATTAAGCACTGTTTGGAAAAATGATTAGCTTAATCACAAAGCATTATTGTAGCATGACACTGGGGGTGTTACAAGGGATGACTCTCACGGTATTCTTGGCAAAAAAATGTTTGTAAGTCAAAAATATGCGAATAACAATATTGATTTTGTTTTTCTCCCCATGAATACCAGGAAAGTTATTCCTTCATGAAACTTTTCACACGAGTATTATGCCAAGTCATGTTTGTCACAAAAAAGTTTCATAACCTTTTGATATTTATTGTTTTATTAAAAAAATTCAATTCAGGTCCAATGGGATCCGAGACCCACAAGGAAATTCCGTTAGACCAACATTAAATAAAAAGCCAAACATACTCATGTGAAACTTATTGAAAGGAGCTTTGCCCATTTCCATGTTGGAATTTCAATGATAAGTGTTCTACTTAGTAGGTGAATATTTGTTCTATGAGATATCCCAGCTTATGTGAAGCAAAGCATGAACTATCTCCTATATTATCGTCTCGGTGACCCGTAGTGTTGGTGCTTGATTTAAGTCAATAAAAATTCCCTTTGTCTTGTGATCTAGGATCAACCATGCTTAATTTGTTCGAGTATTTGTCCACTGGTTGATCATTCGATACTAATTGATTCAAGGCATGGCATCTTTCCCCCCTATAAAGGACAAAGGAAAAATAATTTATTAAGAAAACTTTGCATATTAATTAAGCAACATGGTTACAATCATCGAGTACAAAAAAAGCCACGCAAGGCGGAATACCCCCTAAAATTAACACATCTGGTCTAGAATCAAGAAAATTTAGCGATCTCATGGGTTGCATTGTTCTTGTCCCTGTCAAAATCCAGGCCACGTTGTAATGCGAGATAAATTGTAGACCCAAGGCTTCTCTCTTTCAATCTACGAGGCATAACTACTAAAAATATTATAAGATTTATTATTTTTCAGAAACATGTCGTTAGTCTCGCAAATGGCAGGGTTGTGCAGACAGACCCCAAAATACAATTCCGCAAGACAAGCTCGAAGTTCCACTTCCACAACGTCTGAGCAGATAGGAAGAAAAACCAATGAAGAAGTGATTACCAATCCTTTATGGTCTCTAGCGACCACACCATGCTTGTAAACTTCTCTTCTGCAATGAAGCTAGCATGGATCCCTCATGCAACGCCCCAAACACAACACAAGTATGGTTAGGTAGAAAAGCATCACCCTAACAGCCAACATGTTTATCTTTGACGGACCAAAGTCCTTAAAGATTCCACTGAAGGAGATGAACGACGCTCAAATTAATGTCATTCCATTCCCAAATGTGAGATTATTCAGTATGTGCCAACTTCTCTAGAATGAGAGAAATAATTTTGCACGAACCTCTGCATCAAGCTTATCTATAATGTATCAAACAATCAATTTGGCCACTCAACTTTAAACAACTCCTCTCAATGCAGATTCCATATGTCCTTAACCGCCTCACGAAACGTCCGGCCTTAGTGCATAGAATAAGCGCATGAAAAACATCCACCTTGCCGCATCGTAACCGATACACGCACTACATGCAATTTGATGATGACAAAGTCTGGACATATGAGCTGCCAGACTATTTGTAGCCACCCACCATACAAGAACTCTCACTTTTGGAGGGACATTAGCTTTCCAAATCAGTTTCTATTTAGTCCTATCCCCATCTCCAATAGCAATGTATTGTCCCAAGTCATTAGAACACATTTGTTCTCCTAGAGTCAATTTATACACACTCATGATCAAGAAAAGTCCATTTCTCTCGTCAAGCCAAGCAATAAAATCATATCTTGGGACGCAAGGAATACACGAACTTAACACTATCTCAACATCATTGGGATATTATGTCTAACCACCCCCTATCCCACCTATTTGAATTGGGGGCCATAAGGTCAGAAAACTCACTCGAGTCAATTTATTCCTCTTCCCAGAGATTTTCAGATTTGTCCTGCTATGGATCCAATTATTCAACAAAATGTTGACATTATTCCCATCATACACTCTCCATGTGACTCCTTTTTTCAAGAATTTCACCCATGAACAATACCATGCCACGATTACGCATTTAACGACATGGAAAAGCCTTGTCTAAAAGATGGACATTGGGATAGTACCTCGACTTAAGAAAAAATATATTTATGATCTCTCAATAGTTTGCATAGTTGAATTTTGGTCTTACCTTCTTTTGAACCTTAGATCCACCATCTTCCTTGACTGGATACACTTAGTCCCTTAATCGACCTGCGACACTATCCTTGCTTGTCTGACATGATTTTCACTGGACTTATCAGATACATGTCCGTCCACATTGTCACATATGCACCACATCAACATATGACTCAAGAAACACACAAGCATAGGAGAAAAGGGGGAGATGCATGTTGCCACGAGTAACTCGAACTTGCCCAAGTGAGAGGGGAGAAGAGCACCGAAAATAAGATGAAATCAAAACCTGGAACACGATAAGAAGATGA
Organism: Aegilops bicornis; assembly: GCA_021605145.1. Lineage (NCBI taxonomy): Eukaryota > Viridiplantae > Streptophyta > Magnoliopsida > Poales > Poaceae > Aegilops > Aegilops bicornis. Next base: position 629,530,311 of record CM038670.1, read on the forward strand.
CATAGAGGCCCATGTGGCAAGTCCGATCAAAACCCATGCCATTTATGCGAGAAATCCACTTCATATTTGATGAAAGACCAAACATATGTGTTTGTCTTTTTAGGAGGAAAATTTTCTGCTTTGGAGGATATGTGGTAAAACGGAGGCAAAAGATTTGTCTTATCCATTAATAATAGGAAGTAAAGTTTTGAGGCAACGAGAAATGAACCACTTATTACAAAGGGACTGCTCTCCAAGCTCACAAGAAAAAAGAAGGACTACTCTCCCAGTAGGATGCTACTCAAATGTTTAGCTCCTGCAAATTGCGTAAATCTTGACCTCACTCTTAATGTTTGCAACAATGATTTGAGGCAGCATTGACTTCTTTCGAAGTACCGTAGTGTTTTGCTTATTTCTAATAGACCAATAGATAAGCATTACGAGAGAAGCCATCATTTTCGAAGAAATGTTGTTGCCGTTTGACATGTTGACCCACCATGAGTGCTCCATCATCCACCCAGAAATATCTAAATTCTACACCATTTGCTTCTACGTGGATATTTGTGCATTTTTCTTATTTGATTAATCAAGTTGTATAGGTGTTGGACGAGAATTACCAAACCTGTTTTCTTTTCGAGAAACTTTGCGAACAACTGACGTATGGGAGACGTACTTTAGGATGAGAACACGCGCGTTAGGCCAACTCTAGCGAGCAACCCCATCCCGTCTGTCCTAGTACATTTGGGGTAGAACAGACTAATAGCGCGGCCCTAAATGGACAAATGTCCGGTTTTCGTCCGTTTTCGACCCATTCCCAGCCCAAACATCATGTTTGTGGTGAAACGGGCATCACACGGACGGGCAGGACGCACGCCCTTGTCCTCCCCATGGCCCGCCTGTCGGGGACACCAGCGCTTCATCCACCTCCAACGCCTCCACCCGCCCTCCCCGCCCCACCCCGCTGCCGGCGCCGCCACTATTTTCCGGCTGCCTCCTGACTGCTCCCCCCTCCCCGACCGTCCATACCAAACCATGTTTCGCCATGGCTGCCACCACGCCCATGCTTTCATAGGAGTTTTGGCTGTCGTTTGGAGGAGTTTTGGCCGTCGCCGTCGTATCCAGTGCCAGAGGGGATACGACCGTCGGCGATGCCTATGGACCACGGCAGCTTCCATCAGGTGCTCCAGAGCGACCACAGCCGGCCGCCAAACGCCTCGCTGCATCGAGGTGATCTTCACGGCCTCTTTGCCACCACGACCGCAAGGTGTTTGACACTTTGCCCACAAAGGTATGGATAGTGGAGATGAATTTTTCTTCAACCACTTCATTTATTCATCGGATGATTCGTCCTCAGACGACGAAGATCTTTTGGTGGCTGAACTGGTCGTTCACGACCACCTTTGAAACATTTCTTGACCTCGGTATAGAAATTGGTCCACGGCCATGCTCCCAATCTGAACCTCAACAGAGAGAGAGGCCACGCCCTACTCTATGCCGATTACTTTGAGAATACGGCGCTCTTCAAATCAGAGAAATTCCGTCGCCGTTTTCGTATGGCAAGGCATGTATTCAATCGTATCCGAGAGGGAGTGGTTTCTCATGACCCATTCTTCGAGTGCAAAATGGATGCCCTTGGCAAGCTTGGATTCTCCTTTTATCAGAAATGCACCGCGGCCATCCGCATGCTTGCATATGGAATTCCAGACGATCTGGTGGATGAGTACGTGCACATGAGTGAGTCCACATGTCTGCTGTCAATGTACAACTTCTGCAAGGCCGTGGTGGCAGTGTTTGGCCCTGAGTATTTGAGGCAGCCAAATGCCGCTGATACAGAAAGGCTGTTGGCGATCAACGCCGATAGAGGCTTTCCAGGCATGCTTGGCAGCATAGACTGTATGCACTAGAAGTGGAAAAACTGTCCATTTTCTTGGCAGGGCCAGTACAAGGGGCATGTTAAAGCGTGCACTGTCATATTAGAAGTGGTGGCTTCGCAAGATCTTTGGATATGACATTATTTCTTAGGCATGGCAGGTTCTCACAATGATATCAACGTGTTGCAGTGGTGTTCAGTCTTCGCAAGGCTTGCAGAAGGCCACTCCGCACCTGTAAACTTTGAGATCAATGGCCACCAGTACAACAAGGGATACTATCTAGCTGATGGTATATATATCCTCAGTGGTCAACATTTGTGAAGACAATCTCGAACGCCCAAGATGAGAAGAGACAGAGATTTGCCCAAAGGCAAGAGAGTGCTAGAAAGGATGTTTTTTTTTCTCGAATATGCACGAGTGTTCATATTATATATTAAAGAGGAAAGGCAAAGAAAGCCTCCACCTCAAGTTACATGTACAAGCCTACGCGGCTAAAAACGCATCCACTCCACTTACACGCGCTAATCTCACTCCTCGCCCATAGCCCACCTATACAATCTACCTCAAGCTATCCATCCCCTCTTGATAAGCCCCTGCCGTAGCCCACAATTTGGCCTCAGACTTCACCTTGTGGATGAGCCTCTCGACCGATGGGGAATCACCGTCGAAAACAATGGCATTTCGGTGCTAGAAAGGATGTGGAACGTGCTTTTGGTGTGCTTCAATCCCGATGGGGTATCGTTCGAAACCCTGCACTGACATGGGATGAAGGGAAGCTTTGGGAGCTGATGACTGCTTGTGTGATCATGCACAACATGATCGTCGAGGACGAGCGTGATAACAGTATCTTTGACCAAGGATTTGATTTTCAAGGTGAAAATGTTTGAGCCCCTGCACCAAGACGGCCACGTTTGAACAGTTTACCCAATTTCATCGTGAAATGCGTGATTGGTGCACTCATTTGGGTTTTCAAAATGACTTGGTTGAGCACATGTGGAATCACATTGGCAACCAATAGATGTATTGGTTCATTATGTTCATTCAAGACAATTTCGATTTGGTTGTAAACTATTTTATTAGAGTCAATTTTTATAGGGTTGTAAAACTATTTCTATTTGAGATAATTAAAATTTGTACGTGCAAACTAATTTTGAATATTGAAATATGAATATATGGGCATTTTGACTGTGGCAGACAGGATGAGACCAAAAGATGCGTCCGCGCGTTAGGCACGCGGTTATCGCATATCAGAAAAGGCCCGGACAAGACCCCATTGCTCTACCCAAACAGATAAACGTTTGGAATCGTGCGCTGGAGTTGGCCTTACATAAACCGAACTTGCGACTCCCTAAACCGAGGGGCAGCTTTTCCTTATTCGTACGCGTAACCTTCGCGTCAACTCGTTGAACCACGTATTCCCACACGCGACGCAGACGCCAAGACGCCACATCATGTCGGTCGTACAGTTCGCACCCCGATTGAGAGCTACTCCTACTAGCTAACTTTACACACCACGTCATCGAACGTGATGAAGCACCACCTCATCATGCGCTGTTGGTCGACGGGGTCCTCCGGTCTCCCTCCCGTCTCCGGATCGATCGATTGATTAACTCTTGGTTGACAAGATAGACGAGATGGTGCCAACAGATAGCAACAGGTGCATCCACTGTGACTGTGCTGCCAACCCCAGCCCACGAGTGTAAGGACCTAATCACGATCTATAGGGGAATTGAGCGATTTGTGACCAGGATAGTGTATAAATATCTCTATGATTCGCTCTGTATTAATAAATTATGAACTATAAGAGTATGAGAGGAGCCATTGCGGCAATCTTCTGGAAAAGAGTAGAATGGAGATGCCAGCCACACCCCGGCTGTATTTATAGGGACAGCCTGCCGACACAACGGTGAAAGGTAACAGTAAATGTCTTTAAACGGTAAGTAAAAGATCTACGGTTCACGACGGAGCGCTAGTGAGGAGCGAATCCTGATCGTTGGTTCTGGCGAATCGTTTTCTGAACTTGTACAGTTAACTGAATTAACTGAACATGTCGATGCCTGACATTGCCCCCTTCTTGAGTTACGACGAGTCCTCACGTCGTTGTTGCTGCTGCCCTCCATGCTTGAGTGGCTGCTTTGAAGAACTCTGGGAAGGAGTACTTAACAAAGTCTGCATCTTCCCATGTAGCTTCTGCTTCGGACATGTTTTGCACTAAACTAACCACTGCACCGCCGGTAAGTTGTTGCGTGGTATCTGTCTGACCTGAAGTACTGCTGCCGGACCCGTTTTGATTGTGCCATCACTGTTAACCATTGGAAGCATGGGGCTTGGGATTGCCTTGTTGCCAATGTGTTTCTTGAGTTGGCTAACGTGGAAGACTGGATGTATCTGCACCCCTTCAGGAAATTGGAGCTTATATGCTGCGTTGCCCACCTTCTGTACTATAAGAAAAGGGCCATAATATTTATTCTGAAGTTTAAGAGCACCTCTGAATCCAAAAGCAGCCAATCTGTATGGAGCCATTTTCAAATAGACCATATCTCCCACTGAGAATACTCTTTCCACCCTCTTGAGATCTGCATATCGCTTCATCCTGTTTTGAGCTTTGCCCAAATTTTCCTTCAAGTGTTCTAGCATGCGTTGCTTGGAGGAAATAAAATCCTGTGCTTCCTCATCATCAGGGCCAGGGATTGCCAATTCTGATATCAAGGGTGGTGGGAATCCATACAAGGCCTGAAAAGGAGACATTTTGAGGGTGGTGTGATAGGTAGAATTGTACCAATACTCAGCTAAAGATAACCATGAGAGCCACTTCTTAGGTTGATCAGTAGTCATGCATCTCAAGTATGTTTCAAGGAACTGATTAACTCTCTCTGTCTGGCCATCCGTTTGAGGGTGGTATGCTGTGCTGTACCTCAATTCCACCTTCATGGCAGCAAATATGTCTTTCCACAGCTTACTGGTAAAAATCCTGTCTCTATCTGAAATGATCAACTTGGGTGGTCCATGCAGCTTAATAATGTTGTCCACAAAATCTTGGGCCACAGATAAAACTGAGTAGGGGTGAGACAGGGGAATAAAATGACTGTATTTGGTAAACCTGTCTACTACCACCATTATCACATCTTTGCCATTGTACTTGGGCAATCCCTCTACAAAGTCCATTGTAATGTGTTGCCAAGCCATGTCTGCTACAGGCAAGGGATCAAGCAAACCTGGTTGTAAACAAGTTTCATGCTTTGCTCTCTGGCATATGGGACAAACAGCAATGAAACTCTCCACATCAGCTTTCAGACCTTGCCAATAAAAAATGCTTTTGACTCTGTGGTAAGTGGCCCTCCTTCCTAAATGTCCTCCTACAGGGGAATTGTGCAGAGCAGATATTAATTTGCTTCTGAGTTCACTTGACTTGCCCACTAGTAATTTTCCCTTATATCTGATTACCCCAGCATGCATTGTATAATCAGAGTTAGTGCCCTGTTTTTGCACCAGCAACTGTTCCACCAATGTCCTGGTGTGTTGGTCTTAATGATAATTAGCTATTAACTCCTCAGCCCAAGTAGGGGTGACAGCAGAAATAGCAAAACATTTAGGAATAATCCTTGAAAGGGCATCAGCCACTCTGTTTTCTACTCCCTTCTTATATTGTATTGTAAAGTTGAATTCCAAGAGCTTCATCATGAGCTTATGTTGCACTCCTTCAGTTATCCTCTGGTCTGTGATAAACTTCAGTGATTGTTGGTCAGTTTTTATGATCACTTCCTTGCCCAGCAAATAGTGCCTCCACCTCTTTAATGCTTCCAGAATAGCTAGAGCCTCTTTCTCATAGGTGGAAAGAGCTGCATTTCTAGGGCAGAGGGCTGAACTATAGTAAGAAATTGGCTGGCCTTCTTGCATTCGAACAGCTCCAATCCCTTTTCCTGATGCATCAGTTTCCAACACAAATGGCTTACTGAAATTTGGTAGTGCCAGTACTGGTGCTGTAGTAAGTGCCTGCTTCAATTGGGAAAAGGCTTGGTCATGCACTTGTGTCCATTGGAACTGCCCCTTTTTTAGCAAATCATGCAGGGGTCTGCAAATGAGACCATACCCCTTGATGAACCTCCTGTAATACCCAGCCAAGCCAAGGAAACTTCTCACTTTAGTGACTGTATCTGGGGTTGGCCACTCAACAATAGCAGCAATTTTCTGGGGGTCAGTTGCCACTCCCTTTTCAGATATCACATGTCCCAGATATTCCACTTGTTGCACTGCAAACACACACTTGGACAGCTTAGCAAATAGCTTGTTGTCTCTCAATACATCCATCATTAATTTGATATGTTCTAAGTGCTCTTTGAGATTTCTGCTGTAAATTAGGATGTCATCAAAGAAAACTAGTACAAATTTCCTCAGGTAAGGTCCAAAAATGGTGTTCATTAGTTCCTGAAAGGTGCCAGGTGCATTAGAGAGCCCAAAAGGCATCACCAAATATTCAAAGTGGCCCAAGAAGGTTCTAAAAGCTGTTTTATGAACATCCTCTAGGTGCATCCTTATTTGGTGATAACCAGATCTTAAGTCCAGCTTTGAAAAATATTTAGCTCCATGCAACTCATCCAACAAATCCTCTATTACTGGTATTGGAAATTTGTTCTTAATTGTCAATGAGTTCAATTTCCTGAAATCAGTACACAATCTCATGGAGCTATCTTTCTTTTTGACCAACAGTATTGGGGCAGCATATGGGCTTTGACTGTGTCTGATAAGATGTGCTGCTAGTAACTTCTTGATCTGCTCCTCCATCTCTTTCTTCTGGTGTTGTGGCACTCTGTAAGGTCTCATGTGAGGAGGAGTGGCACCAGGTACTAATGGTATTTTGTGGTCCAAAGCTCTATGAGGGGGAAGTGTAGTTGGTTCTTCAAATAAATCAGCACATTCCATTACCAACTTTTGTATTTGGGGTGGTGTTTTAGTTCCTTCAGGAGCTTCCATTAGAATGTTGTGGACTTGCAGTAGGAACACCTCTGCTCCTTTTTCCATCTGCTTCTGCACTCTCTCAACTGGGATTTCCTTAGTTGTTTCAGGATTTGTGTAAATAGCAGTTGTCACCGTTTTCTGGCCCTGCTGAGTAAAACTGAAATTCTGTTTTGGAATATCAAATGAAACTGGGCTCACAGCAGTGAACCAGTCATATCCCAATATGACATCATGACTAGGTAAGTCCAGTGTTCTGAAGCTGTGAGATAACTTGACTTTTGCTACTTGAAATTCACGGTTTGGTATTACAGCAGTAGACAACAATTTCCCTCCTCCAGCTACTTCAATAGCTCTGGGTTTGACCGGAATCATGTTGCAATTGATTTTAGCTGCAAACTGTGTATTAATGAAGGAAGTAGTACTCCCAGAATCCAGTAGTGCAATTGCTCTTTTTCCATTAATGTATATCACAATGGTTGGTGTGGGCACTGCCAATCTTTGCCCCATAGCATGAGCTGAAATGAACATGACATGTTCCTCCTGTTCCATTACCTCACCTTGTTCTTGTTGTACTTCCTCTTCAATTTCTTCTTGTTGTTGCTCCTCATTCTCTTGTTGCAGCAAGTGGGCATTGGGAATTAACTTACACTTGTGGCCATGCATCCATTTGTCCCCACATCTCCAGCACTCCCCCAACTTTCTGATTTTTTTGGTTATTGTTAACAGGAACCTCTGCCTGTCTTACTGGCAATTGTTGGGTTAGCACAGGTGGACTCTGCTTTGCTGGAGAAGGCCAATTGTTTTTCTGGTAAAAATTGTTAAACCCTGTCCCAATTTTCTTAGGTGCTGCTGCTATATGAGGATGACAAGGCTCTATGTCCTTAGCCAGACAATATGCATCTGTGAGTGTTTGAGGTCGAAGTGGCCTCAGCTGATATTTAATTCCTTCCCTTAACCCATTCACATAGCATCTCACAAACCAAAGTTCTCCCAATTCAGGGTTTTCCTCCTGAACATCTGCCATGAGGTCTTCAAATAGTTTAGTGTATTCAGACACTATATTGTGCATCTGTTTGATTGAGTTGAATTTTTCAGTCAAATCATAGGAGCCCTTGTCAGAAAATCGTTTGACCACTTCAGCTCCAAATTGTTTCCATGTCAACTGCTTCTTTAGTAACCCAGATCTTCTCAACCACACATCTGCCTCTCCTATGACATACATTTGAGCTAGAGATATCTTGTACTCCTCTGGTGCTCCAAACATCTGAAAATATTTGTTGCATTGTCTCAACCATCCCACAGGATCCTCACCAGAAAATTTTGGAAAATCCAGTTTGGGGCCTTTTGTTAGTGACTTCATGAATTGTGCTTGCATGTCCTGCTCATAAGTTCTACAATAACCCTGCCACAGTTGCCTATCTCTGTTATTCTGATAGTATTGGTTGAAAGCTCGCGTGTGTACTTGTTCTCTAGCAGTCATTGGAGTTCCTACATTTAGTATTGTCTCTGTTCTGATAGGATATGCATATCCTGGGGGTACCTGGGCTTTGTTTGTCCTGATAGGGGGTAAGTTCTGAAATTGCTCCTCAATTTATTTAGATTTCTCTTTCTCCAGTTCCAATTGCTTTCTTAATTGATCTGTTCTGTCCACTTGGCCCTGTATCTCTTCTTGCTGTAGTGTTGGGGATTTGGGATGCTGGGTTGAGCTAGATGGCCGCTCCTGCTACGTACTAGGTACTGTGGTTTTAACCAAAGTCTGCAGAACTGAACTCATTGCCGACAATTGCTTGCTGAGGTCCAAAACCACCTGTTCCACATTACCTACATGCTTTGAGATCTCCCCTTGCTTTCCACTCATAGACAACATCTCTTCTTGCAGCTTGGTCATCTCTGAACGCATCTGTGCGCTTTCATTCTGCAAACCCCCTAAATCATCCCTAAGACCCATAACTTCTTGCAAATCAGCTTCATCGATTGCTTTAGTACGCCCCATCGCCTTGATCAGAGACTCGGGGGAGGAATTTTACCACTGGATCTCCCAGCAACCCTACCCTTATCTCCGATCCTGCCGCCGCCTCGATCCGCGCCTCCATAGCACACAGATCTGTGCTAGAACTCGGGATTTTACCAATCGAGCAGTGTACTCGACCAACCGACTCTGCTCGACAGATCTGTGCTCGAATTTCACCAGCACCACGCACCTCAACCCCGCCGCCACGCGCCCGCCGGCGCCGCCTCCGATTGCGAAGAAGGGTGGGAAGAAAGGGGTGGGAATTCCCGATCAGATCTGAGAGAGAAACTTTTCCCCAATTTCCTTCCGCCAAGGATCGACTGCTCTGAATGCCAATTTGTAAGGACCTAATCATGATCTATAGGAGAATTGAGCGATTTGTGACCAGGATAGTGTATAAATATCTCTATGATTCGCTCTGTATTAATAAAAGTATGAACTATAAGAGTATGAGAGGAGCCATTGCGGCAATCTTCTGGAAAAGAGTAGAATGGAGATGCCAGCCACACCCCGGCTATATTTATAGGGACAGCCTGCCGGCACAACGGTGAAAGGTAACAATAAATGTCTTTAAACGGTAAGTAAAAGATCTACGGTTCGCGACGGAGCGCTAGTGAGGAGCGAATCCTGATCGTTGGTTCTGGCGAAGCGTTTTCTGAACTTGTACAGTTAACTGAATTAAGTAAGGAACATGTCGATGCCTAACAACGAGGCGCCCAACAGCCGCATCCTACGTACTCCATGATCTTCCATGTTCAACCCAACCATTTCGCCATGTTCCATTTCCCTTGCAAAATATCTCCAGGGCTGAAATGCAATCCAAGTTACGAAACTGCTATGTGCATGATACTTTTTCGTCGGACACCTGTACGACCAAACTGTAAAATGTGTTGCATGGTGTGGCCCACAAACTGAATTATCTTGGGCTGTCTCTAATCGTATGAGTGTTGGATCATACGTATAGCAGGATTGCTCCAGTTAATCGTGATATTTTTCTTCCTATCGGCCGTGGAAGTCTACTCTACCCTATCATCTCGCCGGCCGTCAGCCACACCACACGTACGCCTCCGGGACCACCTGGCAATGTGCTCGCGTTCTCACGTCACTTCAAGTTCGAGCAAATCAACTGCCTCCTTTTCATTTGGACCTTTGAAAAAAGTGAGACTGGATTGATGGCCAAGTTCAACAACAATTTCTGGCTCGGTCCGAGCTATCGCGAGGTTAGGTAAACGGAGGCTTCCACCGCGCCGGAGTTCGTGACTCATCGTAATGGCCTAGTGGAGCAATACTTTAGAAATGCGTGTATGGGATAGTGGGTTTAAGGAACTGTATTTAAACCAATGCAAAGGTCAAAATCAAAGTTGTTTCTCCAAAAAAATAGAATCGAAGTCAAACTAGTGTCAAAAGTAAAATTTGGACGCTATTGTTACGGCCAAAGATTATTTTCTTGTTCGTCGTGTAGAAATTAAAAAATACTCTGTAAAACTCATGTGTCCTTTTGGTAAAATTCATGTGTTTCGGTTGAAGGTGATTTTCATAGTTTTTTTTCATTTCCTCTGTTTCTTTGAATAAAGTGAATAAATAGTCGTCAAAACAAAAATCCTATGAGTTTGCTATCTTCTTTCTTTGCCGTAAAATTTGCTATTGTACCATTTTCTTATAAATTGAACGAGATATGGACGTTTCTACCACCGAGGACATGGCCAACGGTTAGCCCCAGAAAAGCTGTCCCGCAGGCCAGCTAGGCTCGGATGCCATCATGACGCTAAAGCGGTAGCCTGCAGACGGCAGGTCACTCCTGCAGAGGAGCCGACTTCATCAACAGATGGGTGATTACACATGTGCAGGTCAATCCCGCAACTCCTAAGTAAACCTATGGACTCTGGAGCACACGGCTAAAAAAACTACATTTTTATTTTTCAGAAAGAGTTCCACTTTTACATTACTATAAGTAGCAGTGCAGATCTTAAATTTTGTGCAAAGCAATCCCACCATTACAAAAATATTTTGCATATTCGATATAATTTTTCAGAGTCATACCATGTAACTTTGTTCAAGTTTATATTTAAAAAAAATCAACTAGTATACCAAAGCAATGCCACTACATTCATCGTGCAATATATTTTCATATGGTATATATTGGGTGTACGGGCATCTCCAACGGCGACCATCAAACCACCTGTAACCGTTTGAACCGCGCGGTCCGGATGTGTTTTGCCATCCAACGCGGGCCTGTATGGGTCTGCCAACCGGTTCAGACGGACTTTTCCCGCAAACTAGAGACAAGCTGTAGGGGCTTTGCGGGCGTCCAGACCACTGTCACGCCCGCGTCTGATTAACTTGGACCATCAAAAATCCTTTTCCCGCGGCCACGCGTGTTCCCGCTCGAAGCCAACTGCCCGCATTCATGTCGGCCCAGACCGGATGCGACCGCTCACTATAGCCGACATTGAAGGGGCCCGCTGACCAAGAGTGTCGCCTGCTGCTCATCTCCTGCGCACGCCTTCTCTTCGCATTGAAACGGCATCCGTCTTCCCGTCTTTCCGCCTACCCTCCATTAAACCGCGTGTGCCGAGGAACCTACTCCGGAGCCCCGAGCGCCACACGTCCATTCCTGTGCCGACGAGCATTAAACACCTCTTCGGCTGACTGCTCGCATCCGCCCGCTATATAAACGTGTCCATGAGCTGGTCAAGAACCACACCTCACCTCCACTCTCTCCACCTCCTCCTTGTACAACACCCGTCATGGCCTCGGGTGAAAAGAAGAAGGAGTTCTCCGGCATTGAAGCTGCCTGGGTTGCCCGGCGAGCCAGAGACCGATACAGGTTGGCTCGCCAGCAACCCTCCGAATCTGGCGCCACCACCATCTCCGTCGCCACCCCCTCCTCGTCTGTCCAGACTGGACAACACCTTCTTCCAGCAAATCCGCCACCATCAATGGCGGCAACATATTAGTTAGGTGTGGAGAGAAGCCATGTCGGTGGAGGCCGGCACGTCCGCGGCCACTGCGGAAAGCGAGGAAAAATAGATCATGGGCGACCGCCGCCACTTGTGTCCCATGAAAGCCACCGCCATCGCTTCGCCGGGTTACACCACCGTTGTCTTGCCGGATGAGCGTGGGCGTAGACCATGGCGACCATCTTCCCCTGTCCCAAAACCAACCTTGAACCGTGCTTGATGAAAGCGATGGGAGGCTATTCTTCCCCTTTCGCTAAAGCGTATCCCTCACGGGTTACCGGCAGTCCGGTGAGCGGGCTACCGGCAGTCCGGTGAGCGGGCTACCGGCAGTCCGGTGAACGAGCTGCTGGATATAGGGAAGACATGTCGTGGGAGTGTGGAGATCCGCCACGGCCGATCGTAGATTAGTTTTACCCTAGTCCGATATAGTTTTTAGTTAAAATATGTCTGAGATATAAATGTTTTCGTCCGGTTTGTATGGAGATCATCCGGTTTTCATGTAATTCGTCCAGTTCGTTTAAACTTTATTTGAAATATATGTGGATAGCATTGGATGACTGACTCCCGCAGCCGTGTCCGCGGACTAGTCCCCCTGTCCGCGGACGGATGTAGTTTCTGGTTTGCGGGTCAGCTTTGGAGATGCCCTAATAGATTTTAGATATTTTTTATACATACAAAAATGGTCAAAGTTTATTGAGCATGACTTTTCGTAAAAGAGTGTGCACTATATTATTGAAAGGAGGAAGTATTACATTCTTGTTATCGGTGAATAAAAACTGGAATATACATTTTAGTCTTCATTCATGTTTATTTCATGAAGAATCTGTATCGATACATTTTCTTATAGAACTTTGCAAATGCTCAGTTCGTTCTAACATTTGCATCTATTTTTTTCTGGATGTTTAGCATGTCGTCTTCTCCACTACTTCCTCCGCCTAGGATTATTAGTCCAACTCGAATTTCTAGTTTAAATTTGATTAACAAAATATGAGTTAAACGCCAAAAATATATCATTGGATTTGTATTCGAATGAATGTTTCAATGATATCTCCTGTGGCATATAACTCATAATTTATTAGTCAAAATTAGACTCAAGGGAACCTATATAAATCCAGATTAAGTACACACGAAAAAGATGAATGATTGTCTGTTCCTTGGATGGGGTTTGTGGCTGGCTCCCTAAGTTAAATCTTTGTGATGACGCAATGAAAGCTTGACAGTGATTGGTTCATTAGTGACTAACTTTATCTTGGTATTTTCTTATCATCATTGTAGAGTGAAAAGAGGAGATAAGAGGGACATGTTAAAATTAGCCCCAAAACAACTGAGAAGTCATGGATGAGTATTACGTTCTTGCTATGCATGAATGAAAACCTAAAGATGCATTTTAGCTCCTCATTTTTGTTTATTTCATGCAGTCTAAGATATTAATACATTTTCTCATAACACTTTGCAAATGCTCAATTCACTGTAAATTTGCATTCAATGTCTTCAAGAATTATCAGTAGTATACTCCCCCTCCGTGATTCCTTTGGATGTTTAGCATCCATATGCTTTTATATCCAATATATTTGTCTCGGTCCTTGAGTTTTAGCTAATGAGCCCAGCAAACCCGGACGAACTGTTCACAGGTCGTCTAAGTGGACGACCGCTCGTTCTTTGGATGGGTTTAGTGGCCGGCTCCCTAAGTTAAATCATCGTGAGGAAACAAAGCAGCTTGTGGGTGATTGGTTGATGAAAGACTACTTTACCCGGGAAATTATTTTATCGTCACTGTACAACAACGGTCCAAAACATCAGCTGAAAAGTCACAGTCACTGAAACAACGGGTACTTCTCCTGTTTGAAGCGGAAGTAGAGCAGACTCTACTTCAGTACGTGATAAACAAATCAACCACACTGCATGACAACGACCGGGGTGGAAAAAAGAAAGAACAAAAGCGTGAGGGAAACAATTATTGAAATCATCATTGCTTGCAGTTTTAGTTCTTCTCTACTCCTACTTAGGATACGTAGCTATGTTTGCGATAGTGTGTGCTATCGTGAGCTTGGGCTCACATGATCTTGGATGAACAGTAAATTCCAAAAATAAATGTAAAAAGTTTAAAAGTACTAATTACTTTTAGCAAGAAACATTTGTTTTTTCTACACGTATGTAAACTTTCATCGTTGTAATCACATTTGTGGATGTGTGGACAAAAAAATTGCTTCGAAAAACACTCTTTTTGGAGCATTGATTTTTTGTTTTTTTCACACCTCTACAAATGTGATTTCATCATGAAAATTTGCACGCATGTTGAAAAATATCAATGTTTCTCGCAAAAGAAAAAAAAGATTTTTACATTATTTGGATTTGACTGTTTATCCAAGATCATGTGAGCTCAAGTTCACATACTCCATGTCCCTATGTTTGGTAATTCGATACTACTAACTGTTTTTTTGTTAATTATAGTCCATGCTAAACACGACGTGGGAGAATTGAACGGATGGATATTCCTTGGATCATGATCATTACTACTAGTGATGACACCCATGCAGCGGCGGAGCCAGGAAAAAACAATTAGGGGGGCCAAATGCGTGTTAGTATTGATAGAAGGGGCCAAGAATCAGTAATCTTCATAAAATTTCTTGAATTCTAAAGGAAAATACAGGTATTGTACTATACTTCCTGGGTCATGGGGGGAGCCATGGCTCCTGCCAGTCCCCCCTAGCTCCGCCACTGCACCCATGCATGTGGAACGATGTCTGAACCGTCCCGCTTTGTAGTCAAAATAGATCAAGTTAGTTGTAATCGTCTCGGTTAGATTTAGTCTAGTTTGAACTAACTTCCTGTTTATGAGGGCTTATGCATAATGCCCACTTGCATCTATCCCTACTGAGAACCATATAAGGCTTCGTATGATGCAAGGAGAACTAAACATGTTTTCCTTTAAGCATCAATGCTTATTTCTAAAGGATAGACGCTTAATTATGTATTACTCCTGTAGAAATAAGCACTAGTGCTTGAGAAAAAATATTTATTTATTAAGCACCATCCTAAGCACATTGCATTGTACCACCTCCGTTCTTTTTACTCTGTGTATAAAATTTGTCTTAGGTCAAACTTCATAAACTTTGATCATATTTATATTAAAAAGTATTGACATCTACAACACTAAAGATATACAATATAAAAGTTAATTCTATTATGGATCCAATGATATTAATTTGATATTGCGAATGTTGATATTTTTTGCTATAATTTTGGTCAAACTTAACAAAGTTTGACTTCTGACAAAATTTATATGCAGAGTAAAAGAAATAGAGGGAGTACAAGCCCTAAGGGCTACTTGTAAAAGGGAGATGAAGAACTTATAGGTCGAACGTTAACACTGAAATCTTGTGAGAAAATTTCGTTAGAATTATTTCTCCGTCCCATAATATAAGAACATTTTTCAAGCTGTTTTAGCTTGAAAAACGTTTTATATTATGGGACAGAGGGAGTAAAATGTACTATATTAATTTTGTTGGTACCATCTGGCCCGTGTTGGAAATGACTATTCTTTTTGACAAGTCCCTTCGGCAAACATAATGCTTTTCTTTACTATTATTAACTTATAAAGATGGGCTAAATCGTGGACAGGTACAAATTTGTCAACAGACTAACTAATTGTTTGTTTGGTAATTTGAGATAAGCTCAAAATAAGGCATAGTTAGCATGCACACATTTCTAAGACGGCGACCAAGCATACAAAATAAAGTCTAAAAGAATGGAGCAAATCTTCGAGATCTTCGAACTTTTTCTTCTTGCATGACACAATCTTGTACTTTTCTAAAGGCAACCACAGGAAAATAACAAAGGTATCAAACCACATACCTGTAAATACCAACGAAGGTTCTCTCATAGTTATAATTTAAGCCGGAATGCCAAGGCTACGTCGCACGCACGCAACCATTAAAGTAATCAACCAACATCGGCGAGAGCTTCAACACCGGTATCCCAGTGACAAAACATCGAACAGCTAGGTCACCGTCGCCGGGAGACGTGAGTACGAATTACCATTATGGAGGACGTAGCAGTCGATACAGATATTGCAAGGACAATCCTCCCCGCGGCAACCATAAGAAGAAATCCAAAATCGATCTGGATCCATAAATGTCAGGAAGGGAGTACAAGCCCTAAAAAATATCGATGGACCTTAAAGCAACTCTAGTAGACCCCGCATCCCGCCGGCCTGCAAAACGCGTTTGCAGTTCGTGCAAAATCGCTTTTGCAGGCCGGCGCGGGCTGGCACAGATGCAGACCCTGCATAATGGACCCGTAAAAAAGCATATTCGCAGAATATGCTTTTTTACGGGTCGGCTTCTGCGGGTTCTGATCTGGCCCAGCTCCTGCCGGCCCGCAAAACTTAGATTTGCAACTTAAATTGATCTAGCATAATGCTTTTCTTTGCTTTACAACAACATTAGATACAAAAGATATCACCAAATCTTGGCTAGAATAGCAAAACCAAAGAAAACAAGAACCATAAGTATGCATTTCAGAAGATTTCCAACTTCCATAACTGCTCCCACTAGTTGAAGCAATATCTTCTCCATGCATTCATTGTTGATCTCATGGATTCTTGATCTTGCTTTCATCATTCTTCATCTTTGGTTTCAAAGATGTAGACGTTGCTTCCCCTCTAGTTGCACATGCTGCCGCATCATTGCCTTCGATTGTACTAAGGAATGCACTAACATCTATTAAGTTTCTTTCTATCAACAAATCAGTGTATTGGCCTTCCCAATACCAAAATGAGCATCCATCGTCCTACACAAAACATTGAGCAAGCTCGAAGTGAGCTACCACAATTGAACTAAAGAATGAGCTATGAAACGAGCTACCGCAAGTGCACGCATTCTGCCGTTTTCGCATTTGTAGAACACCCATCCGGGTGCTTGGCGTTCGGCGAGTCGCAAGACTTGGCGCGGGCAGTCGTCCCATTCTATGAGCGGCATCGGCAGGCCACAAAGACGTTGCGCAAGCGCCGAGCCCGGTGGACGGCCGGACGATTCCATGCCCGCAAACCTTCGGCGGCGGCGGGCGGATGAACCAGTGCCTGCATGCGGCGATGCGCCCTTGCCTACGCTGCGGGAGAGGCTCCCCGACCACTCCATCGTCTGGGGCAGCAACCGGCGGCGGCCGGAAAAGGAAAATCCGGCGACCCGCGATGAAGTGTCGCAGATCTGCAAATCCGGCGGCCCGCCGACGCAGGGGGTAGGGAGGGGAGGCCTCGTGCGCGTGGCGGCCTTCCGACGTGCTCTTGCCGGCTGCTGTTGCCGGAATCTTGGGCGGTGGCCGGCGGCGGCGCGCGGGGGGAGAGGAGAGGTAGTTGGTGGGAGAAAGCGCGGGATGAAATGTTCCCCCCACCAACCGCTTTCGCTTATATGCAGGGCACCGCAGCCGCGAGGCCGAAACCCGCGTTTTCCCGGATTAGGGTCGGGATTTTGCCGCGCCCCCTAAATTTTTTTGCAGGCCGGGGCAGGATGCGGGGTCTGATCGGGCTGGATTTTCTGCCCCTTATTTTGCGGATCGGGGCGGGATGCCGGGTCTGCTAGAGTTGCTCTTAGGGCTTGTACTCACTCCATTTCTTTTTACTCTAGACTGTAGTAACCATAAACGGAGGGAGTACAAGCCCTAAGAAATTTAATCTTTCAACAACGCCATTGACGTTGGGAAGGGATCTTGTCATCGAACGAAAGGATGAAGATTACTTATTGTAGACGATGCCATCTTCAAAAAAGAAGACGACTATCGAACCCTAAACCAATCTAATGAAAACACTACTATTATGAAGAACTCCACTCATAGATCAGGTTCCCACCCCTTCCGACGTTGGCGAGGCCGACCGTAGAAGGAGGAACCGGTCTATGGTGGAGGCAGAGGTGGTGGCGGCTGACGGCTAGGTTTTTCCAGAAGGACCACTTGTGGAGGCGGCGACTAAACTCCCATAGATTGATTCTTACGAACACCTCTCCCACTAGTCCTCTTTGATTTTCGTTGGTGCCCCCACCACTCAAAAATAGTAAGAGAGCTATTTTATTGTGTGTATACCGTAAATTTTTTGTGAAAAGACAAACTGGGGCAGAGGAGAAGAAATGTCATCAAATCTCATGAACTTGTAGTTGCCGGCATATCACTAGAAGAGTTGGTCAATTGAGCAAATGGATATATAGGGCATTTCACCACGCCTTGACTAACCATTTCTGGCCATGTCGATGTCATCATTTATTGCCTAGAGATATTGTATCGATTCCTCACAAGTGGTCATGCTGGCAGATCAAGCTGATAAATCACTTTGACCAAATGCAGATCCAGCTCCTCTCTTGCACACCAACAGACATTATTACCCTCAGAACTCGTCGATGCTTCCGCACCACGTGCGCCAGCTTTGTTGACGAGCCACTGACCACCGCTCCGGTACCCACAAATTGAATTATCCAGAGCATGTGCATGCTTGGTTTCCTGCCATAAAGACTCTACGGCTGGGCATCCCAAAACATTTTTCAAATACTCGGGCGGTCCGTCCAGCACTGACCGGTCACAATTTTTTGACCCAAACGAACGTCTTAAATGGAGGCAAAATTTTATGTTTTGACCCTTTTACGATACAAATTCAGGATCTGACCCTCGTCGGGATTTGACCCTTTTTCTTACCGCCAGGGATCCTGACGGTAGGGTTATACAGCATACCGCCAGGGGCCCTAACAGTAGGGTACTAATCCATGTCAGCAGGCGGAGACGACCGCCGTCCCCCTCCGTCGCACCCTACCGCCAGGGCACCTGGCGGTAGCCTGTCTAACCCTACCATCAGAGCCCCTGACGGTAGGGTCTCGAGCTTATTTCGCCCGAGACCCCGCCCTGCCCATCTCCCACCCCCCTCCGTCGGCAGTTTCCTTTCTTTCTCCCCCAACTCGCCCCTCTCTCCCTCTCCCATTTCCTCCACTCTCCCCCTCGGATCTTCACCGTTTCTTCATCGTTTTTGCGATCGAGATGGTCCCGAAGAGAGAAACGTAAGCTCCTCCAATCCCTCCAATTAGTTTTTGCAAACTTGCTTCCGATTCGACGCATTATTTGCTTGAAATCACTCATATTTTTGAACTTAGATTGGAACTTTTTTCACCTAAGATTGTTTTAGCTTGATTGTAGTTCTAGTTCTTAGTTCTTTAGTAACTAGTGGTATTGAATATGAACTCTAATCAATAGTTCATATGTTAGTGTGAAGATGAACCCTAGTTCATTTTTTTCTGTTAAAAAATTATGATGTAATGCATGTGGGAGGACTTGATTGTAGTTTTATGATGCATGTTGATATGATGATATGAAGATGTTGTTTGGAGATAATACATTCAAGACGAACTCTATTTAAAAAAATGGTTTAAAAATATGATGATATGATGCATGTTGGAGGATTTTTTTTTGATATGATGCATGTTGATATGATTTGATCCATCATGTGTAGTAGATATTGTTGAAGGAATATGCTTAAGATTTTATTTTGATATGATGCATGTTGATATGATTTGATTTGATTTTTTGTTTATGTATGCTTATGCTTATGATGCTTTTGTTTATGAAATTTTATTAAGGGGGCCACCTCTTGCGGACAACATCAGCCCACGGTACTCCATCTTTGGGATCGGGCATTCAACAAGGGTCATCGTGCCCGTTTCATAGAGAACGAAGAGGTAAGTGATATGAATGAAATATTGATCAAAGTTTTCGGATTGATGAAAATAATTTCCTAACTTTTGGCGTTCACTTTTTGACAGATGCTCCAGCCACTACGCATGAGGGGTCATGGGGTTCATGGGCATATGGAGTACGACGAGCGCTACGCGCTGTTCTTCAAGAAAGCCTGACTGTTGGGTTTCGTGTTGCAGTTCAAGCGTCAGCCGCCGACGCTTGTCCACGCAGCTCTGACAACTTTGATTGACCGATGGCGACCGGAGACCCATTCTTTCCATCTACCACGCGGGGAGATGACGGTGACCCTCAAGGATTGGTCGATGATTATTGCCATGCCGATCGAGGGTCATGCACTCACCGGGCGAGTGGAGAGGACCAATTGGTAGCAGAGGGTTACCACCCTCATCGGCGACTGCCCCGGTGCTAAGGGTAACCGTACATCCGGTGTGTCGTTGCCCTGGCTCTCGGAGCACCGGAAGACATGCCCCGAAGACGCTGATGAGACGACTGTGGAGTGGTACGCGAGGGCCTACCTGTGGTATCTTCTCACGGAGGTCGTGTTTCCAGACAGCTCCGGGAACTCTGCCAACTAGTCGTATATGTTCTTCCTAGCGGACTGGGATGCAGGGTACAGTTGGGGGACCACATCTCTCGCCTACCTATACTGTTCGGTAAGAGAGTATCTAATTGCCTACCTACGAAAGTATGTCCATGACATTTTGTTATATTTGATCCTCATTTGATATTTTGCAGCTTGACGACGGAACCTAGAGGACGGGAGACAAGTCCAATAGGGGTGGCTTTGTCTGGGCCTTCTCCATTTGGATGTGGGAGCGGCTGCCGGTGGGGCGTCCGGAGAAGATGCCAAGACGCCCATGGGGTGCCTATAGCGAAGACGGCGACGAGACTCGACACCCCAAGCTTACGAGTGGGACGTTGTCAAACTCTACACGGGCCTAAACAAGACTTCGTACAAGACCTACACCAACGAGTTGGACGCTTTGACGCATGCATAGGTATATGAACTCGCTCAACACCTTTCTCTTTGATTCCACTTTTGACCGAGAGTGGGAACTTACCAACGTGTATGTAATAGGTAAACTGGTGGCCGTATCATGACCGAGAGTGGGACTTTGATCTGAACGTGATGTGCGAGGCAGACCGTGGTCTCTGGCGGTGCATCGTGCCCATGATCTATGTGTACGCCGTCGAGTGGCACTTGCCACACCGTGTGGCCACACAGTTTGGGATGTATCAGCATACCCCACCGGGCCCGCCCACCGATACCGGCGGCCACGCGCTCCACCTGTGAGCGCTTTGTTCTCCGTGCCCATGATTTCATTGCGTGTCGATTTTATTATGATGTTTCTTGTGGCCTATACCTTGCAGGATGAGCCGACAGAACAATCAGTCGATCACAGACTGGGGAGAGGAGCATAAAACTGATGTGATGGAGTGGAACCGACGGAGGTACCGGAAAGACGTGGAGAGGAAAGTGACTGATCGATGCTTACTCGACCTACACATGAGGTGGTATGATGATGGCGGAAGCACCGTCTTCGTCTCGTGCCTCGGTGGGCCGGCGGAAGACATCGCGGAGCCGGAGAGGGATGATCCAGGAAGAGGCCTACCGCATCAAAGATCGTAGACATGCACAGTGGATTTAGGGAGTTTGCACCCCTCATCAAAAGAGTGGTAAGTTTGAACCGACGGTTGTATTTAAATTATTTTATTCATCATCGTGACCGACTTATGCCGCTGCAGTCTGATGAGCTGAACAGATGCATCTTTGAAGCCTCAGATGCACTAGGTGATGCCCCCGGGAGCGTATAATCTGAGAACAAAATGAGGGGGACGATGAAGGTACAATTTCAACCTCCTCGGAACAGATGCATCTTGTTCACTTGCAATCATAAACCTGATACTTATTATGCCCTTGTTTCATTGTGAGTGCAGAAGTTCGTGAAGCATTGTCGCAAGCTAGTAGGGCTGCTTGGGTGTGCTGGAGCTGGGTCGGTTGAAGCTTATCAGCCTATAGCCACACAGGGTCACATCGGCTCATCGAGCCATGTTCGCTCGTCGTCTAGGTTGGTTGAGGAGGAGGAGGAGGAGGAGGAGGAGGAGGAGGAGGAAGAGGATGACGAGGAGGAGGCCACACGTGAAGAAGGGGAGGAGGAGGAGGATGAGGAGGATGAGAGCAGCGTGGATGAGGAGTACGATGAAGATTATGGACCTCCACCAACTCAAACATCTCAACCATCTCAGCTGCCGAAGAGGAATCCAAAGAAGAAGGATTTGCTGAGTCCGGACCCTTTCCAGAGACCGGTTACTCGACGACCCAAGAAGAAGACTGAAGAGACTCGTTCAAAGAGTAACGAGGACCGTACCTCCAAGAGGGGAAGGAGCAACTGATTCTGCTCTTCGATAGCTGGCTCTTGTACTTGGAACTCTGTTTGTGGAACGGTGTGTTTGCTACTTGTGTGTTTGAACTCCGTTTGTAGCTTATTTGTGGAACGATGTGTTTGCTACTTGTGTGTCTATGTGGAACTCCGTTTGCTATTTGTGGAACTCCGTTTGCTATTTGTGGAACTATATTATCTTCAAGTTTTGTTAATGTGTATGTGATGCCCAAGTTTAATTGTTTAAGATCTGTGATATTGCTGTCATATTGAATTTGAAAAGAACCAAGCAAGTGAACTTGAAATAATAAAACACATGACCCTACCGCCACGGACCCTGGCGGTAGGGTCACACAGCCTACCGCCAGCACCCCTGGCGGTAGGGTGAACCTACCGCCAGGGCACTTTGATATTTCATTACAGAAAGTTTGCACTGCAAAACCCAGCCACACCCTACCACCAGGGCCCCTGGCGGTAGGATTAGACAGCCTACCACCAGGGGCCCTGGCGGTAGGCTATTTATCCACGTCAGCTCGGGCAAACGGCCGCCGTCCCCCTGCATCGCATCCTCTCGCCAGGCCCCTGGCGGTAGGTCGTTCTAACTTACCGCCAGATCCTCGGCGATGGCGAAAGGGTCAAATCCCGAAAATTTTCCCAACCGGGGTCAGATCCTGAATTTGTATCGCAGAAGGGTCAAAACACGAAATTCGGCCTCAAACGGGCCTCAAATATTCGTGTGGACCGGCACCCCTTATATCCAGCTCAAATATGGGGCGGATATGAAGCGCCAGGCACGTCCGCCACGTCTGGCCCGGCCCAGGCCCACCCGTCCCCATATATATTTGTCTTCATCCGCTCGTCGGACCAATCCCTAGTCACTTCATACTCCTCTCCCATCCACTCCCTCCGCCATCCTAACTTACCTCCGACGATTTTCGACCGTCTCCGGCATGGCGGGCAGCGAATCTGACTCTGACCAGTCTGGAATCGTCGACTGAGGTGTCATCCCGTGCGGGCCGGAGGAGGCAATGGCGGTCCGCATTGCACTCCTCCGCTCCCGGCAGGACAGTCCCGGCCGACGGACGGATCTGTCCAGCACGACTCCATTGCGTCGGCTCAACGGGCTCTCGGGTCCTCTGGGGCTGAATCATCGATGTCTCGCCAGCCGCATAATCTCTCCTTCCCCATCACCGGTCGGGCAGACCATGAGTCCTACCAGGAATGGGTAGCCCGCCGTGGGAAGGAGAGGATAAGGGCTGTCGAGGCCCGTATCGTGGTGGAAATGGCGGAGGCGAAGGCGGCTGATGTGGCGACGCGGACGGCCGCGGAGGAGGAAGCCATTCGCGCCCGTATTGTGAAGGAATGGCATCAAAGGAACGCGTGCGCCCTCGCCCGAGAGCAAAATCGGGTGGTCTGTGCAATTGGCGGACTGCCACCGAACGAGAAGGAGGACATCGACGGCAAGGACAACTCCGGCGACGAGCAGATCCGGCTCGATCCCTAATGCATCTTCGACCGGTACTTCCGCGAGAAGGACGGCAAGGGTGCCCGGAAGGGCAAGAGCAGTCGTGGATGATCTCCACCATAGCCAAACATGCCAAATTTTGATAGTCTGATGGTATGTTTAGTGTAGTGTGATGGAGTAGTCGGACGATATGTGTGCATCGACGTATCGACGAAGCTGTATGAGTTTGTATGAATTTAAGATATGATAATTGAGATGTCCGGATGTGGATTGCATTATTTAAGGCGTGACCGGTCAGTGTTCGTTTTCCACGGGCGTTTGAGGGGCCGGATTTACAAAGTCTGGCTGTAGGTGCTTTAATGCACTACCAAATTTAGAGAACATTCTCTCACAAAAAAATAGAGAACGTTAGGCGATGGGTTGTAACCACAGTTGTGGGGCATGCCATTCTGGAGTACCCTGCATGTAACAGGATTATTCATCATCTAAGGTCTCCTTTGGTTCATAGGATAAGAAAGTCATAGGAATAAGAAAGTCATAGAAAATAAAATGACATGTATCTGAAATCCTAAGAATAGGACTAGAAAAAAAGATGCCCTTCAATTCACATCATTCCCCTCAAAAAAAAAATTCACATCATAGAATTTTTTCTTTGAGTCTAGGCTAATGTATATTTTCCTATAAAATGTGAAGTAAAAATAACTCCTTTATAGGAATAGGATTATATTCCTACAAATCAAAGGGCTCTAAATTTTTTTTTTCTACACAAATCCTATCCTATGGATTCCTACAAATTCATAGGAACCAAAAGAGGACTAATCGTAGTATAGCTACGAGACAAGAGAAAGGAAGAGCAAGTGTGGTCTGCCCCACGCTTGTGTGAGCTGAGCTGCCCCGAAACATAATCATATACTCCCGTGAAGAAGGGCAGGTGATGGGTTGTAAGTTGTAACCACATTATTTTTGCGGGTTGTACCTGTTTCAAAAAAAAAATTGCAGGTTGTTGCAACCACACTTGTGATCCCCGGCCCCATTTTAGCGATCGTGCGCATTACACGCAACATGTGGCAGAACTATTTACCATCTGACCTCTCTCGTTGATACTCTCTTCGTTCTTAAATGTAAGTCTTTTTAGAGATTTCACTATAAACTACTTCCTCCGTTCGGAATTACTTGTCGCAAAAATAGATGTATCTAGATGTATTTTAGTTCTAGATAGATCCATTTCCGAGACAAGTAATTCCGAACGGAAAAAGTACATACGGATGTATATAGACATATTTTAAAGTGCAGGTTCATTCATTTTGCTCCGTATGTAGTCCATAGTGGAATCTTTAAAAAGACTTATATTTAAGAACGGAGGGAGTACTTATTAGTTGTCACAGGAAAGGGAAAAAGGCTGGTGTGGTGTTTCACGGTTGTGTTGCGTGAGCTGCGGCCCGGGGTGGCAACATGTGTGAAGCAGCCAAACTTGTCCATACCCCTTTCGCCACATCAGGCCGTAACAGTCACGTTGGAAGAAGGAGAAGCCGTTTTTTAACCATTTCGTCCATTCATCCGGCCTGCCTGGCGATGCGCACGGCGGTCGACAGCGAATGTCTGTCCGACCCAGCTTCTCAAGGTCAGTCGCACGCGGCACTGCCTTACTGGCTCCAATTTTAGCCAACCATGACCTCTGCTTCCTGATTGGATACCTCATACTTTTGACCCTTGTTTGGATGTGTTGACTTGATCGTCAGTTCTTCAATCTGAGGAGCTTATCCTGTTCCTGGTGTGTAGAAGCGGGCCAGCTTATCATGTTCTAGGATGTGTTGATTTGATTACCTGTTTATTGTGGGAAGCGGACCACCTTATTCTGTTCTAGCTTGGCCTTTATTAACTGTACGTCTCTATAGTTGCAGCTTGCATCCGGCCAGTTTTTGTCCTGCTCTTGTGAGTGGGGTCTATTTTAGGCTGGGTGTTTATGCTTAGTCCAAGACTTTATACATTTCATGGAAACAAAGTCCTGCCAACTCAAGAAATTATCAGTAGAGCTGATCTTTGATATCAGAAGTAATTGGCACGCTGCTAAAGTTATGCAATGCATATTGTGAGTTTGGCTTATTTTTTGTCTGTATTAGTATTGGATACTACTAGGGCCTTATGACTCATTTCAGGTTGACGGGTCAAACTTTTAAGTTCCTAATAACTGTTAACCATCTGTCCCAGATTTAGACAGAATAGACTTATTGAAGGTGATATTGACATGCCCAAATGTTAGGGTTGGACCATCCTGTTTGAGAACTGGACCCTCTGGCCTGTTGAACCTTCTGAGTCATTCCTTTGATGGAGATTGGAGACACAATTCAGGTCATGGGTCCACCTTCTAGTGATCTTTGTCACGTGCCATTTCGTGCCAGAATAGTAGACTGGGATTGGCAAGGTTTATCATCACCATGTTGCCTAATTTGACTGTGCAAAAGGACATAGTAGTGCGCAGTGAAAGTGATAGTAGCAACCATTGACTTTCAGATCGTATGGAACAACGGGGAGCCAACTTGAGAGTTATGAGCCACTAACCCTTTATCTTCAGAATTAAATATCCTAATAATTGCTGAACAGGCTAGCCATTTTCTTTCTAACTGAAACTGTTCACATGGTACAGTACAGACACAAAACTGAACCACGGCTGGCCATGTTACAGAATCCTAGTTTGTGCTGAGCTTACAATTTCTTTATGCATTGCTTGTTGGCAACAATGTGTATCATACAGAATATTATTGCTTTGGAGACACGCAACTTGTCTCTACGAAAATGATTGCCTGACTGGAGCATGTTCCACGTGATAACCTCTATTTTATTTATAATAACCTACTACTGTTTGCACATCCAGTTTCTTCCAGATTTTAGAAATTATATATGCATAAATAATTAGGTGGCAGGTTGACTTTTAGCATTGTTGTGTGTATGCCAACTACATGTTCATCATGTTGTTTATGCGAAGGCAAGGCTTATACAACAAAAGTTCTAATAAATTGAGATAATCTAACTGGAAATCTTTTTAAAGCGAGCTTTTAAAGAATTGGGGAATCAAGAAGAAATGAACTAGAGGATTTTCCATCTCAAAAGGAGTAACGAATGTATATAATATAACTAAACAATAAGTATACTACAGAGGATAAATATCATCTTGACTTCTTGAGTAAATTAAACTGCAACAATTCTCTTCAATCCAAGCTGAACCATTTCCGTGTTTTTGACTCTTATATGCGAAAGAATAATTAATTACAGGTCTATCTATGGTTTTAATAGTCAGTAAATATATGGAGAAAGCTACCTTACATACTAACATCAGTTTTATTGTTGAGCTAATAACAAAGCTTGCACCAACACCAAGTACTTATGGTTGGTGTTGTTAGTTTGCCCACTTCCAACTTCATATGAAAAGAGGCTGTTGGTTCTTACTTGATTGCGTTTGTGTGACATTCCTATCTTAAAAGGGTGATAGTACTACCCTTTCCAGCAAGGTGCATTATGAGCCTAGAGAGTAGCCAGGAGTAACTACTGCCAGCCCAGGAGTGGCTGGGGTGTTACAATTTACCCAATGAAGCTACAATCTTGTATTGTTCTTTAGTAACACGTTTGGAGCTTGAATAATAATTTTGTGGCCATATGCATCTTCTCATGGGTACGATGCACATGCCATGGACAGAAGAAGTTATTCACAAGTTTTCTACCACTAATGTTGATGAGATGGATGCAGAATATACTGCTGAAACTTGAAACTGTAATATAGCGATCCCTGTACCCATGCACAAGGAAGCAAACTGTAGAGCGATTTATATCAATTGTCAGATTTGGGTTACACAACGGGTGCCTAGTTGGAACTTTGCAATTACTGTCTGAAGTTTGCCATGAGCCTATTGCTTTTCAGGTTTTTATGACCTCTCTTCACACCCACTTTACCATGTTCTTATACCTGATATTGCATAGTTTACTTTAGACGTTAGGAGTTGCATTGGTTGTCAGATGCAATTGTTTGCAATTGTTTTCATGTTGATAACCTCATTGGGTAGCTGATCATATAGTGGACAAACTCACGTTATCCTGTACGCAGTGATTCACTATCTATCCGTTGATATGTAATGTTTGATTTTCAGTCTCACCTAAACTAACTGAGACAGTACAGTGGGTCATACTTTTAACTCTTTGAAGTCAAAGTGCTAGTTCAGATAAACAACTATATCCTACTGGATGTTAAAAGTTAAGTTATTTCATGTAGTAGTTCATTTCAAATATCCAGGTTAATCCTGCCGATGGGCTATAGTTGAAGGAGCTTTCTGATTCATTTGTATCCTGTTTCATATATTTGTCTTAGCTTCTTACCTCAGCCATCTATTGATTGGTAGGATGGCTGCAGCTGGAATATGCATTCTGCTCACCAACTTATAGTAAAGAAAGTTATGGAACATATAAGAGGCTAACTCCCCTTGAATTTGATTTTACTCCAGGTGACCTACTTCAAGTGAGGTGGCGTCTCCCTCGGTGTTGGCATGCAACACCATGTTGCTGACGGCATGTCTGGCTTGCATTTCATCAACTCGTGGTCTGACCTCTGCCGTGGAGCTAAAATTGCTGTCATGCCCTTCGTCGACCGCACTCTTGTCCGTGCTCGTGATCCACCGACTCCATCTTGCCCACATATTGAGTATCAGCCTGCCCCAGCCATGCTGTCGTCCGTGCCTCAGGCTCTCAGTGGCAAGCCAACGCCGCCTCCCACTGCTGTGGACATCTTCAAGCTCACCCGCTCGGAGCTTGGTCGCCTGCGCTCGCAGCTCCCCACAGGTGAAGGCGCTCCACGGTTCAGCACGTATGCAGTTCTAGCTGCACACGTCTGGCGCTGCGTCTCCATTGCGCGCAACCTGTCTCCTGAGCAACCCACCAAGCTGTATTGTGCCACCGATGGGCGACAATGGCTGCAGCCCCCGCTGCCAGAAGGTTACTTTGGGAATGTCATCTTCACTGCCACCCCGCTCGCCGAGGCAGGCAAGGTGACGAGCGGGCTGGCAGAAGGAGCAGCGGTCATCCAGGGAGCGCTAGACAGGATGACGAGCGACTACTGCCAATCAGCCCTGGACTACCTGGAGATGCAGCCGGACCTGTCAGCATTGGTCCGTGGAGCGCACACTTTCCGGTGCCCCAACCTTGGCCTCACCAGCTGGGTGCGCCTGCCGATCCACGACGCCGATTTCGGCTGGGGGCGGCCGGTGTTCATGGGCCCTGGCGGCATTGCATACGAGGGGCTGGCGTTCGTCCTCCCGAGCGCGAGCAAGGACGGCAGCCTGTCCATCGCCATCTCGTTGCAGGCGGAGCACATGGAGAAGTTCAGGAAGCTGATCCTTGATGTGTAGATAGACCGCATTTTAGAGAGAAGTTTTACAGGGCAACAAGCTTCAGGTTGCGCCGAACGTTTTTCTGGGGTATATATGCCTGAAGTTTCAAATGAACATACACCGGAGTTTATATGGTGGACAGAACATAATCTTATTCTTATGTGGTATCAATAATGAATTCTGTTTTTTGTGTATGGAGAAATTAAAACTGAATTGTGGAGGGATTGTTGTCGCGGAAACCGAAACCTCCAAACCTGAGGCAGCATCATGTGTCTGTTCATTGTGCCATTGACCAGACTGGTTTTCCTTTTGAGACGGCATACTGTTATTATTTTTAACTCTCCATTGCTCCACTGCAAATTATGAGCAATTTTTCCTACACACACGGGTTGTTACAGATGCTACATACACGCTGAACTCAGGAGGGAAGGTTTAGTACGTGGGAGGAGGTACGTGGGAGACGCTCTGAGGGAGCACGGGTTTCCTCGAGCTGTTTTTTCAGGCTAAACACGCTTTATTTTATTAATCAATAATAATATTCATTGGGATACAATTAAGGTCCGGAAGCTGAATCAGCTACACATGACAGCCTCTCAGAAAGACCAGAGCATGACAGCCTCTTAGAAAGACCAGAGCATGTTTAGCAGGGTTATATGCCTCGATATTTGATTTTCTCCCTTGGAAGATGAAGGTGCATGCCTCGATATTTGATTTTCTCCCTTTGAAGATGAAGATGCATGTCTGGAATCTCTCTTTGAAGTTGAAGATGCATGTCTGGAATCACAATCCAATAAGCTAATTTCGTGAATGATAATTTCATGTCTTCCTTCTGTTACAATTAATGGGCATGACCCATTAACAAAATCTGAAATCTCAAATGAGCCCATGTGTAAAATGACAAGTGGTGGTGCTAAAGTTTAGTCCCACCCCGAAAGTTGAAGCAAGAGTTGGACCTCTGATGTAGGGTAGAACCCTAGATGCCCGATCTTCCACGAAATGGAGGGGATCCTACGAAGAACACGAAGAACACGAGGGGAATCACGAGGGAAAACACGAGAGAATCACTCAAACCAACAAGATTCGGTCACACATATGCTAGATCCTCGAAACACAAAGAGATACACGATCCGAATCCAACAAAGGACGATACAAGAGGTAACTAGTTCATCTCCGTGAGGAGGCCTTGAGTCCACGAGGGATCTTTCGGTGAGGGGTCTTGAATCCAAGATGGATCTTCTTCGTAGAGGTCGCGGTCTCTCTCGGTGGAGTAGATCCGGATGGATGAGCAAAGCTCTATCTCAAGTATGAGCTAAACCAATGCTAACCCTAGAAAGAGGGAGGAGGAGGAGGAGGTCTATTTATAGTCTTAGTGGACGAAAGGGTAAGTGGGCTTCGGCTCAACACGCGGGCGGCATACAGGCGTCGGACGTCCGACGGTCACCGGTCGTCCGATGGCTCGCAAGGGTCCGGACGTCCGGTGCGCGTCGGATGTCCGATGTTTTGGCTCGGGTGTGCTTTGGTCGGACGTCCGGTCGGGGTCGGATGTCCGAGGCGTCGGTCGTCCGGAGGCTTCCATACTTCCGATGTTTTGGTTCGGTGATGGTGGTGTCAGTCGTCCGGACGTTGGGAGGTGTCGGACGTCCGAACGCTGGAGCATGCACGGGGTGGGACTTGGCTGGCCGGTTGGAGCCTACAGGTGTCGGACGTCCGAGAGGTGTCGGTCGTCCGATGACTGGGAGTTTCGAGCAGTCCTTCTTCTTGTCCATTGAACTTGGTGTCCTCACCGTCTTGTCCGTTGGGTGTAGCTGGTCCGTGGCTTTCCTCCGAATACCTAATCACACATAGGGTCTCCGCATGAGGTAGTAGCCATATCTCATATGTAGAAAGTGGAAGTTCGGAGAGGAGCGAGTTCACCTTATCTTCGATAGCCTTTGCTCGAGCTCTTGTCATTGGTCCAAGTGGTGTCATAGGAGATGTGGGTAGGTCCATGGGGATGACCTTGGGATGCTCCGCATCATCTCCCCCCCTTGGGAAAGATCCGACCTCGGATCGAAATCTTCATCACCATGGTAGGGCGAGATATTCTTGACGTTGAAGACATCGCTCACGTTGTACTTGTCGTGCGGGAGGTCGATCTTGTAAGCGGTGTTGTTGTAGCGTGCTAGCACCTTGAAGGGCCCATCGGCTCGTGGTAGAAGTTTGGACTTGCGTTCGTTGGGGAAACGGTCCTTACGAAGGTGTAGCCACACAAGATCTCCAACGTTGAATATCATGAGTTGCTTGTTGACGTTGAGCTTGGTCACGAGTTGTTGTACTTGGCGTTCGATGGTATGCCTTGTATCTTCATGCATCTTCTTGAGGTAGTTCACTCGGGCACTCGCGTCCATGTTGATGCGCTCTTGTAGTGGTAGAGGAAGAATGTCCAATGGGAACAACGAGTTGAAACCGTAGACGACCTCGAAGGGGGACATGCCGGTAGTTGAATGTCTTGCGCGGTTGTAGGCGTACTCGGCGATGGGTAGGCACTCCTCCCACTCCTTGATGTTCCTCTTGATCAACACGCGTAGTAGAGTGGAGAGCGTTTGGTTCGTCACTTTCGTTTGGCCGTCAGTTTGTGGATGGTATAACATGGAGAATAGTAGCTTGATTCCGAGCTTGGTGCATAACGTCTTCCAAAAGTAACTCAAGACCTTGACGTCGCGGTCCGAGACAATCGTCTTTGGCACTCCATGTAGGCGCAAGATTTCCCTACAAAAAAGATTTGCAACATGTGAAGCATCGTCTATCTTGTTGCATGGGATGAAATGTACCATTTTAGAGAATCAGTCCACAACAAACACGAAATCTTTGCCATTTTTAGTCCTAGGCAAAGCAAGCACAAAATACATACTAATATCTTCCCATGGGTGATATGGAATTGGAAGGGGTGTATATAGACCATGAGATTGAGCTTTGGACTTAGCTTTGCGATACAAAAAAATGGAATTGAGGTGGTCTCATAATGTTCATCTTTATCATGTCTTTCTTGAAAATGATGGAAAGGAAAATTGTTCTCAATTGATAGAAGAAGAATTCAATAAAATGATTGGCATGAATGATGAGAATGATTATAATGTTATTAGCATGAATTCTTTGAATATCCATGATGCTAATGATATGCAAAGCCATAAGCTTGGGGATGCTATGTTTGATGAAGATGATATTTTTAGTCCCCCCAGTTTTGATGATAAATTTTATTATGATGAAAGCATGCCTCCTATTTATGATGATTATATTGATGAAAGTGGGTTTGGAAGAGTGTCAACTCTAGGTAATGATGATCCCACTATTTTGGAGGGTGTTGAATCTTATTGTGATAACTATGAAAGTGGATTTGGAGAGGTCATGACTTTATTTATTGATGAATCCACTATTTTGAAAAAGGTTTCAATTGATTATGACAACAAAGTTGCTATCTATGATGATTATGGTGATACCATGTATGCCATAAAGAATAATGATAACCATGAAACTTGTCATCAATTCTAATGTTCAATTTGATTAAGTCAATCAAGTAGCACATGATAGTTGTTTTGTTGAATTTGCTCCCACCACTATAGATGAGAAGAAATTTGCTTATGTGGAGAGTAATAAAATTTCTATGCTTATGGATCATGAAAATAATTCTTTATTGATAGCTATATTGTTGAACTCATTCATGATGCTACTGAAAATTACCATGAGATAGGAACATATGCTTGTAGGTGTTGCAACAATATCAAGTTTCCTCTCTATGTGTTGAAAGTTTTGAAGTTATGCTTGTTTTGCCTTCCTATGCTAGTTGATTCTTGTTCCCATAATTTGTTTGCTCACAAAATCCCTATGCATAGGAAGTGGGTTAGGCTTAAATGTGTTTGACATGTGTTTCATGATGCTCTTATTATGTTTCAATTCTTACCTTTTATGTAAGCATCATTGAAATCATCCCACCTAGCTAAAAAGGCATTAAAGAAAAGCGCTTGTTGGGAGACAACCCAACACTTTTACCTACTATTTTTGTGTGTTCACATGATTAAGCTACTGTAGTAATCATGTTTTATAGCTTTTGTTTCAATAAAGTGCCAAGTAAAGCCTTTGGGATAGTGTGGATGATAGCTGACTTGATTATGTGCAAAAACAGAAACTTTTGCTTCCAGTAACATAATTTTTTAAATTCACTGGAACGTTATACAATTCTGAATTTTTACAGATGATTGATACACAAATTGTCTACGTTTTCCTATTTGTTCAGAATTTTTGGAGTAGTAGAAGTATGGTAGTTGTCCAGATCATTACAGACTATTCTGTTGTTGAAAGATTATGTTTTCGATGCATAGTTTGCTTGCTTTCTAATTTCTATGGCTTATATTGCTCAATATAAATTGTCGAAATGATATGGTACAGTAGGCATTGTGTGATAACAATTATGAATCTTGTCTTTGATACTACCAAAAGTGAATGGTTTGCTCTTTATCATACTAACCTATCTCACGAAGTTCTGTTAAGTTTTGTGTGATTGAAGTTTTCAAATTTTGGGTGAGATATCGATATGAGGAGAATAAGGAGTGACAAGCCCATAAGCTTGGGGATGCCCAAGGTACCCCCAAGGTAATATTCAAGGAAGATCAAAGCAACTAAGCTTGGGGATGCCCCGGAAGGCATCCCCTCTTTCGTCTTCAACATTATCAGTAAACTCACTTGGGACTACATTTTGATTCGTCATGTGATATGTGTTTTGCTTGGAGCGTCATTTTATTTTATTTTTATTTGCTTGCTTCTATTTATAATAATGTTTTACATCTTTCATTTCAATAAAAATGTCAAGGATAGGCTTTACCATGCTTATTTTGCAAGTCTATATGTTGATGTTTTGAAAATAGAAAGTTTTCTATTATTGCTTGAATTGTTAAAAAATGTCAGAACGTGATAAAATCTTGAAAATTTTACACAATAATCTACAACTAAGTTTCTACAGTGTGGTAAATTTTCAGAATTTTTCGAGTTACAGAAGTATGCATATTCTTGCATTCTTTACAGATTGTACTATTTTGACAGATTGACGTTATGTTTGCATTGTTTGCATATGTTTGCTTGTTTAATGATTATATTTGAGGATAGGAATATTAAATATGCAGAAGAATTTAGTATGCAATGTTAAATAATAATTTTAGTGATTTGCTACAGTAGAGAACGATAAGGTTTTTGCATTGGTTTATACTAACTTATCTCACGAGTCCATGTTGAGTTTTGTGTGGATGAAGTTTTTAAGATTTAGGGAAACCGTGATATAAAAGGAATTAAGGAGACACAAAAAGCTCAAGCTCGGGGATGCCCAAGGCATCCCAAGATAATATTTCAAGAAGTCTCAAGCATCTAAGCTTGGGGATGCCCCGGTAGGCATCCCACCTTTCTTCATCAATAATTATCGGTTAGCCTCGGTTGAGCCTAAGTTTTTGCTTCTTCACTTTATGTGTGCTATTCTTGGAATGTCATTTTATTTTTTTTGCTTGTTGTTTTAATAAAATACTTAGATCTGAAGGTTTTTAAATAAGAGAGAGTCCTCAGATGGCTACCCATTTACTTAACTACTCGCTTGATCTTCACTTTTATCTTTTTGGAGTAGTTTGTCGAACACTCTCATGCTTCACTTATATTATTTTAAGGATTGATAATAGTGAGGACAATTTGCACAATGAAATTGATCCCAAAGTGATGGATGTTCAAGAAGGACACAATAAAAAAATCATGTAGATCATTGGATATGATAAGTTTGATTCCTTGCAATAGTTTTGCGATATGGAGATAATAATATGTGAGTCATGTTGGTGCGTAATTGTGCTTTAGTAATAATATCGGTGTTAAGGTTTGTGATTCCCTATGCAAGCACGAAAGTCAATAATTATGCAATGAAATTACATCCTACTTGTGGTGCATTATTCGGTGTAAGTTATGCTTAATGCCTGTTTATGTGAATTTACGTTTCTTGGTTGGTTGCTTCTCAATCTTTTTGCTAGCCTCCACTTGTACTAAGTAGAAATAATACTTGTGCGTCCAAAATCCTTAAACCAAGTTTTGCCATATCAGTCCACCATACCTACCTATATGTGGTATTTCCGTGCCTTTCTAAGTAAATTTGTAGGTGCCAACTATAATTTTCAAAATAAATTTCCTTTTTGTGTGCCCCTACCACTTATGAAGAGGTAGGGGGTGGCCAATATTTTCCATGCTAGATGCGTTATGCTCAAGATGAGTGTTTATTCACTTGTCATTGCATGAGAGTGTGGCAAAGGTAATAGGGATGCCCAGTCCCGAAATGCAAAAAAAATATTTATGTTGTTCAATAATAAATTCCTTGGAAAGTGTTGGTATGGAAGGCACCCGTGGATACGGCTAGCCATGGATTGTGAAAGAATGGTGGAAACATGAATAAACTTTATTTTCTGTTTGGGAACCGCCTATGATGTATCTATCATGGAAAGTTTTGGGAATTCTCGGTCGTTTTCGTTAACCGAAAAATTATGCCTCTCAAAATATTTTATCTCTCAATTTAAGCTTTGAGCTCTCGCACCTCTACAAATCTCTACTTCCCTCTGCGAAGGGCCTTTCTATTTACTTTATGCTATTTTTATTTTTACTTGAGTCTCCATCTTCTCTTACAAAACACCAACTAGGGAGCACTATGATCATACTTGAGCATTGGATGAGCTAATATGCGAGTGTGTTTCATGAATGGATCAATGATTGAGCATGATGGGCTAGGGATAACTTTCTTTAGTGTTGATATTTTGAAAGGCATGGTTGCTTGTTGATATGCTTGAGTTTTGAAATCTTCTTATCAAAACTAGACTATTGCTCTGAACCATATAAAAGTCCAAATGTCCGTACTACAAAAGAAAAGAAAATGTGATGAACATGTTAGGCTGCATTCCACATCAAAAATTCTGTTTTTATCATTTACCTACTCAAGGACGAGTAAGAATTAATCTTGGGGATGCTGATACGTCTCCAACGTATCTATAATTTTTGCTTGTTCCATGCTGTTATATTATCATTCTTGAATGTTTTACAATCATTTTATAGCAACTTTATATCATTTTTTGGGACTAACCTATTGACATAGTGCACAGTGCTAGTTAATATTTTTTGCTTGTTTTTTACTTCGTATAAAATCAATACCAAACGGAGTCCAAACACAACGTAACTTTTTGGAGAATTTTTCTGGACCAGAAGACACCTGATGGGCCAAAGAAGTACCAGTGGGGGGCTCTAAGGGGAGCACAACCCACCAGGGTGCGCCCAGGTGGGTTGTTCCCACCTTGGTGGCCTCCCGCACCGCCTCTTCACCCTATAAATTCACAAATTTCCAACAACCCTAGGGAGTCGATAAATCAGAAGTTTCACCATCGTAAGCCTCTGTAGCCATGAAAAACCAATCTCAACCCTGTTCTGGCACTCCGCCGGACGGCTACCATGATGAGGAGGGAGTAGTCCACCCTCGGGGCCGAGGGTTTGTACCAGTAGCTATGTGTTTAATCTCTCTCTCTCTCTCTCGTGTTCTTGAGATGTCACGATCTTGATGTATCGCGGGCTTTGTTAATATAGTTGGATCATATGGTGTTTTCCCCTCTCTATTTTGTTGTGATCAATTGAGTTTTCCCTTTGAGATTTTGTTTTATCGGATCGAATACTTTTATGGATTTGAGAGCACTTGATGTATGTCTCGCTATGGATACCCATGGTGACAATGGGGTATCATATTGAATCACTTGATATGTGTTTTGGCACTCAACTCGCGGATTCTTGAGGTGACATTGGGGTAATCTATGCATAGGGGTTGATGCATGTTCTCTTCTTTTTTTCTTAGGTAGAAATCTTGGGGCACTCTTTGAAGTTCTTTGTGTAGGATTGAGTATTATGAATCTGAAATTGTTTGATGCATATCGTACAATCAACTCACGGATACTCGCGGTGACATTGGAGTATCTAGGTGACATTAGAGTTGGTTGATGTGTATCATATGGTGTTATTTTAGTACGAAATGTTGCTTAGATTGATCGGAAAGAATAGCTTGGTGTTATTTTAGTATGAACTCTAGGATAGATTGATCGGAGAGAATAGCTTTGAGGTGGTTTTGTACCCTACAAACAATTTCTTCTTATGTTCTCCACTAGATAAGAACTTTGGAGTGATTCTTCATCGCACGTGAGGGATGGTTATATGATGCAATTGTATTAGCATTGTTGAGAGATTGCACTAGCGAAAGTACGGACTCTAGGCCTCATTTT
The DNA here is from genome assembly GCA_021605145.1 of Aegilops bicornis. Classification (NCBI taxonomy): domain Eukaryota; kingdom Viridiplantae; phylum Streptophyta; class Magnoliopsida; order Poales; family Poaceae; genus Aegilops; species Aegilops bicornis. The sequence goes on from CM038670.1 coordinate 629,567,337, forward strand.
CAATCATTGCAATATCGTTTCTGCTCACTTTTGTTACTTGCTACCTTGCTGTTTTTATTTTTCCTATTACAAAAATAAATATCTACTATCATTACTACACTTGTATCACCATCTCTTCGCTGAACTAGTGCACCTATACAATTTGCCATTGTATTGGGTGTGTTGGGGACACAAGAGACTCTTTGTTATTTGGTTGGAGGGTTGTTTGAGAGATACCATCTTCATCCTACGCCTCCCACAGATTGATAAACCTTAGGTCATCCACTTGAGGGAAAATTGCTACTGTCCTACAAAACTCTGCGAGTCTACAAGAATAAAGTTGCGTAGTAGACATCAAAGCTCAAGGGTCCAGCCAGACACTGGCTGAACAACCTTCCCGAAGACTCCATAGGGTGTTGGGAGGAGCTCGAATAGGCCTTCCGAGCCAACTTTCAGGGAACTTATGTCTGTCCCACGGATGCCGATGACCTGAGCCACGTAATCTAGCAGCCCGGCGAGTCTGCTCGGTAATTTTGGAACCGGTTTTTGACCAAGAAGAACCAGATCATTGACTTTCCGGATGCCGAAGCTATAGCCGCCTTTATGCAGAGTATTCAAGATGAATGGCTAGCACGCCAACTCGGCCAAGACAAGCCGAGAACGATGTCAGCGCTTACCTCCCTGATGACCCATTTCTGCACCGGAGAGGACAGTTGGCTAGCTCGTAGAAGCACCAACCCTTGTAACATCCCAAATTTTCAATTTGGAATGTTATACATTAGATCATCAATGCATATCATATTTTATTTGCTTTGGGTTTTGATCCTAGAAATTCTACACAACTCAAGGACCCACGGAGAGAGTTGGGAATTTCGTTATTTTCATATTTGAGTTCTTCTCAAATTTTGAAAATAGGATCATTTGATTTTAATTATTTTATCATCAATTATTTCTATTACAAAAATATGAGAGAGGGAATAAAATGACTTTCCCAAAATAAAGAAATATTGAGGATTTAATAATAAAATCAAATAAGACTTTATTTTGGAGTTTTTCGCCTTTTCTTTGAATTTAGGAAAAATATGCGTTTTTCAAAATTTGCATTTAGGCCCAAATAAATGCTCATCTAGTCCGGCTTGATTTTAGAAGCCGGGGAAAATTAATTTCGGGATTTTTGGAGTCCGTTTAGTATTTCTTTCGATTGTTTTTCATGTGAATTATTTAAAAACGAACCGACCTACGGGCCGTGGTCCGATCGGACTCCGCCCGCCAGTTTTATAAGCCGGGCCAGCCAGCTAGCGCCCGAACCCTAACCGCCGTCACGCGCCTTGCCGCCGCCGTCGCCCGCGCCGCCCGAATACCGAGCCGCCGCCCGAGGTTGCCTCGAAACCCGCGCCGCCGGTTTTCCTCGAAAACCGTTCGGTTTTTCCGTCGGTTTTTCGCCGGTTTTTTTAGTTTCCTTTTTTTATCAGATCGGTTTATTTATTTTTCGGCTCGGTTAAATAGCGAGCGTTCGCTCGTTCTTTCGTTTTAACGAACGTGTTCATCGTTTAGATCTAGTTAACGAACGTTCGTTCGTTAACCTGTTCGTCGTTTTTCTTTTTCTCAGATTTTTCGCGATTCTTTTCTGATCGCGATTTCTGACCCGATTTTCGTTTTAGTATAACTTTTCGCACGTTTATCGGAATCAGGTGATTCAAGCGCCTGGAGTTTCGTCTCGAAGCCCTATTTCCGAATAACCAACTTAAACAAGTTTTTGTTTCTGTAAAATTTGACTTAGATCCAGATTAGTAAAACGAAGCTGTTTTCTTTCGCCGTTTGACTTTCGTTGCTTCATTTGATTTGATTCTTTTTGCAAACCGGAGTTCTTAAGTTCAACTTTCTGGTTAGTTCTTTTATTTGAGATTTACCTGTGCATTAGATGAGTACTTATTGTATGCTTGTTTGTTTGTCTGCGATAGAATACCCGGAGTGCGCCTTTGTTATTTCGAAGTCTCTAGGTTTCGCGGATCATCAGCAAGGCAAGTAACACTTTGATCATACCTTTTCCAATACCCAGTCTTTATTGCATTAGATCAATCCTCAAACATTGCATGATTAGGATCAAATTAAATTGTGGGTTTTGGGAAGTATATGAGGTAGTACCTATTACCTGTTTTATTATCAAACCCTTGGGAGTTACTTCTACGTTTGCTTATTTTGCCATGCTATGCAAGTAGACGTGGATTGGGTGAGTGATTTTCCATGACAGATGTGAGATTGTTAATTAATGGTTTATTTAAGGTGGCAACATTAATACACATCTGGGTGGATTGAGGTACCTGGTTATCCCAGGACTTGCCTGTTTTTTGGACCGCCACCCAGCCCAAAGGGATCATGAGATTATTCAAACTAGAAACTTCCGTGTGCAGCCACAAGCCATTATGGGCTCGCATAGTTGATTAAGTTGTGCGAACTCTTACGGGTAGACTAGCGTATGTAGGGAAAGTAGGTGTACCGGTCTACCCTTCGTAAGGTGCTAGCGCTTCTGAAAGACTGTGTGTCGGTCATCCGTTTCTCAAACATCATGTAGTGCGAGAAACACAACGGAGGCGATCGAGTCTTGTGGGGAAAAATGCGCAAACCTCTGCAGAGTGTATAAACTAATCATGGTTAGCCGTGTCCCCGGTTATGGACGTTTTGAGTATCTAGTACTTGGATATCATGTGAATCTCATCATGTTACTTTAATTAATTTTGTTGGGTCTTAATGATGATTATTTTAATCGGGATTGAGGATGCTGTCAACCATTCTCAATGTTTAACAACCACCATGGTAGTTAAATAAATTTATTCCTTTGCAGTAGGGAAAATTTGGCTTTTCGCAAAACTGTAACCATAGAGCTTTCCACCAGCCATATATGCATGTAGTATAGGATTACTCTTTCATTACTCTCTATGTGTTACATTGCTAGCATATTCCATGTGCTGGCCCGTTTTCGGGCAGCAACTTTTCATGTTGCAGACTTTCCATACGACGAGTAAGGTGCTTTTAGGTCGTGGTTCTATACTCAGTGATGCCGTTGGAGTTGATGGACTCACTTATCTTCCAAGCCTTCCGCTGTTATCGTTGTTAGATGGCCTTAAGCCATATTTATTTTGCTAAGTTCTCTTTTGAGACATTCGATGTAATAAGTGTGTGATTGCTACTCTGTTATAAATCCTTCAAGTACTGTGTGGTGTCAGCATTACTGATCCAGGGATGACATCTGAGCACAGAGATCAGACTGTTTGAGGTCTGGTCGCTACAACCCTGACACCCCCTACACCTCAGAAGTCCAGGATAGGAACGGGAAGCCACGAAGGAACAAGAACAAACATTGCCATAATGATGGCGAAGCTGATGAAACGGTAGTCAATGTCGGATTCGGTAATCCAAAGTCTGGGTCACGAAAAAAGCCTTCTAAAGGCAACCAGGACGGCCCAACCAAACTGGACGCAATCATGTACAGGCCCTGCCAGATTCATGGCACCGCCGAAAAGCCCACCAACCACACCAACAGTAATTGTTGGGTGATAAAGCAGGCCGACAAACTCACAGTCGAAGACTCTGGAAAAAGCCCACGAAGCGAGGACGATGAGGAGCCCCGCAGGCTGAAAAGTGGAGGCCAGAAACCTTCCCTTCGGAGGTCAAGACGGTGAACATGATCTACGCCACCCATATACAAAGGAAAGACAGGAGGCGCGCGCTGCGGGACGTGTACGCCATCGAGCCCGTAGTGCCGCAGTTCGACCCATGGTCGGCTTGCCCGATCACCTTTGATAGCAAGGATCATCCAACCAGTATCCGTCATGGAGGATCGGCGGCCCTGGTACTTGACCCCATTATCGATGGGTACCACCTCACGAGAGTCCTAATGGACGGAGGCAGTAGCCCCAATCTGATTTATGCAGACATAGTGAGGAAAATAGGGATCGCCTTCAAGGATCAAACCTCGCAACACCACCTTCAAGGGGGTTATTCTGAGCATAGAGGTCCGATGCTTAGGCACGATAACTTTGGAAGTGGTATTTGGCTCACCGGACAACTTCCGAAGCGAAGACTTGTCTTTGATATAGCCCCATTCCGCAGTGGCTACCATGTGCTCCTCGGCCGAACGACATTCGCCAAATTCAACGACGTCTCGCATTACGAATACCTCAAGCTGAAGATGCTTGGCCCCGCGGGCGTCATAATGATCAACGGCAACATGGAGCGCTCACTCCGGACCGAGGAACACACTGCGGCCCTGGCCGCGAAAGACCAAGCCACCGCCAACGGGCCGAAGTATCAGCCCGCCATAAAGGCTAGAGATACAATTAAACGGGCTCAAGCCCGATCCCCGTCATGGGAGTCCACCTGCGTTTGCCGCAAATAGGGATGCACTCCCCATGGCATGCCTGCCCTCATCGCGCTTTACGTGCCTCGCCAGCACAACTTTGCGTGCAAGATACCATGGGCAGGTGTGGGGCTCATATCAAACACATATATCCGCGTGTTCGGCTCAACCGAACTACGACATCACCACGTCCTCGGATGACAACGGGCTTGACTCTGGACTCGCTCAGCGTCAAGCTATGTTCGGCAGGGCTACATCTCAAGGCCCCTATTAAAGGCACCCCTCGCCAGCTTGCAGTGTTCACGGACGTCCAGTTCACCCCCTCCACCACACAGACGAAAAGGCACAGACGTGCAGCAGGGCACAATTGAGGCTTCGACCCACGCATCAAGGCCCTGTGTAAACCTTTCTCTGTAAAATTTTCTTTTCTTACTTATCATAAACGCCTCAGCAGTTTGAATTGTACAGATAGACGTCCAGAGCTTATGGAAAATAAAAACACCTTTTACGGTGTTCGGGCATCTGAATTATTTAGCTCTCCCTTGCTTGTCTCTTCCCTTTTTCCGCTCTTCGAACAGCTAGGCAGGCACACAATGTGTAACAAATACAACTCGGTTAATTGACCGAAGGCTTGATTTCCCATCATCTCTACGTACTAAGTCCGGCACCACTCTTCATAATGTGTTCGGCCTCTCTGATATTGCACTATATGCATCAGTTCTGAACTATGTCTTGGGTCAATAGTTGGGTTGCTCGGCTCCTGTGCTTGCCCTCTTACGTTCCACACGTTCGGCTAAGAAGGTAAAGGAAGAACCCCTGCGATTGTACTTCTGGCTAGTCCAGCTAAGCATTTTTCCTAAATATTGGGAAAGTCATATTATTCCCTCTCTTAAGTTTTTATAGGAAAAACTTTATGAAGATAATTAAATAAATCCAATGATCCTATTTTCAAAATTTGAGAAATCCCAAATATGAAAATAATGAAACTTCCAACTCTCTCCGAGGGTCCTTGAGTTGCGTGAAATTTTCTAGGATCGGAAAATGCGAGAAAATATGATATGCATGATGACCTAATGTATAACATTCCAAATTGAAAATTTGGGATGTTACATCAACGTACTGACCGGTATTATACACTTGTAAAATAATTACGGGTGTATAATCTTACACCCATTCCAAGCGGAGCGTAAAATGAAAAATCTGTAATATCAAAAAAGAACATGGACTAAGACTTAATTAAATCCCAGTCAAATTTAGCAATCCCGAATGAGATTACATGAACCCACCCACAATGAAACTTGGTATTCCCTCCGTATTTATTTACTCACTGTATTAGCTTTGACCTAAGTTAAATTTATAACGTTTGATAAAGTTTATAGAAAACAATATAAACTTTCACAATAACAAATATACTCCCTCCGTATACTAATATAAGATCGTTTAGATATGGCTCCTTTTTAGTTGTTTCTTCGTGTTTTGTTAGGGTGTGTGTCCTGCTCAGAAAGATGAGACGGCGGCAATCTTTGTTGCAGTCTTTTTTTCTTCGATCTCTGCAATAAAAGCCTTGCTCGGCTTTCTATGACAAGAGCTTTGTTGCAAAAAAAATTGAAATGTTCTATTTTCTTTCCTGAACCTGTTTTTCCTTTTGATGTCTGCAGAAAACTTTTATAACAGAAGAAAACACAAATCCTTGAACTCGCAGATCCGTGACCAGTTTTGCGCCATCGGTCACCGTCCCCGGCCAGCCCGCTGCCCTGCTCGGCTGTTCTCTCTCTCTCTCCCCCCCCCCCCCCTCTCTCTCTCTCTCTCTTTTCCAGAGGACTTACGCCGCCTCAAGCAGCCGCCCTCGACGGCCAACGCCTTGTTGATCTGCAACAGACAAGATGTTGCGGTGAAAAAATTGCAACAGTAGCCCAGTTGCAAAATCCTATGGGTTACTACCCGAGCCGTCGCTAAATTCTAAATATTCAGAAATCTTTCTGTTTCCCTCCCGGCCCTCGCGTCGTCCCCTTGGGCGACTAGGGTTTCGCCGCCGCCGCCACCCCCCTCCACCCCCTTCCTTCCCCTCGCCGCTACCAGAGACGGCCGCCGGGAAGCCCCGCGCGGACGCCGGTGAAGGTGGCGGCGGGGATCTCGGCGCTCCGCCCCTCTTGGAGGTTTGTGGATCCTTGGGCGGCGGCCCTTGCTGGAGAGGCGACGTCGTCGGGCGGTGGGCGGCGTTCGCGGTCTTTGGCCAGCGTGCTGGCAGCCGCGGCGGAGGCTGGTGGAATCCGGCGCGAAGCTTTCTTCGTCGATCTGGAGGTGCGAAATCCCTATCCCTGCTGCCTCGCTCTCGCCTCCGGTGTGGGCTAGCGTCACTGCTCCGGCGTTGGTGCGTGTTGGTGGTCAGCTAGGGCACCGGGGGAAACCTTGGCCGGTCCGGCCGGCCCGGCGGCGGCAACGCCCAAGGGCGCTGCTTTCCTCCATGGGGGCGCAGCCGAGGTCCCCTGCTCTCCACCCCGACACCCCTGCCCGGGTGAATACCTTTATCCTCGGCGGATTTGGCGGCGGCGGCGCCTTGCGCGTCGTGACCTTGCTGGAGGCGTCGTCAAGGGTACGGGGCTCGGTCGGGAGGTTATGCAGGTGAGGGATTGAGCTACCACCACCGCGTCGTCCGATTCCTTGAAGCTTGTCTCCAACTAGTTGGGCTTGGACTGTGGCGGAGCAGCCGGCGAGATATATCCCAAACCGATGTGGGCATCCTATGTCCATCTTGCGATGCGAGGGCGACAATCTTCCAGCTCTAGGGTGAGCTTCTCAAAATCCCGACGCTACGACCCTACGAGCCATGGCGAGGGGGAAGGGTCCCTCTGCGGTGATTGAGAGGGAAGATGTTGGTTCCTTTCTTCTCTAGGTGTTCCTGGAGCACGGTCCATTCTCGAAGGTCGGCTATGTCCTGCTGTGCTGCTCTGTTTCTTGCTTCATATGATCCTGGTGTGGAGTGCTCGGCCTTTGCTAGCTGCAATTCATTTGCGGCTTGTGGAGGCTGTAGTGAGTAGGCTTTTCGGTGTTTTCCGTTGTATCGTTCTGACCGTTGTAAGTTGAGTTGTCTGTTGTAATTCCTGGCCGGTTGATGGCTTTGTTAATTCAAAGCTGGGCTCTTTGCGAGCCTTCGTTCTAAAAAAAAAACTACCTGAGCCGTCCAACTAAAAATAGATATGACGGCTATAGACACGGTCCACGCGTGCAAGAAATCAGCCGGGTGAACGAAAGCGTATTCCTTAATAGTAGAGATGTGCTCCTTAAGAACGAATAAAAATACAGCAGTCTAAGTGAGAATAGTATCCCCTAAAACCAACTACACTTTTTAGGAAGCCAAATCATGTTACGGACGCTTATTTGGATTCGAAATTACATTTGAAATGTTCCGCAAGGAAAAGTGATTGTGTGAGGAGTTGTGTTTTCAGGTTACATTCCTACATCCTCGACAGCACGGTCGACTCCACGCCACTAGAACGCCCACGGCGCGAAGAAACCTCCGAGAGCCCCGCGCGCACATTGGCCGCGAACCTCTCCATGGCGCGCGGCGGCAGGCACATCGGCACGGTGATCCCTCCGCCCGCCGCGGGGATGTGGAACGTGGCCAGCGTCGTCGTGGCCGGCCCGCCGTACACCGGAAGGCCCCATCCGAGGTCCACATTGTGCAGGTTCGCCTTGGTCAGATCCGTCACAAGGTACGTCCGCGCCGTCGTGAACCGCGGCCGCCCCCGCAGCACCAGCGCGTCGGCCACCGACTGCGCGTAGTCGTCGGCGGCGACCCGCGCCATCGCGGCGACGATCAGCTCCACCGCGCGGCCCAGCGGTCCCGAGCAGAGCTCGCCGGCCGTCGTCCGCGCCACGCCGAAGGTGAGCGCGTTCCCGTAGAACCCCTTGGGGAGCGGGCGGCCGCGCTTCCCGCGGGCGTTCACCACGAACATGAACCGCACCTCGTCGCCGGTCGCGTAGCCGAGCGCCGCAGTCCGGCAGCGCCACGCGAACGCCGACAGGAGCAGGAACCGGGAGCACCGCGACCTCATCTGCGGCGGTAGCTGGTCCCTCAGCGAGGACAGCTCCTCGGGGCCGAAGAGGAACGCCCGGTGCACGAGCTCGGCGCCCGGACGGAGCCTGTCGTTGGCCGCGTCGGCCGCCAGCTCGTACTCGGGGTGCTGGTAGCTGGGGCACGGGGGGTCGCGCGCGTCGAGCAGCTCCCTCGCCCACACCGGCCGCACGCTTGGCGCCTCCATGCCGCCCGCCAGCTCGCCGACGGCCTGCAGGAACTGCGTGACGCCCGGCGCGTCCACGAGGTTATGGCACACCTGGATGCCTAACACGAAGCCTCCGCACCTCAACCTCGTCACCTTCATGCCATCATGCATGATGCATGTCAGTGTCACGTAGTGCAAATTACAGACAAAAATCAACATGCTCTCAAGCATACACCACCAACTCTTCAACCCTAACCTAGTTATTTTAGAAAGAAAAATAATTCTTCAACGCATGCACCCAAGACTTACTTGAACGTAGAGCAGTGGACGGTCGACAACGACGGCGGAGTTGCTCTCCGGCAAGCACAGGAGCTGGCCGGCGCAAGGGACTGGCGGGCACAGCGTGTCGCCGAACTCGTCCAGCGCGACGTCCGCGTCGGCCTCGACGAACCACACCCCCTCGCCAATGCAGTCCACCGCGAGCTTCCTGCCGGGCAGCTCGCGGAGGCGCCCGGCGATGGGGTAGTAGTGCACGAGCGCCGCGGCCAGGCCGTCGCGTATGACCGTGGCCGGGTCGGCGCGCGCCCGCGAGGGGCAGCCCCGGTAGAAGTAGATGCCGGAGCGGTAGAACCGGAGGCTCTCCTGGTCGTCGAGGTCCGAGAGCCGCTTGAGCTCGCGCGGCGTCGGCCCGGCCGGCGCGACCAGCTCCGGCTCGCCGCGGCGCGCCACGAAAGCCAGGGACGTGGCGGCCATAGTAGCTAGTAGCGGCGCTAGATTACCGGTTTTAATTAAGCCTGGTGCTGCTGATTAGTTAGTGTTGGCCGTTGGAAAATGGCGGACGCTGGATCGTAGTCGATCGTCTAGTGTGCATCTATGAACGTACGAACATCCAGATATATAGGAGTGGTGGGTCGAGTTCACACTGTGAAGAATTCATCGTGGTTTGGTCGCCGGTGGCGAAGCAAGAAAATGGGAGTGTGATATGAGAATTGTTCAGCGCGTGAGTCGCCGTGGGTGGTGCGGTCGCCTACTGCGGCAAACATGTTTTTGGTTGGGCCCAGGATGCGCGCGTGAGCATAATTTACTCGGCAAGCCTTTCACGTGCTTTGACAGATCCTGGATGGCTGATAAGTATGAGACATATGTTCATGTCATTGAGAATTTGGGCTCTTACTTTTCACAAGAGAAAGAAGTAGGTGCGCCATTTGGCAGGGTTTTCACGGCTGTGGTTTGTTGGTTTCACGCAGGAAATGCCTAAGAGCATCTCCAAACAGGCGCGCTAAACAAGCGCCGCGCCGCAAATTGAGCCAGTTTAGCGGGTGCGCAATAACCGCGCACCGGTATAAGGAGTTGGGTGTGTGGTCGAATTCGCTATCTCGCGCGGTGTATTTGAAGCGCCCACTTCACAAGCTGCACACTCGGCCGCTGCACTCTCTTCTCCGCCTCCCACGCCCAAGGCCGCCGCGAACTGCACCCCCATGGACGGACGCGCCGGCACCCCGCTCACCCCATCCTATAACCGCGACCCCTCCATCGCCGCCGCCGCCGCCGCAAACCCTAGCCCGGGTGACGTTGGCCTCGCCTCCGCCGGAGCTCCTGCGACCATCGGCCTCGCGTGCGGCCTCTTCATGCCGCCGCGGATGACCTCGAAGGGCAAGAAATCAGCGAAGAAAAACAAGGCGGCGGGCGGCTCCGGCACCTCGAAGGCGAGGAGGAAGAAGCTTGCAGGGCGTGCGACGGGCGCGGCGGCTACCGAAGCGCCGGCGAGCTCACTCGTTGGGCCGGCGGCCACGCGCACAACATGTTCGACGAAATGCCCCCAAGGTAAAAAAAAATCCAACTTTTCTTTTTTTTTTTGTTATTTTTTCAATGCATTCACATATAGATAGCTTATTTGCATTGTTCAAAAAACTTTGTAGTCTCAATGATGATGCATACATGTCAACGATGGGTGTTGGCTCCAACAATTCACATTGGTCTCAAACCAATGACATGCATTTCGAAGACCATGAGTTCGAGGTGGACGAGGAGGGTGAGGGCATTGTCGACGCACCGAAAGGAAGAGCGGGCAATTACACCAACGTCGATGACATCTTACTATGCAATACTTGGTTGCAAGTGTTGAGGGATCCATCCGTTGGAGGTGATCAAAGTAGAGATGCTTATTGGGGGCGGATGAAAGAACACTTTGATGTTCACAACTTGAGTGGAATTGACCGCTCCGAGAGATCACTTCGGTCCCGATGGTCGACAATCAACTCGGATTGTCAAAGGTGGGCGGCCTGTCAAAAGGCGGTTGACAAGTTGAACCCAAGTGGCACAAATGAGGACGATAGAGTAAGTGGCATTTCATACATGTTCATCATACTTGTTGTTGGTGCTAACTTGCTTTGTTTTCATGTAGTACAACATTGCGCAAAACTTGTTCAAAGAAGAGGAGAGGACAACCAAGAAGGGGAAGATCAAGAAAGGAAGGGTCTTTACCTTGCCCCATTGCTATAACGTGTTGAAGGATGATGAGAAATGGAAGAAGCGTGAAGATTTGGATGATTTGCATTTGAGCAACAAACGCAAGCGAACAATTAAGTTGGATGATGATGGGGAGGAGGATGATGCATCAAGTGATGACGGCAAGAGAAGCCCCACATCCGACTCGGTTTCATACTCGAAGCCCAAAGCGACCGGATGGGTGCAAGAAAGACAAAACTGAAAAGAAGAAGAGGAAAGGAGATGATGAGCTCAAAAATGCTAAGCTATTGTGGAGGCAAGAAAAGAAGCCAACGAGGTGAGGAAAATGGCAAGGACCCAAGATGCCGCAGCCGAGGAGAGGAGGTTGGCGGCCGAGGAGAGGAGGGTGGCGGCCGAGGAGAGGAAGGTGAGCAATGAGGAGCGAATTAGATTGTTGGAATGGGAGAAGCACTTGTTCTTCTTGGACACATCTAACCTCAATGCGGCGCAAAAGGAGTATGTCAATCTTGCCCAAGAAGAAGTCTTGATCCAAAAAAGAGCCATGGTTCGTGCAATGGGTGGCGGTGGCCTCGGCGTCATGGGTGGCGGTGGCCTCGGCGCCATGGGTGCCATGGGTGGCTTCGGAGGTACCGTGGGCGGTTTAGGTGCAATGGGAGGCATGGCTGGCTTTGGAGCACCCCCCCGACGCTATGGCCACCATGGGAGGCATGAGTTTTGCTTCTCTCATGGGAGGCATGGGTGCACCTCCGGCCGTCATGGGCGGAATGTCTTTAGATGTGCCTCCTCACACACATTCCCATGAAGATGCCGTTGAAGATCTTGCCAATACCGTCGGAGCTTCACGTGATGCGGTGCGTGATGAGGAGAGGGAGGAAGATTCATCTTCGAAGGCGGAAGAATCGTCTTCCGAAGATGAGGACGAGGACGAAGACGAGGACGAGGAATGATGTGTCTTTCATTTGTGTATTGAACTTGATTTGCATTTTGAACTTGGTTGGATGAACTTGTGGGCATGATTTTGAACTTGTGGGCATGAACTTTTCTTCATCAACTTGTTTGTGTGAAATTTTATATGTCATGTTCATTGCATTTTGAATGTTTCAACTTCATTTTGTGTTCAAAATGCCATATATGCAATGCCCGGCGAGTCGTGCGCGCTGCATTTTTGCGCGCTGCTGGAGCGGCGTGCGCGCTGCATTTTAGCGCGGCTGCTGGAGCCAGCGCCATTAAATCAGGCGCTGAGCTGCAGCTGACAAAGCAGTTTTGCACGCGTGGCGGCGTTAAGGCGCCTGTTGGAGATGCTCTAAGATATTTAACGACTGTTGAAAGTGTTGTTTGACTGCTGATTAGACATGACTTATCTATGCATAAATGTCATGATTACAGCTGAGTTAGCTAATTCTACATGACTTTCTTGACTTTTTAATGTAAATATTTTTGACATGGTGAGGAACTTGAATATAGTCCAAAACATAAGCCAATACATTAGCTCCACATCCTTTGATTTCCCTTTTTTGGGGGGAAATTAAACTTTCGTCTAGCCCATTCCCCTAATAATTTGTTTTCACACGAATTTACTCTACATCATTGCATAACTAAACAACGGCACCACATTAACATCAAACATAACATCATTAAATAGTCCATTATTACCTCCGTTCAGGTTTATTGGGTCCGGAGATCACTTCTCTTGGGACAAGGCACACGGTAATTTGCTCACATTAATACTTTCATTCCACTCGTAATGCACTCTCTCACATGCTACCTCTCTCATGCAGCCAATAAAAAAACACGCATGTAGCGTATTTATTATTCAGCCATGGGACTAGCAACAACGCCTCCTGCTCCACCCAATGAAATGGTTGCATGCATGTAAATTTCCAAAGCAAGGCATTATAAAAGTGGACATGTTGGTGGTGCTCTTAGGCCTGATAAACCTGAACGGAGGGAGTACTTAATACATTATCATTCCACTACATCAACATTAAACAAGGTGAATCATCACTACATACTAGATAAATAGCTCTACTCATTGGCGGAGGAGATGTTGATCACCCCCTCGGCGGAGGGGCCAGACGCGTGGTCGTTGGCGGCGGGCCATATCCACGGCATCGAGGTAAACCCACCGGCCTACTCGTCCTTGACTTCACATTTGAGGCCCTCTGAACATATCTGCATGCTCGACGTTGACCTCTGGGCAAAGCCTCGTGTGATGAAGGCGGTGGCGAGCATTCGCCATCTTGGCCGCTTCCACGCTCTATGCTCCGTCGGCTGCTTGCTAGGCAGCATGTGCCGCGTGCTCGGTGGGAAACCTGGGTTCATGAGGGTTGGGTGTCTTTCTAGTGGTTGCCCCGCGGGGCAACGAATCTGCCCTTAGGGTCTCTAGAGGATCTAGGTCTTGGGCTGCCCGGCAACCCTAGGCACCCCCGAGTGGGCCCTCTGCATCTGGTGCTACTGGCACTTGGTGACTCTGGTCATTTGATATGGTGGTGATGTTGTGGGGGTGGTAATGTTCATGTTGACATGGTCACCTCTCAAATTATGGGTTCCATCGTTTCCAAATATAAAAACAACATGTTGTGAGTCATATAGTTTTCATGGATGGCATGTATAAACGTGTATGTCAAATAAACGCCTGTCCCTGTAGTGATGGATTTCTAGAGGCACGATAATAATTCTGGTTTGCTCCTGTAATGGGTAACTTACCACTCCATGTAGGACGCACCATTTCTGCCTTCAACCCCGCAAATGATCATGTAGTGACATTTTGCAGCAATGCATGAGCATGGTTAAAGATGTTAGTTTTTTTTCGTCCGCCATAGCAAATGACCGTTCCTTCCTCCGTCGCTGGTGGAGCGATTTGGGTCAGTCAGCGCAAACGCTCAAATCATTCCTGGAGTTCTTTTGACGGGCGTGCTCGGGCCGGCGAAACCATATTGCGCTCGCACATGGAGCTTCTTTGCTTTCTTCTTCCATTCTTTCTTTCGTTTGGCATGGCATGACCATTCCATCCTGGCCTGGCGCATCGTTTCCGAAGGGAGGAAGGGTCATGGTCGTGCTCCCACCCCCCGTGTAAACTCCGGCGATGTTGATTTGATTCCAAAAAGTGGCACGACTAAAGAATTAGGACGCCGATAATGCCCACACATATAGGCGTTAAGGGGTCTGGCCACACATTTTGTGTGTTGTCTAAGAGAACCAGCCCACACGTTTAGGTGTGGGTAAAACAAGTAATGCTCATACGTTTTTTTTTTTGCCTCGCGGTCCCTCCCACATGTCTACGTGTGGGCGAAATAGATAACGCCCATACGCTCGTACGTCAGGCCTCCTATCTCATGGTCCCGCACGCCCCGCGTGACAGTCACCACGCGTCCCCGCAGCTGTCATGGTCCCGGACCCTTTTTCGTGCTCGTTTAGCTGCAGTTACCATACTTGCTCAACTGCAGTTGCCATCTCAGGTCAAGTGCCAGATGCCATTTTTGGACAACCGCAGTTGTTGCCATGTGTGATCTGATCTACTACAGTTGCCATGATTTGAAAACTTTAGGAGTTGCCAACTACTAACACTAGGTAGTTGCCATGTAGCACTACAAAAAGACATGGCAAAATAACATGTTTGGATAAAGAGAGAGTTGTCATCTGCTTACAAACACACTGGGGGCAGTTGTCATGTACCCTGCAAAACACATGGCAACTGACAGCTTTGGGTGTGGAAGAGAAGACGGGCGTATGGGCGCGGTGGTATCTTTAGGAGTTGCCATCTACTAAACACTAGGCAGTTGCCATGTAGCACTACAAAAAGACATGGCAAAATAACATATTTCGGGTAAAGAGAGAGTTGCCATCTGCTTACAAGCATACTAGGGCAGTTGCCATGTGCCCTGCAAAACACATGGCAACTGATAGCTCTGGGTGTGGGAGAGGAGACGGGCGTGTGGGCGAACTGATAAACGCCCACACACCAGCCCCTTTGCGTGCGTTGAAAACTGGCGTGTGGGCGAACTGTTAAACGCCCACACACCGGCACCGCGTGTGGAAACGGGCGTGTGAACGACCGGATGAATGCCCACACACCAGCTCAATCCTACGTGGCATAAAAAATCTGACAAAACATACCAAGACTCGTGGAAACTCAAACCAACATTGATCCATGCGTGTGGGTGAGATGCAAACGCCCACACGTGTGGGCGTTAGTATTTCCGAATAATTAACCAGGTAAGGTAGGTGTGACCGTCACCGGTGTGGGCATACCAAGTACGACCAAGATGAGATCTTCGTCGCGTGATGGATGCATATTTGACCATTTTGACCTCTGGGCGAAATCAATTCACGGAATGAACTGCCCGTGAAACTATTTCACACCCCTAACCTTTTTGTGTAGCGCCCGCCACGATGGCGCCACACCCTACTGTGCAGCGCCTAGCACGGGGGCGTTGCACACCAGTCCACCATGGCAGCCCCTGGGCCCGCACCCAGCAGTTGAAAGGACATGTGGTGCCCCCATGTGTGGTTTTGGTAATTGATGACATTCTTTATGGACTAATGGTTGCCTTGAGTTTATTTGAAGGTTTTGTCCATAGGCTTTTCTTGGAGTAGATGTGTTGGTTTCAAGGAGAGTTTTGTGTCGACCAAGGTGCTATTCAAGGAATTATCCAAAGATTGGTCATGTGAGTGTTGAGCTTATTGCAAGCATGTCTTGAAGAATAAGATTGTGTGCTCATTCATGTCCACCTTCAAGACATCATCCAAATGAAGAGAGTTGAAAAGATTCAACACACAAAGCGTACAAGATGTCTGAGAGGGATCAAGTGATCCCATGGTATGGTAAGCATTGTCCATTACGCTTTGTGTACTAACCCATGGTCTTCGTGAGAGTTCTTTGTGGGGTTAGGTTGCGGTGTGCAAGTTCAAGTAATGCATCACGAAGAGATCAAGTGCTTGAAGCTTGCCGTCCATTGTGGTGACAATGGACTTGTGAAGATAATGAAGAGAGTCTCACCCACAGTAGAGTATGGGGAGCAATCAACTAGTCTTCATCCCGCCAATGCAATCAAGAAAGGTGGTCCAACTTGAGGGAGTCAAGATCGTCATCATCTAGCTCAAGTGGACCATGTGCAAGGCAAAGGTTTGCCCTTGATAGGTTTTCTATTTTACCGGTCTCATGGTAGTTGTGGAAGACCGGGTTATAGGATCGTTTGTCGTACTATCAAGGGGGGCTCTCGATGAGTTGCTTGATCGTATCATTAAAGAGAGCTCAAACCATTGCATCCTTGCATCATCTTTTTGGTTCTTGTTTGGTTCTTATCCTTGTGAGATTTGGAGCTTATGGTCATTTTTATGACAAGCTCGAGTTCATCAACGGAGTTCTCATGCATCTTCTATGATGTTTTTGATGTTGGAGGGTATGCCGGTTCTTCTCGGTTGGAGGTTTCACTCCTTTGTTTGCTGTTTTGATGCTACTCGTTGTTTTGTTTCAAACAAGCTTGAGTTTGCTCAATTCGGAGCTCATTTGCAGAAGTTATGGCAGTTCTGGTTTTCCTTGGAGTATTCTTTGTTTTCGCGGTAGTGGCTTAAAATGGCGCCATGATAGTACCGCTGTCCACAGCGGTATTACCGCCGAAGCACTCAAGCGGTAGTACCGCTCCCAGAGCGTAGTACCGCTTGGGAGTTTCGGCCGTAGTACCGCAGTGGTTCCGGGCTACTACCGCCTCGATTTGAGACCGTTGTTTTTCGTGTCGGGTTTTACGGTACTAAGTGCGGTAGTAGTGGCGGTAGTACCGCTCCAAGCGGTAGTACCGTGCCTACTCCCACGGTAGTACCGCTCCGGGCCAGGGCCTTGACCTCCTCGTCGGTAGCGATGCAGCTGGGTGAGAGCGGTAGTACCGCCCTCAACGGTAGTACCGCCACCTAAGCGGTAGTACCGCTCTGTCTTGAGGATGTTCGGTGGGGTAACGGTTGGATTTTCCCCTCCTATAAAAGGGGTCTTCTTCCCATTGAACCTTATCCTGCTCGTGTTCTTCCCCATTGTTGACCTTCTTCGAGCTTGCTAACTCTCAATCCCTCCAATGATTCTTGCTAGTTCTTGAGGGAAAAGAGAGAGGAGATCTAGATCCACGTTTCCACCAATCACTTTCTCCTCTAAGTGAGGGGAACCCCTTGGATCTAGATCTTGGAGTTCTTGGTGTTCTCCTTCTTGTTCTTCCTCTCATTTTCTTCCCTAGCATTAGTTGCTTTGGTGGGATTTGAGAGAGAAGGACTTGGGAACTCCGTGTGCCCTTGCCATTGCATTTGGTGCATCGGTTTGAGTTCTCCACGGTGATACGTGGAAGTTACAAGTTGAGAAGCTTATTACTCTTGGGTGCTTGGTGCCCTTGAGCTTGTTCCTCTTGGGTGCTTGGGCGCCCTAGACGGTTGGTGGTGTTCGAAGCTCAATCATTGTGGTGTATAGCTCCAGGCAAGCGTCGGGGTCTCCAATTAGGTTGTGGAGATCGCCCCGAGCAATTTGACGGAGTTCCGTGACCGCCCCAAGGGTTGCCAAAGTGTACGGGTTCGGTGACCGCCCCAAGGGTTGCCATTTGTACGGGTTCGGTGACCGCCTCAAGGGTCCCTTAGTGGAATCACGGCATCTTGCATTGTGCGAGGGCGTGAGGAGATTACGGTGGCCCTAGTGGCTTCTTGGGGAGCATTGTGCCTCCACACCGCTCCAAACGGAGATTAGCATCCGCAAGGGTGTGAACTTCGGGATACATCGCTGCCTCCGCGTGCCTCGGTTATCTCTTACCCGAGCCCCTTTACTTATGCACTTTACTTTGTGATAGCCATATTGTTCTTTGTCATATATCTTGCTATCACATAGTTGCTTATCTTGCTTAGCATAAGTTGTTGGTGCACATAGGTGAGCCTAGTTGTTGTAGGTTTTGTGCTTGACAAATTAACCGCTAGGTTTATTCCGCATTTGTTCAAGCCTAAACCGTAATTATTTTAAAGCGCCTATTCACCCCCCTCGAGGCGACATCCTCGATCTTTCAGCAGTGCAACGCCTCCGGGCGAGGCGCCACACATGTAATGTCTGGCGCCAGCCCAGTAAGCGCTACTGCAGTGACTTAGATGCAAGCCGACCGCTCCCCCTCCCCCACCCCACCCACTCGTTCGGTTTTGAAGTAATAGAAGCAGCGGAGCGGCGGGTTCCTCCTCTCCCCCTCTCAATCCCCTCTCCCAAATCCTTCAGATCCGACGATTTGGTCCGTGCATTTCTTCACCAATCCATCCTAGAAGGTACTCTCTTCCGATCCCCTTCTTTCTATCCATAGAAAATATGATATTTTGAAGATTTGGGAATACTTGTTTGATTAGATTAGATTTGAATCTTGCATGTATTAGAACTTTGCATGTATTGATTTGTTTGATTGATTTGGGGAACCCTTGTTTGTTTGATTTGTGGAACCCTAGTTTAGTTTATGGAAGAGTTATTTTTATGAAGTAGGCATAGTTTATGGAAAAGTTATTTGTATGAAGTAGGCCTAGTTATTTGTGGAACCCATTTTTATTAGTTATGTTTGATTTGATATGGTTGGATACATAGATTGGTATGGTTGCATCTAGTAGGCCTACTTTAGTTTTTTTGTATTCAAAAGATAATTGTGTTGACAAGAAAGCTTTCTTGCAAATTGCTAGGATGATTTGGCTTCTCAATGATCATTGGGATCTACAACACCGGTCGTACGCTATGTCGGTGAAGCAGCAGGTAATAATGAAAGTTGCCGGTGTTATGAATTTCGTGTTTTCTTTCAAACACATACCCCCATATGTAATGATTTGTTTGTTTGCTTGTAGGAGCTTGCACCTCTGAAGCTTCGGGCTCACGGGTCAACCTTGGGTGGATGCGCTATGATGAGCGGTACACGCCAGCGTATGTTAGGGAGACAGGACTTCTCCCTTTCATTCAAAGTCGGCCGGTCGACGCCACCCAACAATGCTCCAACACTCACCGCGCTTATTGATCATTGGAGGCCGGAGACACACACTTTCCATCTTCAGACTGGGGAGATGACCGTGACGCTCCAGGATATAGCTATGATCACCGGTCTTCCTATCGATGGGAATCCTCTATGTATGAGCACCGATTCTGATGGGTGGCGCGAGCAAATGCTTTCCCTTATCGGTATGGTTCCTCCAGAGCCGCGGGAATCAGAAGTAGAAGGCAAGAAGAAGGAAAGAGTCGCAGCCGGTGCTACTTTCACGTGGATTGTATCGAACTTCAGTAATTGCCCTGAGGATGCTGATGAGGACACGGTGAAGACATATGCTCGTGTCTACATGTGGTACGTGATATCCAGGAGTATGTTTGCTGATGGCACAAGCAAGAATGCTCCATGGATGTGGCTCAAGGCGTTGACCGTCTTCGATAGCAAATGGAGTTGGGGTTCGCGACACCGCTTACTTGTATAGACAGGTATGAAGGTGTTTCGCTTTCAATTCATTGGTACATTATGAATGCGATCTTGCTTTGTTAACTCAACCATGTTCTCTTTTATGTGCAGTTGGACGAAGCCTGTTGTAGGCTATCTGGAGGTATTGGTGGTTGTTTGCTCGCACTTTTCATATGGAGCTGGGAGCGTTTGCCGGTTGGACGACCGAAGACCATGAAGTTCGATGATTGGGACGAGAAAGACGACCCACTACGGCTCCCCACTTGGGCTTACAAGTGGGATGTGTTAAATGAGATGACGGATGATCCCTCGGTCATGTACAAGCTGTACAGGAGCGAGATGGACGCGATCACGCCTGAGCAGATGAATCGACATTGCATAAGTTATTAGCATGCTTCCATCGTAACTCGATATCAATTTTGCATTCTATCCCATTTTGTAGGTTGAATGGGAACCGTATGGAAAAGGAGAGAGTTTTGGGAACCCTAAAGAGTTCAGGCTGAATCCGATGTGCACTAGGGATAGGGATCTCTGGCATATGCGGTGTCCACTCATATGCAATCTGGGCGGTTGAGCTTCACCTGCCACATCGGGTGTACCGTCAGTTTGGTTTGTTCATGCCACACCACCGGAGTGGGAGGACACCTCCATAGTGCTACACGCCAGAAGATATAATCAACCTTGAGCAATTAGCAGCTTCTCGCCGGTTTCGATGATGCTAATATTATGTTTCTAACTTGCAGGTTGGATAGGAAAAAGCAGCGGAAGATCAAGGATTGGGCCAAGCATCACAACAACTATGTCATATACTGGGCGCTATTGTGGAGCAAGCTAGGGCTGGAAAACGAGCCAAGCTTCGTGAGCACTGCCCGATTGCGTTCAACAACTATCTAACATGGTTTCTAGGCGTCACCCGTGTGGAGGTATGCAAGCCGGCGTATGATGATGAGATTTTGGAGCATTCCGCCATATTGCTTGTCATTTGACCGTATCTCCGGCCATCTTCATCAAAGGCACGTGCCCACTTGTTCCGGTATTGAATGTGCCTATTGAGAAAGTCTTGACCCCCGGGATCAAGTTTTTTGTGTGCGAGCAATTTGTGGTACAAAGTGGCAAAGCGCTTCTCGGAGAAAGCAAGACAACAATCTTGAAGATCATCGGCCAACTCCTTAAGGCCACATGCCCTATAGAAGTTCGAACAAAAGTGCCTCATGCACCATCAATGGTGCAACGGAGCATGCCGGGAATGTCAATCTCCACCACGTTAAGAATTCCTTGATGCCGATCCGATATGACACAAATTTCCCTTTGAGCGGGTAACACCTTCGTCCTCAAAAGATGCAGAAACCACTCCCAGTTGTCATTGTTTTCCACCTCAACCAAAGCAAATGCCAATGGCAACACCCGGTTATTGGCATCACTTGCTATCGCAACCAACAAGGTGCCCTTGTATTGTCCGGTCAAGAACGTGCCATCAATTGCGATGACCGCCTACAATGTTCGAAAGCCCTCACACATTTCTCGAACGCCCAAAAGCACGGCCAAATACTCGACTTTCCTTCCTTCATGAACCGTTGTTTGGTGCCCATGAGGCTCGACCACATGAACCATGCCCGGGTTTGTCGCGCCATGGCTAACAACAACCTAGGGATTCGGTTGTATGCTTCCTCCCAAGTACCATACAACATCTTAAATGCGGCTTGCTTCGCCTTCCATGCCTTGCCGTACTTCACCTCGTAGTGAAAGATGGCTTTCACAAGGTCAATGACATGTTGGACGCTCATTGTTGGAAGTGTGGATATTGAGTTGGAGAGCACATGGCGATGAACTCGGACGTGAGTTGTTTGTGGTTTTGGGACACAATCTTGCCATCCACCCTTTTGCCTTGGCACATGTGAGTTGGCACACAACTCACTACGTGCCAAGTGGGACCTCCTTTCCATGGTCTTGCACGCACAACCCATGGACATATTTCATCTTCACATGCACATGCAACCGTGTAGCGCACTTTGACGTCCGAGTGCACCACCTTGTGTGGACGATAATACGTAACCGAGTAGTTGTCGAGCCACATCTTCAATTCCAAGAAGGTGTCGAACTTAGAACCTTTAGCAATCCGGTTCTTGTCGTCTCCCAAATCACGATGAGAGCTTGGCCTAACCCCAAGAGGTACACATTGGCCACCATCTACCGCGGCTTCATCCGCAAGACTAACATCCTTGAACAATGTAGTCCGATGATCCCGACCAAATACCTTCTCGAAAAGCTTGGCCTCCTTCACCGTGAACCCCTCCGCATCAACTTGTTCATCGGGACCATCGTCATCCGAGTCCGATGCATATGCACGGAAAAAGGGATGGAAGGGTCCATTGTCTCTTGCAAGTGATATTTGTCGAGATCACCCACATTTTTGTCATGGAGATCAACTTCATTGTCATCGTCCGCATACTCATCATTGTCCTCTTGCAAAGCTTCATCTTGGTTGTTTGTAAACGGGCTCAATGTTGGCCTCACTTCTTGGGTCAAAAGAGGTTCAACAATTTCATCTCGCTTCAAGGGTGTGGGGCTACTAGCAACCAAAAGGGAGGGGTTCTGTTCAAGTCCAAATGCAAACTTGAATCAACCTTCTTCGTTGCAAATAACTCAAGAGCCTTGTCTAGTGATTCGCCACCGTCTCCTTGTATGCAACCCAACGTTGCTCCGAGTTGACACGCATTGTCTTCCAAAGGATGTGCATTCCAAAACCAACATTATGCCTTCCCTCCAACTCTATGATATCACTAGGGTCCGTCCAATTCAAATCTTCCCTAACTTGTTGCAAGAGCTCCGCATAGCTAGGACTACTATCAAACACCATGTCAACCTCATCCGGGTCCGGTTCTACATTGCCTTTCAAAAAGGCGTCCTTGTCCCCATGATGAACAAACACACATGTTCTTCCCATCCCTATAAGCATTCCAAAAACACAAGGTAACATTGCTTCCATGAGTACTAATACAAGGATTAACACGGAATAGAAACCCTAATATATATATCAAACAACAACCCTAACCCTAACCATAACCATAACCATAACCATAACCCTAGCCCTAAACCTAACCCTAGCACCAACATAAGAACACCCATAAGAATAACCCTAGCATACTAACAAAGCCTAACCATAGAAATTGGCAAACAAACATCTCACATCTCCATGCAAATCTCTAGATCCAAACAAAACTCGGGTTTCCCAAACTAGCAACAAATGAGCAATGGGAGCTTTACTTGGATCAAAACAAGGGATCGGAGAATATTACCTTGAGGAGGGTTTGACTTGAAATCCACGGACAAATTCTTCAAAATTGCAAGATTTGGGAGAGGATTTGAGAGGGGAGAGTGGGAGAGGGGCAAAGCTCGGGGAGGAGAGTGGGAGAGTGTGTGGTGCGGGGTGGGAGGGGGGCCAGCCAAGTGGCTGGATAAGTCACAAGCAGGCGCCCACGCCGCTAGGGCGCCGCACTTTACAAGTGTGGCGTCTAGCACGGAGGCGCCAGACATTACATGTGTGGCGCCTAGCCCGAGGCGTTACCTTCTTTGGGTGCGGCCTGTGGGCTGCCACGGTGGATCGGTGTGCAACGCCCGTGCTAAGCGCTGCCAAGAGGGTGCGGCGCTGGCGTGGCGGGCGCTACACAAAAAGGTTAGGGGTGTGAAATAGTTTCACGGGCAGTTCATTCCGTGAATTGATTTTGTCCAGAGGTCAAAATGGTCAAATTTGCCCGTGATGGAGCCCTGCCGCGGATACAAACTCGTCAGCGCGATCGCCGTCGTCCAGTGGAAGGCAAGAGCGTGTGGTGCAGTGTGCTGGGTTTCAACGGCAGAGCGCCGCGAGGCAGACACATCATTGCATGCATCTGGTAGTGCCAAGGTCTTTCTCCGCTTGGCGTGTGAGTCATTAGTCACCGGACGATGACGAACCTCCCGGTCGATCTTTCTTCAACCTGATTATTACGATGAGGTGGTAGTGCCAAGGTCTTTCTCCGCTTGGCGTGTGAGTCATTAGTCACCGGACGATGACGAACCTCCCGGTCGATCTTTCTTCAACTTGATTGTTACGATGAGGTGGTAGTGCCAAGGTCTTTCTCCGCTTGGCGTGTGAGTCACTAGTCACCGGACGATGACGAACCTCCGGTCGATCTTTCTTCAACCCGATTATTACGATGAGGTGGTAGTGCCAAGGTCTTTCTCCGCTTGGCGTGTGAGTCATTAGTCACCGGACGATGACGAACCTCCCGGTCGATCTTTCTTCAACCTGATTGTTACGATGAGGTGGTAGTGCCAAGGTCTTTCTCCGCTTGGCGTGTGAGTCATTAGTCACCGGACGATGACGAACCTCCCGGTCGATCTTTCTTCAACCTGATTGTTACGATGAGGTGGTAGTGCCAAGGTCTTTCTCCGCTTGGCGTGAGTCATTAGTCACCGGACGATGACGAACCTCCCGGTCGATCTTTCTTCAACCTGATTGTTACGATGAGGTGGTAGTGCCAAGGTCTTTCTCCGCTTGGCGTGTGAGTCATTAGTCACCGGACGATGACGAACCTCCTGGCCGATCTTTCTTCAACCCGATTGTTACGATGAGGTGGTAGTGCCAAGGTCTTTCTCCGCTTGGCGTGTGAGTCATTAGTCACCGGACGATGACGAACCTCCCGGTCGATCTTTCTTCAACCTGATTGTTACGATGAGGTGGTAGTGCCAAGGTCTTTCTCCGCTTGGCGTGTGAGTCATTAGTCACCGGACGATGACAAACCTCCCGGTCGATCTTTCTTCAACCTGATTGTTACGATGAGGTGCTGGTCCAATATTTAGGCACGGCCGAGGTGACGTGGGAGTTGGCCGAGACTTGTCGGTCTGGTCAATGAAACAAAGTGGGGCTCGTGCTTCCTGGGAGGGATGAGGGTCCCCTGACGTGGGCTATCCTACCTTTGAGCCACTGACACATGGGTCCCACCCTGCATGGGGCCCATCTGTCAGCGACTCAAAGGCAGGGTACGGCAGGGATTCCTACGTCCTGATTTGTGACAGAGGTTCGAGCTTTGCCTGCCACGCTTGCTCCTCATTAGACAGGTCTGCCCGTCAACGAAATTGAGTGTTTGCTGCTTTCTTCGCGACCAGATCAGAAGAATTGACAGAGGGCAGTTGCAGCGTGGCGTGGATGCACCATTTTTCCAGAATGTGTGCTGTAGCAGTTGATTAATGCTGACTGCACGTTTCTACACCTTGTAAAAAGGAGTAATATTATCTCTCCGAATCCCCGCAAAAAAAGTTGCGCACAACACAGACGGGGCTTGCCGTTAATCAACGACAACAAAGCCTTACATCAGTCTCAAACAAGTTGAAACCCATAAGATGTCAAAAGCAAGCCATGGTTCTGGCACGTGGATACTTGCGCACACCCCTCTCCATGGCTAATTCTTTGATGATATTTCAATCCTTCATATCCCTCTTTATGCATCTAAAATCAAGAACCAGACTAGCCCTCTTATAACAGATCTAAAATCAAGAACAAGAAGAGTACAAGTCCACACCTGAGAATTCATGAACAATAGCGTACTTCAAAGGCCAAGACAAAACTTGCACACACTTTCTCCATTACGTTACATTTCCTTTCTTTGTACATTGTCACCTAGTTGTACAACCCAAGACAACACACGCTCGCTAACACTCCTCTCCACATGCTAAAAAAAAGAGAAGGAATACATAATCACACAAAGAACCAAAGCCAGGAAACTCCCCAATACAAGGGAATCGTTTGCTTATATACTATACACAAACCTACACAAACAAACGGGGCCCCCCAAAAATCTCACTCCCCTACCAAACAAAATGTCCATATAAAACAGAAGAATGTTACACCTCATTGGTTAGCGCTGTCAATCGCCGTGCCGGACCTTGCCTCATGAAATCCGGTTTGCGTAGATGGTCACCAAGCGCAGCTGCGTGCTGCTCAGCCCTTCCAGGTACGGGACAAACGCTTTCCCGAGCATGATGTAGATGTCCACCAAGCAGAATACAACACTCTAGAAAATGTGTAGGTAGTATCCGTTATGAATTTTTCGCAAAAAAATATCAGTTCTGAATTCATGCACAAGAAAATTTCATTCCAAGCACATGCAATTCCCATGCCAGTCAGCAACTGCAATCTGCATCTACTGGCAGTTTTATAACAATCATAAATAAAATAGAAAGGAATTCCGCCATGATAATATCTGCACTAGATTAGTACCCACATTTCGAACATCTGGACTTTGGTTACTAAAAGCATCAAACAATGCTGGCAAAAATGTAGGTAGTTGATCCATCAATTCCTCCTGGGTAAGGTGCGCGACAAGCTGCAGAGATTATCACAAGAAAGTTAACAGTCAAAACTGGTTGCTCAAGATATTAGATATGTTTGGTTTATATATGTTCCTAATAGGCCGGAACTACTCTACAACAAAACGAAGAATTTACGTAGATTTTCACACATGATGCATATATAATGAGAAATGAAAACGCACTACAGCTGCCTGCCTAGGGTAGCAAGGGTCTATTGTCTTTTAGAACACTGTACATGAGATACCTTTGTCAAACAGTTGATACACACAACGAGCATCTTTTCATCATCACTGACCAAAAGAGGTACTACGACCTGCAGTACAACCAATGACCATGAGAAGTAAAGTTAAATATACCAAGCAGAAACAAAAGTCGTAACAGTGATACATAAAGAGAAATGATTTGTGCATACAGCAAGACATCTGAAAGGATCATATTTTGCCAACAAAACATTTATGCATCGGTTCGCTTCATTTGAAATCTGCATGCCCAGAAAGAATATTAAGTTACTAAAACACCAAAGCTGAACAAAGAACAGATCTAGTGGTGTTATAGCGAGGAAAATAAAGGCAGGTATACCTTTGCCACCACATCTTTCGTCACATGCAGAAGTTTTTCAAGAACAATCTCAATAGATTCTTCCATAGCGTCTTTCTGAGAGCAAAATAAGCAATATTACTATCAAAAAAGGAAGCGGCAATTAATTAAACTAATCTTAATGTGCATAGGCATGGATAGTGGACCTGATTGTTGAGCATCTCAGCAATTAAAGACAAAGCAATCTCCCTAGTAGATGGATCGGAGTCACCCAGCACGTCAAGTACGGTCGTTAATATTTGATTGAAATACTGTTGAAAAATTGAAAGGCTGGAATTAGAATGCAAATAGTTTGAAACCTCTCGGCTCTAGCTTAGTATATATTCCATTTTAACTTTACACCTCTGGTAACACAGCTGGTAATGAAATAATGATTTCACATATTTATGCAATGAAAAAAGGAAAATATACAAGAGAAGGTAACATAACATGCTGCTGTGACATTTGTATATGCAAAACTGCAAATGCCGCTGAGAATTAAAATAAGTTGAAATGCAACCCCGTTTTTCAAATACCCATTATTCTTTTGATGAGAAATTAGCAGAATATGCTTTAGAAAAAATAAACTGGACTATTCTAAAATTAAGCACTTTGGTTTCCCCTAGTAACTGTGGGGTTAACATAAGGTACATTTTGTAAGGAAATCAGGTTGCAAACCTTTGACCAAATGGAGCTGTCATTACCAAGCGAAGCCTTAATCAACTGTTGTAATGCTTCGTGCTTTTCCAAACTTGATATTTCTGTATCGGTGCTTATCTACAAAGTGAGAAAAATAAATTAAAGCACTTCACAAAGATTTAGAAAAGAAAGAAACACAGCAGTACACACAATCAAGTAAAAGGATTTTTCATCAGTACCTGATGAAGAAGTTGTGGTATGCTCAAGCCGTTGTCAGCATGTATGCTGGTCTTTATAGAACTAAGGTTTACAACCATATCTGTCTCTTCAACATCTTTTCCTGTAGTTGAACCAACAGCATTATGCCCATCAGGGCTGTGCAGTTGGCTGAAATCCAAGCGCGGAGTGCTCATAGCGGTTTCACCATCTAAGGAGGCATCGGTTTTTTCAGGGTAGTTTGTCCAAGAACGATTATCTTCCACAGCTGAGCTAATATTATTCTTTGATTCTCTACTTCTATTTAAAAATACTTCAGTTCCTGAGGCCGGTTCCAGGCTTTGATTAGTACCGGCACTCATATCCGAAGTTGTTCGGGCCATAGAGACATTATGTAATGTTGGTTCTTGCACTGTAGTGGTCCTCTTTCCCACTTCAGCGTCAAGGGAACTAGAAGAATACCGCCCAAAAGGATAGCTCTTCTTCAATGTCTGTGCATAACCATCTTCAGAAGAAGTTCCAAAATCTGCCTGGTCATAAGATTTAGGGCGTGGCCGTTCTTTCTTGCTCTGCAAGTAGTTCACCAGATCAACCTCAATACGAGGTGTTTTTTGCTTCAGGGCACGCCTCAATAGGTTTTGCTCTTCAACTGATAAACTTAAAATAAAATTTAACACTGCCGTAGAGTCAAACTGAGAATACACAGATATGATACCAGAAATAGATGCCTCCTTCAGTTTTGCATTCTTTTCATTCACTAAAGGTGCCAATTTTGAAAGCCATAGCTTAAGGAAGCCGCTGTTACTATAACCTTCAGAATCTACCGTGTACTTACTGAACGATCTGTTTGCAAATTCAATAACAGCCAGCTTTGCCTTTGGCGACCTCTGTTCATCTAGTGAGCGTACTAGGGCAGGTAGCAACATATCGATAGCATATAATCGACCAACAATCTCCAAAGTCAAAGAACATGGTTTTTTTACCAACTCTTTTGGATCAATAAGGCGGGAAAAGACATGTGGCAAAATTCTTTCGACATAACTCTCAAATGGCTTCTTGCAAGCAGGAATAATCTCTGCAAGCGTAGAGAAAGCGGCTTGTGCAACCTTATGATGAGGATCATCCAGATGGCGGAAAAATAGCTTCATGACCTTTTCAAAATTCTGAATAATTTCTTGAGTACCTCTCTGACCTTGTTGCACTACATTCCGAATAAAATCAAAAGCAGAGACTCTTGCTACCCAGTCAGAACTAGGATTGAGACCCTCAGAAAGTGCATCGTGTAGAGTAGCCAGAGTATCTGTATATCTAGATACATCATTAGAAGGTACTTGACTATCATCAAACCTGTCCCGGCTACTTGCAGAAGGCCTTGACATTACTTGCTTTCTTAGAAGAGGTCTCTGGAAATTCGGGACATTGTTATTATGTGAATCTCTGTGAGCAGCAGCATCCCTATAAGGCATATCAACATAGTTTTTTCTGTGTGCATTTGAGGAAACCGCCTGGTTGACCGCAGATCATTACTCTCATCCATGTGGCCTCCGTCTTGAAGCCTCTCTGAAGATCTTCTTACATAAGGCAGTGATAAGCCTGTCATGGACTCGGATGATAGATTACTCAAATATGGTGACCTCGATCGCTCTTTGGTGGCCAACTGTGTTGTCATTGTATCCAATGCGCGGGAACCTCCATTTCGTGTACTAGAACTTTTGATGCTAGGAATGGTTGAATCCAAGAACGCTGAGTTCTGCAGAGATAGATGATTTGAAGCTGGTGCTGCAAGAGGAACAGGAGGATCGCGAGATGATGGAGCATCAACCCCTGCACTAGGATTAAAAAATAGTAAGAAACTAGAATTCTAATGGTAAGTAGAGAAAGTAGAAATGATCATTTTGTCAGGTGATTTCTAAGGAATACACTATAAAAAGCATTCAAATTCTTCAAAGAAAGGTATATGTGGATTAAAGAATACCAAGGTCCAAGCTTGTTGAGCGTGCAACTGAGAAATTTTGCCTATCTGATATGCTAACACCTTTCAGCAAACTTTCAATAGCAGAAACCTTTTCTTTGCTTGAACTGAGCACACTTTCTAGGCTTCTATCAGAAACTCTGCTGGTTGTCTTTGACTGTGATAAACGAAGATGGTTTGATGGCAGAGATGAATCTGAAGAAATAGCTGCACTCTTGTCCATTGCAACAATAGCTGAAGTGCCATATCCAGGCATATGAGTGCCACTTGCATGAGATAAAGTGCGAGAAGGCTGCAGAACCTTCTCACGAAGTGAGGGAGAAGCATAACGTTTGTGCACGCCATCCTCATCATTTATTGTCTGCAACAGTTGCCAATTGTACATTAGAATTTAGGCTGTGTTACAGCTACAAAAAATGTAAGATCCGAAGAAACACAAAGAGAAAAGCAGCATGTCGTACCCTCTGTATAGCAGGATCAAATTGCATAAAAAGACGGCGAGAGCGCTCAGGCCATGTCTTCGTGAACATTCTGTAGCAAGTTCTTGCAGTTGAACGGACCTAGTTGCAGAAACGGCATGGAACACAAAAATAATCAGAATGAATGTGGACAGAACCGCAATGGTCC
This sequence comes from Aegilops bicornis, assembly GCA_021605145.1. Taxonomy (NCBI): domain Eukaryota; kingdom Viridiplantae; phylum Streptophyta; class Magnoliopsida; order Poales; family Poaceae; genus Aegilops; species Aegilops bicornis. The sequence goes on from CM038670.1 coordinate 629,597,172, forward strand.
CAGCATACCAGCAGGCAGCGGCACACAGATCAGAGGTGAGATAACTCAAGAACCTTTTAGTTTTAACAATTATGTCCATCAATAAACAGGTATATCATCATATATTACCAATATAACGCATGAACTCAGAATGTGGACTTGTCATTTGCTACATTATTGTCTCCTTAACTTTTTTTGGGTAGCATGCCAGGGTAAGAGGATAAAAAAGGCACCGGTTCCGTATAAGTAGTATCCCTCGTAATCTTATTGGTTTCTCAGAAACAGATTGCTTATTACTCTATACACATTATGAACAGAAAGCAACCTATATTCTTCATTATCATGCCAAACAAGCTACCGTATTTCCAAATGGATACATTGTTTCATGTGTGTATCTGCAAACAGAACGCAAACCAGCTCGACATAGATTCTCTCTGGGCAATGTCATATTGATGCCTCTCCAGTCATGTAGACAGACAGTTGGGGATAGGTTAAAATGTAAGGGCTGAGTCAGGGTCCTAGTGGGTATCATTGCAGCATTGCTGCTCAAGCAGCAAGTTTTGTTGTTTCGCTCTCGTGTGCTGCAAATAATCAACATTCTGCTTGGTTTGATTTCAACAGAATGGAACTATGACTGGACTCTTTGATTCTACGAAGTACAAACACTAGCATACCACACACAGAGAAGTTGCCGTGTGTCTGATAGTGCGACATATTGAATAATTTATTTAACTACCTGATTTGAAACGAAAATGGACACACTATATGCACCATAGGTCAGCGAACAGATCATACCTCACTCATAGCATCTGCTACACAGCACTTTATTAGATCTTCATATAAATCAGCTGATCGTTGTATTTCCGGCGCATCAGCCCAATATTCCAATATTAGAAGCGCGTATTCGCAGCACCTGGTACAGTAAAATGTAAGCTTGGGTAGCTTGAAGAAACATGTACACTGGACGGTGTGAACATGCATACCTAGCACGGAGAATTGCGCTTCGGTCATTCTTGGCTGTGTCAGCTACACGAGGAAGAATTCGTGCAACCTTGCAGTTTCGCAGGATCTGCAAGATGTCCCATATCAGCAAAGAGACTAAACAAATGGCATCCATGAAGTGCAAATATATTGAAATAAAACTTCCTCACAGTTTTTATACAGGTGTCTGAAGATTCAGCGATGACAAGCACAGTTATGACAACAAGCTTAAAAAGCATCTGAAAATTTGACAAATATTTTAGATTTATTAGAACAGAATAGCAAAACAGAAGAAAAAAAACTGTTTGCATCATTTACCGGAATAAATTGTTCAGCACATGGCTCAAAGTCACCAAGGAGTTCTTTGGACAGCACATTAAGTAAATGGCATGCCTGGGCATAAAAAACATGACAGGAAGTAAGTTTTCAATTTGAGCACATTCATCTGATCAAGTATTCAACTCGTTTTACAGCAAGAAAATAGAGGGAAAGACAAGCGTTGGAGATAATCAATTTGATACTTATCAAAATAGGTTTCTTGATAAAAGATGCTTATCAAAAGAAGATAAACGGGTGGATACCTGTTTTACAATGGTAGACCGTCGATCAGCTAGCTGAGTAGACAATGGAGGAATCAGCTGCTTCAAGAGTGTCAGAAACGATGGGTAATCAATAGCTCCTGGAGAAACATAAATAGAACATTTTAAAACTAAGCATACAACACCAAATTATCAAGGAGTAATTTACCAACATAAATGCTAAGAATGTTGACGGACTAATTCTCAAATAACCCCATATTATATTATTATGTGTAACTGGACTGTGATAATCTTTTCCCTTTTGAGTCAAATGATGAAGGCCTTGCAAAACAGTAAGGTATGTCATCAAAACTGCAGGTTGCACCATTGCTCTGTTCTTTGAGCCAATATTACTACACAATAGGATGTTTATAATAAAAGATGTTCATTTTTATAAAAGATGGACCTTCTGTTTATTTCACTTCACTGCATACTTCAAAAGCTCACTTATCGGCAAATAAAGGGGAAGTGTTTCTGTCCTAGTCATCAGTCCTAGTAATGGGGGTCTTAGTTGGCTGTGCAATCAAATACGTACTGCAAAATCTTTGCTACAGATGTTTTTTTTCTTTGCTAATGGCTACAGAGGTAATTAACGCCGAGCATAATTGCATAAAGTTTTGTTAAGAAAAATAGGTATAGATGTGGACATACCTCCATAAACCAGTGCTTCAATCCTTTGCATGGCAGCAATACGAACTGACCAGTCCTTCTCTGGAACAAGAGTGGCTGCAATCTTCTCAAACTCCCGTAGTAATTCTTTCTCTGAGTGGACTCTTACTGGTTCCACTGGTTTTTCAGTTATATCAGTGTCACCTGTAAATAAAACATCAAATTACTGTAGAGAAATATGTTGTCTGTGTGGCAGGTTCCACTATCAGAATAACCAGAAAGACATTGACTTGTCAGAAAATGCAATTTTCTGCTAAGTCTAATAGATTACATGCTGAAAAAGAAGTTTCAGGGAACATGGCTCAACTAAAGGCTTCTGGATTATACACTGAGCAAAAGTAAGAAGAAAATAAATAAAGAAACAAATATAGCAGAACTTGACCTGGATAAAAAATGATGCATCTCAACACATGAAATGGACTTCAAATGTTGTACCATTCATGATTACTTTCAGATAATGAATTCAAAGACCTTTTGTGCATATTATCACTGCATTTCGAAATTAAGAATATATCATATGTTTTCACAGTAATTATATGAACGAATTCTCGAACTTGCACGCCCTGGTCACTAAGGTCCACAAAAATTCTGAAACCACAGATTCACCACCTAAATTTGTTAACAGGGTACACGGGTAGTTCTCAGATCTGGTTTTGCTAGCTCTGGCCACTTATGTGGCATGTTGACAGGGCACAATGTGTCATCTAATCAGCAGGACCACTCTCAGCCATGGTGCGCATGGATCTGGTCTGGGCACACACACCGAGTAAGATCTTTGTAAGCCCCAAGCCTCCAATGGTGACTTTGATCTCGTTATCTCATTCCCTGTTGTCAGTTCTTTCACGACTATCACTGAACCTTGACTCTGGTCAGGTGTGGCCCAAGAACTCAGGGCAGGGCTCCGTGCTCATGTCGGAGAGTAGCAGCAAGGAGAGTGGTGAAGCTGACAGTGACGGGAAGAAAATGGGAGAGAAGGAACGGGAAGAAGAAAGGGTGTCTGGCATGTGGGCACTCCTTACTGCATGACACCACGCAAGCACTGAAATCATGCAAGATCTCATTAGGATCTCTGGACAGCCACTTTAACATACTTAGGGCGAGTGAATAGGTGGTTCCAATGTTTATTACATGTGGTGGGGACATGACTTGACTGGGTGCAATTCCCGTATATGTAACTCAAAAGCTGGACTTCAGTTTTAATTTGTTGCCAAAGTACAGACTATAGAACTACAGCACACGATCAGCTAGACAGCTACAGTGCTGATTGTTTTGGTTTTGAAAGTGAATCCCCTTCATGTGTAAGTCCATCCTATTATCATGAGCTGGTTAGGAGCATTCGGGCATTCGCAAATGTTCACCCATATAAACATGGAAAAAGGACATCTCTTGGTGCCTAAACAGTACCTAGACTGACAAATTGCAGTTATAGATCGTCTTGGCTTGCAACTATAGTTGAATGCAAATACATATATTTGAATGATCAAGTGAGAACTTCTGACAAAAATATAGAGCTTACCTCCAAATAATGTGCTTTCCCTCGGTGTGCTTTTTGTCCGTGGGCTGCCTCTTTTGGGGTTAACACTAACAGATCTAGATGCTGCAACTTTATGCTGTGTTGCAGTACCATCAGATGCGGGAACCTTCGGTTCAATTCTATTCAATCTTGAATTTATTTCTTTTAGCTGCAGGTATCAGACAATACACGAATTAGGATAATCCAGGTTTACTGCTTTGCGGACCTTTAAAAATGGACACGTAAAGTTCAATTATATAAAGTAGTACCAGATACTAGTCCAAAATACACAGATGTACTAAGAGTGATACACTAGACAAGAGGACTTCTAGCAAGCAAAGGACAACTGCCAAAAACAACTAGATGGCCAAACACACTACCATGTATGTAGGCAGATTATGGCGCTGCAACTCTTCGTGGAACTGAGATCCCATGTTCTTGTACATTTCCTGTGATCGAAAAAAGTGATATTAGGATTGCCGTATAATTTTTACATAGCCTGGATAGCGGGTACAGGCTGCAACTAGTTAGTATGGATAGTTGCTACTAGTTACACCAATAGTTTGAAAGCATGGGATAAACTACTTTTAAAACACACAAAAATAGATAAAACTGAGCGCAAGGGAGTAGTGAAAAGCAGCTAGAAGCAAAGGGCATTGGGACTACATTGATTGTTCGAGTATTTTTGTAGGAAAGGTTCAGCCTATCAACTCGCGGAGTGGGACAGAACTATTGCGAAATTGAGTAAGACGAATTTTGCATCAGCTGAAGCAGGTAAAAATGGTATGAAACCAGCTAACCTCAATACAAGATATAGCAGCTTCTCTGACACTTTGGTTCGAATCATTCATCAACTGCAAGACCTGTGAAGCCAGATAGTCTCAGCATATGCACAAACATAAAGTCTGAGATAATAAATCGACTTGAATACTAGACTCACGGGTGAGAGTAAAACTCGTTGCATGAGAAGCTCCGTAGAAGCGAAAAGCCCAACTGCAGTTGCCACTGTAAGTACGAACTCTTCGCGAACCCTCCAACTCTTATGAGTCCATGCATAATTTCCGGCCCTTTCGAGAATGATTGTTGGTGAAGAAACCTGAGATATGGATAAAATCAGAAGGCTGCCTAGTAATAAATCTAAAACATTGAGAACAAGGCGAGCATGTTTGGCTTCATACGTAGGTTCATATTCACTGGACAGAAGTCTACATGTAAAAGTAATGGTAACATAGTAGTAACAAACAACATTGACAAAAGAGAAAAGACAACACATATTTTGATATTTATGCTGAATAAAAATCAAAGCATTGGGAAGAAAAAATTATGTACGAGTAATTTACAACAACTAGGCATATTATAGATTTCATTTCATTTCGACGCCTGAAAAGAGCAATCTTTACATGTGAACTAGCAGCATATATGAGGGTAAATGGTTCTTGAAACAGTCGAGGGCATATGAGAAGTTTATATCTTCGTTTGATACCCACCCATATTTTACGTTTCTACAAACCAAACTTGACCCAAAAATAAGAAAGCTAATCCCTTGATTATTGAAGCTTGAAACGGCATTGTAGCTCAATAGCACATCATCACACAAAACCTAAAAACAAATTCATCCTGATAGATAATTGGACCAAATTTAAAACTCCAGGTAAGTTCCAAAGCAAGCACATTCCCCACCAATATAATAGACTAAACAGGACCGCAACAACCGAAAGGACGTAGGACTCGCCTCCATGAGCGTGACGAGGAGCTGGCGCGCGGCCTCGCGGACGGGCTGCTTGCCGTCGCCGAGTCGCTCGACGGCGGCGGGGACGAGCGCGTTGAGGTGGATCTTGAAGCGGTCCCCGGCGAGCACGGCGGCGGCGGAGAGCGCCTGCAGGCCGCCCTGCGCGACGCGGAAGTTGGCGTCCCGCGTCAGATCCACGCAGGTGTCCACCAGCGAGGTGACCTCGGCCGGGGAGAGGCCGCGGCGCGCCGCCGCGTCGAGCGCCTCGTGCAGGCGCTCCACCCCGGCCAGCCGCTCCTTGGTGTCCTTGGCGCGCGCCGCCTCCAGCGCCGCCTCCATTTCGGCGCGCGGGCCCCGGAGAGTCCGCCGTGTGGCAGTAGGGCTGCGTGGAGGGGGGGCCGGCGGCGAGGCAAGGGGGGTGGTCGGATCTGGGGACGGAGGCGAGGGGAGGAAGGGGAGGGGAGTGTGAGAGCGTACACGGATGCTGAGAGGTAGGGTGGTTGGGGCTTTAGGTGGGTTTGTGCAATGACACCCCTGGCTGGCTGCGACATTTCACGCTTATGCCCTCCATTTGGATACGCAGAACAGGCTACTGGGCTACAGTATGAAACGAGAGTCGTTTCTTTCTTGAAAAGCGTGCTATGAACTGGAGTCCAGGAAAGCGGAGCACGTTGCCGAATTTTGGGTGGGATATGGGCATGGCATGGAGCGTAAATCCGCAAACTTTTGTGTTTGTTTCTCAAGTACAGTAAGTATTTAAATTCAACTCAATGCGTAACATTCTCAAAAAAAAAAAACTTGACATATATTTTCTGATACGTGGGAAAGTATACATTGAGTTACGGAAGAAACACAAAGGAGAAATTCCTGCGATTGAAAAATGACTTTGAAAATCAGGGGCCGAGAGACGACATAGCATAACGTCGCCATCCATGCCAAAACGTCGTTACGTACGTACAGTCAAGTCTTTGCCCCCGTGATTAACTGAGAGTTAGAGAGCAAAAGCGTCGTTTTTGAACTCAAGTGTCACCATCACGTACACTACAATATATAGGACTCCACATGGATGGTATACTATATATGTTAGGGAGTATGAGGCTCTATATTATAGAGCATTATTATACCAACACAAGGAAACAAAACATGTCTCGTTTGAGATAATATGGTCCACGCGGAGCTTAGATCAGTAGGGTGATGATGTACGTATGGCAATGGCAACTACTCGCACCAACTAGCAGTACGTGTGTGTGATGTTACACCTGAACTAATCATCCTCCGCCTTAAACTCCCTTAGCGTCGTTGTCTCTTACCAGCGGAAATGTTATTATGTTTACGTACGTGGACCATGCGATCGAGTTGCAGGGAGGGCGGCTATCATTATCCGTCGGATCCCGGACGGCTGCGTTGCATTGATGCATGCAGGTGATCCACCACTCTGTTTAATTAATTTGTGTCGTATGTGTACGCGAACGAACCTGGTAGGTTAGCTAGCTCTGCACTCCGCTCCTGGTACGAAAATATTGGGAGAGTAATGTGATAGTACACGTTACAAGTGCATTATAGTCTAGGAATATAATGGCATGCTAGTATAATCTGAGTTTTCCGCATAAATAATCACTTCTGAGCTGCTAATTAAGGAGTGTGTCATATTTTCCCTAAAAAAAAGGAGTATGTCATATTTGCTTAATTTACAGTCTCATCTCATCATCTGGCAGTGCGTGAAACGAGAACATCTGTCTCTTCTCACCAACGCTTCAAGTGAGCTCGCGCACAGGCTGGCTTCCGTGCCGTTCCCGGGGCTCATCGCTGGAACAATGATACTCTACTGAGGCCATCATTTTTGCGAGCCCGCTTTTGCCAATAGTGGGGCGCTCATGCTGTCGCCCGCACGCTACCCAATCCATCCTTCCTCCATCACCTCTTTCTTACTTTTTACCCCACGAGCACGGGATCACAGTCTGGACTAGCCTGGACGCACGCACGCTCCCCTCCCCGCCGGTGTCCCCTTGCGGCTTGTCCGTGGCATCGCTGGACCTGATCGAGGGCCGAGGTCCGGCCTCAGTCATGGCGATACTGCCGTAGAGGGACCGCCGGTGCAGGCTGCGCGGCTGCAACCGATGTCGGGCATCGATCCCGATAAAGCTTCTGCGTCGATTGTGTCGTGCAAAAAGGTGAACACCGCAGTTCGGCGATTGGACTCCGCGTAGGTATCCCCGTACGTGTTCATTTTAATTCAAACGGATAAACGGCACGGCTCAACGAACAACCTCTTTTTCATTTTTGGTTTGTCTAACGTCCAGCCCGCATCATTTTCGGCGCAAAAATCTGTTCGATTTATGCCTAGACGGACGGCGAACGGACGACCATGTGCCCGCTCCTTGTCCGCCTCGAGTCCGCCTGTCGGCCGCCCACCTACCTTTCATTGTCCAAATTTACTGCGTCACCTACCAGCCATCCATCCACAGCAGTCGCCGTCCTTCTTGATGTGGAAGCCGTGGACCGGCCTGCCCACGCTTCCACTCCCGTCCTCGTGCGCCTCCTCGAAGCCCGACACCAAACTCTAGCTCCTCCTCCTCATATTCTCCTTCACCTCCTCGCCGGCCGCCATGGTCTGGTGGAACTCTGCCCGCAAGGGGAGGCATGACCACGAGCCCGGGTAGTCCTCTGGTCGTTGCCGCCGCCCACCAGCCTCCCATCGCTATGCGCCACCAATACATTCATCTGCCACGGCTGCCCCACAACAAGATTTAGCCCTATGTCGGCGCTGACATCTGTCGGAGCTATTGGGAGACGTCGACGCCCCTCCCATGGAGCGATCTCCACCTCCCCAACAATTGGCATCTCTCCGCGGATCGGGTGCCCATCCCACCGGTCCCGGCGAGCGGTCGCGCCCACCGTGAGGAGATCGACAGACGTCGCACCCACCTGCCATCGGATCTGCTCTACGACGGCACGTACGTGACAACCCACAAGTATAGGGGATCACAACAGTTTTCGATAAGTAAGAGTGTCGAACCCAACGAGGAGCTAAAGGTAGAACAAATATTCCCTAAAGTTCTATCGACCACCGATACAACTCTACGCACGCTTGACGTTCGCTTTACCTAGAACAAGTATGAAACTAGAAATACTTTGTAGGAGTTTTCGGGTAAGCTTGCAAGAAAGTAAAAGAGCACGAAAATAAAACTAGGGGCTGTTTAGATAAAGATTAAAGTAAATATAGCGAGTGTGAAAAAGTGGTGGTAGGAGTTGCGAAATTGTCCCTAGGCAACTGACTATGTTACTAGACCGTAAATCACTATTGCAATTCTATTTGAGGGAGAGGCATAAGCTAACATACTTTCTCTACTTGGATCATATGCACTTATGATTGGAACTCTAGCAAGCATCCGCAACTAGTAAAGATTCATTAAGGTAAAACCCTACCATGGCATTAAAGTATCAAGTCCCCTTTATCCCATAATGCAAACAACCTACTTACTCGGGTATGTGCTTCACACTCACGCCACCCACCATAAGCAAATCATAAACATATTGCAAACCCTACAGTGGGAACCCTCATGCTTGCGCGACACGGAGGGCACAATAGGACAGCACCAATAATAAAACATGCAACTCAAACCAATCATAGCAATTCATCAATCACCGATATGACAATGAAAATCTACTCAGACATCATAGGATGACAACACATCATCGGAAAATAATATGAAGCATAAAGCACCATGTTCAAGTAGAGGGTACAGCGGGTTGCGGGAGAGTGGACCGATGTAGATAGAGGGGGGAAGGTGATGGAGATGTTGGTGAAGATGGCGGAGGTGTTGGTGAAGATCGCGGTGATGATGATGGCCCCCGGCGGCGTTCCGGCGCCACCGGAAGCAAGGGGGAGAGAGCCCCCCTTCTTCTTCTTCTTCCTTGACCTCCTTCCTAGATGGGAGGAGGGTTTCCCCTCTGTTCCTTGGCTCCCATGGCTTGGGAGGGGCTGAGATTGGATCTATCTCTCTGTTTCTGCGTTCTGTTCTGGCTCTGTTTCACCGTTTCGCGTATATATGGAGATCTGTAACTCCGATTGGCCTGAAACCTTCGCCCAGATTTTTTTCTGAATATTATATTTCTTGCGGCAAAAGAAGAGCATCAACCGCCTTACGGTGGGCTCACGAGGATAGGCGGCGCGCCCGAGGGCGCGCGCCTCATGACCACCTCGGGCATCGTCTCGCTGTGGATTTTTCTTCTGAATTTTCCATATTTTCCAAAAATAAGCTCCGTCCGCTTTTTATCCCGTTTGGATTCCGTTTGATATGGATATTCTGCGAAACATAAAACATGCAATGCATGTGAACTGCATCAAGGCATCGGATCAATATGTTAGTCCCAAAAATAACATAAAAAGTTGCCAAAAATATATGAAAGTGAATAATATTGGCATGGAACAATCAAAAATTATAGATACGACGGAGACGACAAGCATCCCCAAGCTTAATTCCTGCTCGTCCTCGAGTAGGTAAATGATAAAAAGAATAATTTTTGATGTGGAATGCTACCTAGCATAATCTTGATCATATGTCTAATCATGGCATGAATATTAAGACACGTGATTCAAAGCAATAGTCTATCATTTGACATAAAAACAATAATACTTCAAGCGTACCAACCAAGCAATTATGTCTTATTGAAATAACATAGCCAAAAAAGCTCATCCCTACAAAATCATATAGTCCTGGCTATGCTCCATCTTCACCACACAAAGCATTCACATCATGCACAACCCCGATGACAAGCCAAGCAATTGTTTCATACTTTTAACGTTCTCAAACCTTTTCAACTTTCTCGCAATACATGAGCGTGAGCCATGGACATAGCACTATAGGTGGAATAGAATATGATGATGGGGGTTGTGTGGAGAAGACAAAAAAGGAAAAAGTCTCACATCGACACGGCTAATCAATGGGCTATGGAGATGCCCATCAATTGATGTCAATGTGAGGAGTAGGGATTGCCATGCAACGGATGCACTAAGAGCTATAAGTGTACGAAAGCTCAACAAAAGAAACTAAGTGGGTGTGCATCCAACTTGCTTGCTCATGAAGACCTAGGGCATTTGAGGAAGCCCATCGTTCGAATATACAAGCCAAGTTCTACAATGAAAATTCCCACTAGTATATGAAAGTGACAACATAGGAGACAATCTATATGAAGAACATGGTGCTACTCTGAAGCACAAGTGTGGTAAAAGGATAGTAACATTGCCCCTCTCTCTTTTTCTCTCATTTTTTTGTTTTCTTTTTTTTTCATTTTTTTGGTCCTTCTCTTTTTTTGGCTTTCTCTTCTTTTTTTTCGTCCGGAGTCTCATCCCGACTTGTGGGGGAATCATAGTCTCCATCATCCTTTCCTCACTGGGGCAATGCTCTAATAATGATGATCATCACACTTTTATTTACTTACAACTCGATACTAGAACAAAGATATGACTCTATATGAATGCCTCCGTGTAATGGGATGTGCAATGATCTAGCGTAGTAATGACATCAAAAAATGGACAAGCCATGAAAACATCATGCTAGCTATCTTACGATCATGCAAAGCAATATGACAATGAATGCTCAAGTCATGTATATGATGATGATGGAAGTTGCATGTCAATATATCTCGGAATGGCTATGGAAATGCCATAATAGGTAGGTATGGTGGCTGTTTTGAGGAAGATATAATGAGGCTTATGTGTGACAGAGCGTATCGTATCACGGGGTTTGGATGCACCGGCAAAGCTTGCACCAACTCTCGAGGTGAGAAAGGGCAATGCACTGCATCAAGAGGCTAGCAATGATGGAAGGGTGAGAGTGTGTATAATCCATGGACTCAACATTAGTCATAAAGAACTCACATACTTATTGCAAAAATCTATTAGTCATCGAAACAAAGTACTATGCGCATGCTCCTAGGGGATAGATTGGTAGGAAAAGACCATCGCTCGTCCCCGACCGCCACTCATAAGGAAGACAATCAATAAACACCTCATGCTCCGACTTCGTTACATAACGGTTCACCATACGTGCATGCTACGGTACTTGCAAACCTCAACACAAGTATTTCTTAATTTCACAATTACTCAACTAGCATGACTAATATCACCATCTTTATATCGCAAAACTGTTGCAAGGAATCAAACATATCATATTCAGCGATCTACAAGTTTATGTAGGATTTTATGACTAACCATGTGAATGACCAGTTCCTGTCATCTCTCTAAATAGATATAAGTGAAGCAAGAGAGTTTAATTCTTTCTACAAAAGATATGCCCGTGCTCTAACAAGTATAAGTGAAGCAAAAGAGCATTCTACAAATGGCGATTGTCTATATAAAGAGAAACAGGCAATCCAACTTCAAATGATATAAGTGAAGCACATGAAGCATTCTATAAAAGCCACACTCAAAAGATTTAAGTGAAGTGCAATGAGCATTCTATAAATCAACCAAGGACTATCTCATACCAGCATGGTGCATAAAAGAAAAATAAAGACCTAATTGCAAAAGACGCTCCAAGACTTGCACATAATGCATGAACGAAACGAATCCGAAAACATACCGATACTTGTCGAAGAAAGAGGGGATGCCTCCTCAAAGATCCCCAAGCTTAGACGCTTGAGTCTCCTTGAATATTTACTTGGGGTGCCTCGGGCATCCCCAAGCTTGAGCTCTTGCCTCTCTTCCTTCTTCTCACATCGAAACATCCTCGATTAGACACTACATCCACACAAAACTTCAACAGAAAACTCGGTAAGATCCGTTAGTATAATAAAGCAAATCACTACTATAGGTACTGTTGCAAACCAACTCATATTTTGTTTTTGCATGGTGTCTACTGTAATATAACTTTTTCATGGCTTAACCCACTGATATAAATTGATAGTTTCATCAAAACAAGCAAACTATGCATCAAAAACAGAATCTGTCTAAAACAGAACAGTCTGTAGAAATCTGAACATTCACCATACTTCTGATACTTGAAAATTTTTGCCAAAATTAGGAAAAATAAACAATTTGTACAGAAAGACATTGCAAAAATAATCAGAACCATTTGATGTTCCAGTAAAAAACTAAAATTCACGCACTACAGCCAAAGTTTCTGTCCTGCACCGCACAAACCAACAAGCATTGTAAACATCCTAAAGGCAAACCTTGGCACATTATTTTTATAATACAATGGAATTGTACAAGGGGATAATTATTTTTGTTTAGAAGTTTTTGTAATCAAGATTCACAAAGTTGTTGTGAGCATGAACAAAGTTCAAGGAGCTCTCCCACTTCAACAATGCTTGTCTTTCTCACTTTCACTTTCCTTTTTAAAAAAGTTTTGGGTTCCCCTCTTTATTTTTGTTGTTTTTAAACTATATGAAAGCACTCAACAGAAATAAATGACTCTCTAAAACTTCCGGGTTGTCTCCCTGTCAGCGCTTTCTTTAAAGCCATTAAGCTAGGCATATAGTACTCAAGTAGTGAATCCACCCGGATCCCAAGGTATATCAAAGCCAATTTTAATTAGCAATGATTTGTAATTTAGTAGTGAGCACAAAGTAACATATATCATGTAATGACAAAGTCTAACTCTCTTCCTATGCATCGGCATGTCATAAAAGAACAATTCATGCACACATAGTAAAGGCCAATGCATAGTATAAACAGTTTCTTGCAATTTTATCATATTGGAAACATAAAGAGGCGGAGATATAGTTCCTCTCTCATAATAATTGCAAGTAGGAGCAGCAAGCACATGCATATTATATTTATCAAAATCATCATGTGCAATGGTAAAAGGCAACCCATCAATATAATCCTTAATAAGTGCAAACTTCTCCAATATGAAGAGTTACTCTCATTAGAAGGTGGGCACGGGTAGCTAATCCGCTCTTCCTCCTTTTGTTCTTCGCTCTCCTCATCATCTTTTTCATCCAATGAGCTCACAGTTTCATCAATTTCTTCTTCCATAGCTTCCTGCAAAATATTAGTTTCTTCTTGGACAGCAGAGTAGTTCTCAATATATGGTTTAACATAAGGATTAGAAGCATAATTATCATAGCAATATTTAAGTATGGAAAAAATTTCAGATTCGTAAAGAGTAGCACCATACTTTTCAATCAAAGAAGCAATTTCATAAGCACCTTTAAAAGCAACAAATTCTTCAATTTGTTGAACATCATAGTAATTATAAACACCCTTAGCATACGAGGATAATATTCCATTATCAATAGACTCACATTGGTAGGGAAGGTGTTTCTTAGGGTTTTCAGAACAACAAGTAAAATCATAATAATCGCATAAATTCCAAGCATAGCATTGCATACTATTAATTTGATGCTGCAAAAGTTTCCCTTTTTGAGATATCCGGTGTCGCACAAAACAAGCATGCTCTTCCAAAGATTTGCCCTCAACTAAGCTAGTTGGGGTTTCAGCACGAGCACATAGGGATCGAAGATGATCCAAGTAATAAACTTCAGCAGTGTGATAGATTTTGAGTGGTTCTTTAACCATTGGTTCAAGAGGGTACTACTAATTTTTTGGTATTTTATGCGTTTCCTACCCATAACTAAAGATAGAAAACAACTAAGAACAACAAATAAAAATTACTTAGTGATAAAGCAAACAAGCACACACTAGAATATTCACCCCACGCTATTGCTCCCCAAAGAATCGCCCGAAAAAGGTCTTGATAACCCACAAGTATAGGGGATCGCATAGCAGTTTTCGATAAGTAAGAGTGTCGAACCCAACGAGGAGCTAAAGGTAGAACAAATATTCCCTAAAGTTCTATCAACCACCAATACAACTCTACGCACGCTTGACGTTCGCTTTACCTAGAACAAGTATGAAACTAGAAGTACTTTGTAGGAGTTTTCGTGTAAGCTTGCAAGAAAGTAAAGAGCACGAAAATAAAACTAGGGGCTGTTTAGATAAAGAGTAAAGTAAATATGGCGAGTGTGAAAAAGTGGTGGTAGGAGTTGCGAAATTGTCCCTAGGCAACTGACTATGTTACTAGACCGGTAATCACTATTGCAATTCTATTTGAGGGAGAGGCATAAGCTAACATACTTTCTCTACTTGGATCATATGCACTTATGATTGGAACTCTAGCAAGCATCCGCAACTAGTAAAGATTCATTAAGGTAAAACCCTACCATGGCATTAAAGTATCAAGTACCCTTTATCCCATACGCAAACAACCTACTTACTCGGGTATGTGCTTCTATCACTCACGCCACCCACCATAAGCAAATCATAAACATATTGCAAACCCTACAGTGGGAACCCTCACGCTTGCGCGACACGGAGGGCACAATAGGACAACACCAATAATAAAACATGCAACTCAAACCAATCATAGCAATTCATCAATCACCGATAGGACAATGAAAATCTACTCAGACATCATAGGATGGCAACACATCATCGGAAAATAATATGAAGCATAAAGCACCATGTTCTAGTAGAGGGTACAATGGTTGCGGAAAGTGGACCGCTGTAGATAGAGGGGAAGGTGATGGAGATGTTGGTGAAGATGGCGGAGGTGTTGGTGAAGATCGCAGTGATGATGATGGCCCCAGCCATGCTCCGGCCATCAAGCAAGGGGAGAGAGCCCCTTCTTCTTCTTCTTCCTTGACCTCCTCCCTAGATGGGAGGAGGGTTTCTCTGTTCCTTGGCCCCCATGGCTTGGGAGGGGCGAGCCCCTCCGAGATTGGATCTATCTCTCTGTTTACTGCGTTACATTACGGCTCTGTTTCACTATTTCGCGTATATATGGAGATCCGTAACTCGATTGGCCCGAAACCTTCGCCCAGATTTTTTTTCAATATTATATTTCTTATGCAAAAGAAGAGCATCAACTGCTTTATGGTGGGCTCACGAGGGTAGGCGGCGCGCCCGGGGAGGCGCGCCCCACCTCGTGACCACCTGCACCGCCTCTCGCGTGGATTTTTCTTCCGAATTTTCCATATTTTCCAAAAATAAGCTCCGTCTGCTTATCCCGTTTGGATTCCGCTTATATGGATATTCTGCGAAACATAAAACATGCAATGCACGGGAACTTGCACTAAACCTTTGGATCAATATGTTAGTCCCAAAAATAATATAAAAAGTTGCCAAAAAGTATATGAAAGTGAATAATATTGGCATGGAACAATCAAAAATTATAGATACGACGGAGACGTATCAGTACGCCGTAGATCCGCCGTTGTGGGATACGTGGCTCCGCGACGAGCATGACCTGCGGCGGCAATCCTTTTTTGTCGGTCGTCCTTCGAGCCCGTGGCTCGTCACGTGCGTGCTCTGAGCCTGGCCCAAATGTGTGAGTGTACGCGCCCTTACGCCGATGCCATTTTCATCCCCGTCATGCCACCACCACTCCCCATGACCGATAAGGAGGAGGCGGAGCTCATGAGGCATGTGATGGAGGAATCCATGAACACCCACGACAAACGCCAATGGCAAGGCCTCGAAACCTAGTTGGCCCTCTCCGCGGCCGGCGACATCGCCATCCCGGAGCTGGACATGGTCGTCAAGGAGGAGGTGTGGGAGGAGGTGGTGAAGGAGCCCTCCGTCGTCGTGTGGAACCCACGCTTGCTGGGCCTCAGGTGGACGTGGTCGTCCATAGTGGTGGAGATGGCGACCGGGTGGGTGCCGAGCCATGGGTGGGGGAGTCCTGGATTAAGGGGTCCTCGGGCGTCCGGCCTGTTGGACATGGGCCGGACTGATGGGCCGTGAAGATACAAGACAGAAGGCTCTCTCCCGTGTCCGAATGGGACTCTCCTTGGCATGGATTGCAAGCTTGGCGTTCGGATATGAAGATTCCTTTCTCTGTAACCGACTTTGTACAACCCTAGTCCCCTCCAGTATCTATATAAACCGGAGGGTTTAGTCCATAGAGGCGATCACAATCATACAGGCTAGACTTCTAGGATTTTAGCCATTACGATCTCGTGGTAGATCAACTCTTGTAATACTCATATTCATCTAGATCAATCAAGCAGGAAGTAGAGTATTACCTCCATAGAGAGGGCCCAAACCTGGGTCAACACCGTGTCCCCTGTCTCCTGTTACCATCGACCTTAGATGCACAGTTCAGGACCCCCTACCCAAGATCCGCCGGTTTTGACACCGACATTGGTGCTTTCATTGAGAGTTCCGTTGCGTCGTCATCAAGAGGTTCGATGGCTCCATCAATCATCTACAAAAATGCTGCCCTAGGGAAGGTTTTCCTCCCCGGCCAGATATTTGTGTTCGGCGGCTTCGCGCTGCGGGCCAACTTGCTTGGCCATCTAGAGCAGATCGATAGCTATGCCCCAGGCCACCAGATTAGTTTTGGAAATCTGGACTATGTCGCTAATATCCGAGGAGATTTGATCTTCCAAGGATTCGCGACCCCAACTTCCGCTCAGGCCCTAGATCCGGAGCGTATGGCCAGATCCGAAGACGGGCTTCCTGAGCCCGTCGGACTATCTGCGGCCACTAAGCCCGTTAAGGGAGAGCCGGAGGAAGTAGTGTCACTAGCAATCATCTCGAAGTCGGATCCTTCTCTGGACACTAGCTTCGAACCCTCAGAGTCAGCATCGTGTGAGTTCGTCCAAGGAGTCTCCCTCTCGCCGTACTCCACAGGCTCTCTTCTCTCGGGCCAAACCTCGCCTTTAAGCGAGGCTCCGGACTTAATGTGATCCCTTGTTATTACAGAGGAGCAACGTCCGAGCTATGCCCAGTCCGGACTAGGGGCTGAGAGCAGGGAATTTTACGTCCCACCCACCACCCACTTTATAGCCACTGTCGAGGACTTAACCGACATGCTCGATTACGACGCCGAGGACATTGATGGTATGGACGACGATGCCGGAGAGGAGCAGGCCCAAAGCCCACCGCATACCGGACGCTGGGCGGCCACCTTCACGTACGATATATATATGGTGGATACATCCAAAGACGACGACGATGACGGCGGTAAGGATCCAGTCAAGGACAATAATGTTGATAAACCACCGAAGCGGCGGCATCAGTGACGCCGTTCAAAATCACGTCGTGACAAAGAAAGCAATATCGGCACCGGAGAAAATAATACTCCGGAGAATGCCGAAGACCCAGACGCCCTCATCGAACCAGCTTCCGAACAGGAAGATAGGGAGGAAGGGCAGAGTAATCCCGACGAGCCAGTTGGGAACGATGACTCGGAGGACAACAATTATATGCCACCCTCCGAAGGTGGAATAAGCCTCGGCAACAAAGACTTCATCATGCCAGAAGAACCCCTCGAGCAAGAACGCTTTAAGCAACAGCTCATCGCAACTGCAAGGAGCCTGAAAAGGAAGCAGCAACGGCTTCAAGCCGAACAGGATACACTCAACAACAGATGGACCCAGGTCCTAGCAGCTGAGGAGTACGGCCTTGAGCGCCCCGCAAAAAGCTACCCGAAGCGCAAGCTGCTACCCCAATTCGACATCGAGGCGCGCGAGCCAATAGCACCAACAAGATAACACAAACCGATAAACCAGACTGGCCACCATATGGCCATGACAAAATGGCTACACAAGCCAAACACCAACCCACATTACCCCGCAGTAAAGGAAGGGAGACAGTGGCCCAGGATTACACCTATGACATACGGCAGGACCTGGACGCTAGGGCAGGCCTAGCCAGAACAATTTATGGGTCAAAGGGACGTGCCCTAACACAAGAGGACGGCTATCAGGCCCGGCGCGACCAACACAACCTCCCTCAGGGTGAAAACCACATAGGGACGTCCGCTGAACTCCGTCGAGACGCCGCCCGCTACAGAGGCGCCGCTCACCCCTTATGCTTCAACGATGAGGTAATGGAGCACGAATTCCCGAAAGGGTTTAAACTCATGAATATCGAATCATACGATGGAACAACAGATCCCGTAGTATGGATTTAAGATTTTCTTCTCCATATTCACATGGCCGCGGTGATGGTCTCCACGCCATCAAATACCTCCCACTAAAACTAAAGGGACCAGCGCGGCACTGGCTAAACAGTCTCCCAGAGAACTCCATTGGTAGCTGGGAAGACTTGGAAGACGCCTTCCGCGATAACTTCCAAGGTACATATGTCCGGCCTCCGGATGTCGATGACCTAAGTCACATTAACCAGCAGCCCGGGGATTCAGCCAGGAAGCTCTGGACTAGGTTCTTAATTAAAAAGAACAAAATTGTCGATTGTCCAGACGCCAAAGCCCTCACGGACTTTAAACATAGCGTCCGAGATGAGTGGCTCGGCCACCACCTCGGTCAAGAAAAACCAAAATCCATGGCAACCCTCACGACACTCATGACCCGCTTTTGCGCGGGAGAAGACAACAGGCTCGCTCGTAGAAACAACATCATCAGTGATCCGGGCACTTCCGAAGTTCAAGACGGCAATGGCAAGCCACGACGCAGTAAACACAAGCACCGAAATAATAATGAAGGAACGCAAGAAACGGCGGTCAACGCCGGATTCAGTGGCTCCAAACCCGGTCAACGGAAAAAGCCATTCATGGCAAACAGAGACGGACCATCCAATTTAGACAAGATACTGGATAGGCCCTGCCAGATTCATGGCACCCCGATAAACCAGCCAGTCATACCAACAGAAGGTGTTGGGTCTTTAAACAAGCCGGCAAGCTTAAATGCGAACACAAGGGGAAGGGGCTGTCCAGTGACAGTGATGACGAAGAGACTCGCCAACCAAACACCGGGGGTCAGAAGCAATTTCCCCCGAAATAAAAACAGTAAACATGGTATACGTGACGCACATCCCTACAGGGGAGCGCAAGCGCGCACTACGGGACACCTACGCCATAGAGCCGGTCGCCCCAAAATTTAGCCAATGGGCGGCCTACCCGATCACTTTTTGATCGCAAGGACCACCCAGCCAGTATCCGTCACGAAGTTTCGGCAACTCTGGTCCTCGACCCAATTATCGATGGGTTCCATCTAACGAAAGTCCTTATGGATGGCGGCAGTAGCCTTAATCTACTTTACCAAGACACTGTCCGCAAAATGGGCATTGATCCTTCAAGAATCAAGCCCACCACAACTACCTTCAAGGGAGCAGTACCCGGCGTAGAAGATCACTGCATGGTCTCAATTACATTGGAAGTCGTTTTCGGTTTGCCGAACAACTTTCAAAGCGAAGGCTTGACCTTCGATATTGTCCCGTTCCACAGTAGCTACCATGCACTGCTCGGGCGTACCGCTTTTGCTCATTTCAATGCGGTCCCACACTACGCCTATCTAAAGCTTAAGATGCCCGGTCCATGTGGCGACATCACGATAAACGGACATACAGAATGCTCCCTCCGTACAGAGGAGCATACTATGGCTACTGTAGCCGAAGTACAAAGCGGCCTCATCAAGCCGCATATCTCATCGGCCATCAAGCCAACGGTATCTATTAAATAGGACCGATCAATCTCAGAGCTGGATTAGCAGTTCGGCCTCCGTCGTTCGCCTCATATAGCCGCGAAGTTTGTACCGCGCATACATAATTATGCACTTAATAAACCCTGGTCATCGGCGGAGGCACAATGCGGACAACCCTACAATGCGGTCCACACTCGCATAGCCTTTTTCCTTTTTCTAAATATTTTTTTATCTTTTACCACAGGTGACTCAAAGCCTGGTCATCTTACGGACTCTCTCTGAGTTCGGCTCCGTATAAACAACCGAAGGCTACTCCTGCTAAGGAGTACCTTCGCCGAGGCAAGGCAGCGCAGACGTGCGACAGGAGGTCCAAATGATTTTTTGTAGACCACACTCTTCATTTCAAACCTATAAAGTGCCTTTTTCCTCAGCCTTCGACCCCCGACGTGCCAATCAGATTCCAGTGAACATAATCCGTATTTAGTATTCGCTTTTTCTAAGAACTGAATTTTGCTTCTTCGGTTGTTTCATGCACGCACCTCGGCACAAATTGCCAGGGGCTCGATATGGCAACATATGAGTTGCCGAAAAGTCCGAACAACTTTATAGCACACTTCGGCGTCACGAGTTTGGCCTTATATGCATCAGCACCAAATCATATCTTTGGTCAATAGTTGGGTTGTCCGGCTCCTGTGCTTACTACCTTACGTTCCGTCCTATCGGCTAGGGTAGTAAAGGGAGAACTACTACGATTGTGTTTCCGGACTATCATGATGCGGTGAGAGCTGGTCAACCACTCGATGACTTATCAGAATCTTTCGCGATTCCTTCCGTATTACACGAAGGATCGTTCTTCTGGTCATCTATGTAACGCACCATATTCGGATAACCGCGTACATACCAGGGGCTATATCATAGACACACCATCAAACTCCTATGGCTAAGTGGAAGTGTTAAAGCCCTATAGTCCGATTGCCTAGTTCGCCGCATTGCCACCTCCTTCACGGACCAAGACGTTGGGTCAAGAGTGATGTAACGCCCACGATGCGGCTATATCTCCCACGTGTCGGGGCACGACTTGGAGGCATAACCGCATGGTGGTTTTGTCGCAAGAAGGGTCATCTTCACACAATCCCATGTAATGAGCAAGAATGGGATAAAGAGTTGGCTTACAATCGTCACTTCACACAATACATAAATTAAACATGCATCCTTCAGAGTACAATCAAGGTCCGACTACGGAACCAAAATAAAGAAGACAACCCCAAATGCTAGATCCCCGATCGTCCCAACTGGGCTTCACCATCGATCATCGTGAAATGAAACATAGTAACGACTCAAGTTCCTCGTCAACTCCCACTTAGCCTTGGCCAAGGCCACCTGACCGATATCGCTTCGGCACCGCAACTGTTTTGGTAGAATCCGTGAGTCACGAGGACTCAGCAATCTCACACCGCGAGATCAAGACTATTTAAGCTTATAGGAAGGATGGGGTGGTGAGGTGGAGCTGCAGCGAGCACTAAGCAAATATGGTGGCTAACATACGCAAAAGAGAGCGAGAAGAGAAGCAACGCATGGTTGTGAAGCTAGCAATGATCAAGAGGTGATCCTGAACTCCTACTTACGTCAAACATAACCCAAAACCGTGTTCACTTTCCGGACTCCGCTGAAAAGAGACCATCACGGCTACACACGCGGTTGATGCGTTTTAATTTGAATCTGGTGTCAAGTTATCTATAACCGGACATTAACAAATTCCCATCTGCCACATAACCGCGGGCACGGCTTTCGAAAGATAATACCTTGCAGGGGTTTCCCAACTTAGCCCATCATAAGCTCTCACGGTCAACTAAGGATATTCCTTCTCCCGGGAAGACCCGATCAGTCTCGGAATC
The DNA here is from genome assembly GCA_021605145.1 of Aegilops bicornis. NCBI lineage: Eukaryota > Viridiplantae > Streptophyta > Magnoliopsida > Poales > Poaceae > Aegilops > Aegilops bicornis. Next base: position 629,618,913 of record CM038670.1, read on the forward strand.
CCGGTTTACAAGACATTTTGACAATGGTAAAACAAGACCAGCAAGACCACCCGCTGTGCCGACAAATCCCGATAGGAGCTGCACACATCTCGCTCGTGGCACACCGGATAAGCTAAGCGTCAGTACCACCGTAATCCAAGTTGCCAAGGAATGGTCCCACACGGTTTCTAGTTTGGACCAACACTCGTGAGGAGCACCGCCCGGGGTAAAATAAAGATGACCCTTGAGTCTGCAGAACCCAAAGGAAAAAGGCTTAGGTGGCAAATGTTAAAACCAATGTTGGGCCTTGCTGGAGGAGTTTTATTCAAAGCGAACTGTCAAGGGGGTCCCATAAATCACCCAACCGCGTAAGGAACGCAAAATCAAGGAACATAACACTGGTATGACGGAAACTAGGGCGGCTAGAGTGGAACAAAACACCAGGCATAAGGCCGAGCCTTCCACCCTTAACAAGTATATAGATGCATTAATTAAATAAAAGATATTGTGATATACCAACATAATCCTGTCCACCATGGAGCAATCTTCAACTTCACCTGCAACTAACAACGCTTATAAGAGGGGCTGAGCAAAAGCGGTAACATAGCCAAGCAATGGTTTGCTAGGAAGGGTGAAAAAGGTTAGAGGCTGACATGGCAATATGGGAGGCATGGTAAACAAATGATAGGTAGCGCAGCATAGCGATAAAACGAAGCAGCTAGCAAGCAAAGATAGAAGTGATATCGAGGGTAATGGTCATCTTGCCTGAGATCCCGCAAGGAAGAAGAACGAGTCCATGAAGAATACGAACGGACGTAGTTGAACGAATCCTCACAACTCCGAAACGAAACCGAAGCTAACGAGAGAAGCAAACCGGAAAGAAGCATACAACATGGTAAACACACAAGCATAATCATGGCATGATGCACAATCAAGTATGATGCATGTCCGGTTTAATGAGGCATGGCATGGCAAAGTGCACAAACAATACTACAAATTAAGTGGAGCTCGTTGCATATTGACGAAACACCACATCAATTATTTAGTTCTCTCGGTTATGTATCCAACAATATTAAATGTTATTAAATGTGGCAAGAGGTGAAGCATGAGCAAACCACCTATTTAGGCAAGTTTAAATGAGGCCGGAAACAACAAACAACAATTCCAGAAAATCCCCATATGTCATTTAGCAATTTAATGCAAACACATTTTTAACCATTAAAATGTTGTTAACATGATGCGGATGACATAATCAAGGTTTATGCATTTTTTATGAAAATGTTGACATCTAATATGATAGGGAGCATTTGGTCACCATGGCGGAACAAAAGGGGTGCCACGGCAACGATAACGAAAATGGTGCCACGGCAACATTCGGGTCCCGGTAACTCGATTGAGATACTGATGCAAGAGATAAGTGTGCGGATGTGTGGAACACGCAAGAGATGGGGAGTGATCCCGGATACCGGGTGTCCCACATGACGGTGGCATGGCAAACGAGGAACGTGCAAAGACAATTCGATCACGGTGCAAAAGTCGAGCATCTCATACAACACACAAGCATTCGTTCACTGGCGGTCGTCTCGGGGTTATACGTTCGAAGCGTGCATTTTCGGGGCGGATCGAGTTTGATGCGGTGTAGGGGAAGTAGTTGTACACGGATCTTGTCGGATCCACGACGACGAAAGTCGTACACGGTTCGTAGATGTTCAGGGTTGCCGTGAGGAACTTGTCGAAACCAGGGTATCGATCGTCGGTATAGGTACTTGGTGAAATCCACGGGTGTCAGTAGTTGTGCATGGTCTTCGCGTTATAGTCTGACTTGGCGATTCCAAAACGTTCATCGGTAGTGGAACTTGGGGGTCTCTATGGTCGTCGTGGTACTTGTCGAAAGGAATCCACCGAGGCGGTCTTGTGTCCCTGGATTCAGTGGCCTTGGCAACGACAAATGGGGCAGCATCACGTAGCATGCTTGGCTAGGGGCTACAAGTGAGAGGCCATGGCAGCGGCAGGCGAAAGCAGCAGCAGACGAGTCACGGACAGAGGAGGTGCCGGGCCACCGATGGTGGTGGAGCAGGGAAGTCAACGCTGGCTCGCGTGGTGGCCTCCAATGGGACTTGCGAACGACGCAAGCAACGCAGCAAGAAGGAGGCAATGGTGGTGGTCAGCGGCAGAAGCGGTCACCGGGCTTGTGGTGACAACGACGACGAATGAGAGGCGCCATGGAGAAGCAGCCATCCGGCGATGGAGCAGAGGCGTCCATGGCCAGCGACCCAAGGTGTCGAAGATGGCCGGATCCGGGCTAGCTCGGGTTGGGGAGGCGAGGTAGCAGGCCTGTGGCGGGGCTTGGCGCAGGGGAGGTCGATGCAGAGGAGGGTCGGAGAAGCCGAAAGCGGACGACGGAGGGGCGGCTCTAGTCGAGGCGGAGGTGGCTCTCGGGGAGGCGCGGGGCGACGAGGAGGATGCCGCAGGTGAGGGAGGAGGTAGCGAGCAAGAGGAGGGAGCAGCGTGGGGATCTCCTCTCCCTGGTGCGATGCGTGGTGGCGGCGCGAAGGAATGATGAGGAGGGATCGAGGGAGAGATGCTGAGGAGATCGGGCAGGGGGTTCAGGCTATAGTTTACGAGGGTTAGGTGGGCCTAGATGGCCTGCTGGGTTGCTGGGCTGTCCTCTCCCTCTCTCTTATTTTCTAAAACAGAAAATAACAAAGAAGAAAAGAAGAAGGAAGGAGGTGTTGGGGAAGAAGTTGGACACGCGGATAATTTTCCCGGACTCACAAAAATGTGCTTGTTCCAAGAGAATAGAAAAAAACCATGATTGAAAGATTTAAATTCAAACTCATTTGATTTAAATTCAAATGATTTGAATAGGAAGTGAGGGTTGGGAAGGTCCAAAAATGTTCAGATTTTTGGTGGAGCTCCAGAATATGATGAAAGAATATATGGCAAGGTTGGAAACCAAGAATTAAGATAACAAAGGCATTGGGATAATTTGCAAGTGTGTTATGGTGATTTCCAAATTAAAGAAATATTTAATATAGCTCCCTAATATTGGGACGATATGTTATAAAGAGAAGTCACCCTTCCCTCGATTTAAATAGATCAACCATCTATGCAATTTATTAGTTGAGTTGAGATGCAAAGGTTAATGACATGATGGCATGATGACATGATGCAATGCAAAATAAAAGAGCAAGCACAAAAGAAACACAAGGCAAAACTCGGAATAGCTGGAAGTCTTCTGGAGCGTCGGTCTCAGGGCGTTACAACACTCCACCACTACAATAGGATCTCGTCCCGAGATCTAGGATGGCACCGGAGAGAAATGGAATAGGAAGAGAGGAGGTAAAACTAAGTTGCTTATTTGACGAACGAGTGAAACCACGAACCTTGAGAGGTTGAACAAAATGAAAGAAAGAAAACAACGAAGATGAACAAAGTTGAAAACACTCCGTTAGAAAAGAGGAACATGGGATACGACGAGAACCAAGAGGTTTAGTGATAAGATAGATATTGAAAACACTCCGGTTAAAACTAGATATAGAAGGAATAAGATTGATATAATTTGGGCAGCACTCCGACTGAAATAAGGAAAACTTGATAAGATGAAAAGAGCTTGAAGAGATTACACAATACTCCGGTTGAGAAGGGAGGTAAAACTTGATAAAATGAGAGAACTCGAATGAAAACACGACACTCCGGCTAAACGGAGAAGCACGGAGAAGAACATGATCTTGACAAAACAAGATGATGGGTCAAGAGAGCAACATCACAATGCCTCCTAAGAAAGAATATAAGATAGATCATTGGAATAATGTAATGGTGAAGAAAATGATAACTTCTACCATAATTGAATTTGGAAAGCATCCTTGCAAGAAGGTTAGAGCGGAGTTGTTGTAAAACCAACAACGGAAGGATATGATCCTCGTGGGCTTATGGAGACATCTCAAAACTTGAGGTGAAATTTTGCCACTACCGAAAACAAATGCTTGCCTGAAATCAACGAAGAGATGAAAACTGCTTTTGCCGAGAGGATAGGAGAAAACTTGGATCATTGATAAGCACCACAAATAGCAACATTCCTTAGGGAATGCTTTAGGTGAAATCTATACGAAGATAACTCCAATGAAGAGATTGATGGATTGAGAAGAACTCATGCTTGAAGGAGTTGATGGGTTTAACTACCTCATTCTTGACAACTGTTGAATCACGAAACATGAATGAAAATTGTCAAGAATGATATAACACCACCTCAAAAGATAAGGTAGAAAGAATTGCACTTTGGAATGCAAGATGAAGAATGCTTGAACTTCTCAAAACAAAACATGTATTGAGCACCATGTTTATTTTTAGAGTATCGCTTGGCTGATCTTAACTTCAAGAGAAAACTTGAAGAACAATTGAAGAATGTAGAGCCTCCATTAAGAACTCCGGTAATGAAAGGATGATAAAAAGAAAGAGAAGTTGAAAACACAAGGTGAAGCCTTGCGATGATTTAGATGGAGCTTTCCGACGAGATAATGCGGGAAAAAATGGAACTCCGGAAAAGAAAAGATGAAACACTAGAACCGATAATTACTTCATCATGAACAAACTCCGAAGGAAGGGATTAAACACTTGGATGAAACAAGAACAAGAATTATGTTATGCTTATCCTTCACCAATTTAGATTGATGACAAGCAACGGATTTGGCATACTACTTATTCTCGTAGAAAGGATTAAGAGAGACATAGCGCAAACTTGAGAAGGTCTTCAACAATCCGCCGGTAGGATTTGGAAAGGACAAATGAATTGATACGATAATAAAGGAATAGGAATGTTGAACAAACCACCGTTAGGATTATGAGAGAACAAATGAATTGGTACGATGCCAAACGAAGAGGAATCTTAAACAAACCATCGTAAGAACTGAAAATGAATGATGAAAGAGAACGAATCGAAGATACTTGAGAGAACTTAGATACATGAGAACGAATAGATCACGAGCTGATTAGAGAATACTTGAATGATGCACCGGTAAGATTTGGAGAATGAGATCTGAAAGCTGAGAATGAATAATACTAAGATGATGGGCTCCGGAGAATCAAACTGAAAGGACTCATGAGTTGCTCCAGATGGGTGAAAAGAATTCTCACAATTGAAAACAATTATGAGAGGATGGCATGAGGCTAGAACCATGAATCTTGTAGAGAATGGAGCAAGATTTAAGAGAAACTCTTCTTCGGTCTTCAAATCCGAGAATGACGACAAGAAACACCACCATGAATTGTTGAGGCACTCCGGAATGAAGAATAGTAAGGTTGGAAATGATGAAAAGAATTTGAAAGATCTTTGGATAAAGGCATATGACTGATGATAATTCATTCTTACGTCAAACTTTGAAAAGAATTTTTAGAAGCTCCGGGAAAATTAGAAGAGTCAGGTAAGAATCTGGGAAAAGACCTGTGGGTTTGGGCCCACTCAAAAGAACCACCGTTGAATGATTGCTTGAAAAGAGAGATTGCACTGGTTAAATTAAATGGCTTGAATGAGATACCATCCTCAAAATAGCTTGAACGGATCAAGAATGGAAATGCGAATCTTCTGAGATATCTTCCGTACTCCGGAACACATGAATAGAGAGAAGAGCATGATTATGAGATGCTTAGATAAGAACTTCCAACATGGAAATCATGTGAAACAAGAGGAAGAGATATGATCAACAATGAAGCTTGACTTTTAGACCATCGGAGAAAAAAAGAGAAAGAAGAATGATGAACTTGAAACTTCCTTCGCATCTTCCTGAGAATCACCGGATGAGAACATTGAAAGAAAAGAATGAAGAGACTTGACATCAATAAGATGGATACCCGATTAGAAATTTGAGTCCTTGAAGAAAAAGGGTGGGAGGGTGGGAAAAACAAAGGCAACTTGGGACGGATGAAACGAACACCATTGAGAAAAAGCTTAGAATTGATCTTGCGAATGTTGAAATGATCGGATCCACTTGAAGAGAAGCACGCCGGTTGGAAAGGATTGAAAAGACAACCTTGATGATCAAGAAGGATTAGCATCCACATAAAAATATGAGAACACCACTTAGAATAAGGTATGGAATCAACACTTGACATCGAAGCAACTCGAATACCATAACAAATACAAAACAAGGATTGGCTTGCAGAAATAAGCCGGAACAAATACATATGATAGAGATTTACCCAATCCCATATCATGCATCTGTCGGAAAGATATCCTACGAGATACTTGAATTCCCACTTATAAACTCCCGAAACTTTCTGGTTATGCAATCAGGTGTTGGGGATGCAGGGGACACAAAATATATCACCCAAACTAACAATACCTAGATCCAGCTATATCCATCCTTCAACACATAACCAAGAAACCTTTGGAAATCATTTACCTCAACCTTCGAAAAGCATCCGTTATATGAGTTATGGCAATACTCTTGAACTCCCACCCCAGTACTGGGTGGCGTCGAGGTGATCTCACCAACAACTTCATAAAAGAGATTTTTGATGTCGGCGAAACTCAGGTATTCTAGAACTGCAACGATAAAATTGTGACGACAACACCTCGGAGCTCAACTCCCCGGGACACTGCCACAACCCCTAAATGTCAGGAGGCACCAAGAACAATGTTCTCGTCACAAAACCATCGGAACGATACCAAGATACCCGCGTGATCCTAAATTTTTTTAGTGAAATTTGAGGAGAGTAGAGTCAAAACTTCTACGTCAGGGGGCCTCACCAGAGCGACGAAGGGACTGAGGACTAAAAAGAATCCTACTCTCTGATATATATAATCCTAAGACTCAAAACATTTTTTCTAGACTCAACAACACCAGCGATTCGATCAAGCAGGGGGCTCCTAAGTCGGGGATGGCTCTGATTACCAACTTGTAACGCCCATGATGCGGCTATATCTCCCACGTGTCGGGGCACGACTTGGAGGCATAACCGTATGGTGGTTTTGTCGCAAGAAGGGTCATCTTCACACAATCCCATGTAATGAACAAGAATGGGATAAAGAGTTGGCTTACAATCGCCACTTCACACAATACATAAATTAAACATGCATCCTTTAGAGTACAATCAAGGTCCGACTACGGAACCAAAATAAAGAAGACAACCCCAAATGCTAGATCCCCGATCGTACCAACTGGGCTCCACTACTGATCATCAGGAAACGAAACATAGTAACGACCAAGTTCCTCGTCGAACTCCCACTTAGCTCGGTTGCGACACCTGCACTGATATCGTCGGCACCTGCAACTGTTTTGGTAGAATCTGTGAGTCACGAGGACTCAGCAATCTCACACCCGCGAGATCAAGATTATTTAAGCTTATAGGAAGGATGGGGTGGTGAGGTGGAGCTGCAACAAGCACTAAGCAAATATGGTGGCTAACATACGCAAAAGAGAGCGAGAAGAGAAGCAACGCACGTCGTGAAGCTAGCAATGATCAAGAGGTGATCCTGAACTCCTACTTACGTCAAACATAACCCAAAACCGTGTTCACTTTCCGGACTCCGCCGAAAAGAGACCATCACGGCTACACACGCTGTTGATGCGTTTAATTCGAATCTGTGTCAAGTTATCTACAACCGGACATTAACAAATTCCCATCTGCCACATAACCGCTGCACGGCTTTCGAAAGATAATACCTTGCAGGGTGTCCCAACTTAGCCCATCATAAGCTCTCACGGTCAACGAAGGATATTCCTTCTCCGGAAGACCCGATCGATCTCTAATCCCAGTTTACAAGACATTTTGACAATGGTAAAACAAGACCAGCAAGACCACCCGATGTGCTGACAAATCCCGATAGGAGCTGCACATATCTCGTTCTCAGGGCACACCGGATAAGCTAAGCGTACAGGTACCAATGTAATCCAAGTTGCCAAGGAATGGTCCCAAGACGGTGCTCTAGTTTGGACCAACACTCGAGGAGCACCGCCCGGGGTAAAATAAAGATGACCCTTGAGTCTACAGAACCCAAGGGAAAAAGGCTTAGGTGGCAAATGTTAAAACTAGTGTTGGGCCTTGCTGGAGGAGTTTTATTCAAAGCGAACTATCAAGGGGGTCCCATAAATCACCCAACCGCGTAAGGAACGCAAAATCAAGGAACATAACACCGGTATGACGGAAACTAGGGCGGCTAGAGTGGAACAAAACACCAGGCATAAGGCCGAGCCTTCCACCCTTAACAAGTATATAGATGCATTAATTAAATAAGAGATATTGTGATATCCCAACATAATCCTGTCCACCATGGAGCAATCTTCAACTTGACCCGCAACTAACAACGCTATAAGAGGGGCTGAGCAAAAGCGGTAACATAGCCAAGCAATGGTTTGCTAGGAAGGGTGAAAAAGGTTAGAGGCTGACATGGCAATATGGGAGGCATGGTAAACAAATGATAGGTAGCGCAAAGATAGCGATAGAACGAAGCAACTAGCAAGCAAAGATAGAAGTGATATCGAGGGTAATGGTCATCTTGCCTGAGATCCCGCAAGGAAGAAGAACGAGTCCATGAAGAAGACAAACGGATGTAGTCAAACGAATCCTCACAACTCCGAAACGAAACCGAAGCTAACGAGAGAAGCAAACCGGAAAGAAGCATACAACATGGTAAACACACAAGCATAATCATGGCATGATGCACAATCAAGTATGATGCATGTCCGGTTTAATAAGGCATGGCATGGCAAAGTGCACAAACAATACTACAAATTAAGTGGAGCTCGTTGCATATTGACGAAACACCACATCAATTATTTAGTTCTCTCTGCTATGTACCCAACAACATTAAATGTTATTAAACATGGCAAGAGGTGAAGCATGAGCAAACCACCTATTTAGGCAAGTTTAAATGAGGCCGGAAACAACAAACATCAATTCTAGAAAATCCCCATATGTCATTTAGCAATTTAATGCAAACACAGTTTTAACCATTTAAATGTTGTTAACATGATGCGGATGACATAATCAAGGTTTATGCATTTTTTATGAAAATGTTGACATCTAATATGATAGGGAGCATTTGGTCACCATGGCGGAACAAAAGGGTGCCACGGCAACGATAATCGAAAATGGTGCCACGGCAACATTCGGGTCCCGTAACTTTCGATTGAGATGCCGATGCAAGAGATAAGTGTGTGGATGTGTGGAACACGCAAGAGATGGGGAGTGATCCCGGATACCGGTTGTCCCACATGACGGTGGCATGGCAAACGAGGAACGTGCAAAGACAATTCGATCACGGTGCAAAACTCGAGCATCTCATACAACACACAAGCATTCGTTCACTGGTGGTCGTCTCGGGGTTATACCTTCGAAGCATGCATTTTCGGGGCGGATCGAGTTTGATGCGGTGTAGGGGCAGTAGTTGTACACGGATCTTGTCGGATCCACGGCGACGAAAGTCGTACACGGTTCGTAGATGTTCAGGGTTGCCGTGAGGAACTTGTCGAAACCAGGGTCTTGATCGTCGGTATAGGTACTTGGTGAAATCCATGGGTGTTAGTAGTTGTACATGGTATTCGCGTTGTAGTCTGACTTGGCGATTCCAGAACGTTCATCGGTAGTGGAACTTGGCGGTCTCGATGGTCGTCGTGGTACTTGTCGAAAGGAATCCACCGAGGCGGTCTTGTGTCCCTAGATTCAGTGGCCTTGGCAACGACAAAAGGGGCAGCATCACGTAGCATGCTTGGCGAGGGCTACAAGTGAGAGGCCATGGCAGCGGCAAAGGCGAAAGAAGACGAGTCACGGACAGAGGAGGTGCTGCCGGGCGCCGATGGTGGTGGAGCAGGGAAAGTCAACGCGGGCTCGCGTGTGGCGTCTAGCGGGACTTGCGAACAACGTAGAAGCAAGGCAGCAGCAAGGAGGCGATGGTGGTGGTCAGCGGCAGGAAGCGGTCATCGGGCTTGTGGTGACAACGACGACGAACAGAGGCGCGCGGAGAAGCAGCCGTCCGATGATGGAGCAAAGGCATCCATGGCCAGCGACCCAAGGTGTCGAAGATGGCCGGATCCGGGCCAGCTCGGGTTGGGGAGGCGAGGTAGCAGGCCTGTGGCGGGGCTTGGCGCAGGGGAGGTCGATGCAGAGGAGGGTCGGAGACGCCGAAAGCGGACGACGGAGGGGCGGCGCTAGTCGAGGCGGAGGTGGCTCTCGGGGAGGCGCGGGGCGACGAGGAGGAGGCCGCAGGTGAGGGAGGAGGTAGCGAGCAAGAGGAGGGAGGAGCGTGGGGATCTCCTCTCCCTGGTGCGATGCGTGTGATGCGTGGTGGCGGCACGAGGGAATGAGGAGGAGGGATCGAGGGAGAGATGCCGAGGAGATCGGGCAGGGGGGTTCGGGCTAGGGTTTAGGAGGGTTAGGTTGGCCTAGATTGCTTGTTGGGTTGCTAGGCTCTCCTCTCCCTCTCTCTTATTTTCTAAAACAGAAAATAACAAAGAAGAAAAGAAGAAGGAAGGAGGTGTTGGGGAAGAAGTTGGACACGCGGATAATTTTCCCGGACTCACAAAAATGTGCTTGTTCCAAGAAAATAGAAAAAGCCATGATTGAAAGATTTAAATTCAAACTCATTTGATTTAAATTCAAATGATTTGAATAGGAAGTGAGGGTTGGGAAGGTCCAAAAATGTTCGGATTTTTGGTGGAGCTCCTAATATGATGAAAGAATATATGGCAAGGTTGGAAACCAAGAATTAAGATAACAAAGGCATTGGGATAATTTGCAAGTGTGTTATGGTGATTTCCAAATTAAAGAAATATTTAATATAGCTCCCTAATATTGGGACAATATGTTATAAAGAGAAGTCACCCTTCCCTCGATTTAAATAGATCAACCATCTATGCAATTTATTAGTTGAGTTGAGATGCAAAGGTTAATGACATGATGGCATGATGACATGATGCAATGCAAAATAAAAGAGCAAGCACAAAAGAAACACACGGCGAAACTCGGAATAGCTGGAAGTCTTCTAGAGCATCGGTCTCGGGGCGTTAAAAGTGATCAAGTACTTTTTCGAACACCCCCGTATTATATGCGAGGGGGCTGAAGCCGACGACTGGTAAACTTTCAGATTGTACAAAAAACGGCCGCACAGGAGGAGCCAAAACTTTCAGGCAAAAGTATGAAAAACATAGCCTTAATATATCATTGTTTTTCCAAATTTCGGTACATTCACTCGAATATCATATCTTTCGAGCATTGACCCTCTATCAAGCGGGTGCCCTCTAGGACATCCTCGAAATAATGCTCCGGCGTGTGATGGTCCTTGCCCCTGGGTGGACTCTTTACTGCAATATCAGTGGCCTTCGTCTTTGCCCAGTACGTCTTGACGCGGGAAAAGGCCATCTGTGCACCTTCAATGCACGTTGACCGCTTAACGGCGTCGATATGTGGCACCGCATCAACAAGTCGCTGCACCAAACCGAAATAACTATTCGGAATTGGCTCAGTCAGCCACAGCCGGACCACGACGTCCTTCATGGCAGATCCGGACATCTTGTGGAGCTCGCCCATCAACATCTGTTCGCTCAAAGAACAATGACGCTTTGGCATGCTGAATTGCGACCAGAAAAGCTTCTCCGTTGCATCTCCTTCTTGCACTTGGAAAAACTACGCCGCATCAGAGACACTCTTTGGCAAGTCCAAGAATGCGTCTGGAGAACTCCACATTTGATTAAGCGGGGCATACTTCGGATCGCTGAATTTAGTCTGTAATAAGAAGGGCTTACCGGCCGCTATCTCCCCAGCTTGCCGGATCTCCTCCCGAGCCGCTTTAGACTCGGACCATGCTTCTCTTGCCTCTTGTAAGGCCTTGTTGAGATCGGCCATTTTGGCTTTGTTATCCTTCTCAAAGAATTCGCATCGGACAGTGGCATCCTTTAGCTCACGCGCCATGGTAGATATTCTCTTCAAGACTGGCGCCGAAAGCATTTATTCGCCTTTAACTCAAAGAATTGCCTTCTTGACATCCGCATTACTCGCCCCGGCTCGCTTCTTGGCCTCGGGCGAGCTCAACCGAAGGGTCTCAATCATGCAGACTATCTGCGATTATGCATATCTTGGTATATGATTCTCAGCTTCGTGCTCATATTATTATACATACATATACTAACCGCTCCAAAACATACCTTGCACCTCGTCGAGCCGCCTGTTAATAAGCGTGATGTCGTCATCCGCCACATCAAGTTTCTGCTTCAGACCTGCCACCTCTGTAGCGTGGGCAGTCGCCATGGATGTAACAACCTGTGTTCCAATTATTTAGATTATTTCCTGGGCATATCTTTTTTGATCCTCCGTCGCCTCCCTTTGGACGCCAAACCAGAGTCTCAGGGCTACTATCTATACACAGGTGCATTTTGCACGAAGAGTGCAATTGAAGATATTACATTGCACACCTCCAAGCCTCTTAGCAGGCCCGTGAAGGCTTCATTCAATCCGCTTCTCGCGGACAAATCCCTCTCAACTACCGTACCCATTAAGGTACGATGTTCCTCTGAGACAGACACATGTTGCAACATGTCCATCAATGTATCCGGTGCCTCCGGATTCCTGGAAGCGGCTGCGGGAGTACGGACTCCGTTCGAAGTGATATGTTTACTCGACCCTAGAGTCGTCTCTGACTATAAAACGGATAGTCCAGGGCCTTTATTGTTGGTCCCCGTAAGGGCCGAACACCCCGGACCCTGGACTACCGAAGTATCACCTTCGGGCATGGTCTTCATTGTTCCTCGCACCACTTGTTGATTCGGGGAGATCCTCCGGGACGACACCTCGAAGTCATCTGCCCTATTGGGCGAGGAGGTCTGTGGAGGCATCTCGCTTTCCATCATCTCCGGAAGAAGATCTCCCGAGGAGGAGGACTGTTGCGGAAGACTGCATGCTGGACTGCAAACATATATTCTAGATGTTACCCTTGTAACCGGAAAGGAACGAGATATGTTTAGGACACCCTTGTTCACTTACGATTCGGATAAGGGCTTGTCCTTATGGAGGAATTGCGCCGACAACGTCGTCTTCCGAACCCGAACCACCTGACAGGGACATATTCCCTCGCTTAGGAGCCTTTACCTCCAAATCTTCGGCTGCCATGGGAGGTAACAACTTGTCGACTGTTTGTCTTGCCAGCTTTTTCTTTTCGCCTTTTGAGCCGAGTGACTCCACTCGAACAGATGTGCGTAGTGAAAACAGACAACTCCAAGCTCATCTGAAGAATGTTGTTTCTTTAGACAAAATGAAGCAGGCTCTGGAGCAGAAGGACCTTGATCTCGCAGCGGCCCAGAAGACGGCACGAGAGAAAACTGCCCTTGCCGACAAGAGGTTGGCTTCAGTCGGCAAGTTGGAAGAATAAAATGCCAAACTCAAGACTGCCATTGGTGAAGCAAACAAAGAAGTCACACAGTTGAAGAAGGACAAGATGGCCCTGACTGACAAGGTTGGAGAGCTAAGTCGGAAGAGGGACGAGCTGGAGGCTTATTTGGGAGGACTTGCCAAGAATCTGTTCCTTATGCTTGAAGGTACTCTCTCTTGTCTGATTGATTTGCCACTGTCGACTCTTCATAGAACTATCGACTCATCATTTTCCTGCGTGTGCAGAATTCTATCAAAACTTCGAGGAAGAGACTGGGCGGATTGAGACGGATCTGGACCCCATTAACTCCCCCATCAAGGATGAGGCTGCAATGAATGTGCTGCGACTGGAGTCCCGCCTCGCTAGTGTCACCAATTATCTTGCTCGACTGAAGGTGGCAGTACTCTGGCCAAAAGAGAGATTCCAGAATGATCTCGAGTCTCTGATGACTCGACTAAATGAAATCCCCGGTCAAGTGCAGCCATGGAAGAAGTCCTCTGCTTGGTGTGGTGCAGATGTGGCTCTGTCTTTGGTCCGTGTTCATTGCAAAGAAGTTAGAGAAGAGAAGCTAGCGGGAATCAAGGTCGCAAACACCAAGAGGCTTCAATTCTAGTCCTTCATGGAGGCCTTCATCGACACTGCCACACGTATTGCTGATGGAATCGACCTGGAAGAGTTTGTCGAGCCAGCTAGCCCTCGTCCTGCCGAGTGAACAAACTTTAAGCCTCACTTTTATTTGCCTCGGAATGCCGAGTGATTTTGTAACCGTTAAACTCCTTCGGGCCTGACGCCTGAGTACTTCCGTTCGTGGTTCTGGACCTTGCTGGATTTATCCGAACTTGTTTTTTCTTTCAATATGGTTGCTTTGCTTTTACTGCTATCAAATCTCTTAACTTCGATTGAAGCTTGATTATTTACTCGGAATATATGCCGTATTTGTGACGCAGCTCTGATGAGAGGGTTGTGGGCATGAGCACTAGGTGCTGCACATGACCTGCACCTCGCCGTCCTTGCGGATCAGGATGGAGCGTACATTGTACTTGTGACGCAGATCCATCGAGAGGGTCATGGGCAAGAGCACTAGGTGCTGCACATGACCTGCACCTCGTCGTCCTTGTGGATCGGGATGGAGCATACATTGTACTTGTGACGCAGCTCCGTCGAGAGGGTCATGGGCGAGAGCACTAGGTGCTGCACACGACCTGCACCTCGTCATCCTTGCGGATCGGGATGGAGCGTACATTGTACTTGTGATTCGGCCACTTGGAGTGGTTTTTTAACTTAGGCGAGTACATGGTCGCAACTAAGCCCCCGAGTGAGAGGGTTGCTCTTCGCTTGGAGGATTTTTTGACTTAGGCGAGTACGGGGTCGCAGCCAAGCCACCGAGTGAGAGGGTTGCTCTTCGCTCGGAGGATTTTTTGACTTACGCGAGTACGGGGTTGCAGCTAAGCCCCCGAGTGAGAGGATTGCTCTTCACTCGGAGGATTTTTAACTTAGGCGAGTACGGGGTCGCAGCTAAGCCCCCGAGTGAGAGGGTTGCTCTTCACTCAGAGGATTTTTAACTTAGGCGAGTACGGGGTTGCAACTAATCCCCCGAGTGAGAGGGTTGCTCTTTGCTCGGAGTATTTTTTTAACTTAGGCGAGTACGGGGTCGCAGCTAAGCCCCCGAGTGAGAGGATTGCTCTTCACTCGGAGTATTTTTTAACTTAGGCGAGTACGGGGTCGGAGCTAAGCCCCCGAGTGAGAGGGTTGCTCTTCACTCGGAGGATTTTTAACTTAGGCGAGTACGGGGTCGTAGCTAAGCCCCCGGGTGAGAGGGTTGCTCTTCACTCGGAGGATTTTTAACTTAGGCGAGTACGGGGACGCAGCTAAGCCCCCGGGTGAGAGGGTTGCTCTTCACTCGGAGGATTTTCAACTTAGGCGAGTACGGGGTCGCAGCTAAGCCCCCGAGTGAGAGGGTTGCTCTTCACTCGGAGTATTTTTTAACTTAGGCAAGTATGGGGTCGCAGCTAAGCCCCCGAGTGAGAGGTTTGCTCTTGATACGTCTCCGTCGTATCTATAATTTTTTACTGTTCCATGCCAATTATACAACTTTCATATACTTTTGGCAACTTTTTATACTATTTTTGGGACTAACATATTGATCCAGTGCCCACTGCCAGTTCTTGTTTGTTGCATGTTTTTTGTTACGCAGAAAATCCATATCAAACGCAATCCAAACGGGATAAAAATTGACGGAGATTTTTTTGGAATATATGTGATGTAACATCCCAAATTTTCAATTTGGAATGTTATACATTAAGTCATCATGCATATCATATTTTCTTGCATTTTTCCGATCCTAGAAAATTTCACGCAACTCAAGGACCCTCGGAGAGAGTTGGAGATTTCATTATTTTTCATATTTGGGTTTTCTCAAATTTTGAAAAATGGATCATTCGGATTTATTTGTATTTATCTTCAAATATTTTTCCAATAAAAAAATTTAAGAGAGGGAATAATATGACTTTCCCAAAATTTAGGAAAAATGAAGATTTAATAAATAAAAACAAATTTTGGATTTTCGAAGTTTATTTGCTTTAGGGAAAAAAATGAGTATTTTAAAAATATGCATTTTGGCCCCGTATTAAAGTTCATTTTGTTCGACTCATTTTTAGGAGTCGGGAAAAATTTATTTTATTAAATTTGGGGTTCGTTTAGATTTATTTTAATTCGTTTTTCGGTTTTTTAAAAAAAACCCGCGCCCCGCCTGGGCCAAGGGCCCACCGCCCCTCCTCACAGCCTCCCCGGGAGGAGTCCCTCCACGCCGCCTCGAGTCCGGCTCGGCCACGCCCGCCGCCGTTGCCCTCCCAAGCAACCCCAACCCTCCTCCTTATAAGCCGCCCGCCGCCTCCTCGACCCACCCCGCCTGCCGTCCCGGCCCGCCGCCACCCGAGCCCGCCCGACGCCACCGTCGCCGACCCGTCGCCGCCACGAGCCCACCTCGACCCACGGAGTCCCGAGCCCAGCGACCTCGCCGGAGGTAGCCACCGCGTCACCCCCCCGGTCCGGTTTTGTTTTAAAAACCGTCCGGTTTTCTTTCGTTGTTCGGTTTTGTTTTTTTTAAACCCTAGAACGGTTTATTTTTTTTCTCGGTTTAGTTAATTAGTGAACGTTCACCGATCCGTTTCGCTTTAACGAACGCTGCTCGCCGGTTAGTTTCTGTTAACGAACGTCCGCTCGCTTAACCGCTCGTCGTTTTTCTTTTAAATCGGATTTAATCCGTTATTTTCCGATTTCGGTTTCAAATCCAATCTTCAATCAGTTTATCTTCTCGCCGCTTATCGAATCAGTGATTCAAGCGCCTGGAGTTTCATTTCGAAACCGCCATTCCGACTAAGCCACTTAAACAAAGTTTTGCTACTGTAAAATTTGACCTAGTTTCAAATTGCTAGAACCGAGTCATTTTCTTTCGTCGTTTGATTTTTGTTGCTTTATTTGATTCGATTCTTTTTGCAACCAGGGTTCTTAAGTTGAACTTTCTGGTTAGATCTTCTATCCGAGATTTCCCTGTGCATTAGATGAGTACTTATTGTATGCTTGTTGTTTGTCTGCGTTAGATCACCCGGAGTGCGCCGCTTGTTACTTCGAGTCTCTAGGTTTCGCGGATCGTCAGCAAGGCAAGTAACACTTGATCATACCTTTATCAACTACCCAGTTTTATGCATTAGATCAATCCTCAAACACTTGCATGATTCGGATCTAATTAAATTGTGGGATGGGAAGTAGATTGAGGTAGTACCTATTACCTGTTTTACTAATGAAACCTTGGGAGTTACTTCTACGTTTGCTTATTATGCCATGCTATGCCAAGAGACGTGGATTGGGTGAGTGAATATCCATGATAGATGTGAGATTGTTAATTAATGGTTTATCTAAGGTGGCAACTTAAACACACATCCTGGGTGGATTGAGGCACCTGGTTTCTATCAGACTTTACTGCTTTTTCTTCTGACCGCCACCCGTGCTCAAAGGGATCATAAGATTTTTCAAGCTAGAAACTTCCGTGTGCAGCCACAAGCCATTATGGGCTCGCATAGTTGACTAAGTTGTGCGAACTCTTACGGGTAGGCTAGCTGATGTAGGGGATGTAGGTTGGTACGGTCTACCCACATGTAAGGTGCTAGTGCTTCGAAAGATCGTGTCTCGGCCATCCGTCTCTCAAACACCATGTAGTCACGAGTAGAACCAAACGGAGGCGATCGAGTCTTGTGGGGAAAAGTGCGCAAACCTCTGCAGAGTGTATAAACTAATCATGATTAGCCGTGTCCCCTGCTATGGACATCTTGAGTATCTAGTACTTGAATATCATGTGAATCTCAACATATTACTCTAATTAATATTGATGGGTTTTAATGAGTACTTTTTAATTGGGATTGAGGATGTCACAACCATTCTCAATGTTTAACAACCACCATGATAGTTAAACAAATTTATTCCTTTGCAGAGAGGGAAAATTAGCTTTATGCAAACTTGTAAATCAGAGAGCTTTTCCACCAGCCATATATGCATGTAGTATAGGCTTATTTCTTCATTACTCTCTATGTGTTACATTGCCAAAGATATTCCATGTGTCAATGCTTCGGGCTGCAACGCTCATGTTGCGTACTTTTCGCATTTATTTGTAAGGTGTTTTAGGTCGTGGTTCTATACTCAAGGATGCCGATGGAGTTGATGGACTCACTTATCTTCCAAGTCTTCCGCTATTATCGTTATTAGATGGCCTTAAGCCACATTTATTGTAATAAGACCTCTTTTGGACAACGCCGTAATAAGTGTGTGATTGCTACTCGCTATAAATCATTCAAGTAATCGTGGTGTCGACATCGATCCAGTGGATGACACCGAGCACGAGACTTGATCCATTCGGGTCGGGTCGCCACAGAGATGGTATCGAGCACACGCCGATCGTAGGACACCACCACTAAGTTAAAGCCATAGATCACTACTCTCTTCTCATTTTCTAACTCCTCATCTTTTCTACTCTTTAGGATGAAGGACGCCAAGATCAAGTACACCCAACCGGATGAAGGCACACCTTTTGGATTTCACTTGAAGGAAGTCACCAAGTACCGAACATTGGACTACCAAGTTTCACCGGACGCTCAACGCCACTCTGCTCAAGAGGAGCGCCGAAGATTCAAGCTCATGTACCAGAAGGACTTTCGCCCCAATCACCAAACCTATAGATAGTGTTTTCAAGCACCAACTCGAGTCCGGGAAAGAGCATGGCAGCTCATATCACCATGGGACGCATTGGGGAAGTTTATCAAGAAGACCTCAAAGACACCATCTATCAGATTTGTGGACGCCGAGATGAACAATGGGAGATAGTCAGCACCAAGAAGGATAGATCCATTGCAGCTTTTTATCCAGGAGTTAAATCAGCACACTCGACGCCAGGAGAACCAGATGTGCAATGATATGTTAGAGTTGAAGAATGCGAAAGGAAGGATCATCGAACTTGAAGGAGAACTAAAGTCTACACGCAAGGACTACATGGACGAGATCGTAGCTCTAGCAAGACACAATAACGATCTTAAGTACGAGATTGAAGAACTCAAGAAGAAATTGGCACTCAAGAATGAAGACCAAGATGTCGGTTGTCCAAGCGACTACATCAACATCGATTTACACCGACTCAGATCCAAGTGAACCCGACTTTGAAGATGAAGCTGGAGCAGACATCATGGAGTCTTCCACCGGTTCCATTAGTAGATGACCCCCACATATTAGTAGTATTCCCTCCATGTAACATTTTGTTCACGCACTTTTGCGATAGTTAGATCGTTGTAAGTCCTTTGTTTGAATTGAATGAAGTGATTTTGTGTGCATTTGCTCATATACATTTGGGTAGTGTTTCTCCTTAGACCTCACTCTATTCTTATTTCGCCTTTTCTAAACCCATCGATGCCTCCGAGACGCGAATTCTGAATTTGTTTTCCGCCAGAGATCACTCAATTGATTCAGCAGAGAATACATGGCTAGTATATGGTGTGATCGACCGCCATTAAGGATTGGACACTATGTTTTTCCCTCGGACCTAATAGTTCTGGAATCCCAAGGATTGGATGTGATATTAGGCATGGATTGGTTATCGAAGTATGGAGGAACATAGATTGCGCCACTAAGTCAATTTTGCTCACCACACCGTAAGGAAGAAGGATCAAGACGTATTACGACATGAGCCGAGGAGAGCTCATGTAAATTGCTTATCGTGAGTTGTGCAGGAAGAAGTACCAAGGTGAAGGATTTCCCGATGTATTTCCTAAGAGTTGCCGTGAATGCCACCGGATAGAGACATTGAGTTTTTGATTGAACTTTTGCCGTGAACAGGTTCAATATCGGCGACCATACAGATGCCCGCACAGGATTTGGTGGAAATCAAGAAGCAGATTAAGGAACTATTGGATAAAGGTTTTATACGCCCAAGTTCTTCGCCTTGGGGATCACCCGTGCTTTTGGTGGAGAAGAAGGATGGATCGTTAAGGATGGTTGTCGACTATCGTGGTTTAAATGAAGTAACCATCAAGAACAAGTACCCACTACCAATGATAAATGATCTGTTTGATCGTCTGCAAGGAGCTAAAGTGTTTTCCAAGATCGATTTATGCGATCGTGGTACCATCGATTGAAGATACGGAGCAGGACATACCCAAGACAACATTTACCACGAGATATGGACCGTATGAGTACACCGTTATGTCATTTGGACCGACTAACGCGCCACCCTATTTCATGAACCCGATGAACAAAGTGTTTATGGAGTTTTTGGATAAGTTCGTCGTGGTGTTCATAGATGATATTTTGATTTTCTCAAGAATGAAGAGGAACATAAGGAACATTTGCGATTGGTTTTGGAGAAACTAAGGGAACATCGCTTATATGCCAAATTCAGCAAATGTGAGTTTTGGCTAAAGGAAGTTGGATTTCTTGGACATGTTATATCCGGAGAAGGAATAGCAGTTGACCCCACAAAGGTTGAGATCAGAACCAAATGGGAAGCACCAACGACAGCTTGGAGAGATCCGAGTTTCCTTGGACTCGCAGGATACTACCGAAGATTCATTGAGAATTTCTCAAGGATTACAAAGCCTATGATGTAATTGTTGAAGAAGGATACCAAGTTCATATGGACTGAGGATTGTGAGGCAAGTTTTCAGGAGTTGAAGAAAAGATTGGTTACCTCACCAAGGTTAATTCTCACGGATCAAACCAAGGATTATGAGGTGTATTACACGCTTCATGTCGAGGACTTGGAGCAAAGGCTTATGCAGGAAGGAAGAGTTGTTTCAGATGCTTCACGACGCCTTAAGCCTCATGAGTTGAATTATGCCACACATGATTTGGAGTTAGCGGCCGTTGTACATGCATTGAAGACCGAGACATTTTCTCATTGGAAATCATTGTGAGGTGTACACGGATCACAAGAGTTTGAAGTACATTTTCACACGTATGAAATTAAATCTCGACAGAGGAGATGGTTGGAGCTTATCAAGGATTATGATATGAGATTGCATTATCACCCCGGAAGGCTAACATTGTAGCAGCATTTATTGAGCCGTAAGAGCCACGTCAATACCCTAATGATGGGAGGAATACCCAATGAGTTAGCCGAGGACCTTCGAGAGCTATGTTTGGAAATAGTTCCGAGAGGCTATGTAGCAAAGATTGGAGATTCAGTCAACATTGATGGACAAAATCAAAGAAGCCCAAAAGGCAGATAAGGAAGTTGCCTCTATAAAGGAGAAAATGAGCGAAGGAAAAGCTAAGGGATTTCGTGAGGATGAGCACGATACCCTATGGTTTGAGGACCGTGTTTATGTGCCAAATAACCCGGAGATCAGGAAGTTGATTTTGCAAGAAGCCCATGATTCACCCTATTCGATTCACCCAGGAAATACCAAGATGTATTTAGATTTGAAGAATACTTTACGGTGGACCGGAATGAAGAAGGATATTGCGGAGTATGTAGCGCTTATGGCGTATGTCGAGAGTAAAGGCAGAACATCGAAGCCAGCAGGATTGTTACAACCATTGCGATAATTCGAATGGAAGTGGGATAAACTAGGCATGGATTTCATCACAGGTTTGCCAAAGACTCGCTCGTGATATGACTCGATTTGGGTTATAGTCGATCGCTTGACGAAGGTAGCTCATTTCATTCCGCCAAGACTACCTATAGCAGTTCTAAGTTGGCAAAGATATACATGACCAGAATTGTGTGTTTACACGGAGTTCCGAGGAGTATCAGACGATAGAGGAACCCAATTTACTTCAAAGTTTTGGGATCAGTTGCACGAAACATTGGGAACCAGGCTGGAATTCAGTACAACTTTTCACCCACAGACAGATGGACAGACTGACAGAGTCAATCAGATTTTGGAGGATATGCTGAGAGCTTGTGCACTAGATTATGGATCTAGTTGGGATGATAATTTGCCATATGCAGAGTTTTCTTATAACAACAGTTACCAAACCAGCTTGAAGATGGCACCTTTCGAGGCTCTGTATGGAAGGAGATGCAAGACACTGTTATCATGGGACTAAACCGAGATCGCCGCTTGTTTGGACCAGATTTGATTAAGGAGTCGGAACAAAAGGTTAAGTTGATTCGCGATAGGCTCAAGGTAGCCCAGTCCAGACAGAAGAGCTATGCGGATTCAAAGCGCAAGGCGATAGAATATGAAGTTGGAGACAGAGTATATCTTAGAGTATCCCCGCTTCGAGGAGTTAAGCGTTTTGGAGTTAAAGGAAAATTAGCACCACGTTTCGTTGGACCGTATAAGATTTTGCAACGCATGGGAGAAGTTGCTTATAAACTGGAATTGCCAGAGGGACTGTTAGGAGTTCATGACGTATTCCATATTTCGCAGCTGAAGAAATGTCGCGCCGAGATGGAGGAAATACCATTAAGAGATACAGTGCCGCTTGAAGCATTTCAGTTGCAGGATGATTTGACATATGAGGAAAGACCAGTCAAGATTCTCGATTATGCTAGCAGAGTTACTCGCAGCAAGGTTATCAAGTTTTGCAAGGTTTAGTGGAGCCACCACACTGAGGATGAAGCCACCTGGGAAAGAGAGGAAGATTTGCTCAAGGACCACCCTCACCTATTTTCTAGTTGCCGAATCTCGAGGGCGAGATTCATCTTAAGGGGGTAGGTTTGTAACATCCCAAATTTTCAATTTGGAATATTATACATTAAGTCATCATGCATATCATATTTTCTTGCATTTTTCCGATCCTAGAAAATTTCACGCAACTCAAGGACCCTCGGAGAGAGTTGGAGATTTCATTATTTTTCATATTTGGGTTTTCTCAAATTTTGAAAACTGGATCATTTGGATTTATTTGTATTTATCTTCAAATATTGTTCCAATAAAAAAATTTAAGAGAGGGAATAATATGACTTTCCCAAAATTTAGGAAAAATGAAGATTTAATAAATAAATCGAATTTTGGATTTTCGAAGTTTATTTGCTTTAGGGAAAAAATGAGTATTTTAAAAATATGCATTTTGGCCCCGTATTAAAGTTCATTTTGTTCGACTCATTTTTAGGAGTTAGGAAAAATTTATTTTATTAAATTTGGGGTTCGTTTAGATTTATTTTAATTCGTTTTTCGATTAAAAAAAACCCGCCCCTTTGGGCCAAGGGCCCACCACCACCCCCCTCGCTCATGTGCTCCCCCTTGGGAGGAGTCCCGCCGCCGCCATCGAGTCCGGCTCGGCCATGCCGCCCGCCGTTGCCCCCTCCCAAGCAACCCCACCCTCCCTCCTTATAAGCCGCACCCCTCGACCCACCCGCCGTGTCACCTCACGCCGCCACCCGAGCCCGCCTTGACGCCAGGCGCCTGTCGCCGACCTCCGCCCGCCGAGCCCACCCGACCCAGCCGAGCCCGGAGCCCCTGGCGACCTCGCCGAGGTAGCCACCGCGTCACCCCCCCGGTCCGGTTTTGTTTTAAAAACCGTCCGGTTTTCTTTCGTTGTTCGGTTTTGTTTTTTTTAAACCCTAGAACGGTTTATTTTTTTTCTCGGTTTAGTTAATTAGTGAACGTTCACCGATCCGTTCGTTTTAACGAACGCTGCTCACGGTTAGTTTTCGTTAACGAACGTCCGCTCATTTAACCGTTCGTCGTTTTTCTTTTAAATCAGATTTAATCCGTTATTTTCCGATTTCAATTTCGTGATCCAATCTTCGAATCAGTTTATCTTCTCGCCGTTTATCGAATCAGGTGATTCAAGCTACCGAGTTTCGCTTTCGAAACCGCCGTTCGACTAAGCCACTTAAACAAAGTTTTTCTACTGTAAAATTTGACCTAGTTTCAAATTGCTAGAACCGAGTCATTTTCTTTCGTCGTTTGATTTTCGCTGCTTTATTTGATTCGATTCTTTTTGCAAACTGTGGTTCTTAAGTTGAACTTTCTGGTTAGATCTTCTATCCGAGATTTCCCTGTGCATTAGATGAGTACTTATTGTATGCTTGTTGTTTGTCTGCGTTAGATCACCCGGTCGCCGCTTGTTACTTCGAGTCTCTAGGTTTCGCGGATCGTCAGCAAGGCAAGTAACACTTGATCATACTTTTTCTACTACCCAGTTTTTATGCATTAGATCAATCCTCAAACACTTGCATGATTCGGATCTAATTAAATTGTGGGATGGGAAGTAGATTGAGGTAGTACCTATTACCTGTTTTACTTATGAAACCTTGGGAGTTACTTCTACGTTTGCTTATTATGCCATGCTATGCCGATGAGACGTGGATTGGGTGAGTGAATATCCATGATAGATGTGAGATTGTTAATTAATGGTTTATCTAAGGTGGCAACTTAAACACACATCCGGGTGGATTGAGGCACCTGGTTTCTATCAGACTTGCCTGTTTTTCTTCTGACCGCCACCTGTGCTCAAAGGGATCATAAGATTTTCAAGCTAGAAACTTCCGTGTGCAGCCACAAGCCATTATGGGCTGGCATAGTTGACTAAGTTGTGCGAACTCTTACGGGTAGGCTAGCTGATGTAAGGGATGTAGGTTGGTACGGTCTACCCACATGTAAGGTGCTAGTGCTTCTGAAAGACTGTGTCTCGGTCATCCGTCTCTCAAACACCATGTAGTGCGAGAACCAAACGGAGGCGATCGAGTCTTGTGGGGAAAAGTGCGCAAACCTCTGCAGAGTGTATAAACTAATCATGATTAGCCGTGTCCCCGGTTATGGACATCTTGAGTATCTAGTACTTGAATATCATGTGAATCATGTTACTCTAATTAATTTTGTTGGGTTTTAATGAGTACTTTTTAATTGGGATTGAGGATGTCATCAACCATTCTCAATGTTTAACAACCACCATGATAGTTAAACAAATTTATTCCTTTGCAGGTAGGGAAAAATTAGCTTTATGCAAACTTGTAAATCAGAGAGCTTTTCCACCAGCCATATATGCATGTAGTATAGGCTTATTTCTTCATTACTCTCTATGTGTTACATTGTTAGCATATTCCATGTGTCTTGACCGCTTTGCTGCAACGTTCATGTTGCATTTTTCGCATTTACCAGTAAGGTGTTTTAGGTCGTGGTTCTATACTCAGTGATGCCGATGGAGTTGATGGACTCACTTATCTTCCAAGTCTTCCGCTGTTATCATTATTAGATGGCCTTAAGCCACATTTATTGTAGTAAGACCTCTTTTGGACAACGCTGTAATAAGTGTGTGATTGCTACTCTGCTATAAATCATTCGAAGTACTGTGTGGTGTCAGCATTACTGATCCAGGGATGACACCTGAGCACAGAGACTTGATCCATTCGGGTCGGGTCGCTACATGTGATTTTTGGGAAGAAGAATCAACGCGATATGATGCCCGAGGGAGCCACGAGGCAGGGGGCGCGCCCTGGGCCCTCATGGCCACCCCGTAAGGCGGTTGGAGCCCTTCTTTCGCCGCAAGAAAGCTAATATCCAGATAGAGATCGTGTCCAAAATTCAGCCCAATCACAGTTACGGATCTCCGGTTATAAAAGAAACGGTGAAAGGGCAGAATCTGGAACGCAGAAACAGAGAGAGACAGATCCAATCTCGGAGGGGCTGTCGCCCCTCCCACGCCATGAGCCCATGGAACAGAGGGGAAACCCTTCTCCCATCTAGGGAGAAGGTCAAGGAAGAAGACGAAGGAGGGGGGCTCTCTCCCCCTCACTTCCGGTGGCACCGGAGTGCCGCCGGGGCCATCATCATCACCGCAATCTACACCAACAACTTCACCGCCCTCATCACCAACTCTTCCCCCCTCTATGCAGCAGTGTAACCCCTCTTTTACCCGCTATAATCTCTACTTAAACATGGTGCTCAATGCTATATATTATTTCCCAATGATGTATGGATATTCTATGATGTTTGAGTAGATCCGTTTTGTCCTATGGGTTAATTGATGATCGTGATTGGTTCGAGTTGCATGTTTTATTATTGGTGCTGTCCTATGGTGCTCTCCGTGTCGCGCAAGCGTGAGGGATTCCCGCTGTAGGGTGTTGCAATACGTTCATGATTCGCTTATAGTGGGTTGCTTGAGACAGAAGCATAAACCTGAGTAAGGGGGTTGTTGCGTATGGGATAAAGAGGACTTGATGCTTTAATGCTATGGTTGGGTTTTACCTTAATGATATTTAGTAGTTGCGGATGCTTGCTAGAGTTCCATTCATAAGTGCATATGATCCAAGAAGAGAAACTATGTTAGCTTATGCCTCTCCCTCAAATAAAATTGCAATAATGATTACCGGTCTAGTTATCGATTGCCTAGGGACAAATAACTTTCTCGTGACAAAAAGCTCTATACTAAAGCTAACTTAGTTGTGTCTTCATCTAAACAGCCCATAGTTTTTATTTACGCGCTCTTTATTATCTTGCAAACCTATCCAACAACACCTACAAAGTACTTCTAGTTTCATACTTGTTCTAGGTAAAGCGAACGTCAAGCGTGCGTAGAGTTGTATCGGTGGTTGATAGAACTTGAGGGAATATTTGTTCTACCTTTAGCTCCTCGTTGGGTTTGACACTCTTACTTATCGAAAGAGGCTACAGTTGATCCCCTATACTTGTGGGTTATCAAGACCTTTTTCTGGCGTCGTTGCCGGGGAGTCATAGCGTGGGGTGAATATTCTCATGTGTGCTTGTTTGCTTTATCACTAAGTAATTTTCATTTGCCGTTCTAAGTTGTTCTCTATATTTAGTTATGGATATGGAACACAAAATACCAAAAAATAGGTGTACCCGCTACTCATGGAGATGGGGAACCTCTTAAAACCCTCGATGCTGGTTATGTGAAAAATATTATGTACTAATTTGATAATCCTGAGAAAACCCCATTCAATTATGTGATGGGAGACACGTTGGATCAACGTGAATACTTTAGGGATTATCGCTTGACTCGAAAAGGGATCAAATTCATATGTTGCATTGGTATGCTCGGGAACTATGCTTGAGATATGATTATACTTGTTGCTCTAGAATGAAGGCTCCACACCTTCCCTTTTCATGTAAATTTAATGATGATAAAACCTTGGCTTCTTATGCTAATGGTATATATGATTACTATGTTGTGGAACAAATAGAAGAATTTGTTGCTTTTATGGGTGCTTATGAAATTGAATCTTTGTTTAAAGAGTGTGAAAATTTTGATGATTCAGTTTATAGACCTGAAAATTTAGCTATCCTTAAATATTTCTATGAGAGTTATGAATTCAATTCCGATACTGATGATTTTATTGAGAGAGTCTCCGCTGTCCAAGAAGAGACTAATATTTTGCAGGAGTCTATGGAAGAAGAAATTAATGACACTGTGAGCTCATTGGATGAAAAAGATGATGAGGAGAGCGAAGAAAAAAAGGAGGAAGAACGTATTAGCTACCCGTTCCCACCTTCTAATGAGAGTAAGCCTCCAACCCATACATTGTTTAATGTCCCTTCGTGCTTACCGAAGGATGATTGCTATGATAACTATTATGATCCCGTTGATTCTTTTGAAATATCCCTTTTTGATGATGCTAGCTATGCTTGTGGCCAAGATGCCAATACGAATTATGCTTATGGAGATGAACTTGCTATAGTTCCTTAGGTTAAACATGAAATTGTTGCTATTGCACCCACACATGATAGTCCTATTATCTTTTTGAATTCTCCCGACTACACTATATCAGAGAAGTTTGCCCATATTAAGGATTATATTGATGGGTTGCGTTTTACTATTACACATGATGATTTTTATAGATATAATATGCATGTGCTTGCTGCTCCTACTTGCAATTATTATGATAGAGGAACTACATCTCCGCCTCTCCATGTTTCTAATACGATAAAATTGCAAGAAACTGCTTATGCTATGTATTGGCCTTTACTTGATGTGCATGAATTGTTCTTGTATGGCATGCCGATGCATAGGAAGAGAGTTAGAATTCATCATTGCATGATATATGTTACTTTGTGCTCACTACTAAAATACAAATCATTGTTAATTAAAATTGGCTTTGATATACCTTGGGATCCGGGTGGATTCATCACTTGAGCACTATATGCCTAGCTTAATGGCTTTAAAGAAAGTGCTGCCAGGGAGACAACCCAGAAGTTTTAGAGATTCATTTATTTCTATTGAGTGCTTTCATATAGTTTAAAAATAAAATAAAGAGGGGAACCCAAAACTTTGTCAAAAAGGAAAGTGAAAGTGAGAGAGACAAGCATGGTTGAAGTGGGGGAGCTCCTTGAACTTTGTTCATGCTCACGGAAACTTTGTGAATCTTGATTACAGAAACTTTTCAACAAAAATAATTATCCCCTTGTACAATTCCATTGTATTATAAAAATAATGTGCTAAGGTTTGCCTTTAGGATGTTTTAGATTACTTGTTGGTTTGTGCGGTGCAGGACAGAAAATTTGGCTGTAGTGTGTGATGAAGCTATGTACCTAGGGTAGGGTCATGGACCTGTCCAAGATACCCTCCCCAAGGACATCTCTAGAAGAATCACCTTTCAATCGACTCAGAAGTGTTCCAATCGACAGACTCGAGGACACTCGACCATGGAGCCAACCACTCGACAGCCAGGAGATCTAAAGTCATTCCGCACGCTAACAATCGGTCATTAAGTAGCTTTTATGGTCATCATAGCACTTTATTTGCGGCGTTACTGGTAACGCCCAACCTTAATGTACCTTAAACCCTGCATAACTGAGGGCCGGAGGGGTCTGGCGAACTCTATATAAGCCACCCCCTCCTCAATGTCGAGGGTTCGCACCCCTGTAATTCATACACGCATAATCCAGTCGACCGCCTCCGGGCTCCGAGACATAGGGCTATTACTTCCTCCAAGAAGGGCTCGAACTCAGAAACTCGTGCGTATACAACTACTCCATAGCTAGGATCTTGCCTCTCCATTCCTACCCCCCTACATTACTGTCAGACTTAGAACCACGACAGTTGGTGCCCACCGTGGGCAGGTGTCTTAGCGACTTGTTGGAGAAGTTGCAGTTTTTCCGATCCCCTTCATCATGGTTTCAGGCGGAGGTTTGGCTGAGGGCCACGAGATCCATCTCGGCGCGCTCGTGTTTGTCACTGACGACTCCGCTTGGCTTCAAGAGGCACCACTCGACATCGACGCGCTCCCCGTTCGCGGGGCAACGCACTTTCGCGCGTGCATTCGTGGCGTCCTCTTGCGGCAGCCGTCGACCCAGTATCAGTCGGCTCCTGTGGCGTCCTCCCTCCCTCTTGCCCGTCGGCGCAAGCGTTCCGGTCGGTCGAGGCTTCGGCGGTGGGTGAGGCACGTGGTGGCTCGCCAGTCGGCCACCCCTCAAGTCGCGGTGATCGAGCCCGACGGATCTCTCTACGGCCTGTTCGACTGGCTCCGCAGAGACTACATACGAGTGTGACACCAGTGATCCAGCGGCGGAAGTCCTGATGGTCGATGGACCATGCAGTCGTCCCGGCTTTCCCCGCACCAACGGTGGCGACGGCGAAGGCGCTCCGTCGCATGCCCATGAAGAGTACCTCACCGAGCCCCTCACTTCCTGCAGAGGGAAGAACTTCGCCGCCGGAACATGGATGCACTTCACACTCCTATCGTTGGAGAAACCCTCGAGGCCCGTGCCTTGGAAGACGCGCGCTTGGCCAACTTGGCTGAGCGCACTCGACTGGAGAATATCCAGTGAGTACTCGACGAACGAGCGCGACCACGAGTCTCAGCATCCAGTCGACATCAACTCTTTCAGCCACCGACTCAGGCATATCGAACTCCGATTCAAAATTTAGCAGTGCAGCCCGTGATAGCAGTAGTCGATTCAGCCTTCCCGGTCAAGGCTGGCAGAGGCTTGTTGCGATCGAGCATTACTCCCAGCAGGAGACCAGAATTCAGTCAGTATCACGATCATGAATAGGATCCGCAGCAAATCCGTTGTTGCAGATACAGTTCAGTCGGCTCACAGCCAAGATCGCCCCTGAGGCGTGAGGGGCGTGGAGACCGGCGAGATCAATATAGGAACCGTGAGCAGTATGATCACCGACTCGATCGCGATGATCGACGTCAAGCGCCCACCCCTCCCGCAAGGAGTGGGTCATATGTGCCTCGACAGCAGGATGACAGACGCCCTCACAGTGCTGGGCGAAGGATTCCAGTCGACCCCAGAGAACCAGGCTTTGATGTGAGATCCATTCTCATTCAGGGTTTGGTCGACAGAAACAGAGCTCACCGAGGAGGTCATGACAGAGATGTACCCACAGCAGTAGAGTGCACGTCTCAGGACCAGAGTGCTTCAGCAGAGCCATCAGGTCGCGATGATTCCTCCCAACTTCAAAGTTGGCGATCGAGTCGATAAGTTCACCGTGAATCCAAACCTGATACTTGGCTTGAGGACAACCGAGTGGCTGTTCAGATTGGCAGCGGCAATGATGAAGTGGCCATGAAACACATGCCTCTTATGTTGGAGGGCTCGACCAGAGCATGGCTGAACCAGTTAGCACCCAGCAACATTTACACTTGGGAATATCTTTCCTGAGTGTTTGTCAGAACATTTGAAGGGACCTGCAAGCGACCAACAGGGTTGACAGAATTGCAATCTTGCATGCAGAAGACAAATGAAACTTTGAGGGATTACATCCGGAGATGGATCATGTTGCATCACACAGTGGAGAACGTGTCGGATCACCAGTCAGTTTGTGCCTTCAAGGAAGGCGTTAAATCTGAAGAATGAATCTGAAATTCAGTCGAACCCGGAGACATGTCTCTCGAGTCGAATGATGGAGATTGACACCAAGTATGCTAATGGTGAAGAAGAGGATCGGCTCGGAATGGCAAGCACAAGTCGACGCTCATGAAACTGGAGGAGGAAATTCCGATTGGAAGCGTGGAAAGCGAGCCAGCCGCTTCCTCGGAGAAGCCTTGGACGTGACTCAAGGAAAGCTTAAGGGAAGCCCAAAGGGCCTTGGAACCCCAAGAAAGTGAAGGATCAAGACGGAAATGATGTATTAGACTTGCCATGCCACATTCACACAAAGAAAGATGAAGAGGGTAAACTCATTTACCAAAGCATACCACTCGGCGATGTCGGCTCTTGATCCAAAGGCCTGTGGGAAACAACCCAAAGATAAGGAAAAGGAGTCGGACAAAGTTGAAAACAAGGAAGATAGTGATGATGGATACCCCCAGGTCAATTCCACCCTGATGATTTTTGCTGAAGTTGAAAGCAAAAGTCGATTGAAAGTTATGAACCGAGAAGTGAATATGGTCGCTCCGGCGACACCTAGTTATTTGAAATGGTCTCAGACTACCATCACATTCGACCAGTCTGACCACCCGACGCACATAGCCACCCCTGGGAGGCAAGCTTTGGTGGTCGACCCAGTTGTCGAAGGCACTCGACTGACTAAAGTTTTGATGGATGGTGGCAGTGGTCTGAATATACTGTATGTAGAGACATTGAAAGGGATGGGCATTCCGATGTCCAGGCTCGATCAAAGAACATGAGTTTCCATGGAGTCATTCACGGAAAGAAGGCCGAGTCACTCGGTCAGATTGCTGATGTGGTTTTCGGGGACTCCAAGAATTTCCGCAAAGAAAAGTTGACGTTTGAAGTCGTGGATTTCCAGAGTGCTTATCACGCTATTCTGGGAAGGCCAGCATATGCACGTTTCATGGCTCGACCATGTTATGTATACCTTAAACTGAAGATGCCAGACCCCAAAGGTGTGATCACTGTCACCGGCAATCGGAAGAAAGTGGAAGAGTGTTTTCAGAAAGGCTCAAAGATCGCTGATGCTCAGATGGTAGTGGTAGAGCTGCAGGAATACCAGAAAACTGCAGACCCGAGTGATTTGTTGCGAGCCAAGAAGCCCGCTACGGAATCAACGTTTCAGTCGTCCGGCGAGAGAAAGCCGATTCACATTCACTCGACCAACCCCAATGCTGCTCCGACTCATATGTCAACAACACTCGACTCCAAATAGGAAGGAGCGCTCACCCAGTTCCTCCGTGAGAACTGGGACATCTTCGCATGGAAACCTTCTGACATGCCAGGTGTTCCCAGGGAACTGGCTGAGCATCGTTTACGAGTCGACGCGAAGGTAAAACCGGTCAAGGAACATCTTCGACGGTCCGCCATACAGAAGAGAAAAGCAATCGGTGAAGAAGTGGCTCGACTCCTTGCAGCGGAGTTTATCCGAGAGATTTACCACTCCGAGTGGCTTGCCAATGTTGTCATGGTCCCCGAGAAGGACAATTCACTTCGCATGTGCATTGACTTCAAACATATCAATCGGGCCTGC
Organism: Aegilops bicornis; assembly: GCA_021605145.1. Lineage (NCBI taxonomy): Eukaryota > Viridiplantae > Streptophyta > Magnoliopsida > Poales > Poaceae > Aegilops > Aegilops bicornis. The sequence goes on from CM038670.1 coordinate 629,651,077, forward strand.
CCGAAAGATCATTTTCCTCTCCCCCGCATCGACCAGATAGTCGATTCAACTACGGGATGTGAACGCCTGTCTTTTTTAGACGCCTATTCCGGTTACCATCAGATCCGTCTGTATCGACCCGACGAGATCAAAACAACTTTAATCACTCCATTCGGGTGCTTCTGTTATGTTACCATGCCGTTCGGCCTAAAGAATGCCGGAGCCACGTTCATGAGGATGATTCATAAGTGTTTGCTCACTCAAATCAATCGGAATGTGGAAGCGTACATGGATGATATGGTGGTCACTTCACGGAAGGGTTCTGACCTGCTGACTGACCTTGCTGAAACTTTTGCCAATCTCAGGAGGTATGATATCAAGCTTAATCCACCAAAGTGTACATTCGGAGTTCCTGGCGGAAAGTTACTCGGTTTTCTCACTTCCGAACGAGGAATCGACGCCAACCCAGAGAAAGTTGGTACTATACTCCGAATGAAACGTCCTGTGCGTGTGCGCGATGTCCAGAAGCTTACTGGTTGCTTGGCCGCTTTAAGTCGATTCATTTCTCGTCTCGGTGAAAAGGCATTGCCTCTTTACCGACTGATGAAGACAAGTTCGAGTGGACTCCTGAAGCTGATGCAGTGTTTGCAGAGCTAAAAACCCTGCTCTCCACCCAGCCGGTGCTTGCTGCCCCAATCAGCAAAGAGCCTTTGCTGCTTTACATTGCAGCCACGGGACAAGTTGCCAAGACAAAGATTTACGGTCGAGCGGGAAGAAGAAGGAAAAGCCTTTAAAGTTGAGCGCCCAGTATATTATGTTTCTGAAGTTTTAACTCCGTCAAAGCAAAGATATCCTCATTACCAGAAGCTTGTATATGTGATTTATATGACCACGAAGAAGGTTGCACATTACTTCTCTGACCATTCCATTACAGTCGTCAGCAACGCTCCATTGTCAGAGATTTTGCACAACAGAGATGCACCTGGTCGAGTGGCAAAATGGGCGATTGAACTCCTTCCCTTGGATATCAAGTTTGAGGCAAAGAAAGCCATCAAGTCCCAAGCAATAGCAGATTTAAATGCGCCGAGTGGATTGAACAAGAACTACCGACTCAAGTTCACTCGAACCTTTGGACCATGTTCTTTGATGGTTTCAAGATGCTTTGAATGGTTCGGTCTTTGGGGTAGTGTTAGTTTTCCCCCGAGGAGATAAGCTCAGATATGTTCTTCAAATTCACTTTGATTCCTCCAACAACGAAGCAGAATATGAAGCACTTTTGTATGGGTTGCGTATGGCCATTTCACTCGGTGTCCGTCGCCTCATGGTCTATGGCGATTCAGATTTGGTGGTTAATCAAGTGATGAAGGAGTGGGACGTCAGAAGTCCGGCCATGACTGGTTACTGCAATGCAGTGAGAAGGCTAGAGAAGAAATTCGAGGGGTTAGAGCTTCATCATATACCCCGATTGAAAAATCAAGCAGCTGATGATTTGGCAAAAATAGGTTCCAATAGAGAAGCCATTCCCAGCAATGTGTTTTTGGAACACATCCACACACCATCAGTTCAAGAGGATCCTTTCACCGAAGAAGCTCCATAGCGAAAAAGTGCCACAGATCCGATCAAGTTGAGGTTCCGGTGATGGTCGACTTGATCATGGAAGTCTTGGTCATCACTCCCGATCGACGATGCCGTACATCGCGTACATCCTAAGGAAAGAACTCCCGAGAGAATGAAGAAGAGGCTCGACGGATCATCCGTCGATCCAAGGCCTTCTTGTGATAAAGGGACAGTTATACGAGGAAAGCGCGATCGAGTCGGTCAAGTGTATAATGCCGGAAGAAGGTCAAATAATTCTTGACGATATCCACTCGGGGACCTGTGGTCATCATGCGTCCTCTTGGACCATTGTGGCTAAAGCATACCGAGCGGGATTTTACTGGCCAAGAGCAAATGAAATGGCGAAAGAGATAGTCGACAAATGTGAAGGATGTCAGTTCTACTCCAATATGTCACACAAACCCGCGTCAGCCTTGAAGACCATTCCACTCATCTGGCCCTTCGCTGCTTGGGGATTGGATATGATTGGACCACTGAGAACTGGCAGGAGCGGCTTCACTCACGTGCTAGTGGCAGTCGACAAGTTTACTAAATGGATTGAAGCTAAGCCTATCAAGAATCTCGATGCTTGCACTGCTATCAGTTTCGTCAGAGAGTTGATATTCAGATATGGAGTTCCGCACAACATCATCACTGATAATGGGTCAAACTTTATTCCGACAAGTTCAGAGCCTTTTGCGCCTCTCAAGGCACACGAGTCGACTACGGTTCAGTCGCTCGCCCCCAGTCGAATGGACAAGCGGAAAGAGCAAACGGTCTAATTCTCAAAGGACTGAAACCCCGACTGATGCGTGATCTCAAGCACGCAGCAGGCGCATGGGTCGACGAACTTCCATCAGTTCTTTGGGGATTGAGGACCACACCTAATCGGTCAACTGGACGAACTCCATTCTTTCTGGTCTATGGAGTTGAAGCAGTTCTGAAAGTGACTTGCTTCACAATGCACCCCGAGTCGAGCTCTACTTTGAAGATGAAGCAGAACAAGCCCGACAGGATGCAGTCGACCTCCTAGAAGAGGAAAGAGAGATGGCCCTGATCCGATCAACTATCTATCAGCAAGACCCGCGTCGATTCCATGCCAGAAGTGTGAAGAGTCGAGCCTTCCAAGAAGGAGACTTGGTCCTCCGAGTAGATCAAGAGAAACCACACAAGCTCGCTCCCACTTGGGAAGGCCCCTTCATCGTCACCAGAGTTCTCTACAATGGAGCGTACCATCTTTACAATGTCGACCGCCAGATTGATGAGCCACAAGCTTGGAATGCGGAGCTGCTCCGCCCCTTTTATACTTAAGTACTCACTCGGATGAGATGTAATAAGAAATACCTCTGTAGTTTATTTATCAAAGACAAGAGTGTTATAATTTTCCCAGTGATTGTTGTTGCTTTTGTAAGAAACCCCCCAGTGGGTAGCTTAGCTGCAAATTCGTTTCGCCTAAGTTTGTAAAAAAAAATTCCTACCGAGTGACGAGCAAGCCTCTCACTCGGAGGCTTAGCTACGAATCCGTTTCGCCTAAGTACTTGAAAATCCTATCGAGTGGTGAGCCAGCCTCCCACTCGGGGGCTTAGCTGCAGTCCAAGTACTCGCCTAAGTTTAAAAAATCCTACCGAGTGGTGAGCCAGCCTCCCACTCGGAGGCTTAGCTACAGATCGACTACGCCTAAGTTTAAAAATCCTAACCAGTGGTGAGCCATCCTCTCACTCAGGGGCTTAGCTGCAGTCCAAGTACTCGCCTAAGTTTAAAAAATCCTACCGGGTGGTGAGCCAGCCTCCCACTCGGAGGCTTAGCTGCAGTCCAAGTACTCGCCTAAGTTTGAGAAATCCTACCGAGTGACGAGCAATCCTCTCACTCGGAGGCTTAGCTGCAGTCCAAGATGCTACTATGTTTGAGAAATCCTACCGAGTGAAGAGCAATCCTCTCACTCGGAGGCTTAGCTGCAGTCCAAGTACTCGCCTAAGTTTGAGAAATCCTACCGAGTGACGAGGAATCCTCTCACTCGGAGGCTTAGATGCAGTCCAGTACTTGCCTAAGTTTGAGAAATCCTACCGAGTGAAGAGCAATCCTCTCACTCGGGGGCTTAGCTGCAGTCCGAGTACTACGCCTAGGTTTGAGAAATCCTACCGAGTGAAGAGCAATCCTCTCACTCGGGGGCTTAAACTGCAGTCCAAGTACTACGCCTAAGTTTGAGAAATCCTACCGAGTGACGAGCAATCCTCTCACTCGGAGGCTTAGCTGCAGTCCAATACTCGCCTAAGTTTGAGAAATCCTACCGAGTGAAGAGCAATCCTCTCACTCAGGGGCTTAGCTGCAGTCTGAGTACTCGCCTAAGTTTGAGAAATCCTAGCGAGTGACGAGCAATCCTTTCACTCGGAGGCTTAGATGCAGTCCAGTACTCGCCTAAGTTCGAAAACATACCGATCCGCAAGGACGACGAGGTGCAGGTCGACTGCTACCTTCTCCTTCAGAGCTGCGCCACAAGTACAACGTGCGCTCCATTCCGATCCGCAAGGACGACGAGGTGCAGGTCGACTGCTACCTTCTCCTTCGGAGTTGCGCCACAAGTAGAATGTGTGCTCCATCCCGATCCGAAAGGATGACGAGGTGCAGGTCGACTGCTACCTTCTCCTGCGGAGCTACGCAACAAATACAACGTGTGCTCCATCCCGATCTGCAAGGACGACGAGGCGCAGGTCGACTGCAATACGTACTCCATCCCTTCCTGCAAGGGCAATGATGCGCAGGTCGATCAATCTTCCACCTCAGAGCTGCATCTCAAACACAAAGACTATTCCGAGTGAAGAGCAAAGTCCACTCGAAGGCAAATGCAAGCATATTCAGAAGTAAAACAAGTTCAGATAAATCTTAAAGGTTCCAAACCGCAGATCAAAGTACTCGGACTCTCAGCCCGAAAGAGTTTAATGGTTACAAAATCCACTCGGCATTCCGAGGGCAAATTTAAGGTGAGGCATTAAAGTTTGTTCATTCCGTGGGAGGAGGACTGGCAGGCTCGACGAACTCGTCCAGGTCGACACCATCGGCGATCCGAGTGGCAGCAGCGATGAAAGTCTCCATAAAGGATCGGAAATCGTGCTTCTTGGTGTTGGCGACCTTGATTGCTGCCAGCTTATCTTCTCACGCCTCTTTACAGTGGAAACGAACCAAAGATGAGCCACATCAAGACCGCACCGAGCGAAGACTTCTTCCACTCCTGCACTCGGCCAGGGATCTCGTTAAGTAGAGTCATCAGAGACTCGAGGTCGTTCTGGAGTGTTGCCCCTGGCCAAAGTGTTGTGTCGATCCGCGACGTGGCGACTTTCAGTCGAGCCAAATAGTCAACAACGCCGGCGATGCGGGATTCCAGTCGGAGCAAGTTCATAGCAGTTTCGTCCTTCACGGGAGAATTGATAGGGTCCAAATTTGGTTCGATTCGCCCAGTCTCCTCCTCGAAGTCTCGGCAAAACTCTGCATGCACAGTCCAAGGATGAGTCAATATTCGTATGCCGAGTCGACAAAGATGAACTAGTCGGAACGGGACATGTACCTTCAAGCTTGATGAATAACTTCTTGGTGAGGCTCCTCAGATAGCTTTCCAGATCATCCCTCCTGCGAGCAATGCCTTCCATCTTCTCATTCAGGTTAACCTTGTCCTTCTTCAAGCGGGTTACCTCCTTGTTGGCTTCATCCAGAGCAGATTTCATCTTTGCGTTCTCCTCCTCCAGTTTGTCGACTGAAGCCAGCTTTTGTTCAGCTAGAGCAGTTTGGTCGTCGGCCTTCTTTTGTGCAAAGAGCGATCGTGATCCTTCTTTAACAGAGCTGGTTCAGTTTTACGAAAAGAAATAGCGCTCGATTCGTAAAGAGCGAGAATGAAATCCGGGTCTAAGACAAAACAGTCGACAAAGCTTCCTTACCATTGGCGTCATCTTTGTCCTTCTGCAGCTCTGACTTGGCAAACTCCAGGTCAAGGTTGAGTTGAGTTTGCTGCTTTTCCAAGTCGGCAAAGTGAGCTCCAAGGTCACAAGATTTCTGCAATCAGAGAGGATGGGTTATTTTACAGAGAAAAGCAAAAAAGACAATAAATACTAAGACTACGATCGACTGCCCGCAGTCCACCATAGTCTCTGGGACTACACCCAGTGGGTGCACTTAGCGTGCCCCCACTGGTTCAGTTAACACTCGACGAGACCTTTTCGGCGCGAGTGTATATCTATAAAAAAGAAGAAGAAGAAAGACAACAACAAACAAGTTCTTCAGACCATAGTTGACTGCCAGCAGTCGACCATGGTCTCTGGGACTACACCCAGTGGGTGCACTTAGCGTGCCCTACTGGTTCAGTTTACACTCGACATGGCCATACCAAACCGAGTGAAGGAATTAAAATGTCAAGACTACAGTCGACTGCCCGCAGTCCACCATAGTCTCGGGGACTACACCCAGTGGGTGCACTCAGCGTGCCCCCACTAGTCCAAAACTTCAATAACAAAAATTCAGCTCAAAGTATGGATTTGCTCAATGGCAAGTCGAAACACCCACGGGTGCACAGATGCAAAGATCCTTGGAAAGAGAGTTTTCGGTTACCATATCCTAACAGAGCAAGCCAAGAAAACCGGTCGACGTCTTTGCTAACCTGAACATTGCTTTGGAGAGCCGAAATGGCATCATAGGCGGCTCGATCGACATCCCGCACCATCTTCATCTTCTCCATCATAATACACCTTGGCGCATGGCTTCCTTGGCAGCATTCACTTCGTCCTCTGGGACGTGATGGGTAGCAAAAACTGAAGGTGGATCGATAGGAGCTTGAGCAGTCGATGAAGAAGGCAGAGCAGCCGACAGTGGTATGGCGAAGGTAACAGAAGCCCGATTGGCATCACCAGTGTCCTGAACGACTGGTTCAGCTATCGGCGTCGATTGTGGCACCTTGTCTGCAGGAGTTTTCCTATTTTTCCTTGTCAAAGGCCTCTCGGGCTCTTCATCGTCATCGTCGGGGAGGTCAATAATGTTGGGAGCTGTTCAAAGATCGGTCGCCAAAATTGCATCACCCAATGGTATATATTACAGTTGAGTCGACCAAATAAAGACAGAACGACAGAAATCGTACCCAGATTGGAGGTGACTGCATCCTCCATTGCCTCATCCTCATCCCTGTAAGCTGAAGTCCCGGAAGTAGCAGCGCTGCTAGTTCCAGAGTTTATCTGGTCAAATCAAGGAAACAATAAACAGCACAGAGCGTCGAGTGAATACAAAGGGAGACACTCACACAGAAGCGACGGGGATGTCAATCTTAATCTTCGGCAACGCCTTCCGAGGCCTTTGCACTACAACTTTGGGCTGCTTTGACGCTTTTTCAGTCGGAGCCGGTGAGGACGCGTCGAGGGCGTTTTGAAGACGGGCCAGTCTGAGCAATCGCTTCTTCACGAGCGCTCGGCCGGTCTTGGTCGAGCTTGGATCGCCTCTCCCTGCGAGGAGGTGACTCGGCTTCTTCTTCGTCACTTGAGTCGTCACTTTCCTCGCTCTCCTCTCCATCAGAATGCCAGTCACCACTGTCGCCGCCGCTCGCCTCCCCTTCTGGGTCTTGCTCTTGCTCCCCGTTGGGCATTGAGTACATTTTGATAAGAGCCTGGCAGAAAAACAAGCAGAACAAAAGTCAATCGACGGAGCATAGATAGCTGCATGGTTAAAATTACAGTCGGAAACTCAGAGTTGAACCTTGTCCGGTACGTGGGACTGGTCAAGTGGAGGAATTCTCCTGGCTCCCCTAGGGTTGTCTTTGTTCCTAGTGATGCTCGTCAGCCACCCCTCCAGTGTGGCATCCTCGACCTCCTCCGGGTGGATCCGAGTGGTGTCCTCAGTGTCCGAATACATCCACATCGGATGGTCTCGAGCTTGAAGTGGCTGGATGCATCACCGAAGGAAGACCTACAAGAGGTCCATACCAGTCACCCCGTCACAGATAAGCTGGACAACACGTTCGACCAGTACCTTAACCTGCGCCTTCTCTTCCGGGATCAACTTCAAAGAGGAAGGCTTCCTCACTCGGTCCATGGAAAAAGGAGGGAGTCCGGTCGACTGTCCTGGCGTCGGCTGCTCTTTGCAGTAAAACCAGGTCGACTGCCATGCACGGACCGAGTCGGGTAGGATCATGGCCGGAAAAGATCTTTTCCCTCTCATCTGAACCCCAAGACCCCCACACATCTGAATCACTTGTGTTCTCTCATCACTCGGATTGGCCTTTTTCACTGTCTGGGAGCGATAGGTGAAAATGTGCTTGAAAAGGCCCCAATGAGGCCGACAACCCAAGAAATTCTCGCACAAAGACACGAAAGCAGTGAGATACACAATTGTGTTGGGTGTGAAGTGGTGGAGTTGTGCCCCAAAGAAATCCAGAAATCCCCGAAAGAAAGGGTGAGGAGGCAAGGAAAACCCACGGCCGACATGGGTGGCCAAGAGAACGCACTCACCCTCCGAGGCTGCGGCTCGGACTCCTTCCCGGAAGCCGCGCCCGATCCGTGGGGATCAGTCCTCCATTGGCCAGGTCGTCGAGGTCTTCTTGGCCGAATCTTCGAGCGGATCCAGCCGCCTGGATCCAGCCTAAGCAGCCGGCCCTCGATGAAGATCCGCCCCGACTGGTCGTCTTTCCCTTCGCCTTCACCGTCGCTTTTTTCGCCCGCTCCAGGGCCACCGTCTTCCCTTTCCCCATCGTCACCGGCGAGACGCACACGGGGCAGCGGTACTGGGACGAAAGCGAACGCGGCAGATAAGTCCGAGGAAGAGAGGATGAAATGAGAACACACTATTCAAAAACCCCGGTCCGACGCCTTATATGAGGTTACTTCCGAGTGACTGACTTGTAGGCCCGGGCGATCCTGTCAAATCCCGCAACAGTCGTGCGCGCAATACGTGGTGAAAAAGGTGGCACGGAGATCGAGGCATCCCTGCCTTATCCCATCCGATTACTGCGGCCTCCTCCGCCCCGCGCGCTTCCCGAAATTCGAATCCCGCGAAATCCACGAGCTGCAGAACAACTTGTTAGACGGAAGATCTCCTCCGCTCTGTCACTCGGAGCTCTTAAAGTAAATAAACTCACTCGACGGATACAAAGAATGGATCAAGGCGACTGATAAAGAAGTTGGTACCGTCACCTAGGTTCATTGATCCAGAGCAAGGTATACTCATAGCACGAAAAATGGGTCGGAAGTGTGTTCAACTCCGTCACCACTCAAACCTCGATCCATTCGGGGGCTAATGATGAAGCTATGTACCTAGGATAGGGTCATGGACCTGTCCAAGATACCCTCCCCAAGGACATCTCTAGAAGAATCACCTTTCAATCGACTCAGAAGTGTTCCACTCGACAGACTCGAGGACACTCGACCATGGAGCCAACCACTTTCCGACAGCCGTGAGATCTAAAGTCACTCCGCACGCTAACGGTCGGTCATTAAGTAGCTTTTATGGTCATCATAGCACTTTATTTACGGCGTTACTGGTAACGCCCGACCTTAATGTACCTTAAACCCTGCATAACTGAGGGCCGGAGGGGTGTGGCGAACTCTATATAAGCCACCCCCCTCCTCAGTGTCGAGGGTTCGCACCCCTGTAATTCATACACGCATAATCCAGTCGACCGCCTCCAGGCTCCGAGACGTAGGGCTATTACATCCTCCGAGAAGGGCCTGAACTCGTAAAACTCGTGCGTATACAACTACTCCATAGCTAGGATCTTGCCTCTCCATTCCTACCCCCCTACATTACTGCCAGACTTAGAACCACGACAGTGCGCGATTTTACATTTCTTACTGGAACGTCAAACGGTTCTGAAACATTTTCCACTGTATTCCTATACAAATTTTTTATTTTTCCTAATTTTGGCAGAATGTTTGGAGTACCATAAGTATGGTGATTGTTCAGATTACTACAGACTGTCCTGTTTAGGACAAATTCTGTTTTTGATGCATGGTTTGCTTGTTTTGATGAAACTATCGATTCCTATCAGTGGATTAAGCCATGGAAAAGTTATATTACAGTAGCTATAATACAAAAAAAATATGAATTGGTTTGCAACAGTACTTAGAGTAGTGATTTGCTTTATTATACAAACGGATCTTATCGAGCTTTCTATGGATGAAGTGTTCGAAGATCGAGGATGTCTCGATGTGAGGAGAAGAAGGAGAGGTAAGAGCTCAAGCTTGGGGATTCCCAAGGCACCCAAGTAAATATTCAAGGAGACTCAAGCGTCTAAGCTTGGGGATGCCCCGGAAGACATCCCATCTTTCTTCAACAAGTATCGGTATGTTTTCGGATTTGTTTCGTTCATGCGATATGTCCAAATCTTGGAGCGTCGTTTGCAATTAGTTTTCACTTTTCTTTTATGCACCATGCTGGTATGAGATAGTCCTTGGTTTATTTATAGAATGCTCTTTGCACTTCACTTATATCTTTTGAGTATGTCTTTATAGAATGCTTCATCTGCTTCACTTATATCATTTGAAGTTTGGATTGCCTGTTTCTCTGCACATAGAAAACCGCCATTTGAGAATGCTCTTTTGCTTCACTTATATTTGTTAGAGCATGGGGATATCTTTTGTAGAAAGAAATAAACTCTCTTGCTTCACTTATATCTATTTAGAGAGTTGACAGAATCGGTCATTCACATGGTTAGTCATAAAATCCTACATAAAACTTGTAAATCACCGAATATGATATGTTTGATTCCTTGCAATAGTTTTGCGATATAAAGATGGTGATATTAGATTCATGCTAGCGGGTAGTTGTGGATTGTAGAAATACTTGTGTTGAAGTTTGTGATTCCCGTAGCATGCACGTATGGTGAACCGTTATGTAACGAAGTTGGAGCATGATGTATTTATTGATTGTCTTCCTTATGAGTGGCGGTCGGGGATGAGTGATGGTCTTTTCCTACCAATCTATCCCCCTAGGAGCATGCGCGTAGTACTTTGTTTTGATGACTAATATATTTTTGCAATAAGTATGTGAGTTCTTTATGACTAATGTTGAGTCCATGGATTATACGCACTCTCACCCTTCCATCATTGCTAGCCTCTTGATCTTTGTGCATTGCCCTTTCTCACCTCGAGAGTTGGTGCAAACTTCATTTGGTGCATCCAAACCCCGTGATACGATCGCTCTATCACACATAAGACTCCTTATATCTTCCTCAAAACAACCACCATACCTACCTATCATGGCATTTCCATAGCCATTCCGAGATATATTGCCATGCAACTTCCATCATCATCATATACATGACTTGAGCATTTATTGTCATATTGCTTTGCATGATTGTATGATAGCTAGCATGATGTTTTCATGGCTTGTCCGTTTTTTGATGTCATTACTACGCTAGATCATTGCACATCCCGGTACACCACCGGAGGCATTCATATAGAGTCATATCTTTGTTCTAGTATCGAGTTGTAATATTGAGTTGTAAGTAAATAAAAGTGTGATGATCATCATTATTAGAACATTGTCCCATGTGAGGTTATCAAAATAAAACTGTCCAAAGAAGCCCAAAAAAAAGAGAGAGGCCAAAGAAGCCTACAAAAAAAAGAAAAAAAAGAAAAACAAGAAAAAAATGAGAGAAAAAGAGAGATGGGGCAATGTTACTATCCTTTTACCACACTTGTGCTTCAAAGTAGCACCACGTTCTTCATATAGAGAGTCTCTTGAGTTATCACTTTTATATACTAGTGGGAATTTTCATTATAGAACTTGGCTTGTATATTCCGATGATGGGCTTCCTCAAATGCCCGAGGTCTTCATGAGCAAGCAAGTTGGATGCACACCCACTTAGTTTCCAGTTTGAGCTTTCATACACTTATAGCTCTTAGTGCATCCGTTAAATGGCAATCCCTACTCCTCACATTGACATCGATTGATGGGCATCTCCATAGCCCGTTGATTAGCCGCGTCGATGTGAGACTTTCTCCTTTTTGTCTTCTCCACACAACCTCCACCATCATATTCTATTCCACCCATAGTGCTATGTCCATGGCTCACACTCATGTATTGCGTGAAAGTTGAAAAGGCTTGAGAACGTCAAAAGTATGAAACAATTGCTTGGCTTGTCATCGGGGTTGTGCATGATTTGAATATTTTGTGTGGTGAAGGTGGAGCATAGCCAGACTATATGATTTTGTAGGGATAACTTTCTTTGGCCATGTTATTTTGAAAAGACATAATTGCTTTATTAGTATGCTTGAAGTATTATTGTATTAATGTCAAATGATAGACTATTGCTTTGAATCACTCGTGTCTTAATATTCATGGCATGATTAGATTACATGATCAATATTATGCTAGGCAACATTGCACATAAAAATTATCTTCTTTATCATTTACCTACTTGATGACGAGCAGGAATTAAGCTTGGGGATGCTGATACGTCTCCGTCGTATCTATAATTTTTTATCGTTCCATGCCAATATTATACAACTTTCATATAATTTTGGCAACTTTTTATACTATTTTTGGGACTAACATATTGATCCAAAGGCTGAGTGCCGCCTCGCTTGTTGCATGTTTTTTGTTTCGCAGAAAATCCATATCAAACGGAGTCCAAATGGGATAAAAACTGGCGGAGATTTTTTTTGGAATATTTGTGATTTTTGGGAAGAAGAATCAACGCGATACGATGCCCGAGGGGGCCACGAGGCAGGGGGCGCGACCCAGGGGGTCAGGCGCGCCCTGGGCCCTCGTGGCCGCCACGTAAGGCAGTTGGATCCCTTCTTTCGCTGCAAGAATGCTAATATCCAGATAGAGATTGTGTCCAAAATTCAGCCCAATCGGAGTTACCGATCTCCGGTTATAAAAGAAACGGTGAAAGGGCAGAATCTGGAACGCAGAAACAGAGAGAGACAGAGAGACAGATCCAATATCGAAGGGGCTCTCGCCCCTCCCACACCATGGAGACCATGGGCCAGAGGGGAAACCCTTCTCCCATCTAGGGAGAAGGTCAAGGAAGAAGAAGAAGGAGGGGGCTCTCTCCCCCTCACTTCCGGTGGCACCGGAGTGCCGCCGGGGCCATCATCATCACCACAATCTACACCAACAACTTCACCGCCCTCATCACCAACTCTTCCCCCCTCTATGCAGCGATGTAACCCCTCTTTTACCCGCTATAATCTCTACTTAAACATGGTGCTCAACGCTATATATTATTTCCCAATGATGTATGGCTATCCTATGATGTTTGAGTAGATCCATTTTGTCCTATGGGTTAATTGATGATCATGATTGGTTTGAGTTGCATGTTTTATTATTGGTGCTGTCCTACGGTGCTCTCCATGTCGCGCAAGCGTGAGGGATTCCCGCTGTAGGGTGTTGCAATACATTCATGATTCGCTTATAGTGTTTTGCTTGAGTGAGAGAAGCATAAACCCGATTAAGGGGGTTGTTGCGTATGGGATAAAGAGGACTTGTTGCTTTAATCCTATGGTTGGGTTTTACCTTAATGATCTTTAGTAGTTGCGGATGCTTGCTAGAGTTCCATTCATAAGTGCATATGATCCAAGAAGAGAAAGTATGTTAGCTTATGCCTCTCCCTCAAATAAAATTGCAATAATGATTACCGGTCTAGTTATCGATTGCCTAGGGACAAATAACTTTCTCGTGACAAAAAGCTCTCTACTAAAGCTAACTTAGTTGTGTCTTCATCTAAACAGCCCATAGTTTTTATTTACGTGCTCTTTATTATCTTGCAAACCTATCCAACAACACCTACAAAGTACTTCTAGTTTCATATTTGTTCTAGGTAAAGCGAACGTCAAGCGTGCGTAGAGTTGTATCGGTGGTCGATAGAACTTGAGGGAATATTTGTTCTACCTTTAGCTCCTCATTGGGTTTGACACTCTTACTTATCGAAAGAGGCTACAATTGATCCCATATACTTGTGGGTTATCAGCTCTTCAGTCGGAGTATTTTTTTAACTTAGGCGAGTACGGTGTCGCAGCTAAGCCCCTGAGTGAGAGGGTTGATCTTTACGCGGAGTGTTTTTGAAACTTAGGCGAATCGGGTTCGCGGCTAAGCCACCCACTGGGGGATTTGAACATGTGTGTTTGGAACAATCATCAAGATACTGCAAAAGTCTTGTCTTTGATAAGCAAACTGAATGGTTCTTATTACAACTCGTCGACTCGAGTGTTTAGGTATAAAAACAGCGGAGCAGCTCCGCACTACACGAGCGTGGCTCATCTTCATTCTTGGCTACATTGTAGAGGTGATACGCCCCATTGTGGAGCACCTTGGTTATGATGAAGGGACCTTCCCAGGCCGGAGCGAGGTTGTGAGGTCGTTTCTGATGCACTCGGAGCACAAGGTCTCCTTATTGGAACGCTAGGCCTCTAACATTTCCGGCATGGAGTCGACGCAAGTCTTGCTGATAGATGGTCGACCTGATCAGAGCCATCTCACATTCTTCTTACATGAGATCAACTGCATCTTGGCGTGCCTGTTCAGCTTTGGCTTCTCAAAGTGCAACTATCCCTAGGTGGTTTTGGTAATTCATAACAACATATAGCTCATTGAGCTAATGCTATTCCAAGACAAATATTTCAGGAAAGCTCAATGAATGGCATGGCATGGATGATGAAAGTGGATCCCTCAAAATATTAAGGACAAAGGATTGGCTCAAGATCAAAGCTCAAGACTCTACATTTTACATTTTAGTGATCCAAGATCACATTGAGTCTATAGGAAAAGCCAATACTATCAAGGAGGGATGAGGTGTTGCTTAATAAGCCTCTTGCTTCATGTGCTTAGTGATATGATCCAAAACCGTCCACTACTTTCTCACATCCACATATGACCTAAACCTAAAGTCAAACTCGGCCCTACCGATTCTTTCTATCCGGCGCCACCGAGTTCAGATGTCATAGCCACTGCCACAAACCCTAGGCAAATCGGTCTCACCGAGATGGGATTGTAATCTCTCTGTTTCCCTTCGTAACGTTTCGGTCTAACCGAAGTGAGCGATCGGTCCCACCGAGATTGCAATGTAAACTCTCTGTTTCCCTTTCATAACTTTTCGGTCTCACCGAAAGAGCGAATCGGTCCCACCGAGTTTACCTGACCAACTCTCTGGTTAGCTAATTACCAAATTCGGTCTCACCGAAGTTTGTATGTCGGTCTCACCGAGATTACGTTATGCCCTAACCCTAACCATATCGGTCCTACCGAGTTGCATATTGGTCCCACCGAAAACCCTAACGGTCACTAGGTTTACTGAATCGGTCCAACCGAGTTTGTTGATTCGGTCCCACCGAGTTTGTTAAATTGTGTGTAATGGTTAGATTTTGTGTGGAGGCTATATATACCCCTCCACCTCCTCTCCATTCGTGGAGAGAGCCATCAGAACAAACCTACACTTCCAACTTACCAGTTCTGAGAGAGAACCACCT
Organism: Aegilops bicornis; assembly: GCA_021605145.1. Taxonomy (NCBI): domain Eukaryota; kingdom Viridiplantae; phylum Streptophyta; class Magnoliopsida; order Poales; family Poaceae; genus Aegilops; species Aegilops bicornis. The sequence continues at coordinate 629,666,088 of CM038670.1, forward strand.
ACTCATGTGTTGAGGCCAAGATATTCCATTCCAACCACATAAATCTTGATCTCTAGCCTTCCCCAAGTTGCTTTCCACTCAAATCTTCTTTCCACCAAATCCAAATCCTGTGAGAGAGATTTGAGTGTTGGGAGACTATCATTTGAAGCACAAGAGCAAGGAGTTCATCATCAACACACCATTTGTTACTTCTTGGAGAGTGGTGTCTCCTAGATTGGCTAGGTGTCACTTGGGAGCCTCCGACAAGATTGTGGAGTTGAACCAAGGAGTTTATAAGGGCAAGAGATTTCCTACTTCGTGAAGATCTACCGCTAGTGAGGCAAGTCCTTCGTGGGCGATGGCCATGGTGGGATAGATAAGGTTGCTTCTTCGTGGACCCTTCGTGGGTGGAGCCCTCCGTGGAATCGCAAGAACTGCTACCCTTCGTGGGTTGAAGTCTCCATCAACGTGGATGTACGATAGCACCACCTACCGGAACCACGACGAAAACATCCGTGTCTCCAATTGCGTTTGAATCCTCCAAACCCTTCCCTTTACATTCTTGCAAGTTGCATGCTTTATTTTCCGCTGCCTATATACTCTTTGCATGCTTGCTTGAATTGTGTGAAGATTGCTTGACTTGTTCAAAGATAGCTAAAATCTGCCAAAGTCTAAAATTGGGAAAAGGTTAAGTTTTTAATTGGTCAAGTAGTCTAATCACCCCCCTCTAGACATACTTCAAGGTCCTACAAGTGGTATCAGAGCTTTGGTCTCCATTTTCTTTGATTTCCATATCTTTTGGTGGTCATACCCTTGGTTTCACAACCTAGGAGAGTATGGCGTCCAGCGAGGGAAATTATCACCGTAGAGGTCCTTACTTTGATGGCACTAATTTTGCTAGTTGGAAGCATAAAATGAAAACGCATATTCTCGGACATAACCCCGCCGTTTGGGCTATTGTGTGTATTGGCTTGCAAGGTGAATTCTTTGATGGGAGAGAACCGAACCGTGAAGCTAGTGCGGAAGAATTGAAGATGCTGCAATACAATGCTCAAGCTTGTGATATCCTCTTCAATGGCTTGTGCCCCGAAGAATTCAACAAAATCAGCCGTCTTGAGAATGCAAAGGAAATTTGGGATACTTTGATTGATATGCATGAAGGTACCGACTTCGTCAAGGAATCCAAGTTGGATGTGCTCCAAAGTCAGCTTGACAAGTTCAAAATGAAGGATGGTGAAGGTGTTGCTGAAATGTACTCTAGGCTTGCTCTTATCACAAATGAGATTGCCGGCTTAGGAAGTGAAGAGATGACCGACAGATTCATCATCAAGAAGATCCTAAGAGCATTGGATGGAAAATATGATACCGTGTGCACATTGATCTAAATGATGCCAAATTATAAAGATCTCAAGCCAACGGAAGTCATTGGAAGAATTGTTGCTCAGGAGATGTCACTCAAGGATAAGGAGGAACTTCACAACAAGTCAAGTGGTGCTTACAAAGCCTCATGTGAAGCCCCCACATCATCAAGTGAGAAACAAACCTTCAATGAAGAATTGAGCTTAATGGTGAAGAACTTCAACAAATTCTATAAGAGTAGAAGCAAAGAAAGAAGCTCTAAGTCAAGGTCCTACAATGACAAAAGATCTTCTAGTCGAGAGCGCAACTGCTACAATTGTGGGAAACCCGGACACTATTCCAATGAGTGTACGGCACCCTACAAAAGAAGAGAAGAATCTCCCAAGAGAAGAAGTAGAAGAGAATAATCACCACCAAGAGAGAGAAGGAGTAAATATGATCGTTATGAACGAAGACCCTCACGGAGAAGCAAGGATTCGGAAAGGAAGGACAAGTCATCAAAGAGCTACACAAAAGCGAAGACATCAAGCTCATGTTGGTGAATGGGTATCCGGCTCCGACTCTGACAATCACTCCGAGAGAAGCTATCACTCCGACTCCGAATACACTCAAGATGAAGGTGTTGCCCGTCTAGCGCTTGTGTCAACCAACTCCTACGACATATTTGATTCACCAAATGAAGGAATTGGAAGATGCTTCATGGCCAAAGGTCCTAAGGTAACACACCCCAAGTATGTGGATTTTAATAGTGATGAAGATGACTTGCTAGGTGATGATGATTTACTTGTTGACAACTTTAGTGATGAATACTATGATGAAACATCAATTAATCATGCTAATCAAGATGAAACGAATGACAATGATAAGGAGAAGATTGAGCTTCTAACTAAAGAACTAAACACTCTTAAGTTAGCTCATGAAACTATCTTGAAGATCATCGAGAACTTTTAAGGGCTCATGAGAAGTTACGCTTTGAAAAGCTCAATCTTGAGCAAGAGCATGAGTTCCTAAAAGCGATCAATGATGATCTCCGTAAGAAAAGTTCTTCTTACATTGCCAAGCATTTACTCTTATCTTCTTACATGCCTCAAGTCAAGTCTAGTAACAAGAACAAGAAAGATTCTTCCTCTAGTAGTAACAATAACAATGCTAAATCCAATATGTTGCTTCTAGTAGTTCTCTTGATTCCACTAATGATCCTCTTAGCCAAGTTACTCTTGAGCAAGAAAACAGCTTATTGAAGGGAATTATAGAGAAAGGTGTATACAAGAGCCTTGCCAGGAGTAAGCAATTCGAGGCAATTGTACGCAAGCAAGGAAGGCACCGAAGAATCAAGGTGTTGGTTCTGAGCGAAAGTTCAATGCCAATGGAGTAGAGTGGGAAGAAGATCAATACCCCAAGACAAAGTTTGTTCCTCAACAAGAGAAGTATGATCCTACTTCCTTCAAGGGAACACAAGCACAAGATGATCTTCCACCACAAGACCACAAGAACAAAGGCAAGGACAAGCTTCAAGAGGAGATTGATGCATTTGAAGAAGCACCTAAGGCCTTGGTCAAGTGGGTTCCCAAGACTACGCCAAGTTCTACTTCATCAAGTACAACTACTACACCAAGGATTCCCATCAAGATGATGTGGATCCCAAGAAGAAGAACTAGAGAGTTCTTGAGGGTGACTCCGCCAACATTCTTCACTCATATCATTATGGCAAGGACAAGTGCAATCATCTTCCATATCTTGCACTAGTTCAAGGAGTCACAAACCCTCATGTTGGTAAGGCAAGGGACAAGGTAACCTAATGTTTTCATGGACATCATTTTGTGTGTGCATCACTCTATGTCTATGGATGTTCTTGTTTGTTCCTTGTGGGACTAACCCATGTAGGCATTGAAAGTGCAACTCACTCCAAAGGTTTGCTCCAAAAAGATCTACATCAACATTGAGCATCCACATCTTCAACACCTACATGAAGTCATCATCGACAAAACCCAAGGTTAGTTCATCCCTCTAAGGGGGGATCTCACATCTAGGGGGAGCTTAACTCTAAGAATTGAGTCAAAGCAACTCTAATGATGTGGACACATAAATGCTTTATGTAAAAGTGGTAACCCCACTTGAGCTTAAACGATGAGTATGACCTATGATCAAATGTTCTCATTTGACTCCTAAGTCAATATACTCATATATAGATGACCTAGTCATCGCCAATTGTTTGATAGATGCTAGAATTGGTTGTGCATGCTTTGTCACATATTTCATTTGTCATTTTATTGTGTGAGCATGTTGGTTGCATATTTTACTCATTCGAGGACATCCACTTGTTGTTTTGATTGATTGGCTTCTTTTTCTTTGGCCAAGTGGATGGACAAGAATGCCTAAGAACCTTCTCTAGCTATCTATGCTTTTCTCGTTTCAAACTCTATTCTTGCTACATCACAAAATTTGATCAAGTCAGATTCGAACCACTCTGTGTGAGGAGCACTCGGAGTCCCCGATTCGTCATAGACTTAAAACTTCCAAAACTTCTTTGTGATTTTCGGTCTGACCGATTCATCCATTTCGGTCATACCGAGATTACTAAGTCGATCTAGGTTTTCATCTCGGTGCAACCGGTTTGAACTTTTCGGTCACATCGAGTTGCTGTAACTGTTAACAGTTATGCATCTCGGTGCCACCGAGTTGTTCCACTCGGTCACTCCGACAGTGTCGGGCTATATATTCACACGGGAAAATTTTGGAAAACTTTCTCCGAAACTCCTCGCCCGCGCATAGCTCACTCTGCCTACTAGGTCTCCGGATCGTCGACTTCGTCACCAGCCGCCTCCTGTCGCTGGTCTCCGCCGCCGTCAACAAAATTCATCTCCGCCATTGCCGCTGTAGCGAGTTCACTGCCGAACTAGGGTATGAACTCGATCACAGTGCTATCCTCGTCTGATTCTCAGCACATTGTGTTCATAATGCTTCTTGCCATGATTGAAACACCTCTATCCAGTCAAAACACTCCTTAGAATAGATGTGATTCGAAAATTTAGGGTTAGGTTTCCGCCGAAACCATCTCGGACCCACCGAGTTGAAAAACTCGGTCCCACCGATTTGGCTAACGCCATTGCACTAGTAACTCTCGGTCTGACCGAGAATTACAAATCGGTGTGACCGATTTTAAAACTTTGTGAAACCCTAGCAGTCTCGGTGCCATCAACTGTGACTCGGTCTGACCGAGTTCACTAGTTTAGGTTCCAAAACTGCTTCGGTATCACCGAGTCTAAAATCGGTAGATCCGAAATGGTTTACGTGGAAAACTAAAACTAAGTTTTTGAATCATTCTTTTGCAAAAATCTCTGCATTTTGTGATGCTCATCCACTCTACCTCATCTATAACTATTCACGTGGTCGATCAGTGTGTGCAGCATGTCAGAGCAAAGTGACAGCCAGAACAAGTCAGAAGAGCAGATTCACATGAGTGAGGGCACTAGTCCATCTAGCAGCTCAGATGAGGGGAGCAGAAGCACTCCCAACAATTTGCCCAAGGCTGCCACTAGGACAAGGAAGAAGAAGACCTCAGAGTTTGAGGATGAGGATTATGTGGCAGTTGAGGATGAGGCAAGTTCAAAGAAGAAAGTGCTCAAGAAGGAGTACAGCTCAACTGCAGTTAAGCCATGAATGAAGATCAAAAGGCCTGCAAGAAGACAACCAATGTCCAAAGCCAGAGTCTCCACTCAAGCTGTTTTGGAATCCCAACCCAAAAAGCCTGCTGCTGCTGAAGGAAAGAAAAGTAAGGAAAGGGTCAAGAAGACCATGGCCAGAGTGATTGGAAAGCCTTCCATGATGGAAGAAGAAGAGGAAGAAGAAGAGGTTGTTGCACCAGCACCCAAGGCACAAAAGCTGATGGGTGATGCTATCAAGTCAGGGGCTGCAACTTCAAAGCCCAAAGTAGCACCCAAAGCTGCCCCAAGCCCAAGAATGCACCTAAGAGGAATACCAGGAGTATACCAGCTGCTGAAAAGAACAAGGCCCCAATGCCTGATGTTGCTACTGAGGAAGATGATGAAGGGCAAGTCCTAAAGAAGCTCAAACCCAAGATTCCAGACCACAATGATGCTCATCCTATGGCTGAGAACATGAAGATCAGGAGAGATTGAAAGTGCAACTATCCCTAGGTGGTTTTGGTAATTCATAACAACATATAGCTCATTGAGCTAATGCTATTCCAAGACAAATATTTCAGGAAAGCTCAATGAATGGCATGGCATGGATGATGAAAGTGGATCCCTCAAAATATTAAGGACAAAGGATTGGCTCAAGCTCAAAGCTCAAGACTCTACATTTTACATTTTAGTGATCCAAGATCACATTGAGTCTATAGGAAAAGCCAATACTATCAAGGAGGGATGAGGTGTTGCTTAATGAGCCTCTTGCTTCATGTGCTTATTGATATGCTCTAAAACCCTCCACTACTTTCTCACATCCACATATGACCTAAACCTAAAGTCAAACTCGGCCCTACCAATTCTTTCTATCCGCGCCACCGAAGTTCAGATGTCATAGCCACCGCCGCAAACCCTAGGCAAATCGGTCTCATCGATAGGGATCTCGGTCTCACCGAGATGGGATTGTAATCTCTGTTTCCCTTCGTAATGTTTCGGTCTAACCAAGTGAGCGATCGGTCCCACCGAGATTGCAATGTAAACTCTCTGCTTCCCTTTCGTAACTTTTCGGTCTCACCGAAAAGAGCGAATCGGTCCCATCGAAGTTTACTCCGACCAACTCTCCGTTAGCTAATTACCAAATTAGGTCTCACCGAGTTTGTGTAATCGGTCTCACCGAGATTACGTTATACCCTAACCCTAACCATATCGGTCCTACCGAGTTGCATATCGGTCCCACCGAAAACCCTAACAGTCACTAGGTTTACTGAATCGGTCCAACCGAGTTTTATGATTCGGTCCCACCGAGTTTGGTAAATTGTGTGTAACGGTTAGATTTTGCGTGGAGGCTATATATACCCCTCCACCTCCTCTTCATTCGTGGAGAGAGCCATCAGAACGAACCTACACTTCCAACTTACCAGCCTCGAGAGAGAACCACCTACTCATGTGTTGAGGCCAAGATATTCCATTCCAACCACATAAATCTTGATCTCTAGCCTTCCCCAAGTTGCTTTCCACTCAAATCTTCTTTCCACCGAATCCAAATCCTGTGAGAGAGAGTTGAGTGTTGGGAAGATTATCATTTGAAGCACAAGAGCAAGGAGTTATCAACACACCATTTGTTACTTCTTGGATAGTGGTGTCTCCTAGATTGGCTAGGTGTCACTTGGGAGCCTCCGACAAGATTGTGGAGTTGAACCAAGGAGTTTGTAAGGGCAAGGAGATCGCCTACTTCGTGAAGATCTACCGCTAGTGAGGCAAGTCCTTCGTGGGCGAAGGCCATTGTGGGATAGACAAGGTTGCTTCTTCGTGGACCCTTCGTGGGTGGAGCCCTCCGTGGACTCGCAAGAACTGCTACCCTTCGTGGGTTGAAGTCTCCATCAACGTGGATGTACGATAGCACCACCTATCGGAACCACGACAAAAACATCTGTGTCTCCAATTGCGTTTGAATCCTACAAACCCTTCCCTTTACATTCTTGCAAGTTGCATGCTTTATTTTCCGCTGCCTATATACTCTATGCATGCTTGCTTGAATTGTGTGAAGATTGCTTGACTTGTTCAAAGATAGCTAAAATCTGCCAAAGTCTAAAATTGGGAAAAAGGTTAAGTTTTTAATTGGTCAAGTAGTCTAATCACCCCCCTCTAGACATACTTCAAGGTCCTACAGCTTCTGAGAAAGGTTCCACTCGCGGAGCATTGTGCAGCAAGTCACTCGGAAGCACAACTTCAGTGCCATACACCATGAAGAAAAGGGTTCAGTCAGTCGACCGGTTTGGAGTTGTTATTAGTCCCCATAAGACAGATGGTAATTCAGTTACCCAAGCTCCAGCAGCATGCTTGAGGTCGCGCATCAGTCGAGGTTTCAGGCCTTGAAGGATCAAACCATTCGCCCTTTCTGCCTGCCCATTCGAGTGCGGGTGCACAACAGATGCGTAATCGACCCGAGTGCATTGGGAAGCGCAGAATGCTCTGAACTCATCAGAATCAAAGTTGGAGCCGTTATCTGTGATAATACTGTGAGGGACTCCATATCTGAATATCAGCTCTATGATGAAACTGATGGCAGTGCTTGAGTCAAGGTTCTTGATAGGCTTGGCTTCGATCCATTTGGTGAATTTGTCAACTGCGACAAGCAAATGAGTGAAACCACTTCTACCGGTCTTGAAGGGTCCAACCATATCCAACCCCCAAACTGCAAACGTCCAGACGAGTGGAATAGTCTTCAAGGTAGATGCAGGCTTGTGAGACATGTTTGAATAGAGCTGGCAGCCTTCGCACTTGTCGAATATATCTTTTGCCATCTCATTTGCACGCGGCCAGTAGAATCCGGCTCGGTATGCTTTGGACACAATGGTCCGAGAGGATGCATGATGAGCACATGTCCCCGAGTGGATCTCATTTCAGATCATTTGACCTTATTCTAGTGTGATACATCACTGAGCGACCCCGGTGACACTTTCTCTATAAAGCTGATCACCTGTCACAGTGAAGGCTTTGGATCGACGGACAATCTGACGGGCCTCGTCTTCATCCTCCGGGAGCTCCTTCCTGAGCAGATACGCAATGTACGGCACCGTACAGTCGGGGGTGATTACCAAAACCTCCATGATTAGGTCGACCATAGCTGGGACTTCAATCGCAGTCGGATTGGTTGAACTTATCAGTTGCAGGGGCTCCTCTGTAAAAGGATCTTCTTGGACTGATGGGGTGTGGAGATGCTCCAAGAACACATTACTGGGTATAGGTTTCCGAGTGGAACCTATCTTCGCCAGATCATCAGCAGCTTGATTCTTGATTCGGGGTATGTGGTGGAGCTCTAACACTTCAAACTTCTTTTCCAACTTCCTTACAGCATTGCAATAACCAACCATAGCTGCGCTCCTGATATCCCACTCCTTCATCACTTGATTGACTACTAAATCTGAGTCGCCGTAAACCATCAGGCGTTGGACGCCGAGTGAGATGGCCATACGTAGCCCATATAGAAGTGCCTCATACTCAACTTCATTGTTGGAAGAATCAAAGTGAATCTGGAGAACATAACTGAGTTTGTCGCCTCTTGGGGATACCAGGACTACTCCAGCACTAGAGCCATTCAACATCTTAGATCCATCAAAGAACATAGTCCAGTGTTCCGAGTGAATCTGAGTCGGTTGCTGCTATTCAATCCACTCGGCGAGGAAATCAGCTACCGCTTGGGACTTGATTGCCTTCTTTGCCTGGAACTTGATATCCAACGGAAGGAGTTCAATCGCCCATTTTTTCACTCGACCAGTTGCATCTCTATTGTTCAGAATTTCTGATAACGGAGCGTCACTGACGACTGAAACCGAATGGTCTGAGAAGTAGTGTGCAAATTTCTTCATGGTCATGTAAATTCCATAAACAAGCTTCTGATAATGCGGATATCTTTTCTTGGACGGAGTCAAGACTTCAGAAATGTAATACACTGGGCGTTGAACTTTGTAGGCTTTGCCTTGTTCTTCCCGCTCGACTGTGAGCACTGTGCTGACAACTTGTCCAGTGGCTACAATGTATAGCAGTAGAGGCTCTTTGCTGACTGGAGCAGCAAGCACCGGCTGGGTGGAAAGCAGGGCTTTGAGATCTACAAACGTTGTTTCGGCTTCAGGAGTCCAGTCGAACTTGTCAGATTTCTTCACCAGTCGGTAAAGAGGTAACGCCTTTTCACCAAGATGAGAAATGAATCGGATCAATGCAACCAAACAACCAGTAAGCTTCTAAACATCATGCACACGGACGGGGCTTTTCATTCGGAGAATTGCTCCAACCTTTTCTAGGTTTGCATCGATTCCCCATTCGGAAACGAGAAAACCGAGCAACTTTCCACCCGGAACTCCGAATGTGCACTTTGACGGGTTGAGCTTGATATCATATCTTCTCAAGTTGGCAAAGGTTTCAGCAAGGTCAGTCAGCAGGTCAGAACTTTTATGTGACTTGACCACGATGTCATCCATGTATGCCTCCACATTCCGACTGATTTGAGTAAGCAGGCACTTCTGAATCATGTGCATGGATGTGGCACCAACATTCTTGAGACCAAAAGGCATGGTAACGTAACAGAAACACCCGAATGGGGTGATGAAGGCTGTTTTTATTTCATCGGGTCCATATAGTCGGATCTGATGGTACCCAGAATACGCGTCCAAGAAGGAAAAATGCTCACATCCCGCAGTCGAGTCAACAATTTTATCGATGCGAGGTAGATGGAAATGATCTTTCGGGCAGGCCCGATTGATATGATTGAAGTCGATACACATGCGGAGTGAATCGTCCTTTTTGGTAACCATGAGGACATTGGCGAGCCACTCGGAGTGGTATATCTCACAGATGAACTCGGCTACCAGAAGTCGAGCCACCTCCTCGCCAATTGCCTTCCTCCTCTCCATGGCGGACCGATGGAGATGCTCTTTAACGAGTTTTGCTTTCGGGTCGAGTCACAAATGGTGCTCAGCCAGTCCCCAGGGTACACCTCGCATGTCCGAAGGCTTCCATGCAAAGATGTCCTAGTTCTCACGGAGGAACTGGATGACCGCGTCTTCCTATTTGCTATCGAGTGTTGTTGAGATATGAGTCGGAGCAGCATTGGGGTCGGTCGGGTGAATGTGAACTGGCTTTGTTTCCCCAGACGATTGAAATGCAGACTCTGAAGCAGGCTTCTTAGCACGCAACAAATCACTCGGATATGCATTCTTCTGGTACTCTTGCATCTAGGCTGCCATCTGTTCATCGGCAATCTTTGAGCCCTTCTGGAGGCACTCTTCTGTGCTCTGCCGATTCCCAGTGACCGTAATCACACCACCGGGACTAGGCATCTTCAACTTGAGGTACACGTAACACGGTTGAGCCATGAAACGAGCATATGCAGGCCTGCCTAGAATAGCATGATATGCACTGTGAAAATCCACGACTTCAAATGTCAACTTCTCCTTGTGGTAATTCTTTGAATCACCAAAAACCACATCAAGAGTGATCTGACTGACTGAATCAGCCTTTTCACCTAGTATGACTCCGTGGAATCGCATATTGCTCTCACTGAGCTTGGACATCAGAATGCCCATCCTTCAGAGGGTCTCAGCGTACAAAATGTTCAAGCCACTGCCGCCATCCATGAAGACCTTGGTCAGTCGAGTGCCCCCAACGACTGGGTCGACCACCAACGCTTGCCGCCCGGGGGTAGCAACGTGCGCTGGGTGATCGGACCGGTCGAATGTTATGGGAGTCTTTGACCACTTCAGATATGTTGTCATCGCCGGAGCAACCATGTTTACTTCTTTGTTCATAACTTTCAGTCGACTTTTGCTCTTAATGTCAGAAAAATCACTAAAGTGGCATTGACATTAGGGTAACCATCCTCCTCCTCTTTGTCTTCATCCTTATCAGATTCCTTTTCTTTCTCACTGGGCTGGCCCTCTCGGAAACTCTGAATTAGGAGTCAACACTGTCGAGTGGTATGCTTGGGATAAATCAGGTTTCCCTCTTCATCCTTCTTTGTGTGTATATGCCACGACAAATCTAGCACATCATTTCCCGCTTGATCTTTCACTTTCTTGGGAATCCATGCCCCTTGGGCTTTTCCTTGAACTTTCCCTGGGTCACAACTGCGGCCTCACCAGGACCTACGGGTTCGGCTTTGCGCTTCTGCTTCCGACTGGAATTCCCTCCTCCAGTGTCCTGGGCGACTGGTTTATTCTTGCCACTGCGGAGTCGGTCTTCTTCTTCGCCATTAGCATACCGAGTGGCTATTTCCATCATTCGGGCCAGAGTCATATCTCCTGTTCGACCGAATTTCAGGTTAAGCTCTCTGTACCAAACGCCCGCCTTGAAGGCGCAAACTGCTTGGTGTTGTGACACATTTTCCACTGTGTGGTGCAAAGTGGTCCACCTCTGGATGTAATCCCTCAAAGTTTCATTCGGTTTCTGCACACAATGCTGCAATTCAGCCAGCCCTGCAGGCCGTTTGCAAGTGCCTTCAAAAGTCCTGACAAACACTCAGGCCAATTCTTCCCAACTGAATATACTTCCGGGAGCCAACTGATTCAACCAAGCTCTGGCTGACCCCTCTAGCATTAGGGGAGGCGCTTCATGGCTACATCATCATTGCTGCTGCCAATCTACACAGCCACTTGGTAATCCTCTAGCCAAGTGTCAGGCTTCGACTCACCGGTAAACTTGCTCACACCTATTGCCAACCTGAAGTTGGGTGGAATCTCAACAGCTCTGATGGCTCTGCTGAAACACTCAGGCCCCGAGACATGAACCCTGATACCAGTCGGATGATCTCTATCGAGTCCTTCTCTGTGTGCTCGGTTTCCGTCGACCAGACCTTGTACAAGAATCGACCTTGCATCAAACCCTAGCTCTCTTGGGTCGACTAGAACTCTTCGCTAATCGCCAAACGAACGCCTGTCATCATACTACCGGGGCACGTATGATCCACTCCTCGGAGGGGGTGTAAGCACTCGGCAGCGGTCATCACGGCCAAGTCGATGATCATACCGCTCGCGGTTCCGGCCCAAGTACTGCTCCTGGCGGTGCCCACGACCCTCACGCCGCGGAGGCGATCTGGGACTGTGAGCCGACTGGACTGTATCCGCTACCACAAATCTGTCGTGGATCCTATTGCAAGACTAAGATACAGCTGTGTTTTGCTCTCCTGCTGCCCGGAGCAGCGCTCAGATCTGCATCAGACCTCTTCCAGCCTCCGATTGGGAAGGTTGAATCGACTCCGCTATACGGGCTGTAGCTGTAAGATTCTGAATCGGAGTGCGGTATACCTGAGATTCAGGTGGGAACAATTGTCGTTGTTGTCGACTGGATTCGGGGATCTGTCATCGAGCGCGCTCGTCGAGTGAATGCTGAAGGTTCTCCAGCCGTGCACGCTCAGCCAAAGTGGCCAGGCGCGCAGCCTCTAAAGCCCGAGCCTCGGAGGTCTCTCCGATGATGGGAGTGTGGAGTGCCTCCACGTTGCGACGGTGCAGCCCTTCCCTCTGCTGTGACATGAGGGCTTCGGGACGATATTCCTCATGACCATGTGACGAGCCGCCATCGCCATCGCCGCCGCCACCGCGATGGAAACCAGGAGGGCTGCACGGCATGTCGACCATCAGGACTTCTGCCGTAGGGTCGCTGTTGTCACACTCAGACATAGTCTCGGCGGAACTAGTCGAATAGTCCGTAGAGAGATTCGTCGGGCTCGATTGCCACGACTTGAGGGGTGGCTAACTGTTGGTCCACCACGTGCTTCACCCAAAGCTGAAGCCACGATCGACTAGATCACTTGCGATGGCGAGCGGCAGGGAGCGGAGATGCTCTGGGAGCCGACCGATACTGGGTCGACGGCTGTCGCAGAAGGACGCCGCAGACACATGCATGAAAGTGCATCGCCCCGCGGACAGGGAGCGTCTCGACATCTAGGGGGCCTCCTAGAGCCAGGCGGAGTCATCGGCGATTAAAATGAGCACGCCAAGACGGATCTCGTGGCCCTCATCCAAACCGCCGCCAGAAACCATGATGAAGGAAATCAAGAAAACTGCAACCTCACCGGAAGTCGCTAAGACAGCTGCCCCATGGTGGGCGCCAACTATTGTGGGAGTAAGTTTGACAATAAGAATAGGGGGTACATAGGAGGAGGCAAGATCCTAGCTATGGTGAGGTTGTGCACGCAAGATGTACGAGTTCAGGCCCTTCTGGGAGGAAGTAAAAGCCCTACGTCTCGGTGCCCGGAGGCTTGGTCGACTCGATATGCGTGAAAGTTACAGGGGGTGTGAACCCTTGTGCTAGTGGAGGGGGTGGCTTATATAGAGTGCGCCAGGACCCCAACCAACCCACGTTACAAGGGGTTCAATGTACATTAAGACAGGGTGTTACTGGTAACGCCAGTAATAAAGAGATATAGATGACCTTTAATACTACGGAGTGAAGGACCGACAGTTGCCATCCTGATTGACGTTAGGCCTTCTGTATTCCGAGTGGTTTCTTGTTCAGTCGGATGACTTTATCTTGGTTGAATGGAATTGGGGTATCCGAGTGAGGTGAGTGGTGGAGTGGATTGCACTTCAAGGTTATTTCAATCGGTATACCGTGCTGAACTTTAAATGTCTTTGATTCTAGGGTAGTGGCCTTGGGTAGGGCGTCTAGGTCAGGCCTATGATCCTACCCTAGGTTCTTGGCATCATCAGCGCGCCAAGTGGGGGGAAACCCACTAGGACTCCTAGTCCTAGTTGCCCCCCTTCCTTCTTTCGGAGGAGGAAAGGGAGAAGGAGAGGGAGAGGGAGAAGGAAAGGGGGGACGCCCCCCCCTCCCGTTGTGGGATGCCCTCTCTCTCTCCCCTATGGCCCATAGAGGCCCATTACTTTCCCCTGGGGGTTCCAGTAACCCCTGGGTACTCCGATAAATATCTGAAACACTCCGAAACCATTCCGGTGTCCGAATACTATCTTACAGTATATCAATCTTTACCTCTCGATCATTTCGAGACTCCTCGTCATGTCCGTGATCTCATCTGGGACTCCGAACAATCTTCGGTCACCAAAACGCATAACTCATAATAAAATCGTCATCGAACATTAAGCGTGCGGACCCTACGGGTTTGAGAACTATGTAGACATGATCGAGACACATCTCCGATCAATAACCAACAGCGGAACCTGGATGCTCATATTGGTTCCTACATATTCTACGATGATCTTTATTGGTCAAACCGTAATGACAACATATGTTATTCCCTTTGTCATCGATATGTTACTTTCCCGAGATTCGATCGTAGGTATCTTCATACCTAGTTCAATCTCGTTACTGGCAAGTCTCTTTACTCGTTCTGTAATGCATCATCTAGCAACTAACTCATTAGTCACATTGCTTGCAAGGCTTATTATGATGTGCATTACCTAGAGGGCCCAGAGATACCTCTCCGATACTCAGAGTGACAAATCCTAATCTCGATCTATGCCAACTCAACAAACACCTTCAGAGGCACCTGTAGAGCATCTTTATAATCACCCAGTTACATTGTGATGTTTGATAGCACACAAGGTGTTCCTCCGATATTCAGGAGTTGCATAATCTCATAGTCAGAGGAATATGTATAAGTCATGAAGAAAGCAATAACAATAAAACTTAATGATCATTATGCTAAGCTAACGGATGGGTCTTGTCCATCACATCATTCTCCTAATGATGTGATCCCATTCATTAAATGACAACACATGTCTATGGTCAGCAAACTTAATCATCTTTGATTAACGAGCTAGTCAAGTAGAGGCATACTAGGGACACTTTGTTTTGTCTATGTATTCACAATTGTATCAAGTTTCCGGTTAATACAATTCTAGCATGAATAATAAACATTTATCATGATATAAGGAAATATAAATAACAACTTTATTATTGCCTCTAGGGCATATTTCCTTCAGTCTCCCACTTCCACTAGAGTCAATAATCTAGATTACATTGTAATGATCTAACACCCATGGAGTCTTGGTGTTGATCATGTTTTGCTCATGGAAGAGGCTTAGTCAACGGGTCTGCAACATTTAGTCCGTGTGTATTTTGCAAATCTCTATGTCTCCTTCCTTGACTTGATCATGGATGTAGTTGAAGCGTCTCTTGATGTGTTTGGTTCTCTTGTGAAACCTGGATTCCTTTGCTAAGGCAATTGCTCCAGTATTATCACAAAAGATTTTCATTGGACCCGATGCACTAGGTATTAAACCCAGATCGGATATGAACTCCTTCATCCAGACTCCTTCATTTGCTGCTTCCGAAGCAGCTATGTACTCCGCTTCACACGTAGATCTCGCCTCGACGCTCTGCTTGGATCTGCACCAACTGACAGCTCCACCATTCAATATAAATATGTATCCGGTTTACGACTTAGAGTCATCCGGATCAGTGTCAAAGAGCTCTTTGTCACCCCCATAAACTAGAAATATATCCTTAGTCCTTTTCAGGTACTTCATGATGCTCTTGGCTGTTGTCTAGTGATCCACTCCTGGATTACTTTGGTACCTCCCTGCTAAACTTATAGCAAGGCACACATCATTTTTGGTACACAACATTGCATACATGATAGAACCTATGGCTGAGGCATAGGGAATGACTTTCATTTTCTCTCTATCTTCTACAGTGGTCGGGCATTGAGTCTGACTCAACTTCACACCTTGTAACACATGCAAGAACCCTTTCTTTGGTGATCCATTTTGAACTTCTTCAAAACTTTATCAAGGTATGTGCTTTGTGAAAGTCCAATTAAGCGTCTTGATCTATCTCTATAGATCTTGATGCCCAATATATAAGCAGCTTCAGTGAGGTCTTTCATTGAAAAATTCTTATTCAAGTATCCTTTTATGCTATCAAGAAATTCTATATCATTTTCAATCAACAATATGTCATCCACATATAATATTAGAAATGCTATAGAGCTCCCACTCACTTCCTTGTAAATACAGGCTTCTCCGAAAGTCTGTATAAAACCATATGCTTTGATCACAGTATCAAAGCGTATGTTCCAACTCCGAGATGCTTGCACCAGTCCATAAATGGATCGCCGGAGCTTGCACACTTTGTTAGCACCTTTAGGATCGACAAAACCTTCTGGTTGCATCATATACAACTCTTCTTTAAGAAATCCATTAAGGAATGCAGTTTTGACATCCATTTGCCAAATTTCATAATCATAAAATGCAGCAATTGCTAACATGATTCGGACAAACTTAAGCATCGCTACGGGTGAGAAGGTCTCATCGTAGTCAACTCCTTGAACTTGTCGAAAACCTTCCGCAACAAGTCGAGCTTTGTAGACAGTAACATTACCGTCAGCGTCAGTCTTCTTATTGAAGACCCATTTATTCTCTATGGCTTGCCGATCATCGGGCAAGTAAACCAAAGTTCATACTTTGTTCTCATATATGGATCCCATCTCAGATTTCATGGCCTCAAGCCATTTCGCGGAATCTGGGGTCCTCATCTCTTCCTCATAGTTCGTAGGTTCATCATGGTCTAGTAACATGACTTCCAGAACAGGATTACCGTACCAGTCTGGTGTGGAACATACTCTGGTTGACCTACAAGGTTCAGTAGTAACTTGATCTGAAGTTTGATGATCATCATCATTAGCTTCCTCACTAATTGGTGTAGGCATCACGGGAACAGTTTTCTGTGATGCACTACTTTCCAGTTCAAGAGAAGGTAGAATTACCTCATCAAGTTCTACTTTCCTCCCACTCACTTCTTTCGAGAGAAACTCCTTCTCTAGAAACGATCAATTCTTAACAACAAATATCTTGCCTTCGGATATGTGATAGAAGGTGTACCCAACAGTTTCTTTTGGGTATCCTATGAAGACACATTTCTCCGATTTGGGTTCGAGCTTATCAGGCTGAAGCTTTTTCACATAAGCATCGCAACCCCAAACTTTAAGAAACGACAACTTAGGTTTCTTGCCAAACCACAATTCATATGGTGTCGTCTCAACAGATTTAGATAGTGCCCTATTTAACGTGAATGCAACTGTCTCTAATGCATAACCCCAAAACGATAGTGGTCAATCGGTAAGAGACATCATAGATCGCACCTTATCTAATAAAGTATGGTCAGGACGTTTGGACACACCATTATGCTATGGTGTTCCAGGTGGCGTGAGTTGCAAAACTATTCCACATTGTTTTAAATGAAGACCAAAATCATAACTCAAATGTTTGCCTCCCTGATCAGATCGTAGAAACTTTATTTTCTTGTTACGATGATTTTCCACTTCACTCTGAAATTCTTTAAACTTTTCAAATGTTTCAGACTTGTGTTTCATTAAGTAGATATACCCATATATGCTGAAATCATCTGTGAAGGTCAAAAAATAACGATACCCACCGCGAGCCTCAACACTCATTGGACCGCATTCATCAGTATGTATTATTTCCAATAAGTCAGTGGCTCGCTCCATTGTTCCAGAGAACAGAGTCTTAGTCATCTTTACCATGAGGCATGGTTCGCAAGCATCAAGTGATTCATAATCAAGTGATTCCAAAGGCCCATCTGCATGGAATTTCTTCATGCGCTTTACACCAATATGACCTAAACGCCAGTGCCACAAATAAGTTGCACTATCGTTATTAACTTTTCATCTTTTGGCATCAATATTATGAATATGTGTATCACCACGATCGAGATTCAACAAAAATAGACCACTCATCAAGGGTGCATGACCATAAAAGATATTACCCATATAAATAGAACAACCATTATTCTCTGATTTAAATGAATAACCGTCTCACATCAAATAAGATCCAGATATAATGTTCATGCTCAACGGTGGCACCAAATAACAATTATTCAGGTCTAAAACTAATCCCGAAGGTAGATGTAGAGGTAGCGTGCCGACGGTGATCACATCGACCTTGGAACCATTTCCGACGCGCATCGTCACCTCATCCTTAGCCAATCTTCATTTAATCCATAGCCCTTGTTTCGAGTTGCAAATATGAGCAACAGAACCAGTATTAAATACCCATGCGCTACTACAAGCATTAGTAAGGTACACATCAATAACATGTATATCAAATATACCTTTCACTTTGCCATCCTTCTTATCCGCCAAATACTTGGGGCGGTTCCGCTTCCAGTGACCAGTCCCTATGCAGTAGAAGCACTCAGTTTCAGGCTTAGGTCCAGACTTGAGCTTCTTCCCGAGAGCAGCAACTTGCTTGCTATTCTTCTTGTAGTTCCCCTTTGTTACTTTGCCCTTTTTCTTGAAACTAGTGGTCTTGTTAACCATCAACACTTGATGCTCCTTCTTGATTTCTACCTCCGCAGCCTTGAGCATTGCAAAGAGCTCGGGAATCGTCTTGTTCATCCCTTGCATTTTATAGTTCATCACGAAGCCTTTATAGCTTGGTGGCAGTGATTGGAGAACTCTGTCAATGACACTATCATCCGGAAGATTAACTCCCAGCTGAGTCAAGTGGTTATGGTACCCAAACATTCTGAGTATGTGTTCACTCACAGAACTGTTCTCCTCCATCTTGCAGCTGTAGAACTTGTTGGAGACTTCATATCTCTCAACTTGGGCATTTGCTTGAAATATTAACTTCAACTCCTAAAACATCTCATATGCTCCATGACGTTCAAAATGACTTTGAGGTCCCGATTCTAAGCCGTAAAGCATGGCACACTGAACTATCGAGTAGTCATCAGATTTAGCTTGCCAGACGTTCATAACATCAGTAGTTGCTCCTGCAGCAGGCCTTGCACCTAGTGGTGCATCAAGAACGTAATTCTTCTGTGCAGCAATGTGGATAATCCTCCAGTTATGGACCCAGTCCGTGTAGTTGCTACCATCATCTTTCAACTTAGCTTTCTCTAGGAATGCATCAAAATTCAAGGGAACGGTAGCACGGGCCATTGATCTACAACATAGATATGCAAAAACTATTAGGACTAAGTTCATGATAAATTTAAGTTCAATTAATCATATTACTTAAGAACTCCCACTTAGATAGACATCCCTTGAATCATCTAAATGATCACGTGATCCATATCAACTAAAACATGTCCGATCATCACGTGAGATGGAGTAGTTTTCAATGGTGAACATCTCTATGTTGATCATATCTACTATATGATTCACGTTCGACCTTTCGGTCTCAGTGTTCCGAGGCCATGTCTCTACATGCTAGGCTCGTCAAGTTGAACCCGAGTATTTTGCACGTGCAAAACTATCTTGCACCCGTTATATGTGAACGTAGAGCTTATCACACCCAATCATCACATGGTGTCTCAGCATGACGAACTGTCGCAACGGTGCATACTCAGGGAGAACACTTATACCTTGAAATTTAGTGAGGGATCATATTATAATGCTACCGCCGTACTAAGCAAAATAAGATGCGTAAAAGATAAACATCACATGCAATCAAAATATGTGACATGATATGGCCATCATCATCTTGTGCCTTTGATCTCCATCTCCAAAGCATCGTCATGATCTCCATCGTCGCCGGCTTGACACCTTGATCTCCATCTTAGCGTTGTTGTCGTCTCACCAACTATTGCTTATACAACTATCTCTAATGCATAGTGATAAAGTAAGGCAATTACACGACGATTGCATTTCATACAATAAAGCGACAACCATAAGGCTCCTACCAGTTGCCGATAACTTCTACAAAACGTGATCATCTCATACAATAACGTACATCACATCATGTCTTGACCATATCACATCACAACATGCCCTGCAAAAAACAAGTTGAACGTCCTCTACTTTGTTGTTGCAAGTTTTACGTGGCTGCTACAAGCCTCTAGTAAGAACCGTTCTTACCTACGCATCAAAAACCACAATGATGTTTTGTCAAGTTTGTTGTTTTAACCTTCAACAAGGACCGGCTGTAGTCAAATTCGATTCAACTAAAGTTGGAGAAATAGACACCCGCCGGCCACCTTTATGCAAAACAAGTTGCATGTTTGTCAGTGGAACCGGTCTCATGAACGTGGTCATGTAAGGTTGGTCCGGGCTGCTTCATCCAACAATACCGCCGAATCAAAATAAGAAGTTGGTGGTAAGCAGTATGACTATGATCGCCCACAACTCTTTGTGTTCTACTTGTGCATATCATCTACGCATAGACCTGGCTCGGACACCACTGTTGGGGAACGTAGCATGCAATTTCAAAAAAAATCCTGCGATGACGCAAGATCTATCTAGGAGATGCATAGCAATGAGAGGGGGAGAGTGTGTCCACGTACCCTCGTAGACCAAAAGCGGAAGTGTTAGCTTAACGCGGTTGATGTAGTCGAACGTCTTCGTGATCCAACCGATCAAGCACCGAACGTGCGCACCTCTGAGTTCTGCACACGTTCAGCTCGATGACGTCCCTTGAACTCTTGATCCAGCAAAGTTTCGAGGGAGAGTTTCGTCAGCACGACAAGGTGATGATAGTGATGGTGATGTGATCCGTGCAGGGCTTTGCCTAAGAACTACGACAATATGATTGGAGGAGTAAACTGTGGAGGGGGCCACCGCACATGGCTAAGAAACAACTGTTGTGCTTTGGGTGTTGAGAAATATAGCATACAATTTCAAAAAAATTCCTATGCTCACGCAAGATGTATCTAGGAGATGCATAGCAATGAGAGGGGGAGAGTGTGTCCACGTACCCTCATAGACCGGAAGCGGAAGCGTTTGACAACACGGTTGATGTAGTCGAACTTCTTCTTGTTTCGACCGATCGAGCACCGAACGTACGACACCTCCGGGTTCTGCACACATTCAGCTCAATGACGTCCCTCGAACACTTGGTCAAGCAAAGTGTCGAGGGAGAGTTCCATCAGCACGACGGCGTGGTGACGGTGATGGCGAAGCACTACAAAAAAAATACACTTCCGTGATGATACGTGTTTGTCACAGTAGGTCACCTTTTCTGTCATGCATGTACATCCATTACGATTTTATGACAGAATCAAGATAGTCATACCTATGCCATCGTAGAAGTGTTCCATGACATTACCAAAATTATCATCACGGAAGTGTCCACTTGTGTCGTGGAATTGTCACAGCAGATGTCCTAGCGGAAGGACTTAGTCATGGAGCCATCACAACTAGATTAGCTTAAGGGGGTTAATCGGGACAAAGGACACATAGGGTTTATACTGGTTCGGCCCCTCGCGGTGGAGCTAACAAGGCCCACTCCAGTTTGGGATTGTATTACTTGGGTTTCGATTACCAGGGAGCAAATACGCTTGACCTAGTTCTCGATCTCTTGTTTCTTGCCCTAAACCGCCACCGAGTCATCCCTTTATATACACAGGTTGACGCCCGGCGGCTCACAGAGTCCCGGCCGACTCATACACAACGAGTCCCGCTCGGTGACTAACTATGCTTGCCTTACAATACAAATCATACATACATGGCGGTTCATCCTCCTGGGCCTTGAGTCGCCTCTGGGTCTTGGGCCGTCAACGGACCCGTATGATCTGACATCTTCATTGGTAAGCCGCCAGTGGTATGACCCGGCCCCTCCTGGGCGGTTCATACCTAGTAGTTATATCCCCAACATTAGGCCCCAGGTTGATTTGAACTTGTTCACATCAATCTTTAATACCCGACTTGTCACAATCTTGCATCACTTGTCTGATAAACTTTGTTGTAACCCACCATGACGTCAGCTCACAGAATTTTCTTGAACCGCCATGAGGTCATTTTGCATTAATATTGCACGAAGCCCAGAACATCTTTAATTGATACTTATCTTAATGAGCCTCCCGAAAACCGAGGTGTCCATATAGCCACATGATGATTTTGGCCTCCTCGATTCCCGCGCATGCCTTGTATCCACCCCCTTATAAATAGGGACAGGGGTCTTTATCATTTTCACCCCTTCCTTCATCCTCCTCTCGCGTGTTTTCGGCCACTCGAGCTCCGCCACCGCGAACTTCGGCCGCTGCACCGACCCAGGCCGCTGCATCGACCTGGTTGGATCAGAAACTTCGGCGCGCCACCACTGCTCCTCATCTTCTGTAAGTGCACCTTTCTTTCTATCTCAGATCTGCATTTAGGGTTTGGATAGTTCATCGGCGTTCTTGTTGTTCTTCGTTGGTTCCTTCAACTTTAGTGGTTTTTAATCTGGATAGGCTACGAACCTTGTGCGGAAGTAGTTTTAGCACTCGCTTTTATCATTAGAATAGCTTCTCTTCATAGAAGATCTCATCAGAGCACTCATACTTTCCACTGCCGCCACTTTAGGCTAGAATTTTATTGCTTTTTCTAAACTGCCATAGATCCAAAAATATAGCTTGAGCTTGCGAAATCTGTTTATCCATCACTTTAGCAAATTTTTCATTTGACCGATCCGAAGTACCAACACTGCCATGCCTAAACTTATCAAGATAAATGGGGGCTTTCAATTTTTCACCTGTAACCCCCAAGGGCCGGCTTAAACTGTTAAGTTAAGCCATGTCTTCAGTTAGAATGATCAATTTTGCAGCTGTAGCCCCCAAGGGCTGGTTGAATCCATATGATTAAACCGGGACTTATCATTGTCAAATAACAAATCTTTAGTCACTCGCAAACCGGGTTAACCTTTGAGAAAATATGAACCGGGGTCATTTGCCATTGCATCATTAAAAGAAATCTGCACATGCACTAGCCCCCGACTGCCAAGTGCTATTGCTTGCAAAGGGCTTGGGACTTAACAATATATAATGTGCTATAAAGAAACTTTCTGCATGCATTAGCCCCCAAGTGCCAAGTGCTATTGCTTGCAAAGGGCTTGGGACTTATCAATATATACTGCTTCATAACTGTGCATACTTGTTTGAATCTGCTCTTTTCAGGAAGCATCCAGTCAATTTCAGTCTCAGCTGACTGATTTAAAAACCCAGCTTGAAGCACAGGAATCTGAAACCCGGAAGGCTGACTCCAAGTTCAAGTTTATCTTGGATGAAAATGAAAAACTCAAGACTGAGTTTAATACGGAGAAAGCTTCCTGGACTAAAGAGAAGGCTTCCCTGATCAAGAGAGCTGAAAAGGCCGAGGCTTCATTGGAAGAGGTCACCACAGAACTTAGTGGCCTGAAGCATCATATCAATCAGATGACTTTTGCTATCTTTGGTAAGACCTGTTATATCATAATAACTTTCCACCTTCCATATTATAAACCATCATGTGACTTAACCACCATATGCCGTGCAGGTCCCAGAAGCAGCAATCTTGGGAAGGAGATGCTGATAAAGCTCAAGGCTGTTTATACATTAGTAGAACAACTATACACCGGAGCGCAACGTACAATAGCCACCATCTCCCCAAGTAATCAAGCACCGTCTCTTCTCAGCAACATTTTAAGTCAACTTTCTGTTCTGCCTGCCCGTATTGAAGTAAACAAACGGTCAGCTGCTAGAGCCAGTGCCATTACGACTTTAAGCCGGGCAAAGCCATGGCAATCAGAATTAGACCCGGACAGGCTAGCCACTGGCTACCCTAGTTTGAAAGAGTATGGGTCTGCTTTTGATAAGAAAGACTTTGCTGCGTGTGTAAAGGAGATGTGTCCCTTGGCGAGCCTGTTTGTTGAAGAAACATATCTGACCAAATATCAGGCGGCTTACACCGCAGAAAATCAGAAAATGCCCATGCCGGCTTACAAGATCGTGGATCTTATCCCTCCAATTCGTAAGCACACTTTTGCCCCTGAAATTGATCCGTCTGAGCTTATTGATGATGAAGCTGAATTGCAAGCCTTGACTAGCATCAATTGGTCATCGCCTGACTTCCAGACGCTGGAGGGAGAAGAAGAATTGGTGCAGGATGACCCGGAAGCCTCAAACCGCCAAGACCGGGAGAGCTGAGCCGCAGGACGGTTCTCAATTTTCATCATCAAGTATTGCTTTTGAAAAACACTTAATCATTTGGGCTCGGGGAGCCATGTAATAGGCTAGTTAAACTCTGATCTGTCATGCCATCATGCACGTCTTGTTTGCATAACACTGCTGATCCGCCAGTTGAAAATCTGCCACTTATGCTCATGATATCATCAAGTATGCAGATCAGATTTATCATTTTCCCTATACACAAACAAATTACAAGTTCCCTGGTGGTGTACCCTAGGGCGGGTCACAATACCCCATATGAAAAACCACTGGTGACTATAACAATCCATAACCATGGCCGATTTAATCACAACCTTATATAATCATAACAAAATATCATACCTGTGATATTTGCTCACACTGCCGGCTTATCATACCTGTGCAGTAAGGGTTACAACCCAAAGATTGAGAGCACAATGCCCTGTTCAATTGATTTATACCACCGGCTTACAACGCCACATGTAGCAAGGGATAATATCCCAAAACTTAGAGCACAACGCTCTAAGTGTTGGAAATATGCTCTAGAGGCAATAATAAATTAGTTATTATTATTATATTTCCTTGTTCATGATAATCGTTCATTATCCATGCTATAATTGTATTGATAGGAAACTCAGATACATGTGTGGATACATAGACAACACCATGTCCCTAGTAAGCCTCTAGTTGACTAGCTCGTTGATCAATAGATGGTTACGGTTTCCTGACCATGGACATTGGATGTCGTTGATAACGGGATCACATCATTAGGAGAATGTTGTGATGGACAAGACCCAATCCTAAGCCTAGCACAAAGATCGTGTAGTTCGTATGCTAAAGCTTTTCTAATGTCAAGTATCATTTCCTTAGACAATGAGATTGTGCAACTCCCGGATACCGTAGGAATGCTTTGGGTGTACCAAACGTCACAACGTAACTGGGTGGCTATAAAGGTGCACTACGGGTATGTCTGAAAGTGTCATTGGGTTGTACGAATCAAGATTGGGATTTGTCACTCCGTGTGACGGAGAGGTATCTCTGGGCCCACTCGGTAGGACATCATCATAATGTGCACAATGTGACCAAGGGGTTGATCACGGGATGATGTGTTACGGAGCGAGTAAAGAGACTTCCGGTAACGAGATTGAACAAGGTATCGGGATACCGACGATCGAATCTCGGGCAAGTACTATACCGGTAGACAAAGGGAATTGCATACGGGATTGCTTGAATCCTTGACATCGTGGTTCATCCGATGAGATCATCGTGGACCATGTGGGAGCCAACATGGGTATCCAGATCCCGCTGTTGGTTATTGACCGGAGAACGTCTCGGTCATGTCTGCATGGTTCCCGAACCCGTAGGGTCTACACACTTAAGGTTCGGTGACGCTAGAGTTGTTATGGGAAATATTATGTGGTTACCGAAGGTTGTTCGGTGTCCCGGATGAGATCCCGGACATGACGAGGAGCTCCGGAATGGTCCGGAGGTGAAGATCGGTATATTGGACGAAGGGTATTGGAGTCCGGAATTGTTCCGGGTACCAGGTGATGACCAGCGATGTCCGAAAGGGGTTTGGAGGCCCGGCAAGCTTTGGGGGCCTTATGGGCCAGGGAGAGGGCACATCAGCCCACTAAGGGGCTGAGCGCCCCTACCACCCCATCTCAAGTAACACGGACAGGTGGGGGCGCCACCCCTAGGGCAGCCGCCCCTCCCGGCTTGGGGGGCAAGTTTCCTAGGGGGTGGGGGCGCCAAAACCCATCTAGGGTTTCCCCTATGGCCGCCGCCCCTCCCCTAGGGAACCCTAGGGCGCCTTCCCCTCCTCCCTTCCCCCTATATACAGTGTGAGAGAGAGAGGGCAGCCGCACCCTTCCCCTGGCGCAACCCTCTCCCTCCTCCAACACCTCCTCCTTCTCCGTAGTGCTTGGCGAAGCCCTGCCGGAGAACCACGAGCTCCATCACCACCATGCCGTCGTCTTTGTCGGAGTTCTCCCTCAACTTCTCCTCTCCCTTGCTGGATCAAGAAGGAGGAGACGTCCCGGGCTGTACGTGTGTTGAACGCGGAGGCACCATTGTTCGGTGCTTAGATCGGAATCAACCGCGATCTGAATCGCTGCAATGCGACTCCTTCATCCAGCGTTCTTGTAACGCTTCCGCTTAGCGATCTACAAGGGTATGTAGATGCACTCTCCTTCCCCTCGTTGCTAGATTACTCCATAGATTGATCTTGGTGTTGCGTAGAAATTTTTGAATTTACGCTCGTTCCCTAACAAAGTGGCATCATGAGCTAGGTCTATGCGTAGTTTCTATGCACGAGTAGAGCACAAGTTGTTGTGGGCGTTGATTTTGTTCAATATGCTTGCCGTTACTAGTCCAATCTTGTTTCGACGGTATTGTGGGATGAAGCGGCCCGGACCGACCTTACACGTACACTTACGTGAGACAGGTTCCACCGGTGACATGCACTTGTTGCATAAGGTGGCTAGCGGGTGCCGATCTCTCCACTTTAGTCCGATCGGATTCGATGAAAAGGGTCCTTCACGAAGGGTAAATAGCAATTGGCATATCATGTTGTGGTTTTTGCGTAGGTAAGAAAGCGTTCTTGCTAGAAACCCATAGCAGCCACGTAAAACATGCAAACAACAATTAGAGGACGTCTAACTTGTTTTTGCAGGGTATGCTATGTGATGTGATATGGCCAAAAGAATGTGATGAATGATATATGATGTATGAGATTGATCATGTTCTTGTAATAGGAATCACGACTTGCATGTCGATGAGTATGACAACCGGCAGGAGCCATAGGTGTTGTCTTAATTTATTGTATGACCTGCGTGTCAATGAACAACACCATGTAATTACTTTACTTTATTGCTAAACCATTAGCCATAGTAGTAGAAGTAATAGTTGGCGAGACAACTTCATGGAGACACGATGATGGAGATCATGATGATGGAGATCATGGTGTCATGCCGGTGACGATGATGATCATGGAGCCCCGAAGATGGAGATCAAAAGGAGCAAAATGATATTGGCCATATCATGTCACTTTTTGATTGCATGTGATGTTTATCATGTTTATGCATCTTATTTGCTTAGAACGACGGTAGTAAATAAGATGATCCCTCATTAAAATTTCAAGAAAGTGTTCCCCCTAACTGTGCACCATTGCGAAAGTTCGTTGTTTCGAAACACCACGTGATGATCGGGTGTGATAGATTCTAACGTTCACATACAACGGGTGTAAGCCAGATTTACACACGCGAAACACTTAGGTTGACTTGACAAGCCTAGCATGTACAGACATGGCCTCGGAACACAAGAGACCGAAAGGTCGAGCATGAGTCGTATGGTAGATACGATCAACATGAATATGTTCACCAATGATGACTAGTCCGTCTCACGTGATGATCGGACACGGCCTAGTTGACTCGGATCATGTAATCACTTAGATGGTGGAGGGATGTCCATCTGAGTGGGAGTTCATAAGATGAACTTAATTATCACGAACATAGTCAAAAGGTCTTTGCAAATTATGTAAATGGCTCGGCGCTTTAGTTCTATTGTTTTAAATATGTTCCTAGAAAACAAATTTAGTTGAAAGTTGATAGTAGCGATTATGCGGACTAGGTCTGTAAACTGAGGATTGTCCTCGTTGCTTCGTAGAAGGCTTATGTCCTTAATGCACCGCTCAGTGTGCTGAAAATCGAACGTCGTCTGTGGATGTTGCGAACATCTGACATACACGTTTTGGTAACTACGTAATAGTTCAGTTAAACGGTTTAGAGTTGAGGCACCAAAGACGATTTCGAAACGTCGCGGAACATATGAGATGTTTCGAGGGCTGAAATTGGGATTTTAGGCTCGTGCCCACGTCAAGAGGTATAAGACCTCAAGCGATTTTCTTAGCCTGCAAACTAAGGGAGAAAAGCTCAATCGTTGAGCTTGTGCTCAGATTGTTTGAGTACAACAATCACTTGAATCGAGTGGGAGTTGATCTTCCAGATGAGATAGTGATGTTTCTCCAAAGTCATTGCCACCAAGCTGCTAGAGCTTCGTGATGAACTGTAACATATCAGGGATAGATTTGATGATCCTTGAGATATTCGCGATGTTTGACACATGAAAGTAGAAATCAAGAAGGAGCATCAAATTGTTGATGGTTGGTGAAACCACTAGTTTCAAGAAGGGCAAGGGCAAGAAGGGATACTTCATGAAAACGGCAAATCAGCTGCTGCTCTAGTGAAGAAACCCAAGGTTGAACCCAACACCCCGAGACTAAGTGCTTCTGTAATAAGGGGAACAGCCACTGGAGCATAATTACCCTAGATACTTGGTAGATGAGAAGGCTGGCATGGTCGATAGAAGTATATTGGATATACATTATGTTAATGTGTACTTTACTAGTACTCCTAGTAGCACCAGGGTATTAGATACCGGTTCGGTTGCTAAGTGTTAGTAACTCGAAATAAAAGGCTGCGGAGTAAACGAAGACTAGCTAAAGGTGAGCTGGCGATATGTGTTGGAAGTTTTTTCAAGCTTGATGTGATCAAGCATCGCACACTCCCTCTACCATCGAGATTGGTGTTAAACCTACATAATTGTTATTTGGTGTTTGCGTTGAGCATAGACATGATTGGATTATGTCTATCGCAATACGGTTATTCATTTAAGGAGAATAATGGTTACTCTGTTTATTTGAATAATACCTTCAATGGTCTTGCACCTATAATGAATGGTTTATTGAATCTCGATCGTAGTGATACACATGTTCATGCCAAAAGATATAAGATAGTAATGATAGTACTACCTACTTGTGGCACTGCCATGTAAGTCATATTGGTGTAAAACGCATGAAGAAGCTCCATGTTGATGGATCTTTGGACTCACTCGTTTTTGAAAAGTTTGAGACATGCGAACCATGTATATTGGTGTATATGCATGAAGAAACTCCATGCAAATGGACCGTTTGGACTCACTTTATTTTGAATCACTTGAACATGCAAATCATACCACATGGGCAAGATGACTGAAAGCCTCGTTTTCAGTAAAATGGAACAAGAAAGCAACTTGTTGGAAGTAATACATTTTGATGTGTGCAGTCCAATGAGTGCTGAGGCACGCAGTGGATATCGTTATGTTCTTACTTCACAGATGATTTGAGTAGATACTGAGTATATTTACTTGATGAAATTATTGAATGGTTCAAGTAATTTCAGAGTGAAGTTGAAGATCTTCATGACAAGAGGATAAAATGTCTATGATATGATCATATAGATGAATATCTGAGTTACGAGTTTAGGCACGCAATTAAGACATTGTGGAAATTGTTTCACAATTAATACCGCCTGGAACACCATAGTGTGATGGTGTGTTCGAACATCATAGTTGCACCCTATTGGATATGGTGCGTACCATGATGTCTCTTATCGAATTACCACTATCGTTCATGGGTTAGGCATTAGAGACAACCACACTCACTTTAAATAGGGCACCACGTAATTCCGTTGAGACGACACCGTATGAACTATGGTTTTGAGAAACCTAAGTTGTCGTTTCTTAAAAGTTTGGGGCTGCGACGCTTATGTGAAAAAGGTTTCGTGCTGATGAGCTCGAACCCAAAGAGGATAAATACATCTTCATAGGACACCCAAAACAGTTGGGTATACCTCCTAATTCAGATCCGAAAGCAATAGGGATTGTTTCTTGAATCGGGTCCTTTCTCGAGGAAAAGTTTGTCTCGAAAATTGAGTGGGAGGATGGTGGAGACTTGATAAGGTTATTGAACCATCACTTCAACCAGTGTGTAGCAGGGCACAGGAAGTTGTTCCTGTGGCACCTACACCAATTGAAGTGGAAGTTGATGATAGTGATCATGAAACTTCGGATCAAGTCACTACCGAACCTCGTAGGGTGACAAGGATGCGTACTACTTCAAATGGTACAGTAATCATGTCTTGAAGGTCATGTTGCTAGACAACAATGAACCTATGAGCTATGGAGAAGCGATGGTGGGCCTGGATTCCGACAAATGGCTCGAGGCCATAAAATTCGAGAGAGGATCCATGTATGAAAACAAAGTGTAGACTTTGGCAGAACTACCCGATGGTCGTAAGGCTGTTGAGTACAGATGGATTTTAAAAGAAAGATAGACAATGATGGTAAGTATCACCATTAAGAAAGCTCGACTTCTCGTTAAGATGTTTTCCGACAAGTTCAAGGAGTTGACTGCGGTGAGGCTTTCTCACTCGTAGCGATGCTAAGAGTCTGTTGGAATTGGATTAGCAGTTACTGCATTATTTATGAAATCTTGCAGATAGGATGTCAAAACATTGTTTCCTCGACAATTTTCTTGAGGAAAGGTTGTATGTGATACAACCTGAAGGTTTTATCTATCCTAAAAGATGCTAACAAGCATGCAAGGCTCCAGCAATCCTTCTAAGGACTGGAGTAAACATCTCGGAGTTGGAATGTACACTTTGATGAGATGATCAAAGATTTTGGGTTTATACAAAGTTTATGAGAAACTTGTATTTCCAAAGAAGTGAGTGGGAGCACTATAGAATTTCTGATGAGTATATGTTGTTGACATATTGTTGATCAGAAATGATGTAGAATTTCTGGAAAGCATAAAGGGTTATTTGAAAAGTGTTTTTCAATAGAAAACCTGGATTAAGCTGCTTGAACATTGAGCATCAAGATCTATGAGGATAGATCAAAAACCGCTAAATGGTACTTTCAAATGAGCACATACCTTGACATGATCTTGAAGGTGTTCAAGATGGATCGATCGAAGAAAGAGTTCTTGCCTGAGTTGTAAGGTATGAAGTTAAGAGTTAAAGCTCGACCACGACGGAAGAGAGAGAAAGGGCGAAGGTCGTCCCTATGCTTCGAACGTAGGCTCTATAGTATGCTATCTTGTGTACCGCAGGAAGTGTGCCTTGCCATGAGTCAGTCAAGGGGTACAAGAATGATCCAGGAATGGATCATTGGACAGCGGTCAAAATTGTCCTTGGAGTAAATAAGGACATGTTTCTCAATTATGGAGGTGATAAAAAGTTCGGCGTAAAGGGTTATGTCAGGACCCCGATTCCAAATCACATCGACCTAGCCGGTAACACCTCATATCACTTTGCGGCCTCACGCACGGTATTCCCACGGGTGTCGCCTTACCATGGCCCGGGACCGTTTGCGTCTTTTGGCTCACGTATATGACGGTGTCGCTAGCATCCATATGATAAAGAACACAGGCCGACATGGCTAGTCGTGAACCCAAAGCGGCGCTAACCTATGGGGACAGGCATACATGAATCACATCGAGCATGTCGGTCATCAACGTATAAATTCGGGCTGTAACCTTTGGGCTAATAGGACTCCGGTATCCCGGGTCTGTAGCAGGCTAGGCAGGACTCGAATAACACCGCTACGACATTTCCCGAAGGACGGACATAAGGAACGATGTGAAACACATGCCGGCGATCACGTGTCCAAGCAGTAGTCTTTGGGCTAGCGAGGACTCCGGTGAACCGGGCTGGCGGACTACTATCGCTTAGAAGCACGAGACTACATTTCCCCATATGAGAGGCTGCCAAGGATAAACAACTAGTTTGTCGGATCCCACACATACCAAGCATTTCAAACATACACACAATATGCTCAATATGTGTAGATACAACATGGCATCACAACATAACTCTCGACTCAAATATTTATTCAATAGGCTCACGAGGAGGCGAGATATTACAAACATGGTTCTCATGACCCAACACTCGAGCATACAAGTCAAAACACAAGCGGAAGCTAAACATGTCTGAAGTACGCATAACTATAAATGAAAAAGGCTGAGAAGCCGACTATCTACCAGATCTGCCGAGGGCACAAGATCGTAGCTGAGGTAACAAGCTAACCGTCAAGTCCAAGCGGAACTACTAGCGAGACCAAGTCTATCGCAAAACATAAAATAAGCAAAGCGTGAGTACAAAGCGTACTCAGCAAGACTTACATCGTAACTAGCTACATATGCATCATTATCAAAAGGGGTGGTGGAGTTTGACTGCAGCAAGCCAGCTTTGACTCGGTGGCTATCCTGAACTACATTTGCAAGTAACTCTTTTGAGGTGGCGCTGCGAGTCCACATATTCACCATATCAATACACCACTATGGACCCGCTCCCGTCTCCCTACGAGAACGCCATCCATAGCACTCACGCTTATCTTGCGCATTTTAGAGTATCCACTTTCACTTGTCTATGAACAGATATAGGCAACCTAGAAGTCCTTCTCCGTGGACACGGCTATTCGAATAGATCATATTAACCTGCAGGGTGTGCTTCTTCACACACGCTCTCACCACTTACCGCCGTTTACACGACATGTACTCGGCAACCTTCAAGCGGAAGCCCAACGTGGGTGTCGGCCACGACCTACCTAAACACACGAGTCCCAAGTCCAGGTTTATCGCCTCTTCGGGTTCCATCCGCAGGGAGTCCGCCGAGGTTTCCCATACAGCCCGAACGATGTGTGCAGGGTTCCCGAGACACCAAGCAGGCGAATCGGTACAAGACCCACGGTGCCTACCGCAACACAACCCACCCCTACGGTCAGCGTTGCATGCGCCCCCCAGCATACTATAAACACCAGAAACTACTTGCAACTCCTGGATTGAGGACAAGGGTGGTTAAGAAGCCGAGAGGGTCAATTAAGGATCCCAATGCGTGGTAGTAACTGTTTCATGGATCACAAATACAGAACTCAGTTCACGAGGGCCGGCTGCAATGAGACAACCCACCATGTACTCCTACATGGCCTCTCACCGCTACCTTTACCAAATCGTGTTCACACACTTAGCTCACACACAGTAGGACATGTTCACACAACCATTCCAATTCATTCCCGATGAACCAGACCTGACTCAACTCTAAGCAGTAGCAGGCATGACAAACAAGCATGAATGAGTAGGCACAACATGGCTCAAACAACTCCTACTCATGCTAGGGGGTTTCATCTAATTCTTGTGGAATGACGGGTCATGCGAGAGGATAAAGGGGTTCAGCTACCGCAGCAAGTAACACATGAGTCGTTGTTGTCCTAATGAAGTAAAATAGAGCAGGAGGCGAGAGAGTGGGATTATATCGGAATGAACAAGGGGTTTTGCTTGCCTGGCACTTCTGAAGATAATATAGTTCTTCATCGGTGTCATCGAACTCATCGTTGATACATCGTCTACTGAGAGGGAACAAACACCGGCAACTGAGAAAGAACACAATCAATGCAATGCACATTCACATGAATGACATGTCATGTTAAGGTACTGAATTCACCTAATGCAAAATCTAGCCAAGTTAATTGAAGCGGAATTCAAACAAGGTTAAACTCCAACTCCAAACGCTAGTTCATAATTTACCCTAATCATGATTCATCCTATTCAGTGAGGTTAACTTGTTCAAACATGCATGATCATGGCATAAACAGATTCTTCATATTTTTCTGATCATTTTTCATATATAAATTATTTAATTTGGAGTTACATATTAAAAGTTATGAATATTTGAAGTTTGGGGTATTTTAGAAATTTCCTGAATTAAATTAAATCGAGAAAAGGGTATTCTTTGCGTCGACTGACGTCGATGTGACGTCAGTGGTCAACGGAACATGGACCGAGTCAAACCTGACGGTGGGTCCCGCGTGTCAGCGTAATTAGCTTAACTAAAAAAATTAATTAAACTAAACCTATTTAGTTAACAGGGCTAGGCCCACCCGTCATTGACTCAGCAGAGTCAACCAGGGCCCACCCGTGGTCAAAGTCCATGTCGGCTGCCGGCGTTTAGCCGCCGGCGAGCCCGACGCGGCGGCGAGAGTGGTTTTGGCCACTCCGGCGACCAAATGGCCCGCGGAGGGCATCTAGGAGGAGCTGGGGATGAGCCGAAACTCTTGGTGGAGTCGGTTGAGCTCGGGGTGGCCGGAATCGGCGCCGGCGACGTGTTTGGCGGCGGCCGGAGCTTCGGCCGCGGTGGAAACGGTGGCTAGAGGAAGAAAGCGAGTCAGGGGAGAGGGAAGCAGCGGAGGAGCTCACGGCGGGTGCAACGATGGCATCGGCGAGCTCGGGAGGCACCGGAGCGGCGGAGCATCGAGGATCTCCGTGACGGCGATGGAAACGAAGACGGTGGCGCCGCCTCAGGCGTCCCGTGGTCGTGTGGTTTGACGTAGAGGTTCAGGGTGGCGAGGCGGAGCTCGTGGGCGGGATGGCTGGCCGTGGGGAAGTCGGTGGCCACGACGAACGGCGACGGTGGCGACGAGGCCGCTCGGGTGCGTGCGAGTGAGAAAGCAGAGGAGGAGAGGCCCGCAGGCGAGAGAGAGGGTCGAAGTGCGTGGCGCTGGGAAACGCCCAGAGGCGGGAGGGAGCGGCAAGCAGGAGGTGGCTCGGTGGCCGTCTGGCCAAGGCGGCGCCACGCTCATCCTCCCGGCAGAGGAGGAAGGCGACAGGAAGGAGGCGGTGGTGGTGGGCACGATGGTGGGCTGCCGGTGGCGCCCAGTGGCCCTGGCAGCAAATGGCCCAGGTAAGGTTCTCTCTCTTTCTCTCTTTATTTTCTGTTTTCTATTATTCTGTAATTTTGTGGAGTTATTAAAAATACTAGAACAGTTCCAAAAATCACCAAACTGTTCCTGGTCCATTGTTGGAATATTTCCAACATGAAACATTTTAGTTTGGGAATATTTGAGCATTTAAATTATTTATTAGCATTTAAATGCCCAAATGCAAATACTTAATGAATTAATCCAGTGACCAAATATGTCATGAAAGATGTGCAACACCTCTGGTTATGGTTTAAAACATTTTTCCAGAAATGATGAACATTTTCTAAAGCCATTTGAAATCACTGAAGAATATTTTTTTGGTTGAGCCTATTTGAATTCCTTTAATGCTAGGGTTTAGGCAATCCCCATTTCAATTTTCTTAGAAATTTAAACATGATGCATGGATGCGATTCCACTAGCTACAAGCAAGCTCTAGGGCTGTGACAAGTCACCCCCACTAAACAAGAATCTCGCCCCGAGATTCAAGACGTGAGGTAAGAGGAAAAGGGGAGTCACAAAACTATCACAATCTTCATGATCCAGGTGCCCTTCTCGAAGATGTTGATTCATTCCATCATCTTGGTCTTGGCGTCTTTGCTTTGAGATCTTCACTCAACATGACAACGAGAAAGAAGGGAAACCCTACAGGATTCGATCTTCATGAAGATCAAGTAAACATGATCGACTCACGGAATGAGATTTAAAACATCTCGAGTTGAGACACAAAACACATCGAGAGGGATGGAAGAACAAGCAGCGGGGTTTGATTGGTGGGCAACAATTCCATGCTTAGAAGGATGGTGGATGGTGTCAATGTGGCGAGGAAATATTTGCCAAGACTAAATAACGGCGCAACCCCGGCGAGGTGACGAGAGGAACTATAACCTTAAGAGGCAAAAAGAATTACTTTTGAATCAGAGATCATTGAAACTCTTCATACCAGCCTAAGGCAATTCACAAAGATCGTTTGATGGAGTGCAAGGAATGGCATACCCGGACTAGAATGGATGATGTGGACTACCTTGTTGAAGACAACGCAATGGATGATTTTTGCTTATCATTGGAGGTGGAGGGGACCCATGGTAAGTCCACTTTTGAAGATGAACCTGGACAACAATTACTGAGAGGGCAGCCCATGGGGAGTTGGCACAATAGGGTGCAAGCTGGGAACAAAATGCAAATGCTGAGAATGTTCCAACCATCATATCTGCCTGAGATTCAGATCTGGTTGGTGTTGGGATATTCCAGACTCATCGAGTCTAGAAGAAAATGAAAGTTTGCAACACAAATCGACGAGAAGATGTTGCGAGATTCTCGGGAATGAACTACGATAGCAAGCTCCAAAACATGAGCTGGTTCTGCTACTAACATGTGAACATGTTGTCCAAGACAAGAATGACCACATAGTAGTCTTATCATCAAACACTACCGAGTTCAGGTGGGGAACCATCATCGAGGATAACGAAGTCCTTGTATAAGCCGCGGTCTTAAGAAGGAACTTCTTCTCCTTGAACAAATCAATTAGTGGCTTGGTGTGCTATGGAATTCATATGGAATGAAGATGATCGATCTATCGGACCATAGAATACTTCATGCGTGCATGACTGACTTGGAATGATTCCAAAGGAAACAAAACAAACCTTTCTCAAATTCATGGCGGCAACTTACACCTAAAGCACATGAATTAGGAAGTCACTCTTTCCATTCAAGCATAAGCTTCATGAGCGGAACACGAAGAAATGCTTACACAAGTTTCCAATACTAGGTTGATGTTCAACATGACTCATGGGGAAGACAAAATCTTTGGCGATGGGCTCAACAACAACTCATCGGAATTTCCATATCACTGGACTTCCACCATCATGTGAACACGGTGATAGCATTGGTCAGACCAAAAGATGTAATGGTGTATGCTCAAGGAATCAACCACGAGTAAGACAACATTACGAGCATCGTTGGTACTGATTTGATTTGACGATAGCCCACACTCAAATCAAGGGATTAATAAGACAATAGGTCCGGCAACTGATCACAGGGACCAATTGATGAAGATATCATCTTTCCTCAACACACACTACACAAGAATATCCCTTTGGAACGAACTAAGTCAGGCAAGCTTTTATCCTCCAACTCTCCAAGTTGTTTTTTGGCTTAACCAACTAGCTCAGGGGTATCCAACACAGATTCTTGGAGAAATGATGGTTCATAGGAAACCAACTTGATCACGAGCTCAACATAACAGTCAGGGGACAACCTGGTAATACTTCCGAGAGGATATTCGAAAAATCACAAACCACCGGTATGTTACTAAGCTCGAGAACAATCTTGCTTTTGAGGGCAAGACGATATGATCAAATAAGCAGGGGATTGAATAACCCTATCTCATTGATCGAAGGGTGCACCAGAAATAAGGTCTAGGTAGCACGATCAATCTTAGTATGATGATTTAATAATCATCTCGCTAAGAGTGAAAATATTGTCCATTAACTACCAAGCAACGAGGTTGCTAGGAGTATCGATTTCACACATCACAATTCACTTGTCGGCATTCCGGTTGCATCAACACGGGATCGAGGAATGAACAATGATGGCGAGAAGTATCACTACGACAAAAATTCATAAGAGAAGGTGCAATTCTCATGATGTTCCTGACATAAAGATGGTAACACTCCAAGGTAGAGCAGATTCAAAGCTGGATTGGCATTTTGATCTGCGGGATACAACTACTTTGACCCAATCCTAGAAATGGATGAGGTACTGGAGTTTGTTTCTCCTAGTCATTCCAGAACAGAATGGCTTGACGGACCACAGGGATAATAGGCATCAATAAACGAATGCATACATACTCCTGACTATCAATTGACAGACGGGGTCGGAATACAACTAAAGAGAACAACTCGAAGGAACATATGTTTTCTGAGTTGTGGATGCATAGATTAGTATGTCGAGTGAAGCTCAACATTTCTTCCGGATAACCCATGCGGAAAGGTAGAATTGGCAGATTCACAATTATGATTGGAGAACTCCTCAAGAGTACTTTGGTTGTGAGCTTTTGATTCAGCGAGGAATTTACGCCATAAGCGGTTCATAGTATTTGGAAGAAGGAAATACCATGGACCTCGAGGGCTATTGCAAGGTTACTAATATCCTAAAGGAACTAGCAAATACTAACAACATGAGATAGGGTGAATCTCGGGTTCAAGAATCCAGGAATAGAATGCCTACTAACTGATAACATCACGGGATGCTTTCAAGAATAGTGGCCAGAATCATCACACTGGGAATACAAAAGCATTGCTAAATTACTAGGTGACTTCCTAAACAACTAGGGTCATAATAATAGCTCCAACATCTATGCCGAGACAACAAAGTACCTCAACTTACCGGTTAGTGTGCTTATTCTGACCAAAAGGACATCAGAAATGGAAGGAAAGGATTTGCAAATGCATCAGACTATTTAGAGACCTGGGATGACTCAGACAGCATAACGGCTGTAAATGCTCAAAATGATTTGAGACATCCTGCAAAATGGTGGCATAACCACTCAACATCACAATACCAAGGTTCCGAGATCAACAATTATCATACAGAAATAATAGGAACTGAACTGAGGCTTAAAACCAACAATCTCAAAGGTCTATGGATTAGTAACACGTCATCCTGATAGATAGATGAGAAGCCTAGTTCTTAACCCCGTAGAAGAGAAGAGGATGACTCAGATCAGAAGGCCATGAGATATAAGGAGTAAAACGAGCCTTACGTTCCCTTCCACAATCAATTCCCTTACATATCTAAAGCATTTCTAGACACAACTTCGACCGGTTTGGCTTGGTAATCCTCTGATGATCGGGGCTCTGATACCAATTTGTCGGGACCACGATTCCAAATCACATCGACCTAGCCGGTAACACCTCATATCACTTCTTGCGGCCTCACGCACGGTATTCCCACGGGTGTCGCCTTACCATGGCCCGGGACCGTTTGCGTCTTTTGGCTCACGTATATGACAATTGTCGCTAGCATCCATATGATAAAGAACCGGGCCGACATGGCGATCGTGAACCAAAGCGGCGCTAACCTATGGGGACAGGCATACATGAATCACATCGAGCATGTCGGTCATCAACGTATAAATTCGGGCTGTAATCTTTGGGCTATGAGGACTCCGGTATCCGGCTATAGCGAGCTAAGCGGGACTCCGAATAACACCATGCGACATTTCCCGAAGGAACGGACATAGGAACGATGTGAAACACATGCGGCCAATCACGTGTCCAAGCGGTAGTCTTTGGGCTAGCAGGACTCCGGTGAACCGGGCTGTAGCGGACTACTATCGCTCGGAAGCACGAGACTACATTTCCCCATATGAGAGGCTGCCAAGGATAAACAACTAGTTTGTCGGATCCCACACATACCAAGCATTTCAAACATACACACAATATGCTCAATATGTGTAGATACAACATGGCATCACAACATAACTCTCGACTCAAATATTTATTCAATAGGCTCCGAGGAGGCGAGATATTACAAACATGGTTCTCATGACCCAACACTCGAGCATACAAGTCAAAACACAAGCGGAAGCTAAACATGTCCGAGTATAGACAACTATAAATGAAAAAAGGCTGAGAAGCACGACTATCTACCGAGATCCTGCCGAGGCACAAGATCGTAGCTGAGGTAACAAGCTAACCGTTGAAGTCCAAGCGGAACTACTAAGCGAGACCAAGTCTCTCTGCAAAACATAAAATAAGCAAGCGTGAGTACAAAGCGTACTCGACAAGACTTACATCGAACTAGCTACATATGCATCATTATCAAAAGGGGTGGTGGAGTTTGACTGCAGCAAGCCAGCTTTGACTTCGGTGGCTATCTGAACTACATTGCAAGTAACTCTTTTGAGGTGGCACACATGAGTCCACATATTCACCATATCAATACACCACTATGGACCCGCTCCGTCTCCCTACGAGAACGCCATCCATAGCACTCACGCTTATCTTGCGCATTTTAGAGTATCCACTTTCACTTGTCTATGAACAGATATAGGCAACCTAGAAGTCCTTCTCCGTGGACACGGCTATTCGAATAGATCATATTAACCCTGCAGGGTGTACTTCTTCACACGCTCTCACCACTTACCGCCGTTTACACGACATGTACTCGGCAACCTTCAAGCGGAAGCCCAACGTGGGTGTCGGCAACGACCTACCTAAACACACGAGTCCCAAGTCCAGGTTTATCGCCTATTCGGGTTCCATCCGCAGGGAGTCCGACCGAGGTTTCCCATACAGCCCCGAACGATGTGTGCAGGGTTCCCGAGACACCAAGCAGGCGAATCGGTACACCAAGACCACGGTGCCTACCGCAACACAACCCATCCCTACGGTCGGCGTTGCGTGCGGCCCCTGACATACTACAAACACCGAAACTACTTGCAACTCCTGGGTGAGGACAAGGGTGGTTAAGAAGCCGAGAGGGTCAATTAAGGATCCCAATGCGTGGTAGTAATGCTGTTTCATGGATCACAAATACTGAACTCGAGTTCACGAGGGCCGCTGCAATGAGACAACCCACCATGTACTCCTACATGGCCTCTCACCGCTACCTTTACCAAATCGTGTTCACACACATAGCTCACACCACGATGGGACATGTTCACACAACCATTCCAATTCATTCCCGATGAACCGGACTGACTCAACTCTAAGCGATGGCAGGCATGACAAACAAGCATGAATGAGTAGGCACAACATGGCTCAAACAACTCCTACTCATGCTAGGGGTTTCATCTAATTCTTGTGGAATGACAGGTCATCACGAGAGGATAAAGGGGTTCAGCTACGCAACAAGTAACACATGAGTCGTTGTTGTCCTAATGCAGTAAAATAGAGCAGGAGGCGAGAGAGTGGGATTATATCGGAATGAACAAGGGGTTTTGCTTGCACAGCACTTCGAAGATAATATAGTTCTTCATCGGTGTCATCGAACTCATCGTTGATACATCGTCTCTTGAGAGGAACAAACACCGCAACCGAGAAAGAACACAATCAATGCAATGCACATTCACATGAATGACATGTCATGTTAAGGTACTGAATTCACCTAATGCAAAATCTAGCCAAGTTAATTGAAGTGGAATTCAAACAAGGTTAAACTCCAACTCCAAATGCTAGTTCATAATTTACCCTAATCATGATTCATCCTATTCAGTGAGGTTTACTTGTTCAAACATGCATGATCATGGCATAAACAGATTCTTCATATTTTTCTGATCATTTTTCATATATAAATTATTTAATTTGGAGTTCTGATTAAAAGTTATGAATATTTGAAGTTTGGGGTATTTTCTGAAATTTCCTGAATTAAATTAAATCCAGAAAAGGGTATTACTGCGTCAGCCTGACGTCAGTGGTCAACGGAACATGGACCGGGTCAAACCTGACGGTGGGTCCCGCGTGTCAACGTAATTAGCTTAACTAAAAAAATTAATTAAACTAAACCTATTTAGTTAGCAGGGCTGGGCCCACCCGTCATTGACTCAGCAGAGTCAACCAGGGCCCACCCGTGGTCAAAGTCCACGTCGGCTGCCGGCGTTTAGCTGCTGCCAGCGAGCCAGCCGGCGGCGAAGTGGTTTTAGCCACTCCGGCGACCAAATGGCCCATGGAGGGCATCTAGGAGGAGCTGGGGATGAGCCGAAACTCTTGGTGGAGTCGGTTGAGCTCGGGGTGGTCGGAATCGGCGCGGGCGACGTGTTTGGCGGCGGCCGGAGCTTCGGCCGCGGTGGAAACGGTGGCTAGAGGAAGAAAGCGAGTCAGGGGAGAGGGGGAAACGACAGAGGAGCTCACGGCGGGTGCAACGATGGCATCGGCGAGCTCGGGGAGGCACCGGAGCGGCGAACATCGAGGATCTCCGGTGGCGGCGATGGAAAGCGAAGACGGTGGCGCCGCCTCGAGCGTCATTGTCGTGTGGTTCGCGTAGAGGTTCAGGGTGGCGGCGGAGCTCGTGGGCGGGATGGCTGGCCGTGGGGAGGTCGGTGGCCACGACGAGCGGCGACGGTGGCGGCGAGGCCGCTGGTGCGTCAGTGAGAGAAGCAGAGGAGGAGAGAGGCCAGGCGAGGAGAGAGAGGGTCGAAGTGCGTGGCGCTGGGAAACGTCAGGCGTCGGGGAGGGAGCGGCAAGCGGGAGGTGGCCGTCGGTGGCCGTCTGTGGCGGCCACGCGCTCATCCTCCTGGCAGAGGAGGAAGGCGACAGGGAAGGAGGCGGTGGTGGGCTGGGCCTGATGGCTGGGCTGCCAGCTGGGCCGCCAGGTGGCCTGGCCAGGCAAATGGCCCAGGTAAGGTTCTCTCTCTTTCTCTCTTTATTTTTTGTTTTCTATTATTCTGTAATTTTGTGGAGTTATTAAAAATACTAGAACAGTTCCAAAAATCACCAAACTGTTCCTGGTCCATTGTTGGAATATTTCCAACATGAAACATTTTAGTTTGGGAATATTTGAGCATTTAAATTATTTATTAGCATTTAAATGCCCAAATGCAAATACTTAATGAATCAATCCAGTGGCCAAATATGTCATGAAAGATGTGCAACACCTCTGGTTATGGTTTAAAACATTTTTCCAGAAATGATGAACATTTTCTAAAGCCATTTGAAATCACTGAAGAATATTTTTTGGTTGAGCCTATTTGAATTCCTTTAATGCTAGGGTTTAGGCAATCCCCATTTCAATTTTCTTAGAAATTTAAACATGATGCATGGATGCTATGCCACTAGCTACAAGCAAGCTCTAGGGCTATGACAGGTTACGTCGATGCAAGCTTTAGCACCTATCCGAGTGATTCTGAGTAGCAAACTGGATACGTATAGTGGAGCAACCATTTGGAATAGCTTCAAGTGGAGCGTGGAAGCAACATTTACAATATGACCTAGAGATTTGCGAAGTGCATACGGATCTGAATGTTGCAGACCCGTTGACTAAAACCTCTCTCACAAGCAAAACATGATCAAACCCGAACTCATTGAGTCTTAATCACATGATGATGTGAACTAGTTTAGTGACACTAGTAAACTCTTTGGATGTTGGTCACATGGCGATGTGACCTGTGAGTGTTAATCACATGGCGATGTGAACTAGATTATTGACTCTAGTGCAAGTGGGAGACTGTTGGAAATATGCTCTAGAGGCAATAATAAATTAGTTATTATTATTATATTTCCTTGTTCATGATAATCGTTTATTATCCATGCTATAATTGTATTGATAGGAAACTCAGATA
The DNA here is from genome assembly GCA_021605145.1 of Aegilops bicornis. Classification (NCBI taxonomy): domain Eukaryota; kingdom Viridiplantae; phylum Streptophyta; class Magnoliopsida; order Poales; family Poaceae; genus Aegilops; species Aegilops bicornis. The sequence goes on from CM038670.1 coordinate 629,708,781, forward strand.
CATGTGTTGATACATAGACAACACCATGTCCGTAGTAAGCCTCTAGTTGACTAGCTCGTTGATCAATAGATGGTTACGGTTTCCTGACCATGTACATTGGATGTCGTTGATAACGGGATCACATCATTAGGAGAATGATGTGATGGACAAGACCCAATCCTAAGCCTAGCACAAAGATCGTGTAGTTAAGTATGCTAAAGCTTTTCTAATGTCAAGTATCATTTCCTTAGACCATGAGATTGTGCAACTCCCGGATATCGTAGGAATGCTTTGGGTGTACCAAAGCGTCACAACGTAATCGGGTGGCTATAAAGGTGCACTACGGGTATCTCTGAAAGTGTCATTGGGTTGGCACGAATCAAAGGCGGGATTTGTCACTCCGTGTGACGGAGAGGTATCTCTGGGCCCACTCGGTAGGACATCATCATAATGTGCACAATGTGACCAAGGGGTTGATCACGGGATGATGTGTTACGGAACGAGTAAAGAGACTTGTCGGTAACGAGATTGAACAAGGTATCGGGATACCGACGATCGAATCTCGGGCAAGTACTATACCGGTAGACAAAGGGAATTGCATACGTGATTGCTTGAATCCTTGACATCGTGGTTCCTCCGATGAGATCATCATGGAACATGTGGGAGCCAACATGGGTATCCAAATACCGCTGTTGGTTATTGACCGGAGAACGTCTCGGTCATGTCTGCATGGTTCCCGAACCCGTAGGGTCTACACACTTAAGGTTCGGTGACGCTAGAGTTATTATGGGAAATAGTATGTGGTTACGAAGGTTGTTTGGTGTCCGGATGAGATCCCGGACATGACGAGGAGCTCGAAATGGTCCCGAGGTGAAGATCGGTATATTGGACGAAGGGTATTGGAGTCCGGAATTGTTCCGGGGGTACCAGGTGATGACCAGCGTGTCCGAAAGGGGTTTCGGAAGCCCCGGCAAGCTTTGGGGGGCCTTATGGGCCAAGGGGAGAGGGCACATCAGCCCACTAAGGGGCTGAGCGCCCCTCCCACCCCATCTCACGTAACCTGGAGAGGTGGGGGCGTCACCCCTAGGGCAGCCGCCCTCCCGGCTTGGGGGGCAAGTTTCCTAGGGGGTGGGGGCGCCAAAACCCATCTAGGGTTTCCCCTATGGCCGCCGCCCCGTCCCCTAGGGAACCCTAGGGCGCCTTCCCCTCCTCCCTTCCCCCTATATACTGTGTGAGAGAGAGAGGGCAGCCGCACCCTTCCCCTGGCGCAGCCCTCTCCCTCCTCCAACACCTCCTCCTCCTCCGTAGTGCTTGGCGAAGCCCTGCCGGAGAACCACGAGCTCCATCACCACCATGCCGTCGTGCTATCGGAGTTCTCCCTCAACTTCTCCTCTCCCCTTGCTGGATCAAGAAGGAGGAGACGTCCCCGGGCTGTACGTATGTTGAATGCGGAGGCACAGTTGTTCGGTGCTTAGATCGGAATCAACCGCGATCTGAATCGCTGCGAGTACGACTCCTTCATCCGCGTTCTTATGGCAGCTTCGCTTAGCGATCTACAAGGGTATGTAGATGCACTCTCCTTCCCCTCGTTGCTAGATTACTCCATAGATTGATCTTGGTGTTACGTAGAAACTTTTGAATTTCTGCTACGTTCCCCAACACTAAGCACATAAAATCATCATACACTAGTGACTTAAAGTCCAAGACCAGGCCGGGTTAACAAACACCGAATAGATTCATATATGAACCATAAGGCAACATAGCCCTCATCGGTTTTCAACCATTTATTAACATGTCACAAGAGACGAATCTCAAAAAATGTTCAAATCAAATGTAAATAAAAAAACCAAGGCTTTCACATGCTGCCAAGCCTTAAAGTCAAGTGCTTTTCAAGGGCCGCACAACCACTGAGTTAAACCTTCATTCAACCTTGTACCAGGCCTCACATGACCAATCGTCGTTTTAACTTTGACAAGTTCAGGGTATGTATAAGATTGAGTGTCAAGAGTACGGCAAGTCATTCCAGGATTACCTGGGCGGAGTGGCAGAGTTAAAAAGGGCAGGATAACCCGGATTTTTAGGTGAATACACCTGGCTTCCGAGCCTACTACAAGGGTCATCAATGCTCTGTCCATTTAACAAAGAGCCCCCAAGTAATATTTCATTCCAGGCGTACAAGCCGGATCAATAGGGTAGTATAGCTATGCTCAATGAGCAGGAAGCCCCCAAGTATTTGGTAATTATGGCGTACAAGCGGGATCAAGAGGGTAGTCATAGCTATGCTCAATGAGCAGGAAGCCCCCAAGTGATCATATGAAGTGACAATAAAGACTCGTTATTCTCATAAATGAAATGACAACGGCCCTGAATTATCAGGGATGACGGCTTTATTATATTCATCATAATATATACATTGTCAAAATATGTACATCACAAGAGCCGGTGGCTCAGGTGTAGTAAGGCCAAAGATGAGAAATGTTCCACGTCCGACGGGTCTCCTCCTCCGACGTGCGTGAGTCTTTGTGGTCTCTGTCGTGGTTCTAAGTCTGACAGTAGAATGGGGGGGTAGGAATGGAGAGGCAAGATCCTAGCTATGGAGTAGTTGTATACGCAAGATGTTTACGAGTTCAGGCCCTTATCGGAAGAAGTAACAGCCCTACGTCTCGGAGCCCGGAGGCGGTCGACTGTATTATGTGCGTATGAGTTATAGGCCCTGTTCAAGAATTCATCCGATTAACCAGTTAACTTGCCGATTAATCCCTACTCGTAGGGTCACCGAGTAGCCGATAAACTCAAAAATCATCCGATTAATTGATTAAATGGCCGATTAACTTGCCGATTAGCTGATTAATCCCCTACTCTTCAGCTAACCGAGCAGCTACCAGTTAACGATTTCCTCAACAATGGTTACAGGGGTGCGAACCCTTTACACTGAGGAGGGGGTGGCTTATATAGAGTTCGCCAGACCCCTCCAGCCCTCAATTATGCAGGGATTAAGGTACATTAAGATATGGAGTTACTGGTAACGTCCCACATAAAGTGCTATGATGACCATAAAGTCACTTAATGACCGACCGCTTATGCGTCTTGGTATTTGTAGATCTCCTGGCGGTCGAGTGGTTGGCTTCTGGTCGAGTGTCTTGAGTCCGTCGAGTGGAATCCTTCCAGGTCGACTGAAAGGTGGTTTCTTCATGAGATGTACTTGGGGAGGGTATCTTGGACAGGTCCGTGACCCTACCCTAGGTACATGGCTTCATCAATAGCCCCCGAATGGATCGAGGTTTGAGTGGGGAAGAGTTGAGAACTCTTCCGACCCACTTTTCGTGCGACGAGCATGTCTTGTTCTGGATCAACGAGCTTAGGTGACGGCTTCAACTTCTTTTTCATTCGCCTTGATCCATTCTTTGTATCCGTCGAGTGTGTTTTTCGTACTTGGAGAACTCCGAATGACAGGACGAAGGAAATCTTCTGTATGACGATTTGCTCTATGGCGCGCGGATTTAGCGGGATTCGAATTTCGGGAAGCGAGCGGGGCAGAGGAAGCCGCAGTAATCAGATGGGATAAGGCAGGGACGCCTCGATCTCTGCGCCACCTTTTTCTCCATGTATCGCGCGGGCGACTTTTGCGGGATTTGACAGGATCGTCCGGGCCTACCAGCCAGTCACTCAGAAGCAACCTCATATAAGGCCCCGGACGGGGGTTTTTGAATAGTGCACTCTCCTTTCCTCCTCCCTTCCCCAGATTCATCCGCCACGTTCGCTTCCACCTCAGCGCTGCTGCTCCGTGCGCGTTTCGCCGACGACAATGGTGAAAGAGAAGACGGCGGCTTTGGAGTGGGCAAAGAAGGTGACGGAGAAGGCGAAGGGAAGGGCGACCAGTCGGGGCGGATCTTCGTCAAGGGCTGGCTTGCTGCAGGGCTGGATCCAGGGTGACTGGATCCACTCGACGATCCTTCAGAAGGATCTTGACAACATGGCCAATGAGGGACGGATTCCCCATGGATCAGTGCGGCTCCCGGGGAAGGAGTCGGAGCTGCAACCTCAGGAGGGTGAGTGTGTTCTCTTGGCCACCCATGTTGACCGCGGGTTTTCTCTGCCGCCTCACCCTTTCTTTCGGGGATTTCTGAACTTCTTTGGGGCACAACTCCACCACTTCACTCCCAACTCCATCGTGTATCTCGCTGCTTTCGTGTCTCTATGCGAGAATTTCTTGGGTTGCCGGCCTCATTGGGGCCTTTTCAAGCACATTTTCACTTGTCGCTCCCAGATGGTGAAAAAGGCCAACCCAAGTGACGAGAGAACTCAAGTGATTCAGATGTGTGGGGGTCTTGGGGTTCAAATGAGAGGAAAAAGTTCTTTTCCGGCCATGATCTTACCCGAGTCAGTCCGTGGATGGCAGTCAACTTGGTTCTACTGCAAAGACCAGCCAACGCCTTGAGGCGATCATTGGACTCCCTCGTTTTTCCATGGACCGAGTGAGCAAGCCATCTTCTTTGAAGGTGATCCCGGAAGAGAGGGCGTAGGTGAAGGTGTTGGTCGAACGCGTTGTCCAGCTCATTCGAGACGGAGTGACTAGCATGGATCTCTTGGAGGTCTTCCTCCGACGACGCATCCAACCGCTTCAAGCTCTAGACCATCCGATGTGGTTGTACTCTGGCACTAAAGACACCACTCAGATCCACCTAGAGGAGGTCGAGGATGCCATGCTGGAAAGGTGTCTGGCAAGCATCACAGGAAACAAGGACAACCCTCGAGGAGCCAGGAGGATTCCTCCACTCGACCAGTCATACGAAGTAGACAAGGTCCATTCCTGCATCTTTGATTGTGATCCCACTTTCTCCATCTTGTTTGTTTAAAATCGGTCGACTGACTTTTGTCTCGATTGTTGTCTTCCAGGCCACTACTGAGATGTACTCGATGCCCAACGGGGCGCAAGAACAGGTTGAGGAGGAGGAGGGGAGCGGAGGTGAAAGTCAGGAGGAATGGCAATCTGATGGTGAGGAGGACGAAAACGACGACAGCTCCGGGGAAGAGGAGGAGGAATAAGTCGACCCTCCTCGCATGGAAAGGCGATCCAAGCTCACCCATGACCCCGCGGTCGAGCATGGTAAGGCTATCGCGCCTGTCGGGCAGTCGACGAAACGCCCTCGGACGACCTCTCCAGCGCTGACTGAAAAAGCGCCGAAGCAACCCCGAGCGACGCCATCAAAGCCGACGAAGGCTCTGCCCAAGATGAGGATGGCCATTCCCACCATTTTTGGGTAACAACAGAACTTGTGTTTTCTTGTTTAGCATGGACATACTTTTGGTCGACTTGTTGACTGATCAACTGATTTCTGAAATCTGCAGCGCTGCTACCTCCGAGACCTCAGCCAGGAACGAAGACCAGGAAATGGAAGATGCTGCCACCTCTAACCTTGGTATGATCTCTGTAGTTTCGCTTTTGGTCGATTGGATTTCCGTTTTTAACTTTGAACATTTCTTGTAGTCCCTCCTCATGTCATTGATCTCCCTGATGATGACGATGAGGCGCCGCTGAGGCGGAGGAGGAATAAAAAGGCGCTTTCTTGGCAAGGCTTCGAGTTGTATCGATTACGAGACGCTGGTTCATGAGGGGGGCAACATCACTCGGACTTCTGTGTCTTTCGCTGTGCCGCTAAAGAGTATCCGACCTTCATCGTCGGCTGTTGATCCGCCCTCCCTTTTTGCCACACACCACGTCCCAAAGGACCAAGTGGGTGCTGCTAAGGAAGCTATACGCCAGGCGGGGATCATGATGGAGCAAGTGAAGGTGGTCCGGAAGCCAGCCGACGGCCTATGATGCTAGCTCAGCTCTTGAGCAACGTCGTGTTAGTTGATCACCACTTGTTCTGTTAGGATATGCTACCTGAAAACTCTTCTTTATGAAGATCTTCGTATCTGTACACCCATTGGGTGTGTCGATTGAATTCTTGGATTGGTGGGGGCACGCTGAGTGTACCCACCGGGTGTAGTCCCCGAGACTATGGTGGACTGCTGGCAGTCGACTGTAGTCTTTATACTTTGAGTTTATTTGCTAACTTGTTCACTCGGTCTGGTCGGACCATGTCGAATGGGATCTTGGAACCGGTGGGGGCACGCTGAGTGCACCCACTGGGTGTAGTCCCCGAGACTATGGTCGACTGCTGGCAGTCGACTAAAGTCTGAAGAACTCTTTTTTTAGATCATGATGACCGTGGCTGACTGCTGATAGTTAGCTATGGTTTAGGATCATAACCTTTTTGCCTCTTTCGGTCGACTGATCGAACCGAGTCGGTAAAATCAGTGGGGGCACGCTAAGTGCACCCACTGGGTGTAGTCCCCGAGACTACTGTTGAATATTTTGATTCGGCTGTAGTCTTAGAAACGCATCTGATTTTTTCCTTAGTCGCTGGAAGCAACCTATCTTTGATGTCCGTCGATTGACTCTTCGCGAAATCCTGCGAGCTTGTGGCTCGCTATACTGAATTGGAAAACAAACAGATCCAGCTCAACCTTGACTTAAAGCTTGCTCAAGAGAACTTGCAGAAGGCGAGAGACGAAGCAAAAGGTATGGCTGGTGAGAACTTGACGACTGTCTTTGTCTTTCTGCCCATTCCTAATTCTGACCTCATTGTCGTTTTGCAGACAAAATGGAGGAGGCTTTGAAGAAGAAGGATCATGATCTTGCCGAGGCGCGGAAAGCGGCTTTGGACAAGACAAAGCTCGCGGAAGAAAAACTGGCTTCAGTTGGTAAACTTGAATAAGAGAACGCCAATTTGAAAGCTACTCTCGACGCGGCCAACAAGGAGGTTAGCCGACTGAAGAATGACAAGATAGCTTTGAGTGACAAGGCTGGCGAACTGGCGGGGAAGAGGAACAATTTGGAGGCTTATCTAGGAGGGCTCGCCAAGAAGTTATTCCTCATGCTTGAAGGTAATTCCTCCTATCCGACTAACTTGTTATCACTGACTCATCATAGAACCATTAGCTTGAACTTGAGTTGCGTTTATGGAATTCTGTCAGAACTTCGAGGAGGAGACTGGTCGAGTGGAGACAAGCCTGGACCCCATTAACTCTCGTGTGAAGGATTAAGCCGCTATGAACGTGCTCCGACTGGAGTCTCGTATTGCTGGTGTGGTGGACTACCTCGCTCGACTGAAGGTTGCGGTGTCGCGAATCGACTTGACACTCTGGCCAGGCGAGACGTTTCAAAATGATCTCGAGTCTTTAATGACTCGACTGAATGACGTTCCAAGTCGAGTGCAGGAATGGAAAAAGTCTTCTGCCAGGTGTGGTGCCGATGTTGCTCTGTCCCTGGTCCGTTTTCACTGCAAGGAGGTGCGAGAGGAAAAGTCAAGGCGTCCATCAAAGTTGCCAATACCAAGAAGTACGACTTCCAATCTTTCATGGAGACTTTCATTGCTGCTGCCACCCGGATCGCTGACGGGATCGACCTGGACCAGTTTGTCGCACCTTCCAGTCCTCCACCTGAGGAGTAAAAAACTTCTATGCTTCGTCTTAAATTTGCCTCGGAATGCCGAGTGGTCTTGTAACCGATAAACTTTAACAGGCTTGACGCCTGAGCACTTTTGAATCCATAGGAAGTTATCCGAACTTGGCTTATCATTGAATATGCTTTCATTTGCCTTCGAGTGAACTTTGTTCTTCGCTCGGAATATACTTCAGTGCTTGAGATGCAGCTCTGAGGTGAAAAATCCAGTCGACCTGTGCTTCATCGTTCTTGCAGGTAGGGATGGAGCACAGATTGCAGTCGACCTGTGTCCTTGCGGATCGGGATGGAATGCTTGTTGTACTTGTGGCGCAGCTCCGGAGGAGAAGGTAGCAGTCGACCTGCACCTCGTCGTCCTTGCGGATCAGAATGGAGCGCACGTTGTACATGTGGCGCAGCTCCGAAGGAGAAGGTAACAGTCGACCTGCACCTCGTGGTCCTTGCAGATCGGAATGTATTTCATACTTAGGCGAGTACTGGACTGCAGCTAAGCCTCCGGGTGGGAGGGTTGCTCTCCACTCGGTAGGATTTTAGATACTTAGGCGAGTACTGGACTGCAGCTAAGCCTCCGAGTGGGAGGGTTGCTCTCCACTCGGTAGGATTTTAGATACTTAGGCGAGTACAGGACTGCAGCTAAGCCCTCGAGTGGGAGGTTCGCTCTCCACTCGGTGGGATTTTCAGATACTTAGGCGAGTACTGGACTGCAGCTAAGCCCCCGAGTGGGAGGTTCGCTCTCCACTCGGTCGGACTTTGAGATACTTAGGCGAGTCTTGGATCTGCAGCTAAGCCCCCGAGTGGGAGGTTCGCTCTCCACTCGGTAGGATTTTCAGATACTTAGGCGAGTACTGGACTGCAGCTAAGCCCCCGAGTGGGATTGTCGCTCTCCACTCGGTAGGATTTTCAGATACTTAGGCGAGTACTAGACTGCAGCTAAGCCCCCGAGTGGGAGGTTCGCTCTCGACTCGGTAGGATTTTTTGTGTTGTAGCTCTGAAGGAGAAGGAAGCAGTCGACCTGCACCTCGTCGTTCTTGCAAAGCGCACATTGTATTAAATACTTAGGCGAGTACTTGGACTGCAGCTAAGCCCCCCGAGTGGGAGGCTGGCTCACCACTCGGTAGGATTTTTAAACACTTAGGCGAGTACTTGGACTGCAGCTACGCCCCCGAGTGGGAGGCTGGCTCACCACTCGGTAGGATTTTTCAATACTTAGGCGAGTTCTTAGACTGCAGCTAAGCCCCCGAGTGGGAGGCTGGCTCACCACTCGGTAGGATTTTCAAGTACTTAAGCGAATGGATTCGCAGCTAAGCCCCCGAGCGGGAGGCTGGCTCACCACTCGGTAGGATTTTTCAATACTTAGGCGAGTTCTTGGACTGCAGCTAAGCCCCCGAGTGGGAGGCTGGCTCACCACTCGATAGGATTTTCAAGTACTTAGGCGAAACGGATTCGCAGCTAAGCCCACGAGTGGGAGGCTGGCTCACCACTCGGCAGGGATTTTTTTACAAACTTAGGCGAAACGGGTTCGCAGCTAAGCTACCCACTGGGGGGGGGGTTTCTCATGTAAACAAAAAATAATAACAATCACTAGGAAAATTATAACATTCTTGTCTTTGATAAACAAACTACAGAGGTACTTTTTTTTATTACATCTCATCCGAGTGTGTACTTAAGTATTAAAGGGGCGGAGCAGCTCCGCATTCCAAGCTCGGGGCTCATCAATCTGGCGATCGACGTTGTAAAGATGGTATGCTCCATCCTCGCCTCCAGTTCCTGCTCCAGCGCGTCCAGGCGGTCACGGCGCTTCTTCAGCTTGGCCTCCCGGTCCTTGGCGGCCGCCTCGCGAGCCTTCATGCTTTCCTCCTGCTCCTGGCGAAGGCGGGCCTCCTCGGCGAGCTGGTCCTGCAGACCCTTCAGCTCGCCCTCCAGCGTCTCACAACGACCTTGGATGCTGGCTGCCTCCCCCAGGGCAGCATCGCGGGCCACCTTCGCCTCACGAACAGCCTGCTTCTCCTCGTCGCAAGCCGTCGAGGCCTGGACCAGCCACTTACGAATCGAAGCGTCGGCGCTGAATCCAGCCAGAGGCCAGCTCAAGCGCCCGGCCACCAGCGAGGTCACGCCCAAGATCTGCTGCGGCCAGTCGATTCAGCGGCAGCACGATCCAGGACCATGGGAGGAGTTGGAGAGACAGCAGTTGGCGGAGTAGGAGGAGATGGCGGCGGAGCAGCCACTGCGCCTTGAGGCGGAACCAGCGGCGCCACGACAACAGTGGAGGCAGCGCCAAGCAAGGGCGCCTCGGAGGTCGCCTGGACCAAGGGGGCTGAGCTCACCCAGCTGCTCGGCCGAGCCTCGCGAGGACGCCGGGCAGGAGAGGCACAGGCGTCGGGATCATCTTCTTTTTGGCAGAGGCACCGCCCACGGATGGGGCCTCGAGCCCCCTTTAGCTTCTTCGCCGCGGGCGCCAGCCTGGCCGAAGAACATGGACATCAGACCTCGTCGACAGGGCAATAATCAAGACAGGAAGCAGGCACTTACAGGTCGTCGCCGGTGGACTCGAGGAGCCTCCGGCCATACTTGAAGCCCGAGAGCCGGCTGCATGGATCGGCTTCAAGGGAACCAGGAGCAGGAGACGCGTCTGCGGACCGCCCGGGGCAGGCGGACCGTGGGGACCAGCCCAGTCCGGTCCTTCTTCGGGATCGAGGCGAGCCGCCTCCCGCTCATCCTCATCCTCGTCGTCGTCACTCTCGGGGAGGCGGAGAATGCGAGGCCTGCGCCGCAGGGAAGGAGCCCTTGACTCCGCCCCCGAATCAACCCCCTCTCCTGGCTCCCTTTTTTCCGCCTCTTCGCTGGAGTCGGAAGAGGACACGTCCACCAGGTCCTCCGGAGCCTCCGCGGGCACGAGCCCGTCCCCGTTGAAGGCGGGCATGGACCCCACAACCTGCTCCCAATCCTCGCGAAGGAACAGGGGCGCGGGGGCACCCTCCGGTCTCGCCACATCGCCCCCAACCAAGGACTGGAGGACCGTCGCCAGATCCTCGCCCGGCCAGGCCACAGGGGCTCGGGTGAGGCCTCCACATCGGAAGGCAATCTTGGCGAAGCGGAGCTTGTTGGTGCTCCAGAACTCCCTCGGCCCGACGCCTTTGGTCAGCCTCGCCGCCGCCGCATCGGCCGGCTTCAGATCTTCATCCATCTTCTCCAGCACCAGCTTCGCGCGGGGATCCCGAAGCTTCGCTCGGGACTAGTCGTCGGAGCTCTCGGCGGGCTCCGTGGGCAGGATCAGCCGAGGGTGGATTCGCCCAGCATCCACCAAGACCCACTTGCTCCTGAAGCCCTCAATCCGCTTCCACAGGTTTGAAATGGCGATGGCTCCGCCGTATCTGACGAAGGTTGCGCCTTGAGGCGGAACCACGGAGGCTCGGAGGAAGAAGTAGTGGCGCAAAGCAAGGCCACCAAGGGCTTCACCCCAACATGGGCCTCACAATAGTAGGCGAAAATTGCGGAAGAAGGACGGAGTTGGGATGGAGGTGCGAGCTTGGATGTTATAGTGACGGAGGACGGAGAAGAAGAACTTCGAGAGAAGGAGGCACCGGACCAGCAATGATGGCGCCATGAAGAACGGGTAGAAGGTACTCCCCGACCCTCGGGGCGGAGGAGCCGACCTTGAACACCGCTGTTCCATTGATGCCTGCGCCTCCGCCATGGCGGGCGCATCGAGCAAAGCTCGCTACCGACACATTTGGCGGGTCCAGGGCAGGAGAGTACCAGGCTCCGGCCGGGGTTTGGCGAGGAGCCATGACTGGCTAGGGCATGAAGGCGGAGTGGATCTGAAGGTCTTGGAAGCAGGGAGGAGAGGCGCAAGAAAGGGGATCTGAGCGGCAACTGGAGAAAGTAAAGGAGGCAAGGAAGATGCTGCTCCATTATCAACTCCGCGTTGCAGAGAGGCGCCCACGCCCAATCAACCGCCACGCTGGCGCCAAGGTCACAGTGTTGTTAGGGGCCCACGATGCCAGACTTGCCCTTTCGCCTCTCTCTGGCCAAGGTCAGGCGCGCCCGTGGCCCGGGGGCTCTTGTCGGCATTCTGGGAACGGAGGTTCCCAGACTTGCTTGCCTGCGGCTCTTGGCGTGGCTCAAAGGAGGCCCAGACAGCCCATCCTCATCAACGCAAGCTCAAGACCCTCGCGAGGCCAAGCCTCATGAGGCGGACGACCAGGAGCTTCTCAGCACAGCCTCATCAGGCTAGCTCATGAGGAGGCGGAGAGTTCAAGCGGGGTACCTCACGAGGTGCCCGTGGACGCAAGCCATGACGACCAAGGGCGCGATCGAGGCGCCACCAAGAGATCCCCCTTTCCTCTTTGGTGCAAAGGGAGCAAGCGCAGCGAGAGCATCAAGCAAAGGCATCCATTTCGGTGCAACAAGACCAAGACCAGCCCCAAAGGCTGGAAGGAGTCATCGTGGAGCCCAAGCAAGCGTCATCACCAGAGCCTTTGGCGATCGAGGACCAACTTTAGTCAGGATAAGTGTACCCGCTGTTCCCCTTCAAAATGGCCAATTGTTGGTGCCCTTCCCGCTCAATATTTGGGGAGAGGCCCAGGGCCTTCGTCTGTATAAGTAGAGCTAGCCACCGTCATAGCGGGGGCGGGCATTTTGGAATCCAGAGAGAGATAGAGACCCGATCCTCAAGCTAGAGCGATGGGACACCACTTAGCAGTTCATCACACCCACCAAGAACAGACCCTCGCGAGGCGGTTCTTCCCTGTACTGTTCTTCATCAGCCCAAGAGGCGATCCACCACACCACAAACTAGAGTTGGGTATTACACCACAACGGTGGCCCGAACTAGTATAAATCTTGCGTCTCTTGTGCTGTTCTTGCTAGTGGTTTAGGTCCCTGCGATTCGGCGAGGTACGAGACGGTGGAGGGTTGGATCTCCGCGCGCACCCCAGAGTTCGAACCTTAAGGGTCTGCCGGAACCCGAAATCCGACAATTGACTTTACCCATTCCGTTAGCTTAGCAATTGATCGATTAGTATGTTGCTATTGCTTTGTTCATGACTTATACATGTTCCTATGACTATGAGATTATGCAACTCCCGAATACCGGAGGAACACTTTGTGTGCTACCAAACGTCACAATGTAACTGGGTGATTATAAAGGTGCTCTACAGGAGTATCCAATAGTGTTTGTTGAGTTGGCATAGATCGAGATTAGGATTTGTCACTCCGATTATCGGAGAGGTATCTCTGGGCCCTCTCGGTAATGCACATCACTATAAGCCTTGCAAGTAATGTGACTAATGTGTTAGTTGTGGGATGATGCATTATGGAACGAATAAAGAGACTTGCTGGTAGCGATCGAATCTCGGGCAAGTAACATACCGATGACAAAGGGAACAACGTATGTTGTTATGCGGTTTGACCGATAAAGATCTTGATAGAATATTTAGGAACCAATATGAGCATCCAGGTTCCGAAGTTAGTTATTGAATAGAGATGAGTCTCGGTCATGTCTACATAGTTCTCGAACCCGTAGGGTCCGCACGCTTAATGTTCTGTGACGATTTGTATTATGAGTTATGTGATTTGATGACCGAAGTTTGTTCGGAGTCCCGGATGAGATCAGGGACATGACGAGGAGTGTCGAAATCATCGAGACGTAAAGATCGATATATTGGAAGGCTATATTCGGACATCGGAAAGGCTCCGAGTGATTCGGGTATTTTTCGGAGTACCGGAGAGTTACGGGAATTTGTATTGGGCCTTAATGGGCCATACGAGAAAGGAGAGAAAGGCCTCAAGGGTGGGTGCGCCCCTTCCCCATGGACTGGTCCGAATTGGACTAGAGAAAGGGGCGCTCCCTTCCTTCCTTCTCCTTCTTCTTCTCCCTTCCCTTTTTCCTATTCCATGTGGGAGGTGGAATCCTACTAGGACTAGGGAGTCCTAGTAGGACTCCACACTTTGAGCGCGCCCTATGAGGGTCGGCCTCCTTCTCCCTCCATCCTTTATATATGTGGCTAGGGGCACCCCGTAGACACACAAGTTGATCATCGATCTCTTAGCCGTGTGCGACGCCCCCCTCCACCATAATCCACCTCGGTCATATCGTCGTAGTGCTTAGGCGAAGCCCTGCGCCGGTAGCTTCATCATCACCGTCATCACACCGTCATGCTGACGAAACTCTCCCTCGGCACTTTGCTGGAACGTGAGTTGGTGAAACGTCACCGAGCCGAACGTGTGGAGATCACGGAGGTGCCGTACTTTTGGTGCTAGGATCAGTCGATTGTGAAGACGTACGACTACATCAACCGCGTTGTCATAATGCTTCCGCATACGGTCTATGAGGGTACGTGGACAACACTCTCCCCTCTCATTGCTATGCATCACCATGATCTTGCGTGTGCGTAGGATTTTTTTTTGAAATTACTACGTTCCCCAACATGTGTATCCCCCTCTATATCTCTTATCCCACCCCAAAACCCTTGGAACCAATAGAGGATGAATGGAGATGAACTCATATTTTTTGGACCGATGACTCAATTGGAGATGGACTGATGGATTCAGAACATGGAAGATCACATGAAGAATGATACTATAGATGGAAAGGATATGGCCCAACATGCTCTTCAAAGCTTTGAAAGTGGTGCTGCTACTTCGTGGAGGATGTACCAAACCATCAATGGATGGCAAAGAGTAACCACTTGGGAAGAATTTAAGTTGACTCTGCTAAAGTCTCGGCTTGTGTCCCAGAAGTTGAAGCCTTATGGAAATGATACGTAGAAACCTTGTGCATGCAAGCTCTGTGGAGAAATAGGACACAACCATAAAGAACGCAAGGATGAATTCCCTCATTGTGAAGAAAGTCACTCAGCTGAAGAATGCCCCACTAGGCGGAGCACTTGTTTCTTGTGTGAAGGGACTACCCACTACCCTACTCAGTGTCACATTTACCCCATGGTACAAAGAACCATCCAACAGAAGAAAGAAGCAATGAAAGGTGCCCTCATGGAAATTTTAGAAGAACCTGTGATGAAGGAAGAGGTGAAGGACACACCCGAGCAAGACCCAATTAAACCCTGCACAAAGTCATGCTATTCATGTGGAGAAGAAGGACACATCTCCCAGAATTGTCTGAATGGGGATCTAGTAGAATTCTCGACAGAGGAAGTAGAGTATGACCCATAGGAAATAGAAGCCCTGATTGACATAGAAAAGTCCAGGAAGAGAAATAGAATGTATCCCCAGAACAACCCAATTTCTACAAAGAAGGACCTGAGTTATATCACATGTTTCAGGTGCAAAGATTCTGGGCACTACTTTAGTGGTTGCCCAAAAAGGAAGCCTAGGACCCAAGGAGGCTATGTAATTGCATGGAAACCACAAGACTTGTCAGAAGTAATATGTTTCCGTTGTAATGAAGCAGGGCACTTTGCCAGAGATTGTCCCAATGAGAAGGAGACTTGTGCTAAATAGTTGAGTTGAAAAAGAAGTATAGTAGTAGTAGTAGTAGTGGGAACATTTATTTTTATATTGAGGTGTTGAGTTGAGGCAAGTAATGGAAATGCAGGAGAATGTAATAATTTGAGAATCAATAAAGTTAGCATCGTTGGTACTGATTTGGATTTTATGAGTAGTTACTCTATGAAGAAAGATTTTGACCATTTTTGAGGATATGAGAAATATGGTCTATGGATGAATTTGTGCATTTCAAGGGTGGTAGTACCCTTTGAGGACACTTGACCCCTGGAAAAGGATAATGATGTTCCACGGAGTGGACTTCATAAGTATAAGTTGTATCTCGATATGTGAGATACCCCAAGAATATGAAGGGATGAAGTACTATTGGATATAAAGGAGGTATAATGTTGGTAATATGGAGCAATTGTAACCCCGGGATGAGTTGAAGCTATAAATGTGATGAGGTGAGCCCATAACCCACATGCCCAAGGACCTACCAAGAAGCAAGCACACTCTTGCTGAAGGAAAAACCTTGGAAGAAGTTACGACTTTATCGACAGGCGATCTTATAGGAGTAACGCAAAACCTGAGAGTTGTGAAGGAACGATAGATGTTTGCTGGTTTGCAGAATAAATGGATTATTCGAACTTAGTTCGTCGACAAGAGAAATTCTGCAATGCTTGTGAGGATGACCGAGTGTTAGAATGCGAGATTCGCTAAACCATATACAAGGTAATGATTTGGGTGCGGGATGGATTGATCACCATACCGACTTACTCTTATTATTCGCCTTGTTATATGGGATGGTAAATCTGAGTGACTTACCCATAATAGAGAGACGATGATATTAAACCTTGTTTAAACCTTAGAAAGGTATGACAATTTTTCCCCTTGTACAAGGCAATTGTTGCCAATCAAAGGATATATGGTGAGAATGAAGCCCAGACCCATTTCCTGCAGGAGAAACCATAAATTGTTAACCACCATGAGATATCGATAGTTGTTTAGTATTGGCGCCAGACCTATCGGATAAGAAGACCCAGTCACAGAAGAACCTTACCAAGATGTAAGGACAGAAGGATTGAGGAAAAGGTTATGCCACTACCGGAAAATCCCAGACTAGGAATTTTCACGAGAATCTGAGAATACCGACACTGTCAAGAATAAGGATGGAGTATATGAGTTTTGATGGAACCGTAACAATGCTTCTAAGGGCGGTAGCACCCTAGACCCCTGTGACGATTGATGGATTTTGAGAAGACGCCAAAATAACCTATTTCTTGCTAGCCTCTCTGAATCTCGAGGACGAGATTCATTTTAACGGTGGTAGGTTTGTAACATCCCAAAATTTTAAATTTTGGAACGTTATATTAGATAAATAGTTTTGATTGATTGTTTGATTGTGATGTATGAAATTGATTGAAGCTTGAAACTTTTCAAAGTTAGATGAGAGGGAATAAAAGGACTTTCCCAAACTTTCACGTTGTATTTTTGACCTCCATGAATTCAAATTCTTTTCAAATACAAAACCCTAGAGTGAAGATTATATGACTTCTTCCATTTAAATAAATGAAAAGGGTTTTGAAAAGATTTGAATCTCATTTGGAAACATTTCAAATTTAGAAACTTTATGCAACTCAATGATTTTCACGAGAGAAGATAAAATGACTTCTTCAAAGTATATGAAATATGAGTTGGAAGTTTAAAAGAATCAAATTTAAAGTCCCTTTGAAATTATTTTCACTTGGAGTTATTTGGGTTTTATTCAAATTATTTTTCTCCAAAAATAAAATATATAGAAATTAGGGTAAAATGATTCCCTACATTAGAAAATTGGAGAGAAATAAATTTGGTATTTTTTAAAATGATTTTTATGGGGTTTTATTGAACCAGTAGCACTCTTTGCTTTATTTAAATTTCTGAGTACTTTAATTGACGCTAAAAAATGTTCATGTTGTAGAAAATCTTTTTCTGAAAATTTTGATATATTATATGCCTATAGTATATTTTTATTTTATTTTGTTTTATTCTTTTCATGTCTGCAAAATTGTTTTAAAAAAACTCTTCTCCCGAACTGGGCCGGCCCAGCCGAGCCAGCCCAGACGCGCGTCGCCCCAACAGCCTTTGACTCGGGACGGAGTACCGAGCACCGCCAACGCCGCGGAGCGCCACCCGTGCCGCCACCGGACTCTCCCTTCCTCCTCCCGCAAGCCAACCCCAGCCCCCTCCTCCTTAAATACCTGCACCCCGGACCCCTCTCTCTCCTCCTCGCCCTTTCGCATCAGTAGTGCCCCACCTGCCAACTGCCGCCGCTCCCGCCTTGCTTGTGCGCCATCTGCCTCATTCTTGACCGCCTCCCTTGTGCCAGCTCCCCCCGCCCAGCTGCCGTGCCGCGTCGCCTCGCCATCGCCTCATGGTCATCGCCGCTTCGCCGTTGACCGCCCTGGCCGAACCTTGTTTAACCGGTAAAAACCATCCCGGTTCACCGGTTACTTTTTTGGCTTTTTTAGTTTTGGTTTAGTTAGGATAGGTCGGTTTTTATTTTATTTTGTTAATTAGCGAATGTTCACCCATTTCTTTCTGTTAACGAACGAATTCGCTCGTTAGTCTCTGTTAGCGGACATTCGTCCGATAGATTTTTCTTTTTCTGTTTATTTTCGGCCAGGGACCTATCCACGAAAATTTTTCTTATAGATTAGTCCCTGATCTTCAAGCCCTCGCTACTTTTTGCTCGTTTATCCAAATCCAGGGAAACCAATGCCCACTTCTTTGTTATGATCCCCTCTATCCAGATAACCAACTTGAACATGTTTTCTGAAAATTTAAAATTTGATTTCAAATAGATTTGAATTCAAACTTCTTTTGTTCATAACTCGAGTTTTATAGCTCTGTTTGAGTTGATTCATTTTGCAAATCGAAGCTCTTGACCTAAACTTTTTGATAAGGCAAAATTCACTTAATTTTCGTACTGTTAGAATTTTTTTTCTGTTGCAAGAGTTAATTGCTTGTTTTGGAAGTTTTCCGAGATCTTTTCTTTGATTCTTTTGCATGAGTGCTTATGTATGCAATTTCTTGCTCACGACATATTGACCGGAGTGTGACAAGTAGAACTATCAGGAGTTATGAGTGTGGATCATCTTCATCAATAGTACAAGGCAAGTTCACACTTTGATCATACTTTTCATACCCAGTTTTTTATGCATTAGTTTTGCCCTCAAACATTGCATGAGTAGGTTTTGATAACATGTGGGTATTGGGAAGTAGTTGATGAGGTAGGAACCTATTGTCTTTCATTCAACCTTGGGTTTATACGTTATGCTCATACTGCTTTGCTATGCTCGTAAACGTGGATTGGTATGTGAGATTCGTGAAAGCTGTGAGAGTTATATTAACTAAGGGAAACTTAAGGTGGCTACTTTAATACACATCTGGGTGGATTGGTTGGGGCACCCTGGGGTTACCAGTGGCTTACCCGGGCACCTGGGGAATCCAATGTTGTCCTACAAGATCCTGGGGTATCCGTGTGATTATCCTATGGAATGCCACCCTGGCTCAAAGGGATCATAAGATTATTCATAGCTAGAAACTTCCGTGTGCAGCCCCAAGCCATTATGGGCTCTGGCATAGTTGAATATGTTGTGTGACCTCTTTCAGTGGTAGACTAGCAGATATAGGTGGTACGGTCTACCCATCATAAAGAGTTAACACTTCTGAAAGACTGTGGTTTGGTCATCCATTTCTCAAACATCATGTAGTGCGAGAAATTCAACGGAGGAGATCGAGTCTTGTGGGGAAAAGTGTGCAAACCTCTGTAGAGTGTACAAACTAATCATGATTAGTGATACGTCTCCAACGTATCAATAATTTTTTATTGCTCCATGCTATATTATCTACTGTTTTGCGCAATATTGGGCTTTATTATCCACTTTTATATTATTTTTGGGACTAACCTATTAACTGGAGGCCCAGCCCAGATTTGATGTTTTATGCCTATTTGGTTTCGAGGAAAAGGAATATCGACGGAGTCAAAAGCGGAACGAAATCAAATGGAGAAGTTATTTTTGGAAGGAAAGCCACCGGATAGACATGGACTCTCGTCAAGATACGGGAGCTGGCCACGAGGTGGTGGCGCGCCCCTGCCTCGTGGGGCCCCGAGCTCCACCGGCGTACCTTGCACCCATATATACCTACGTATCGTAAAACTTCCGAGCAGAGATTAGATCGGGAGTTACAGGCGCCGCAAAACCTCCAGAGCCACCAAAACCAATCGGGACCTGTTCCAAGCACCTGGAGGGGGAACCCTCACCGAGGCCATCTTCATCATCCCGGCGCTCTCCATGACGAGGAGGGAGTAGTTCAACCTCGGGGCTGAGGTTATGTAACAATAGCTAGCTGTATGATCTCTCTCTCTCTCTCTCGTGTTCTTGATGTGGTACGATATTGATGTATCTCAAGCTTTGCTATTATAGTTGGATCCTATGTTTCTTCTCCCCCTCTACTCTCTTGTAATGGATTGAGTTTTCCCTTTGAAGTTATCTTATCGGATTGAGTCTTGAAAGATTTGAGAACACTTGATGTATGTCTTGTCGTGCGTATCTGTGGTGACAATGGGATATCACGTGATTCACTTGATGTATGTTTTGGTGATCAACTTGCGGGTTCCGCCCATGAACCTATGCATAGGGGTTGGCACACGTTTTCGTCCTAATTCTCTGGTAGGAACTTTTGGGCACTCTTTGAGGTTCTATGTGTTGGTTTGAATAGATGAATTGAGATTGTGTGATGCAAATCATGCCCACGGATACTTGAGGTGACATTGGAGTATCTAGGTGACATTAGGGTTTTGGTTGATTGTTGTCTTAAGGTGTTATTCTAGTACGAACTCTAGGGCTGTTTGTGACACTTATAGGAATAGCCCAACGGATTGATTGGAAAGAATAACTTTGAGGTGGTTTCGTACCCTACCATAATCTCTTCGTTTGTTCTCCGCTATTATTGACTTTGGAGTGACTCTTTGTTGCATGTTAAGGGATAGTTATATGATCCAATTATGTTATTATTGTTGAGAGAACTTGCACTAGTGAAAGTATGAACCCTAGGCCTTGTTTCCTAGCATTGCAATACCGTTTACGCTCACTTTTATCGCTTGTTACCTTGCTGTTTTATATTTTCAGATTACAAAAACCTATATCTACCATCCATATTGCACTTGTATCACCATCTCTTCGCCGAACTAGTGCACCTATACAATTTACCATTGTATTGGGTGTGTTGGGGACACAAGAGACTCTTTGTTATTTGGTTGCGGGGTTGTTTGAGAGAGACCATCTTCATCCTATGCCTCCCACGGACCGATAAACCTTAGGTCATCCACTTGAGGGAAATTTGCTCTTGTCCTACAAACATGTGCACTTGCAGGCCCAACAACGTTTACAAGAAGAAGGTTGTGTAGTAGACATCAAGCTCTTTTTCGCGCCGTTCTTGGGAGGTTAGAAGCGGCACTCACACCCCGTCAACTAAGCTCTTTTCTGGCGCCGTTGCCGGGGAGGTGAGTGCTTGAAGGTATATCTTTAGATCTTGCAATCGAATCTTTTAGTTTCTTGTTTTATCACTAGTTTAGTCTATAGAAGAAAACTAAAAAAATGGAATTTAGTTTGTCTCATACGCTTCATCTTTTTAATATCTTTCGTGAGTATGATGGAAAGGAAAATTGTGCCAAAGTGTTAGAATAAGAATGCATTAAATTGTTTGGCACTAAATCTTTGAATGATGAGAATGATTGCAATGTTTTTAGTTTGAATTCCTTGAATACCCATGATGCTAATGATATTCAGTGCCACAAGCTTGGAGAAGCTATGTTTGATGAAGATGATATCTTTTGTCCCCCAAGCTTTGATGAGCAAATTTACTATGATGAAAGCATGCCTCCTATCTATGATGATTATTGTGATGACACGTATGCTATAAATAATAATGATAACCATGAAACTTGTCATCTTGACCTTAATTTTCAATCACATGATAGTTGTTTTGTTGAGTTTGCTCCCACTACTATTGATGAGAAGAATTTTGCTTATGTGGAGAGTAGTAAATATTCTATGCAAGTAGATCATGAAAAGAATGCTTTAGGTGCTGGCTATATTGTTGAATTCATTCATGATGCTACTGAAAATTATTATGAGAGAGGGTCATATGCTTCTACATATTGCAATAATATCAAGTTTCCTCTCTATGTGCTTAAAATCTTGAAGTTATGCTTGTTTTACCTTCCTATGCAAGATGATTGTTGTTCCCATAAGTTGTTTGCTCACAAAATCCCTATGCATAGGAAGAGGGTTAGACTTAAATGTGCTACTCATATTCTTCATGATGCTCTCTTTATGTTTCAATTCTTATATTTTATGTGAGCATCATTGAAATCATAATGCCTAGCTAGGGGCGTTAAACGTTAGCGCTTGTTGGGAGGCAACCCAATTTTATTTTAGTTTCTTGATTTTTGGTCCTGTTTAGTAATAAATAATCTATCTATCCACTGGTTATATGTGGTTTTACATTTTAATTAGTGTTTGTGCCAAGTAGAACCTTTGGGAAGACTTGGGTAAAGTCTTTATGATCATGCTGTAAAAAACAGAAACTTTAGCGCTCACGAGATTAGCTAGAAATTTTTACTGGCGAGTGCTATTTAGTTGATTCTTTTTGCAGATGATTACTAGACAAATTCCTCAGGTCCACCAATTTATTTTAGAATTTTTGGAGTTCCAGAAGTTTCCGTTAGTTACAGATTACTACAGACTGTTCTGTTTTTGACAGATTCTGTTTTCATTGTGTTGTTTGCTTATTTTGATGAATCTATGGCTAGTAAAATAGTTTATAAACCATAGAGAAGTTGTAATACAGTAGGTTTAACACCAATATAAATAAAGAATGAGTTCATTACAGTACCTTGAAGTGGTGTTTTGTTTTCTTTCGCTAACGGAGCTCACGAGTTTTCTGTTAAGTTTTGTGTTGTGAAGTTTTCAAGTTTTGGGTAAAGATTCGATGGACTATGGAATAAGGAATGGCAAGAGCCTAAGCTTGGGGATTACCAAGGCACCCCAAGGTAATATTCAAGGACAACCAAGATCCTAATCTTGGGGATGCCCCGGATGGCATCCCCTCTTTCGTCTTCGTTCATCGGTAACTTTACTTGGAGCTATATTTTTATTCACCACATGATATGTGTTTTGCTTGTAGTGTCATTTTCTTTTGTTATTATTTGCTTGCTGTTATTTAGAATAATGTTTTGCATCTTTAGTTTCAATAAGAAAGTCAAGGATAGCCTTTTCCATGCTTATTTTGCTACTATACATGTTGCTGTTTGAAAACAGAAAGTTTACCGCTGTCGCAAAAATTTCCTAGAAAAGTCAGAGAGTGGTATAATATTGAATATTTTTGCATATTGAGTCTGATAAATTTATTACAGTGGTAATTTTAGTTCATAATTTTTGGAGTTAGGTAAGTATGATGAATCTTGCATTCTTCTGAGACTGTATCTTGTTTTGACAGATTGCTGTTATGTTTGCATTGTTTGCATATGTTTGCTTGTTTAATGATTTTATTTAAGGATAGGAGTATTAAATATGCAGAGGCATTTAGTATGCAATGTTGAATAATAATTTTAGTGATTTGTTACAGTAGGAAATGATAAGGTTTTACATTGGTTTATACTAACCTATCTCATGAGTTCTTGTTGAGTTTGGTGTGGATGAAGCTTTTGAGAAATAGAGAAACCATGATATGAGAGGAATCAAGGAGACACAAAATTTCAAGCTTGGGGATGCCCAAGGCACCCCAAGATAATATTTCAAGAAGTCTCAAGCATCTAAGCTTGGGGATGCCTCGTGAGGCATCCCACCTTTCTTCTTCAACAACTATCGGTTAGTATCGTTTGAGCCTAAGTTTTTGCTTATTCACATGAGTTGTGCTATCCTTGCAATATCATTTTATTTACCTTTGCTTGTTGTTTGAATAAAGTACCGAGATCTGAAGTTCTTAAATGGGAGAGTCTTCACATAGTTGTATAATTATTCGACTACTCATTGATCTTCACTTATATCTTTCGGAGTAGTTTGTTGTTTGCTCTAGTGTTTCACTTATATCTTTTAGAGAACAATGGTGGTTTTATTTTGAAGAAATAGATGAACTCTCATGCTTCACTTAGATTATTTTGAGAGTCTTAAATAGCATGGTAATTTTCTTAAATAATCCTAATATGCTAAGCATACAAGATTTGTAAGAATTCTTATGAGTGTGTTGAATACTAAGAGAAGTTTGATGCTTGATGATTGTTTTGAGATATGAAGATGGTGATATTAGAGTCATGCTAGTTGAGTAGTTGTGAATTTGAGAAATACTTGTGTTAAAGTTTGTGATTCCCGTAGCATGCACGTATAGTGAACTGTTATGTGATGAAGTCGGAGCATGATTTATTTATTGATTGTCTTCCTTATGAGTGGCGGTCGGGAGACGGCGATGGTCTTTTCCTACCAATCTATCCCCCTAGGAGCATGCGTGTAATACTTTGCTTTGATAACTTGTAGATTTTTGCAATAAGTATATGAGTTCTTTATGACTAATGTTGAGTCCATAGATTATACACACTTTTCTTCCTTCCACCATTGCTAGCCTCTCTAATACGGCGCACTTTTTGTCGGTATCATACATCCACCATAAACCTTCCTCAAAACAGCCACCATACCTACCTACCATGGCATTTCCATAGCCATTCCGAGATATATTGCCATGCAACTTTCCACCGTTCCGTTTATTATGACACGCTCCATCATTGTCATATTGCTAGCATGATCATGTAGTTGACATCGTATTTGTGGCAAAGCCACCATTCATAATTCTTTCATACATGTCACTCTTGATTCATTGCATATCCCGGTACACCGCTCGAGGCATTCATATAGAGTCATATTTTGTTCTAAGTATCGAGTTGTAATTCATGAGTTGTAAGAAAATAAAAGTGTGATGATCATCATTATTAGAGCATTGTCCCAGTGAGGAAAGGATGATGGAGACTATGATTCCCCCACAAGTCAGGATGAGACTCCGGACAAAAAAAAGAAAAAAAGAGAAAAAAAGAGGCCATAAAAAAGAGAAAAGGCCCAAATAAAAAATAAAAAATTATCTTTTTATCATTTACCTACTCGAGGATGAGCAGGAATTAAGCTTGGGGATGCTTGATATGTCTCCAACGTATCTATAATTTTTGATTGCTCCATGCTATATTATCTAGTGTTTTGGGCAATATTGGGCTTTATTATCCACTTTTATATTATTTTTGGGACTAACCTATTAACCGGAGGCCCAGCCCGGATTTGCTGTTTTATGCCTATTTTAGTGTTTCGAGGAAAAGGAATATCAGACGGAGTCAAAACGGAACGAAATCAACTAGAGAAGTTATTTTTGGAAGGAAAGCCACCGGATAGACTTGGACTCTACGTCAGAAGATACGGGAGCTGGCCACGAGGGTGGGGCGCCCACCCCTAGGCGTGCCCCCGCCTCGTGGGGCCTCCGGCTCCACCGACGTACTTTGCACCCATATATACCTACGTATCGTAAAACTTCCAGAACAGAGATTAGATCGGGTGTCCCGCACCGCAAAACCTCCAGAGCCACCAAAACCAATCGGGACCTGTTCAAGACTCACGAGGGGGGAACCTCACCGAGGCCATCTTCATCATCCCGCGCTCTCCATGACGAGTAGGGAGTAGTTCACCCTCGGGGCTGAGGGTATGTACCAGTAGCTATGTGTTTGATCTCTCTCTCTCTCATGTTCTTGATTTGGCACGATCTTGATGTATCGCGAGCTTTGGTATTACAGTTGGATGTTTCTTCTCCCCCTCTACTCTCTTGTAATGGATTGAGTTTTCCCTTTGAAGTTAACTTATCGGATTGAGTCTTTAAAGATTTGAGAACACTTGATGTATGTCTTGCCGTGCATATCTGTGGTGACAATGGGATATCACGTGATTCACTTGATGTATGTTTTGGTGATCAACTTGTGGGTTCCGCCCATGAACCTATGCATAGGGGTTGGCACACGTTTTCGTCGTGATTCTCTGGTAGGAACTTTTGGGCAATCTTTGAGGTTCTATGTGTTGGTTTGAATAGATGAATTGAGATTGTGTGATGCATATCGTATAATCATACCCACGGATACTTGAGGTGACATTGGAGTATCTAGGTGAAATTAGTGTTTTGGTTGATTTGTGTCTTAAGGTGTTATTCTAGTACGAACTCAAGGGCTGTTTGTGACACTTATAGGAATAGCCCAACGGATTGATTGGAAAGAATAACTTTGAGGTGGTTTCGTACCCTACCATAATCTCTTCGCTTGTTCTCCGCTATTAGTGACTTTGGAGTGACTCTTTGTTGCATGTTGAGGGATAGTTATATGATCCAATTATGTTATTATTGTTGAGATAACTTGCACTAGTGAAAGTATGAACCCTAGGCCTTGTTTCCTAGCATTGCAATACCGTTTACGCTCACTTTTATCGCTTGTTACCTTGCTGTTTTTATATTTTCAGATTACAAAAAGCTATATCTACCATCCATATTGCACTTGTATCACCATCTCTTCGCTGAACTAGTGCACCTATACAATTTACCATTGTATTGGGTGTGTTGGGGACACAAGAGACTCTTTGTTATTTGGTTGTAGGGTTGTTTGAGAGATACCATCTTCATCCTATGCCTCCCACGGATTGATAAACCTTAGGTCATCCACTTGAGCGAAATTTGCTACTGTCCTACAAACCTGTGCACTTGCAGGCCCAACAACGTCTACAAGAAGAAGGTTGTGTAGTAGACATCAATTAGCCGTGTCCCTGGTTATGGACATCTTGAGTATCAGGTACTTGAATTATTGATTTGATCTCATCATTTTACTCAATGAAATTGTTGGGTTATTAATAATATTTTGGGATTGAGTTGGGGTTACCTTCTTAATATTTTCAACAAACTTTGTAGTTGAATAAAATATATTCCTTTGTTGTAGGGGAAAAATTAGCTTTATGCAAAAATTTAACTTAGAGCCTCCACCAGCCAAATATGCATGTAGTGATAGCCATTATTCAGCATTGCTCTACAGTGTGAAATTGCGAGTACATTCAATGTACTGACCTACATGGCTGCAACGCCTCATGTTGCAAGATTCTTACGACGAGTAAGTGATACGTTAGGGTTATGATTTCTACACTCAACTTTGCCGTTGGTGTTGATGGGAATCCACAACCTTGTTGTTACTTCCTCTATTTGGATTGAGGTAATAGTATTTACGTTACTTTATACATGTGATTTACCTCTGTTATAAATCCTCGAGTATTGTATGTGTCAGCATACCGATCCAGGGATGACACTTAAGCACAGAGACTTGATCCATTTGGGTTGGGTCGCTACAACATGCCCTGCAAAAACAAGTTAGACGTCATCTACTTTGTTGTTGCAAGTTTTATATGGCTACTACGGGCTTCTAGTAAGAACCTTTCTTACCTACGCATCAAAACCACAACGGTGTTTCATCAAGTTTGCTGTTTTAACCTTCAACAAGGACCGGCAGGAGTCAAATCCGATTCAACTAATGTTGGAGAAACAGACACCCGCCAGCCACATTTATGCAAAACAAGTTGCATGTCTGTCGGTGGAACCGGTCTCATGAACGTGGTCATGTAAGGTTGGCCCGGGCCCCTTCATCCAACAATACCGTTGAATCAAAATAAGATGTTGGTGGTAAGCAGTATGACTATCACCACCCACAACTCTTTGTGTTCTACTCGTGCATATCATCTACGCATAGACCTGGCTCTGATGCCACTGTTGGATAATGCAGCATGCAATTTCAAAAATTTCCTACGCTCACGCAAGATCTATCTAGGGGATGCATAGAAACGAGAGGGGGAGAGTGTGTCCACGTACTCTCGTAGACCGAAAGCGGAAGAGTTTGACAACGCTGTTGATCTAGTCGAACGTCCTCTCGATTCAACCTATCAAGCACCAAACGTACGGCACCTCCGAGTTCTCCACACGTTCAGCTTGATGACGTCCCTCAAACTCTTGATCCAGCAAAGTGTCGAGGGAGAGTTCCGTCAGCATGGCGGCATGGTGACGGTGTGATGGCGAAGTGATCTGCGCAGGGCTTCGCCTAAGCACTACGTGAATATGACCGGAGGCGTAAACTGTGGAGGGGGCACCACACATGGCTAGGAATCGATGTTGTGTGTTCTAGCGGTGCCCCCCCCCCACATATATATAAGTGGGAGAGGGAGAGGGGCAGCAAGGGGTGCCCCAAGTAGGAGTAATCCTACTTGGGCGCCTCCCACAAGTCGGCCTCCCCCCTTCCATAGGTGTCGGAGGGGGAAGAAAAGAGAGGGGGGGGAGAAGGAAAGTGGGAGGTCCAATCCTCCCTTTTCCTTTCTCCCTTCCCCTCCTTCCTTATCCTCCCATTCGGCCTATATGGGGGTGCACCAGCCCACTAGGGGCTGGTATGTCCCGCCCTTGGCCCAATAAGGGCCATACCTTTGTCGTCGGGGGGGGGGGGTGCCCGGAACCCCTTCTGGTGACCCGATACGTACCTCGTACCCCCAGAACACTTCCGGTGTCCGAATACTATCGTCCTATATATGAATCTTTACCTCTCATCCATGTAGAGACTCCTCGTCTTTTCCATGATCTCATCCGGGACTCCGAACAACTTTCGTCACCAAATCACATAACACATATAATACAAAATCGTCATCAAACGTTAAGCGTGCGGACCCTACGGGTTCGAGAACTATGTAGACATGACCGAGACACTTCTTTGGTCAATAACCAACAACGGAACCTGGATGCTCATATTGGTTCCGACATATTCTACGAAGATCTTTATCGGTCGTATCGTAATGACAACATACGTTATTCCCTTTGTCATCGGTATGTTACTTGCCCGAGATTCGATCGTTGGTATCTTCATACCTAGTTCAATCTCGTTACTGGCAAGTCTCTTTACTCGTTCCATAATGCATCATCCCACAACTAACTCATTAGTCACATTGCTTGCAAGGATTATTATTATGTGCATTACCGAGAGGGCCCAAAGATACCTCTCCGATACTCGGAGTGACAAATCCTAATCTCGATCTATGGCAACCCAACAAACACCTTTGGAGATACCTGTGGAGCATCTTTATAATCACCCAGTTACGTTGTGACGTTTGATAGCACACAAGGCATTCCTCCGGTATCTGGGAGTTGCATAATCTCATAGTCAAAAGAATATGTATATGACATGAAGAAAGTTATAGCAATAAAACGGAATGATCATTATGCTAAGCTAACGGATGGGTCTTGTCCATCACATCATTCTCCTAACGATGTGATCATGTTCAGCAAATGACAACACATGTCTATGGTTAGGAAGCTTAACCATCCACTATTGCAGGATGCTGCTAATGCGACACTACGATCAGAGACCCTTCGAGAAACTATGTGCGATGCAATAATCGCAAACGGTGATGTATGAAAACTGTCATAAATGATGCAAAATGTTTGTGATGAATGATAGATCAAACACGGTTCAGATTTTAGTTGCGTGTGCGATGAGGGGCATATGGTTGATCTGTACGAACTGTTTGCGATGAGACAGAACAACAGAAACGGGCAGCCAGATCAAGGTGTGTGCGATAGACGGCATACAATTCACTCCGATGAACTGCTTGCGATGAGTGAGGTGAACACAAACGATTCGGCGTAACAAGATGTGTGTGATACCCGGCAAACAGGACGGTAATCAGAATTGTGTGCGATCATTATAGACAGCCCATACGGACTTTTTTTGTGAATTGTGTCCTCGTTAGGGCACACAGTTCAACAAACCAACCTGTTGGCGATAATGTAGATCTCTGTCGAATACATATTACTAACCATCTGCGATGAGATTGACAGGATAAACAGAGATATATACAGTCTGCTTAATTTAGTCCTTCTTCTTGTTATTCTTGTTGGATGGCCCCGCGACATCGTCTTGGAGAGGATGCTTCTTGCCGCTGACCATTGGCTTTTCAGCGCCGCCACCGTCGTCATCGTCGTTGCTGTCATTGTCCTTCTCCTCCTCGTTCGACCATTCCTCCTCAACATCATCGTCGTCCTCTTCTTCGTCCTCCGACGGCTCCTCGTCCGTCTGGTTGTCGTCTGACAACTCTGGAGGCGGTGTCCCTTCCATGAACAGGATATAATCAAGGTCTGGGCTGGACACCGGACTCATGGAAGACGAGCGGGATGATTACGATGTTGACCTATCATCGGGCGCTAGACTGCTGGCCGAACTGTCGTCCTTGCTATCGCTCGACATGACTGCAGAGTGTGTGCCAGTGTGTAGCGCGGCCTGCCGGGGACGATGAAGATTGTGGACACTTAAGCGGGGTATGTAGAGAAGAGGAACTGCCAATTGAAGCGGGGATTGAAGCGGGGGTTGACGTATTATCTAACCACTGATATAATCAACCGTAATTATTTTTACCCAGTCGCTCCAAATTCCCGGGGTTGCGCAGGACTCCTATTGGCTATTTGTCCGGTTTCCTTTTACAGGACAAAAACAAGGAACGAGTTTTGGGATTATGCACCGGTACCGGTACGAACAGAGTAGGACAGTTGGCAAGCAATACATTGAGCTCTTCTTATTGATAAAGCCAGTAATAATCAAACTAGAAAGGAAAAGAAAAAAGACAAAGAAAAATATCTGCACGAATCTTCGTGTAACATCAATGGCATATATAGGACCTAGATGTGCATTACATAGAGCACATCTAGATGTGCTTTAGCAATATTGTCGAACAAAACCCCTAATCATCATTTCAAACAGCACATAGAACATGTCTAATGCGACAACCAAAACTACACATGCTAGTTCCTTCTTGTCTCTTGCTTTCATCTGTTGCCTGTGATTGATTCTTTCTTGCTTCATCGTACTGATTGTACATTCCAGATCAGCCAGTTTCTTCGTAAGCTTTACGTTATCTTTTAGGAGCTTGGTGATACCACTCCAAGCCCTGCCATGCCATTCTTCATCCAGCCAGTTAACAAGGGACAAGCCTCATATCCCTGCCAATGTTAAATAGTATTCTGGATGAGCGGTGGCATTCTGAAGTAAAATGATGAACTTAATTAGCACTAACCTTTAAGGGGAAACTGAAAAACCGCCTGCCAATGTCGAATCCCTCCATGCATACACGTCGAGCGGGAGTGTGCCCGTGCATAGAACTCAGCTTTTGGTACTTCTCGGTGAAGCAAAACTCGGAGTCGAACTCGTGTTGCGGGAGTCTGGAGTCAAGCTCCGGATCCGGCGGCAGATCGCTTTCCTGGGGGGTCATTCAGGACGGATTCAGCAAGGAGCCATACTTTGGACATGGTAAAAAAGATCGGGATAGATTGGAACCTGACAGGACGATTCGGATCCGTAGTACACCTTCCTTCTAATGACCTTAGGCAAGTGATCGGCGGCGATCGCCGTCGTGGCGGCAATACAAGCAGGAGCAACCGCACCGAAACCATCAGCACCACTCGTCCACATTCCCCCAATGTCAGCGCCATGCGAGGGAATTTGGAGGCTATGTAGGGATTTGGGGGAAATGGGGAAACTATGGAGATAAGCTAACGGCCGGGAACTACTAATGGCACTATATATATGTTGTGTACGACACACTGTTTGTACATGTCGTTTGTGTTAGGTATTACAACTTCACACACGATTTCCGCACCAAACCTGTGAGAAGAGAACGTAGGTTAGACACAGTTGCCGTTACATAACCGTATGTGATGTACTACCCTGTCCATATAATTGAGTTACAGTGAGATACCGTGTAAAAAGCCACTCCATGGATATCCGTAAAAAACAGCCGCTCTGCATATAGAGATGGCGGTGGCGGCCTAGGCAGCAGCTACCAGAGAAGAGGTCAATCCACGGTCGATGCACGGTGGCGGCGTCATAGGAGGTTAATCCTTGTCCTGCAGCGGGAGATAGGAGGAGCTCAACCATCGAGGTCGGCGGCGGCGTGATTCGAGCACATCCATCGCGGTCGATGGCGGGATAGTGGAGGTCGAACTTCAGGCGGCAGCCACACTAAGCTTTGCTCCTCGACCCTGCTGTCTCGGCGTGCCGCCGCATCGCGCTTGTTTGTATGCTGGGTGGAGGTCGCCGTGTGGCTAATTAATTAAGGTATTATTTTCGTCAGTGGCTAAATTTAGGTATTCAATTCCTAAGTGTAGTGTTGTACTAGTACTCTGCGTGTAAATTGACCGGCCATTAATTTTTGTCATAGCACGTCTGGATAACAACATGGAGCGCCCTTAGTAATTATTAAAATAAAACCTTGTGATTTATGCACGCATCTTTGGACAGCAGTTAATCCGTGTATTAATGTTGTTGTTTTGTTTTTAATTGCCATTCGTGTGCTGCAGATGGAACGATGTAACATCCCAAATTTTCAATTTGGAATGTTATACATAGAGCATCATTGCATATCATTTTTTTTTGTTGCATTTTGCTCGATCCTAGAAATTCTACACAACTCAAGGACCCACGGGGAGAGTTGGGGATTTTCGTTATTTTCATATTTGAGTTTTCTCAAATTTTGAAAATAGGATAATTTGATTTTAATTATTTTATCTTCAATTATTTCTATTACAAAAATATGAGAGAGGGAATAAAATGACTTTCCCAAAATAAAGAAATAATGAAGATTTAATAATAAAGTCAAATAAGATTTTATTTAGGAGTTTTTCGCCTTTTTATTTGAATTTAGGAAAAATGCGCGTTTTCCAAAATTGCATTTAGGCCCCAAATAAATGTTCATTAAATCCAGCTTGATTTTAGAAGTCGTGGAAATTTTATTTCGGGATTTTTGGAGTCCGTTTGGTACTTCTTTTTATTCATTTTTCTGCGAGTTATTTATTTTATTGTTTTAAAAAAACGCGCAACGCCTTACCGGGCCGTACCCGAGCGGGACTTCGCTCGGGGGCGCCTATATAAGCGCGGCCACCCGGTGCCTCAGCCCACCCGAGCACCCGAGGCCCGCCCCGCGCCCCAAACCCTAGCCGCCGCCCAAACCATGTCAGCCGCCGTCGCCAGCCAGCCGCCACGCCTCCCGAGGTTCGCCGCCGCCTCAATTTCCATGCCGGTTTTTTTATAAAAACCGAGAGGTTTTCTTTGTTTTTTTTTGTTTTTTGTTTTTTTTTCGTTCATAACCCGTTCGTCGTTTTTCTTTTTCTCGGATTTAATCCGCGATTTTTCTGATCGCGATTACAGATCCGATTTTCGTTTTAGTATAACTTTTAGCTAGTTTATCGGAATCAGGCGATTCAAGCGCCTGGAGTTTCGTCTCGAAACCCTCTTTCCGAATAATCTACTTAAACAAGTTTTTGCTTCTGTAAAATTTGACCTAGATCCAGATTAGTAAAACGAAGCTGTTTTCTTCCGCCGTTTGACTTTCGTTGCTTCGTTTGATTTGATTCTTTTTGCAAACCGGAGTTTTTAAGTTGAACTATCTGGTTAGATCTATTTGACTTTTACCTGTGCATTAGATGAGTACTTATTGTATGCTTGTTTGTTTGTCTGCGATAGAATACCCGGAGTGCGCCGCGTGTTACTTCGAGTCTCTAGGTTTCGCGGATCATCAGCAAGGCAAGTAACACTTTGACCATACTTTTCTCATACCCAGTTTTTATGCATTAGATATATCCTCAAACATTGCACTGATTTAGGATCTGATTAAATTGTGGGATGGGAAGTAGATGAGGTAGTACCTATTACCTGTTTTATTATCAACCCTTGGGAGTTACTTCTACGTTTGCTTATTATGCCATGCTATGCTAGTAGACGTGGATTGGGTGAGTGTATCCATGACAGATGTGAGATTGTTAATTAATGGTTTATTTAAGGTGGCAACTTAAACACACATCCGGGTGGACTAAGGCACCTGGTTTCTATCAGACTTACTCAGATTTGTTCGGACCGCCACCCGTGCTCAAAGGGATCATGAGATTATTCAAACTAGAAACTTCCGTGTGCAGCCACAAGCCATTATGGGCTCGCATAGTTGACTAAGTTGTGCGAACTCTTACGGGTAGACTAGCGATGTAGGGGAAAGTAGGTGTACCGGTCTACCCACATGTAAGGTGCTAGCGCTTCTGAAAGACTATGTCTCGGCCATCCGTTTCTCAAACACCATGTAGTGCGAGAAACCAAACGGAGGCGATCGAGTCTTGTGGGGAAAAGTGCGCAAACCTCTGCAGAGTGTATAAACTAATCATGGTTAGCCGTGTCCCCGGTTATGGACATCTTGAGTATCTAGTACCTGGATATCATGTGAATCTCATCATGTTACTTCTAATTAATATTGTTGGGTTTGTTAATGAGTACTTTTAATTGGGATTGAGAATGCTGTCAACCATTCTCAATGTTTCACAACCACCATGATAGTTAAATAAATTTATTCCTTTGCAGTAGGGAAAAATTAGCTTTATGCAAAACTGTAACCCTAGAGCTTTCCACCAGCCAAATATGCATGTAGTATAGGCTTATTATTCCATTATTCTCTATGTGTTACATTGCCAGCATATTCCATGTGCTGACCCATTTTCGGACTGCAACGTTTCATGTTGCAGACTTTTCAGACGACGATTAAGGTGCATAGGTCGTGGTTCTATACTCAGTGATGTCGTTGGAGTTGATGGACTTGCTTTCTTCCAAGCCTTCCGTTGTTACCGTTGTTAGATGGCCTTAAGCCATATTTATTTTATTAAGTTCTCTCTTGAGACATTCGATTGTAATAAGAGTGTGATTGCTACTCTGTTATAAATCCTTCGAGTACTGTGTGGTGTCGACATTCTTGATCCAGGATGACACCGAGCACGTAGATCGACTGTTTGAGGTCCGGTCGCTACAAAGATGGTATCGAGCACACGCCGATCAGAGGACACGACCAAAGAAGCTAAAACCCAAGATCACTACTCTCTCTTCTCATTTCGACTCCCCATCTTTTCTACTCTTTTAGGATGACTAAGCGAGGATCAAGTTCACCCACCGGATGAGGATACACCCTTTGGACGACACACGAAGGAAGTCACTAAGTACCTTAACATAGGATTACCAAGCTTCACCGACCTACAATTCCACTTTACCCGGAGAAGAGCTGGAAGATTCAAGCTCAAGTTCCCTAAGGACGCGTTTGCGCCAATCACGGAGCCCATAGAGTGTGTTTTCAATGCACCAACACGAGTCTGGAAAGAGCATGGCAGCTCACATAACCATGGGACGCATTGGAGAAGTTTACAAAGAAGACCTCAAGGATACTATCTACCAGATTTGTGGACGCCAAGATGAACAATGGGAGATAGTTGGCACTAAGAAGGATAGATCCATTGCAGCTTTCATCCAGGAGTTAAACCAGCACATTCGACGTCAGGAGAACCAGATGTGCGCAGACATGATGGAGTTGAAGACAGCAAGAGCCAAGATTATCGAACTAGAAGGAGAACTGAAGGCCACTCGCAACATGGAGGAGATTGTAGCTCTAGTGGGACAAAACAGCGATCTTGAGGAGAAGATTGAAGAACTCATGGGAAATTCAGCACCCGGAGGAGAAGATGAAGATAGCACCTGTCCAGAGAGCTACATCCTCATCGACGACACCGTTTCCGATCCTAGTGATGATGATTACAAAGATGAAGCTGGAGCAGATATCATGGAGTCTTCTTCGGAGCAGTTTTTCTAGTTGACCACCATAACAGTAGTAGATTTCCCCCAGTATATTTTAGTTTTAGTTCAGCACTTTGTAACGATAGATAGACCGGTGTATGCCCTTGTTTGAATTGATTGGAGTGATATTGTGTGATTTGTCTCATGTGCATATGGGTAGTGTTTCTCTCTAGACCTCATTCTATTCTAAATTCCCGTCTTTTCTTAAACCCCTCAGATGCCTCCGAGACGCGACACCGGATTTGTTTTATCGCCAGAGATCACTCAGTTGATTCAGCAGCAGAATGCCTTGATTCAAACATTGGTACAGAACCAAGGCAACAACAACAACAACAACAACAACAACAACAACAACAACAACAACAACAACAACAACAACAACAACAACAACAACATTAACAACAAAAACAACAACAACCCACCGCCACCATCACCTGTTGACCATTTGACCCGTTTCTTAAGGCTGAATCCGCCGGTGTTTTCCAGTAGCACCGAGCCGATTGTTGCAGATGATTGGCTCCGTAAGATAGGGAGGGAGTTGACCACGGCAGGATGTACAGATGGAGAAAGGGTGAAGTTTGCCGCACACCAGCTTGAAGGACCCGCATCAAGATGGTGGGAGAATTTTACACCACTTACCCTGTAGACACCGCCACATGGGATCGATTTGACAAGCTTTCCATACTGCCCATGTTTCAGCAGGAGCTATGGCCATGAAGAAGCGTGAGTTTCGCGACTTGCGCCAAGGAGGACGGACAGTTGGCCAGTATGTAGATGATTTCAGTAAGCTAGCACGTTATGCCCCAGATGACGTTGCTACAGATGCAGCTAAGGTGAGAAGTTTCTAGAAGGACTGAATGATGAGCTGAGCATGCAGTTGATGGTAGCCACCTTCAATAACTACCAGGAGTTGGTAGATCGTGCGCTTATGATTGAAGGGAAGCAACAGCAGATTGACAATCGCAAGAGGAAGTATGGACAGGGGAAGAATAACTCTGGAGCTCAGCAGAAACTTCGCTTTACCCCAAAGCCAGGAGGACAATTTCAGCATACCCATGGAGGAGGTAGCTCGCACAACCATAATGGCACCAAGAATGGGAACGGGAATGGAGGAAGCAATGGATGTAACCGCACCAACCCGTCAACACCATCCAAGGTAGACCTGAGCCACATCACTTGCTTTAAGTGCCGCAAGATCGGGCATTATGCAAACGATTGTCCGTAAGGCCAGAATGGAAATGGCAATGGAAGCTCGTGAAAGAAGCGAATCCTTTCAACAAAGGACAAGTGAACCACGTTACCGTGGAGGAGGTTGAAGCTCAGCCGGATGCGATAATAGGTAAGTTTTTGGTTAAGTCATTTATCGCAGCTTGTTCTTTTTGATACTTGGTGCATAGCATTCATTCATATCAAGGGATTTATGGATAAGTTTAGCCTACCCACTAAAACTCTTAAGACACCCGTGCTAGTAAGTTCACCGGAGCGGAGTATATGGCGATCAAGGATGTTTTCAAGTGCCATTAAGTATAGGGAGGCATGTTTTCCCAACGGATTTAATTATATTGGAATCCCAAGGTTTGGATGTAATTCTTGGTATGGATTGGTTGTCGATGTATGGAGGAAACATTGATTGCGCTAGTAAGACAATTTTGCTTACCACCCCAGAAGGAAGGAGAATCAAGTATGTATCACGGCATGAGCCGAGGAGAGCACATGTAAATTCCTTATCAGGAGTTGTGCAGGAGGAAGTACCAGTGGTAAGGGATTACCCTGACGTGTTTCCTAAGAGTTGCCAAGCATGCCACCGGATAGAGACATTGAGTTTCGATTGAACTCTGCCAGCACCGGCCCATATCTAAGAGACCATATAGGATGCCAGCCCAAGATTTGGAGGAAATTAAGAAGCAAATTAAGGAGTTATTGGATAAAGGTTTTATTCACCAAGTTCTTCGCCTTTGGGGATCACCAAGATTCTAGTGGAGAAGAAGGATGGATCATTAAGAATGGTTGTTGATTGTCGTGGATTGAATGAAGTGACCATTAAGAACAAGTACCCACTGCCGATGATCAATGACTTGTTTGACCAGTTGCAAGGAGCTAAGGTGTTTTCCAAGATCGATTTGCGATCAGGGTACCATCAGTTGAAGATTCGAGAGCAGGATATACCTAAGCCGGCTTTTACCACCAGGTACGGGCTGTATGACTACACCGTTATGTCATTTGGTCTGACTAACGCACCTGCCTATTTTATGAACATGATGAACAAAGTGTTTATGGAGTTTTTGGATAAGTTTGTCGTGGTGTTCATTGATGATATTTTGGTTTACTCGAAGAATGAAGAGGAACATAAGGAGCATTTATGCGTTTGGTACTCAAGAAGCTCGAGAACACCATTGTACGCCAAGTTCAAAGAAGTGTGAGTTTTGGTTGAAGGAAGTTGGATTTCTTGGACATGTTATATCCGGAGAAGGTATAGCAAGAGACCCCACTAAAGCTGTCATCCTTTGTAATAAATCGGGAAGCGCCAACAACGAGTTGAGAGATCCGGAGTTTCCTTGGACTAGCGAGGATACTACCGGAGATTCATTGAGAATTTCTCAAGGATTGCGAAGCCTATGACAGAATTATTAAAGAAGGATACCAAGTTCATTTCGACTGAGGAGTGTGAAGCTAGTTTCCAAGAGTTGAAGAAACGTTTGGTTACCTTACCAGTGTTAATTCTGCCAGATCAGACCAAGGATTATGAGGTGTATTGCGACACTTCACGTCGAGGACTTGGAGCAATGCTTATGCAGGAGGGGGAGTTGTTTCGTATGCTTCACGACAGCTTAAGCCTCATGAGTTAAATTATGCGACGCATGATTTGGAGTTAGCAGTCGTAGTGCATGCGTTCAAAATATGGAGACATTTCCTCATTGGAAATCATTGTGAGGTGTATACGGATCACAAGAGTTTGAAGTACATCTACACGCAGAAGGAGCTAAATCTCAGGCAGAGGAGATGGTTGGAGCTCATCAAGGATTATGATATGAGATTGCATTACCACCCCGGAAAGGCTAACGTTGTAGCAGACGCGTTGAGCCGTAAGAGTCACGTCAACACACTAATGACGGGAGAAATACCAAAGGAGTTAGCCGAGGATCTTCGAGAGCTATGTTTGGAAATAGTTCCGAGAGGCTATGTAGCGGCATTGGAGATTCACCAACTTTGATGGACAAGATCAGGGAAGCTCAGAAGACTAACAAAGAGATTGCCTCTATAAAGGAGAAAATGAGCGAAGGAAAAGCAAAGGGATTTCGTGAGGATGAGCACGATACCCTATGGTTTGAGGACCGTGTTTACGTGCCCAATGACCCGGAGATCAGGAAGTTGATTCTACAGGAGGCACATGATTCACCATATTCGATTCACCCAGGAAATACCAAGATGTATTTGGATTTGAAGAATACTTTCTGGTGGACCGGAATGAAGAAGGATATTGCAGAGTACGAAAGGGTTTGTGATGTATGTCAGAAGGTGAAGGCAGAACATCAGAAGCCAGCAGGATTGTTACAGCCATTGCCTATACCCGAATGGAAGTGGGATAAACTAGGTATGGATTTCATCACGGGATTGCCCAGGACTCGTTCAGGTTATGACTCAATTTGGGTTGTAGTCGATCGTTCGACGAAGGTAGCTCATTTCATTCCAGTAAAGACTACCTACAGCAGTGCCAAATTGGCTAAGATATACATGACCAGGATTGTATGCTTGCATGGAGTTCCGAGGAGTATCGTATCAGATAGAGGAACCCAGTTTACCTCAAAGTTCAAGCAGCTTGCACGAAACTTTGGGAACCAGTCGAGTTTAGCATGACTTTCCATCCACGTAGACGGATGGACAAACCGAGAGAGTCAACCAGATTTTGGAGGATATGCTTAGAGCTTGTGCTTTGGATTATGGATCAAGTTGGGATGACAACTTGCCATATGCGGAGTTTTCTTATAACAACAGTTATCAATCTAGTTTGAAGATGGCACCTTTCGAAGCCTTGTACGGAAGGAGGTGCAGGACCCCGTTGTTGTGGGACGAAGTTGGAGACCGCCAGTTGTTTGGACCGGATTTGATTAAGGAGTCTAAACAGAAAGTAAAGTTAATTCGCGATAGGCTCAAGGTAGCCCACCAAGATGTAAAAGTTATGAGGATTCAAAACTCAAGTGGACAAAATTCGAAGTCGGAGACTGAGTTTATATTCGAGTATCGACACTTCGAGGAATTATGCGTTTTGATGTTAAGGGAAAATTAGCACACCGATTTGTAGGACCTTATCGTGTTTTGGAACGCATGGGAGAAGTTGCGTACAAGTTGGAATTACCGAAGGATTGTCGGGAGTTCATGATGTGTTTCATGTTTCTCATTGAAGAAGTATCACGCAGAAATGGCGTATATACCACCGAGAGATACAAAGGCCTCTGGAAGCAATTCAAATTTGAAGAGGATTTGACCCACGAGAAGCGGTTAAGATTCTCGAGTATGCCACCGAGTCACCCGCAAAGAAGGTCATTAAGTTTTGCAAAGTTCAAGGAGCCACCACACCGAGGATGAAGCCACACGGGAGCGAGAGGAAGATTTGCTTAAGGACCACCTCACCTATTTTCTAGCCAACCCGAATCTCGAGGGCTAGATTCATCTTAAGGGTAGGTTTGTAACATCCCAAATTTTCAATTTGGAATGTTATACATAGAGCATCATTGCATATCATATTTTTTTGTTGCATTTTGCTCGATCCTAGAAATTCTACACAACTCAAGGACCCACGGGGAGAGTTGGGGATTTTCATTATTTTCATATTTGAGTTTTCTCAAATTTTGAAAATAAGATCATTTGATTTTAATTATTTTATCTTCAATTATTTCTATTACAAAAATATGAGAGAGGGAATAAAATGACTTTCCCAAAATAAAGAAATAATGAAGATTTAGTAATAAAATCAAATAAGATTTTATTTTGGAGTTTTTCGCCTTTTTATTTGGATTTAGGAAAAATGCGCGTTTTCCAAAATTGCACTTAGGCCCCAAATAAATGTTCATTAAATCCGGCTTGATTTTAGAAGCCGGGGAAAATTTATTTCGGGATTTTTGGAGTCCGTTTGGTACTTATTTTTATTTTTATTCTGCGAGTTATTTATTTATTTATTTTAAAAAAACGCGCACCGCCTTATCGAAGTCGCAGCGGGACTCCGCCGGGCGCTTATATAAGGCTGACCACCCGGCCTCGGCCCACCCACCCGAGCACCCGAGGCCCGCCTCACGCCTCAAACCCTAGTAGCCACTCCCAGCCACACAAGGCCGAGTTCTCAAGACGCCAAGGCCGAGTTCTCAAGACGCCACGCCGAGTCTCAAGACGCCACGCCGAGCCTCAAGACGCCTAATTTTTGTGCCGTTTTTTTTATAAAAACCGAGCGGTTTTCTTCCGGGTTTTCGGTATTTTATTTTTTTTATTTTTTTATTTATTTTTATTATTAATATTATTTTATTATTTTTTTTTCGTTCGTAACCCGTTTGTCGTTTTTCTTTTTCTCGGATTTAATCCGCGATTTTTCTGATCGCGATTCCAGATCCGATTTTCGTTTTAGTATAACTTTTCGCTCGTTTATCGGAATCAGGCGATTCAAGCGCCTGGAGTTTCGTCTCGAAACCCTCTTTCCGAATAATCTACTTAAACAAGTTTTTGCTTCTGTAAAATTTGACCTAGATCCAGATTAGTAAAACGAAAGTTGTTTTCTTCCGCAGTTTGACTTTCGTTGCTTCGTTTGATTTGATTCTTTTTCCAAACCGGAGTTCTTAAGTTGAACTATCTGGTTAGATCTATTTGAGTTTTACCTGTGCATTAGATGAGTACTTATTGTATGCTTGTTTGTTTGTCTGCGATAGAATACCCGGAGTGCGCCGCCTGTTACTTCGAGTCTCTAGGTTTCGCGGATCATCAGCAAGGCAAGTAACACTTTGACCATACTTTTCTCATACCCAGTTTTTATGCATTAGATCTATCCTCAAACATCGCCCTGATTTAGGATCTAATTAAATTGTGGGATGGGAAGTAGATGAGGTAGTACCTATTACCTGTTTTATTATCAACCCTTGGGAGTTACTTCTACGTTTGCTTATTATGCCATGCTATGCTAGTAGACGTGGATTGGGTGAGTGTATCCATGATGATGTGAGATTGTTAATTAATGGTTTATTTAAGGTGGCAACTTAAACACACATCTGGGTGGATTGAGGCACCGGTTTCTATCAGACTTGCTCAGATTTGTTCGGACCGCCACCCGTGCTCAAAGGGATCATGAGATTATTCAAACTAGAAACTTCCGTGTGCAGCCACAAGCCATTATGGGCTCTGGCATAGTTGACTAAGTTGTGCGAACTCTTACGGGTAGACTAGCGGATGTAGGGAAAGTAGGTGTACCGTCTACCCACATGTAAGGTGCTAGTGCTTCGAAAGACTATGTCTCGGTCATCCGCTTCTCAAACACCATGTAGTGCGAGAAACCAAACGGAGGCGATCGAGTCTTGTGGGGAAAAGTCGTAAACCTCTGCAGAGTGTATAAACTAATCATGGTTAGCCGTGTCCCCGGTTATGGACATCTTGAGTATCTAGTACACGGATATCATGTGAATCTCATCATGTTACTGCTAATTAATATTGTTGGGTTTTTAAATGAGTACTTTTAATTAGGATTGAGAATGCTGTCAACCATTCTCAATGTTTCACAACCACCATGATAGTTAAATAAATTTATTCCTTTGCAGTAGGGAAAATTTGGCTTTATGCCAAACTGTAACCATAGAGCTTTCCACCAGCCAAATATGCATGTAGTATAGTCTTATTATTCCATTATTCTCTATGTGTTACATTGCCAGCATATTCCATGTGCTGACCCGTTTTCGGGCTGCAACGTTTGATGTTGCAGACTTTTCAGACGACGATTAAGGTGCATAGGTCGTGGTTCTATACTCAGTGATGCCGTTGGAGCTGATGGACTCGCTTTCTTCCAAGCCTTCCGCTGTTATCGTTATTAGATGGCCTTAAGCCATATTTATTTTATTAAGTTCTCTCTTGAGACATTCGATTGTAATAAGAGTGTGATTGCTACTCTGTTATATATCCTTCGAAAATCGTGTGGTGTCGGCATTCTGGTCCGTGGATGACACCGAGCACGTAGGTCGCACTGCTGGAGTTGATGGATGAAGAATCGGAAACCGCTGATTTTATCAAGGGCGCCACAGTAGTTCATGAATTTGGCTGAAAGTACAAACAGAGAATTGGTGATGCGGATTACATCCTATGTCCATGTAACGACCGTGCTAATACAGAGTCACATGAAGTCGCAGATGTCCGGATGCACTTAGTCTCTAGGGGTTCATGGATGGATATACACGTTGGACCGTATACGGTGACGAGGAGGTTATGGATGAAGATACCCAGGGCAGCGAGATGCCAAATCCCGATCAGTGTCACATGGATGTTGAATCTAACATCGGGGCAGAGGCATCAAGCTACCAATGGAACACCGGAAAGCCGAAATGCCCACTGGAAAACCAAGACGTGGATGCAGATGACGACGATCTTGATATGCCAGATTTTGTTGCTATGATTGCAGATTTTGAGGGCCCAGATAAGCATATGATTGGGTACAAGGATCTGCCAACCATTGATGCGGAATCCGAGAAATAATTGTATCCAGGTTGCAAAAAGAAATATTCCAGGTTGAGTGCCACCCTGGCGCTTCTCAGATTTAAAGCAGCAAACGGTCTATCAAACAAGGGCTTCACAGAGATGTTAAGTCTTTTGAAAGAAATTCTTCCGGAAGATAATGTGCTCCCCAGAAGCATGAATGAAGCGAAGAAAATTGTTTGCCCATTGGAACTTGAAGTACAGAAGATACACGCTTATGTGAATGATTGTATATTGTACAGTGGTGAGTACAAAGATTATCCTCCATGTCCCACATGCAAGCATGCACGATACAAGCGCAGGAGAGCAAAGGACAAGTACAAATTGGACGACGAGATCAAGACAGGAGTCTCGTTCAAGGTTGTTTGGTACTTGCCTTTAATTCCAAGGTTGAGGCATTTGTTTGCAAACCCTAGAGAGGCAAATAAGTTGTGGTGGCCTCATGATGAGCGAATTGCGGATAAGTATATGAGGCACCCGAAAGATGGGGCCCAGTGGGAATTAATCGACAAAAAGTTTGAAAATTTTGCCAAGGATCCTAGAAGTATAAGGCTCGGGGAGTG
This sequence comes from Aegilops bicornis, assembly GCA_021605145.1. Lineage (NCBI taxonomy): Eukaryota > Viridiplantae > Streptophyta > Magnoliopsida > Poales > Poaceae > Aegilops > Aegilops bicornis. The sequence goes on from CM038670.1 coordinate 629,751,778, forward strand.
TACTGACGGATGAATCCTTTTGGCGATATGAGCACCAATCACAAAGACATGGCCGGTGCTTCTGTGCATATATAACCTAGCTCCTTGGTTGTGTATGAAGAAAAAATACATTATGATGTCAATGATTATCCAAGGCCCGAAGCAACCTGGAAATGACATCGACATTTACTTTCAGCTACTGGTAGAAGAACCGCTGATAGTGCGGATAGATGTGCCTGCTGTAAAATGTTATGATGGTTACAAAAAGGAGATTTTCGATCTACATGCCATGCTAGTGCACACCATTCAAGATATGCCGGCATTAGGCAACACATCGGGGCAGAAAACAAGGGGAGAAGTAGGGTGTGTCACATGCATGGATAGGACAGCTAGCAGAAGACTTCCCAACTCGCACAAAATAGTGTATTTGTGTCATCGTAGGTTCTTACGGAAAAATCACCCATACCAAAAGATGAAAGCTAAATTTGCTGGTACGGCAAAGGCAGCTGCAGCCCCAAGACCCTATGAAGGGGTTGAAGGAAATATGCCCTAGAGGCAATAATAAAGTTATTATTTATTTCATTATATCATGATAAATGTTTATTATTCATGCTAGAATTGTATTAACCGGAAACATAATACTTGTGTGAATACATAAACAAACAAAGTGTCACTAGTATGTCTCTACTTGACCAGCTTGTTGATCAAAGATGGTTATGTTTCCTAACCATAGGCATGAGTTGTCATTTGATTAACAAGATCACATCATTAGGAGAATGATGTGATTGACTTGACCCATTCCGTTAGCTTAGCACTTGATCGTTTAGTATTCTGCTATTGCTTTCTTCATGACTTATACAAGTTCCTATGACTATGAGATTATGCAACTCCCGTTTACCAGAGGAACACTTTGTGTGCTACCAAACGTCACAACTTAACTGGGTGATTCTAAAGGTGCTCTACAGGTGTCTCCAAAGGTACTTGTTGGGTTGGCGTATTTCGAGATTAGGATTTGTCACTCTGATTGTCAGAGAGGTATCTCTGGGCCCACTCGCTAATGCACATGACTATAAGCCTTGCAAGCATTGCAATTAATGAGTTAGTTGCGGGATGATGTATTATGGAACGAGTAAAGAGACTTGCCGGTAACGAGATTGAACTAGGTATTGAGATACCGACGATCGAATCTCGCAAGTAACATACCGATGACAAAGGGAACAAACGTATGTTGTTATGCGGTTTGACCGATAAAGATCTTCGTAGAATATGTGGGAGCCAATTTGAGCATCCAGGTTCTGCTATTGGTTATTGACCGGAGACGTGTCTCGGTCATGTCTACATAGTTCTCGAACCAGTAGGGTCCGCACGCTTAAAGTTCGATGACGGTTATATTATGAGTTTATATGTTTTGATGTACCGAAGGTAGTTCGGAGTCCCGGATGTGATCACGGACATGACGAGGAGTCTCGAAATGGTCGAGACATGAAGATTGATATATTGGACGACTATATTCGGACACCGGAATGGTTCCGGGGGTTATTGGATATATACCGGAGTACCGGGGGTTACCGGAACCCCTCCCCCCCGGAGGTTATTGGGCCTCATGGGCCCAAGTGGTGGAAGAGGAGAGGCGGCCAAGGGGCAGCCGCGTGTCCCTCCCCCCAGTCCGAATCGGACAAGGAGGGGGGGGGCGGCGCCCCCCCCCCCCTTTCCTTTCCCCCTCTCTCTCCTTCCCTCTCCTCTCCTACTCCAACAAGGAAGGGGGGAGTCCTACTCCCAGTGGGAGTAGGACTCCTCATGGGGCGCGCCAAGGGTGGCCGGTCCCCTCCCCCTCCTCCACTCCTTTATATACGGGGAGGGAGGCACCCCCTAGAGACACAACAATTGATCCCTTGGACCTCTTAGCTGTGTGTGGTGCCCCCCTCCACCATAATCCACCTCGATAATATCATAGCGGTGCTTAGGCGAAGCCCTGCGTCGGTAGAACATCATCATCGTCACCATGCCGTCATGCTGACGGAACTCTCCCTCAAGGCTCGGCTGGATCGGAGTTCGAGGGACATCATCTAGTTGAACGTGTGCTGAACTCGGAGGTGTCGTGCATTCGGTACTTGATCGGTCGGATCGTGAAGACGTATGACTACATCAACCACGCTGTGCTAATGCTTCTGCTTACGGTCTACGAGGGTACGTGGACACACTCTCCCTGCTCGTTGCTATGCATCACCATGATCTTGCGTGTGCGTAGGATTTTTTTTGAAATTACTGCGTTCCCCAACAGTGGTATCAGAGCCTAGTTTTATGCGTAGATGTTATATGCACGAGTAGAACACAAGTGAGTTGTGGGCAATACAAGTCATACTGCTTACCAGCATGTCATACTTTGGTTCGGTGGTATTGTTGGATGAAGCATCCCGGATCGACATTACGCGTACGCTTACGCGAGACTGGTTCTACCGACATGCTTTGCACACAGGTGGCTGGCGGGTGTCAGTTTCTCCAACTTTAGTTGAACCGAGTGTGGCTACACCCGGTCCTTGAGAAGGTTGAAACATCACTAAGTTGACGAACTATCATTGTGGTTTTGATGCGTAGGTAAAAACGGTTCTTGCTCAGCCCGTAGCAGCCACGTAAAACTTGCAACAACAAAGTAGAGGATGTTTAACTTGTTTTTGCAGGACATGTTGTGATGTGATATGGTCAAGGCATGATGCTATATTTTATTGTATGAGATGATCATGTTTTGTAACCGAAGTTATCGGCAATCGGGCAGGAGCCATATGGTTGTCACTTTATTGTATGCAATGCAATCACCCTGTAATTACTTTACTTTATCACTAAGCGGTAGCGATAGTCGTAGAAGCAATAGTTGGCGAGACGACAATGATGCTACGATGGAGATCAAGGTGTCGCGTCGGTGATGATGGTGATCATGACGGTGCTTCGGAGATGGAGATCACAAGCACAAGATGATGATGGCCATATCATATCACTTATATAGATTGCATGTGATGTTTATCTTTTATGCATCTTATCTTGCTTTGATTGACGGTAGCATTATAATATGATCTCTCACTAAATTTCAAGATAAAAGCGTTCTCCCTGAGTATGCACCGTTGCCAAAGTTCGTCGTGCCCAGACACCATGTGATGATCGAGTGTGATAAGCTCTACGTCCATCTACAACAGGTGCAAGCCAGTTTTGCACACGTAGAATACTCAGGTTAAACTTGACGAGCCTAGCATATGCAGATATGGCCTCGGAACACTAAGACCGAAAGGTCGAGTGTGAGTCATATAGTAGATATGATCAACATAGTGATGTTCACCATTGAAAACTACTCCATTTCACATGATGATCGGTTATGGTTTAGTTGATTTGGATCACGTGATCACTTAGATGATTAGAGGGATGTCTATCTAAGTGGGAGTTCTTAAGTAATATGATTAATTGAACTTAAATTTATCATGAACTTAGTACCTGACAGTACTTTGCATGTCTATGTTGTTGTAGATAGATGGCTCGTGTTGTTGTTTCGTTGAATTTTAATGCGTTCCTTGAGAAAGCAAAGTTGAAAGATGATGGTAGCAATTACACGGACTGGGTCCGTAACTTCAGGATTATCCTCATTGCTGCACAAAATAACTACGTCCTGGAAGCACCGCTGGGTGCAAAACCTGCTGCAGGAGCAACACCAGATGTTATGAACGTCTGGCAGAGCAAAGCTGATGACTACTCGATAGTCTAGTGTGCCATGCTTTACGGCTTAGAACCGGGACATCAATGACGTTTTGAATGTCATGGAGCATATGAGATGTTCCAGGAGTTGAAGTTAATATTTCAAGCAAATGCCCGGATTGAGAGATATGAAGTCTCCAATAAGTTCTACAGCTACAAGATGGAGGAGAATAGTTTTGTCAGTGAGCATATACTCGTAATGTCCGGGTATAACAATCACTTGATTCAACCGGGAGTTAATCTTCCGGATGATAGCGCCATTGACAGTAATTCTTCAATCGCCACCAAGCTACAAGAGCTTCGTGATGAACTATAATATGCAAGGGATGGATAAGACAATTTCGAGCTCTTCGCAATGCTAAAGGCTGCGGAGGTAGAAATCAAGAAGGAGCATCAAGTGTTGATGGTCAATAAGACCACCGATTTCAAGAAAAAGGGCAAAGGGAAGAAGAAGAGGAACTTCAAGAAGAACAAGAAACAAGTTGTTGCTCAAGAGAAGAAACCCAAGTCTGGACCTAAGCATGAGACTGAGTTCTTCATCGCAAGCGACCGGGTCATTGAAGCGGAACTTCCCCAAGTATTTGGCGGATAAGAAGGATGGCAAGGTGAACAAAGGTATATGTGATATACATGTTATTGATGTGTAACTTACCAGAGCTCGCAGTAGCACCTGGGTATTTGATACTGGTTATGTTGCTAATATTTGCAACTCGAAACATGGACTACAGATTAAGCGGACACTGGCTAAGGACGAGGTGACGATGCGTGTGGGAAACGGTTCCAAAGTCGATGTGATCACGGCCGGCACGCTACCTCTACATCTACCTTCGGGATTAGTATTAGACATAAATAATTGTTATTTGGTGCTAGCGTTGAGCATGAACATTATATCTAGATCTTGTTTGATGCGAGACGGTTATTCATTTAAATCAGAGAATAATGGTTGTTTTATTTATATGAGTAATATCTCTTATGGTCATGCACCCTTGAAGAGTGGTCTGTTTTTGATGAATCTCGATAGTAGTGATACACATATTCATAATGTTGAAGCCAAAAGATGCAGAGTTGATAATGACAGTGCAACTTATTTGTGGCACTGCCGTTTGGGTCATATTGGTGTAAAGCGCATGAAGAAACTCCATCTTGATGGACTTTTTGGAATCACTTGATTATGAGTCACTTGGTACTTGCGAACCATGCCTCATGGGCAAGATGACTAAACACCGTTCTCCGGAACTATGGAGCGAGCAACTAATTTGTTGGAGATCATACATACTGATGTATGTGGTGCAATGAATGTTGAGGCTCCGGTGGGTATCGTTATTTTCTCACCTTCACAGATGATTTAAGCAGATATGGGTATATCTACTTAATGAAACATAAGTCTGAAACATTGGAAAAGTTCAAAGAATTTCATAGTGAAGTTGAAAATCATCGTAACAAGAAAATAAAGTTTCTACAATCTGATCATGGAGGAGAATATTTGAGTTACGAGTTTGGTCTACATTTGAAACAATGCGGAATAGTTTCACAACTCACACCACCCGGAACACCACAGCGTAATGGTGTGTCCAAACATTGTAATCGTACTTTACTAGATATGGTGCGATCTATGATGTCTCTTACTGATTTACCGCTATCGTTTTGGGGTTATGCTTTAGAGACGGCCGCATTCACGTTAAATAGGGCACCATCAAAATCCGTTGAGACGACGCCTTATGAACTGTGGTTTGGCAAGAAACCAAAGTTGTCATATCTTAAAGTTTGGGGCTGTGATGCTTATGTGAAAAAGCTTCAACCTGATAAGCTCAAACCCAAATCGGAGAAATGTGTCTTCATAGGATACCCAAGGGAAACTGTTGGGTACACCTTCTATCACAGTGCCGAAGGCAAGACATTCGTTGCCAAGAATGGATCCTTTCTAGAGGAGTTTCTCTCGAAAGAAGTGAGTGGGAGGAAAGTAGAACTTGATGAGGTAACTGTACCTGCTCCCTTATTGGAAAATAGTTCATCACAGAAACCGGTTCCTGTGACGTCTACACCAGTTAGTGATGAAGTTAATGATGATGACCATGAAACTTCGGATCAAGTTGTTACTGAACCTCGTACGTCAACCAGAGTAAGATCCGCACCAGAGTGGTACGGTAATCCTGTTCTAGAGGTTATGTTACTAGACCATGACGAACCTACGAACTATGAAGAAGCGATGGTGAGCCCAGATTCCGCAAAATGGCTTGAGGCCATGAAATCTGAGATGGGATCCATGTATGAAAACAAAGTGTGGACTTTGGTTGACTTGCCCGATGATCGGCGGGCCATCGAGAATAAATGGATCTTCAAGAAGAAGACTGACGCTGACGGTAATGTTATTGTCTATAAAGCTCGACTTGTTGCAAAAGGTTTTCGACAAGTTCAAGGGGTTGACTACGATGAGACTTTCTCACCCGTAGCGATGCTTAAGTCTGTCCGAATCATGTTAGCAATTGCCGCGTCTTATGATTACGAAATTTGGCAAATGGATGTGAAAACTGCATTCCTAAATGGATTTCTGGAAGAAGAGTTGTATATGATGCAACCGGAAGGTTTTGTCGATCCAAAGGGAGCTTACAAAGTGTGCAAGCTCCAACGATCCATTTATGGACTGATGCAAGCCTCTCGGAGTTGGAATAAACGTTTTGATAGTGTGATCAAAGCATATGGTTTTATACAGACTTTTGGAGAAACCTATATTTACATGAAAGTGAGTGGGAGCTCTGTAGCATTTCTGATATTATATGTGGATGACATATTGTTGATTGGAAATGATATAGAATTTCTGGATAGCATAAAGGGATATTTGAATAAGAGTTTTTCAATGAAGGACCTCGATGAAGCTGCTTATATATTTGGCATCAAGATCTATAGAGATAGATCAAGACGCTTAATTGGACTTTCACAAAGCACATACCTTGACAAAGTTTTGAAGAAGTTCAAAATGGATCAAGCAAAGAAAGGGTTCTTGCCTGTGTTACAAGGTGTGAAGTTGAGTAAGACTCAATGCCCGACCACCGCAGAAGATAGAGAGAAAATGAAAGATGTTCCCTATGCTTCAGCCATAGGCTCTATCATGTATGCAATGCTGTGTACCAGACCTGATGTGTGCCTTGCTATTAGTTTAGCAGGGAGGTACCATAGTAATCCAGGAGTGGATCACTGGACAGCGGTCAAGAACATCCTGAAATACCTGAAAAGGACTAAGGATATTTTTCTCATTTATGGAGGTGACAAAGAACTCGTCGTAAATGGTTACGTCAATGCAAGCTTAAACACTGATCCGGACGATTCTAAATCGCAAACCGGATACGTGTTTTTATTGAACAGTGGAGCTGTCAGTTGGTGCACTTCTAAACAAAGCGTCGTAGCGGGATCTACATGTGAAGCGGAGTACATAGCTGCTTGGAAGCAAAGCAAATGAAGGAGTCTGGATGAAGGAGTTCATATCCGATCTAGTTGTCATACCTAGTGCATCGGGTCCAATGAAAATCTTTTGTGACAATACTGGTGCAATTGCTTTGGCAAAGGAATCCAGATTTCACAAGAGAACCAAGCACATCAAGAGACGCTTCAACTCCATCCGGGATCAAGTCCAGGTGGGAGACATAGAGATTTGCATGATACATACGGATCTAAATGTTGCAGATCCGTTGACTAAGCCTCTTCCACGAGAAAAACATGATCAGCACCAAGGCTCCATGGGTGTTAGAATCATTACTTTGTAATCTAGATTATTGACTCTAATGCAAGTGGGAGACTCAAGGAAATATGCCCTAGAGGCAATAATAAAGTTATTATTTATTTCCTTATATCATGATAAATGTTTATTATTCATGCTAGAATTGTATTAACCGGAAACATAATACTTGTATGAATACATAAACAAATAGAGTGTTACTAGTATGCCTCTACTTGACTAGCTTTGTCGGGGGTTGGGTGCGACATATGCCAAAGGATGGCTTATCATGGAGGGGGCGAGTAGAACGTCGCCGGTGCCTGGAAACGGGATGAGGCGAAGACATGCACGCCGGTGAATCTTACCCAGCTTGTGGCTCTCCGAGGAGATAACACCCCCATCGCTGCTCTGCGGGGTCTCCGCATGATCACTATCGCAAGGTGAGTACAAGATTGCTCCTTGAGCTGTTCGGGGTGAGGAAGGAGAAGGGCACGGCTAGCTCTTCTCTTCCCTCTACGTGTGTGTGTCAAACTACTAGGTTCCAACCCTTTGCATGGGTACTTGGGGGGGGGGGGTTATATAGGCCTACCCCCCAGGGGTATAATGGTAATCCGGCTGGGCGCGGGTCCCAGCCGCCAGTCTCTTAAGTCGCCGTCTTCTCCGCCGACTTCTGGGGCCCGCTGACTAGTGGGCCCCGCCGACGGTCCAACATGGGGCCGACAGCCCTCGTCACTTGTGGCCGGTCTTGCCGCCAGTGCGGTCAAGTCAGCTCTTCTAATGACGCGAGCTTGGTCGCGGGATCGTGGCAATGATCTTTGCCGCTGGCGGGCGATCACCGCTGCCATTCCTCGTCTCGTCTGGTTAATGGCGCACGGAGCCCGTGGGAGGGCCGCCGACTCCGGAGGCCGACTCCAACGGGTTCGCCTTTGGGGCGCTCGCCGTCTTCTGCACTCCGCCGACAGCGGGTCCCGCCGCCTTCGGGTCGTGATGCAGACAGGCCATCATGGGTAAAGGAATCTGCCCATTGTGGTCGAGGCAGCGTGGCTCTGATGCCGCGCGGACGGAGATCTCCGTCGGTACGGCGCTCTGTGGCCATGCCGGCTCTTCATGAGCGGGGCAGGGACGGGCCACGAGGCGGCTTTATCCCATCCCGCTCGTAGTCGCCAGCAGAGTGGACGGAGTCGCGGGCCGACTCCCTGTAGCCGGCTTCATCGGAAGTCGCTGGCTTGGAGTCGGCTTGTCTTGAGGCCGTCTCTGGGACTCGGCTAAGAGGGGCAGTCGGCGACTCTGCCGCCGACTCTCAGAAGGCGGCTCTTCGTCTTCGGGTCTTGAGGGGCGCAGTCTGCCCCGATGTTTTGAAAGGTCCAGGGGCTCGGGTTTGCCTACCCGTGGCCCATTACTCCGACAGTAGTCCCCGAAGCTGGTGAGGCGCCGAGGGCGGCATGTCGAGGAGCCTCAACAGTTTCATCCTTTTAGTAGAAGAATCTGGACTCGGCTTGCTGTCTCCATCTTGAGCTGAATAGCTGGAGTCGGCCTTGCAGGAGGCCGTCTTGCTCCTCAAAGGTTTCGAAGGTCGCGGCGGGATCTGGGCGGCGTGCCTGATAAGCTTCCAGGCAGCTGCCCGTTGCGGGCCCGCCACGTGTCGCCACGCGGCAGGGCCAGTCTGCCAGCCCACACGCGTGACAAGACAGGCCCGTCAGGCGGGGCCCACCATTACCGCGCCTCGGTGCACAGGCGGATCCGCTGCGGCCGCGGCGAAAGAGCCTTTACGCCGTTATCGCGATAACGTCGTGGGTTAAATCATGGGGGCGTGGGGACGTGGGCGCAGTTAATCCCACGCCCGCCCCCTCGGCTTCGCAGCCTAGGCGCCTATAAGTAGGCGGGGGGAGGGGGGCGGCGACGCACGCGCACCCACTCTTCCTCGCTTCCTCTTGCTTCTTGCTTTGTCTTCCTCCTCGCTCCGCCGCGCCGAACCTCGCCACGCCGCGGAGATGAGCTCCTCCTCCGCCGCCGCGCCTCCCACCGCGCGCTCCAGCGTGTGGGATGGCTCCATCATCGACGACGACATCATCGAGTTTCTTCGCCAAACGCGCCGCATTCCCGGCAGCCACCTAGTGCGGACCCGTGCTGCACCGGCGGGCGAAATACGCCGGTGCCGGAGGAGGGCGAGCGGGTCATATTCCGCTCACACCTCATGCGCGGGCTAGGGCTGCCGGCGAGCGGCTTCTTCCGAGCGTTCCTGGAGTTCTACGGGCTCCAGCCTCACCACCTCACCCCCAACACGGTGGTGCTGCTGGCCGCCTTCGCATTCTTATGCGAGGGCTTTCTTGGCGTTCTCCCCACCATCGAGCTGTGGGGGGAATTCTTCGAAGCCAAGCTCGGCACCCACGCCGCCGCAGCTCGCCTGCGCGGCATGTTCATCGCCATGAGGAGGCCGGTGCCCGAGAACCCCTTCCCGCCATCCCCCTCATCAAGTCGGTGAAGATGTGGCAGCACACGCATTTCACGTTAAGAACGCCGCCCCGAGGGCGATCGGGTCAACTTGCCGCCTTTCGTGGGCCGGGCGAGTTGGCGGGCGACTTCACCTGGTCCCATCGGGCCCGGACGCTGACTCCCGCAGGCAACGCCGCCGTCGCGCGGCTCCGCGTGATGACGCAGTCAGAGGGCCTAACGGGGGCGGACTTGCTGGCCGCCTTCGTGGCGCGCCGAGTCCTTCCTCCTCAAGGCCGACCTCATCTGATCTGTCAGATGAGCGGCCACCGAGACCCCAGCCGGCTGTGCTCCAAAGACATGCCCCACACGGAGGTGGTGGACACGGTGAACTTCCTGGCGAATCGCGGCCTCACGGAGGAATGGCAGTTCGGGCAAGGAGCCGTGACTTGCCGCTGGCCAACCCCGCCGGTGGTAAGTCATCTCTTGCTTCTCTGTTTCCTTCTTCGGCCGAATCCGGCTCTAATTTTCCTTGGTCTTTTCCGATTCAGAATCCCCTCATGCAGCCCTCGGCCGGCACCGCGGGGCCGGCTCGTGAATTCGTCCCCGACCGGGCGGAGAGCAACACCGACGACCCTGACTTGGGGGTGGCGGCGATGGAGACCGACGCCGAGGGAGGAGGAGGGGCCAACAACTTCAGGCCTTCGGCAACCTTCACCGACTGGCCTGACGACGACGGCGAGAAGGAAGTCGTCCCCCGTCGCCAGCAAAAAGCCGGCCATCCAGGCGCGAGTTCCTCCGCCGCCTTGGGTGGTCGAGGCGGCGCGAAGAAGCGCCGGGCCGGGCCGAGTCTGCCAGGCGGCCGGGCGAAGAAATTCAGGGGAACGGCCGCCGCGACTCAGCGCGAAGAGGCGGTCGCGAAGGCTAACCGCTTCCGCAAGGAAGTGAAGAAGCCACCGCTGGTCTCCGCGTAAGTACTTTTTATTTTGTCTTGTTTTCTTTTGGTCCGTCTTGTCCAAGTCTTTACATGTCTTTTTCTCATCAGGGCTCCCCTCACCCTGGAGAGGGTCGCCGCCGCCTCCGTCATGGGGTCGGCGGAGACGTCCGCCAATAGTCCGCGGGTTGACCCTGCGGCCGCCCTCCGGGAGGCAAAAGAGTGGAATGCGCAGGAGAAACGCGACGAGGAGGAGGCCGCCCATCTGGAGAAGGCGGAGGCTGAGAAGGCGGCGGTTCCGCCCAGAAGAAGCTGGGGGAGGTCGAAGCCGCCGCTGCAGCCAAGAGGCGAGCCGAGGAGGTCGCGCGCCTCCAGTCGGCGCTGCTCGTCACCCCGTTGAGCTCTGCGCCACCACCGCCGGAGTTCATGGGGCAGTCGGAGGGAGTCGGCGGTGAGGTCCCCGTCGCAGAGAAGGAAGGCGGCGAGGCCTCCCTATCGGGCACGGCCGCGTCACCTCCGCCGCCTCCACCGCGGCCCGAGAGCGCGCGAGGCAAGCAGCCGGCGTACCCGCCTGTGCCGCCGACCGACGACGAGGCCATGGCGCAGCTGCTTCAAGTCGCCGCCAACATGACGCCGCCTTTGAGAAGGCGACTTCGGCGCCGCGCCCCTTGGAGACCGGCGCTGCCAGCTCGGCCATTCTTGATGCCGAGGCGACAAGCGCCGCGCCCATTGAGTGGGTGCGAGGAGGCGGCACGGGCCCGCTGAACACGGCGCTTTTGGACGTCCAGGCAAAGCTGCGAGCTGAGGGCGACGCCATCCAGAACCTCTCCAAGGCACACCTGGCATCGCGATCCACCGTATGGTATGTTTTTTTGAACTTTTTCGTTGCTCTTCTTCGTGGGGCGCCAACACTCCACTGGTGTGTAGTCCCGAGTTTCGGGCCGGGCCGAGCAGTGCGGAACTCTATTTTATGCACTTCCAAGTTTTTACCTTTGTCTCAAACTCTTGCAGGAGAGTATCACAACCTCCGCCACCGCTTTCAACCGCAACGTTGAGGAGCCGAGCAAGCGGATCGCCGACTTGGCGAGGAGCCGAGGTGAGTTTTTCTTCGTGGGGCGCATCATGGCTGTAGTCCCGAGATTCAGGCCGACTGCTGCGCAGTCAGGCCGGATCTTCCTGGCGACCTTCTTAGCTGACGACTTCGCGTCCTTCTTCTTTTTATTCTTCAGAGGCCAATGCCACTCTACGGCGGTAGCTGGGTACGGCCAACACCGCTTTGCGCGCCAAAGAGGAGGAGTGCGGCAAGCTCACCGCAGAGCGCGACCTGCTGGCTACGCAGCTGGCGGAGCAGAGGGAGCTGCTCAAGGCGGCGCAGGCTGAGGCGGAGAAGAAAGAGACCGCTCTCCTAGCCGAATTTGAGAGCGAGCGCCTCCTGGACCGACAGGAAGCGCCACGACCTCGGCTTCCACGAAATCGAGGATATCGCCGATGGTGAGTTCGCTTTTTTTTCTTTTGGGTCGCCGACTATGGGTCAGCCGACTCGCTTTTTCGACTTGCTTCTTCTTCTTCTTGGCAGACTTCTTCCCGGTCACATGCAAAGCGCCAATCAAGCCATCGAGGCTGATCGCGAGGCGCGAAGGGCGGGTGGTGCTGAGATCGCAGCCAACGCCCCCCGGACCCTTGACGAGCATCTCCTGAGCATTGAGGCTCGTCTGTGGCCGGCCCATCGGATGCTGCGCCATCTTCGCAGGTGTCGGCGCCAGCGATCGTTGCTCGCGGGTCGGACATGCCGGTTCTGCGCCTCCCACCGGACCGGCCGCTGGCCGGAGGTCGCGCTGGCCGCCTTGAGGCTCGGAAGTGTTCCGCTGCTTGGCTGGAGCTTCGCCGAGCCCTCGAGTTCGCCAAGGCGTGGTATCCAGGCTGGATCTCTGGACCGGCTAGCCGCGTTCGGCCAGAGGCCCAAAGCGGAGCTGGCCGTGGAGGACGCCCTCGTCGGCGTCGCGGCGATTGCCGACTACACGGACACCAGCGTTTTCGCCTCGAAGCGGGCTGAAGACGGTGGGGAGGCGCCGCCAGAGTGGTTCGGGATGAACCCGGACTACGACGAGGACTCGGCGGAGGTGATCGACTCCAGCGCCGAGGATGAAGACGAGGCGGAGGACGGAGACGACATGGAGGCGCCAGAAGACGGAGCAGGCGACCAGCCTCAGCTCGATCGCGCCTCCAGCAACGAGCCGCGCCCGTCTGGGCCGGCTGCCATCGGAGACGATTAAGCCGAGACCGCCCAGCCGGCCGCCCCGGCGCCTGACGCCGTCGTTGCCTCCGGCCTTCCGACCCAATCTGCCGCTTCTTAGGCTGCTGCCTTGCCTTTATTTTATCTGTTTTGCTAGTCTTTTTAAAAGAACTTGTTAATTTGCACAATTCCACCCGTGGGGTGTATTCTGAACCTCTGTCCGAAGATCCGTCCAAGGGCCTAAGCTTGTGTAAATATTATTCTAACTTTACCCTTCCTTGCTTATTGCTCTTGTGGCTTTTTCCTTTGCCGCCTTCCCTTAGATGCCGCCTTGCCCATCGGGCAACCGCTCTGCGGATTGCCGTCTAGGTCAAGTGCTTGGCTACCTTTGAGAAGGCAAGTACTTGGCCATTTTTAGAGTCGTTAAGCAGGTTGGGTAGAAAGCGGCAAGCCTACTACTTAAGAGTCGGTATTACGAAACGGGCTGGAAGCCGATTTAAACTATGTTTATGCTTTGGGTCCTTAGCCATTTTTTTCGTAGGGCGCCGTTTCTTCCTTACTCCTGCCCACCAAACAGTCACTCTGCGAGCTGCGGCTTCTGACAGGAGACGGCTTAGGCACCGCACGTTACTTGTCTGACCGCAGGAAGCATTTCATAGCCCAAAGGCGGCGAGTCCCCGGGCCGACTAGTCGAGCCCGGTGCCAAATAGCATAACAAAGAGTAACATACTCAAAGGCATAATTCTTATCATACAGATAACAAAAGAGGGCAGTCCCCGAGCTCATCTCGGGGGGCCCGGAGTCTTGGTACTTTAAACACAAAGGGTAGCGTGGTACATACTGCATCAATCAGAAAATCTTCTGAGGAGATTCGCATTCCATGGCTGCTCCGCCTCTTTGCCGGAGTCTTCCCTCTTGCGTGCTCGGGCTTTTGAGCGCCGATCGTAGTAGGAGTCGCTGCTCAAAGACTTTGCTGATGATGAATGGGTTTTCCCAAGGCCGATAGCTTAGGCCGGGCTTACCGTCACCGGAGCACAAGGTCGCCTTATAGGAATGATCTTGGCTTGACCTTCTTGTTGTAGTAGCGGCGCAGCTCTGCCGGTAGATGCCGGACCGGCCGAGTGCCAACCGGCCCTCTTCCAAAGCAGATCGACACCGCCTTGACGCGTGCTTCTTCCGCTTTCCTCCTCGGTGTACATGGTGACTCGCGGGGAGTCGAACTCTATATCCGTTGGGATGACGGCTTCGGCACCGTAGACGAGGAAGAAGGGTGTGAAGCCAGTTGACTTGTTTGGAGTCGTACGCAGACTCCAGAGGACGGCTGGCAACTCCTCAAGCCAGCAGCCGGCCGAACGCTCCAATGGTTCGACCAGTCGAGGCTTGATGCCAGACAGGATGAGGCCGTCATTGCTTCCACCTGGCCGTTTGACTGCGGATGGGCAACGGACGCTAAGTCCAGTCGGATGCCTTGTGTCGCGCAGAAACGGGCCAGGGCGCCTTTGGCAAAGTTTGTGCCGTTATCGGTGATAATGCTGTGTGGTATGCCGTACCGAGTCGTGATGTCGGTGATGAAAGTCACTGCAGTAGGACCATTCAACTTCTTGATGGGTTTTGCTTCTATCCACTTGGTGAACTTGTCCACCGCGACAAGTGAGTTAGGCCACCTCGTGCCGTTTTGAATGGTCCCACCATGTCCATGCCCCAAATAGCAAAGGGCGAGGCGATGGGGATAGTCTTGAGTGCAGAAGCCGGCTGAAGTGGCTTGGAGCGGAACACCTGGAACCCCTTGCATTTTTGAACTAATTCCTTGGCCTCTTCTAGGGCAGTCGGCCAGAAGAAACCGTGTCGGAAGGCTTTGGCGACGAGTGCTCTTGAGGCTGCATGATGGCCTTTTCATACGATGGATGTCTTCGAGAATTGCTTGGCCTTGCTCGACTCGACGCAGCTACCGGTAGACATCGGTGACGCTACCGACCAGCTCTCTATTGACTATAGTGTAGGCTGCTGCCGGGCGTTGCACTTGCCGAGCCAAGGTCTCATCGGTTGGTAGCTCTCCGCTTACTAAGAACTTCGTGATGG
This sequence comes from Aegilops bicornis, assembly GCA_021605145.1. Lineage (NCBI taxonomy): Eukaryota > Viridiplantae > Streptophyta > Magnoliopsida > Poales > Poaceae > Aegilops > Aegilops bicornis. The sequence goes on from CM038670.1 coordinate 629,766,880, forward strand.
GCTGGGCCCATGAGGGTGCCGCTATTTCTTCGACCGCCAAGATCGCTACTTGGACGAGGGCGGCTGGGCTGGGAGGCGGCGGGTTGGAGTCCGCAGCAGCTTGTCGGGTTGAAGAAGTCCCCTGCCGACCGGGCGCAGTCCTCGGGCCGAGTATTGGAGTCTTCGCAATGGTCGCCGCAGTCCCCGGGCCGGGTTCTGAAGTCCCCGGGCCGGCTTCGACTGCCGCGTTCTTGGGGGCGTCTGCAAGGATTCTTGTGCCGTCTGCTGAGGCTTTGGAGTCGGATCCGACTTCTTCAGGGGGAGCCGGCACAAAATGGAGTCTGACTGTGACGGCTTGACAGATGGCTTGAGGAGGCGTTGAAGGGCGACGCCGGATGGTAATGCCTGGCGGGCAGAGCCGATTCTTGCCAGGGCATCTCCTTGGTCGTTGTCGTTTCTTGGCACGAGGAGGAATTCGCATCCCTCAAAATATCCACTCAGCTGCTGTACCAGAAACGTAGCTCGCCATATTTGCATCTTTGGCGTCGATCGCGGATGATCGTTGGACCACCAAGTCGGAGTCGCCATAGCACGGGATCCAAATAATGCCAAGCTCTTGGCAAGCCGGAGTTCGTGAATGAGCGCCAGATTCGGGCGACGTTGTTGGAGGCGGCGAAATGGATCTGCGGCAGATTTGAGCTTGTCGCCTTGGGGAAGTGAGGACCACGCCGGCTCCCAAGCCGGTGCGCATCTTGGAACCACCAAAGTGCATCCGCCAATGGTCGGAGTCGGTCAAGGCGGTGTATCGGGTCTCGGCCCACTCGACGAGGAAGTCGGCCAGTGCTTGTGACTTGATGGCGGTGCGGGGCTGGTAATAGATGGTGTAGGGGGCCAACTCTATGGCCCATTTGGCCACTCGGCCAGAAGCATCTCGGCTTCCGATGATCTCTGCTAGTGGGGCTGTGCAAACCACGGTGATTGGATGCTCTTGAAAGTAAGGTTTCAACTTCTTGGTGGCAAAGTGCACGCCGTAACACATCTACTGGTAGTGGGGGTAGTTCTGCTTGGAGGTTGTGATGCCGATTTCGGGGTAATAAACCGTCTCTCGGACAGGTAGCGCCTTGCCTTCCTCCTTATGCGTTCAACTACGATAATCAGGCCGACTACCCTGCCGGTGACGGCAATATACAGGAGCATGGGCTCCTTTGGAGTCGGAGCCACCAAAGACTGGGGAGTAGTCAGCATTTTCTTCAACTGGAGAAAAGCTTCGCCCGCTTTGAGTTCCATTCAAGAAGGTGGTCTTCTTCATGAGCTTGTACAGAGGAAGAGCTTTCGCCCACCGATCGACGAATCGGTCGATAGACGCCAAGCAGCCGGTGAGCTTTGCACATCTAGCGCCGGCGGGGTACTTCCATCCTTTCGATCGCCTTGATCTTCACGGGGTTGCACTCTATGCCGCGTTCAGAGACCAGGAAGCCAAGGAGTTGGCCGGCTGGTACTCCGAAGACGCATTTCTCTGGGTTGAGCTTGATCTGGAATCGGCGCAGATTTTCAAAGGTCTCCTTGAGGTCTTCCAACAGCGTTCCTTGCTTCTCCGTCTTCACCACCACGTCGCCCACGTAAACGCGTGCTTCGCCAAGCTTCTTGAGGAGACACTTCGCATGCAACGCTGAAAGGTGGCTCCGGCATTCCTCAAGCCGAACGTCATGGTCAGGTAGCAGAAGGCTCCAAATGGCGTGATGAAGGCGGTCTTCAATCTGTCTGCCGGGTTCAGCTTGATCTGGTGATATCCTGAATATGCATCTAAGAAGCTCAACAACGCATCCGGCCGTGGAGTCTATCACCGATCAATTCTTGGCAAAGCGAACGGGTCCTTGGGGCAGGCTTTGTTGAGGCTTGTGTAGTCAATACACATCCGCCACTGCTTGTTCTTCTTTAGTACCAAGACCGGGTTCGCTAACCACTCTGGAAAGAACACTTCCATGATAAAACCGGCTGCGAGGAGCTGGGCTATCTCTTCTCCAACAACTCTTCTTTTCTCTTCTGACAGGCGGCACAAGGACTGCCTGACGGGCTTCACATCAGATCGGACGTGTAGCTTGTGCTCGGCGAATTCCGTCGGTACACCTGGCATGTCTTTGGGGGACCATGAGAAAATGTCCCGATTCTCACGGAGGAAATCAACGAGCTCGCCTTCCTATTTGTTGTCGAGGTTGGCACCTACGACAGCGTATCTCTCCGGGTCCAAGGGTATCTTCTTGGTCTCTTTGGCCGGCTTGAACGAGCCCTCAGCTTCTGACTCCTTGGGGTCGGGCAACATCTCTGGCTGCTTGTCGGCCATTGCCACAACCCGATCAAGGAGCCGCTTCTCAGCTGCGATCACCAGGGACTCTTCGGCCGGCTACTTTCACCGCAGACAAAGTGACGACTTTCTGTAGTCGCCGGCTACGGTCGAATCCCTTGGTACTCGGCATCTTCATCTTGAGGTAGGCGTAGTGGGGGACCGCCATGAACTTGGCCAGAGCAGGTCGGCCAAGCAGAGCATGGTAGGGGCTTTCGAGGTCCACCACTTCGAACCAGACCGGCTCTCGACGAAAGTGATCTTTGTCCCCAAAGAGGACATCTATCAGAATCTTGCCAATCGGTGAGCAGGAAAGGCCAGGTACAATTCCGTGGAACACAGTCCAACTGTGCTGAAGTTGTCTTTGCTTGATTCCTAACTTCTCCATCGTATCCTTGTACAGGACGTTGATGTTGCTGCCTCCGTCTATCAGCACTCGCGAGAAGCGAGCGGCCCGCCTATCCGCGGCAAGGGTGGCTCCCAAGACCAGGCGTAGGAGCCCGGATTCGCATCACCTCCGGGTGATCAAGACGGCTCCAACCGATGGGCTTCTCGGACCAAAGGCATGAATTCGAGTATCCGATGCTACTGCATTCACTTCTTGTCGTTCTTTGCCGCTTTCTTTGCGCGATCGTCGCCCACACCGTAAACATTACATAGGCACCATGCTCTTCTGGGTACTCGTCTTGTACTGGGCCGACTGGCCTGACAGCCGGCTGTTGGGGCGGTGGTGGAGGCGGCGGCCCAGCAGGCGGAGGAGAGGCAATGCCGTCTCCCTTGGCGATCCTGGTGAGCCAGTGGCACTTCCGGGTGGTGTGATTCGATGGCTTCGCGCCGCTAAGGTACTTGCGAGGTCCGGCCCAGTCTGCTTTCAGAAGAGAAGGCCGCAACCAGTTGGACTTGCCGTATACGCCGCTTAGCGAGGAGGCTGCCCCTCCGCTGCAGGTCTTCGACTATCGCCACCTGCCGGTGTTGGAAGCCGGCTGCGGGGCCTTGCGCTTGTGATCATTCTGCTGTTGCTGGGCCGGGCGTCGCCAGCCGGAGTTCTGGGAGCCTGAGGAGCCACCTTGCCAGTCGCACTGACTTCGATCTCCGACTTCATGGAGGAGTCGGCTGTGGCGTACTTGTCTGCTATGATCAGCAGCTCGTCGAGGGTCTCCGGCTCGTCGCAAAGGAGCTTGTGCTTGAGGAGGGTGCCTTCTCTGCACCCGGCGGTGAAGTACTCGATTGCCTGCACCTCATGCACTCCTCGCAGGAGTTCCGGCTCGGCCCAGTAGCGTGAGGTAGTCGCGAGTAGACTTCGTTGGGGCCTTGCACGCACAAGGAAAGTCGGCGAGGCTTGGGAGGTCGCCAGGTATGTGCTCGTGAAGTTGCGGACGAAGGCCTCGGTGAAGTCGACCCAGCTGTTGATGCTGCGGGGCTTCAAACTGTTAAACCATGTCGGGCCGTGTGCCACGAGCATGAGGGGAACATACTTTACGGCAACGCTTTGTTGTCGTCGCTATCTTGACGGGCCGTGGAGTAGTCCACTAGCGATCCTCCGGCTTCACGAGCCGGTGTACTTGGGTGTATCTCGGGCAGTGTGAATCCTCCGGGAAGGGCCTGCCTCGGATGCGAGGTCCAAAACAGGGCGGGCCCAACTCGTCTTCTTCTTCCAGCGCCGAGGATCGGTGGAGTCGCCGATCCGGTGGCGGGCGTCGTTCTCCGACTCCTCTCGGCGGCCAAGGCGGTCGCCGAGAGTCGGATGCTCGGCGGGTGGCGGGAGACTCACCTTTCTCTGCGGGAGGAGGAGGCAGATAGTCGCCCCGCCGCTCCATCGCTCTTGGGCGGCCGTCTTCGTCGCGCTCGATGGAGATGTGAGTCCGGCTATGGCTAACAACCGGATCCTTGTTTTTTCTTCCGCGGACGCCGCCAGTCGGCGTCCGAGACGTCGCGCCTTGATCTCGGCGGGGAGGCAAGTCGCCGTGTTGTCGTCAGCGGCACCTCCGTCTGCGGCAGCTGGCCGTCATGCGCAGCAACCAGCGTCGAGCTGCTGGACTTCGCTCCGTCATCGGCGGCGCTCCTCGCCCTCGGTTATCCAGCTCGTCTGCCGCCGCTGGGCGGCGCGGATGTTCTCATGGCGTGGCGTACACAAAGGCGATTGGCCCCAAACAGATCGGGCGATGGCTACGCCGCTGCTGGACCGCGCTTAGACGGTTAGGCCCGCCGGAGCCGGGCGAACCGCCACGGCGCGATCCATCTCGTGGTGGTAGGCTTCGACAAGCGCCTCATGCTTGCTACCAGGCGCCCACGAGGAGCCGGAGGCGGCGCGCTTCAGCGCCCCAGCGACGCAGGTTTCCGGAGTCGACCAAAGATTGGTCGGTGGAGTCCACGGACTCGAGTTGGCGGCGGGCTCGCCCGGCGACGTGGAGCTGCTCGAGGAGGCCGGGCGAGGAGGCTCGGGGCCGTCCGTGCTGCGTCGAGACGCAGCTCGTCGGAGAGGCGAACCTCGCCGACAAGTTCGGCGAGGCAGCTCGCCGTCTGGCGACCTCGGCGCCATGCAGCGTGGCCGGGCGCAGACTGTCTGGCGTGTCGGGCTGGCTGCGCTGCCAGGAGGAAGAGGGTTCCGCCCGAGCAGGTCTCCGGACGACGGTGCACCGAGCCCCATGGTGGGCGCCAAATGTCGAGGTTGGAGTGCGACATATGCCAAAGGATGGCTTATCATGGAGGGGCGAGTAGAACGTCGCCGGTGCACAGAAACGGGATGAGGCGAAGACATGCATGCCGCGAATCTTACCCAGCTTCGTGGCTCTCCGAGGAGATAACACCCCTCATCGCTACTCAAGGGTCTCCGCATGATCACTATCGCAAGGTGAGTACAAGATTGCTCATTGAGCTGTTCGGGGTGAGGAAGGAGAAGGGCACGGCTAGCTCTTCTCTTCCCTCTACGTGTGTGTGTCAAACTACTAGGTTCCAACCCTTTGCATGGGTGCCCCGGGGGGTTTATATAGGCCTACCCCCCGGGGGTACAATGGTAATCCGGCTGGGCGCGGGTCCCATCTGCCAGTCTCTTAAGTCGCCGTCTTCTCCGCCGACTTCTGGGGCCCGCTGACTAGTGGGCCCCGCCGACGGTCCAGCATGGGGCCGACAGCCCTCGTCCGCCACGGGCAGGTCTTGCCGGCTGCGGGTCACTGTAGCCGCTCTTCTAATGACGCGAGCTTGGTCGCGGGATCGTGGCAACAGTGCCGCCGCCTGGCGGGCGATCCATTGCCATTCCTGTCTCGTCACGGTTAATGGCGACGGAGTCGTGGAGGGGCCGCCGACTCGGAGGCCGACTCAACGGGTCCGTCTTTTGGGGCGCTCGTCGTTTTTCAGACTTCCCGCCGACAGCGGGTCCCGCCGCCTTCGGTCGTCGCAGACAGGCCATCGTGGGTACAGGAATCTGCCCACGGGCCGACGCCAGGGCGTGGCTGCATCGCTACCGGACGGAGATCTCTGCTGACGGCCTTCTGTGGCTATGCCGGGCTCTTTATGAGCGGGCAGGGACGGCCGCGAGGCGGCTTTATCCCATCCCGCCAGAGTCGCCAGCAGGAGTGGACGGAGTCGGGCCGACTCAGAGCCGGCTTCATCGAAGTCGCTGGCTTGGAGTCGGCTTGTCTTGAGGCCGTCTCGGGACTCGGCTAAGAGGGCGATCGGCGACTCTGTCGCCGACTCTCAGAAGGCGGCTCTTCGTCTTGGGGTCTTGAGGGGCGCAGTCTGCCCCGATGTTTTGAAAGGTCCAGGGGCTCGGGTTTGCCTACCCGTGGCCCATTACTCCGACAAGCTTGTTGATCAAAGATGGTTATGTTTCCTAACCATAGACATGAGTTGTCATTTGATTAACAAGATCACATCATTAGGAGAATGATGTGATTGACTTGACCCATCCCGTTAGCTTAGCACTTGATCGTTTAGTATTCTGCTATTGGTTTCTTCATGACTTATACAAGTTCCTATGACTATGAGATTATGCAACTCCCATTTATCGGAGGAACACTTTGTGTGCTACCAAATGTCACAACATAACTGGGTGATTATAAAGGTGCTCTACAGGTGTCTCCAAAGGTACTTGTTGGGTTGGCGTATTTCGAGATTAGGATTTGTCACTCCGATAGTCGGAGAGGTATCTCTGGGCCCACTCGGTAATGCACATCACTATAGCCTTGCAAGCATTGCAACTAATGAGTTAGTTATGGATGATGTATTACGGAATGATTAAAGAGACTTGCTTAACGAGATTGAACTAGGTATTGAGATACCGACGATCGAATCTCTGCAAGTAACATACCGATGACAAAGGGAACAAACGTATGTTGTTATGCGGTTTGACCGATAAAGATCTTCGAGAATATGTGGGAGACAATATGAGCACCTGTGTTCCGCTTATTGGTTATTGACCGGAGACATGTCTCGGTCATGTCTACATAGTTCTCGAACCCGTAGGGTCCGCACGCTTAAAGTTCGATGACGGTTATATTATGAGTTTATATGTTTTGATGTACCCAAGGTAGTTCGGAGTCCCGGATGTGATCAGGACATGACGAGGAGTCTCGAAATGGTCGAGACATGACGATTGATATATTGGACGACTATATTCGGACACCGGAATGGTTCCGGGGGTAATCAGATATATACCGAAGTACCGGGGGTTACCGGAACCCCTCCCCCCCTGGAGGTTATTGGGCCTCATGGGCCCAAGTGGTGGAAGAGGAGAGGCGGCCAAGGGGCAGCCGCGTGCCCCTCCCCCCAGTCCGAATTGGACAAAGAGGGGGGCGGCGCCCCCCTTTACTTTCCCCCTCCCTCTCCTTCCCTCTCCTCTCCTACTCCAACATGGAACGGGGGAGTCCTACTCCCGGTGGGAGTAGGACTCCTCGTGGGGCGCGGTGGCCGGCCCCCTCCCCCTCCGCCACTCCTTTATATACGGGATGGAGGCACCCCCTAGAGACACAACAATTGATCCCTTGGATCTCTTAGCCATGTGCGGTGCCCCCCCTCCACCATAATCCACCTCGATAATATTGTAGCGGTGCTTAGGTGAAGCCCTGCGTCGGTAGAACATCATCATCATCACCACGCCGTCATGCTGACTGAACTCTCCCTCAAAGCTCGGCTGGATCAAAGTTCAAGGGACGTCGTCGAGTTGAACATGTGCTGAACTCAGAGGTGTCGTGCGTTCGGTACTTGATCGGTCGGATCGTGAAGACGTACGACTACATCAACCGCGTTGTGCTAACGCTTCCGCTTACGGTCTATGAGGGTACGTGGACACACTCTCCCCGCTCTTTGCTATGCATCACCATGATCTTGCGTGTGCGTAGGAATTTTTTTGAAATTACTACGTTCCCCAACAGGGGTGGTGGTCCACAACATGGCTAAAAAAATTAATGTTGTGCTTTGCAAGAACCACCCTTTGACGGTGAAACTAACACCCAAGGATCAAGTGTTTAAGAAGAAATTGGTGTTCTGGAAATTACCTTCGGGAGATTCTACGTGTACGTCACTGCATCGATGTCATGCACGTAGAGAAGAACGTATGTGAAAACATCCTTGGTACTCTGCTCAAGATTAAAGGTAAAAGAAAGGATGGTGACTGTTCACAGCTCGATATGCTTGCTGATCAATCACAACGCAAGAGTGAACCAGAAGATGATGAAAAATTCATCAAAGCTCGCTAGAGTTACAATTTCAGTACAAAAGAAGCAACACAGTTCTTCACCTATTTGTGGTCAGTTATGACACCCTCTTCCTACTCCGCAAACATCAGAAGTCTCGTGGATGTGAGCTCAGGTAAAATGAAGTTTGGACACATGAAGTCACATGATTGCCACGTAATGTTGACACAAATCCTCCCGGTGGCCATCAGGAATCTGATGGACAAAGATATAAGAAACACACTCATTGACCTTTGTGATTTCTTCAACCAACTATGGCAGAAAGTTGTAGATCCTAAAGAGTTGGATCATATGCAAGATGATATTGCAAGAATATTGTCCAACCTAGATATGTTTTTACCACCGTCATTCTTTGATATCATGGTCCATCTCACTGTGCACCTTGTCGACGAGATAAAGTATTGTGGTCCTGTGTTTCTTCGCAACATGTATCCCTTCGAGCGGTTCATGGGAATCCTGAAGCGCTTTTGTCGAAACCGAAACCATCTAGAGGCAAGCATCCTACAAGGTTATACTGCGGAGGAGGTGGTTGAGTTTTGCACCGAATACATGAAACAAAGACCTATAGGTTTGCCCATCTCTCGCCACAAGGGAAGGCTGAAAGGTAAGCCAGTCCTTGCTGGCACGCAAATGGCTACACCCGGAGAATTGGCAGAGAAAGCCCATTTGATGGTACTGCTTAACAGCCCAGTTCTCATCTCTTATGCCGAAGAACACTTGGCGGAGATACGCCAAAGATTCTTACCAATGGTGCCTTCATCAGAGGTGGAGATGAAGGAGCACACCAAGAACTACGCCAAATGGCTGAAGAATCGTTTGGCACAAGGATCCATCGATGACATTGCTACGTGGTTATATTAAAGCCATCACCTACGGTGTTGACGTACCAAGCATATGACATAAATGGATACACGCTCTACACTGAGGAATGTGATAAGAAGACCTCGTATCAGAACAGCTCTGTTCGAATAGAATGCATGACTGTAAATGAAGCTGATAAAAGGGTATACTATGGAACCATCAAAGAGATTTGGGAGCTTGACTATGTGAAAGTTAAGGTGGCATTATTCAAAGCGCATGGATCCCTCTTGGTCAGGTAAGGATTGATGAGTACAGGAAGACCTGTGTTAATAGGACAATGATGGCATATCACGCGGACCCATTCATTCTTGCCAATGATGCTACCCAGATTTTCTTTGTGGAAGACCCCTTGCATAAGAACGGCCATTTAGCGATGCATGGAAAGAGAAGGGTACTGGGTGTCGACAATGTTGCCAATTAGGACGAGTACGATGAATTTGATGAGTTGCCAGCCAAGGGATCATGCACCAGTGCAACAGAGAAGAAGTTTAAAATCGTCAAAAAATCCCAAGTTCATTCGGGGTCAACTTAATGATCCCAGTTCCCACATGTACATGGGAATTAATCTGTAAGACTAGTCTTTATGCCTACCCTGCAACTTAATTCGTTCAATTTAGAACTATAGTGTGTACTGAATTTGTTAGTTGTGCCTGGTTTTCTATTGATGTAAGAACCGTTAATATGTTGACCTTGATATGCTGTCAGCTCAGGCAATGAATATGAACTATTTTTTGTTATTATTATTATTATATCATAGAGGTAGCACACTCAATCGATCTCACTACAAAGATTCTGTGGAACAAAAATATGCAATCTGGTTTGCGAATAGCACACGGTTCGTTGATAAAAGCCGTGTGCCGACCAAACCCCACCACCACCCCGCCCATGATCTGAGTCGTGCTTTCTGATTGGCCAGAACCCAAACCCCACGGATCGTACGTCTGCACCGTTGGATGCACCCAGATCGAACAGCAATCCTCGTCCCTTTCGACAACACATGCAGTTCCGGTTGTAAATTTTTATGCACAAAATGCACGTTAATATCAAAAAATGTCTTAAATATAGATAACGATACCTGAAATGCGCCAGAAAATCAAACCCGTGGTATAATGGTGACTGCGTACCGTGGAAATTTTTATGAGGCCAAACGATGAAGTCACCGGCCACAGGAGTTTGAATTGACACGTCTCCTTTTGGAAAACCATGATCCTTCATGTGAGATGCTCCAGTTTCGAAGGAGCGGTCATCAAAACTTGTGCCAAACTTTACCAATTTTTTCCACAGGGTCGTGAGAGCACGCCACAGGCACACATCGATTTTTATGATGTCTGAGCTCCATCTGAATTTTCTGTAATTAAAATACCAACTAGGCCTACGCCAGTGGCCGCACCTCGCGGCCGAAATGTTTGAAACTTCTCCCCGCTTCTCGAAAAAACGGATGAAAAATCACAAAGTGACGCACAAATGATTTGTACACCTTTGCTAGGCTGATAGTAAGGGGGTATCATAGCTAGTATCATGCATGCCAACTAGGCAATTTTGATGAGTTGTCATAGAATTAATTAAATGAAGAAAGAGAGGGTTAAGTATCATATCATGACACCGTATCATAATAAATGTTATGCTACTATGTGTCATGCATGACAATATAAATAAAGTACTACATATGATACTAGCTACTCTATGATACTATGGATTATTAGAGCAAGTAAGTACACAATAGAGTGACATAAGACTAGCTAGCCACAATGGGTAGTAACATAGAATGTTACTAGTCTATGTTACTACCTCTATAGTGGGGAGTAACATATGTGTAGTAACATGCAACACTTCATTTATTAGGCTATAGACTCATCTTGCCTTGAGATGTGTGATGTTACTCAGACTAGCCATAATGGGTAGTAACATAGACTAGTAACATGCCCATGTGTTACACTGGTCTATGTTACTACCTCTATAGTGGGGAGTAACATATATGTGTGGTAACATGCAACACTTCATTTATTAGGCTCTAGACACATCTTGCCTTGATATGTACATGTGATGTTACTCATACTACTAGTAACTAGCTATGTTACTACTTTCCTCTCTTTCTTCATTTATTGCTTGTCACATCATCTACTTTATCTAGATATGTGTGATGTTACTACCTATGTTACTCCCATTGTGGGTAGTCTCATACTGTAGTAAGACTATATACCGTACCCATAGTGGGAGTAACATAGGTAGTAACATCACACATATCCACTTTCCTCCATTTCTTCACTTATTGCTTGCCACATCATCTATTTTATCTAGATATGTGAGATGTTACTACCTATGTTACTCCCACTGTGGGTAGTCTGGCTATAAGGAATAGAATAATATATATGTGCTTATTAGTTCGAGGAAAGAGAAGAGAAGCGGGCTCTTGGTTAGTAGAGCCACCGCAACAGAGACCCAAGACACTTTGTGAGGATGTAAGGTGGGCCAACTATTGATAAACTAGTACGTATATAAAACTTATTATTGTACATACCTGCTAAGAGGTTGGCTTATATGACATGTCAACTTCTTATAGTCGACCCTTGGTTGTATTATTAACCATGCTCTTAGTGAGGTAGCTAGTATATCATAGACGACTAGCTACTATCAGACTAGCCACAGTGGGAGTAACTTCAGCAAGAATAATCGACTCCAACTCAAAGCAAACTTGCTTATGTGGCAATAAGTTAATGAGAGAGACATAGTTTCAAAGAATCGATAGTTATTGTAGCATCACATGTCCCAATGCAATATGAGTCTGTAACCTAAGAAATGAAGCTCTGCATGACACTACACTTATGTTACTACCCACTATGAAGGTAGTAACATATATAGTCTAGGGATATGTGTATGTTACTAGTGTACTACTCTCCATTGTGGCTAGCTAGTCTCATACTCCCTCCTTTCCGGTTTAGCTAGACTAGTTGTAATGGTATTATCATAAGCGGTATCATGCATGCCAACTAGACTTTCTGGATGATGTGGCACACAAGATAGGATGTGGTATCATATCATGATACTGTGTCATATTAAATGTTGTACTACTACTTTGTGTGATTAGTAAGGCAACCTAAGATGTTAACTTATGATACTATGACATTACGTATAGCTAGTATCCTAGCTACACTATCATATATATGCATGATGCTACTAGTATATATATATATATATATATATATATATATATATATATATATATATATATACATATATATATATATATATATGATACTCCCCATTACAACCAGCCTTATAGGGCTCAATTCAAAAATCTCACCAACCAAGGTAGATGGTGAGTGGTGGAATACCTTTTGTAGTTTGCAAGAACACCCAATTAATGCTTTTGTTTTCCTCAAAAATTTATGTTTTCCAATGTATTAATTACAATACATGCATGCATATATAAAGTACATGCATTGGTCAACTTTCTCTTAATACTTGCATGCAATGATTTAATGCACCTTGGAATCTGGACATGTGATGGGGAACAACCAAATTGAACCTTATAAAATGGAAAAAATAAAATTTTGAGATAAGCCTATAAACCGGAAAGGAGGGAGTATATATGCATGATACTAGTATATGATCGGCAATACCTCTATAATGCGCGCATGCATAGTATCATGAGTTAGTATCTTAGGTTCCTTATTAATTACCATGCATGACACAAAGTAGTACAACATTTAATATAATACGGTATCATGATGTGATACCACACACCCTCTCTTTCATCATTTAACTGTGTGCCACATCATCCAACAAGTCTAGTTGGCATGCATCATACCGCTTGATACTCCCATATTACGACCAGCCTTATTAGGGTGGCCATAGTGGGGGTATCATAGCTGGTATCATGCACCCGGGAATAGAAAATATGATGATGTGGCAAAGAAGCAGTAACATAGGTAGGTACCGTAACATATATATATATATAATATACATATATATAATAAATGCTATACTACTTTGTGTCATGCATGGCCATAAATACGGTCATCTATTATATATACTCCCTCCGTAAACTAATATAAGAGTGTTAGGTCACTATTTAGTAATCTAAACGCTCTTATATTAGTTTCTGAAGAAACTAGTACTACTCTATGATACTATATATGCACTATGAAGGTATGTACGTAGTATCATACACTAGTATCATATGCATGATACTATATATATAGTACTATATGACACTCCCTATATAAGGCTGGCCATAGTGGTGGTATCATAGCCGACGATGTCATGCACTCGGAAATAAGCTGATGTGGCAAAGAATTAAATATATAAAGAGGGTTAGAGTAACATATAGTAGGTAGATACCGTATCATGTTAAATGCGATGCTAATTTGTGTCATGCATGACAATAAATATGACCTATATATATATATATGATATACTATACTCTATGTATTATACTAGCTATGTTGTAATTAATTAAAGGTAGTATCATATGTACTGTTGTCACATCCCTAGCTTCTGATGCTGCCTAGTGTTTGCATCTTGCTTGCATCATGTTTAACTTTCATGGAAACTTGAAATGGGGATTTCCTAAACCCTAGCACAAATGCATTTCAAATAGGTTCAACCAAAAATATTTTCAATGACCTCAAAATATCCTTTTAAAATGTTCATGATTTATGGAAAAAGGTGAAAGCCTCTACCAGAGATGATGCATATTTTTCCAGGACATTAAGGTCACTGAATTAAATCATATGCTATTTGCAATTGGGCATTTAAAATGCTATATATTATTTTAAGTGCTCAATTAATTCTGAACTTAACTGAGGGCTGTTAGGAATAATCCAAACAGAGCCCCTGATTATTTTTAGGATTTTTAAAGATGCCTTAGTATTTTTAATAAAGCCTCACAATTGCAGAAAAATAGAAAACATAAACTAAACTAGAAAGCGAGAAGATGAAACCTCACAGGCCTTACAGCAGAAGAGGCCCAGCCCACCAGGCTGAGTGGTCTTCTTCCTCCTGCCAGGAGGACAGACAGATGCGTGGCGAGCGCGCCGACGACGCCTTGCCACCTCCTGCTTCAGCCGCACGACCCCGACCCCTCCAGACGTGCCACGGAGACGCCCAGCTCTCCCTCTCGCTTTCCCCTCCTCTCCCTGGACCTCACTACCCTCTCTGCTCTCTCTCTCTCTCTTTCTCGCGACCGAGCGGAGCTCGTCGCCGCCGACACCGTCCACCGCGGCCACCAGCCCTCCCCCGCCCAACGGTTGTGCTCTAGTGCTCCGCCTCGACGCCTGCATCGTCCTCGCCGAGCCACGCAACCCGGGGCGCATCGAATCGCCGCCATCGACGCCGTCTTCCACCCCGGCCATCCGAGATCGCCGGCAACGCCCCATCACCGTCCGTCTTCCCACGAGCCCGTGGAGCACGCCCGTCGACCCGCCGTGAGCTCCCCTCTGTTTCCTCTCCTTCCTCGTGCTCGATTTCACATTTCAGCCCCACGCCGGAACGCGCCCGTAGCTCCGGCCCCCGCCATCGTCGTGGTTGTCGTCGCCAAGGACCACCCCACGACCAGGCACGGCCATGATCTGAAGAGCCTCGTCGCGCTGGTTCCGTAGAGCCTAAGAGCGCGAGCTCTCGTGGCCGGAATCGCTCGTTCGACGATCCGCCGCCGCGCTGTGAGGTCACCGGCGACTAACCCCGGCGGCCGCTGACGCGGACCCGTCATTAACACTAATGACGGGGCTAACTAACCCCCTCCCTCACTGACTATGGGCCCCATGCCTTAATTAACCCCAGGATATATTCCCTGTTTAGTTTAGATTAATATAGTCGGCCCCACATGTCAGTTTGACCAAGCCACGTCATCGTTGACCCGGACCCACTAGTCAGCCTCTGTCCCTGCCCTGTTACACTGACGTGCGGGTCCCACTGGTCAGGTTTGACCTGGACCGCCTCTGTTGACTTGCTGATGTCACACCGACGTCATGCTTACGCAGTAAATGTTTTCTGGGATTTTAAATAAATCAGAAACGATTTATTTATTTCAGAAAATATCCAAAACTTCTAAAATACATAGAAATTCAACCGTAACTCCAAATGAAATAATTTATATATGAAAAATGATCAGAAAAATTCAATCTATCCATATGTACCATTTTCATGCATGTTAGAACAACTTTTGTTCACTGTTTAGGTCAAATCAACTAAATGGCATTTGAATAATCACATATGGAGTTTGAATTTGAATATTGTATTCAAACCAACTTCATTTAATCTGTTGCTAGTTGCATTAGCCCAAACCACAGCATATTGCCATGTCACATTCATGCATCATAATGTTGCATTGCATTGATTGTGTTCTTTCTTGTTGGCCGGTGTTTGTCCCCTCTCAGTAGACGACGTACCGACGATGAGTTCGATGACACCGATGAAGAAATATATTATCTTCGTAGTGCCGTGCAAGCAAAACCCCTTGTTCATTTCGATACAATCCTACTCTCTCGCCTCCTGCTCTCTTTTTACTGCATTAGGACAACAACGATTCAACTGTTACATGACGCGGTAGTTGAACCCTTTCCTCTGCATGACTGTCATTCCACAAGAATTAGATGAAACCCACTAGCATGAGTAGGAGTTGTTTGAGCCCTGTTGTGCCTACTCATTCATGCTTGTTTGTCATGCCTCATCGCTTAGAGTTGAGTCAGTGTCCATTCATCGGGAATGAATTGGAATGGTGTGTGAACATGTCATACTGTGTGAGCTAAGTGTGTGAACATGATTTGGTAAAGGTAGCGGTGAGAGGCCATGTAGGAGTACATGGTGGGTTGTCTCATTGAAACCGTCCTCGGGAACTGAGTTCTGTGTTTGTGATCCATGAACAGTTACTACCACGCATTGGAATGCTTAAGTGCCCCTCTCGACTTATTAAACAACCTGATCTCTGTCCAGGAGTTGCAACTAGTTTCTGGTGTTTGTAGGATATGTGTTGGGGGCCGTGCGTGGCTGACCCTAGGGGTGGGCTATGTTGCGGTAGATACACCATGGCACGGTGTACCGGGCGCCCATTTGGTGTCTCGAACCCTGCTCACATCGTTTGGGGCCGTGGCGACACCCGGCCGGATCTCCTTTCGGATGGAACCCGAATAGGCGATAAACCTGGACGAGAGACTTGTGTGGTTAGTCGTCGTGGCCGACTCCTCGCCAAAGCTTCCGCTTGAAGGTTGCCGAGATACACGACGTGTACATGGTGGTAAGTGGCGAGAGCGTGTGTGAAGAAGTACACCCCTGCAGGGTTAACATCATCTATTCGAATAGCCGTGTCCGCGGAAAAGGACTTCTGGGTTGCCTATAACAGTTCATAGACAAGTGAAAGTGGATACTCTAAAATACACAAGATAAGCGTGAGTGTTATGGATGGCGTTCTCGTAGGGAGACGGGAGCGGTTCCATAGTGGTGTATTGATATGGTGAATATGTGGACTCGTGTGCGCCACCTCAAAAGAGTTACTTGCAATGTAGTTCAGGATAGCCACCGAGTCAAAGCTGGCTTGCTGCAGTTAAACTCCACCACCCCCTTTGTTGATAATGATGCATATGTAGTTAGTTCTGATGTAAGTCTTGCTGAGTACATTTGTACTCACGTTTGCTTATTTTATGTTTTGCGGAGAGACTTCCGTCTCGCTAGTAGTTCCGCGTGTACTTCGACGTTTAGTTTGTTACCTCAGCTACGATCTTGTGCCCTCGGCATGATCTGGTAGATAGTCAGTCTTCTCAGCCTTTTTCATTTGTAGATGTCTGTACTCAGACATGTTAAGCTTCCGCTTGTGCTTGTTGCTTGTATGCTCTGTATGTTGGGTCATGAGACCCATGTTTGTAATATCTCGCTCCTCGGAGCCTAATGAATAATACTTGAGTCGTAGAGTTATGTTGTGATGCCATGTTGTATTTACACATATCGAGCATATTGTGTGTATGTTTGAAATGCTTGGTATGTGTGGGATCCGACAATCTAGTTGTTTATCCTTGGCAGCCTCTCATATGGGGAAATGTAGTCTAGTGCTTCCTGGCGATAGTAGTCCGCTACAACCCGGTTCACCGGAGTCCTGCTAGCCCAACACTACCGCTCTGGACACTTGGATCGGGCATGTGTTTCACTTCGTTCGTGGTCATCCCTTCGGGAAATGTCACGCGGTGACATCCGGAGTCCTGCCTAGCCTGCTACAGCCCGGGTTCCCAGTCCTGTTAGCCCAGTGCTATAGCCCGGATTCACACGCCGTCAATCGACATGCTCGAAATTGATTCATGTATGCCTGTCCCCATGGGTTAGTGCCGCTTTGGGTTCACGACTAGCCATGTCGCCCCGGGTTCTCTGTCATATGGATGCTAGCAACGCTATCATATATGTGAGCCAAAAGGCGCAAACGGTCCCGAGCCATGGTAAGACGACACCCATGGGAATACCGTGCGTGAGGCCGCAAAGTGATATGAGGTGTTACCGGCTAGATCGATGTGACTTGGAATCGGGGTCCTGACAGCTTTGGTATCAGAGCCTGACTGCCTGTAGGATTACCAAGCCAAACCGGTCGAAGTTGAGTCTAGAAATGCTTTAGTTATGTAAGGGAATTGATTGTGGAAGGGAACGTAAGGCTCTTTTTACTCCTTATACCTCATGGCCTTCTGATCTGAGTCATCCTCTTCTCTTCTACGGGGTTTAAGAACTAGACTTCTCATCTATCTATTAGGATGACGTGTTACTAATCCATAGACTTATAGAGTTGATAGTTTCAAATCCCAGTTCAGTTTTTACTACTTCCGTATGTTCATAGTTGGTCTTGGAACCTTGATATTGTGCTTCTGAGTGGTTATGCCACCATTTTTGCAGGATGTCTCAAATCATTTTGAGCATTTACAGCCGTTATGTTGTCCGAGTCATCCCAGGTCTCTAAATAGTCTGATGCGTTTGCAAATCCTTTCTTTCCGTTTTCGATGTCCTTTTTGGTCAGAATAAGCACACTAATCGGTGCGTTGAGGTAATTTATTGCCTCGACATATATGTTGGAACTATTATTATGATCATAGGTGTCTTAGAGGATCATCTAGTAATCTAGCCATGCTTTATATTCCTAGTGTGATGATTCTGGCAATTATTCTCGAAAGCATCCCGTGATGCCATTTAGTAGTAGGTATTCTATTTCTGGGTTCTTGAAACTGAGATTCACTCTACTTACCTCGTGTTGATAGTGTTTGCTAGTTCCTTTAGGATATTAGTAACCTTTGTGATAGTCCTCGAGGTCCGTGGTATTTCCTTCTTCCAAATACCATGAACCATTAAGGCAGAAGTTCTTGAACCAAAGCTCACAATCGAGTACTCTTGAGGAGTCCTCCATTCTATATTGTGAATCTGTCAGTTCTACTTTCCTGCATGGGTTATCCGGAAGAAACCTGTTGAACTTGGATCGACATACTAATCTATGCATCCACAACTCAGAAAGTATATGTTCCTCGGGTTGTTCCTCCTTAGTTGTATTCTGACCCCCGTCTGTCAATTGATAGTCAGAAGTAGTCGTGCATTCATCATCGATACCTATTATTCTTGTGGTCTGTCAAGCCATTCTATTCTGGAATGACTAGGAGAAACAAACTCCAGTACCTCATCCATTTCTAGGATTGGGTCAAAGCAGTTGTATTCCGCAGATCAAATGCAATCAAGCTTTTGTTCTGTTCCACCCTGAAGTATTACCCACCTTATGTCAGGAACGTCATGAGAATTGCACCATCTCTTATGAATTATTGACGCATTGATACTTCTCGCCATCATTGCTTCATTCCTCGGTTCCGTGTTATTGTAACCGGAATGCCGACAAGTGTACTGTGATGTGCGAAAATCAATACCCCTAGCAACTCCGTTGCTTGGTAGTTAATGGACAATATTCTCATTCTTAGCGTGTTGGTTATTGAATCATCATCCTAAGATTGATCGTGCTACCTAGTCCATATTTCCAGGTGCACTCATCGACCAAGGAGTTAGGATTGTGACAATCCCTCGCTCCTTGATCATATCGTCTTGCCCTGAAAAGCAAGATTGTTCTCGAGCTTAGTAATATATCGGTGGTTCGTGATTTCCGAATATCTTCTCGGAAGTATTACCAGGTTGTCCCCTGACTATTATGTTGAGCTCGTGATCAAGTTGGTTTTCCTCTAAACCAGCCATTCTCCAAGAATCTGTGTTGGTTACCCCTGAGCTAGTTGGTTAAGCTAAACAATAACTTGGAGAGTTGGAAGATAAAAGCTTGCCCAACTTAGTTCGTTCCAAAGGGATATCCATGTGTTTGTGTGTGTGTTGAAGAAAGATGATATATCCATTGATTGGTCCTCGTGATCGGTTGTTGGATCTATTGCCTTATCAAAACTTTGACTTGAGTATGGGCTATTGTCAAGTCAAATCAGAACCAACGATGTTCGTAATGTTGTCTTACTTGTGGTTGATCCCTCGAGCATACACCATTACATCTTTTGGTCTGATCAATGCTATCACCGTGTTCACATGATGGTGGAAGTCCAGTGATATGGAAATTCCAATGAGTTGATGTTGAGCCCATCAGCAGCATTTTTGTCTCCCCCATGACTCATGTTGAACATCAACCTAGTGTTGGAAACTTTTATAAGCATTATCTTCATGTCCCATTCGTGAATAATACGTTGGATGAAAGAAGTGACTTTCTCTGATTCACGTGCATTTGGTGCAAGTTGCCGCCGTGAGTTCGAGAAAGATTGTTTTTGTTCCCCCTGGTACCATCCCAAGTCAGTCATGCACGTGCGAAGTATGCTATGGTTTGACAGGCTCGCAACCTTCATTCCATATGTATCCCTAGCACACCAAGCCACTGATTGATTTGTTCAAGGAAAATGAGTTGTTGTGCAAATCCTAGGTCATGCACAAGACTTCGTTACCCTAGATGATGGTTCCCCACCAGAACTCGTTAGTGTTTATTATAAGGCTACTACGTGGTCATGCTTGTCTTGGACAGCGTGTTCACGGGTTTGTAGCAGAACCAGCTCATGTTTTGGAGCTTGCTATCGTAGTTCATTTCCCGAGAATCTCGCAACGTCATCTCATCGATTTGTGTTGCAAACTTCCATTTCTCTTTCTAGACTTGATGAGTCTGGAATGTCCTGACACCAACCAGATCTGAATCTCAGGCAGATATGATGGTTGGGTCATTCCCAGTATTTGCATTTTGTTCCCAGCTTGCACCGTCATTGTGTCAGTCTGCCATGGGTCCCATTCATTTCCGATGATAAGCAAAAATCATCCATTGCGTTGTCTTCAACAAGGTAGTCCTCATCATCCATTCTAGTATGAGTATGCCATTTTTTCGAACTCTTTGATACAATCGATTTTGATTTTCCTTAGGCTGGTTTAGAGAATTTCAATGATCTATGCATCAAAAGTAATTCTTTTTGCCACTTAAGGGAATAATTCTACGAGTCACCTTTCCTGAGGTGCCCCGTTATGGGATCATGGCAATTTCCCCTCGCTAGTTGAAAACCCTTGTCAACTTGTTTCCTCCGTCCTTCCCGATGCATGTTTGTCTCACAGCTCCAGAGATGTTTCCATGTCTCCCTCTGAGAGTTGATCCTGAGTTGATTCGATCTACGAGAAGATCGACCCTTCTAGAGTTTTTCCTTTCCTCTCATTGTCATGTGGGTTGGAGTTCTCAGAGCAACACATCGAGACAAAGATGGTGATCGATTCAACATTTTTATGGAGTGCCACCTGGATCGTGAAGATTATGTTAGTTTGTGTTCCCCCTTCATCCTACCCTACGATTGAATCTCGGGACGAGATTCTTGTTTAGTGGGGGCGAGTTGTCACATCCCTAGCTTCTGGTGCTGCCTAGTGTTTGCATCTTGCTTGCATCATGTTTAACTTTCATGGGAACTTGAAATGGGTATTGCCTAAACCCTAGCACAAATGCATTTCAAATAGGTTCAACCAAAAATATTTTCAATGACCTCAAAATATTATTTTAAAATGTTCATGATTTATGGAAAAAGGTGAAAGCCTCTACCAGAGATGATGCATATTTTTCCAGGACATTAAGGTCAATGAATTAAATCATATGCTATTCGCAATTGGGCATTTAAAATGCTATATATTATTTTAAGTGCTCAATTAATTCTGAACTTAAGTGAGGGCTGTTAGGAATAATCCAAACAGAGCCCCTGATTATTTTTAGGATTTTTAAAGATGCCTAAGTATTTTTAATAAAGCCTCACAATTGCAGAAAAATAGAAAATAGAAACTAAACTAGAAACAGAAAGACAGAAACCTCACCTGGGCCTTACCTGGCAGAAGAGGCCCAGCCCACCAGGGGCTGAGTGGTCTTCTTCCTCCTACCAGGAGGAGACAGTGCGTGGCGGCCGCCCGACCACGCCTTGCCACCTCACCTTGCCCCGCCTGACCCGACCCTCCAGACGTGCCACAGAGACGCCCAGCGCTCCCTCTCGCTTTCCCCTCCTCTCCTTGGACCTCACTCCCCTCTCTGCTCTCTCTCTCTTTCTCGCGACCGAGCGGAGCTCATGCCCGCCGACACAAATCCACCGTGGCCACCAGCCCTCCCACCTTATGATTTGTGCTCTAGTGCTCCGCCTCGACGCCTGCATCGTCCTCGCCGAGCCACGCAACCCGGGGCGCATCGAATCGCCGCCATCGACGACGTCTTCCACCCCGACCGTCTGAGATCGCCGGCAACGCCCCATCGTTGTCCGTCTTCCCGCGAGCCCACGGAGCACGCCCGTCGACCCGCCGTGAGCTCCCCTCTGTTCCCTCTCCTCCCTCGTGCTCGATTTCGCACTTCAGCCCCACGCCGGAACGCGCCCGTAGCTCCGGCCCCCGCCGTCGTCGTGGTTGCCGTCGCCACGGACCACCCCACGGCCAGGCACGGCCATGATCTGAAGCGCCTCGTCGCGCTGGTTCCGTAGAGCCTAAGAGCGAGCTCGTGGCCGGAATCGCCCGTCCGTGAGCGAGCCGCCACCGTGAGGTCACCGGCGACTAACAACCCGGCGTCACGACGTGGACCCGTCATTAACACTAATGACGGGGCTAACTAACCCCCTCCCTCACTGACTATGGGCCCCATGCCTTAATTAACCCCGGGATATATTCCCTGTTTAGTTTAGATTAATATAGTCGGCCCCACATGTCAGTTTGACCAAGCCGCGTCATCGTTGACACGGACCCACTAGTCAGCCTCTGTCCCTGCCCTGTTACACTGACGTGCGGGTCCCACTGGTCAGGTTTGACCTGGACCGCCTCTGTTGACTTGCTGATGTCACACCAACGTCATGCTTACGCGGTAAATGTTTTCTGGGATTTTAAATAAATCGGAAACGATTTATTTATTTCAGAAAATATCCAAAACTTCTAAAATTCATAGAAATTCAACCGTAACTCCAAATGAAATAATTTATATATGAAAAATGATCAGAAAAATTCAATCTATCCATCTGTACCATTTTCATGCATGTTAGAACAACTTTTGTTCACTGTTTAGGTCAAATCAACTAAATGGCATTTGAATAATCACATATGGAGTTTGAATTTGAATCTTGTATTCAAACCAACTTCATTTAATCTGTTGCTAGTTGCATTAGCCCAAACCACAGCATATTGCCATGTCACATTCATGCATCATATTGTTGCATTGCATTGATTGTGTTCTTTCTTGTTTGCCGGTGTTTGTCCCCTCTCAGTAGACGACGTACCGGCGATGAGTTCGATGACACCGATGAAGAACTATATTATCTTCAGAAGTGCCAGGCAAGCAAAACCCCCTTGTTCATTCCGATACAATCCTACTCTCTCGCTCCTGCTCTCTTTTACTGCATTAGGACAACAACGATTCAACTGTTACATGACGCGGTAGTTGAACCCCTTTCCTCTGCATGACCTGTCATTCCACAGTAATTAGATGAAACCCACGAGCATGAGTAGGAGTTGTTTGAGCCCTGTTGTGCCTACTCATTCATGCTTGTTTGTCATGTCTGCTACTGCTTAGAGTTGAGTCAGGTATGATTCATCGGGAATGAATTTGAATGGTGTGTGAACATGTCCTACTTTGTGTGAGCTAAGTGTGTGAACACGATTTGGTAAAGGTAGCGGTGAGAGGCCATGTAGGAGTACATGGTGGGTTGTCTCATTGAAACCGTCCTCGTGAACTGAGTTACGTGTTTGTGATCCATGAACAGCTACTACCACGCATTGGAATGCTTAAGTGCCCCTCTCGACTTATTAATCAACTCGATCTTTGTCCGGGAGTTGCAACTAGTTTCCGTGTTTGTAGGATATGTGTTGGGGGCCGTGCGTAGCGCTGACCCTAGGGGTGGGCTATGTTGCGGTAGATACACCATGGCACGGTGTACCGGGCGCCCGTTTGGTGTCTCGGGAACCCTGCTCACATCGTTTGGGGCCGTGAACGACACCCCGGCCGGATCTCATTTCGGATGGAACCCGAATAGGCGATAAACACAGATGAGAGACTTGTGTGGTTAGTCAGGTCGTGGCCGACTCCCTCGCCAGGCTTCCGCTTGAAGGTTGCTGAGATACACGACGTGTACATGGTGGTAAGTGGCGAGAGCGTGTGTGAAGAAGTACACCCCTGCAGGGTTAACATCATCTACTCGAATAGCCGTGTCCGCGGAAAAGGACTTTTGGGTTGCCTATAACAGTTCATAGACAAGTGAAAGTGGATACTCTAAAATATGCAAGATAAGCGTGAGTGTTATGGATGGCGTTCTCGTAGGGAGACAGGAGCGGTTCCATAGTGGTGTATTGATATGGTGAATATGTGGACTCGTGTGCGCCACCTCAAAAGAGTTACTTGCGATGTAGTTCGGGATAGCCACCGAGTCAAAGCTGGCTTGCTGCAGCTTAAACTCCACCACCCCTTTGTTGATAATGATGCATATGTAGTTAGTTACGATGTAAGTCTTGCTGGAGTACATTTGTACTCACGCTTGCTTATTTTATGTTTTGCGAGAGACTTCCGTCTCACTAGTAGTTCAGCGTGGACTTGACGTTTAGCTTGTTACCTCGGCTATGATCTTGTGCCCTCGGCGGATCTCGGTAGATAGTCGAGCTTCTCGGCCTTTTTCATTTGTAGATGTACGTACTCGGACATGTTAAGCTTCCACTTGTGCTTGTTGCTTGTATGCTCAGTATGTTGGGTCATGAGACCCATGTTTGTAATATCTCGCTCCTCGGAGCCTAATGAATAATACTTGAGTCGTAGAGTTATGTTGTGATGCCATGTTGTATTTACACATATCGAGCATATTGTGTGTATGTTTGAAATGCTTGGTATGTGTGGGATCCGACAATCTAGTTGTTTATCCTTGGCAGCCTCTCATATGGGGAAATGTAGTCTAGTGCTTCCTAGCGATAGTAGTCCGCTACTCCAGTTCACCGGAGTCCTGCTAGCCCAAAGACTACCGCTTCTAGACACTTGACTGGCCGGGCATGTGTTTCACTTCGTTCATGTGTTTGTCCTTCGGGAAATGTCACGCTGGTGACATCCGGAGTCCTGCCTAGCCTGCTATAGCCCGGGTTCCCGGAGTCCTGTTAGCCCAGTGCTACAGCCCGGATTCACACGCTGCTGACCGACATGCTCGAAATTGATTCATGTATGCCTGTCCCCATGAGTTAGTGCCGCTTTGGGTTCACGACTAGCCATGTGGGCCCGGGTTCTCTGTCATATGGATGCTAGCGACGCTATCATATACGTGAGCCAAAAGGCGCAAACGGTCTCGGGCCATGGTAAGACGACACCCGTGGGAATACTGTGCGTGAGGCCGCAAAGTGATATGAGGTGTTACCGGCTAGATCGATGTGACTTGGAATCGGGGTCCTGACAACTGTATATTCATGATACTAGTATATGACACTCTCCACTATACTCATGATTTCTTACCGTGAAAAAAAATTGGAGGCGAAACGATGAACTCATGTTTTCGTTCGAACAAAAATATGATGTTAGGTAATGTAAATGTTTTCAAAGAGCACACGGTTCACTCACGAAAGTCGTGTGTCCACTAAACCGTGGCCGATGCACCCTCCCCCACCCCTCTCGCCACGCAGCGATCTGAGTCGTATGCGTTACGATTGGCCAGAACCCAAACCCCACGGATCGTACGTCTGCATCGTTGGATTCTCCTTGATCGAACGGCGATCCTCATCCCTTTTGACAACACATGTACATGTTTTCAAATAGTTCCACCAAAAAATGTTTTCAAATAGCACATGGTTTACACACGAAAGCCGTGTGCCGACCAAACCGTGGCCGATGCCTGCCCCCTCGCTGCGCGTGCGATCTGAGTCGTGCATTCTGATTGGCCAGAAACCAAACACCACGGATCGTATGTCTGCATCGTTGGATGCTCCCAGATCGAACGGCAATCCTCATCCCTTTCGACAGGAAATGCAGTCCGGCAAGGAATTGGTTTATATGCAAACATGCACGGTAAATGCCAAAAATGCCTTACATATAGCACAAGAGACCTAAAATGCGCTAGCAAATCAAACCCGTGGTAAAATTGTGATTGGTTTACATGCGAAAAATTTAGATGAGAAACGATGAACTCACATCTTCATTTCAAAATTTGTATGCTTCATTTCAAACAAAATTATTTTGTTTGTGCACACGAGCGCTTAGAGGCAACCGTTTGCATAGGCCTTTCCGCGCGCGCAGCGACCAGGGATATTTTTCACCCTTTTCACCTAGGCCGGATCTACAGCAAAACCCTCTCTGGCACCGCCGTGCTCACGCCGGCCGTGTGCCCACTCTTCAGCATCAAGCCTACCTCCACTATCATTCCCAACACACGGCGACCCGCGCCTCGCCGTCTTCGTTTGCTCGCCAGCCACCCTCGAGCATATTGATGCAGTAACCCTCGCCTCTCCTGTGGTCCAGCCGGGTTTGCATTAAGAAGCTTGTTAGTTACTGCTCTCCATCGCGGTGAGGCATATTTCCTCGCAATCCCTCTTCCAATTTCGTTCTGTATGTTCCCAAATTGGCAATAAAATAACAAAGAGCGTATACATGTTCATTATCTACCTTCCTTACTACATATAAGTTGTATTTGTTCCAATAAGTTACTGCCTATTTATAGATCGCGGGCGCCCGAGTCACACAAACTTAACAAATTAGCCGTACATTTTCTAAATGATTGCATGGCATGTCTAGAAAGCTTGATACCAAGTTGTTAGTTTTATGCTTATCCTCCTTTCCTGAGTTTCGCATATGTTCTCTGTAGATGACGAGTAGCAGCGACATCACTCATTCAGGCCATGTATCTTCATCTGATTCGGACAACCCTAGGTCTTTGGCAGATTGTGAGGGATCAAGTAGTCTTGAACGGGATAGAGCTGCAGCAATTACCCTTCCAGTCAGGACACGAAGGAACGCTCCAAGGAAGCCCACACACCATCCTAAAGGTGTATATGAAGTAACCGAGATTGATTTAAAGTCCAGGCTCCAACTAAACCAGATAAAGCACGCATGAGGTTCGAGGTGTGTGTGGATTTGTTGGCGGGGCAAGGCTCAACATTAATCTGCGGGGTTTCGGAAGGCTGACACAGAAACAAGGCGAAGGATAGTCTGGGAGATCATGGATCACTTAAACGTTCCAGAGCAGTGGAGAATGCAGGTGGAACACGCTGCACTGAAGAAGGCTAGGGATGCTTGGATAAACTGGAAGCACGTGTTGTGCAAGAAGTACTTAAGTGAAGGCAAGGACCCAATCCCCGCATAGCCCCAAATTACAATGGCAGACTGGGCAGAATTCAAAAGGGTCAGGGCAACTCCAGAGTTTGCTGCGAAGAGTTTCAAGCAATCGGAACTTCAGAAGAAGAACATACACCCCCACCGTATGGGTGTGGCAGGATACTACGGCATGAAACTGAAATGGGAACAGGAGGGCAAAGAAGCAGTAGCGGCGGGTGGGAGTCCGGCCTTTAGTGAAATCAAGGGCGCACGCTCCAGAGACTACTTGCGGGCACGTGTAAAGAGGCGTGATGACGGAACTTATTACTTTGAAAATGCACGTGACGCCAAACTATATGAAGTGATGGTAGTGGCTTCCAAGATCCCTGGAAGGTTCTACAGGAACTCAGGGCCATGTAACATTCTGTCCATTGCGCTAGATACAAAAGAGCCCCCTGGCCGTGCAAGGGGTATAGGCGTTAATGTCCCGCACAAGAGGGCTTTCACACTCAGCAAAGAAGAGAGGCTCAGCATGAAAAAAGCGAGGAGTGAAATGAAGCAGAATGCATTGTTTGAAAAGTTGAAGAAGGAGATTTATCCGGCTATCCGAAAGGATGTTGAGGAGTCAATGATGATGATGTAGAAGACTCTAACACTGATAGATAGCCAGCAGATGGGAGGGGAGGCGGGCATGGATGATGATGCTTATTGTGCCACAACACTGCATAAGAGTAGCTATGCATCAGCTGACCCCAGCGACATTGAGACTGCAGCTGCTTGTGATGATGCTATATCTGATCTATTTGGAATGAAAGACAAACTAAAGGGTGTGCTTACACATTATGAAGGTACATTAAAATGTGCAACAGCCTGGGTTTGCCCACCCTTCTTGGAAGATGGCCTCTTCTTGGACAATGTGCCATTGAAGCCGGGCTGTGTGAAGTGTTACGTGGTGAAGTAAAGCACGGATTCAATGAATTTTACTCAAGAATGTCCTAGGAGACTTCGATGAGCAAAGGACCTTGGGAGAAACACTGTTACATCACATCTAGTGGCCACGAAAGGAAATAGAGTTCATCGATGAGATTCCTGAAGCCCTGCCAAGAGAAACCAATGTCGCCCCTCAACCGGTGACGCTCTCCTTGCCAGAGCAGCTCTCGTGGGCTGCTGCATCAACCTATGATCAGCCGGACCGACTTTGTGGCGTACAGGCCATGTCATCCTCCTCCCCAAAGCAGCCAGTGGAAAGGCCTACAACTGCGATGGCGCTGCTTGGTTCGATTGCCGGCCGGCTGAAGCGGCGGGGAAGACCAACAGCGGCACATGCTCAGCCAGACCAACAGTGGAACAGATCGCTAAGCGATGCGATGCTTTTGGAACCGCCTGCAGCGATCTGTAGGTCCGTAACCGACCGCTCATCGGTCCATCGATCCCGCAGCGTGATCAACATACCAATGCGTCAGCACTTCCTGCTTAGCAAACCAACGTGTTGGCACGGCCTCCTCGGCACACCGACAAGTTGGCACCACCTGCGCAGAAACCTGACATAGCTTCAACACATGGTCAGCAGTCTGATGCCTCTACTCCTACAGCCCAGCAGTCCGTCACTGCAGCACCGCCAGCTCAGCGGTCCGGCATAGATAAACAGTCTGTTAAGAAGTCCGTCCAAGCTCCACCGTCTGCTCGGTAGTCTACCATGCAGGCAACCAGATGTTCTGCCAGAAATGCTTCAAGTACCAAGAAGGAAGTGGCCAAAAAGGATACACCCACGACCACGAGGAAGCGCAGCGGGAAAGTGAAGAGGAAAGAGAATGATTGCCTGTTACTTAAAGCACTCATCGCCCAGAACCAAATTAACAGCAGCTTGTTCGAATTGGGGAGTAATATTATTTCTGACGCCATGGATGATTAACAAGTAGAATTGTTGCTTGCTAAAAGAAAAGCAGACGTACTTGAAGCACGCAATTACGTCCATGGTCAGCCATTTCTTGTTGGAGAATACTTTGATGAGTGCAACTCCAGTTGCCACGAGTTAAATGAATATTGCATGGATCAAATGTCAGAAGGTCATCACCATTTGCTAGTCCACTCCAACAGAGATCATTTCCGACACGATGTTGGTTCCATCGTTGTGAGTTTCAAGGACTTACATCTCTTCTTCAACTTCAACATGCTCGATGCCACCCTTGTTAGATGCGTGATTTTGTAAGTACTTAACAAACTCTGATCAACTTCTCCATACAAGGCTGTAAATGATAAACAACTAATTGCATTTTATTCCTCTCAGGGGATTGAACACGCAGAGAAGACAAAGTGAGAGTGTGTATTTCATAGATCCTGCATTAGCAAATGGCACAGCATTACATGAAAAGGACCGACGGGACTGGGCCGTTAACACGGTCATCCGTATCTTCGAAAACACGTCCCATGCAGAATCATTTCTCTGGCCATATCATGAAGGGTAAGTCAAGTAAACAACCACGCATACACCGATTGTCTTTCAGATTTCGACATCATTCGTAAGTTCATGGCTTTCTTAATATGTAGCAATCACTGGATATTGGTATTCATTGTTCCAAACAAGAACACATTTTACTACATCGATTCTCTCAGAGAGTCAACAAGCGCTCATGATTTGACGCATCTTCAGCAATTCTTGGATAGGTATTGAATTCTATGATGTTGAAATTAATTTGCATTCATATCTGGTTCAATAATAATGTTGTCAAAATTCATCATCATTTGCAGTGTGCTCGCATTGTGGGAAACTAAAAGAGGGAACCTGTTCAAGAGGAAACTACCTCTGCAGCACGAGATCGTTTCTCCGGTAACACACCGAAATCTGTTATTTTCGGAAAATTTATCCAATAGTCTGCAAATACCTTTCCTTGCGCTAGTCAAATGTTCAAGCTTCTAAATAAACCTCTTTCTATTTTGTCAAAGAAAAAATAATACAACTAACACCGGTTAGGTTGTTCCTAACAGGACAAATACATGACTAATTTTGTACAAAAAATTCCAGTGTCCTCAGCAAGAAGTAGGGACCAACCTTTGTGGATACTATGTTTGCAGACGCATGATCTCCATATGCAAATCTGCTGATAGTTGTGACAATCCTCGCGAATTAGTACCAGTAAGTCTATATTAATTAATATCTTCTACTCCACTCATATGGCACATTCTGATCTTAAAAATAATGTAGCTCATCTTAAAACTAAGGACCCATGAACTGCTCCCGGCTGGTGAATTGCTGATGGTTCGGAGATTTATCAGCGACTTCTTCCTGGATCACTACATCAATCCCACTGGTGATGATGAAGATTTCGGCATGGTTTCACCTGAAACAATGAGTAAGAGTTAGCCACTAAACATATAACGCATGGATCCATTATTTTCCATCTGATGAGGTCTTCGTATTTTGTACACTATGATTAATTATGTAATGCATATATGTGTGGACAAATCATTGGAATTTAGCTACCATATGTTCAATTGCAACTGTTGCGAAATCTAATGAATGTTCTTCCTGTGGACACTATTTGTTCAATTGAATATTGTGGCGAATTTGCTTGTTGCGTGCCGATTCAAAATGGGATATTTTTGTTTTAACCTGGCAATTGCTCCGCACACGGTTCAACTAAATGAGTGTGTGCAATCCACATCGGAAAGCATATGTCAATCGTATTGGAACCGTCGGTGATACGTAGTAGATCGTAAACGATTTGCAGCGCAACTACGTGTGCGTAGGTTCTCCGGAACCGTTTGTGATGTCGCGTTTCGCACACGAGAACTGGGAGTAAACCGTGCCCAATGCAGAATACAATCCCAGTCATATTTTTTCAGGAAACGTGTGGGATCCCAAACGAAAAGCACACGTCACTCTTGCGGCAACCGTCGATGATACCTAACAAATCACAAACGGTCTGCAGCACTTGTATGTGTGCGAAGGGGCTCCTGAACCGTTTGTGATAGAACATTATCGCAGACGATAATTGTTGGAAAACATGTGCGATGGAGTCTAGCATGGCAGACGGGTTACGCAGAAAACTCGTGTGCGATAGGGCACAAATCACAACAGTTCATATGTTGGCCCGTGTGACTTACATACTGTTTCCCAAACGGTTCATTACGATAGACCGTATGGTTTCACTACATCATTAGGAACGCTTAATCACCGATACCACATGTGCGAAAGAATTTAGTGTCTGCTGCATCGCACACGATTACATTTTGGAAGGCCTTTGGATCACTTTTCCATATCCCCGATGATTTCTGGGTCGTGTGGGAAGGAGCCCCTATCGCACACACTCAATTGGCGACGGTTCCGAAGGCCGTCGCGGAAAGGGGTAAAAACCATTTGTTTAGGACCGACGCGTGATAATCCCCAAGTGCAGGGAATCATCGTAGCAATTCCCAATGGTGGAAGTGATAAGTATGGAGTGTCGAACCCACAAGGAGCTAAAGGTAAGATCAATATTCTCTCAATTCCTATCTGCCACTGATACGACTCTACGTACACCGAACATTTGCTTCCAACCAGAAACGAGAAATAAAACTACGTTGTGGGTATGAAGAGGATAACTTTGCATGATATCGGAGAGTTAAAACATAAAAGCAGGTGCAGTTATCATAAAGTTAGAATATTTACTAAATATTATAAATAGCGAGTGTGGAATAATGATGGGTCGGTGTGCGGAATCATCCTAGGCAATTGTTAACAAGACCGGTAGTCATCATTGCAGTTTCATATGAGGGAGAGGCATAAGCTAACATACTTTCTCTTCTTGGATCATATGCACTTACGATTGGAACTCTAGCAAGCATCCGCAAACTACTAAAGATCATTAAGGTAAAACCCAACCATAGCATTAAAGCATCAAGTCCCCTTTATCCCATACGCAACAACCCCCTTACTCGGGTTTATGCTTCTGTCACTCAAGCAACCAACTATAAGCGAATCATGAATGTATTGCAACACCCTACAGCAAGAATCCCTCATGCTTGCGTGACACGGAGGGCACAATAGGACAGCACTGAAATAAAACATACAACTTGTACCAATATAGATCATCAATCAACCCAAAGACAAAGGATATCTACTCAAAACATCATAGGATGGCAACACATCATTGAATCATAATATGTGGCATAAAGCACCATGTTCAAGTAGGGATTACAGCAGGGTGTGGGTGAGTGGACCGCTTAAAATAGATGAGGATGGTGATGATGATGTTGATGTTGATGAAGACGATCACCACAGCGATGATTCCCCTCCTGATGGTACTCCGGCGCCACTGAGAGAGAGGAGGAGAGGTTCTCCCCCTTGTGCTTCCTCCTTCATGGCCTCCCCCTAGATGGGGAGAGGTTCTCCCTCTGGTACATGGCCTTCATGTCGATGATGGCCCCTCCAGTATCCTCCTCCATGGCCTCTCCGGTGATGATGGCCCCTCCCGTGGTGCCGAGAGGGCCTAGATTGATTTCTCGTGGCTCTGAGGAGGCTTGCGGCGGTGGAACTTCCGATCTAGGTCAAGTTCTAGAAGTTTGGGGATTTATAGGAGAGGTTGGCATCAAGAACAAGTTAGGGGGCCCCATAGGGAGTCCACGAGGCAGGGGGCGCGCCTCAGGGGGGTGGGTGGGCGCGCCCTCCACCCTCGTGGGGCCCATGGGACTCCCCTCTGGTAACTCTTCGTTCCAGTATTTTTTATATTTTTCAGAAAAAATCTCCATTGATTTTCTGCACAAAAACAATACCACGGTAGTTCTGCCGAAAACAGCGTCAGTCCGGGTTAGTTCTAATCAAATCATACCAAAATCATATAAAACTATTGTAAACATGGCATGAATACTTCATAAATTATAGATACGTTGGAGATGTATCAGCATCCCCGAGCTTAATTCCTGCTCGTCCTCGAGTAGGTAAATGATAAAAAAATAATTTATGAAGTGTGAATGCTAGCAAGCGCATAAGTTTGATCAATGATAGTTCCAATCACTTTTTCTAGCATCATTATATATCATAACAGTAGCTCAAATCATAAAACTTCTCATGATCAAGTAACAAGCTATTCACATGTTAAAGTATAGATCATAAAATTTCTTGAAAACTAACAAACTGTGCTCATAGTCATCAAACAATTGCAATTCATCTTATTTTCAAGAAGGGTCTATGTAAGAGCTTTGATTCAGCAAACTCCACATACTCAATTATCATTTAATCTTTCACAATTGCTAACACTCATGTGATATTTATGGGTTCAAAGTTTTAATCGGACATAGAGAAAGATAGGGGCTTATAGTTTCGCCTCCCAACCTTTTACCTCAAGGGTAATGTCAACAATAATAATTCATGAAAACCTACATCCAAGTTAGTTTTGTATAAGGTTTAATATTTCACAATCATTTAATCTTTCACAATTGCTAACACTCATGAAAGATTTGGCAAGTCACTTTTTCCAGATCGCTCCAACACAAGGTGCTTGCCAAAGGAAAAAGTGAAAAAAGGAAAGGTGATGATCATTATGACTCTTGTATAAGGGTAGAAGATAAAAGTAAAAGATAGGCCCTTCGCAGAGGGAAGCAGAGGTTGTCATGCGCTTTTATGGTTGGATGCACAAAATCTTAATCCAAAAGAATGTCACTTTATATTGCCGCTTGTGATAAAGACCTTTATTATGCAGTCCGTCGATTTTATTTCTTCCCTATCACAAGTTCGTATAAAGCTTATTTTCTTCGCACTAATAGACCATACATATTTAGAGAGCAATTTTTATTGCATGCACCGATGACAACTTACTTGAAGGATCTTACTCAATCCATAGGTAGGTATGGTGGACTCTCATGGAAAAACTGGTTTAAGGGATGTTTGGAAGCACAAGTAGTATGTCTACTTGGTGCAAAGAATTTGGCTAGCATGAGAGGGAAAGGTAAGCTCAACATGTTGGATGATCCAAGACAATATAACGTTTCAGATATAGGAAAACATAACCCATTAAGTTGTCTTCCTTGTCCAACATCAACCTTTTAGCATGTCATATTTTAATGAGTGCTCACAATTACAAAAGATGTCCAAGATAGTATATTTATATGTGAAATCTCTCTTCCTTCAATATTTTTTCATGAATTGTTCAAGTGACCAATTCTACGTTTGCTAACTTTCAATAAGTTTACTACCTATACTTATTTTGTGTGAAGTCATTACTCCCCATGGTATAAGCATATGAAACATATATAAATTCAGATTTATGATATTCAATTCATTCAACCATTTACTCATAGGATATACGTGAAGCACGTGAGTAAATGAAAGACTACTTCAAAAGATATAAGTGAAGAAAACTTAGTAGTCAAATAATTAACTAGCCATGGGAGGATTCTTTTTCATTCAAGATTTCAGATCCAATGATTTTATTCAAACAGCAAGTAAAATTGAAAATACGCTCCAAGCAGAACACATATCATGTGACGAATAAAAATATAGCTCTGAGCAAGGTATGCCGATAGTTTTGAAGACGAAAGAGGGGATGCCTTCCAGGGCATCCCCAAGCTTAGGCGCTTGGGTCTTCCTTGAATATTACCTTGGGGTGCCTTGGGCATCCCCAAGCTTAGGGTCTTTCCACTCCTTATTCTCCTCATATTGATATCTCACCCAAAGCTTGAAAACTTCAATCACACAAAACTTAACGGAACTTCGTGAGATAGGTTACTATGATAAAGAGTAAAACATTCACCTTGGTACTGTCAAAGACAAGTTTCATAATTGTTCTCACACAATGCCTACTGTACCATATCATTTCTACAATTTATATTGAAAAATATAAGCCATAGAAACTAGAAAACAAGCAAACTATGCGATGAAAACAGAATCTGTCAGAAACAGAACAGTATGTAATGATCTGAACATCAACCATACTTCTGCTACTCCAAAAACTATGAAATAAATTGGTGGACATGAGGAATTTGTCTATTAATATTATGCAAAAAGAATCAACTCAAAAGAACTCTTTTGTAAAAAAAATGACAGCTAATCTCGTGAGCGCAAAGTTTCTGTTTTTTACAGCAAGATCACATTAACTTTCACCCAAGTCTTCCCAAAGGTCTTACTTGGCACTTTATTGAAAAAAAAGCTATAGAACATGATTCCTACAGTAGCTTAATCATGTAAACACACAAAAACAGTAAGGGTAAATATTGGGTTGTCTCCCAACAAGCGCTTTTCTTTAATGCCTTTTAGCTAGGCATGATGATTTCAATGATGCTCACATAAAAGATAAGAATCGAAACATAAAAAGAGCATCATGAAGAATATGACTAGCACATTTAAATCTAACCCACTTCCTATGCCTAGGGATTTTGTGAGCACATAATTTATAGGAACAAGAATCAACTAGCATAGGAAGGAAAACAAGTATAACTTCAAAATTTTAAGCACATAGAGAGGAAACTTGATATTATTGCAACTCCTACAAGCATTTATTCCTCCCTCATAATTATTTTCAGTAGCATAATGAATGGGTTCAACAATATAACCATCACATAAAGCATTCTTTTCATGATCTACAAGCATTCAGAATAGTGGGAGCAAACTCAACAAACATGTGAGGCATAATCCAGTTGAAAATTAAAGTCATGATGACAAGTTTCATGGTTAACCTTATTCTTTATAGCATACATGTCATCACAATAATCATCATAGATAGCAGCTTTGTTCTCATAATAATTGGAACCTCTTCCGAAATAGTGGAATCATCACTAACTAAAGTTGACACTCTTCCAACCCCACTTTCATAAATATCACACTAAGATTCAACACCCTCCAAAATAGTGGGATCACTAATTCCTAAAGTTGACACTCTTCCAATCCCACTTTAAATTATAGTATTATTCATACTCCAAAAGATATAAGTGAAGTTCATGGAGAATTCTACAATTAATATATACTAACCAATATCCAAGCTCAAAATATATAAGTGAAGCACAAAGAGCAATTCTATAAGATCATACTTAAAAGATATAAGTGAATCAAATGAAGCATTCTATAAATCAATGAAGGGCTATATCATACTAGCATGGTTCTTAAAGGAAAAACAAAAACACAAAGGACACAAATCATGTGAACAAAACAAAAACCGAGGTATACCGATAATTGTTGAAGAAGAAAGATGGGATGCCAACCGGTGAATCCCCAAGCTTAGATGCTTGAGTATCATTGAAATATTTACTTGGGATTCCTTGGGCATCCCCAAGCTTGAACTCTTGCCTCTATTTATTCTTCTCATATTGATAGCTCCTTGATCTTCGAACACTTCATCCACACAAAACTTTAACAAAAACTTTGTGAGATCCGTTAGTATAATAAAGCAAATCACTACCTTTAGGTACTGTTGCAAACTCATTCCAATTTCATATTAGAACTATATCTAATGTATTCCAACTTCACCATGGTTCATACCCCCCCGATACTACCCATAGATTCATCAAAATAAGCGAACAACACATGGAAAAAAGAATCTGTCAAAAACAGGACAGTCTGTAGTAATCTGGAAGTTTAGTATACTTCTGTAACTCCAAAAATTCTAGAAAAAATATGAAAATTTAAAGAATTTGTACAGAAGTAATGTGAAAAACGTTTCAGACCCATTTGACTTTCCATTAAAAAATGTAAATTCACGTGCTACAGCCAAAGTTTCTGTTTTTGTACTGCACAAAGTAAACCAGCAATCTAATCATCCTAAAACAAAAGCTTGGCACATTATTTTTATAATACAATGGATATATACAAGGGGATAATTATTTACAGAGAAACTTCCATGAAAAATTCTACATTGTTTCCATGAGCATGAACACAAGTGATCAAGGTCGACCCTCACTTCTTCAATGCATAACTTTCCAATCACTTCTCTTTTTGAAAAACTTTTTAGGCATGAGAGGCAAGTAATTTTTTTTTGTATTTTCATACTGTAAAAAAAATTATGTTTCACCCACAACTAAACAGAAACAAAAAGGGAAAACAAAATCTACTTAGTGAAGAAATCAAACAAGCACACACGAGAATATCAACCCCACGCTATTGCTCCCCGGCAACGGCGCGAGAAAAGAGCTTGATAATCCCCAAGTGCAGGGAATCATCATAAAAATTCCCAATGGTGGAAGTGATAAGTATGGAGTGTCGAACCCACAAGGAGTTAAAGGTAAGATCAATATTCTCTCAAGTCCTATCTGCCACTGATACGACTCTACGTACACCGAACATTTGCTTCCAACTAGAAATGAGAAATAAAAGTACGTTGTGGGTATGAAGAGGATAACTTTGCATGATATCAGAGAGCTAAAACATAAAAGCAGGTGCTATTATCATAAAGCTAGAACATATTACTAAATATTATAAATAGCGAATGTGGAATAATGATGGGTCGGTGTGCGGAATTATCCTGGGCAATTGTTAACATGACCGGTAGTCGTCATTGCAATTTCATATGAGGGAGAGGCATAAGCTAACATACTTTCTCTTCTTGGATCATATGCACTTATGATTGGAACTCTAGCAAGCATCTGCAACTACTAAAGATCATTAAGGTAAAAACCCAACCATAGCATTAAAGCATCAAGTCCCCTTTATCCCATACGCAACAACCCCCTTACTCGGGTTTATGCTTCTGTCACTCAAGCAACCCACTACAAGTGAATCATGGACGTATTGCAACACCCTACAACAGGAATCCCTCACGCTTGCGCGACATGGAGGGCACAATAGGACAGAACCGAAGTAAAACATACAACTCGTACCAATCTAGATCATCAATCAACCCAAAGACAAAGGATATCTACTCAAAACATCATAGGATGGCAACACATCATTGGATCATAATATGTTCAAGTAGGGATTACAGCGGGGTGCGGGAGAGTGGACCGCGTAAAAGAGATGAGGATGGTGATGATGATGGTGATGTTGATGAAGACGATCACCGCGGCGATGATTCCCCTCCCGATGGCACTCCGGCGCCACCGAGAGAGAGTAAGAGAGGTCCTCCCCCTTGTGCTTCCTCCTCCATGGCATCCCCCCTAGATGGGGAGAGGTTCTCCCTCTGGTCCTTGACCTTCATGGCGATGATGGCACCTCCGGGATCCTCCTCCATGGCTTCCGGTGATGATGGCCCCCTCCGGCAGGGGTGCCAGAGAGGGCCTAGATTTATTTCTCGTGGCTACAGAGGCTTGCGGCGGCGAAACTTCCGATCTAGGTCAATTTCTGGAAGTTTGGGGATTTATAGGAGAGGTTGGCATCGAGAACAAGTCAGGGGGGGCCACATGGAGTCCACAAGGCGGGGCGCCCTCCACCCTCGTGGGGCCCACAGGACTCCCCTCCGATAACTCTTCATTCCAGTATTTTTTATATTTTCCAAAAAAAATCTCCGTTGATTTTCGGCGCATTCCGAGAACTTTTATTTCTGCACAAAAACAACACCACGGTAGTTCTGCTAAAAACAGCGTCAGTCCGGGTTAGTCCTAATCAAATCATAACAAAATCATATAAAACTATTGTAAACATGGATGAATACTTCATAAACTATAAATACGTTGGAGACGTATCAACGCGCACCAGTGATCTTTGATTAGCGAGCTTGTCTAGTAGAGGCTTACTAGGGACACGGTGTTTTGTCTATGTATCTGATACGTCTCCAACGTATCTATAATTTTTGATTGTTCCATGCTATATTATCTATTATTTTGGACTATATTGGGCTTTATTTTCCACTTTTATATTATTTTTGGGACTAACCTATTAACCAGAGGCCCAGCCTAGAATTGCTGTTTTTTGCCTATTTCGGTATTTCGAACAAACATAATATCAAACGGAGTCCAAACGGAATGAAACCTTCGGGAACGTGATTTTCTCATCAGATAAGACCCAGGAGACTTGGACCCTCCGTCAAGAAAGCCCTGAGGCGGTCACGAGGGTGGAGGGCGCCCCCCCTAGGGCGCGCCCCCTACCTCATGGGCCCCTCGGAGCTCCACCGACGTACTTCTTCCTCCTATATATACCTACGTACCCCCAACAGATCAGATACGGAGCCAAAAACCTAATTCCACCGGCGCAACTTTCTCAGATCCACGAGATCCCATCTTGGGGCCTGTTAGGAGCTCACCGAAGGGGAATCCACTACGGAAGGCTTCTACGTCATCATCATAGCCTCTCCGATGAAGTGTGAGTAGTTTACTTCAGACCTTCGGGTCCATAGTTAGTAGCTAGATGGCTTCTTCTCTCTTTTTGGATCTCAATACAATGTTCTCCCCCTCTCTCATGGAGATCTATTCGATGTAATCTTCTTTTTTTTTGCGGTGTGTTTGTTGAGACCGATGAATTGTGGGTTTATGATCAAGATTATCTATGAGCAATATTTGAATCTTTTCTGAATTCTTTTATGTATGATTGAGTTATCTTTACAAGTCTCTTGAATTATCCGTTTGGTTTGGCCAACTAGATTGGTAGTTCTTGCAATGGGAGAAGTGTTTAGCTTTAGGTTCAATCTTGCGGTGTCCTTACCCAAAGGATGTAAAGGGTTGCAAGGCACGTATTGTATTGTTACCATCGAGGATAACAAGATGGGGTATTTATCATATTGCATGAATTTATTCCTCTACATCATGTCATCTTGCTTAAGGCGTTACTCTGTTTTCATTAACTTAATACTCTAGATGCATGCTTTGGATAGCGGTCGATGAGTGGAGTAATAGTAGTAGATGCAAAAGTGTGAGTTGGTCTACTTGTCTCTGACGTGATGCCTATATACATGATCATACCTAGATACTCTCATAACTATGCTCAATTCATCGATTGCTCAACAAGAATTGCTCACCCACCATAGAATACTTATGCTCTTGAGAGAAGCCACTAGTGAAATCTATGGCCCCGGGTCTATTCTCATCATATTAATCTTCCCACGCTTTATTATTGCTTTGCTTTTTACTTTGCCTTCTATTTTACTTTGCATCTTTACACCAAAAATACCAAAAATATTATCTATCATCTCTATCAGATCTCACTCTCGTAAGTGACCGTGAAGGGATTGACAACCCCTATTCGCGTTGGTTGCGAGGAGCTATTTGTTTTTTGTAGGTACGAGGGACTTGCGCGTGGCCTCCTACTGGATTGATACGTTGGTTCTCAAAAACTGAGGGAAATACTTACGCTACTCTGCTCCATCATCCTCTCCTCTTCGGGGAAAACCAACACAAGCTCAAGACATAGCAGTATCCACACATGTATCAAGTTTCTGGTTAATATAATTCTAGCATGAATAATAAACATTTATCATGATATAAGGAAATATAAAATAACAACTTTCTTGTTGCCTCTAGGGCATATTTCCTTCATTGGGGTGCCCCCTGCCCCTGTATATAAAGGAGGAGAGGGAAGGAGGCCGGCCCTAGGGGGCGCGCCAAGTGGGGGGAAACCCACTAGGACTCCTAGTCCTAGTCACCCCCCACCTTCTTTCAAAGGGGGAAAGGGGGAAGGAGAGGGAGAGGGAGAAGGAAAGGGGGGCTGCGCCCCCTCACCTTGTCCAATTCGGACTCCCCATGGGGGTCCACCCCTTGTGGGCTGCCCTCTCTTTCCCCTATGGCCCATAGAGGCTCATTACTTTCCCCGGGGGGTTCCGGTAACCCCTCGGTACTCTGATAAATATCTGAAACACTCCAAAACCATTCCGGTGTCCGAATACTATCTTCCAATATATCAATCTTTAGCTCTCGACCATTTCGAGACCCCTCGTCATGTCCGTGATCTCATCCGGGACTCCGAACAATCTTCGGTCACCAAAACACATAACTCATAATACAGATCGTCATCAAACGTTAAGCGTGCGGACCCTATGGGTTCGAGAACTATGTTGACATGATCGAGACACATCTCCGATCAATAACCAACAGCGAAACCTGTAGAAAACTATTGGTTCCTACATATTCTATGAAGATCTTTATCGGTCAAACCGTAATGACAACATACGTTATTCCTTTTGTCATCGCTATGTTACTTGCCCGAGATTCGATCGTCGGTATCTTCAAACCTAGTTCAATCTCGTTACCGGCAAGTCTCTTTAATCGTTCCGTAATGCATCTTCCCGCAACTAACTCATTAGTCACATTGCTTGCAAGGCTTATTATGATGTGCATTACCGAGAGGGCCCGGAGATACCTCTCCAATACTCTGAATGACAAATCCTAATCTCGATCTATGCCAACTCAACAAACACCTTCGGAGACACCTGTAGAGCATCTTTATAATCACCCAGTTACGTTGTGAGGTTTGATAGCACACAAGGTGTTCCCCGATATTCGGAGTTGCATAATCTCAGAGTCAAAGGAATACGTATAAGTCATGAAGAAAGCAATAGCAATAAAACTTAACGATCATTATGCTAAGCTAACGGATGGGTCTTGTCCATCACATCATTCTCCTAATGATGTGATCCCGTTCATCAAATGACAACACATGTCTATGGTCAGGAAACTTAACTATCTTTGATTAACGAGCTAGTCAAGCAGAGGCATACTAGGGACGCTTTGTTTTGTCTATGTATTCACACATGTATCAAGTTTCCGGTTAATACAATTCTAGCATGAATAATAAACATTTATCATGATATAAGGAAATATAAATAACAAATTTATTATTGCCTCTAGGGCATATTTCCTTCAAACAATACAAATATGTGTCTTCTCCCCTTCCGTCACTGGGATACAGAGCATGACAAGATTGAACCCATCACAAAGCACCTCTCCCACTAAAAATAAATCAATCTAGTTGGCCAATCCAAACGGACAGATCGGAGCGAAATACAAAGCTATAGCAATCATGCATAATAAATTTCAGAACATACTCAATTACTTCTCATGAATATTCAGATCATAAACCCACAATTCATCGAATCCGAACAAACACACCGCAAAAGAAGATTACATCGAATAGAACTCCAAGAACATCGAGGAGAACACTGTGTTGAAGATCAAAGAGAGAGAGGAGAAGCCATCTAACTACTAGCTATCGACCTATAGGTCTATTGTGAACTAATCACGCATCATCGGAAGGCAAAAAGGATGATGTAGAGGAAATTCAAATGAATTAGAAATGTTGTGTGCTTGTGGAGTGAGGACATTGAAATGGAGTATCTGTTTACATTATTGGAGTAAGTTATTTCTGAATTCAAGGAGAGGAGAGGAAGGGAGAGAAAAGAGAGGAAAGGAGTAACCTATAGAGAAGGGAGAGGAGAGGAAAAGATAGGAGTGTACAACATCTAGCACAAGAGTATATTGTTTCTAGAGTATCAAAATCAATACTCCACCATCTACCCCTAGAGTAGAGATAGAGCTAGAGTAGCAGGAGTATATTGTTGCATCCTTGACAATAAACTAGAGCTAGAGTAGTGAGAGTACTCCAACATCTACTCCTAGAGTGCTAGAGGAGCATATGAACACGGACCGAGAGAGATTTGCCGGTACAATAAACAGGAGCTTTAACTAATGCTTGTGCATGAAGTACAATAAATTGGAGTTCAACAAATCAAAGTACACCTACAATAAACATGATCACACCTACAAATTTTAACTGAAGCTTTTAATTACAATTTCAGGTTTATTTTGCATCTTTTGCATGTTTAACCTACAACAAACAAGAGTTACACTTCCTGGACAAAATTTCAGAACACTACGTTTCACAATAGAGCACAGAACGATTAATTTGCTATGCTCTTAATTTAATTTAACCCACAAGAGCATCTAAAACACAAAGTTTCTGAAAGCATCCCTACAAAGCCAAGCAAGCATACAACTAGCAATGAGTAATCATACAAAATGTAATGCAAGCAAGAATACAACAAGCTGGCAAGCAAACTACCCCTACAAAAGGTACATCAAGCAAGTTACTCATGGATCACTTGGTGCTGCACTATAAGATCACTTGTTGGAGTAGTAGATCACCAAAATCAACCTTGGTGATCTTATGTTTTTTTAAGATCCATGTGATCTGGGTTACAGTAGTAGCTACCTTG
This sequence comes from Aegilops bicornis, assembly GCA_021605145.1. Classification (NCBI taxonomy): domain Eukaryota; kingdom Viridiplantae; phylum Streptophyta; class Magnoliopsida; order Poales; family Poaceae; genus Aegilops; species Aegilops bicornis. Next base: position 629,809,537 of record CM038670.1, read on the forward strand.
TATTTCTTTTTTATAAAATGTAGGATCACTTACACTTCAGCCTGATCAACCTACTCCTACAATCTTCCAAAATTCATAAAATTTCCAAGCTTCAGACAACTCTAAGCTCGGTAATCCTGGAATTTTCAACCTACTCCTACAATACTCCTATAATTTCTTGAATTTGTTTTTAGAGAAAATGAGCACGAGGCGCCCAATTTAATTGTCATGAAACTAATAACACAAAGACAAGCATTACGTAAAACTTGCTAAAAAATCCAGCTACATGACCTTGAGGGTGAAACCTTAACAGTCTAGCTCTCCATGATAGAAAACACTATAAGCACACGACCATTACAAACAAAAAAGCTACACAAGACTTCTCCTAGACATGAACTCGCACCATCTCATTTTGCCATTGGCAACATCAGGTCACCCCATCATCCTAGAACAACAATTCCATCAAGATGTAGATGAGTAGAGATGAAGCACATACCGTGATCATCCTTGGATATTCTCCATGCCGATAATCTTCGCCACGACGATGCGCAACGCAGGGCCACCAGTGCTTGGAAGATGTCATAACCATAGTCGCGTTGGTCCTGCTAAGGTTAGTTTTTTCTTTCCTTCTTTCTCGCACCTTTTGCACACTCGTATTGTCTTTCTATTTGCGATTGCAGCCATTGACAACCTCATCCTATCGTTTGGCAAGAGCCGTTCTCGGATGTGCTCTTTAACGTTAGCACTCTCTTTGGCCATCTCCATGCGGTTTGTTTGATGAAATGGTGGAGGCCTGGTCAATGACTTTTTATCGGGTTTGTTTACTTCGCGATCGTCGGAGGATTGGTAGTGTTCTTGTTTGATTGGGTGGGTCGTCCATTTTTGTTGGATTTCAAAAAAATGTTCAAGAATTTGAAATTTCTGATTTTCAAAAACAATTATGAATTTGGAAATTGTTCTTGATTTTTGAAAAATAATGACATATTTAAAAAATATTCATGAATTTGAAAATTATTCCTGGATTTAAAAATATCAAAGAATTAAAAATATTCTTGTATTTTAAAAATATTCACGAATTAGAAAATTATTCGGGGAAATTAAAAAAAGTTCCCGAATTTAAGAACTGTTCTTATTCTTTAAAATTATTCCTAAGATAGAAATTTGCTCTTCAATTTTGAAAAATGTTGAAAGTTCAAAAAATATCCATCAATTTGAAAATTGTACATGTATTTAAAAATGTTCATATATTTGAAAAATATTTAAAAATGTTCATATATATATATATATATATATATATATATATATATATATATATATATATATATATATATATATGTTCACGAATCGAATTGTTTTCCCGAATTTCAGAAATTGTCACATATTTAAAATATCTCATCCATTTCAAAAAATGTTCGTGAATTAGATATTTTCCCACATATATACAAAACAGTTCAGAAATTTGAAAAGTTTCAAAATTTTTACAAATTGCTTATGAATATGAAAAGTGTCGAAAGATGTAAGGAATGTTCACAAATTCCAAAGTAGTTGGCAATTTAAAAAAAATGTTCACAAATATGAAAATAGTTCTTGAATTTCAAAAAATAAAATATTTCAAAAAAATTCAAAAATTCAAAATTGTTCTTGGAGTTAACAATATAATCAGGAATTTGAAAATTGTTACGAAAATGGTCACGAACATGATTTTTTTGTGGAAGTTTAAAAAATCTTAATATATTTCTAAAAATATTCGTGATTTTGCAAATTGTTCCCAAATTTTGAAAATGCTCATGAATTGGAATTTTTTTAGTGATTTGAAAAAATGTTCACGAATTTCAAAATGTTAACGGATTATAAAATAGTTCATACAATTGAAAACGTTTTATTGAATGTTAATAAATGTTCAATAATTGAATTTCTTCCTAGATTTCAAATAGTTCATGAATTTGATAATTGTTACTCAATTTCAAGAAAACATTCATGAATTTGAACATTGTTCCTGTGTTTAAAAAATGATCACGAATTTAAAAAGAGTCAAAAGTTAGTTAAACGCCCAAATTGATCCAGTATTTCAAAAAGATGTTCACAAATTTGGAAAGTGTCAAAGGTTTGAGAAAATTCTCAAGAATTTGAAAATTGTTACCGTTCAATTTTTCTGTGAAATTGAAAAATCACAAAAGTTTTAGAAACTGTTCATGAATTTGAAATATTTCCCTGTATTTTTCTAAAAGAAAATCAAAATAAAAAATGTCATGTATTCAAAAAAGGTTTTCAGGCTTCAATAAATGTTCATGAATTTGAAAATTGTTCATGATATTCGTGAATTGTCACAAATTTGAAAATTGTTCATGTATTTCAAAAAATATTCCTGAATTTTATAAGTGCCAAAAGTTTTACAAAATTTTCATGTATTTGAAAATTATTCATGTAGTTCTTTTTTTTCTAGTAATGGTATCGGTTTTCCAAAAAGTTTCCGGATATAAAGAAATGTTCATGAATTTGCAAATTTGAACACAAAATTCTAAGAATGATCACGAATTTTAAAAATGACCACAAAGTTCTATAAAGAATAGAATAAAAATGAAGGAAGAAGAAAGAAGCCTAAGAAGAAAAGAAAAAAATATACACAACAGATCGGGGAACGTTTTATAACCTTCACAAAACCGATGGGAGAAAAACTCGCTAAATCCCGTAATGGTCTGGGCCATATAGTACGCAAGGGCTCCTGGAGGCATGAAGTAGCTGCCTTTTCCTAGACATGTATAGGAATTAGGATACAATGTCCTCCTCTTCGGCGCCTTCTGCACGCTCTCCTATCTGGCACTTGCTTTGGGCCGGCCCAAGAACACGCAAACGCAGCCGTCGTTCGTTGCATTAGCTCGCACCGACGACCAGCATAGTTTGACCATAGACTTCGACCTAGGAAGATTGATAAGTGACCTATGGCCGTTGACTTTCAAAAAACCAAAACAACTCAAATGCGAAGAAAATTCAAAAAATGGAAAATGTTCGTATATTTGGAAAAAGATCATGAAATTTGGGAAAAATCGCAAGGTCAGGAAAAGTTAATGAATTTGAAAAAAGTTCAAGACTCGGAAATGTTCATAATTTAAAAATAGTTCACAAAAATGGGAAAAAGTTCACGAATTTGAAGATAAGTTCACAAAAACTTTCAAAAAGTTGATTTTTTTTTCAAAAAAAAAGGTTCACAAATTTTAGAAAGATAAAGATTTTGCAAAAGGTTTGCGAATTAGAATTTTTTAAAATAAAAAAATAAATAAAAAGAAAAAGAAAACAAGAAAGAAAACCGAGCAAAACCAGTGATAGGAAAAATAAAACAAATCAAAATAAACAGTGCCCAATAATAAAGAAACTAGTCCAAAGAAAATCAATGGGAACATTCAAGAAGGTTCCCACATTCCCAAGATTGGTGAAGGGGAAACTAGAATGGGCAGGCCCATTTATCATGCAGCGATCGCTCCCCCTGCACTGTGTATGAGTAACACTTTAACGAGAGCTTAATGCACCAAATAGGAGTTGGATATGATCCGGGTCCTAGAATATCCGTTTCTGAGCCCAGGCTCATCTACACCCAGTCAAGAAAAAAATAATATTTCAATAAGAAATAAAAAAACTAATTTTTTGCATGGCAGATAATTTGGAGTGTGAGGCGCGCTCTAAATTTCAGACCATTTGGACATATGAGTAGCTCTCAGCAATAGAAAATTGGGTTAGAACAGTAGATGAGCAAATAAACTTTTGTGGAGACAAAATTTGTGTTTGTGTCAAGCGCTACTGAAATGTCCAAATGATCTGAAATTTGGAGCGGACCTCAGGCACCAAATTATCTACCATGCAAAAAAAGTTAGAGTTTTTGAATTTTTCTAGTTTGTTTTGATTTTTTTTGTTCACCGCGGGTGCAGATGAGCCTGGGGACCGAATCGTTGCTCTCCCGGGTCCTCCTATACGATGAATTTTGCATCATATAGGAGCGCAAAGCACAGGGTTCATCCACAACTGGGTCGGCCCACCGCCACAATGCCACTTGTTTCTTTTTGTAACGCGCGTCGTAAAAATACATGAAAAAGGAGCGAGCTTGCAATGATTCAAACTCGTGACCTCACACTCCTCACTCATGCTCCTACCTACTCGATCTGACGGCTGATATCGATCACGAAAAGCGCAAATATATAAGAACACGTGGTAGGGTCGATATTTGAAAACATTTTTGAAAGATTTCGATACATTTTTTGAAAATTGATAACAATTTTGAGATTCCACAAATATTTTTTTAATGCAAATATTTTTTGAAATTCTTCACATTTAAAAAAAATATGAACAAATTTTTTATTTAAAATTGCTTTTGAAAAACATGAGCATTTTTATGAAAATGTGATCATTTTTTAAATTGCGAACATTTTTAAAATCCCTGAATATTTTTTCAGAACTGGAATAGTAATAATTTTTTGAACAAAATTTGAAACCAGAAACTTTTTTTGAAATTCAATTTTTTTAGAAAACATAAACTTTTTAGAAAATGCAAACACAATTTTAATTTGTATGTTTTTGGAAATGCGAACTAATTATTATTGCAAACAAAATATAAAAAAGTAAATATTTTTTGAATTTATGAAGAACATTTTGAAACTCATAGCTTTTAAAACTTTCCTGGACAGTTTTCAAGATTGTGAACAACATTTTGAAACCCATAGCTTTTTAAAAATTCCTGAAGAGTTTTCGAAATTGTGGACACAGTTTTAAAACACGGGGAATTTTTAATATTTCGAACAGGCATGGAAAGAAAAATAAACTTGAAAAAGGAAATTGAAGGAAGCGAAAAAGGGAAAACGAAATTAAAACAAGAGAAACGGGAAAATGAAAATGAAAATGGCTAGCCCAGGTGGGGGCGCCGTTGTGCGGAGCCCCGATAGTTTGCAGCAGGGTGCGGCAAATGGGCTTTGCTTAGGATGCGCCGTCGTATAGGATCCTCCCCGAAACAACCAACACTCGTTGGACACCCGGCAAACTTGGCCCACGGGGCAGCGCCAGCGCGAGACAACGGCCCCAAACTTGCCGCAGAACCGCATTTCTCGAAACAAATCAGCGTTGTGCTAAAGAAGATGCAGCTGGACACTGACTGCGAGTAGCAGCATCAGGTTTCCCTAAAACATACTCCCTCTGTCCCATAATATTTAAAGTAGGCGAACCGAACCATGGCTATTTCCAACTTATGAACTCCTCCCTCCGTTCGAAAATACTTGTCATTAAAATAAATAAAAACTAGATGAAGTGCTCGGCCCTCTGCACAAACTAATTCAGGTTAACTGTTAAAAAAGAACTACTACTCCTAATTCAGTAGAATATCGAGCTCTTGGCTGTTTGCAGGTTCAGACTTCAGAGAGAGAGGGAAAGAGAGAGACGACCGTGCACAGCAGGGACGGATGGCCGCCGACTACCAGTGCAGCACCTCCTGCCAGTAAAACTAACTCCGCCACGTGCCAATGTCGTTTACTCGTCTATTTGATCCCTCAGAAAACACCATCTCGACCGAGTAAACACAGACGCACAGTGAAACAGTCACTCGGATGAGACCGAACTGCGCCTCGGCACATGCATCCATGTCTGAATGTATGCACCAGCCGATGGAACCGGATCTAGATGACCCTAGCCACTGCTCACTGTTCCCACAGTCGAAAAACTTATGGCCGGCATGGGAGGAAGATCGATCGGAATCTTCGATCTACGGCAGCTTTTCATCTCTGCATTACAACACCACGGCGATCGCCTGCTGCCAGGTAGAGACGGCGAGGCGAGGATGCGCGCTGTCGGTAGCACAGATCATCGGCCCGATCTCTTTCTTACTGGCTCACAGGAGCCAGCCAGGCCGGCTTTGTATAACTGCCACTGGGGGAGGCCTGACTGTGCGAGTTGAATGCTCGCTTCAGGCTTTACGTCTGGTAGCTAGATCGGCAGCTTGTGAGTTAACCTGTCCCAGTAAAAAGCTCTGCATTCGCGGCTTTGTAGCCAAGTTTACTGACGACTTGGCATCCATAGATAGAGTGGTGCAGAAAAAGACTTGTCATATTCAGACGTCCAGAAATTCAAGAAATTGGAGCGGTGCAAACTGTCAAACACATTCTTTCCTTGTTTTGAAGCAGGTGCATTCTTGAATTTATTCATGTGTTAGTGATCGTAGCTGGTTTATTCCTTTTCTCATACGAAATTCAAGGCACCTACAGTACTGCCGAATGGCTGATTGATCGCATATATATTCCTCCAATAAATGGTATGTTTCGTGTTCTTCTTCCTCGGACATTGGTAAAGAAAAAAACGCACGTCTCTCCCTTCTATAGCCTGAAGAAGAAGAGAAAAATCTCCTCTCGTGGCCGCACGATCGTAAGGCATATCATGCATCCACAATTCCGCACAAAGATAGCGTACGACGAACTGCATGGATTCATGGTCGATCGGCGACTGCACTGCGCGCATGATTTGCCGTGCATGTGCATGGTAGATGGCGGGGCGCCCATTGAAATTTCCTTCTACATTCTACCCCACCCCACCCCACCGCGCCATGAATTTCACATGTGCCCCTGTAACGAGTGCATCCGCTAGCTACTGGCACAGCCACAGCAGTACCACCTCATATGGATGGCGCCATGAATGAGTGAATGGGAGCCGACCGGGCGGTAGCTGCCTACGCACGTACAACACGGCGGACGGTGTAGCTTTGCCGACTATGGTATATTTAGGCGGGAACGCGTAGCTCTTTTCAGCTAAGGGTTCCTTGAGCGACAGCGAGCGTAGACGGCCGTTGAGCCGTAATAGTGGCCCGCGGCACAGTACATGCTGCCTATCACGACGGAATTATGACCATATCAAGCTTTCTTTCTTTTCTTTTCTTTTCTGTTGGGAGTTACCGGTTAGTTGGCATTCATGGCGAGGGAGGCCTATTGATTGACCTCTGCCAGCCGGCCGGCCTCTCCGACGCACGCTAGCTTGCAGGTAGGACGACTGGCGGTTAGTCAGGGGCCCGGCCAGGCGCGCCCAAGCTAGGATGAAAAATGGATGCAATGTACTCCCATGGCGTTTTGAGTTCTACTTCTCCTACAGTGGTGTGGTGTGGAGTCCATGGACGGAGACGGAGAGACGCGCGCGACGACTCGTGACTTGTGGTGCGAGTCGCTTCCGCTTTGTGGTTGTGCACCGATCCAAGAAAGTGGCAGAGGCTACATTGGCAAGAAAGCCATCATGGGCTGCGCAGCCCTGCAGCTGGTGGTAGAGATAGACATTCTCGAGTTAATTTTCACTGCTACGTTACTACGTGTAGTGTACTAGTGTGGTCACGGCTGATAAGAAGATCCATCACTTCAATTTTTGACTGCTGTACTACTGTTACTGTTAATCTGGTGTTTTTCTTTCATCTTGAGATTAAATGGCCATTAACTCCGGTTTTAATTGCGGAGTAGTGGGAGTACATGTCGATCGTTTTCTCGCCGGCAGTACTGAGATCAAGCTGTCCGTGCTCCATGGAGCACGCATAGATCGATCGGCCGGGCAAACTGTCTAGAGCCCGATCGAGTCTCCCCAAACAGAATCCAATGTCACTCGATCTCATGGACATCATCTCTTCTCATCCACGGACCGTAGGTGCAAATGTTCTAGGGTGAACACGTCTCTCGCTCGATGTTGCGGCATCCTTCAAGCCAGAACGAGGGGGTAGGGTCCCTCTTCGACAAGGGAGCAGAAGGGCGACACCTTCTTCAAGCGGTGCTTCATCTCCTCTAGTTTAGGTGTCTGAAGTTTGGGTTGTGTTGTAAGCTGTGTTTCCAGCATTCTTGTATCTTTCGGTATGTTGATGTTTTTTTTTTCTTTGTAAGTGGAGTTGGGCATTGTGCTCGTTTTTTGTAATCCTGACAGTTGATGGTTTTGTTAATTCAAAGTCGGGCTCGTCTTAAGCCTCATTTCTTAAAAAAAAACAGGTGCAAATGTTTTTCTAGTTAGATACGTGGCAACTCAGGGCCGGTGCATCATTCGAGGCAGGTGCCGATGCCTGAGAGCGAGAGCCAAGTGGTCGGGGTTGCACGCCAAGGCACCCCATTTAGCACCCAACCATAGCGTGTCTCCCGGTGCATGCATTGACCCGCTTTCGACTCATCGGAATCCATCGTGCTTGCTTCAAATAAATAAAAAATAAGAACATAAAGAAATTTCACTATGACATTTGAATGAATAATTGTCGTGCACAATATCCGCCGTGGATGCCGTCGCAGGGGCGGGGTACATGGGTGGCAGCCAGATCCGACAGAGTGCGCTGGTTGTGTAGGCCAAGACGGGCAGACGCCAGGGTGGAGCAGTGTAGGCAGACGAGGATGTATCGTGTGCAACGGGCCGTCTGATGCTACGGGTGCACCAGCTCAATCTGAGCCGCCGGATGCACAATAGAGGGACCAAATTGCATAAACATATGGGTTGCTGGTACATTTTACATATTGCTCCTCAGAAATCGTCCATCTGCGCAAACAGTCATCCTCCAAGATATCGTCTCTTTCCTTGGCATCTCGTCTTCCTCTCCTGTACCTGAGCGTGCCAGGGCGATTCAGATCGCGAGTAGGGTTAGCGATTCCTCTCGCCGCCTCTCTCTCCCGCTCCCCTGGGTCAGCTGACTTTCTCCCCTCTCTCACTTGTACCTAGTTCCGTTGCCGGTGAAGCACCAGCGCCGCTCCTCTTCTCTGAAACGGTCGTCCTCGGTGGAGCTTCCATTGCCGCCGGCGAGCCCAAGGGAGAAGGTCGTGCCGGGTGGAGCTTCCATCGCCCGCTCTCTTGGCCCACCCAACTTTCTCCCCTCTCTTCTGTACCTACTTCCGGCGCCTCTGAAGCACACGCCCCTCCTCTGCTCTGCTCCGGAACTGTTGTCGCTGTCGCAGTATGGTTTAGTCGTGTGAGTAGAAACATGGTACAGCTCAGTATGATGCCAAATATTTGAGCAATAGTTCATGTATATGCCACAATGCACGTAAATTGAATCCATATATATGTGCTAGCAGCGTACTAAGTACAGGTGGACTATTAGACACTTGATTTGATTAGGCAATTCTTCAGTTGACCCATAACATTTTCAGATCTGCCATACTTGTCTTCTTTTTGAATTTCCTGTAACACATTATATTAGATTGCAGGAGTGAAGCAACGACAAGTATGGATAAGTTTTTTCTATAGATGAGTAAGCTCAGGAATGTTACTGACATTCTCTACAGCACAAAGTTTAATCTTATCCAGCCACGTTCTACTTGTTATTTTGGAGATCTCTCATGTTCCATATGCATCTGAAAATTGATGATTGTCGTGATTTTCATGTATCGCCTGCATGTTTAGCTACAGGCTCGTCTAAAAAGACATAGTTTGTTGTACAAGCTAGTGTTCTAGCTGCATCAAGTCGGTCTTTTTCAGATGATCAGGGGAGCTGTATGGTGCTCATTCATTAGGCTAAAGCAAAGAGATACTATTGTCTGAATGCTTCCATAGGAATGCACACTGATGTATGTGTAAGGAAATACGGAGCTTGAAAATGTCAAAATTGATAGCAGATGGCATTCTTTTACGAATCGTCTAGAAACAAAGTTTTCCTTATGAAATATATTATCTCTCATGTTCTTACACAAAGTCTGAACCCTTTTGTGTACACGACAGTAAGGTTACTGACTATCTTTTAAATTTTACACCCCACAAAAAAAACTTTAAATTTTGCAGAGTTTCTTCAGTACACATTCTAATTTGATTTAATTGCTACTAGACAGTTCAAGCCTTGATGGACTACTTAAACACAATACAATTAACATCCCGCCGCAGCATGTCAGGGAAAAGGCTGAAACTCAAATTATAATACAGAACAAAGATATGCACCATGGTGAAAACTAGTCTTAACTTGAACTGGCTCATCAATTAGTCCTGAAGCAGAACATAAACACTGAACGGGTTGTTCCTACAACAAAACATATATTTCTGCAAATTCCTGAGCATAAATTTCCTGGAGCATAACCAGTCTCTCGGGTCAAAAAATATGGGATTATGCATGACACAGATCCACTTGAACCACAAAAAACATTAAATTGTTCCATACATGTCCATAGTACATGGACAATTAAAAGAGCACACCCTGGATCCTGGAGCTGTAGAAGATGGCCAACTCCTTTGCAGTTGTTGCGTCAACGTCCCTCGGAACTATAGTGTAGCCGTGCTGCATTCACGCGCTCGCGGGTGGCAATGGAAACTCAACTAGGGACGACCATTTCAGGGCAGAGGAGGGGCGCTGGTGCTTCGCCGGCAACGAAACTAGCTACAAGATAGAGGGTGCAGAAGGTTGGGCAGCCGAGGGGAGGGTAACAGAGATGTGATGATGTGAGACGCTAACCCTAGCTCGCGATCTGAATCACTCTGGCACGCTCAGGTACAGGAGACGGGAGGACAATGAAACATACGCTGTTGAAAGGACATGCGGTGCCCCCATGTGTGGTTTTGGTAATTGATGACATTCTCTATGGACTAATGGTTGCATTGAGTTATATTTGAAGGATTTGTCCATAGGCATTTCTTGAAGTCCATGCGTTGATTTCAAGGAGTTTATGTGTTGACCAAGGTGCTATTAAGGAATTATCCAAAGATTAGTCATGTGAGTGTTGAGCTTATTGCAAGCATGTCTTGAAGAAGAAGATTGTGTGATCATTTATGTTTACCTTCAAGACATCATCCAAACTAAGAGAGTTGGAAAGATTCAAGGTTGATCAAGACTAAGTCAAGAGTTAATCAAGTTGATCAACTCACAAAGCGTAAAAGATGTACCGAGAGGGATCAAGTGATCCCATGGTATGATAAGCATTGTCCATTGCACTTTGTGTACTAACCCATGGTCTATGTGAGAGTTCTATGTGGGGTTAGGTACATGTCCATGGGCTTGCGTCAAGAGGAAGATATCATACAACCCATGGAAAGGATGACATCAAGTAGTGATCGTCATCAAGATTGTCATGTGCAAGTTCAAGTGTAGCATCATGAAGAGATCAAGTGCTTGAAGCTTGCCATCCATTATGGTGTCAATGGACTTGTGAAGATGTGTCAAGAGTGGCTCACCCATAGTGGAGTATGGGGGAGCAATCATCTAGTCTCCATCAACCCAACGCAATCAAGAAAGGTGGTCCATCTTGCGGAGGACAAGATCGTCATCATCTAGCTCAAGTGGATCATGTGCAAGACAAAGGTTTGCCCTTGATAGGTTTTCTATTTTACCGGTCTCATGGTGGTAGTTGGGAGACCGGGCTATAGGATCGATAGCCGTACTATCAAGGGGGCTCTCAAGTGAGTAGCTTGATCGTATCGTTAAATCGAGAGCTCAAACCATTGCATCCTTGCATCATGTTTCTTGGTTCTTGTTTGGTTCTCTTTGTGAGTCTTAGAGCTTATGGTCATCTTGATGACAAGCTTGAGTTCATCGAAACGGAGTTTGCATGCGTCTTCTATGATGTTTTCGGTGTTGGAGGTTTTACCGGTCTTATCCGAGGAAGGGTTCTCACCATTTTCTTTTGGGCCTTTTCTCATTTGCTTATTATTGGTATTTCTATCAAGATTGTGTTAGCCCTTGTCGCTAGCTTTCCAACAAACTTGGTTTCACGAATTCGAGTCCGAATGCGAAGTTGTGGTAGTTTTGGTGTTCAAAAGGCTGCGGCGGTACTACCACGGGTAGGAGCGGAAGTAATTTTTACTACCGCCCTTGGGAGCGGTATACTACCGCTCTTGGGAGCGGTACTACCGCTTGGAGCAGTACTACATGGCTACTTCCGTGGCTACTTCCGCCGGGACCAAAAACTTCGTCACAAGTCCAGCGGTGGTAGGCACGGATGTAATTTTTAGTACTGTTCATAGCAGTAGTACCGCTACCCTTAGCAAGATTACCGCTCGGTGCGGGCTGTGAGCATAACGGTTGGATTTTTCCCCACCTATAAAGGGGTCTTCTTCCCCATTGAACCTTATCCTTTGAGCTCGTGTTCTTCCCCCATTGTTGACCTTTTTCGAAGCTTGCTAACTCTCAATCCCTCCAACGATTCTTGCTAGTTCTTGAGGGAAAGAGAGGAGATCTAGATCCATGTTTCCACCAATCACTTTCTCCTCTAAGTGAGGGGAACCCCTTGGATCTAGATCTTGGAGTTCTTCGTGTTCTTCTTTCGTTCTTCCTCTCATTTTCCTCCCCAAAGATTAGTTGCTTTGGTGGGATTTGGGAGAGAAGGACTTGGGCACTCCGTGTGCCCTTGCCATTGCATTTGATGCATCGGTTTGAGTTCTCCACGTGATACGTGGAAGTTACAAGTTGAGAAGCTTATTACTCTTGGGTGCTTGGTACCCTTGAGCTTGTTCCTCTTGGGTGCTTGGGCGCCCTAGGCAGTTGGTGGTGTTCAAGCTCAATCATTGTGGTGTAAAGCTCCGCAAGCTTCGGGTTTCCAATTAGGTTGTGGAGATCGCCCCGAGCAATTTGACGGGTTCCGGTGACCGCCCCCAAGGGTTGCCAAAGTGTACGGGTTCGGTGACCGCACCCAAGGGTTGCCATTTGTACGGGCTCAGTGACCGCCCTCAAGGGTCCCTTAGTGGAATCACGGCATCTTGCATTGTGCGAGAGCGTGAGGAGATTACGGTGACCCTAGTGGCTTCTTGGGGAGCATTGTGCCTCCACACCGCTTCAAACGGAGATTAGCATCCGCAAGGGTGTGAACTTCGGGATACATCGTCGTCTCCGCGTGCCTCGGTTATCTCTTACCCGAGCCCTTTACTTATGCACTTTACTTTGTGATAGCCATATTGTTTCTTGTCATATATCTTGCTATCATCTAAGTAGTTTTTCTTGCTTAGCATAAGTTGTTGGTGCACATATGTGAGCCTAGTTGTTGTAGGTTTTGTGCTTGACAAATTAACCGTTAGGTTTATTCCACATAGTTTTTCTTGCTTAGCATAAATTGACAGACGGATGAGCAACTGCCGCACGTTCAAACGACACGACGGCCGCCCATCCGTCTGTCACCCGCATTGATGTCATGCAGTTGCCGAGGCGTCTCCTCCGGTGCCACCCGTCCGTCCCTTTGCCGCCCACCGGTGCTATATAAACCGTTGCCCCGGTGCCCCAGCCATAGCCGTAGTCATCCCTCTTCGCACCACTCCCTGCCATGGATCCTCTGCAGCCAAAACTCTCTAGGATGGGTTGACATCGGAGCAGAAGAAGGCCATGGCCACCGTTGCTGTGGACTGCCAGGTCGGCAGGCAGCCGGAGGACGCCTCCGACGGCGTGCAAATGGAGGACGCCTCTGACGATAGGCCAGCGCCGCCCTCCTCTTCCTCCGCGACACCCTCCTCCTCCGCTCTACCCTCGCCTGTGCATTGCATCATGACCATCGGCGAGGGTCATGCCCATTATATGGACAAGGTGCGGGAGGACCAGTTCCGGGAGGCGCAGGCCGACGCCAACTACGACCACAACCTCCTCCAAGAGCATCTGCAGGTGGAGAAGCGGGTCGCCGCCGGCAGGGTGGTCGCGCTGGACGTAGACCTGGTGGAGCAGGAGGTGATGCTCGAGTCTCACCGGTCCGCCCGCGAGATCCGCCTCACCCGTTGGCGTTACCGGCAACGGGTGGCGGAGGTGGGGGCCACCGGCAAGGAGTACAACGATGAGGCGGGCGAGGCCCGCGACACTGACAATGAGGAGGTTGTGCCCCGGCGCCACGACCACGAAGAAGCCAGCACGTCCGCGGGCGCCGCCGACAGTGAGGAAGAGTACTGCATGGTAGGCCACCGCCGCTCGTGTCCCATGAAGGCCACCGCTACGCCCCTCCCATCGACGCCAAGTTTGGTGGGTTCACCATCTTCGGCCGATTAGTCGCTTGGCGGCGACGTGGAGGCGGACAACTTTAGTTCTTGGGGCTCTGGAGGAGGAGGTTACGGTGGCGAAGATGGAGAGCGCCAAGGCGAAGCTGGAAAAGACAAAGCTTTCGTTCTCTTGGTTCATGGCCGGACACGGAGAACGAGCGCCAACGATCATTTAGATTAGGTATTAATTATACTCCAGAGCTCGGGTAGCACTGCTTTGATGTATTTGTAATGCAATCCTTCATGTTTATATAAAATCTGGCCTTGTTTATATGAAATCCGGACTTGTTTGAACGAATTTCATCCGGTTCGTTTGAGTTATTTTAAAAATATATACGGCTACGGTTGGATGACTGTCTCCTGCATCCGTGTACATGGACTGAACCCTCTCTGTCCGTGGACAGATGCGGAAAAAACTTTACGGATTGCCGTTAGAGATGCCCCTATAGTACAAGTCGTTTTCTTGCCGGCGGTACTGAGATTAAGAGCTGTTCGTGCTCCACGTCCCCGTTTAGAAGTAATAACAAGTGCACTGGCCATGGAGCACACATAGATCGTCATCAGACAATTAAACTAGCAAGAGCCCGATCGAGTCTCTCCAAACAGAATACATATCACGTTCACCACATGAACATCATCTTACTTTTTTTTTTGAGAGAGAAACATGAACATCATCTTATGATCCGTGCATGGGTCAAATGTTTTTCTAGCTAGACTAGTGGAAGAGAGTTGGGCTGACAAGGGGAATAAGTAGAAGTATCACATGGTCAGCTCGGCGGACATCTGCCGTTAGGATGGGTTGAATATCATGTCGTCCAAACGCATGAATATCGCCTTACTTTTGAAGTGGCCTTAGCGTATCGCGAACAACGAAGGTGGGCTCTGGCTGGATATCATCAAAGCGAAATACCTCCAGGGCCAACCTCTTGCCTTCTACCAATGCTCTGAAGGATCCTAGTTCTGGCAGTCGGCCATTCAACTCCTTGTCATGCGCATTGGGTTGTCCATTTCGGTTGGCTCCGGATCCTCGAGCTTTTTTGGTTTGACCGGTGGATCATGGACCAACCTCTTGCGACTCGATTCCCTAGCCTCTTCTCCATCTGCACGGCTCCTCGGGTCTCGGTGGAGGCTGCCCTTATTTACTTAGGGAGCCTCGCCTTTCGGCGGGCATTCGGGCCTACTGAACAAGCCGCATGAGAGGAGCTGTTAGAATGCATCGCACTGCATTCACCTACCCTAAAACCTGATCAGATCTCATGGCGCCTCGAGCGGTCGGGCCGCTTTACGACTAAGTCCCTCTACCACGCCATTGCCGCAACCACAGGACCGGAACCACTCTCCTTGTTGTGATCGATTCGATCGCCGTTGAAGATTAAGATCTTCTTATGGCAATGGATGTGTGGGCGCCTGACCTCCGGAGTTGAGATTCTCAAACGAAATGGTCCCGTTGATGGCCATTGCCCTCTATACAACACCTTGGAAGACTCGAACTATATATTCTTCACTTGTGTTATGTCTCAATTCCTTTGGAGTTGTTTCAAGGAAGTCTATGGTGGTGCATGGTGCCATATGAATTTCCGCGACTTGTTCTCAGAACTCCAAACCACGCCCATGGGCTCCCGCCACTTTAGGTGGCTTGGGATCGGAGTTCTTGCGTGGATTGAGCATGCGCCTCTTCGACGGTCTACCGATGCGCTATACAAACTTTGTGGTTTCTTGCAGCTCCGGAAACCGCTTAGTCGTCGCCCGAAGCACGCCTGGATCCACTCCATCACCGTCGGCCTCTGCTCCATCGCGCCCCGCCTGTCACTGCCACTACAACCTCCGCCACCCGAGCCTGATTAATCGCCCCCTTTCCTGGGTGTGCGGCATGTATGTTGTTTTTCTCTTTTGGGCTTGTTGAGTTGTGCCCTCAGCAGAACCTTATGTACTTTGTGTGTACTCTATGTTGTGTCGGGTGGTGTGTTTTGTGTTCTTTTTATGTACTGACTTTGTCTTCGGCGGTTTGCTTTATCTATAAAGCGGGGCAAAAACTTTTTTCGGTAGAGAGTTGGACGGCTGATAGGCTGGCCAAGAGGGCTTGGCAAAAATGTGGACTATGTCCACTTTGTCAACGGGTGCAAGAGAGTGGAGCCCATCTTTTTTTCAACTGCCGCTTCACCATTAGGATTTGGAATGGAGCCTCATCAAAGATTGGCTCAATCTACATGTGATTGACACGACAACTTGGAGGGCGTTGCACTCTCTCTCGCATTGGTGGAGAAATATGTCCAAAAGCAACATCCCAATAGGAAGGCTATGGCATCTGTCATCATACTAGTTGGTCGGACCATTTGGAATGAGAGAAATGCCCGTGTGTTTCATCACAAATCAACACCGGCACCGATCATCTTCGACACATCAAAAGGGAAGCTAGGCTTGGGTAGCATAATGCCGGAAGAGTAATGGCCATTTTTGTAATCGTTGTGATGTGCAAAACTTATGCCTCCGTTTTGAAAAATAAATAAGCTAGAGAAATGAGAAAGGAAAGAAGAACAAGCGGGCATGCAGGCCTCCGCCTCACCGAGGTTGACACCCCGGCGGGCCTGCGCCGTCTGAATTTTCTGAAAGACTGCGACGACGAGGCCTTCCATTCCGGCGCCGTGCCGGCTCTCAGGTCGATCAGAGGAGCCGATCTGTCTGTAGCCTCCGGGCAATAATAGGCAGCCAGCGTCCCCATCGCGCGCAGGGCCGGCACGTGATCCGAGGCAGGAGCCGACGGCGGAGAGCGAGAGCCAAGTGGCCGGCGTCGCACGCCAAGGCGCCGCATTTAGCGCCCCCAACAACCGTGCCATCCATCGACCCGCTTTCGCCTCATTTAACGCGATCCGTTTCGGGTGGTCCTAGTCCCTTCCTTCCTCCCTCCTCCGCTAGCCAGCCAGCTAGGCCTCCAGCTAGGTCTCCCGCCCGCTAACCCACCTACCCACTGCCGCCCGGCCTCCTTAACTCGGCGCTCTGAGTGAGGTTGCGGTTGCGAGACAGCTAGTGAGAGTTCAGTCTGGCCTCTGCCCTCTATAAGAGGAGGCAGAGGGCGCTCGCCACCTTTCGTGTCCACGACGTGCGCGCCTTGCCAAGTCGCAGCCACCCACTGGAGCTCGCCAGTCCCACAGCTACTCGTGCGACACGAGTCGTCGTGCCCAAGTTCTCTCTGGCCACTTAGCTATGGACGCTTGCTCTCCGGTCCTCGTCGTCGGGGCGCTGCTCCTGCTGCTCCTCCTCGGGGCCTCGGCGCCGACGGCGTCCGCGGCGCGCGCCTTCTTCGTCTTCGGCGACTCCCTCGTCGACAACGGCAACAACAACTACCTCATGACCACGGCGCGCGCCGACGCGCCGCCCTACGGCATCGACTTCCCCACGCACATGCCCACGGGGAGGTTCTCCAACGGCCTCAACATACCCGACATCATCAGTACGTCTCCAGCGTGCCTCCTCTCATCTAGCCCAGCTAATCACAACTTGCCTCTCTCTCTCTCTCTCTCTCTCTCTCTCTCTCTCTCTCTCTCTCTCTCTCTCTCTCTCTCTCTCTCTCTCTCTTTCGTTAATTTGTCGAGAGATTGAGCAGTTCTTGACATTGCACGCATGCTTGATCAGGCGAGTACCTCGGGGCAGAGCCCGCGCTGCCGTACCTGAGCCCCTACATGCGCGGCGAGAACCTGCTCGTCGGCGCCAACTTCGCGTCCGCCGGCGTCGGCATCCTCAACGACACAGGCGTGCAATTCGTAAGCTCCCACGCACGCACGCACGCTTGAATGAATCATATAATGCAACGGACATGACAATGCCGTACGTACACGCGTGTTCAGGTGAACATCATCAGGATCGCGCAGCAGCTGCAGAACTTCCAGGACTACCAGCGGAGGCTGGCGGCGTACATCGGCGAGGACGCGGCGAGGGAGCGCGTGAGCCAGTCGCTGGTGCTCATCACGCTCGGCGGCAACGACTTCGTCAACAACTACTACCTGGTGCCCTTCTCCGCCAGGTCCCAGCAGTTCGAGATCCACGACTACGTCCCCTTCATCATCTCCGAGTACAAGAAAGTCCTCGCGGTAACTATGCTTCTCTTACTTACGACTAATTAATTCCCAAACATACATAATTTCTGCTCCAAAACATACATGCATTTGTAAAAAAAAAAGCACTCCATCCAAAATGCCAAGATATACTAAAAACATGCTTCAGCATAACCCAACAAACTTGATTAGTTTTACAAAAAACATGATTAGCATTGAAGTAGAAAATTTGTCAGGACGTTTTTTGTCTTGTATTTTGTCAGTATGGTGTACAAGAGTGGTAGGCCTAAAATTCCTAAAATTAGACAGGGAAACGAAATGCTTGCTGCATGCCGCACGCTGTCTAGAACAGTAGTGGAAAGAGATGAGTCTGTAGGCTGCCCGCCTGCCTGCCTGATATGATGGTGAGAGAGATGGGCGGTAGCACCGGTGAACATTTGTTTGAAGTGGAGTCATTTTTGGGAAGTATGTTCAGCAAGCAACAAACTGACACGGCCTGTAGTGTTCTGCACACCGAATTCAGAAAGCACACTGTTTCTGGCAAGAGTTAGCCCATAAAGCGAGAGACGATTTTTATTCATGGTTGATAGCTAGTTTCAGTAACTGCGTGAGACATCTGCACTGTGAAGGCTGAATCCAAACACAGTAAGGAATTTATTAGCTCGCACTTAAGCCCACAAGTGCTGTTGGTAAGATCACTCGCATCCATAGTGCATTCTGAGTTCGAGATGAGTTTTCAGTCAGTAGTGGTACCCCTATTTCATAATGCAACTAGAGATCAGGCATCATCAACTTAAAGAGCTCAAAACAGCAATAGGAAATGTTCTACCCGTAGTATTTCCAAAGTAGTAGTACCGCAATATTTACATTACGTGGAGCCACAGAGAGTACTCCTACATTGAAAGGAAATGAAGACCGATTCAGGGCAGTACCGCAACTCTTTGCATCGGTGCAGATCTGAAATCCTTGGCATTTATGATTCATCATACTAGGCTCCAGTGACGATAGGCCTAAACATTTGGCACTGCCCTGCCGAGTTTCCCAACCAAGAAAACTCAGTTCTTACCGTAGGGAGGGAGGGTTGGAGTAGTGTTGTCTGTCTGGATGCAATGCATGCATGTTGGATGTTGCCACCAACCACTCTGCCCATGCAATCAATATAGGCCAACCAGTGGGCAGAAGTCGAGTACGCGGTACACACGCGCGCACCACGCCATACGCATCTGTCATGCGTCTCTCTCCGCAGTAAAAGAGCAGCAGGCTCGCGTTTTACTACTGTTTTTTTTTACTGTTGTAGTACCACCCATCGAGAGGTTGTCACGATGCATTTACTCCTCCCACATGCAACAACTGTGGCGCGCGATCGTGCATGCATGCACCTTCGTCTTTGTGTGTGGTACTCCTACTATCCATGCATGCATGCTTCGTTTCAGCTACGTGTAGGGAGTACGGCGTGGGTAGAGGCTTGGGCTGGGGGGCCATCAGCCATGCATGCAATGCAAGATGCAACGGCGCGAGCTGCTTGTCTTGTCTAAGTTGTCTTACACCGAAAGTAACTGACCGTGTGGATGTGGAAATGGAATGGAGTGCAGCGGCTGTACGAGCTGGGCGCCCGTCGCGTGATCGTGACGGGGACGGGGATGATCGGGTGCGTGCCGGCGGAGCTGGCCCTCCACAGCCTCGACGGGTCCTGCGCGCCGGACCTCACGCGGGCCGCCGACCTCTTCAACCCGCAGCTGGAGCGGATGCTGACGGAGCTCAACGGCGAGGTCGGCCACGACGACGTCTTCATCGCCGCCAACACCAACAGGGTCAGCTTCGACTTCATGTTCAACCCGCAGCAGTACGGTATGGTCTCGAACTCTCGATCAAGCAAAATTGTTTCACGCATTTGGTCTCGAGCTAGCAGATCGGTGAAAGAAAGAAAAATTAACAATGCATGAACGATTGCAGGGTTCGCGACGGCCAAGATCGCGTGCTGTGGCCAGGGCCCGTACAACGGGATCGGGCTGTGCACGCCGGCGTCCAACGTGTGCGCCAACCGGGACGTGTACGCCTACTGGGAC
Organism: Aegilops bicornis; assembly: GCA_021605145.1. Classification (NCBI taxonomy): domain Eukaryota; kingdom Viridiplantae; phylum Streptophyta; class Magnoliopsida; order Poales; family Poaceae; genus Aegilops; species Aegilops bicornis. Next base: position 629,829,530 of record CM038670.1, read on the forward strand.
GCCTTCCACCCCACGGAGCGGGCCAACCGGATCATCGTCGCCAACTTCATGCACGGCACCACCGACCACATCAGCCCCATGAACCTCAGCACCATCCTCGCCATGGACAACACCAGGAACTAGCACGTCTAGCTCTACGCTACGTACGTAGCTAGCCAGCCATTAGGACTAGTTCATATGTGTGTGTACCCACCTACATGGCTACATATATATAGCTACATATATATATGGTGCTTAATTTGTTATTGGTCTCTCCCTATGTGCCTGGACTGGAGCGGGTGGTCAAAAGTTTTTGATAGGTCCGTCCTTGGTTTAGTCGAGACTTGAGAGTAATTTGGGTGTTAATTAAGAGAGATTGCTTATTTTCTGTTTGCTGCTCCAGACAGGGGCGGAGACGGGGGCGAGCCTGCCGCCCCCCAATGGCTCGCCCCCCCTGAAGTTTTCTGGTATACGTATGTGACACAATTAGTTATAGCCCAGCTTTTAATCATGGAATCAGTACGCGTCAAACTCGGCCCACTAAGCCCATGTGCCATCGTGGCCTCCCCCATCAAACACGCTACGAGCCAGAGTATTTGTTGATGTTAATGAGCCTTTGGTCAGGTTTGTTCCGATCACCCTAAAGGAATACAAAAAGTTTAGCGTGTACTACAAAAAGCTCCCAGATTTCTGCTTTGCCTGCGGCCGAATGGGTCACTTGGCTGATGAGTGCGGCGATGGTGTACATGACCCTGAGGCGTTCGAGTGGGGTGATTGGCTGTTGTGGGAGCCGGAGATGCCAGCGGCTCAACCATATGGAGGTGCGGGAAGAGGAGACAATGGGAGAGGCCGAGGAGGCGATGGTGGTAGAGGAGCAAGGGGACGAGGTGGTAGAGTCCCTCCAGGAGGTCGGGGGAGGGGCGATGTGGGAGGATTGTATACACACGGGCCGCAGCAGATGGAGGTGCAGACGAGAAGGGAGAATATGGCGGAGGAAGGAGAGAAGGGAGCTCGGAAATGATTAGTGGCGGCTGATGGTTCAATAAATATTAGAGGACAACAGCTATCTCTGGCAGGCAAGGTTGCGGACACCGTTATGCTGATCGAGGGGGCGTCTTCGTCACGCCGATCAATACAAAGGGTCACGATGCCGGAGAAGATTCACATCGTGAAGAAGAGGAGACAGGAGGGTGAAGAAGGCGAAGATATGGAGCTCATGGACAAGGCGGCCTCCCTAGAGGAGGACCGCCAAGCCTGATGCGGACCTTATGTTGGAACTGTCGCGGTATTGGCGACCCTGCGACAGTTAACGAGCTTCGTGCTCTAGTGGAGGATGGTGCGCCGTCGGTTCTTTGTGTTGTGGAGACGCAGATTGCAAAGAATCGAGTGGAGGGCTTGGCGGTGTCATTAGGGTTTCAAAATAGTTTTGCAGTAGCTAGCAGTGGTAGGAGTGGAGGTCTTGGTATTTTTTGAAAGTCAGATGTTAATCTTGTAATAAAAAACTTTTCGCAGTATCACATTGACTCCTGGGTGTTGAGCCCGGGTTCGGAGCAGTGGAGGCTCACATGTTTCTATGGGGAGGCAAACAGGAGCATGCGGTATAAAACTTGGGAAACTATGAAAAGGCTGAGGGGGGAGAGTACCTTGTCGTGGCTATGCATCGGCGATTTCAATGAAATACTTCGCCAGGAGGAACAGATGGGACCGAACACACGGGATAGTGCACAAATGGATGGGTTCAGAGATGTGGTTGATGTTTGTGGCTTGGCGGATATTGGATATTTGGGTCTTGACTGGACATTTGAAAAGCGAGTGTCAGGTGGTCAAAACTGCAAGGTCCGGCTTGACCGAAAGGCCGCCTCGCCGAGCTGGTCCTTACTTTTCCTTTTGCAACACTAGAACATCCGACAAAGCAGCCAAGAGCGATCATTGTCCGATCCTACTCAGGACGGACACAGAGATGGGTAGCCAACGGATGGTTGGGAGGAAACCATTCCGCACGAGTGTGCTTGGGAGATCGACGACCGCTTTCATGGCGTGGTAGACGGCTCGAATCGAAACGGCCCGGCGTCAAATCTAGCTGACTTGGCTAATAAGCTCAACAATGTTTCAGCATCAATGTTAAGGTGGAGTAAGAGGACATTTGGATCTGTACGGCAGGAGATGAGAGAGTTGCGCCACCAGCTTGCTGAGCTTAGAGCTGACCCATTGCGGACGGGCCCTGGACAGGAAGAAGCAAAGGTTATGGATCGCTTGATTGAATTATTGTACAGAGAGGAGATCATGGCAAAACAACGCTCTCGGATCATGTGGCTGGCTGAAGGAGATAGCAACACGAAATTTTTTCAGCGAAAAGCAAGTGCTCGGCGGGCAAAAAATAGAATCGTCCAACTGGAACGAGCTGATGGAACGGTGTGCACTGACCCGAGCGAGCTGGCACGTATGGCCACAGAGTTTTATAAAAACTTGTATTCGTCGGAAGGCACAATTGGTATGGAGGAAGTTTTGTCTCACATTCCTGTTCGTGTGGATGGAAATATGAATGCTCGTCTTAACGCAATTTTTAGCAAGGAGGAGGTAAAAGAGGCCCTGTTTCAGATGTTCCCAACCAAGGCACCTGGCCCAGACGGTTTTCCCGCGCATTTTTTCCAGAAACACTGGGATTTGTGCGGTGATGAGGTTACTAGGATGATCATCCGAGTGCTTGATGGAGTTGATTCCCCGGGAGATAAACAACACGTTCATCGTTTTAATTCTCAAGATCTCCAGTCCAAAAGTTTTAGGACAATTTCGCCCTATAAGTCTCTCAGAACGTAATCTACAAGATTGCGTCAAAGGTCTTAGCTAACCGGCTGAAATTATTTCTCCCCGATATCATCTCCGAAGAGCAGTCTGCCTTTGTCCCGGGACGCCTCATTACGGACAATTTTATCACGGCCTCACGAAAGTGTTTGCATTATATGAAAACAAGAAGGGTGAAGGGAAATAGATTTTGTGCGCTTAAGCTGGATATGATGAAGGCATATGATCGCTTGGAGTGGCCGATTCAAAGCGGTGATGATCAAACTAGGGTTCAGCCCTAGATTTACGGAGACGGTAATGAGGTGTGTCTCTTCGGTCACCTTCTCAGTTTTGTTTAATGGTGGTTGTCTGGATGGTTTCAGGCCGACTGTGGCTAAGGCAGGGAGATCCAATCTCGCCATATTTATTTCTGCTTGCAGCAGAGGGACTCTCTTGCTTGCTCAAGTCACAAGTTGGAGTTCAAGGTATTGCAGTTGCACCGACAGCCCCTTTAGTTAATCATCTCTTATTTGCCGACGACAATCTACTCTTTTTTGAGGCAAATGAGGAGTCTGCTACACGGGTTAAAGGTCTCCTCAGAGTTTCATCGTGAAGCATCGGGCCGAGAATAAATGTAGACAAATCATCGATTTTTTTCAGCAAGGGGGTAGCGGACTTGACCAAAGCAGGGGTCAAAAATATCCTTGAGGTACACAACGAGGCGCTCACTGAGAAATATTTGGGTTTACCCTCTGATGCGGGGAGAACGAAGAAGGATCTTTCAAATATTTAAAGGACAGAATCTGGAAACGTGTGCAAGGGTGGATGGAGAAGTGTCCACAACAAGCGGAAGGAGGTCCTCATCAAATCATCGCCCAAGCCATCCCTACATATTCAATGGCATGTTTCAAGCTACCTCGAGGCCTATGCGAGCACATCAATAGTCCGATACGGAAGTTCGTGGGGAAGTAAAAATGGCGAGAGAAAGACGGCCCGGTGTCGTGGAAAACTATGTCAAAACCCAAGTATATGGGTGGCCTGGGCTTTCGAGATATCGAACTGTTCAATCTGCACTCCTAGCTCGTCGGGGCATGGAGGATGATGCAACAACCAGGATCTTTGAGCGCTCAGCGTTTTGAAGGCTCGGTATTTCCGGATCTTGATCTGTTGAATGCCACTTTGGGAAATACACCTTCCTGTGTCCGGCGATCTCTCCGGAGGGTCGCGACGTTCGTCCCTAGGAATTATTAAGAGGATCGCACAGAGCTACTACTAACATTTGGTCCGACAACCGGCCGCCGAGAGATTTTGAGCTCAGCCTATTTGTGCACGATCAAGAACTACTGGAGTTGGTGTCGGAGCTAATCAACCCTGCCACCCGATCATGGAATAAGCCAGCTCTAGTAGAACATTTTATCCCTCGCCGATGTCGAGGTCATCCTCAATATACCACTCAGTACAAGGCAACAGGAGGACTTCTGGGCTTGGCATTATGATAAGCGAGGTATTTTTTTGGTAAGATCAGCGTACCAGATGATTTGTGCTATCAAGACACAGAGAGAGGACTGGCTAGATCATCGGCCGGGTCACTCGAACATTGAGGCTGATAAACGCTCATGGACCCAGCTGTGGAAGGTAAAAATCCCGTCAAAAATCAGAGTCTTTGTGTGGCGTTTAGCACACACTTCAATCCCAACTGGCTCGGTTCGATATGATAGACATATAGCAGATTCGGCATCCTGCTCTTTTGTGGAGCGGCGGAAGACACGTGGCGCCACTCTTTGTTAAACTGTCATATGGCAAGGTGTGTTTGGGCCTTGGAGGACGATGATCTGGTAGAGCATGTGATTTCGAATCAAAGCGACAATGCAAGGCTCTGGCTGTTTTGGCTCTTCGAGACTACTTCACAAAAAGATCTAGCTAGAATTCTAGTGACCATGTGGGCAATTTGGTGGGCAAGAAGGAGGGCTATTCATGATAACGAGTTTCAGAGTCCGCTTTCTACTAAGTGTTTTATCGACAGGTTTTTGGAGGAGCTAGATATAGCTACCGCAAGGCCGACCGGTAGTTATCAAGGTCGATCAACCAGCCGAAAATGAAAGTGTGGCTGCCGCTGGGCGAGGCTGCAAAGTTAAAGCTGTGATGGTGGCTTGTCAACCCTAGGAGACAAAGGTGCAGCGGAGTGGTGTGTCGTGACAAGTTTGGCAATTTTTGGGTGCTTCAAAGAATGGTCTTTGACGGTCTAACGGACCCGGCAAGTATTGAGGCGCATGCATGTCGAGAAGCACTAGCCCTAGCCCAGGACTTGAATCTGCAAGATCTTGTCATTGCTTCAGATAGTGCAGAAGTTATCGCTAATATCAAATCTGCAGCATCCCCACCTTATGCTCCTATTCTTGGAGAGATTCGAGTTAGTAGCAACAATTTTTCTTCTGTTGTTTTTTGTTTTGAAAGTAGATGCAATAATTTTGAGGCCCACATGCTAGTTAAGGAGCTGCGTCTCTCCGTGGGCCGCGATGTGGCTAGGGGTTTTACCAGATATTGCCTGTATTCCAGAGGCCGTGAACTTTGAATAAAATCCCTAGTTTACCTTCAAAAAAAAATCCACGTAACTATTTTGCGAAGGCCAGGTCTTATCCTAATGCCATCGATCAGATCAATCGATTGACCTCTCTATACGTACGTCTCGCTGCTAGGGTTTGCCGCCGCCGTCGCCGTCACTCGCCGCGACGCCATATACTGCTAGGCGCCGGAGGCTACCATATGGATACAAGCAGGTACTTGTTCCAAAAGTGGCTATTAGCTAGTATTATACAGTAAAGAAATTTATGAATGAGAACCTTAGTCTGAATGTTAGTATGTTTGTTTTGATTTCTTGGATCGCCGCCTGCATGCGCTAGGGCGTGTGCGCATTGCCGTCAGGCACCTCAAGGAAGCGCTGAGCGTTGGTCGTCGAGTCCCTAGCTAGCATCAACTGCACATGTTCATCCGAATGAATCAGTTGTCGGCTCGTCACTTGTTGGTCAGTAGCAAATTCTATACCATCATCCCACAGCTCATGCGGTCACAGTCACAGCTAGACCAAAAATCTCAAGGTATATCCAACATGTAATGTTATTGTTACATTGGTTACTACAAATTCTGAAATTATATACTAGTAGTATGTCGGGATAATAACTGAAAGTCTGTGTTTGCTATGTTTCGAGAATGATATATTTGACTTGTTTGATAGGTTTAGTGCAGTCTAGAGTTATATTTGAACTAACAAAAGTGTTAGTTTCTTCTGAATTATGAAATACATATCCTGGTGATATATACAAAAGACTTCTATAGTCGTCTTTTATACGTTATATACGATGGCTATGTATGTTGCTTCTTCGCCCCCCTCATGCTCAAATCCTGGCTCCGCCCCTGGCCCTCCAGATTGTTTAGCAGAGCTAGTGGTTAGGAAACTGTAAGACAGTGGTTTCTACGTACTGCATTGATCCTAGAATTCGTTGTAGCTTGTGAACCTTTTGTTTTGCCAGTAGCTTGTGAATTTGGGTGCTAGTGCTACACTCCTGGTATGGGGTAACTTGTGTTTTACTGCGAATATTTTGCTGGATCGTTCATCGAGTTTAACCAGGCTCACTGGTAAAACCACTGAACATAATTACTCCAGTGTAGATCTGAACTCTCGACATGGGGACCGAATAAACAGAGGAGGGCAGAGGATACATGATTCAGAATTCAGAGCAGTGCGCACTTCACCAGAAAAAAACCAGGGCCTGAAATTCTCACCTGATCATTCCATGCCCTCCCAGTTCCAATCACCAATCAGACGAGGAGGTGCTTGTTTATATTACTCAGAAGCTGCAGAACAGCACACCTGGTATGCACAGTGGCGCCTGCACTTGCACTTCAGAACTGTGACCATGATTGTACTTCAGAACTGTGATTTTGATTCACATGCCGTAGGTGTATTGTTTTCTTGTTCAAGCAGGAAAATGCACAGCTGGGAAGGTTGAAGCATTGGTTCCGTATGGGATCAGCAAAACTGCATATTCAGGCAATGTAGAGGAAAATGGATTAACAAGCTTAAAATTCAGATAATTCATAAAAATCACCCTTTGGGTGCTATAGACTCCTGGACTCCTGGTAGGGGGGTTACTTGTTTTTTACTGCGAATATTTTGCTGGGTCGTTCATCGAGTTTAACCGAAGAAGTTTCACCATAGTCACTGGTAAAATCACTGAACATAAATACTCCAGTGTAGATCTGAACTGCCGAAATGGGGACCGAATAAACAGAGGGGGGCAGAAGATACAGGATTCAGAATTCAGAGCAGTGCGCTTCACCGGAAAATATTCAGAGCCTGAAGTCCTCACCTGATCATTCCCATGCCTTCCCAGTTCCACCAATAAGACGAGGAGGTGCTTGTTTTTGATGCCCGATATCCAGTCGTATTGCTCAGAAGTTGCAGAGCAGTACACCTGGTATGCGCAGTGGCGCGTGCACTTCAGAACCGTGTCTTTGATTGAAGGGCCTGCATTTCAGAACTGTGGTTTTGATTACCATGCCGTAGGTGTGATTTCATGGTGACCTGAATGTTTCCATGCCGGAGAAATGCACAGCTGGGAAGTTTGAAGCATTGGTTCCATATGGGATCAGCCAAACTGCATATTCGGTAATGCAGAGGAAAATTAATTATTAAAATTAAAATTCAGATAATTCGTACAGATCCCCGTTCGTCGCTACAATTCTAATCAGCGAGTTGCTACTAGGTTCCCCATGAGCCCGCCACCAAGTTCATAGTGCTTGGCGGAAGAAAAACCCGCTTCTTTGGCTAACTTCTCCAACTCCTCTCCTGCAGAACAGATAAACAAAGACAAGCTTGATGTAAATAAAGGAAGGTGCTAAAATCGTGAAGCAGTACATGGTCGTCGGTGAAATGGCACATACCACTCCATCGTTTGGAACAAAATAATTCACTATTTTCTTAAAAAAAGCAGAATGATATGTACATTTTTATAATGTCACAGCTTTGCGTGTTAAGGAAATAGATGGTGTACTTGTGCTATCAGAGTGGCCTATGTAAGTTTTGAGATGCACCTCCCTTGCTTTATTCCTTTTCTAGGTGCACTCTAGTTTAGTTTAGTTTTTTTTATGGGTAACTCTAGTTTAGTTCTTATATATGTTTTACTTGATGACGTGATATATTTTCTGTGTCATGCAAGTTTTCACAGGAACGAAACATCAAGTTCGAACCTGTAAGATACTGTGCAATCGAAATTTTCAAGTACTTGTACTCTTCAGTAAGTCCATAGCTACTAGCCAGAGGAACCACGACATTATCAATCGCCCAACTCTGTCCAAGAAAAATATCACTTTAGTTAGTCAGGATTGTAGGATCAGTTCCAAACATGTGACTACATGTGATTTTGCTAGAATGTCATGGTACAAGAGTGGATGATTGGTCTTAGTTCGGGAAGTTGAACAGACCAATACATCTGTATCATGCGTTGGGCTGAAATTTTACCTGCAACGATGCCGTGAAAAATGATGAACTCTTGTTAAAATCTAGAACAGATGCTCGTGATCCTGTAGTCCAGGAGAACCAAATCATGAGAATTCACGCTGAACTGAAACAGAACTGAAAACGTACACCCGACCTGGTTTCAGGACTCTAAGAATCTCTTGCATTGCTTTGGGTTTGTCAACCACATTGCGCAATCCATAACCAACCGTAACAGCATCAAAGTAACGGTCCGTGAAAGGTAAATCAAGTGCATCGCCCTCGATCCATCTGCGACAAAGCATGTCTTAGCTAACCACATAGGTTGTTAAGCTGATCAAAAGAAAAACACATTCTGCATATCCTCAAAAAAACTCCAAAGAACTGCACACTGCAGGAATTCCAGAATTCCCAAGCTCTCACATTGGGGGTGCTCACTTGATGTTCTTGTAGCAAGCCTTCCAGCGTTGGTCCTGACGGCTAGCAGCAGTTTGCAGCTGCTGCCCCGAGAAATCGACGCCCATCACCTGTGACATTTCAGAGGTTGGAACATAAGATTGCCAACTCCCAAATAAATTGCTTGGATATTCTGAAGTTCTGAACCCTGAAGTCAATACGACATTTCAGCAGAGTACCAACCTCTCCGTCTAGGCCGACCTTCTGAGACAGAAGGAACGCCAAATCCCCGCTCCCGCAGCAGAGATCAAGAACCCGATCCCCTCTCTTCGCCCTGATGTTCACAAAACAAAAAATTCCCATTAACCAATTGTACAACCAAACGTCTTCTGAATTCACATTACTACGACTAGCACCAGCGATGTACTTGGACCAAGAGACGCAGATGCGCTTCCATGTCCGGTGCTGCCCCAGGCTGAGCACGTCGTTGAGCTACAAGGAACGCGGCACCGCAGCGCTGTCGTCAGTACAGTACGTATTTGCCAATGCAGCGGGAAGGGGGAGGGGAGTGGGAGGTACGGACATGGTCGTAGACGGGGGCGATACGGCTGAAGAGGGCCTGCCGCTCGTCGGCCGCGGACGAGCAGCGCACGGCGACGGAGCCGCGGCGGCGTCGTCTTCGGCCGCCGGCGTGTCCAGACGCCGTCGTCGCCGCGGCGGTCACGGGAATCGCCGCGGCTAAGGTGCCCATCGGTGTCCGTTTGCTCGCCCCCGCCACATGATTAGGATAGCTTACAAGTACGACTAGGTTTGACTGGTGACCATTGACTCTTTTGCCCCTGCCGCTCAAGCTCAACGATTTGGGAGCCCTCCACCCTCGCCGCCGCCTGCATCCCGGGGGAAAGCGAGTTCTGGGGATGGACGTGGGGTCCTGCAACCTCGGCGGCAACGCCGACGCGGTGGAGTTCTGCCCGCACCGCCCCTTCCGCCACATCCTGGCGGCCGCCACGTACACGCTGCAGGAGCAGGCGGGGGAGGAGCAGCAGCAGCAGGACCGCGCGGGCACCGTGTCGCTCTTCTCCGTCGACGCCGGGTCGGAGGACGAGTCCCGACGGCTCCGGCTGCTCCACACGGTGGAGACCGCCGGCGTCTTCGACATGAAGTGGAGCCCCACGGCGCCGCTGCTCGCGCAGGCCGACGCCCACGGCCGCCTCGTGCTCCGGCGCCTCGAGCATGAAGACGGCTCGGACGAAGGTGCTGCTTGCTACTGCTGTTACTATCTCACAAGTAAACATTGGTACAAAACTGTTGTTATGTTAAAACAGGGCCATGTGTTAACTGTTAAGTGTAACTGGTAGCATCTGCTGGCACGCCGTTTCATTGGAACTAGCCTGACCAGGTTTTGGTTGCCAATGTTCATATGGAAGGCGTAGTTTAATCTGGATTCAGAACAAGCTGTTTGTAGGCTGCGATATTCTGGGAAGATTGCCATTACTTTGTTGACAACTAGGATAACTGCTGCTGATTGATGATCAAAGTAAAGTTGGGCTGCTCTGCTAGTTTTCTTGAAATGCATTGCTCATATTGTTCATAATATTGCTGTTCGATTAAAAAGTTAGCCTAGTGAATTCCATACTAGCTGTAAAGTATAAACACTTCATATATGTAATATGTTGTCATGTCTAAAAGTACATCCTGAGGGCTGATACAAGTGCTTTGTATGACAAAATTACACAGGTGTTGTTCTCACAGATGTGGTTGCTGGAAACATTTCTTCATCAATGTGCTTGTATGTGGACTGGAACCAAAATGCCGATTCCCTGGCCGTTGCATTATCAGATGGTTCACTGTCTGTGGTTCCCATGAGAGAGGACCGCCTGGAGGTATCAGAACAATGGACTGCTCATCAGTATGAAGTTTGGACATGTTATTTCGATCGTGCAAGACCACACTTGTTGTACAGTGGATCGGACGACTGCTCTTTCGGTTGCTGGGATTTGCGGGAAAGCCCATCGAATGCCGTGTTTCGGAATAAGAAGACTCATACTATGGGTGTGTGTTGCATTGCTCAAAACCCATTGGAGGGGAATATGCTACTCACTGGAAGCTATGATGAATTTCTCAGAGTTTGGGACATGAGATCAATGATGAAACCTGTGGACGAGAAGTCCCTAAATTTAGGAGGTGGTGTATGGAGGTTGAAATATCATCCTAATATTGCAGATGTCGTATTGGCTGCTTGCATGCACAACGGTTTTGCCATTGTTAAAGCAGTGGCTGGAGATGATAACATAATGGAAACATATTGCAATCATGAGTCCTTAGCATATGGTGCAGATTGGCAGACAAGTGAAGCAGCAGAACATAACACAAATTCTTCAGTTATCGCTACTTGTTCATTTTATGACCGCCTTCTCCGTGTGTGGCAACCAGAGAACCTAGTCAACCACCCAACCTCTTAAGGCGTAACACATCATTATGCCCAGTTGAAGTATCAATATGGCATGGACCAACCTATTCCCTGAATGAACCAAATTGATTTCATTCAGGTAGCTCTTTGAATTTATGTTAATTTATTTCAAATGATGAGCTTATAGTAGTATGATGTCTAATTTATAGCTAGGCATTCACAGTAATCAGTATTTGTTGTAAGCTTCCACAATACTTTGAAGCTATCTATTCATGTTATTTGAGCACAAACTGTTTTGAAGTTCATCTGGTGACTGGTGCATAGAAGTGATGATTCAGCAACAATCTAGACATCTACCTGGAAGAGCCTCTGACTGAGCTTTTCGCTTGTCATAAACTAATAATTCTGTCTGAAAACTTACAGTATGCTGTACGCTGTGCTTTCTTATTTTTCTTTTTGATCACATTCTGATAACGGCTGGAATGGTTACGATTTTACTTTTCCAGTGCATGCACTGTTGCTTATATTAACCTACTGCACAGTATGGTCAACATGCTAATCACGATTCTTAAAAGTGTTGGATCATTGTTTTTCTTGGATGAAATATGAGGTGTTGGGTAGTTGCCACTTGCCACAGCCTCAGCGGGCCAAAACAAGGACAAAAAAGTTGTTAGTTACTTTTCTGATAAGTTAAAAATATATTGCGGTCTAGTGGATCTTACTAAGTTACTAGTGACTCATGAAGCAATACTGAAACCACGCTTCAGTAGAGCTACTTTATTCTTTATCGTTTGCATTTTCCCAGAAAGTTCTGAGTCCTGCCTTTGTGAACAGATCAACTGGTCCAGTTTACAGAACTGTTCTGCTCCTATCGGTGAAAATAATGAAGACACGAGTCAATTTTGACATGTACTCCTACTTGACAGTGGTATAAATAACTATGGGTAATATTTGAAGATAACTTCAAAGGATGCTTCAATTTGTTTGTGACTTGTTCTGAATTCATTAGAGGCAAATCATCTACAGTAGAATGAGATACCTTGGTAATAATGAACAAGATGAGATCTGTGTCACTTTGAATAAGCGGGAATGCTGGTTGGCAAGTCAGAGAGATAGAATAATTAGAATCATATGGTTTGCTTGGGATGATAAGCGAAGAAAGCTCTTAAGGTTTCCGTTCCTGCGTCCTTCTATCTGACACCACTAAGTACTAACTGTGCACTAATAAGAATTATCTGTTTCTACATCAGGTCACCAAGAATAGCTGTATTCCGAACATGAACAATAAAGATAGTGATGTGTTTAGTCTTATGTAGCTAAGTAACCTTTGATGTTTTCTGACCTTTTTCCTTAAAAAGGATTCAATAGCAACTGTTTATTTAGGTTAGCTACCAAGGGGACTTGAATTTTATTATGCTAGAATGGCTTACACTAGCCAGTTTAGTTGTGCTCTTAGGCCTTCGCCTGATGGCTGACATGCAGTGGGTATGTTAATCTACCCTTTAGCTGAGCCTTATAGTGTTGTATTGGATTCATCCCACTGATTTGCACAAAGCATCTAGACCCAAGACGAGGCTATGTGACAACCTATTGCTTGAATTTTCATTGTAGAGAATCTGATTTACTATCTGACATAAAATCTCTAGTTTGATCCTACTCATCTTTGCAGCCCTGTTGTATTGAATTGACAATATAGTTGACTTTCCAGACCTTATCTGCTGATGTCATGGCCTCCTTTGGTTTCATCATGAATGGCTAGGGGATTCTTTGACGTGAAGGGGGTCACCCCTACATGGCTGAACCTAATTTATTGATTAGTCTGGTAAGAATACTGTATCTATGTTCCAGAGTTTAACTTTCTAAGTAAACACGGGCAGTTATACATCTGTTTTACTCTCCTTATTAAGCATGAGAAACCTAATTTCCAACCCTGAACATGATATATATATTTTTTGAACGGAAAATTATAGAGGAGGCTCGACAGTACAAATTTAGTAAAACAAGTACTCCCTCCAATCCATATTACTTGTCGCTGGTTTAGTACAAAGTTGTACGTAGTAATGTTTGCAAGAGAGGGCTGTACAGGGGGAGGGGGAGAAGAACTGCTAATCTGGTAAGCCTGCTCATCCTAATTCTGTAAGAGAGAAGGAAAAGGTCTCTTTTACTGAGGAAAGGCCAGGAGGCTAAATTAGGAGGAATATTATGAAAAAATTCTAGCATTTCTTTGTTTCCAAATGTTCCAAGCTGCTACAAGAAAGGCTTCTCTGGAGAGAGGTTTGCTGAGAGGAAGGAGCAAGGTGAAGATTAATTGAGGCCCAGCAGCCCCTGCTGAAGGAACAGTTCCAGAAAATATGATCACGAGTTTCAAGGGTCCCCGAGGTACGTAACGCAGCTGGAACCGCCATTCGTATGGAAGTTATGTCTTTCAAGCATATCTTGAGTATTTAGTCTGTCATTAAAGAGTAAACAGACAAAAGCTTTGAGTTTGGCTGAGCATTTGGATTTCCACATCCACGAGGAGATGCTGTATATTTCGTGGCATAATAGCCATTCCCCAATTAGTCAGCTCTACAGCAGCTATATGAATTACCCACATAACCATTGGTAAGAAGTGTAAGTAACTTGGTTAAAAACATAACTCTAGTATCTACTGCCTGCCTGCCTGGATTTGATAGAATCAACCAGGTACAGCATGTTCTGTTGGCCATCGCCAGGTGGTAACCAACCAATCACTATGGTGGGAACCACAAACCTTGGTTGTCTCTGAAGTCACTGATTGGTGCATTTCTGCGAGGGCACTCACTATGTGCATCCCTCAGCCATCTATTAAAAGAACGAACATTCAGAAAGTTCGTTGGATTGCTCCACTTGATTGCGGCCAACGATTAAATCCCACTTTGGTGGAGCAGTGGAGCCCCACGATTGGTGGTAGTGATTTCCTTGCTGTCGTACTGGGAGCACTTGTCCACTGATTATACGTAGTTGATTTTTTTTTGAGGATTTTAATGTATATTCAAGGATGGCCCAGCTGGGACTCGAGAGTGCTAATCTTACTTGGAAGTTGGAACTGAGATCTGGTGATCATGTCAACTTTAACAGCATCGAGATGGGAGACGATTTAATTAGATAGAGGACTTTCTAGTACTTTACACTCCAGGGTGGGGAAATGCAGCACTTCGGATAAGAATGAAGTAGTGGCTGAATAGGAAGGCCACATTGCTCTAGCTCCATATTCTTAAAGGCATAGCTTTAGAGGTGGAGTGTGCTTCTTCAGCTTTTTGTAAAGGCTTTTAGGCTACCTTTATATTTTATGGTACATTCAGCCCACATGATCAGTTCCTGAATTTTATATTTGTTGGTAAATATCTCTTGCTGAAAGCACTGCTCGGCAAGGAAGGACCTATTATACGTGCTATTGGATAAAACTGAAAGGTCTAATGTCAATGGAATTATGGGACAGCTAGCGAAAATCAAATGACAAATCAAAGAGATAATGAGGTAATATCTTCATCTAGTGAAAAGAGATATGAAGTTTACGAGTATAGATGCCCTGGAATTGGATGTCGATCATAGCTTCTGCAGTGCCTTTTGTAAATGCCCTCCTTTCTTACAATATAGGTTTAACATTGTTCTCGTGAGTAAATAAAATGTTTTTGATAACAGTGGGTCTGGAAGTGGAATGGGAATTTCTCTAGAGAGAGAATGTAGATGAAATTGACATGTAGCGGGGCAACAACGACATCATTGTGAATCCCAGCAATTGAGCACTCGGCACAGTAAAGTTTAGTTTACTCTCATTGTCCTTTCTCCAATAATGCATTGTACGCTGGCCAATTTAAAATGCCACCTTGCAGATTCTTGGTCCTTGCACTATGATTTACCTGGCAAAGCACCTGCAGACATCAGCAGCCTCACGAGCTTATAAGGCAACCCTTCCCTCTCCTCTTGTCCACAGCTCCTACCGACTATGGAAGGCGCATGGCTCGAGCATCTACATGGCTCTTGAGAGCGGAAGCAGGGTCGGGATGAAGCGCAAAGCTGAGCTCTCCTGCGCAGGAAGCGCTTCAGCTTTGCGGTGCCTCTCCTGACCTCCCAGGTGGTCGCCTGAGGTACGCAAGAATCGGCAAGTCACAAAACGGCAATGGTGAACTCCGGCAGGAGTCCACCCCCTTTTTATCATTTTCTCTCCATTCAGTTGTATCAGGTGGAAGTCGAATAATCGGAAGTCTGTGTGTGTGCTGAATCCATGGATGCTTCAAGTCCATGTTTTTTTTCCTCTTCCTTTATTATGTGTACTCTGGAAACACTACTATAAATGGCTGATGTTCATCTAGCAAAACCACTTTATGGTGTCTTGTTTGATTCGCTTGTGTGTCGTCTTACTGGTTAGCAGATTGTTACACATGCTGCTTTGAAACAAATTGGTGTATGCTGTCTGTGCAGAATAGGCTGCATATTTTGAACTCTATGGCTCTTTTAAATACGTTGACCCTACAGCGATATCTGCTGCTATAAAAATAATACTTCCTCCATGAAGTAGTGATCTAAACGCTCTTGTATTAGTTTACAGAGGGAGTATGTATGATGTACTCCAAGTCAGACATTTTCCAGAATTTTTTGATAGCTAAAAACCATCTATATGAATGATGGCAATAAGATCTAAAACTGAAAAGAGAAGGGGAACAAGTGATGAAAAGGTTTCCCCCTTCCGGCTGTCTGGAACTTTAGCATATCTTGTGCACAAGTCCTGATTGGTATACTGAAAAAAAAAATCAGCCATGGCGCAAGCCAATGATCTTCATTTGTTCCTTAATGAAATTCTCCCGTTGTGTAACAATCAAAAACACTTTTATATTATGAGGCGGAGGGAGTGTCAAAAACGCACTTATATTATGGAACCGAGGGAGTAACAATCAAATCCATGCACAAAATATACAGGATACAAGCTCTCAACTTCAGGTATCCAATTTCACATGTTGCATCAGTTATTGTGGAATCCTATTTACATGAACTACCGGGAAAAACATATCTAAAATGCCGCCGCCTTGTGATGATTATTGGCTGCTAACCGGGTCTAACTAACTGAATGCAAGATTTCCTGCAAGTTTATCCACCTCTAATTACAGAACTGAACTTCGTGAACTACCTGTAAACTCTATCTAACCCTTTTGCAAGCTAAAAGGACAAAGAAAAATCATGTAACCATCCTAATCCTATCATAGTCTCCAGGAGCCTTTGCCTGCCTGGAGCAGTGAGGCATACAGCAGCTCATTCCCTGTGTCCGGCATGCCTGGCAGGCACAGTCCTGCTTGGTCGCTGTCATGATCGGGACTCAAAAACATGAAGAACAGGTGGGAATTTCACCAGCACTAGCCCCGTTTGAGGAGAAACTAGCTAGGGTTCTATTGCAAAAGGGTAAAGTAACAAGCCAACATGGGGCGGCTAGGGTTTAGACCCAATTAATTACACTTCGATGCCCAGCTCACAATGAGTCCAGGACTATATATAAGCAGCCTGAAAGTAAAAAAGGAGCAGCCACGGTGCTAGCAACGAAAGGTAAAAAAGTAGCGGTAAAAGGTAATCGACGGATGGCCGTTAGATCAAGATCGTGCGTCTCCTGCGTCGTCTTCCAGCTTCTCGCGTACTGCTTCGGAAGAGGGCGCCTGGTCGTCGGATCTTGATCGGGTGGCTAAGAAGGCGCGCTGGCGATGAACAACAACTGACTTTGATCTTCAGCAGCATAGGGCGTGACAATACCCCCGGATGAAGACGCAACTTGTCCTCAAGGCGTAAATGCTGGAAAAAACTTTCTGTATGAACGCAGCATCCTCCCAGGTAGCTTGTTCTGCTGGTAAGTTGACCCACTTGATTAGCCACTGCACAACTGGTATGCTGATGTCTCCTTGAGGTCTGGGAATGAGCTTCCTCTCAAGTATAGCCTCAGGTTCTAGTCTAATCTGGCCTTGGTCATCCACTAGGGGTAGATAGGGGTGTGGTACAACCTGAGGCCCAATATGTTGCTTGAGCTGACTGACATGGAAGGTGGGACGCAATTTGCAGTCATTTGGGAGCAGTAACTTGTAAGCACATTGTCCGATCTTCTCCAGAATTTTGAAAGGCCCATAGTACTTAGAATGAAGCTTAAAGTGCTTGTGAATGCTCAGGGAAGTGTGTCTGTATGGTTGGATCTTGAGATAAACCATAGTGCCCACTTGAAATTCCCTTGGAGTTCTCTTCCTGTCAGCAAATTGCTTCATTCTGGACTGTGCTTTCTGCAAATTTTTCTTGAGCAATTGAGTTACTAGGTCTCTGTTTTGTGCTAATTTAGCACTATCCATAGAGATAAATTCAGGGAGACTAGTTTCACCAATAAGTGGAGGAGGGAATCCATACAGTGCCTGGAATAGGGTCATTTTCACAGAAGTATGGAATGAAGTGTTATACCACCATTCAACTAAAGCTAACCAGGAGTGCCATTTCTTGGGGCTTTTGAAGTCCATACACCTCAAATATGATTCCAAACACTGATTGACCCTTCCGTTTGACCATCAGGTTGTGGATGGTAGGATGTGCTCATGTGTAACTTAACTCCCAAGTTTTTTAACAAGGCTTGCCACATATGACTAGTAAAGATCTTATCTCTGTCAGTTACTATTACTGCTGGTAATCCATGTAACTTAAAGACATTTTCAGAGAATGCTCTAGCCACAGAATGCACTGAGATGGGGTGTTTCATGGATATGAAATGGGCATATTTGGTGAATCTATCCACCACTACTAATATGAGGTCTCTGTTTTCAGAATTGGGCAGTCCCTCAAGCAAAATCAGGCACAGGCAGTGGTTGCAATAAACCTAGATAAGGAGTGTACTCTGCTTTGTTGATTTGGCAAATCGGGCATGCTTTTACAAAGTTGATCATGCTTGAGACCCAGCCAATGGAACAGTTGGTGGACTCTTTGATAGGTTGCAAATTCTCCAGAATGACCCCCTAGCTCGGATTTGTGGAAGGCCTGTATGATGTCATGCCTTATATTAGTATTGCTGCCCACCACAATTTTGTTCTTATATTTCAGAACACCATTCAGGAATGTGAAATTATTTTTGGTGGCAACATTGATAGCTATTTCGGCAATTATGTCAGTGCATTTCTTGTTGTTCTTATAGGATTTCACCACATCTGATATCCAAGCAGGTTGTACAGTAGAAGTTATCAAACTGCTGACAACATGTTTAATTCTGGAGAGAGCATCAGCGACCTTGTTTTCTCTGCCCTTTTTATGAAGGAAATATGCCCTAGAGGCAATAATAAAGTTATTATTTATTTCCTTATATCATGATAAATGTTTATTATTCATGCTAGAATTGTATTAACCGGAAACATAATACATGTGTGAATACATAGACAAACGGAGTGTCACTAGTATGCCTCTACTTGACTAGCTCGTTGATCAAAGATGGTTATGTTTCCTAGCCATAGACATGGGTTGTCATTTGATTAATCGGGATCACATCATTAGGAGAATGATGTGATTGACCTGACCCATTCCGTTAGCTTAGCACACGATCGCTTAGTATGTTGCTATTGCTTTCTTCATGACTTATACATGTTCCTATGACTATGAGATTATGCAACTCCGTTACCGGAGGAACACTTTGTGTGCTACTAAACGTCACAACGTGAATCGGGTGATTATAAAGGTGCTCTTCAGGTGTCTCCGAAGGTACTTGTTGGGTTGGCGTATTTCGAGATTAGGATTTGTCACTCCGATTGCCTGGAGAGGTATCTCCGGCCCTCTCGGTAATGCACATCACTTAAGCCTTGCAAGCATTGCAACTAATGAGTTAGTTGTGGGATGATGTATTACGGAACGAGTAAAGAGACTTGCCAGTAACGAGATTGAACTAGGTATTGAGATACCGACGATCGAATCTCAGGCAAGTAACATACCGATGACAAAGGGAACAACGTATGTTGTTATGCGGCCTGACCGATAAAGATATTTGTAGAATATGTGGGAGCCAATATGATCATCCAGGTTCCGCTATTGGTTATTGATTGGAGACGTGTCTCGTTCATGTCTACATAGTTCTCGAACCCGTAGGGTCCGCACGCTTAACGTTACGATGACATTTATACTATGAGTTTATATGTTTTGATGTACCGAAGGTTGTTCGGAGTCCCGGATGTGATCATGGACATGACGAGGAGTCTCAAAATGGTCGAGACATGAAGATTGATATATTGGAAGCCTATGTTTGGATATCGGAAGTGTTCCGGGTGAAATCGGGATTTTACCGGAGTACCGGGAGGTTACCGGAACCCCCCGGGAACTTAACGGGCCTTAGTGGGCCTTGGTGGAAGAGAGGAGAGGCGGCTAGGGCAGGGCCGTGCGCCCCTCCCCCTAGTACGGATAGGACAAGGAGAGGGGGCGGCACCCCCCCTTTCCTTCCTCCCCTCCACCTCTTTCCCCTCTCTCTCCTAGTCCAACATGGAAAAGGGGGGAGTCCTACTCCCGGTAGGAGTAGGACTCCTCCTGGCACGCCTCCTCCCTGGCCGACCGCACCTCCCCCTTGCTCCTTTATATACGGGGGCAGGGGGGCACCCCATAGACACAACATTGATCTGTTTGATCTTTTAGCCGTGTGCCGTGCCCCCTCCACCATAGTCCACCTCGATAATACTGTAGCGGTGCTTAGGCGAAGCCCTGCGTCGGTAGAACATCGACATCGTCACCACGCCGTCGTCTTGTGAAACTCTCCCTCAACACTCGGCTGGATCGGAGTTCGAGGGACGTCATCGGGCTGAACGTGTGCTGAACTCGGAGGTGATGTGCGTTCGGTACTTGATCGGTCGGATCGTGAAGACGTACAACTACATCAACCGCGTTGTGCTAACCCTTCCGCTGGGTCTCACGAGGGTACGTGGATAACACTCTCCTCTCGTTGCTATGCATCACCATGATCTTGCGTGTGCGCAGGATTTTTTGAAATTACCGCGTTCCCCAACAATGGTATCGAGCCGTGTTTTATGCGTAGATGTCATATGCACGAGTAGAACACAAGTGAGTTGTGGGCGATATAAGTCATACCGCTTACCAAAGATGTCATACTTTGGTTCGGCGGTATTGTTGGATGAAGCGGCCCGGACCGACATTACGCCAGACGCTTATGCGAGACTGGTTCTACCGACGTGCTTTGCACACGTGGTGGGCGGGTGTCAGTTTCTCCAACTTTAGTTGAACCGAGTGTGGCTACGCCTAGTCCTTGCGAAGGTTAAAACAACACCAACTTGAAAAACTATCGTTGTGGTTTTGATGCGTAGGTAAGAACGGTTCTTGCTAAAGCCCGTAGCAGCCACATAAAACTTGCAACAACAAAGTAGAGGACGTCTAACTTGTTTTTGCAGGGCATGTTTGATGTGATATGGTCAAGACATGATGCTAAATTTTATTCTATGAGATGATCATGTTTTGTAACTAAGTTAGCGGCAACTGGCAGGAGCCATATGGTTGTCGCTTTATTGTATGCAATGCAATCGCCCTGTAATGCTTTACTTTATCACTAAGCGGTAGCGATAGTCGTAGAAGCATAAGATTGGCGAGACGACAACAATGCTACGATGGAGATCAAGGTGTCGCTACCGGTGATTTATGGTGATCATGACGATGCTTGAGATGGAGATCACAAGCACAAGATGATGATGGCCATATCATATCACTTATATTGATTGCATGTGATGTTTATCTTTTATGCATCTTATCTTGCTTTGATTGTCGGTAGCATTGTAAGATGATCCCTCACTAAAATTATCGAAGTATAAGTGTTCTCCCTGAGTATGCACCGTTGCGAAAGTTCTTCATGTTGAGACACCACGTGATGATTGGGTGTGATAGGCTCTACGTTCAAATACAACGGGTGCAAAACAGTTGCACACGCAGAATACTCAGGTTAAACTTGACGAGCCTAGCATATAACAGATATGGCCTCGGAACACGGAGACCGAAAGGTCGAGCGTGAATCACATAGTAGATATGATCAACATTGTGATGTTCACCATTGAAACTACTCCATCTCACGTGATGATCAGACATGGTTTAGTTGATTTGGATCACATGATCACTTAGAGGATTAGAGGGATGTCTATCTAAGTGGGAGTTCTTAAGTAATATGATTAATTGAACTTAAATTTATCATGAACTTAGTACCGATAGTATCTTGCTTGTCTATGTTGATTGTAGATAGATGGCCCGTGCTGTTGTTCCATTGAATTTTAATGCGTTCCTTGAGAAAGCAAAGTTGAAAGATGATGGTAGCAATTACACGGACTAGGTCCGTAACTTGAGGGTTATCCTCATTGCTGAACAGAAGGATTATGTCCTGGAAGCACCGCTAGGTGTACCACTGCGCCAAAGAATCGCAGACATTGTGAATGCCCGGCAGTCACATGTTGATGACTACTCGATAGTTCAGTGTGCCATGCTTTACGGCTTAGAATCGGGACTTCAACGACGTTTTGAACGTCATGGAGCATATGAGATGTTCCAGGAGTTGAAGTTAATATTTTAGAAGAATGCCCGGATTGAGAGATATGAAGTCTCCAATAAGTTCTACAGCTGCAAGATGGAGGAGAATAGTCCTGTCAGTGAGCATATACTCAAGATGTCTGGGTATTGCAATCACTTGATTCAACTGGGAGTTAATCTTCCGGATGATAGCGTCATTGACAGAATTCTCCAATCACTGCCACCAAGCTACAACAACTTCTGATGAACTATAATATGCAAGGGATGGATAAGACGATTCCCGAGCTCTTCACAATGCTAAAGGCTGCGGAGGTAGAAATCAAGAAGGAGCATCAAGTGTTGATGGTCAATAAGACCACTAGTTTCAAGAAAAAGGGCAAAGGGAAGAAGAAGGAACTTCAAGAAGAACAAGAAGCAAGTTGTCGCTTAGGAGAAGAAACCCAAGCCCGACCTAAGCCCGAGACTAAGTGCTTCTCATCAAGCAAACTGGTCACTTGAAGCGGAACTGCCCCAAGTATTTGGCGGATAAGAAGGATGGCAAGGTGAACAAAGGTATATGTGATATACATGTTATTGATGTGTACCTTACTAATGCTCGCAGAGCACTGGTATTTGATACTGGTTACATTGCTAATATTTGCAACTCAAACAGGGCTACGGATTAAGCGAAGATTGGCTAAGGACGAGGTGACGATGCGCGTGGGAAATGGTTCCAAAGAGGATGTGATCGCGGTCGGCACGCTACCTCTACATCTACCTCCGGGATTAGTATTAGACCTAAATAATTTTTATTTGGTGCCAGCGTTGAGCATGAACATTATATCTGGATCTTGTTTGATGCGAGACGGTTATTCATTTAAATCAGAGAATAATGGTTGTTCTATTTATATGAGTAATATCTTTTATGGTCATGCACCCTTGAAGAGTGGTCTATTTTTGATGAATCTTGATAGTAGTGATACACATATTCATAATGTTGAAGCCAAAAGATGCAGAGTTGATAATGATAGTGCAATTATTTATGGCACTGCTGTTTAGGTCATATCAATGTAAAGGGCATGAAGAAACTCCATACTGATGGACTTTTGGAGCCACTTGATTATGAATCACTTGGTACTTCATGTAACCGTGCCTCATGGGCAAGATGACTAAAACGCCGCTTCTCCTAACTATGGAGAGAGCAACAGATTTGTTAGAGATCATACATACATATGTATGTGGTCCAATGAATGTTGAGGCTCGTGGCGGATATCGTTATTTTCTCACCTTCACAGATGATTTAAGCAGATATGGGTATATCTACTTAATGAAACATAAGTCTGAAACATTTGAAAATTTCAAAGAATTTCAGAGTGAAGATGAAAATCATCGTAACAAGAAAATAAAGTTTCTACGATCTGATCGTGGAGGAGAATATTTGAGTTATGAGTTTGGTCTACATTTGAAACAATGCGGAATAGTTTCGCAACTCACGCCACCCGGAACACCACAGCGTAATGGTGTGTCCGAACGTCGTAATCGTAGTTTACTTGATATGGTGCGATATATGATATCTCTTACTGATTTACCGCTACCGTTTTGGGGTTATGCTTTAGAGACGGCTGCATTCACGTTAAATAGGACACCATCAAAATCCGTTGAGACGACGCCTTATGAACTATGGTTTGGCAAGAAACCAAAGTTGTCGTTTCTTAAAGTTTGGGGCTGCGATGCTTATGTGAAAAAGCTTCAACCTGATAAGCTCGAACCCAAATCGGAGAAATGTGTCTTCATAGGATACCCAAAGGAGACTGTTGGGTACACCTTCTATCACAAATCCGAAGGCAAGACTTTTGTTGCTAAATTCGGAGTTTTTCTAGAGAAGGAGTTTCTCTCGAAAGAAGTGAGTGGGAGGAAAGTAGAACTTGATGAGGTAACTGTACCTGCTCCCTTATTGGAAAGTAGTTCATCACAGAAACCGGTTTCTGCGACACCTACACCAATTAGTGAGGAAGTTAATGATGATGATCATGAAACTTCAAATCAAGTTGTTACTGAACCTCGTAGGTCAACCAGAGTAAGATCCGCACCAGAGTGGTACGGTAATCCTGTTCTGGAAGTTATGTTACTAGACCATGATGAACCTACGAACTATGAAGAAGCGATGGTGAGCCCAGATTCTGCAAAATGGCTTGAAGCCATGAAATCTGAGATGGGATCCATGTATGAGAACAAAGTGTGGACTTTGGTTGACTTGCCCGATGATCAGCAAGCAATTGAGAATAAATGGATCTTCAAGAAGAAGATCGACGCCGACAAGAATGTTATCATCTACAAAGCTCGACTTGTCGTGAAAGGTTTTCGACAAGTTCAAGGGATTGACTGCGATGAGACTTTCTCACCCATGGCGATGCTTAAGTCTGTCCGAATCATGTTAGCAATTGCTGCATTTTATGATTATGAAATTTGGCAAATGGATGTCAAAACTGCATTCCTGAATGGATTTCTGGAAGAAGAGTTGTATATGATGCAACCGGAAGGTTTTGTCGATCCAAAGGGAGCTAACAAAGTGTGCAAGCTCCAACGATCCATTTATGGACTAGTGCAAGCCTCTCGGAGTTGGAATAAACGCTTTGATAGTGTGATCAAAGCATTTGGTTTTGTATGCACTTTTGGAGAAGCCTCAGCATTTACAAGAAAGTGAGTGGGAGCTCAGAGGATTTACGATATTATATGTGGATGACATATTGCTGATTGGAAATGATATAGAATTTCTGGGTAGCATAAAGGGATACTTGAATAAGAGTTTTTCAATGAAAGACCTCGGTGAAGCTGCTTACATATTAGGCATCAAGATCTATAGAGATAGATCAAGACGCTTAATTGACTTTCACAAAGCACATACCTTGACAAAGTTTTGAAAAAGTTCAAAATGGATCAAGCAAAGAAAGGGTTCTTGCCTGTGTTACAAGGTGTGAAGTTGAGTAGGACTCAATGCCCGACCACTGCAGAAGATAGAGAAAAGATGAAAGATGTTCCCTATGCTTAGGCTCTATCATGTATGCAATGTTGTGTACCAGACCTGATGTGTGCCTTGCTATAAGTCTAGCAGGGAGGTACGAAAGTAATCCAGGAGTGGATCACTGGACAGCGGTCAAGAACATCCTGAAATACATGAAAAGGACTAAGGATATGTTTCTCATTTATGGAGGTGACAAAGAGCACATCGTAAATGGTTACGTTGATGCAAGCTTTAACACTGATCCGGCGATTCTAAATCGCAAACCGGATACATGTTTACATTGAATGGTGGAGTTGTCAGTTGGTGCAGTTCTAAACAAAGCGTCGTGGCGGGATCTACGTGTGAAGCGGAGTACATAGCTGCTTCGGAAGCAGCAAATGAAGGAGTCTACATGAAGGAGTTCATATCCGATCTAGGTGTCATACCTAGTGCATCGGGTCCAATGAAAATCTTTTGTGACAATATCTTGTGCAATTGCCTTGGCGAAGGAATCCAGATTTCACAAGAGAACCAAGCACATCAAGAGACGCTTCAATTCCATCCGGGATCTAGTCCGGTGGGAGACATAGAAATTTGCAAGATACATACGGATCTGAATGTTGCAGACCCGTTGACTAAGCCTCTTCCACGAGCAAAACATGATCAGCACCAAGGCTCCATGGGTGTTAGAATAATTACTGTGTAATCTAGATTATTGACTCTAGTGCAAGTGGGAGACTAGAGGAAATATACCCTAGAGGCAATAATAAAGTTATTATTTATTTCCTTATATCATGATAAATGTTTATTATTCATGCTAGAATTGTATTAACCGGAAACATAATATATGTGTGAATACATAGACTAACAGAGTGTCACTAGTATGCCTCTACTTGACTAGCTCGTTGATCAAAGATGGTTATGTTTCCTAGCCATAGACATGGGTTGTCATTTGATTAACGGGATCACATCATTAGGAGAATGATGTGATTGACTGACCCATTCCGTTAGCTTAGCACATGATCGCTTAGTATGTTGCTATTGCTTTCTTCATGACTTATACATGTTCCTATGACTATGAGATTATGCAACTCCCGTTTACGGAGGAACACTTTTGTGTTACTAAACGTCCACAACGTGAATCGGGTGATTATAAAGGTGCTCTTCAGTGTCTCCGAAGGTACTTGTTGGGTTGGCGATTCCGAGATTAGGATTTGTCACTCCGATTGCTGGGAGAGGTATCTCTGGGCCCTCTCGGTAATGCACATCACTTAAGCCTTGCAAGCATTGCAACTAATGAGTTAGTTGCGGGATGATGTATTACGGAACGAGTAAAGAGACTTCTTTGGTAACGAGATTGAACTAGGTATTGAGATACCGACGATCGAATCTCAGGAAGTAACATACCGATGACAAAGGGAACAACGTATGTTGTTATGCGGTCTGACCGATAAAGATCTTCGTAGAATATGTGGGAGCCAATATGAGCATCCAGGTTCCGCTATTGGTTATTGACCGGAGACGTGTCTCGGTCATGTCTACATAGTTCTCGAACCCGTAGGGTCCGCACGCTTAACGTTACGATGACAATTATTATGATTTATATGTTTTGATGTACCGAAGGTTGTTCGGAGTCCCGGATGTGATCACGGACATGACGAGGAGTCTCGAAATGGTCGAGACATGAAGATTGATATATTGGAAGCCTATGTTTGGATATCGGAAGTGTTCCGGGTGAAATCGGGATTTTACCGGAGTACCGGGAGGTTACCGGAATCCCCCGGGAACTTAACGGGCCTTAGTGGGCCTTGGTGGAAGAGAGGAGAGGCGGCTAGGGCAGGGCCGCGCGCCCCTCCCCCCTAGTCCAAATAGGACAAGGAGAGGGGGGCGGCACCCCCCTTTCCTTCCTCCCCTCCACCTCTTTCCCCTCTCTCTCCTACTCCAACATGGAAATGGGGGGGAGTCCTACTCCCGGTAGGAATAGGACTCCTCCTGGCGCGCCTCCTCCCTGGTCGGCCGCACCTCCCCCTTGCTCCTTTATATATGGAGCCAGGGGGGCACCCCATAGACACAACATTGATCTGTTTGATCTTTTAGCCGTGTGCGGTGCCCCCCTCCACCATAGTCCACCTCGATAATACTATAGCGGTGCTTAGGCGAAGCCCTGCGTCGATAGAGCATCAACATCGTCACCACGCCGTCGTCTTGTGAAACTATCCTCAACACTCGACTGGATCGGAGTTCGAGGGACGCCATCGGGCTGAACGTGTGCTGAACTCGGAGGTGCCGTATGCTCGGTACTTGATCGGACGGATCGTGAAGACGTACGACTACATCAACCGCGTTGTGCTAAAGCTTCCGCTTTCGGTCTACGAGGGTACGTGGACAACACTCTCCCCTCTCGTTGCTATGCATCACCATGATCTTGCGTGTGCGTAGGATTTTTTTTGAAATTACTGCGTTCCCCAACATTATATACTCTACAGTGTATGTGTATCCAAGTAGCTTGACCAATAATTTATGTTGTATTCCTTTTGTAAGTATTTGCTCTTGGATATATTTCAAACTCTGTTGATCTGTCCTGATAATAATAGCAGAGGCAGCAAAATAAAGTTTCCATTTTTTAGCGCTTCCAGTATTGCCATGGCCTCCTTGTCATATGTGCTCATTCCTTGTGCCTTGGGCCCAATACTTTTGCTCAGATATGCAAGGGGTTTACCATCTTGCATTAATACTGCTCCCACCCATATCCACTTGCATCTGCTTCTAAAATGAAAGGCTTTTGGAAATTTGGGAGAGCTAGGACAAGTGCAGTAGTGAGTTTGTGCTTGAGTGTCTAGAATAGTTCCCATTGGGTTGTTGACCAGACAAAAGAGTCTCTCTTCATGGAGTCAAATAGGGGCCTGAAGATGGTACCATAGTTTTGTATGAACCTTCTGTAATAACCTGTCAGTCCAAGGAAACCTCTCAGCTGAGTAGTGTTTTGTGGTTCAGGCCAATTAACTATAGCTTGAATTTTTATGGGGTCCGTGGCAACTCCTTCAGCAGTAATAACATGCCCCAGACATTTGACTTGTTGCTGGCCAAAAGTGCACTTGGAAGTTTTTGCATACAACTTGTTCTCTCTGAGGAGATGGAAAACCTGCTTGAGGTGTTGCACATGCTCTTTCAATGTCTTGCTGTAAATAAGGATGTCATCAAAGAAAAAGACCACACATTTCCTTAGCAGAGGTCATAACACCGAGTGCATCAAGGAATGGAATGATGGTGGTCCATTAGTAAGTCCAAAGGACATTACTAAGAACTCAAATAACCATATGTGTGTAGAGAAGGCAGTTTTCTCCACATCTTCAGGTCTCATCCTAATTTGGTGGTAGACACTCCTGAGGTCAATTTTGGTGAAGAATTTAGCTCCATGTAGTTCATCAAGGAGTTCCTCAATCACAAGAATAGGATACTTGTTTTTTTTATCGTTATAGCATTTAACTTTATGTAGTCAATGCACAATCTCCATGTGCCATCCTTTTTCTTCACTAAAATTGCAGGGGAAGCATAAGGACTGGAACTAGGTTGTATAACTCTTGTGGCAATTAATTTCTTGATTATTTCCTCCAATGCATTCTTCTGATGATGGGGTAACCTGTAAGGTCTTTGATTTACAATCTTAGCACCTTGTTGGAGAGGTATGGCATGATCACAAGGTCTGGAAGGAGGTAGCTCTATAGGTTCTGCAAATATATCTGCATATTCAGCTATCAGCCCTTGTATGTCCGTAGGAACTGCTATAGTGGGTTCTGCTTGAGTATTAGTGCAAGTAGAGACCAAGAGGAAAATTCCACAGTCAGCTTGTTCCAATAATTTGACCAAATTGGAAGTTTCCTTGATAGTTGCAGCAGATGGGACAGTTTCATCCTTGAAGGTCACTCTGTGGCCCTTGGCTTTTGTAATTTTCATGATCATCTGTATGAAATCTAACTCAATTGGGCTGAATTGTTTTAACCAATCAGCTCCTAAAATTATATCATACCCAGATAATTGCAAGACCTTAAATGAAGGAAATATGTAAAGTTATTATTTATTTCCTTATTTCATGATAAATGTTTATTATTCATGCTAGAATTGTATTAACCGGAAATTTAGTACATGTGTGAATACATAGACAAACAGAGTGCCACTAGTATGCCTCTACTTGACTAGCTCGTTGAATCAAAGATGGTTAAGTTTCCTAGCCATAGACATGAGTTGTCATTCGATTAATGGGATCACATCATTAGAGAATGATGTGATTGACTTGACCCATTCCGTTAGCTTAGCACTTGATCGTTTAGTATGTTGCTATTGCTTTCTTCATGACTTATACATGTTCCTATGACTATGAGATTATGCAACTCCGAATCTGGGAGGAACACCTTGTGTGCTATCAAACGTCACAACGTAACTGGGTGATTATAAAGATGCTCTACAGGTGTCTCCCAAAGGTGTTTGTTGGTTTGGCATAGATCGAGATTAGGATTTGTCACCCCGATTGTCGCAGAGGTATCTTTGGGCCCTCTCGGTAATGCACATCACTATAAGCCTTGCAAGCAATGTAACTAATGAGTTAGTTGCGTGATGATGCATTACGGAATGAGTAAAGAGACTTGCCGGTAACGAGATTGAAGTAGGTATTGAGATACCGACGATCGAATCTCGGGCAAGTAACATACCGATGAAAAAGAGAACAACGTATGTTGTTATGCGGTTTAACCGATAAAGATCTTCGTAGAATATGTAGGAGCCAATATGAGCATCTAGGTTCCGTTGTTGGTTATTGACTGAAGACGTGTCTGGGTCATGTCTACATAGTTCTCGAACCCGTAGGATCCGCACGCTTAACGTTTGGTGACGATCGGTATTATGAGTTTATGTGATTTGATGTACCGAAGGTTGTTTGGAGTCCCGTATGAGATCACGGACATGACGAGGAGTCTCGAAATGGTCGAGATGTAAAGATTGATATATTGGAAGGCTATATTCGGACATCAGAAAGGTTCCGAGTGGTTCGGGCATTTTTTTTGGAGTACCGGGAGGTTACCGGAACCCCCCGGGAGAAGTTATGGGCCTTATGGGCCATAAGAAGGAAGCACACCAGCCCACAAGGGGCTGGTGCGTCCCCCTTGGGCAGGAGGCTGAATTGGAATAGGTTTGGGGGGGAGGGGGCGCCTGATAGGTGGGAACCCGATGAACGAGTTCACGCCCGAGGGTGGCCCGATCTTCACGTTGTAGGATCGAATCGGGAGGGATAACTAGCTGCAAGCAGCCAGGATAACTAGCTTTATACCTGCCAAGGTTGGATGCAACCCGTACGTTAGGGATGGCTGATCGAAGCTACAAGAACTCCAACCCGCTGTCCGAACAAGCACAGAACCACAAACCGGGATTAATCCACACAAAATGGCCAGAACCGTAGAGCACGAACTAGGGGGAACCAGAGGCTCCTTCTCCCGAATCCGAATGAACTCACAAGAGCAAAGTTAGCAAGATCTCTCGGATCTCTCTAGCAGTCTTGCTGCATAAGCTTGTAGCTGAATGGTTTCACAAAGGTTTTCTAGAGGATGGGGGAGATGGGGTTTTATAGCAGGGACAACCCCCCTTAGCTAGGTGTGAAAATGGTTTCAAAAGTAAGCAGGTTTGCATGGCTTCCTTGGGTGAATAAGCAGTCAACTTTGGGAGTTGTTGGAGAGCTCCTCGAAATTGCCAAGTCTTGACAGCCTGGACACCTTCCACGAGAATGACTAGTACTTTTGACTCACAACTCCAAATGATGTGAGGTTTTTGCATTGGAAAGATAATTTGATATAGCTTATGTTAAATCTGGATCTTGTTTGATGCGAGACGGTTATTCATTTAAATCTGATAATAATGGTTGTTCTATTCATATGAGTAATATCTTTTATGGTCATGCACCCTTGAAGAGTGTTCTATTTTTAATGAATCTCTATAGTAGTGATACACATATTCATAATGTTGAAGCCAAAAGATGCAGAGTTGATAATGATAGTGCAACTTATTTGTGGCACTGCCGTTTAGGTATATTGGTGTAAAGCGCATGTAGAAACTCCATTCTGATGGACTTTTGGAATCACTTGATTATGAATCACTTGGTACTTGCGAACCATGCCTCATGGGCAAGATGACTAAAACGCCGTTCTCCGGAACAATGGAGCGACCAACAGATTTTTTGGAAATCATATATACTGATGTGTGTGGTCCGATGAATATTGAGGCTCGCGGCAGATATCGTTATTTTCTCACCTTCACAGATGATTTGAGCAGATATGGGTATATCTACTTAATGAAGCATAAGTCTGAAACATTTGAAAAGTTCAAAGAATTTCAGAGTGAAGTGGAAAATCATCGCAACAAGAAAATAAAGTTTCTACGATCTGATCATGGAGGAGAATATTTGAGTTACGAGTTTGGTCTTCATTTGAAACAATGCGGAATAGTTTCACAACTCACGCCACCTGGAACACCATAGCGTAATGGTGTGTCCGAACATCGTAACCATACTTTATAAGATATGGTGCAATCTATGATGTCTCTTACCGAATTACCACTATTGTTTTGGGGTTATGCATTAGAGACAAGTGCATTCACGTTAAATAGGGCACCATCTAAATCCATTGAGACGACACCATATGAACTGTGGTTTGGCAAGAAACCAAAGTTGTCGTTTCTTAAAGTTTGGGGTTGTGATGCTTATGTGAAAAAGTTTCATCCTGATAAGCTCAAACCCAAATCGGAGAAATGTGTCTTCATAGGATACCCAAAGGAGACAGTTGGGTACACCTTCTATCACAGATCCGAAGGCAAGACATTCGTTGCTAAGAATGGATCCTTTCTAGAGAAGGAGTTTCTCTCGAAAGAAGTGAGTGGGAGGAAAGTAGAACTTGATAAGGTAATCTGTACCTGCTCCCTTATTGGAAAGTAGTTCATCACGTAAATCTGTTCCTGTGACTCCTACACCAATTAGTGAGGAAGCTAATGATGATGATCATGTAACTTTAGATCAAGTTACTACCGAACCTCGTAGGTCAACCAGAGTGAGATCCGCACCAGAGTGGTACGGTAATCCTGTTCTGGAGGTCATGTTACTTGACAATGACGAACCTATGAACTATGAGGAAACGATGATGAGCCCAGATTCCGCGAAATGGCTTGAGGCCATGAAATCTGAGATGGGATCCATGTATGAGAACAAAGTGTGGACTTTGGTTGACTTGGCCGATGATCGGCAAGCCATAGAAAATAAATGGATCTTCAAGAGGAAGACGGACGCTGATAGTAGTGTTACTATCTACAAAGCTAGACTTGTCGAAAAGGGTTTTTGACAAAGTTCAAGGTGTTGACTACGATGAGATTTTTTCACTCGTAGCGATGCTTAAGTCTGTCCGTATCATGTTAGCAATTGCCGCATTTTATGAAATCTGGCAAATGGATAAACAAAACTGCATTCCTTAAATGGATTTATTATCAAGAGTTGTATATGATGCAACCAGAAGGTTTTGTCAATCCTAAAGGTGCTAATAAAATATGAAAGCTCCAGTGATCCTTCTATGGACTGGTGCAAGCATCTCGGAGTTGGAATATACGCTTTGATAAGTTGATGAAAGCATATAGTTTTATACAGACTTGCGGTGAAGCCTGTATTTACAAGAAAGTGAGTGGGGGCACTACATCCTTTCTGATAAGTATATGTGAATGACATATTATCAATCAGAAATGATCTAGAATTTTCTGGAAAGCATAAAGGAATGTTTTTCAAATAAAGAAATGGTTCCAAAGAGGATGTGATCGCGGTCGGCACGCTACCTCTACATCTACCTCCGGGATCAGTATTAGACCTAACTAATTTTTATTTGGTGCCAGCGTTGAGCATGAATATTATATCTGGATCTTGTTTGATGCGAGACGGTTATTCATTTAAATCAGAGAATAATGGTTGTTCTATTTATATGAGTAATGTCTTTTATGGTCATGCACCCTTGAAGAGTGGTCTATTTTTGATGAATCTCGATAGTAGTGATACACATATTCATAATGTTGAAGCCAAAAGATGCAGAGTTGATAATGATAGTGCAAATTATTTATGGCACTGCTGTTTAGGTCATATCAATGTAAAGGGCATGAAGAAACTCCATACTGATGGACTTTTGGAGCCACTTGATTATGAATCACTTGGTACTTGCGAACCGTGCCTCATGGGCAAGATGACTAAAACGCCGTTCTCCGGAACTATGGAGAGAGCAACAGATTTGTTAGAGATCATACATACATATGTATGTGGTCCAAGGAATGTTGAGGCTCGTGGCGGATATCGTTATTTTCTCACCTTCACAGATGATTTAAGCAGATATGGGTATATCTACTTAATGAAACATAAGTCTGAAACATTTGAAAATTTCAAAGAATTTCAGAGTGAAGTTGAAAATCATCGTAACAAGAAAATAAAGTTTCTGCGATCTGATCGTGGAGGAGAATATTTGAGTTATGAGTTTGGTCTACATTTGAAACAATGCGGAATAGTTTTCAAGCAACTCACGCCACCCGGAACACCACAGCGTAATGGTGTGTCCGAACGTCGTAATCGTAGTTTAGTTGATATGGTGCGATATATGATATCTCTTACTGATTTACCGCTACCGTTTTGGGGTTATGCGTTAGAGACGGCTGCATTCACGTTAAATAGGACACCATCAAAATCCGTTGAGACGACGCCTTATGAACTATGGTTTGGCAAGAAACCAAAGTTGTCGTTTCTTAAAGTTTGGGGCTGCGATGCTTATGTGAAAAAGCTTCAACCTGATAAGCTCGAACCCAAATCGGAGAAATGTGTCTTCATAGGATACCCAAAGGAGACTGTTGGGTACACCTTCTATCACAAATCCGAAGGCAAGACTTTTGTTGCAAAATTCGAAGTTTTTCTAGAGAAGGAGTTTCTCTCGAAAGAAGTGAGTGGGAGGAAAGTAGAACTTGATGAGGTAATCAGACCTGCTCCCTTTTTGTAAAGTTTTTCATCGCCGAAACGGGTTTCTGCGACACCTACACCAATTAGTGAGGAAGTTAATGATGATGATCATGAAACTTCAAATCAAGTTGTTCTTGAACCTCGTGGGTCAACCAGTAAGATCCGCACAGAGTGGTACGGTAATCCTGTTACGGAAGTTATGTTACTAGACCATGATGAACCTACGAACTATGAAGAAGCAATGGTGAGCCCAGCTTCCGCAAAATGGCTTGAGGCCATGAAATCTGAGATGGGATCCATGTATGAGAACAAAGTGTGGACTTTGGTTGACTTGCCCGATGATCGGCAAGCCATAGAAAATAAATGAATCTTCAAGAGGAAGACGGACGCTGATAGTAGTGTTACTATCTACAAAGCTAGACTTGTCGAAAAAGGTTTTGACAAAGTTCAAGGTGTTGACTACGATGAGATTTTTTCACTCGTAGCGATGCTTAAGTCTGTCCGAATCATGTTAGCAATTGCCGCATTTTATGAAATCTGGCAAATGGATAAACAAAACTGCATTCCTTAAATGGATTTATTAAACAAGAGTTGTATATGATGCAACTAGAAGGTTTTGTCAATCCTAAAGGTGCTAATAAAATATGAAAGCTCCAGTGATCCTTCTATGGACTGGTGCAAGCATCTCGGAGTTGGAATATACGCTTTGATAAGTTGATGAAAGCATATAGTTCTATACAGACTTGCGGTGAAGCCTGTATTTACAAGAAAGTGAGTGGGGGCACTACATCCTTTCTGATAAGTATATGTGAATGACATATTATCAATCAGAAATGATGTAGAATTTTCTGGAAAGCATAAAGGAATGTTTTTCAAAGAAAGATCTCGGTGAAGCTTCTTACATATTAAGCATCAAGATCTATAGAGATAGATCAAGACGCTTGGTAAGTTTTTCAATGAGTACATACCTTGACAAGTTTTTTAAGTAGTTCAAAATGGAACAGTCAAAGAAAGAGTTCTTGCCTGTGTTGCAAGGCGTGAAGTTGAGTAAGACTCAAAGCCCGACCACGACAGAAGATAGAGAGAGAATGAAAGTCATTCCCTATGCCTCAACCATAGGTTCTATAAAGTGTTCCATGATGTATACCAGACCTATTGTATACCCTACCCTGAGTTTGGCAAGGGAGTACAATTTTGATCTAGGTTTAGATCACTGGACAACGGTCAAAATTATCCTTAGAGGACTAAGGAAATATTTCTCGGTTGTGGAGGTGATAAAGAGTTCGTCGTAAAGAGTTACGTCGATGTAAGCTTTGACACCTATCTGGATGAATCTAAGTCACAATGCGGATACATATTGAAAGTGGGAGCAATTAGCTAAAGTAGCTCCGTGGAGAGCATTGTAGACATAGAAATTTGCGAAATACATACGGATCTGAATGTTGCAGACCCGTAGACTAAAATTTCTCTCATAGGAAAAACATGATCATACCTTATTACTCTTTGGGTGTTAATCACATTGCAATGTGAACTAGATTATTGACTCTAGTAAACCCTTTGAGTGTTTGGTCACGTGGTGATGTGAACTATGGGTGTTAATCACATGATGAGGTGGACTATTGGTGTTAAATCACATGGCGATGTGAACTAAATTATTGACTCTAGTGCAAGTGGGAGACTGAAGAAAATATGCCCTAGAGGAAATAATAAAGTTATTACTTATTTCCTTATTTCATGATAAATGTTTATTATTCATGCTAGAATTGTATTAACCGGAAACTTAGTAAATGTGTGAATACATAAACAAACAAAGTGTCACTAGTATGCCTCTACTTGGCTAGCTCGTTGAATCAAAGATGGTTAAGTTTCCTAGCCATAGACATGAGTTGTCATTTGATTAGCGGGATCACATCATTAGAGAATGATGTGATTGACTTGACCCATTCTGTTACCTTACCACTTGATCGTCTAGTATGTTGCTATTGCTTTCTTCGTGACTTATACAAGTTCCTATGGCTATGAGATTATGCAACTCCCGAATACCGGAGGAACACCTTGTGTGCTATCAAACGTCACAAAGTAACTGGGTGATTATAAAGATGCTCTACAGGTGTCTCCGAAAGGTGTTTGTTGGGTTGGCATAGATCGAGATTAGGATTTGTCACTCCGATTGTCGGAGAGGTATCTTTGGACCCTCTCGGTAATGTGTATCACTATAAGCCTTGCAAGCAATGTAGCTAATGAGTTAGTTGTGGGATGATGCATTAAGGAACGAGTAAAGAGACTTGACGGTAACGACATTGAAGTAGGTATTGAGATACCGACGATCGAATCTCGGGCAAGTAACATACCGATGACAAAGGGAACAACGTATGTTGTTATGCGGTTTGACCGATAAAAATCTTCATAGAATATGTAGGAGCAAATATGAGCATCCAGGTTCCGCTATTGGTTATTGACCGGAGACGTGTCTCGGTCATGTCTACATAGTTCTCGAACCCATAGGGTCCGCACGCTTAACATTTTGTAACGATCGTTATTATGAGCTTATGTGATTTGATGTACCGAAGGTTGTTCGGAGCCCCGTATGAGATCACGGACATGACAAGGAGTCTCGAAATGGTCGAGATGTAAATATCGATATTATCAGAGTACCAGAGGGTTACCGGAACCCCCCGGGGAGTATATGGGCCTTATTAGGCCTTAGTGAGAGAGAGGAGGAGGCGGCCAAGGTGGGGGCGCCCCCTCCCCTCCGAAGCCCAATCTGAATTGGAAAGGGGGGCGGCCCCCCTTTCCTTCTCCCTCTCTCGTCCTTCCTTCCTCTCCTACTCCAACTAGGGAAAGGGGGGAATCCTACTCCCAGTGGGAGTAGGACTCCCCCTAGGGCGCGCCATAGAGAGGGTCGGCCCTCCCCTCCTCCACTCCTTTATATATGGGGAGGGGGGCACCCCATAGACACACAAGTTGATTGTTTAGCCGTGTGCGGTGCCCCCCTCCTCTGTTTTCCACCTCGGTCATATCGTTCTAGTGCTTAGGCGAAGCCCTGGGTCGGTAACTTCATCATCACCGTCATCACGCTGCCGTGCTGACGAAGCTCTCTGATAATCCCCAAGTGCAGGGAATCATCGTAGCAATTTTTAAAGGTGGTAGTGATAAGTATGGAGTGTCGAACCCACAAGGAGCTAAAGGTAAGATCAATATTCTCTCAAGCCCTATCTGCCACTGATATGACTCTACGTGCACCGAATGTTTGCTTCCAACTAGAAACGAGAAATAAAAATACGTTGTGGGTATGAAGAGGATAACTTTGCATGGTATCGGAGAGCTAAAATATAAAAGTAGGTGATGTTATCATAAAGTTAGAATATATTACTAAATATTATAAATAGCGAGTGTGGAATAATGATGGATCGTGTGCGGAATTGTCCTAGGCAATTATTAACAAGACCGATTGTCATCATTGCAGTTTCATATGAGGGAGAGGCATAAGCTAACATACTTTCTCTACTTGGATCATATGCACTTGTGATTGGAACTCTAGCAAGCATCCGCGACTACTAAAGATCATTAAGGTAAAACCCAACAACATTAAAGCATCAAGTCCCCTTTTATCCCAAACGCAACAACTCCCTTACTCGGGTTTAAGCTTTTGTCACTCTAGCAACCCACTATAAGCGAATCATGAACGTATTGCAATACCCTACAGCGGGAATCCCTCACGCTTGCGCGACACGGAGGGCACAATAGGACAGCACCAAAATAAAACATACAACTCGTACCAATCTAGAACATCAATCAACCCACAGACAAAGGATATCTACTCAAAACATCATAAGATGGCAACACGTCATTGGATCATAATATGTGGCATAAAGCACCATGTTCAAGTAGGGATTACAGCGGGGTGCAGGAGAGTGGACCGCGTAAAATAGATGAGGATGGTGATGATGATGAAGACGATCACCGTGGCGATGATTCCCCTCCCGATGGCACTCCGGCGCCACCAAGAGAGAGGACGAGAGGTTATCCCCCTTGTGCTTCCTCCTCCATGGCCTCCCCCTAGATGGGGAGAGGTTCTCCCTCTGGTCCTTGGCCTTCATGGCGATGATGGCCCCTCCGGGATCCTCCTCCATGGCCTCCGGTGATGATGGCCCCCTTCGGCAGGGTGCCAGAGAGGGCCTAGATTGATTTCTCGTGGCTACAGAGGCTTGCGGCGGCGGAACTTCTGATCTAGGTTAATTTTCCGAGGTTTCTGTATTTATAGGAATTTCTGGCGTTGGTCTCACGTCAAGGAGGTGCCCGAGCTGTCCACGAGGCATGCCCACGCGCCCAGGGGTGGGCACGCCCCCCACCCTCGTGGGCAGCCCGGGACTCTTCTGGCCCAACTCCGATGCTCCGTGGTCTTCTTTTGGTCCATAAAAAATCATCAAAAATTGGCACGTCAATTGGACTCCATTTGGTATTCCTTTTACGCAAAACTCAAAAACAAGGAGAAAAAGCAGAACCGACATTGGGCACTAGGTTAATAGGTTAGTCCCAAAAATCATATAAAACAACATATAAAAGCCCATTAAACATCCAAGATAGATAATATAACAGCATGAATACTTCATAAATTATAGATACGTTGGACATGTATCACTCTCCCTCGACACTTAGCTAGATCTAGAGTTCGTGGGGCGTCATCGAGCTGAATGTGTGCAGATCGCGGAGGTGCCGTACTTTCGGTACTAGGATCGGTCAGATCGTGAAGACGTACGACTACATCAACCGCGTTGTCATAACGCTTCCGCTTTTGGTCTACGAGGGTACGTGGACAACACTCTCCCCTCTCGTTGCTATGCATCACCTAGATGGATCTTGCGTGTGCGTAGGAATTTTTTTGAAATTACTGCGTTCCCCAATAGTGGCATCCGAGCGAGGTCTATGCATAGATGTTGGATGCACGAGTAGAACACAAAGAGTTGTGGGCGATAATAGTCATACTGCTTACCAACATGTCATACTTTGATTTGGCGGTATTTGTTGGATGAAGCGGCCCGAACCGACATTACGCGTACGCTTACGCGAGACTGGTTCTACCGACGTGCTTTGCACATAGGTGGCTGGCGGGTGTCAGTTTCTCCAACTTTAGTTGAATCGAGTGTGGCTATGCCCGGTCCTTGTTGAAGGTTAAAACAACACACTTGATGAAAAATCATTGTGGTTTTTATGCGTAGGTAAGAACGGTTCTTGCTCAGCCCGTAGCAGCCACGTAAAACTTGCAACAACAAAGTAGAGGACGTCTAACTTGTTATTGCTGGGCATGTTGTGATGTGATATGGTCAAGACATGATGCTAAATTTTATTGTATGAGATGATCATGTTTTGTAACAGTTATCGACTGGCAAGAGCCATATGGTTGTCTCTTTATTGTATGCAATGCAATCGTCCTGTAATTGTTTTTTACTTTATCACTAAGCGGTAGCGATGGTCGTAGAAGCAATAGTTGGCGAGACGACAACGATGCTATGATGGAGATCAAGGTGTCGCGCCGGTGACGATGGTGATCATGACGGTGCTTTGGAGATGGAGATCAAAGGCACAAGATGATGATGGCCATATCATATCACTTATATTGATTGCATGTGATGGTTATCCTTTATGCATCTTATTTTGCTTAGTTCGGTGGTAGCACTATAAGATGATCTCTCACTAAATTTCAAGGTACAAGTGTTCTCCCTGAGTATGCACCGTTGCGAAAGTTCGTCGTGCCGAGACACCACGAGATGATCGGGTGTGATAAGCTCTACGTTCACATACAACGGGTGCAAGCCAGTTTTGCACACGCAGAATACTCGGGTTAAACTTGACGAGCCTAACATATGCAGATATGGCCTCCGAACACTGAGACCGAAAGGTCGAGCATGAATCATATAGTAGATATGATCAACATAGTGATGTTCACCATTGAAAGCTACTCCATCTCACGTGATGATTGGACATGGTTTAGTTGATTTGGATCACGTGATCACTTAGATGATTAGAGGGATGCCTATCTAAGTGGGAGTTCTTAAGTTATATGATTAATTGAACTTTAATTTATCATGAACTTAGTACCTGATAGTTTTTTGCATGTCTATGTTGTTGTAGATCAATGGCCCGTAAGCATCGCTCCTTTGAATTTTAATGCGTTCCTAGAGAAAGATAAGTTGAAAGATGATGGTAGCAACTACACGGACTGGGTCCGTAACTTGAGGATTATCCTGATTGCTGCATAAAAGAATTACGTCCTCGATGCACCGCTAGGTGCAAGACCCGCTGCATGAGCAACGCCGAACGTTGTAAACGCCTAGCAGAGCAAAGCTGATGACTACTCGATAGTTCAGTGTGCCATGCTTTACAGATTAGAACCGGGATTCAACGATGTTTTGAACGTCATGGAGCATATGAGATGTTCCAGGAGTTGAAGTTAATATTTCAAGCAAATGCCCGGATTGAGAGATATGAAGTCTCCAATAAGTTCTATAGCTGCAAAATGGAGGAGAATAGTTCTGTCAGTGAGCATATACTCAAAATGTCTGGGTATCATAATCACTTGACTCAGCTGGGAGTTAATCTTCCGGTTGATAGTGTCATTGACAGAGTTCTTCAATCACTGCCACCAAGCTACAAAAGCTTCGTGATGAACCATAACATGCAAGGGATGGATAAGACGATTCCCGAGCTCTTCACAATGCTAAAGTCGATGTGATCGCCGTCGGCACGCTACCTCTACATCTACCTTCGGGATTAGTTTTAGACCTGAATAATTATTATTTGGTGCCAGCGTTGAGCATAAACATTATATTTGGATCTTGTTTGATGCGAGACGGTTATTCATTTAAATCCGAGAATAATGGTTGTTCTATTTATGTGAGTAATATCTTTTATGGTCATGCACCCTTGAAGAGTGGTCTATTTTTATTGAATCTCGATAGTAGTGACACATATATTCATAATATTGAAACCAAAAGATGCAGAGTTGATAATGATAGTGCAAAGTAATTTTTGAACTGCCGTTTGGGTCATATTGGTGTAAAGCGCATGAAGAAACTCCATACTGATGGACTTTTGGAATCACTTGTTTATGAATTA
This sequence comes from Aegilops bicornis, assembly GCA_021605145.1. Classification (NCBI taxonomy): domain Eukaryota; kingdom Viridiplantae; phylum Streptophyta; class Magnoliopsida; order Poales; family Poaceae; genus Aegilops; species Aegilops bicornis. The sequence continues at coordinate 629,870,220 of CM038670.1, forward strand.
CTTGGTACTTGCGAACCATGCCTCATGGGCAAGATGACTAAAACTCCGTTCTCCGGAACAATGGAGTGAGCAACATATTTGTTGGAAATCATACATATTGATGTATGTGGTGTTGGAGATATGCCCTAGAGGCAATCTTGTATGATGATATTTCCTATGTGTTTATGAATAAAGATAGTCCTTGGACATTATCAATGATGTGTATCAGCAAGTACGTGACTTGTTTGTGGGACTATGCATTGTATGATGACTGTCCTAAAAGGTCCCTAGTCAAAAGGGCTGTGTGGACACACAGCCGACTAGACTAGCATATGACACGGTCGATGGCTTGGTCTCACTAGCCATGGAGCATTGGATGCTAACCGGATAATATGGACTTGGAAAGGTCTGGTCGGATTCGACGTTGTCAGATCCGAGTCGAGATAAGGTCCGAGTCGGACAGACCCAACTATGAGACGCAGTATGTCATCTGTGAGTCTCTAGTACAACATATGTTCTATGTCCTAAGACCTGAGCTGACACATGTACTCGGGATGGTGATAGACCTGCTTTGGGCCGACCAAACGCTACTCTGTGACTGGGTAGTTACAAAGGTAGGTTTTGGGCTTGTCCAGACCCTTGCTGCGAGACGTGGTCGAGCAAGATGGGATTTCCCCTCCGGTCAAGAGAGATATACTCTGGGCCCCTCGTGTGATCCGACCAGGATAAGCATGGCCATGCGACAAGGATTATGAGATAATCTGGATAGTGGTCAATATCACTAGAACGAGAAAGAGTTCGGGCTAGCACAAGGATGACAGACTTGCCTTAAGCCCGACAACATATATCGTGTGGTAAAAGGAATGGAAGTGTGATGTACAGGTTCGCCTAACCAGCTTCGTAGTCTGCTTGGTGTTCGGCACGCCTTGGTAGAGGCCGCTACCAACCGTGCAGTTCGGAGGTGATCCGAACTGCGACCAAGCCGGCTTAAACCTAAGGGGCCGCGCGCTTATGGGAAGGAACCTACGAGGTCCGATCCGGGGACACTGGTCGGATGTGATCTGAACTGTATTCGGATTGTGGCAGAGTAGACTTATGGGGTTTTAGGGTCCGTGCGAGGCCCAAGTGTTGAGCCCGCGACGGACACCTATATAAAGTGGGGTGCGTCAAACTCATGCGGTTGATCGCTTCGGCGCTTTCACTAGGGTTTGCATGTGTTGCGAATAGACACCTCCACTCACCGTCGGTTGTGTGATCGGACCTAGCAGTCTGCCGTACGATGTTCCTCCTGCACGCGTGGATATCGTTAGAGGCGGTGCACTTGCGCTGCTCCGGCGAACCTGTACGTGGGAACCGACGACCGGCCGCTCGAGGGAAATCGGATGAGGAGGAGACGATCCACGAGGACACGTTTCCCCAACTCTTCTTCCGCTGCACGGCACTGCGCGTCTAGTGGTAACGATCTGTGATCCTTCTCCCGTAGCATGTTCTTGGTTGTTCTGCGCGTAGGAATTTTTAATTTGCAGTCGACGCACCCTACCGTAGAACCCAACAGTAGTATCAGAGCCTCTGCTATAGGATTTGGTTTCAGATCGTATGCATATTAGATATGTGGAGGCGGCAGATGAGATCTGTTGTCGTTGAAGAGATCGGCTATGTGCACGGTTGATGTGATCAACTGCACATGGGGATCGTTGAGGCAAAGTTTTCTATCAATCAGGACCGATGAGGTTGTGACACGATTTACCCCTACCGGTCGGTTATCCGCCATCGGGGTTAACAGTGAAACATAAATCTGAATTGGATTCGCGATGATCGATGAGATCGGTCAGATCAGAGAATTCGGCGTGATCGGAGTTCAGATGTGATCTGTGATTTCCGAAAACGTGACTCATGTGTATGTGAAATAGTATGGCTCATGTGTATGTGATGCATGTGTGTAATTTATACATGGCCTGCGCGTCATGTTTGTCAGCCGGAAGGAGCCAAAGTGCTGTCATTATATTGTATAACGACCTGCGTGTCGACTTGTGACTCTATGTAAGATTCATTACTAGTTGTAGTAGTTGGATAATAGAGATCAGGTTGGTGGCTTGGCGTCCCGGCGTGACAAACAAGATGGAGTTCCAAGATGGTCATTGGAGTCGGAGTCGACCTAGAAGAACATCCATGAAGGAGCCATACTATTTCACAATATATGTTTATTTGTGATTGTTATGCTTCTTGTTTTCTATGCATGTTAGAATGATAGAAAGATCCCTCATGAATATCAAGCGAACTGCCATCCCCGATGTTGCACCTTCGCACGTCAAGTACGTCTTGTAGTGGGCTCATAAAATTGAGGTGCTGCTGGGTGTCCTTGAACTGAAGGGTTCGTGTCGGACACGGACATGCACTGCATCATGTTAACTTGACAAGGCTATCAAAACGGTTTTGGGCCTTGTGGCAAAGAAGGTTGGGGGCCGGGGAATGAGATATCCCGACCGACAGGAGTCGTATAGAGATACGATTAGCAAGAAGTTGCTTCCGGATAGGCATGTTGTCTAGCAGTGATGCTAAAGCTCACTAGTCGCATGTGCTAGTCGGATCATGAATCACTGAAAGTTTGCGGAGGGATGCCAACTTCAGTGGGAGTATTTTCGTTTAAGGCTAGAATTACTCTACATAAACACATTGCTTAGTGATTGCATATTTTCTGTTGTAGATCAATGGCACCACCTGCTCAACCCAACTTTGCATTGAAATCAATTCTGGAAAAGGATAAACTGAATGGAACAAACTTTACCACCTGGTATAGAAATCTGAGAACTGTTCTCAAGCATGATAAAAAGAAACATGTTCTAGAGGATCCACTTCCAGAGGAACCCACCGATAATGCTAGTGCCACAGCTAAGAATGCCTACCAGAAACTCGTTGATGAATCAACGGAGATCAATTGTCGATGTCGGGCTTGTATGGAGCCCGATTTGCAATAGCATTTCGAAAACGTTGAGGCTTACGATATGATCGAGAGTCTCAAGAGCATGTTTCGCATACGTGCTAGGACCGAAAGGTTCAACGTCTGGCGATCCTTGATGGATTGCAAGATGAAGGGATGTGATCCACTGAGCCCACATGTGATCAAGATGATCGGATATGTGCAAGCTTTGGATCGGTTGGGCTTCCTGCTCTTGGATGAGCTGGCTACTGATGCAGTTCTGGGTTCTCTTCCGCCCATCTATGGGACATTCATCTCGAACTATCATATGCATGGCATGGATAAGAAGCTCACTGAATTGCATGGGATGCTCAAAGTGGCAGAGCAAGATATTAAGAAAGGCACGCATCAAGTGTTGATGGTGCAGAAATCGGCTAAGTTCAAGAAGAGTTGGTCTAAGAAGAAGGCTAAGGCAAAGGGCACGGAGACGGTAACCTCTGCCGCTGTGCCAAAGTCTGGACCGGACTCGAAGACCATTTGCTATCATTGCAAGGAAACTGGTCACTGGAAGAGGAACTGTAGTAAGTGGCTTGCAGAGCATGGCAAGAAGGCCGGGAATGCTGCTTCAGGCAAAGGTACACTTGTTGCATATGTTATAGACATTTACCTTGTTGACATACCTAGTAGCTCTTGGGTATTTGATACCGGATCAATTGTTCATATTTGCAACTCGATGCAGGGGCTGGTAAGAACTAGGCATGTGGCACAAGGGAAGATTGACATCAGGGTCGGCAACAAAGCAAGAGTTGCTGCGTTGGAGGTCGACACGATGCAGCTCTAGCTTCCTTCTGGATTTATTTTGGAATTGAATAATTGTTATTACATTCCTGCACTTAGTCGGAACATTATTTCTGCCTCATGTTTGATGAGTCAGGGTTATGAATTCAATTTAAAGGACAATGGTTGTTCATTTTATTTTAATGGTATGTTCCACGGCTATGCACCCATTGTTGATGGGCTATTTATACTGAATCTGGAACAAGAACCGGTCTATAACGTGAATGTCAAGAGGCATAAGCCTAATGAGATAAATCCGACATACTTCTGGCATTGCCGGCTTGGACACATTAGTCTGAAACGCATGAAGAAGCTCCATGATGATGGGCTCCTAACCCGTCCGACTTCGGTCGTTCGAGACATGTGAATCATGCTTGCTAGGCAAGATGACTAAGTCTCCTTTCGCAAAGAGTTGCGAGAGGGCGTCCCGAGCTGTTGGAGCTTATACATAGTGATGTGTGTGGTCCAATGAGCACAACCGCCAGAGGTGGCTATCAAGATTTCGTGACTTTCACCGACTTGAGTAGATATGGATATATCTATTTGATGAGGCACAAGTCGGAAACTTTTGAAAAGTTCAAAGAGTTTCAGAACGAGGTTGAGAATCAGCTTGGCAAGACTATAAAGCTTCTACGATCTGATCGTGGAGGTGAATACATGAGCCAGGAGTTTGATGATCATCTGAAAAGCCGAGGTATAGTACCTCAGCTCACACCTTCGGGTACGCCACAGAGAAACGGCATGTCAGAACGGAGGAATCATACCTTGTTGGACATGGTCCGGTCTATGATGAGCAAATCGGATTTACCCTTGTCATTCTGGGGATACGCTCTAGAAACTGCAGCTTTCACACTTAACTAGGTACCATCAAAATCCGTAGATAAGACACCACATGAAATGTGGACCGGGAAGACTCCCAATTTGTCTTTTCTAAAGATTTGGGGTTGTGAAGCATTTGTCAAGTGACTTATGTCATACAAGCTTACTCCCAAATCGGATAAGTGCATATTCATGGGATATTCGAGGGAAACCTTGGGATATAGCTTCTACAACCGGGAAGAGAACAAATTGTTTGTTGCTCGGAACGGGGTTTTCCTTGAGAAAGAGTTTCTTAGTCGGGAGGCCAGTGGGAGGACGGTCTGACTCGAAGAAATTTGAGGACCACTCAGGGACGGCTCGGCTGGTGATGAGATCATACCGGAGTCAGTCAGGGAACCCGTAGTGGAAGCGGCACCGGAACCACGGAGGTCGGAGAGATTGCGCAGAGTGCGTGATGTGTTGTTGCTAGAAAGCGACGAGTCGGCTACATATGCGAAAGCGATGGTGAGCCCAGATTCCGAGGCATGGTTGGAGGCCATGAGATCTGAGTTGAAGTCCATGGATGAGAATCGAGTATGGGACTTGGTTGATCCGCCTGGCGTAACAGCCATTGGTTGCAAATGGGTCTTTAAGAAGAAAACCGATGTGGATGGAAATGTTTAGATCCACAAAGCTCGGCTTGTCGCTAAGGGTTATGGACAAGTTCAAGGAATTGACTACGATGAGACTTACTCGCCGATAGCGATGCTGAAGTCGGTGAGGATCGTACTAGCTATAGCTGCATATTTCGATTACGAGATATGGTAGATGGATGTCAAGATGGCTTTCATTCACGGAAATTTAACCAAGGACGTGTATATGATACAACCCGAGGGTTTTGTCAATCCGATTAGCACTAGTAAGGTATGCAAGCTCAAGAGATCCATTTATAGGTTGAGGCAAGCATCTCGGAGCTGGAACATTCGTTTTGATGAGGTCGTCACTGGTTTCGGTTTCATCAAAAGCGAAGAGGACGCTTGTTTATACAAGAAGTTAAGTGGGAGCTCGATAGTGTTTTTGATCTTGTATGTGGATGACATACTACTGATCAAAAATGATGTTTCGATGCTGAACTCGGTCAAGGAGTCATTGAATGGCAAGTTTTCGATGAAGGACCTTGGTAAGGCAATGTATATTTTAGGCATTAAGATCTATAGAGATAGATCGAGGAGGCTGCTCGGCTTAAGCCAGAGCACGTACATAGATAAAGTGTTGAAGCGGTTCAACATGAGTGAGACAAAGAAAGGGTTCTTGCCACTCTCACATGGTATAAGGCTAAGCGAGACTCGTGAGTCCTTCGACATCCGATGACCGGCAGGATGAGTAGGATTCCGTATGCCTCGGCAATCGGATCCATCATGTATGCCATGATATGTACAAGGCCTGATGTTGCTTTTGCAATAAGCCTAACGAGCAGATACCAGGCCAACCCAGGTGAGAGTCACTAGGCAGCGGTAAAGGCTATTTTGAAGTACCTGAAAAGGACTAAAGAGATGTTCCTAGTTTATGAAGGTGAGGAAGAGCTCATCGTAAGGGGTTACGCCGATGCTAGTTTCCAAACCGACAGAGATGATTATCGAGCACAGTCCGGATTCGTGTACGTCATGAATGGAGGAGCAGTGAGCTAGATGCGTTCCAAGCAAGATACGGTGGCCGATTCTACCACAGAAGCCGAATACATTGCGGCTTGTGAAGCTGCAAAGGAAGGTGTTTGGATCCGGAACTTTCTGGATGATCTTAGTATTTTCCCAGCCTCGGTAAAACTGTTGGACCTTTATTGTGATAATTTTGGTGCCATCGCACAAGCCAAGGAGCCGAGGAATCACCACAAGGTCAGACACAAAGATTGGAAATATTGCATGATACGAAAGATCGTAAAGAATGGTAATGTAGAGTTATGCAAAATGCACACGGATGCAAATGTTGCAGATCCGTTGACTAAGCCGCTTCCACAACCCAAGCATGAGGGGCACGTTAGAGCTATGGGCATTCGATGTCTATTTGATTGACTCTAGTGCAAGTGGGAGACTGTTGGAGATATGCCCTAGAGGCAATCATGTATGATGTTATTTCCAATGTGTTTATGAATAAAGATAGTCCTTGGACATTATCAATGATGTGTATCAGCAAGTACGTGACTTGTTTGTGGGACTATGCATTGTATGATGACTGTCCTAAAAGGTCCCTAGTCGAAAGGGTTGTGTGGATGCACAGTTGACTAGACTAGCATATGACACGGTCGATGGCTTGGTCTCACTAGCCATGGAGCATTGTATGCTAACCGGATAATATGGACTTGGAAAGGTTTGGTCGGATTCGACGTAGTCAGATCCGAGTCGAGATAAGGTCCGAGTCGGACAGACCCAACTATGAGACGCATCGATATGTCATCTGTGAGTCTCTAGTACAACATATGTTCTATGTCCTAAGACCTGAGCTGACACATGTACTCGGGATGGTGACAGACCTGCTTTGGGCCGACCGAACGCTACTCCGTGACTGGGTGGTTACAAAGGTAGGTTTCGGGCTTGTCCAGACCCATGTTGCGAGACATTGATGCGGAGCATCTCACGTTCATCCCCATGTACACTCCGACTACTCTCCAAATCCCAAGTGGACATATGACGAGACCTCGAACATACGCCATTGGACACAAGGTGAACTCGCTCCTCTCCAAATCGTCACTTTCCACATGTGAGACATGGCTACTACCTCAAACGTGTGTGATATGCATGTCCAGGAACCAAAAGGAAGGCAATGGAACAGCTACGAGCATTGGACAAGACGGCGAGGACATCAAGTACAAGGACCAAGAGAAGAAGCTGCCCGAAGCTAGAGCGGCCGGACGTCCGACCAGGACCGGACGTCCGACGACACCCCGGCACCCGACGACCGACCAAGGCCGGACGTCCGACGACCATCAGCCTCCGGACGACCGACAACGTCCGAAATCCGACAAATCCACACTGAGCCAAATCGCCGGACGTCCAGAGCAAGTACCGGACGACCGGACCCTCATGAAGCCACGGACGTCCAGACAGTCGGACGACCGGCGCTGTCTTGCCATGTGTTGGGCCGCAGCCCATGTACCCCTTCACTTACCCCTTCGTGGCCCTAGACTATATATACTCCTCCACCTCCTCCTAGTTAGAGTTAGCATTGATTTAGCTCATTTGTGATAGAGCTTCACTCATCCATATCGGATCTACTCCACGAGAGAGACCGCGGCCCCTCTTTGGAGAAGATCCACCTTGGATTCAAGACCTCCTTTGCGGAGAAGACCATCATCAAGACCTCCTCACGGAGAAGAACGACTACCGTTTCTATCGTCCTTTGTTGACTTTGGATCATGTATCTCGCTTTGTGTTCATCGATCTAGCACATGTATGATTGATCTTGTTGGTTTGAGTGATTCTCTTGTGTTTTCCCCGTGATTTCCCTCGTGCTCTTCCGCTTGTTCTTCGTGTTCCTTGTAGGGATCCTCTCCAAACGTGAAAGATCGTCCACATAGGGTTCCGCCCTACATCATCTTGGTATCATGAGCCACGTTGATCACGTTTTGGAGCCCCTACCCCGTGTTTTCTAGCTTGATTTTGTTGTGTTCTTCCCTAAATTCAAAAATTCCCCACAAAAAATAGCCCCAATTTTTTTGTGATTTGTTAGTGTGATGAAGTTTTGTTGATTTTGATCCATGGATTTGCTTGGTTTCGAGTGGATCTAGCATTTCCCCAAGTTTCCCCATCTTTCATCCACGAAATCTCCTCAATTTTGACCCCAAAATCCCAAAATTCCGCCCAAAATCAAGGCTCCTAAACTCGCGATCTCAAGGCCGATTACCCACCGGACGACCGACGTTTTACGGACGTCCGGAGCCCCAGGAACGACCGGACGTCCTATCTTTCCCGGACGACCGGAACCCCTAACCCGAACCGAATTTACGGATTTCCGACCTTCCCGGACGTCCGACGCCCCGGACATCCGACCTTTACGGACGTTCGTAACCTGTAGATTCCCACTTCGGCTGATTTTTGTTTTGTCCATAACTAATTCATCCAAACTCCGATTTTGACGTTCTTTAGCTCGTTGAAAAGCTCTTGACACCCCCCTCCAAAAAAATACCACCAAAATCATTTGACTCCATCAAATTTTGGAACTTTGGCATCTTTGCCTAGGGCTTCCACCACATCATCCACTACTCCACCACCGACTTCCGCAACCTAACCAATTTTGTTCCTCATGGTTGTTTGAGTTGTGATTCGAGTCTCCTAAGGTGTTTCGGCTACTTAGGGACGGTTGCTTCTTCATCAACCACCACCGCCACTTCCGCATAGGCTTGACCAACATACACTTCCACCTCAACTTAACCCAATTTTGTTTGTGTTGTGAGTTGTGTCTCCTAAGGTGTTTCGCTACTTAGGGACCGTGCTTCCAACTCCGACACCGTGTATAGTTCACCATCTTACCCTCCACTTCCGCATTGCGTACACCATAACCCATAATTGCATTTCCGCAATCCCATTGAGCTTCCGCAACCACCACCGCATTCCCGCTACCACCATTTGACATTTGTCATTTGAGATTTTGAGTTCGCGGTTTTCCGTTTCCTAAGGTGTTTCGCTACTTAGGACGAGTCTCCATCATCTTGGTATCTTCATCAAGAATACCGCCACTCATCATCGCCAAGGACGGTAACCTCGACGACACCATTGTATATTCCCCTTGCAATTGCATTGTTAACCCCTAGCCCATTTTGCGTCTCTTGCCTATCGAGACTAGCCATTTGACTATTGCCGGGCCACGCTACTTGTGCACATTAGTGATCTACACCATCCATTACATACATACCATATCATCTTGGTATCATATCATCCATTGTGTCTCAAGTTTGTTCCCGCATATACACAATTGCTATCTTGGTTTGTGCATTGTGCAAAGTGGCCATACATAGAAAAAAAAGAAATAAAGCTTTTAAGCAAAAGAGAAAGCAAAGAAGCTTGTAAGCAAGAGCCATAGCATCATACCACATTGCATAAGATTGTCATATCCGATCATCTTGGATCAAACACCGGGAACCATACATACATAGCATACTTGGGATAGAAAGTTTATCCATTTTGCATCTTATAGGTTGTGCACAAGTGTCGTATCCGCCTATTGAGGAATCGTGATAGCGTCTCTCTTGAGTTGTGCAACACGAGCGTTTGGTGGATTCCACATTTTGAGCTCATTCCTTGGTTGTACGGCCCCATTTATCTATCTGTGTGTGCGTTTCCGTGTGCCATTCATTGCTATTGGTCTACTTGTTTCTCTTGCGAATTTGTGAATCTCTTTAAACATTATTGACTCTTGCTAAGATGTTGCATCAAATTTTTGTGCCACTATCCTCACCGAGCTCCACCATAAGCTTTACTTGTGTAGGTGTGAGAAACCGACAAGAATTGGTACCAATTGTGCTATTTCCTTGTTACAACATTGAGTGATCATTGATCCATTTTCAACATCGGTCAAGGTACATTTGGTATAAGTTCTTCTCTTCCTCCCACTCATATTTGCTCGAGTTTTGTGATGGATAGGCAAGGCATTTCCTCTCCGGTCTTTGCCAACGACGACGGCGTGAACAAGTACATCACCAAAGCGTCAATCTTCGATCTACAACGACAAATGCAAGGCGCACAATCAAGATTGCGAGAGCGCATCGAGAACCTCTCCATCGACATTCATCTCTCTGAAGCAAGGAAAAGGGACTACATCGACAAGAAGCTTTCCGCACATAAATAGGAGCAAGATGCAAGGATGGAGGAGATTAGAGCCTCGATCAAGTCTTCTTCCCCTTCGTCGTCCTCAAGGCGGCGACATTCAAGACACAAGTCTTCGGAGCGCGGAAACGATGCAAGTGCAAATCGTCCTCGTCCACATCTACATGACGACCACCATCACGTTCGTGATCAACATCGTCATGAAGAGCAAGTCACCTCCAAGCAACATGTGCACGACGATGATGAACGACATCTACTACGAGCTCAAGCACGACAACGACACCATCATCATGAAGATGCTCCACAAGCGCAAATGCTCAAGTCCCAAAAATCCCTACTTCACGCCAAGTTGAAGCTTCATGAGCACAAAAGAAGACCGCGAGACGACCACCACAAAGACGGCGCTACGGCTACATCAACCACTTCGGCATCTTCGCCAAGTGTTCTCAAGGCATCTTCGCCTTTGGACGTACGACATCTTCGCCTACTTCCCACGTGTACGCCTACATCGACTTCATCAAGTCCAAGGCGATCACCTACGAGCGAGGGCGACACTTCCATCTTCGGAAGCCCCTCAAGGAAGATGGACGAGCATGGGAAACTCCCTTCGGTCATGGAGACGAGCTACGAGGTGCCACATCTTATGGGCCTCCCACACCAAGACGGTGACAAGAAGGTCGAGCAAGGGCCATCCCCTTCGACCACGGCGATAGGAATTGAGCATGGAGACATTTGCACCAACATCTCTCCGACACACACATATGTCGAGATGCCACATTTGTCATGTGAGGAGAGCCACCACCCCATGAGAGAGATGAGTGACTCCACCATATGTGACATTGAGAGCATTTCCTTTGAGAGGATGAGTGTGACCACCACTAGCCCCACACATGAGAGCATGCCACACATCCCATGTGAGGTTGAGCGCAATTTGAGTGACTACACCAACCATATGAGTGAGAGCATCCAAGAGGGAGTGAGTGAGCCACAACACTTAGTGAGTGAGGTAGTTGACACGGCATGTGAGGCCACCATGATTTCTAATGACTTAACCTCTACTCCTAGTGTGTTTTCTTCTTTGGTGCTAGGTCTCCTACATGACGACATGCCTATCCTCGACGAGTCCATTCCTCAAAAGGGAAAACCGATGGCCATGATGGACGATGATGAACCCCCAACATGGTACCATCAAGTTGCAACGTCACCTACAACACATGAGCGACGCCCCAAAGGTAACATAGGTGACAATGTTTCTCTTTTTCCACTAGTGGACTATATCACCAATGATTGCTTGCATGATGTTGATCCACCTATTCCCATACTTCATGCTAGTGCGACTTCTTCATGTCATGACTTGCCTATTTATGATGAATATGATGATGAGCATGTTGAGTTGCCTAGTTGTGATGCTATGCTTCATAGGATATCTTGTGAAAATTCTATTGATCACATCATGTTTGACAATCCATTGAACTTGTCATATGCTATGAGTGAGATCTCCCATATAGCCTCATTTCAATCTCAACATAGTAACTATGCATGCCCCATTAACATAAATCCCATTTGCACTTATGGCATAGATGACGAGATGATGGTCATTGGCTTTTGCTTCTCTTGTGATGATATTGCCATGCTTCCTTTACATGATTTGCGCAATTCATCTAGTATTCCATGCCATGATCACATTGTTCCAAACATGCATTGTTTTGGATGTTGTCAATATTCTCCATGTGATGTTTCCATTAATGCTCATGAGGAGACCCCCATAGTTTCCTCATACATATTAGGAGATCTTGATGCATTTCATACTTCGCATGATTCCCATGATAGTGTACACCATATGCATTCCATGAATAACAATGCTCTAGATATTTCTCATGATGCATTACATCCTTTGAGTCTCCATTATGCTATACATAACAACAAACCTATCATGATGGATGACATGTTTCTATATCACGCATCTCATTTATTTGAGCATTGGCTATTTTGTGCTAACCGACACATGCATGTGCGCATCATGATGGATGATGTGTACATCTACCACACACACACAATTTTCCCTTTATCTTTGTTTTGTGTAGGTACTCACGTATACTCGTCAACTTCTCAATCCCATGAGTTGACGAAACGAGCTCTTGAGAGCAATGATGACTTGGGATCCCGTGGACTTTCATTCCCACCATTCCTTTTGTGCAAGGACTACGCGCATCTCTTTTACTTGTCTCTCACACGGCTATGGCTATTTACCACTTGTCACATTATGCCCATTCTACCGTGTTCACTTTGCATGTTATTTTTACTCCTATGCCTTTACCATGCAATTGTGACCCTTGCTTGCATCTACCCATGATTGACCCTATGTGTATTTGCATGCTTGGTGGAGATCCTTATTGCTATTGCCATGTTTATCATGTGCCCCATGCTATTGATGCTTGTTGTGTTGGGAGAGTCATGATGTCCCATTGCTATTTACATATGGTCTCTCGCCAATACATTGATGCTATTTGCCTCACATTTTGCTTTCATGTTTGTGCTATGTCATGTGATTTACTCATGCCCACTATTTGCACACATGACATGATTGCCATGATTCCCTCTAGTATGTTGCATCTTTGCACTACTAGCTTGCTTGACTTGATCGCTATGATTGCTTGCTATGTTGCATCACCCATGTTCCACTATTACTCGCTTTCTTGGGTTGATGACATATATGTTCATGTCTCTCACATGATCTATCTTGTTCATTGTCGATTGCCTCCAATTGTTGCATCTATGCTTATTGATCTTGGAGACTTTGACACTTTACTTGTGATGCATGCTTGTTTGATTGAGCCTATTGTATTTGGTTGTTCTCGCATCATATGCCTCCATACTATGAAATGCTCCCTTGTTCTTTCTTATGATGAGCATGATGCATACACTTGTTGGGTATCTTACCACACGAATGTTAGGTTTTGCATTTACGCTAACCTCATTCGTTTTTCCGAGTGTTTGTCATGTTCGTTCATTTTGAAGGATTCACAAGGCGATACCGTCATGAGACATATTGGTTATGTGAAGGCATACAAGATGTGCAACTCCATCATCCTTGAGAAACTCCTAAAGGTGACCTCCTTCCCTTTGAGCCATCCTCAAATACGCATATTGGATGGGCCATTCTTTCATTGTTGTTTCCTTCTTGTTGTCATGATACATCTATTGGATGGAGGACCGGCATTGGAGATGGACCCTATGGACCTTCAAGTTGAGGAGTGCTCGGACTTAGTGGATTCACCAATGGACCACCATTTCCACCACGACATTGAGCTATGGTACAACACCACACATAACAAATTTGCATCTTATACATGGATTGCCCCACATTATGATTGCCTTGTTGCATCTTCAATTTCAATGTCATCCATGATATATGAGCTTGTGCATTTTCTTAGCAAATTTGTTGTGATCTTTCTTGATGGCATGTTCATACATCGTGATCATATTGCCTATCATCAATTGCATGATAACATAATCATATTTAGCATCCATTACCATATTCATGCTATTGATGAACCGTCTCTCTATGACATCATTTTGCACAATGGTAGAATTTGTCGCTTTGTGCACCATGCTTTTGTTCCCATGAATGCTTTGCATCTCATTATATATCATCTCAATAAGCTTCATGCGCTTTGGCACGACCAATATTGCCGCACGGACTCATTCTTACATGATGGACATTTTGTGTGCGCTAACCATTGTATTTCCGAGTGTCGCTTGTGTTTGCTCATTTTGCATGTACCACATACCGGAGACACCTTGGAGTACTTGGATTGCGTCATGCCTTCAACTCCGTCCAACTACAAGTCCGTCCACGACAACCGTTTCCATGGTGATGAGGATCACGATCCGAGGTCGGATCTTTCCCAAGGGAGGGGAGATGATGCGGAGCATCCCACGTTCATCCCCATGTACACTCCGACTACTCTCCAAACCCCAAGTGGACATATGACGAGACATCGAACATACGCCATTGGACACAAGGTGAACTCGCTCCTCTCGGAATCGTCACTTTCCACATGTGAGACATGGCTACTACCTCAAACGTGTGTGATATGCATGTCCAGGAACCAAGAGGAAGGCAATGGAACAGCTACGAGCATTGGACAAGACGGCGAGGACACCAAGTACAAGGACCAAGAGAAGAAGCTTCCCGAAGCTACAGTGGCCGGACGTTCGACCAGGACCGGACGTCCGACGACTCCCAGGCTCCGGACGACCGACCAAGGCCGGACGTCCGACGACCATCAGCCACCGGACGACCGACAACGTCCGGAAATCCGACAAATCCACACCTGAGCCAAATCGCCGGACGTCCGACAAGTACCGGACGACCGGACCCTCGCGAGCCACCGGACGTCCGGTACCCGTCGGACGACCGACGCCTGTGCGCTACCATGTGTTGGGCCGCAGCCCATGTACCCCTTCACTTACCCTTCGTGGCCCTAGACTATATATACTCCTCCACCTCCTCCTAGTTAGAGTTAGCGTTGATTTAGATCATTTGTGATAGAGCTTCGCTCATCCATATCGGATCTACTCCATGAGAGAGACCGTGGCCCCTCTTCGGAGAAGATCCACCTTGGATTCAAGACCTCCTTTGCGGAGAAGACCATCATCAAGACCTCCTCACGGAGAAGAACGGCTACCGTTTGTATCTTCCTTTGTTGACTTTGGATCATGTATCTCCCTTTGTGTTCATCGATCTAGCACATGTGTGATTGATCTTGTTGGTTTGAGTGATTCTCTTGTGTTTTCCCCATGATTTCCCTCGTGCTCTTCCGCTTGTTTTTCGTGTTCCTCGTAGGGATCCTCTCCAAACGTGAAAGATCGTCCACATAGGGTTCCGCCCTACATCAGACATGGTCGAGCAAGATGGAATTTACCCCTCTGACCAGGAGAGATATACTCTGGGCCCCTCGTGTGATCCGACCAGGATAAGCATGGCCATGCGACAAGGATTATTAGATAATCTGGATAGTGGTCGGCATCACTAGAACAAGAAAGAGGTCGGGCTAGCACAAGGATGACAGACTCGCCTTGAGCCCGACAACATATATCGTGTGGTAAAAGGAATGGAAGTGTGATGTACAGGTTCGCCTAACCAACTTCATAGTCTTCTTGGTGTTCGGCGCGCCTTGCTAGAGGCCGCTACCAACCGTGCAGTTCAGAGGTGATCCAAACTGCGACCAAGCCGGCTTAAACCTAAGGGGTCGCGCACCTAAGGGAAGGAACCTACGAGGTCCGATCCGGGGACACTGGTCGCATGTGATCCGAGCTGTATCCAGATTGTGGCCGAGTAGACTTATGGGCTTTTAGGGTCCGTGCGAGGCCCAAGTGTTGAGCCCGCGACGGACGCCTATATAAAGTGGGGTGCGGCACACTCATGCGGTTGATTGCTTCGGTGCTGTCACTACGGTTTGCATGTGTTGCGAATAGACACATCCACTCGCCGCCAGTTGTGTGATCGGACCTAGCAGTCCGCCGCATGATGTTCCTCCTGCATGCGCGGATACCGTTAGAGGCAGTGCACTTGCGCTGCTCCGGTGAACCTGTACGTGGGAACCAATGACCGGCCGCTCGAGGGAAATCGGACGAGGAGGAGACGATCCACGAGGACGCGCTGCCCCAACTCTTCTTCCGCTGCATGGCACTGCGCGTCTAGTGGTAACGATATGTGATCCATCTCCCATAGCACGTTCTTGGTTGTTCTGCACGTAGGAATTTTTAATTTGCAGTCGACACACCCTACCGTAGAACCCAACATGTGGTCCGATGAATATTGAGGCTCGCGGCGGGTATCGTTATTTTCTGACCTTCATAGATGATTTGAGCAGATATGGGTATATCTACTTGATGAAACATAAGTCTGAAACATTTGAAAAGTTCAAAGAATTTCAGAGTGAAGTGGAAAATCATTGTAACAAGAAAATAAAGTTTCTGCGATCTTATCGTGGAGGAGAATATTTGAGTTACGAGTTTGGTCTTCATTTGAAACAAAGCGGAATAGTTTCACAACTCACGCCACCCGGAGCACCACAACGTCGTAATTGTACTTTATTAGATATGGTGCGATCTATGATGTCTCTTACTGATTTACCGCTATCATTTTTGGGTTATGCTTTAGAGACAGCTGCATTCACGTTAAATAGGGCACCATCTAAATCTGTTGAGACGACACCTTATGAACTGTGGTTTGGCAAGAAACCCAAGTTGTTGTTTCTTAAAGTTTGGGGCTGCGATGCTTATGTGAAAAAGCTTCAACCTGATAAGCTCGAACCCAAATCGGAGAAATGTGTCTTCATAGGATACCCAAAGGAGACTGTTGGGTACACCTTCTATCACAGATCCGAAGGCAAGACATTCGTTGCTAAGTATGGATCCTTTCTAGAGAAGGAGTTTCTCTCGAAAGAAGTGAGTGGGAGGAACGTAAAACTTGATGAGGTAATTGTACCTACTCCCTTATTGGAAAGTAGTTCATCACAGAAATCAGTTCATGTGACTACTACACCAATTAGTGAGGAAGCTAATGATGATGATCATGTAACTTCAGATCAAGTTACTACTGAACCTCGTAGGTCAACCAGAGTAAGATCCGCACCAGAGTGGTATGGTAATCCGGTTCTGGAGGTCATGTTACTTGACCATGACGAACCTACGAACTATGAGGAAGCAATGATGAGCCCAGATTCTGCGAAATGGCTTGAGGCCATGAAATTTGAGATGGGATCCATGTATGAGAACAAAGTGTGGACTTTGGTTGACTTGCCCGATGATCGGCAAGCCATCGAGAATAAATGGATCTTCAAGGTGAAGACTGACGCTGACAGTAATGTTACTGTCTACAAAGCTTGACTTGTTGCGAAAGGTTTTCGACGAGTTCAAGGAGTTGACTACGATGAGACATTCTCACCCATAGCGATGCTTAAGTCCGTCCGAACCATGTTAGCAATTGTTGCATTTTATGATTATGAAATTTGGCAAATGGATGTAAAGACTGCATTCCTGAATGGATTTTTATGGAAGAAGAGTTGTATATGATGCAACCCGTTTTATCAATCCAAAGGATGCTAACAAAGTGTGCAAGCTCCAACGATCCATCTATGGACTGGTGCATGCATCTCGGAGTTGGAATCAATGTTTTGATAGTGTGATCAAAGCATATGGTTTTATACAGACTTTTGGAGAAGCCTATATTTACAAGAAAGTGAGTGGGAGCTCTGTAGCATTTCTAATATTATATGTGGATGACATATTGTTGATTGGATATGATATAGAATTTTTGGATAGCATAAAAGGATACTTGAATAAGAGTTTTTCAATGAAAGACCTCGGTGAAGCTGCTTATATATTGGGCATCAAGATCTATAGAGATAGATCAAAACGCTTAATTGGACTTTTACAAAGCACATACCTTGACAAAGTTTTGAAGAAGTTCAAAATCGATTAAGCAAAGAAAGGGTTCTTGCCTGTGTTACAAGGTGTGAAGTTGAGTCAAACTCAATGCCCTACCACTGCAGAAGATAGAGCAAAAATGAAAGTCATTCCCTATGCTTCAGCCATAGGTTCTATCATGTATGCAATGCTGTGTACCAGACTTGATGTGTGCCTTGCTATTAGTTTAGCAGGGAGGTACAAAAGTAATCCAGGAGTGGATCACTAGACAGCGGTCAAGAACATCCTGAAATACCTGAAAATGACTAAGGATATGTTTCTCCTTTATGGAGGTGACAAAGAGCTCATCATAAATGGTTGTGTCGATGCAAGCTTTGACACCGATCCGGATGACTCCAAGTCACAAACCGGATACGTATTTATATTGAACGGTGGAGCTGTAAGTTGGTGCAGTTCTAAACAAAGCGTCGTGGTGGGATCTACGTGTGAAGCGGAGTACATAGCTGCTTCGGAAGCAGCAAATGAAGGAGTCTGGATGAAGGCGTTCATATCCGATGTAGGTGTCATACCTAGTGCATCGGGTCCAATGAAAATCTTTTGTGACAATACTGTTGCAATTGCCTTGGCGAAGGAATCCAGATTTCACAAAAGAACCAAGCACATCAAGAGATGCTTCAATTCCATCCGCGATCAAGTCAAGGATGGAGACATAGAGATTTGCAAGATACATATGGATCTAAATGTTGCATACTCTTTGACTAAGCCTCTCTCACGAGCAAAACATGATCAGCACCAAGACTCCATGAGTGTTAGAATCATTATTGTGTAATCTAGATTATTGACTCTAGTGCAAGTCGGAGATTGAAGGAAATATGCCCTAGAGGCAATAATAAAGTTGTTATTTATATTTCCTTATATCATGATAAATGTTTATTATTCATGCTAGAATTGTATTAACCGAAAACTTAGTACATGTGTGAATACATAGACAAACAGAGTGTCACTAGTATTCCTCTACTTGAACTAGCTCGATTAATCAAAGATGGTTAAGTTTCCTAACCATAGACATGAGTTGTCATTTGATTAACGGTATCACATCATTAGAGAATGATGTGATTGACTTGACCCATTCCGTTAGCTTAGCACTTGATCGTTTAGTTTGTTGCTATTGCTTTCTTCATGACTTATACATGTTCCTATGACTATGAGATTATGCAACTCCCGAATACCGGAGGAACACTTTGTGTGCTATCAAACGTCACAACGTAATTGGGTGATTATAAAGATGCTCTACAGGTATCTCTGATGGTGTTTGTTGCGTTGGCATAGATCGAGATTAGGATTTGTCACTCCGATTGTCGGAGAGGTATCTCTGGGCCCTCTCGGTAATGCACATCACTATAGGCCTTGCAAGCAGTGTGACTAATGAGTTAGTTGCGGGATGATGCATTACGGAACGAGTAAAGAGACTTGCCGGTAACAAGATTGAACTAGTTATTGAGATACCGACGATCGAATCTCGGGCAAGTAACATACCGATGACAAAGGGAACAACGTATGTTGTTATGCGGTTTGGCCGATAATGATCTTCATAGAATATGTAGGTGCCAATATGAGCATCCAGGTTCCGCTATTGGTTATTGACCGGAGACGTGTCTCGGTCATGTCTACATAGTTCTCGAACCCGTAGGATCCGCACGCTTAACGTTTGGTGACAATTGGTATTATGAGTTTATGTGATTTGATGTACCGAAGGTTGTTCGGAGCCCCGTATAAGATCACGGACATGACGAGGAGTCTCGAAATGGTCGAGACGTAAATATCGATATATTGTAAGGCTATATTCGGACATCGGAAAGGTTCCAGGTGAGTTCGGGCATTTACCGGAGTACCGGAGGGTTACCGGAACCCCCCGGTGAGTATATGGGCCTTATTGGGCCTTAGTGGGAGCAAGGAGGAGGCGGCCAAGGTGGGGGCGCCACTCCTCCCCCCCGAAGCCCAATCCGAATTGGAAAGGGGGCCGGCCCCCCTTTCCTTCTCCCTCTCTCCTCCTTCCTTGCTCTCCTACTCCAACTAGGGAAAGGGGGGAATCCTACTCCCGCTGGGAGTAGGACTCCCCCTAGGGCGCGCCATAGAGAGGGCTGGCCCTCCCCTCCTCCACTCCTTTATATACGGGGGAGGGGGCAACCCATAGACACACAAGTTGATTGTTTAGCCGTGTGCGGTGCCCCCCTCCTCAGATTTCCACCTCGGTCATATCGTTGTAGTGCTTAGGTTAAGCCATGCGTCGGTAACTTCATCATCACCGTCATCACGCCGTCGTGCTGACGAAGCTCTCCCTCGACACTTAGCTGGATCTAGAGTTCGTGGGACGTCACCGAGCTGAACGTATGCAGATCGCGGAGGTGCCGTACTTTCAGTACTAGGATCGGTCAGATCGTGAAGACGTACGACTACATCATCCATGTTGTCATCACGCTTCCGCTTTCGGTCTACGAGGGTACATGGACAATACTCTACCTTCTCGTTGTTATGCATCACCTAGATGGATCTTGCATGTGCGTAGGATTTTTTTTGAAATTACTGCATTCCCCAACAATCAAGCCGGTGACGATGGTGATCATGACGGTGCTTTAGAGATGGAGATCAAAGGCACAAGATGATGATAGCCATATCATATCACTTATATTGATTGCATTTGATGTTTATCCTTTATGCATCTTATTTTGCTTAGTTTGGCGGTAGCATTATAAGATGATCTCTCACTAAATTTCAAGGTATAAGTATTCTCCCTGAGTATGCTCCATTGCGACAGTTCATCGTGCCGAGACACCACATGATGATCGGGTGTGATAGGCTCTACGCTGACATAGGACAGGTGCAAGCCAGTTTTGCACACGCAGAATACTCGGGTTAAACTTGACGAGCCTAGCATATGCAGATATGGCCTCGGAACACTGAGACCAAATGGTCGAGCGTGAATCATATAGTAGATATGATCAACATAGTGATGTTCACCATTGAAAACTACTCCATCTCACGTGATGATCGGACATGGTTTAGTAGATATGGATCACGTGATCACTTAGATGATTAGAGGGATGTCTATCTAAGTGGGAGTTCTTAAGTAATTTTATTAATTGAACTTTAATTTATCATGAACTTAGTCCTGATAGTATTTGCATAACTATGTTGTAGATCAATAGCTCACGATGTAGCTCCCCCTTTATTTTTGATATGTTCCTAGAGAAAAACTATGTTGAAAGATGATAGTAGCAATGATGCGGACTAGGTCCGTGATCTGAGGATTATCCTCATTGTTGCACAGAAGAATTATGTCCTTGATGCACCGCTAGGTGACTGAAAGTGCAACTATCCCTGGGTGGTTTTGGTAATTCCTAACAACATATAGCTCATTGAGCTAATGTTATTTCAAGATGAATATTTCAGGAGAGCTCAATGATTGGCATGGAATGGATTAGAAAGTGGACCCTTCAAAATGCTAAGGACAAAAGATTGGCTCAAGCTCAAAGCATAAGACTCTACATTTTCTATTTTAGTGATCCAAGATCACATTGAGTCTATAGGAAAAGCCAATACTATTAATAAGAGACGATGAGGTGTTGCTTAATGAGGTTCTTGCTCAAAATGCTTAGTGATTTGCTCCAAAACCCTCCACTACTTTCTCATATCCACATATGTCCCAAACCAAATATCCAACTCGTCCCCACTGATTCTTTCTAACCGGAGCCACCGAGTTCAGTTGACATAGCCACTGCCAAAAACCCTATTCTTTTCGGTCTCACCGATAGGGATCTCGATCTCACCGAGATGGGACTGTAATCTCTATGTTTCCCTTCGTAACGTTTCGGTCAAACCGAGATGAGCGATCGTTCCCACCGAGATTGCAATGCAAACACTCTGTTTCCTTTTCGTAACGTTTTGGTCCAACCGAGATGAGCGAATCGGTCCCACCGAGTTTGCGTGAACAACTCTCTGTTTGCCTATTATCAAAATCGGTCTCACCGAGTTTGTGTAATCGGTCTCACCGAGATTACGTTATGCCCTAACCCTAATGATATCGGTCTCACCGAGTTGACAGTCGGTCCCACCGAAACACCTAACGGTCACATTATGAACCAAATCGGTCTGACCGAGTTCTTTGAATCGGTCCCACCGAGTTTGGTGATTTGTGTGTAACGGTTAGATTTTGTGTGGAGGCTATAAATATCCCTCCACCCACTCTTCATTCATGGCGAGAGCCATCAGAACATGCCTACACTTCCAATACATATTCTCTGAGAGAGAACCACCTACACTTGTGTTGAGGTCAAGATATTCCATTCCAACCACATAAATCTTGATCTCTAGCCTTCCCCAAGTACCTTTCCACTCAAATCTTCTTTCTACCAAATCCAATCCTATGAGAGAGAGTTGAGTGTTGGGGAGACTATCATTTGAAGCACAAGAGCAGGGAGTTCATCATCAACACACCATTTTTTACTTCTTGGAGAGTGGTGTCTCCTAGATTGGCTAGGTGTCATTTGGGAGCCTTCGACAAGATTGTGGAGTTGAACCAAGGAGTTTGTAAGGGCAAGGAGATCGCCTACTTCGTGAAGATCTACCCGAGTGAGGCAAGTCCTTCATGGGCGACGTCCATGGTGGGATAGACAAGGTTGCTTCTTCGTGGACCCTTTGTGGGTGGAGCCCTCCGTGGACTCGCGCAACCGTTACCCTTCGTGGGTTGAAGTCTCCATCCACGTGGATGTACGATAGCACCACCTATCGGAACCACGGATAAAAAATCTCCGTGTCAACATTGCGTTTGCTCCCTCAATCTCATCCCTTTACCTTCATATGCAATTGTTTTACATTCCGCTGCTATACTGTTAGAATTGCATGTGTAGGTTGATTGCTTGACTTGTGCTAAGTTGCTAAAATCTGCCAAGAACTAAAATTGGGAAAAGGCTAGATTTTTATTTGGTCAAGTAGTCTAATCACCCCCCTCTAGACATACTTTCGATCCTACAAGTGGAATAAGAGCTTTGGTCTCCATTTGCTTTGATTTCTATAGCTTTTGGTGGTCATAGCCTTGGTTTCACAACCTAGGAGAGTATGGCGTCTAGCGAGGGAAATTACCACCATAGAGGTCCTTACTTTGATGGTACAAATTTTGCTAGTTGGAAGCATAAGATGAAAATGCATATTCTTGGTCATAACCCCGCCGTTTGGGCTATTGTGTGTATTGGTGATACGTCTCCAACGTATCTATAAGTTTTGATTGCTCCATGCTATATTATCTACTATTTTGGACATTATTGGGCTTTATTATTCACTTTTATATTATTTTTGGGACTAACTTATTAACCGGAGGCCCAGCCCAGAATTGCAGTTTTTTGCCTATTTCAGAGTTTCGCAGAAAAGGAATATCAAACGGAGTCCAACCGGAGTCCAAACGGAATGAAACCTTCGGGAACGTGATTTTTAGGAAAATTATGATCCGGGAGACTTGGACCCTACGTCAAGAAACAAAAGAGGAAGCCACGAGGTAGGGGGCACGCCCACCCCCCCCCCCAGGGCGCGCCCTCCACCCTCGTGGGCCCCCTGTTGCTCCACCGACGTACTCCCTCCTCCTATATATACCTACGTACCCCCAAACAATCAGATACGGAGCCAAAAAGCTAATTCCACCGCCGCAACCTTCTGTACCCACGAGATCCCATCTTGGGGTTTGTTCCGGAGCTCCGCCAGAGGGGGAATCCATCATGGAGGGCTTCTACATCAACACCATAGCCTCTCCGATGAAGTGTGAGTAGTTTACTTCAGACCTTCGGGTCCATAGTTAGTAGCTAGATGGCTTCTTCTCTCTTTTTGGATCTCAATACAATGTTCTCCCCTCTCTCGTGGAGATCTATTCGATGTAATCTTCTTTTTGCGGTGTGTTTGTTGAGATCGATGAATTGTGGGTTTATGATCAAGATTATCTATGAACAATATTTGAATCTTCTCTGAATTCTTTTATGTATGATTGGTTATCTTTGCAAGTCTCTTCAATTATCAGTTTGGTTTGGCCTACTAGATTGATCTTTCTTGCAATGGGAGAAGTGCTTAGCTTTGGGTTCAATCTTGCGGTGTCCTTTCCCAAGTGATGAGGGGCAGCAAGCGCGTATTGTATTGTTGCCATCGAGGATAACAAGATGGGGTTTTTATCATATTGCATGAATTTATCCCTCTACATCATGTCATCTTGCTTAAGGCGTTACTCTGTTTTCATGAATTTAATACTCTAGATGCATGTTGGATAGCGATCGATGAGTGGAGTAATAGTAGTAGATGCAGGCAGGAGTCGGTCTACTTGTCTGGACGTGATGCCTATATACATGATCATACCTAGATATTCTCATAACTATGCTCAATTCATCAATTGCTCAACAAGAATTGCTCACCCAATCGTAAAATACTTATGCTCTTGAGAGAAGCCACTAGTGAAACCTATGGCCCCGGGTCTATCTTCATCATATTAATCTTCCAAAGACTTAGTTATTTCCTTTGCTTTTACTTTGCTTTTATTTTACTTTGCATCTTTATCATAAAAATACCAAAAATATTATCCTATCATATCTATCAGATCTCACTCTCATAAGTGACCGTGAAGGGATTGACAACCCTTTATCGCGTTGGTTGCGAGGATTTATTTGTATTGTGTAGGTGCGAGGGACTCGCACATAGCCTCCTACTGGATTGATACCTTGGTTCTCAAAAACTGAGGACAATTACGCTACTTTGCTGCATCACCCTTTCCTCTTCAAGGGAAAACTAACGCAGTGCTCAAGAGGTAGCAATTGGCTTGCAAGGTGAATTCTTCGATGGGAAAGAACCTAACCGTGAAGCTACCGCGGAAGAGTTGAAGATGCTACAATACAATGCTCAAGCTTGTGACATTCTCTTCAATGGACTGTGCCCCGAAGAATTCAACAAAATCAGTCGTCTTGAGAATGCAAAGGAAATTTGGGATACTTTGATTGATATGCACGAAGGTACCGACTCCGTCAAGGAATCCAAATTGGATGTGCTTCAAAGTCAACTTGACAAGTTCAAAATGAAGGATGGTGAAGGTGTCACCGAAATGTACTCTCGGCTTGCTCTCATCACAAATGAGATTGCCGGCTTAGGAAGTGAAGAGATGACCGACAAATTAATTATCAAGAAGATCCTAAGAGCCTTGGATGGAAAATATGATACCATGTGCACATTGATCCAAATGATGCCCAATTACAAAGATCTCAAGCCAACGGAAGTCATTGGAAGAATTGTTGCTCGTGAGATGTCACTCAAGGATAAGGAAGAGCTTCACAACAAGTCAAGTGGTGCTTACAAAGCCTCATGTGATGCTCCCACATAATCAAGTGAGAAACAAACCTTCAATGAAGAATTGAGTCTAATGGTAAAGAACTTCAACAAGTTCTACAAGAGTAGAAGCAAGGAAAGAAGTTCCAAGTCAAGGTCCTACAATGAAAAAAGATCTTCTAGTCGTGAGCGTAATTGCTACAATTATGGAAGACCCGGACACTACTCCAATGAGTGTACGGCCCCCTACGAAAGAAGAGAAGATTCTCCCAAAAGAAGAAGTAGAAGAGAAGAATCACCACCAAGAGAAAGGAGGAGTAGAGATGATCGTTATGAACGAAGATCCTCTCGGAGAAGCAACGATTCGGAAAGGAAGGAAAAGGCATCAAGGATCTACACAAAAATAAGACATCAAGCTCATGTTGGTGAATGGGTGTCCGGCTCCGACTCCGACAATCACTCCGAAAGAAGTTATCACTCCGACTCCGAATATACTCAAGATGAAGGTGTTGCCGGTCTAGCACTTGTGTCAACCAACTCCTACGACATATTTGACTCACCAAATGAAGGAATTGGAAGATGCTTCATGGCCAAAGGTCCAAAGGTAACACATCCCGAGAATGTTGATTTCAATAGTGATGAAGACGATTTGCTAGGTGATGATGATTTACTTGATGACAACTCTAGTGATGAAAACTATGATGAAACGTCAATTAATCATGCTAATCAAGATAAAACGAATGACGATGATAAGAAGGAGATTGAGCGTCTAACTATAGTACTAAACACTCTTAAGTTAGCTCATGAAACTACCTTGAAAATCATCGAGAACTTTTAAAGACTCATGATAAGCTACGCTTTGAAAAGCTCAACCTTGAGCAAGAGCATGAGTTTTTAAAGGCAATCAATGATGATCTTCGCAAGAAAAGTTCTTCTTACATTGCCAAGCGTTTACTCTTGTCTACTTACATGCCACAATTTAAATCTAGCAACAAGAACAAGAAAGATGCGTCATCTAGTAGTAACAACAATCATGCTAAATCCAATGTTGCTGCTTCTAGTAGTTCTCTTGATTCCACTAATGATTCTCTTAGCCAAGTTACACTTGAGCAAGAAAATAGCTTATTGAAGGGAATTATAGAGAAAGGTGTTTACAAGAGCCTTGCCGGAAGTAAGCAATTTCAGGAAATTGTACACAAGCAAGGAACCGGAAGAATCAAGGTGTTGGTTTTGAACGAAAGTTCAATGCCAATGGAGTTGAGTGGGAAGGAGATCAATACCCCAAGACGAAGTTTGTTCCTCAACAAGAGAAGTATGATCCTGCTTCTTTCAAAGGGACACAAGCTCAAGATGATCTTCCACCACAAGACCACAAACAAAAAGGCAAGGACAAGCTTCAAGAGGAAATTGATGCATTTGAAGAAGCACCTAAGGCCTTGGTCAAGTGGGTTCCCAAGACTACATCAAGTTCTACTTCATCAAGTACAACTACAACTCCAAGGATTCCCATCAAGATGGTGTGGATCCAGAAGAAGAAGAACTAAAGAGTTCTTGAGGGTGACTCTGCCAACATACTTCACTCTTATCATTTTGGCGAGGACAAGTGCAAACAACTTCCATATCTTGCACTAATTCAAGGAGTCACAAACCCTCTTGTTGGTAAGACAAGGGACAAGGTAACCTAATGCTTTCATGGACATCATCTTGTGTATGAATCACTCTATGTCTATGGATATCCTTGTTTGTTCCTTGTGGGACTAACCCGTGTAGGTATTGAAAGTGCAACTCACTCCAAAGGATTGCTCCAAATGTTCTACATCAACATTAAGCATCTACATCTTCAACACCTACATGAAGTCATCATTGACAAAACCCAAGGTTAGGTCATCCCTCTTAGGGGGGATATCACATCTAGGGGGAGCTTTACTCTAATCAATTGAGCTAAAGCAACTCTAATGGTGTGAACACAACAATGCTTTATGTAAAAGTGGTAACCCCACTTGTGCTTAAACGATGAGTATGACCTATAATCAAATGTTCTCATTTGACTCCTAAGTCAATATACTCATATATAGATGACCTAGTCATCGCCAAATTTCTTGATAGAGGCTAGAGTGTTTGTGCATGCTTTGTCACATATTTCATTTGCCATTTTATTGTGTGAGCATGTTGGTTGCATATTTTACTCATTCGAGGACATCCATTTGTTGTTTTGATTATTTGGCTCTTTCTCTTTTGCCAAATGGATCGACAAGAATGCCTAAGAACTCCCTCTAGCTATCTATGCTTTTCTCGTCTCAAACTCTATTCATGCTACATCACGAAGTTTGATCAAGTCAGATTCGAACCACTTTGTGTGAGGAGCACTCGGAGTTCCCGATTCATCATAGACTTAAACCTCCAAAACATCTTTGTGCATCTCGGTCTGACCGATTCATCCCTTTCGGTCCTACCGAGATCACTAAGTTGATCTAGGGTTTTCAATTTCAGTGCAACCGATTAGAACCTTTCGGTCACACCGAGTTGCAGTAACTGCTTGCAGTTTTGCATCTCGGTGCCACCGAGTCGTTCCACTCGGTCACACCGACAGGGTCAGGTTATATATACCGACGGGCCAAATTTTGGAAAAAAATTTGAACCTTCTCGCCCGCGCATAACCTGCTCTGCCTCTTCGGGTCTCCGGATCATCCTCTCGTCGCCGGCGACCTCCCGCCGCTGGTCACTGCCACCGTCAACGAAAATCTCCACCGCCGTTGCCACCGTAGCAAGTTCGTCGCGAACTAGGGTATGAACTTGAACTTTGTGCTAATCCTTAACTCCGATTCTTAGCACATTGCTTTGCCATGATTCTTGCCACAATTGAAATCATCCCGTCCGTTGAAAACATCCCGTAGATTAGTTTTGATTTGAAAATTTAGGGTTAGGTCTCCGGGGAATTCATCTTGGACTGACCGAGTTGTAGAAATCGGTCTCACCGATTTTGGCTTAGGCCAGAGCACATGCGTTTTCGGTCTGACCGAAAATTGCAAATCGGTGTGACCGAGTTTGATTCTCTGTGAAACCCTAGCAGTCTCGGTACCACCGAACTGTGACTCGGTCTGACCGAGTTCACTAGTTTAGGTTCCAAAAGCTGCTTCGGTATCACCGAGTTTACAAATCGGTAGATCCGAAATGCTTTCTGTGAAGAACTAAAACTAAGTTTTTAAGTCATCCATTTTGCAAAACTCCTGTACTTTGTGATGCATGATACGTCTCCATCTTATCTACTTTTCCAAACACATTTGACCTTGTTTTGGACTCTAACTTGCATGATTTGAATGGAACTAACCTGCATCGACTTGCTTTTTGAGACTTTCTATGGTGTTATTTATGTGCAGAAACAAAAGTTCTCAGAATGACCTGAAACTCCACGGAACGTCTATTTGGAAATAATAAAAATCCTTGCAAAACATGAAGACCAGGAGGCCCACACCCTGTCCATAAGGGTGGAGGGCGCTCCTGCCCCCCTAGGGCGCGCCCCCTACCTCGTGGGCCCCTTGGAGCTCCTCCGACCTCAACTCCAACTCTATATATTCGCTTTCGGGGAGAAAAAAATCAGAGAGAAGAATTCATCGCGTTTTACGATATGAAGCCGCCGCCAAGCCCTAAAACCTCTCGGGAGGGCTAATCTGGAGTCCATTCGGGGCTCCGGAGAGGGGGATTCGTCGCCATCGTCATCATCAACCATCCTCCATCACCAATTTCATGATGCTCACCGCCGTGCGTGAGTAATTCCATCGTAGGCTTGCTGGACGGTGATGGATTGGATGAGATCTATCATGTAATCGAGTTAGTTTTGTTAGGGTTTGATCCCTAGTATCCACTATGTTCTGAGATTGATGTTGCTATGACTTTGATATGCTTAATGCTTGTCACTAGGTGTAACATCCCAAATTTTCCAATTTGGAATGTTATACTAAGAGCATCATTGCATATCATATTATTTTTCGTTGCATTTTGCTCGATCCTAGAAATTCTACACAACTCAAGGACCCACGGAGAGAGTTGCGGATTTTCGTTATTTTCATATTTGAGTTTTCTCAAATTTTGAAAATGGGATCATTTGATTTTAATTATTTTATCTTCAATTATTTCTACTACCAAAATATGAGAGAGGGAATAAAATGACTTTCCCAAAATAAAGAAATAATGAAAATTTAATAATAAAATCAAATAAGATTTTATTTTGGAGTTTTTCGCCTTTTTATTTGAATTTAGGAAAAATGCGTTTTCAAAATTGCATTTAGGCCCCAAATAAATGTTCATTAAATCCGGCTTGATTTTAGAAGCACAGGAAAATTTATTTCGGGATTTTGGAGTCCGTTTAGTATTTCTTTTATTTTTTTCTCGTAATTATTTATAAAAACGCACGCCTTTATCGGCCGTGCAGAGTGGGACTCCGCTGGGCGCTTTATAAGCGCTGACCGCCGAGCGCCCCAAATTTACCAAAGACACCCGCCTCGAGCCAAACCCTAGGCCGAGCCCTCAGCCGCCCGACTTCACACGATTGCCGAGTCGCCACGGACTTCGCCGCCGCCGACGAGGTTCGCCGCCGCCTCGTTTTGCGTGCCGCCGGTTTTTTTTAGAAAACCGAGTGGTTTTTCTTCAGTTTTTATTTCGGTTTTTTTATTAGTTTCAGTTTTTTCCGGTTTAGGCTAATTAACGAACGTTCGTTCGTTAGTTCATTTAAACGAACCCGTTCGTCGTTTTTCTTTTTCTCGGATT
Organism: Aegilops bicornis; assembly: GCA_021605145.1. Lineage (NCBI taxonomy): Eukaryota > Viridiplantae > Streptophyta > Magnoliopsida > Poales > Poaceae > Aegilops > Aegilops bicornis. Next base: position 629,900,115 of record CM038670.1, read on the forward strand.
TAATCCGTGAGTTTTCTGATCGCGATTCCTGATCCGATTTTCGTTTTAGTATAACTTTTCGCTCGTTTATCGGAATCAGGCGATTCAAGCGCCTAGAGTTTCGTCTCAAAACCCTCTTTCCGAATAATCTACTTAAACAAGTTTTTGCTTCTGTAAAATTTGAATTAGATCCAGATTAGTAAAACGAAGCTGTTTTCTTCTCGCTTGACTTTCGCTGTTTGCTTCGTTTGATTTGATTCTTTTGCAAACCGGAGTTCTTAAGTTGAACTATCTGGTTAGATCTATTTGAGTTTTACCTGTGCATTAGATGAGTACTTATTGTATGCTTGTTTGCTTGTCTGCGATAGAATACGGAGTGCGCCGCTTGTTACTTCAAGTCTCTAGGTTTCGCGGATCATCAGGAAGGCAAGTAACACTTTGATCATACCTTTTCTACTACCCAGTTTTTATGCATTAGATCTATCCTCAAACATTGCATGATTAGGATCTAATTAAGTTGTGGGATGGGAAGTAGATTGAGGTAGTACCTATTACCTGTTTTATTATCAAACCCTTGGGAGTTACTTCTACGTTTGCTTATTATGCCATGCTATGCTAGTAGACGTGGATTGGGTGAGTGAATCCATGATGTATGTGAGATTATTATTTAATGGTTTATTTAAGGTGGCAACTTAAACACACATCCGGGTGGATTGAGGCACTGGTTTCCATCAGACTTGCCTGTATTTCTTCGGACCGCCACCCGTGCTCAAAGGGATCATGAGATTGTTCAAACTAGAAACTTACGTGTGCAGCCACAAGCCATTATGGGCTCTGGCGTAGTTGATTAAGTTGTGCGAACTCTTACGGGTAGGCTAGCGAGATGTAGGGGATGTAGGTTGGTACGGTCTACCCACATGTAAGGTGCTAGCGCTTACGAAGACTGTGTCTCGGTCATCCGTTTCTCAAACATCATGTAGTGCGAGAAATCAAACGGAGGCGATCGAGTCTTGTGGGGAAAAGTGCGCAAACCTCTGCAGAGTGTATAAACTAATCATGGTTAGCCGTGTCCCCGGTTATGGACATCTTGACTATCTAGTACTTGGATATCATGTGAATCTCATCATGTTACTTCTAATTAATATTGTTGGGTTTTTAATGAGTACTTTTAATTGGGATTGAGAATGATGTCAACCATTCTCAATGTTTCACAACCACCATGATAGTTAAATAAATTTATTCCTTTGCAGTAGGGAAAAATTGGCTTTATGCAAAACTGTAACTATAGAGCTTTTCCACCAGCCATATATGCATGTAGTATAGGCTTATCATTCCATTATCCTCTATGTGTTACATTGCCAGCATATTCCATGTGTTGACCCGTTTTCGGGCTGCAACGTTTCATGTTGCAGACTTTTCAGACGACGAGTAAGGTGCATAGGTCGTGGTTCTATACTCAGTGATGCCGTTGGAGTTGATGGACTCACTTTTCTTCCAAGTCTTCCGCTGTTATCGTATTAGATGGCCTTAAGCCATATTTATTTTATTGGGTTCTCTGTTGAGACATTCGATTGTAATAAGTGTGTGATTGCTACTCTGTTATAAATCCTTCGAGTACTGTGTGGTGTCAGCATTACTGATACAGGGATGACACTGAGCACAGAGATCGATCGCTTGAGGTCCGGTCGCTACAAAGATGGTATCGAGCACACACGACTATAGGACACGACCATTAAGCTAAAGCCCTAGATCACTACTCATCTTCTCATTTCTAACTCCTCATCTTTTCTACTCTTTTAGGATGACTAAGCGAGGATCAAGTTCACCCAGCCGGATGAGGATACACCCTTTGGACGACACCTGTAGGAAGTCACTAAGTACCTAAACATTGGATTACCAAGTTTCACTGGGACTTACAATTCCACTTTACCCGAAGAAGAGCGTTGGAAGATTCAAGCTCAAGTTCCCGGAAGGACGTTTGCGCCAATCACGGAGCCTATAGAGTGTGTTTTCAATGCACCAACTCGAGTCAGGAAAGAGCATGGCAGCCCACATAACCATGGGACGCATTGGAGAAGTTTATAAAGAAGACCTCAAAGATACTATCTACCAGATTTGCGGGCGCCGAGCTGAACAATGGGAGATAGTTGGCACTAAGAAGGATCGATCCATTGCAGCTTTCATCCAGGAGTTAAACCAGCACATTCGACGCCAGGAGAACCAGATGTGCGCAGACATGATGGAGTAGAAGACAGCAAAAGCCAAGATTATCGAACTAGAAGGAGAACTGAAGGCCGCTCGCAAGGACTACATGGAGGAGATTGTAGCTCTAGTGGGACAAAACGACGATCTTAAGGAGAAGATTGAAGAACTCATGGGGAATTCAGCACCCGGAGGAGAAGATGAAGATAGCACATGTCCAGAGAACTACATCATCATCGATTTACACCGATTCCGATCCTAGTGATGATGATTTCAAAGGCTAAGTCAGCGTATATCATGGAGTCTTCATCGAGCAGTTTTTCTAGTTGACCCCACCATAACAAAGAGTAGATTCCCCATTACTGATTAGTTTTAGTTTCAAAGACTTTGTAACGATAGATAGACCGTTGTATGCCCTTGTTTGAATTGATTGGAGTGATATTGTGTGATTTTGTCTCATGTGCATATGGGTAGTGTTTCCTCTCTAGACCTCATTCTATTCTTAACTCTCGTCTTTTCTTAAAACCCTCAGATGCCTCCGAGACGCCGACACGGATTTGTTTTCCGCCAGAGATCACTCGGTTGATTCAGCGAGAATGCCTTGATTCAAACATTGGTACGAACCAAGGCAACAACAACAACAACAACAACAACAACAACAACAACAACAACAACAACAACAACAACAACAACAACAACAACAACAACAACAACAACAACAACAACAACAACAACAACAACAACAACAACAACAACAACAACAACAACAACAACAACAACAACAACAACAACAACAACAACAACAACAACAACAACAACAACAACAACAACAACAACAACAACAACAACAACAACAACAACAACAACCCACCGCCACCACCACCTGTTGACCATTTGACCCGTTTCTTAAGGCTGAATCCGCCGGTGTTTTCCAGTAGCACCGAGCCGATTGTTGCAGATGATTGGCTCCGTAAGATAGGGAGGGAGTTGACCACTGCAGGATGTACAGATGGAGAAAGGGTTAAATTTGCCGCACATCAGCTCGAAGGACCCGCAGCAGCATGGTGGGAGAATTTTACAGCCACTTACCACAGAGACACCTTTGTCACATGGGATCGATTTGACAAGCTTTCCGTCTTGCCCATGTTTGAGCAGGAGCTATGGCCATGAAGAAGCGTGAGTTTTGCAATTTGCGCCAAGGAGGGCCAGACGGTTGGCAAGATGTGGATGATTTGATGAAGTTAGCACGTTATGCCCCAGATGACGTTGCTACGGATGCAACTAAGCAGGAGAAGTTTCTAGAAGGACTGAATGATGAGCTGAGCATGCAGTTGATGGTAGCCACCTTCAATAACTACCAGGAGTTGGTAGATCATGCTCTTATGATTGAAGGGAAGCAACAGCAGATTGCCTATCGCAAGAGGAAGTATGGACAGTGAAGAATAACTCTGGAGCTCAGCAGAAGCTACGCTTTACGCCGAAGACAGGAGGACAATTTCAGCATACCCATGGAGGAGGTAGCTCGCACAACCATAATGGCACCAAGAATGGAAACGGGAATGGAGGAAGCAATGGACAGAACCGCACCAACCCGTCAACACCATCCAAGGTAGACCTGAGCCACATCACTTGCTTTAAGTGCCGCAAGACCGGGCCAGAATGGAAATGGCAATGGAAGATCAGGAAAGAAGCCGAACCCTTTCAACAAAGGACAAGTGAACCACGTTACCGTGGAGGAGGTTGAAGCTTCGGCCGGATGCGATAATAGGTAAGTTTTGGTTAAGTCATTTACTGCGGTTGTTCTTTTTGATACCGTGCATCGCATTCATACATATCAAGAGATTTGTGGATAAGTATAAACTACCAACCCAAGCCCTTAGGTCACCCATGCTAGTAACCTCACCGGGCAGAATACATGGCTAGTATATGGTGCGACCGACTGCCATTAAGGATTGGACACTATGTATTTCCCTTAGACCTAATAGTTCTGGAATCGCAAGGATTGGATGTGATATTAGGCATGGATTGGTTATCGAAGTATGGAGGGAACATAGATTGCGCCAGTAAGTCGATTTTGCTTACCACCCCAGAAGGGAGGAGAATCAAGTATGTATCATGGCACGAGCCGAGGAGAGCACAGGTAAATTCCTTAACAGGAGTTGTGCAGGATGAAGTACCAGTGGTAAGGGATTACCCGGACGTGTTTCTGGAAGAGTTACCAGGCATGCCACCGGATAGAGACATTGAGTTTCTGATTGAACTACTGCGAGCCTTTGGGCCGATATCTAAGAGACCGTATAGGATGCCAGCCCAAGATTTGGAGGAAATTAAGAAGCGATTAAGGAGTTCTTTGGATAAAGGTTTTATTCGCCCAAGTTCTTCGCCTTGGGGATCACCAGTACTTCTAGTGGAGAAGAAGGATGGATCATTAAGAATGGTTGTTGATTATCGCGGATTGAATGAAGTAACCATTAAGAACAAGTACCCACTGCCGATGATCAATGATTTACTACCATCAGTTGAAGATTCGAGAGCAGGATATACCTAAGACGGCTTTTACCACCAGGTACGGGCTGTATGAGTATATACCATTATGTCATTTGGTCTGACTAACGCACCTGCCTATTTTATGAACATGATGAACAAAGTGTTTATGGAGTTTTTGGATAAGTTCGTCGTGGTGTTCATTAATGATATTTTGGTTTACTCAAAGAATGAAGAGGAACATAAGGAGCATTTGCGTTTGGTACTCGAGAAGCTCAGAGAACACCAGTTGTATGCCAAGTTCAGCAAGTGTGAGTTTTGGTTGAAGGAAGTTGGATTTCTTGGACATGTTATATCCGGAGAAGGTATAGCGATAGACACCACTAAAGTCGCCATCAGAATAAATCGGGAAGCGCCAACAGCAGTTGGAGAGATCCGGAGTTTCCTTGGACTCGCATGATACTACCGGAGATTCATTGAGAATTTCTCAAGGATTGCGAAGCCTATGACAGAATTGTTGAAGAAGGACACCAAGTTCATGTGGACCGAGGAGTGTGAAGCTAGTTTCCAAGAGTTGAAGAAACGTTTGGTTACCTCACCCGTGTTAATTCTGCCAGATCAGACCAAGGATTATGAGGTGTATTGCGACGCTTCACGTCGAGGACTTGGAGCAGTGCTTATGCAGGAGGGAAGAGTTGATTCGTATGCTTCATGACAGCTTAAGCCTCATGAGCTAAATTATGCCACGCATGATTTGGAGTTAGCAGCCGTAGTGCATGCGTTGAAGACTTGGAGACATTTCCTCATTGGAAATCATTGTGAGGTGTATACGGATCACAAGAGTTTGAAGTATATCTTCATGCAGAAGGAGCTAAATCTCAGGCAGAGGAGATGGTTGGAGCTCATTAAGGACTATGATATGAGATTGCATTATCACCCGGAAGGCTAACGTTGTAGCAGACGCGTTGAGCCGTAAGAGTCACGTCAACACACTAATGACGGGAGAAATACCAAAGGAATTAGCCGAGGATCTTCGAGAGCTACGTTTGGAAATAGTTCCGAGAGGTTATGTAGCAGCATTGGAAATTCGGTCAACTTTGATGGACAAGATCAGGGAATCTCAGAAGACTGACAAAGAGATTGCCTCTATAAAGGAGAGAATGAGCGAAGGAAGAGCTAAGGGATTTCCTGAGGATGAGCACGATACCCTATGGTTTGAAGACCGTGTTTATGTACCCAATGATCCGGAGATCAGGAAGTTGATTCTACAAGAGGCACATGATTCACCATATTCGATTCACCCAGGAAATACCAAGATGTACTTGGATTTGAAAAGTACTTTCTGGTGGACCGGAATGAAGAAGGACATTGCAGAATATGTAGCGATTTGTGATGTATGTCGAGGGTGAAGGCGAACACCGAAGCCAGGATTGTTACACCATTGCCTATACCCGAATGGAAGTGGGATAAACTAGGTATGGATTTCATCACGGGATTGCCGGGACACGTTCAGCTATGACTCGATTTGGGTTGTAGTCGATCGTTTGGCCGAAGGTAGCTCATTTCATTCCAAAGAAGACTGCCTACACCGTGCCAAATTGGCTAAGATATACATGACAAGGATTGTATGCTTGCATGGAGTTCGAGGAGTATCATATCGGATAGAGGAACCCAATTTACCTCAAAGTTACGGAAGCGATTACACGAAACTTTGGGAACCAGTGGAGTTTAGCACAACTTTTCATCCATGCATGGATGGACAAACCGAGATAATCAACAAGATTTTGGAGGATATGCTTAGAGCTTGTGCTTTGGATTATGGATCAAGTTGGGATGACAACTTGCCGTATGCGGAGTTTTCTTATAACAACAGTTACCAAACCAGTCTGAAGATGGCACCTTTCGAAGCCTTGTACGGAAGAAGGTGCATGACCTCGTTGTTGTGGGATGAAGTTGGAGACCGCTAGTTGTTTGGACCAGATTTGATTAAGGAGTCTGAACAGAAAGTAAAGTTGATTCGTGATAGGCTCAAGGTAGCCCAGTCAAGACATAAGAGTTATGCGGACTCAAAACGCAAGGAGACAGAATACGAAGTCGGAGACAGAGTTTATCTTCGAGTATCGCCACTCCGAGGAGTTAAGCGTTTTGGTGTTAAAGGAAAATTAGCGCCCCGATTACCGTGTTTTGGAACGCATGGGAGAAGTTGCGTACAAGTTGGAATTACCCAAAGAATTATCAGGAGTTCATGATGTGTTTCATGTTTCTCAGTTGAAGAAGTGTCACGCAGAAATGGCTGATATACCATTGAGAGATACCGTGCCACTAGAAGCAATTCAGTTGAATGATGATTTGACCTACGAGGAGAAACCAGTTAAGATTCTCGAGTTTGCCTGCAGAGTCACCCGCAGCAAGGTCATTAAGTTATGCAAAGTTCAGTGGAGCCACCACACAGAGGATGAAGCCACCTGGGAACGAGAGGAAGATTTGCTTAAGGACCACCCTCACCTATTTTCTAGCCAACCCGAATCTCGAGAGCGAGATTCATCTTAAGGGGGTAGGTTTGTAACATCCCAAATTTCCAATTTGGAATGTTATACTAAGAGCATCATTGCATATCATATTTTTTTTCGTTGCATTTTGCTCGATCCTAGAAATTCTACACAACTCAAGGACCCACGGAGAGAGTTGGGGATTTTCGTTATTTTCATATTTGAGTTTTCTCAAATTTTGAAAATAGGATCATTTGATTTTAATTATTTTATCTTCAATTATTTCTACTACCAAAATATGAGAGAGGGAATAAAATGACTTTCCCAAAATAAAGAAATAATGAAGATTTAATAATAAAATCAAATAAGATTTTATTTTGGAGTTTTTCGCCTTTTTTATTTGAATTTAGGAAAAATGCGCGTTTTTCAAAATTGCATTTAGGCCCCAAATAAATGTTCATTAAATCCGGCTTGATTTTAGAAGCCCGGGAAAATTTATTTCGGGATTTTTGGAGTCCGTTTAGTATTTCTTTTTATTTTTCTCACAGTAATTATTTAAAAACACGACGCCTTTAGGGCCGTGCAGCGGGACACCGCTTCGCCTTTTATAAGCCTGACCGGCCTTGACCCACCCTGACACCCGGCCGAGCCAAACCCTAGGCCGCCTCGAGCCCCGCCTTGACCCGCCCGCCGCCACCGCCGACTTCGCCGGAGTCGCCGCCGGACTTCGTCGCCGCCTCGTTTTGTGTGCCGTCGGTTTTTTATAGAAAACCGAGCGGTTTTTGTTAGGGGTTTTTTTGTTTTTTTATTTCGGTTTTTTACTGGTTTCGGTTTTTTTTTGTTTAGGCTAATTAACGAACGTTCGTTCGTTAGTTCGTTTAAACGAACCTGTTCGTCATTTTTCTTTTTCTCGGATTTAATCCGCGAGTTTTCTGATCGTGATTCCTGATCTGATTTTCGTTTTAGTATAACTTTTCGCTCGTTTATCGGAATCAGGCGATTCAAGCGCCTAGAGTTTCGTCTCAAAACCCTCTTTCCGAATAATCTACTTAAACAAGTTTTTGCTTCTGTAAAATTTGACTTAGATCCAGATTAGTAAAACGAAGCTGTTTTCTTTCGTCGTTTGACTTTCGTTGCTTCGTTTGATTTGATTCTTTTTGCAAACCGGAGTTCTTAAGTTGAACTATCTGGTTAGATCTATTTGAGTTTTACCTGTGCATTAGATGAGTACTTATTGTATGCTTGTTTGCTTGTCTGCGATAGAATACCCGGAGTGCGCCGCTTGTTACTTCGAGTCTCTAGGTTTCGCGGATCATCAGCAAGGCAAGTAACACTTTGATCATACCTTTTCTACTACCCAGTTTTTATGCATTAGATCTATCCTCAAACATTGCATGATTAGGATCTAATTAAGTTGTGGGATGGAAAGTAGATTGAGGTAGTACCTATTACCTGTTTTATTATCAAACCCTTGGGAGTTACTTCTACGTTTGCTTATTATGACATGCTATGCTAGTAGACGTGGATTGGGTGAGTGAATCCATGACAGATGTGAGATTATTATTTAATGGTTTATTTAAGGTGGCAACTTAAACACACATCTGGGTGGATTGAGGCACCGGTTTCCATCGAGGACTTGCCTGTATTTCTTCGGACCGCCACCCGTGCTCAAAGGGATCATGAGATTGTTCAAACTAGAAACTTACGTGTGCAGCCACAAGCCATTATGGGCTCTGGCGTAGTTGATTAAGTTGTGCGAACTCTTACGGGTAGGCTAGCAGATGTAGGGGATGTAGGTTGGTACGGTCTACCCACATGTAAGGTGCTAGCGCTTCTTAAAGACTATGTCTCGGTCATCCGCTTCTCAAACATCATGTAGTGCGAGAAATCAAACGGAGGCGATCGAGTCTTGTGGGGAAAAGTGCGCAAACCTCTGCAGAGTGTATAAACTAATCATGGTTAGCCGTGTCCCCGGTTATGGACATCTTGAGTATCTAGTACTTGGATATCATGTGAATCTCATCATGTTACTTCTAATTAATATTGCTGGGTTTTTAATGAGTACTTTTAATTGGGATTGAGAATGCTGTCAACCATTCTCAATGTTTCACAACCACCATGATAGTTAAATAAATTTATTCCTTTGCAGTAGGGAAAAATTGGCTTTACGCAAAACTGTAACCATAGAGCTTTTCCACCAGCCATATATGCATGTAGTATAGGCTTATCATTCCATTATCCTCTAGGTTACATTGCCAGCATATTCCATGTGCTGACCCGTTTTTGGGCTGCAACGTTTCATGTTGCAGACTTTTCAGACGACGAGTAAGGTGCATAGGTCGTGGTTCTATACTCAGTGATGCCGTTGGAGTTGATGGACTCGCTTTTCTTCCAAGTCTTCCGCTGTTATCGTATTAGATGGCCTTAAGCCATATTTATTTTATTAAGTTCTCTCTTGAGACATTCGATTGTAATAAGTGTGTGATTGCTACTATGTTATAAATCCTTCGAGTACTGTGTGGTGTCAGCATTACTGATCCAGGGATGACACTGAGCACAGAGATCAGACTGTTTGAGGTCTGGTCGCTACACTAGGGCTCGAGTTCCATGATTTCAGATATGAACCTATTATGATTTCATTAATATATGTGAGTTCTTGATCCTATCTTGCAAGTCTATAGTCACCTACTATGTGTTATGATCCGGCAACCCCGAAGTGACAATAATCGGGACCACTCCCGGTGATGACCATAGTTTGAGGAGTTCATGTATTCACTATGTGCTAATGCTTTGTTCTGGTACTCTATTAAAAGGAGGCCTTAATATCCCTTAGTTTCCATTAGGACCCCGCTGCCACGGGAGGATAGGACAAAAGATGTCATGCAAGTTCTTTTCCATAAGCACGTATGACTATATTCGGAATACATGTCTACATTATATTCATGAATTGGAGCTAGTTCTGTGTCACCCTATGTTATGATTGTTACACGATGAACCTCATCCGGCATAATTCTCCATCACCGATCCAATGCGTACGAGCTTTTCACATATTGTTCTTCGCTTATTTACTTTTCCGTTGCTGCTGTTACAATCACTACAAAACACCAAAAATATTACCTTTGCTACTGTTATCTTTGTTACCTTTACCACTACTATCATACTACTTTGCTACTAAATACTTTGCTGCAGATACTAAGTTATCCAGGTGTGGTTGAATTGACAACTCAACTGCTAATACTTGAGAATATTCTTTGGCTCCCCTTGTGTCGAATCAATAAATTTGGGTTGAATACTCTACCCTCGAAAACTGTTGCGATCCCCTATACTTGTGGGTTATCAAGACTATTCTCTGGCGCCGTTGCCGGGGAGCATAGCTCTATTCTTTGAGTCACTTGGGATTTATATTTGCTGGTCACTATGAAGAACTTGAAAGACGCTAAGATAACAATTTATCCCTCAACTACGAGTGGAGGTAAGGAACTGCCATCTAGCTCGCACTTGATTCACCTTCATTTTGAGTAAGCTTGCGACACCTAAACCTGCTTACGCTATTCGATTACGATATGTCGCATGTTATTGATGAAGCCACTTCTGCTATGCATGATACTTATGATGAGACTACTTCTATGCTTGATACTACGGTGCCACTTAGTGAATTTCTTGATGAACAAATTGCTAGGGCTAGAGAGAAAGAAATTATTGAAACTGATTATATTGATGAAAGTGATGATGAAGACTTGCCTGTTATTCCTGAGGGTTATGTTTTTGATAAAGAAGCTTCTTTAGCTATTTTAGCTTGCAAAGATAGATATGAGCTCAAGAGGTTATTAGCTAAATGGAATCAGCAATCTCTTAATGCTAGAATGAAACCTGACCCTGCTTTTGCTACTTCACCTATCTGTATTACTGATAAGGATTAGATCCTGATATAATTACTTTGGTTGAATCTGATCCTTTTCATGGCTATGAATCTGAAACTGTTGTGGCACATCTTACTAAATTAAATGATATAGCCACCCTGTTCACTAATGATGAGAAATCTCGCTACTTTATATCCTTAAAATATTTCCATTCTCATTAAAGGGTGATGCTAAGATATGGTTTAATTCTCTTGATCCTGGTTGTGTGCGTAGTCCCCAGGATATGATTTATTACTTCTCCGCTAAATATTTCCCTGCTCATAAGAAACAAGCTGCTTTGAGGGAAATATACAACTTTGTGCAAATCGAAGAAGAGAGTCTCCCACAAGCTTGTGGGAGGCTTCTCAAGTTACTTAATGCTTTGCCTGATCATCCTCTTAAGAAAAATGAAATACTTGATATCTTTTATAATGGACTAACCGATGCTTCCAGAGATTACCTGGATAGTTGTGTTGGTTCTCTTTTTGGGCAAAGAACACCGGATGAAGCTGAAATTCTATTGAATAATATGTTGGCAAATGAAAATAATTGGACACTTCCTGAGCCAGCTCCTGAGCCAATTCCTGAGCCTATTCCTAAACCAACTCCGAAGAAGAGAGGTGTTCTATTTCTCGATCTGAAGATATGCAAGAGGCAAAGAAATCTATGAAAGAAAAAGGTATTAAAGCTGAAGATGTTAAGAATTTACCTCCTATGAAGAAATACACGGTCTTAATTTACCGCCTGTTGAAGAAACATATGATCTTAATCCATTACCTATTGAAGAAACTCATGGTCTCGATAACCCTACACATGTAGTAAAGGTAAATTATCTCTATAGATTTGATGAAGGTGACATTCCTCACTATAAGTCTGCTAGACAATGCTTAGAAGAGTTTGATAATTTATTTGTCAAACAAGAAAACTTCAATGCTTATTTTGGTAGACAATTAAAACAAAATGCTTATATGATTGAACACTTGGGTGATTACATGGCTAATGTTAAAGGTGAACTTAAACTAATTAGTAAACATGCTTCTATGGTTACCACTCAAGTAGAACAAGTACTTAAGGCTCAAAATGATTTGCTAAATTAAATGAATAGTAAGAAGAATGATTATGCTGTTAGAGTGGCTACTAGAACTGGTAAAATGACTCTGGAACCTTTGTATCCTGAAGGCCACCCTAAGAGAATTGAGCAGGATTCTCAGAGAAATAATATTGATGCACCTAGTCCTTCTAAAAGGAATAAAAAGAAAAATGATAGGACTTTGCATGCTTCTAGTGAACCTATTGTTGAACCACCTGAGAATCCAAATGATCTTTCTATTTCGATCTTTGAAACACAATGCGGTAATGAACATGAACCTAGTGAAAATATTAATGATGATGTTCATGATGATGCTCAACCTAGTAATGATAATGATGTAGAAATTGAACTGCTTTGTTGATCTTGATAACCCACAATCAAAGAATCAACGTTATGATAAGAGAGATTTCGTTGCTAGGAAACATGGTAAAGAAAGGGAACCATGGGTTCGTAAACCCATGCCTTTTCCTCCATAACCATCCAAGAAAAAGGATGATGAGGATTTTGAGCGCTTTGCTGAAATGATTAGACCTATCTTTTTGCGTATGAGATTAACTGATATGCTCAAAATGAATCCTTATGCTAAGTATATGAAAGATATTGTTACAAATAAGAGAAAGATACCGGAAGCTGAAATTTCCACCATGCTTGCTAATTATACTTTTAAGGGTGGAATACCTAAGAAACTAGGAGACCCAGGAGTACCCACTATACCATGCTCCATTAAAACAAACTATGTTAAAACTGCTTTATGTGATCTTGGAGCCGGTGTTAGTGTTAGGCCTCTCTCTTTATATCGTAGACTTGATTTGAATAAGTTGACACCTACTAAAATATCTTTGCAAATGGCTGATAAATCAACTGCTATACTTGTCGGTATTTGTGAGGATGTGCCTATTGTGGTTGCAAACGTTACTATTTTAACGGACTTTGTTATTCTTGATATTCCCGAGGACGATAGTATGCCTATTATTCTTGGAAGACCCTTTTTGAATACTGCAGGGGCTGTTATTGATTGCAACAAAGGCACTGTCACTTTTCATGTCCATGGTAATGAGCATACGGTACACTTTCCGAGGAAACAACCTAAAGTTCATAGTATAAATTCTATTGGAAAAATTCCATCGATTATTTTTGGAGGTTTTGAATTTCCTCTTCCTACTGTCAAGAAGAAATATGATATTCTTATTATAGGGGATGCGCATATCCCCATTGAGGTAACATAGAGTTATTCAAAATTTCTCTGGTTCCATGTTAGTCGTAATGAGTTTGTTAACAAGACCTGATCAACCTTGTTAGTGGATTCCTTTTGATGAGCATGAGATGGATGAAACTAGAAGGCGCAACCTTCTGTACCCTCTTTCTACTTTATGTTATTTAGTTGAAATAAATTAAAAATAGTATTTCCCTGTCTGTTTTCTGATTTACCAGTGCAATATAAAAATACCCCGAAAATAAAAGTTCTCCAAATGCCTTGAAAATGGAATATGATTTTTTCTAGAATTTTTGAGAATATCTGGCACTGAGAACACAACAGAGGGGCAAGCACAGCCACGAGGGTGGAGGGCGCCCTACCCCCTGTAGCGCCCCTGCCTCGTGGGCCCATGGTGGCTCCCCTCCACTTATTCCTGCACCCACACACTCCTTCTTCCTCCCACAAACACCAATATCCAGCTCAAGCACAAGTTCTAGCTCATTTTGCTGCTATTTTCGATCTCCTTGCTCAAAGCACCTCTCACAAAACTGCTTGGGAGGATTGTTCCTTGGTATGTGACTCCTCCATTGGTCCGATTAGTTTTTGTTCTAGTGCTTTATTCATTTCAAATTTGTGCTGCCTAGGTGACCATGTTCTTGAGCTTGCATGTCAAATTTATATGGTTCCAAGTAGTTCTAATGCATGATATTGTCTCTAGGCACTTGTAGGAGTAGTTGCTATCAATTTTATTAAGCTTGGTTCACTTTTGTTTGAAGTTACTAAAAATTTCAGAATTTTTCAGAAAATGATGAAGAGATTTTTGAGGGGCTCATCGAGCCGAAGCTCGAAGGAAAAGCAAAGTGAAGAAGCAGAGAGGCCCAAATATAATCTGCCTCGCACCGCGGAGGTTCGCCCGTGTGAATGGCCTTCCGATGATTTCTTGAGAGAGGCCAGGATTTATGATGATTTCAATTCATTGGCTGAGAATGCTGGCCTCACCGACTTCCTCCGCGACCAACGTCATCAGTATCTCTTACTCACCAATACTTTTGTGCAAAACTTCTACTATTTTCCTAAAGAAACACCTCCTTCAGTAGAGTTTCATTTATATGATGTTGTTAAGAAGATGCCACTAGATGATATTTGCAAGGTTTGCAAAATACCCTTTGATACGTCTCCAGCGTATCTATAATTTTTTATTGCTCCATGCTATATTATCTACTGTTTTGGACCATATTGGGCTTTATTTTCCACTTTTATATTACTTTTGGGACTAACCTATTAACTGGAGGCCCAACCCAGAATTGCAGTTTTTTTGCCTATTTCAGTGTTTTGAAGAAACGGAATATCAAATGGAGTCCAAACGGAATGAAACCTTCGGAAACGTGATTTTCTCATCAGGTATGATCCAGGAGACTTGGACCCTCCGTCAAGAAAGGAGGGAGGCGGCCACGAGGGTGGAGGGCGCCCCCCCCTAGGGCGCCCCCTGCAACATGGGCCCCCCGAAGCTCCACCGACGTACTCCTTCCTCCTATATATACCTCATTGCACCCCAAACTATCGACACTGAAGCCAAAACCTAATTCCACCGCCGCAACCTTCTGTACCACGAGATCCCATCTTGGGGCCTGTTAGGAGCTCACTTGGGAAGGGAATCGAACACGGAGGGCTTCTACATCAACACCATAGCCCTCCGATGAAGTGTGAGTAGTTTACCACAGACCTTCGGGTCCATAGTTAGTAGCTAGATGGCTTCTTCTCTCTTTTGGATCTCAATACAATGTTCTCCCCCTCTCTCGTGGAGATCTATTCGATGTAATCTTATTTTTGCGGTGTGTTTGTTGAGACCGATGAATTGTGGGTTTATGATCAAGTTTATCTATGAACAACAATTGAATCTTCTCTGAATTCTTTTATGTATGATTGGTTATCTTTGCAAGTCTCTTCGAATTATCAGTTTAGTTTGGCCTACTAGATTGGTTTTTCTTGCAATGGGAGAAGTGCTTAGCTTTGGGTTCAATCTTGCGGTGTCCTTTCCCAAAGGATGTATAGGGCAGCAAGGCACGTATTGTATTGTTGCCATCGAGGATAACAAGATGGGGTTTTATCATATTGCATGAATTTATCCCTCTACATCATGTCATCTTGCTTAAGGTGTTACTCTGTTTTCATTAACTTAATACTCAAGATGCATCTTTGGATAGCGGTTGATGAGTGGAGTAATAGTAGTAGATGCGTGAGGAGTCGGTCTACTTGTCTCGGACGTGATGCCTATATACATGATCATACCTAGATATTCTCATAACTATGCTCAATTCTGTCAATTGCTCAACTATAATTTGTTCACCCACCGTAGAAATACTTATGCTCTTGAGAGAAGCCACTAGTGTAATCTATGGCCCCCGGGTCTATTCTCATCATATCAATCTTCCATCACTTTATTATTGCTTTGCTTTTTACTTTGCCTTTATTTTACTTTGCATCTTTATATCAAAAAATACCAAAAATATTATCTTTCATCTCTATCAGATCTCACTCTCGTAAGTGACCGTGAAGGGATTGACAACCCCTAATCGCGCTGGTTGCGAGGAGCTATTTGCTTTGTGTAGGTATGAGGGACTTGTGTGTAGCCTCCTACTGGATTGATACCTTGGTTCTCAAAAACTGAGGGAAATACTTACGCTACTTTGCTGCATCATCCTCTCCTCTTCGGGGAAATCCAACGCAGTGCTCAAGAGGTAGCAAGAAGAATTTCGGCGCCGTTGCCGGGATTCTACGCAAAAGTCAACATACCAAGTACCCATCACAATCCCTTATCTCTCGCATTACATTATTTGCCATTTGCCTCTCATTTTCCTCTCCCCCACTTCACCCTTGCCGTTTTATTCGCCCTCTCTTTCCCGTTTGCCTTTTTTTCGCTTGCTTTTTGTTTGCTCATGTGTTGGATTGCTTGCTTGCCAAGATGGCTCAAGATAATACCAAATTGTGTGACTTCACCAATACCAACAATAATGATTTCCTTAGCACTCCGATTGCTCCTCTTACCAATACTGAATCTTGTGAAATCAATACTGCTTTGTTGAATCTTGTTATGAAAGATCAATTTGCCGGCCTTCCTAGTGAAGATGCCGCTACTCATCTAAATAGCTTCATTGATTTATATGATATGCAAAAGAAGAAAGATGTTGATAATGATATTGTTAAATTGAAGCTATTTCCTTTTTCTCTTAGAGATCGTGCTAAAGCTTGGTTTTCGTCCTTGCCTAAAAATAGTATTGATTCTTGGAACAAATGCAAAGATGCTTTTATCTCTAAGTATTTTCCTCCCGCTAAGATCATCTCTCTTAGAAATGATATTATGAATTTTAAGCAACTTGATCATGAACATTTTGCACAAGCTTGGGAGAGAATGAAATTAATGATACGTAATTGCCCTACTCATGGTTTGAACTTATGGATGATTATACAAAAAAATTACGTCGGCTTGAATTTTGCTTCTAGAAATCTTTTAGATTCGGCCGCGGGAGGCACTTTTATGGAAATCACTTTAGGAGATGCTACTAAACTCCTAGATAATATTATGGTTAATTATTCTCAATGGCACACGAAAGATCTACTAATAAAAATTGCATGCGATAGAAGAAATTAATGTTTTGAGTGGAAAGATGGATGAACTTATGAAATTATTTGCTACTAAGAGTGTTTCTTCTAATCCTAATGATATGCCTTTGTCTACTTTGATTGAGAATAATAATGAATCTATGGATGTGAATTTTGTTGGTAGGAATAATTTTGGTAACAACGCGTATAGAGGGAATTTTAGTCATAGGCCTTATCCTAGTAATCCTTCTAATAATTATGGAAATGCCTACAACAACTCTTATGGAAATTTTAATAAGATGCCCTCTGAATTTGAGACTAGTGTTAAAGTGTTTATGAATTCACAAAAGAATTTTAATGCTTTGCTTGAAGAAAAATTGCTTAAAGTTGATGAATTGGCGGAACGTTGATATAATTTCTCTTGATGTTGATTCTTTAAATCTTAGATCTATTCCTCCTAAGAATGATATCAATGAGTCTATCAAAGCCATGAGAATTTCCATTGATGAGTGCAAGGAAAGAACCGCTAGGATGCGTGCTACGAAAGATGCCTTTATTAAAGCGTGTTCTTCCAATTCCTATGAAAATAATGATGAAGATCTAAAAGTTATTGATGTGTCCCCTATTAAATCTTTGTTTTGCAATATGGATCTTGATGAAACTGAATATGATCCACCTTTACCTAGAAGGCGTTCTAAGAATTCAGAGTTTTTAGATCTTGATGATGAAATTGATAAAAGTGGGATTGAAAAGAATAAAACCCTAGATGTTGCTAAACCCACTATATTGGATTTAAAGGAATTTAATTATGAAAGTTGCTCTTTAATTGATTGTATTTCCTTGTTGCAATCCGTGCTAAATTCTCCTCATGCCTATAGTCAAAATAAAGCGTTTACTAAACATATCATTGATGCCTTGATGCAATCTTATGAAGAAAAACTTGAGTTGGAAGTTTCTATCCCTAGAAAACTTTATGATGAGTGGGAACCAACTATTAAAATTAAGATTAAGGATCATGAATTTTATGCTTTATGTGATTTGGGTGCTAGTGTTTCCACTATTCCCAAAACTTTGTGTGATTTGCTAGATTTCCGCGATTTTGATGATTGCTCTCTAAACTTGCACCTCGCGGATTCCACTATTAAGAAACCTATGGGAATAATTAATGATGTTCTTATTGTTGCAAATATGAATTATGTGCCCATAGATTTTATCGTTCTTGATATAGATTCCAATCCTTCTTGCCCTATTATTCTTGGTAGACCTTTCCTTAGAACGATTGGTGCTATTATTGATATGAAGGAAGGGAATATTAGATTCCAATTTCCATTAAAGAAAGGCATGGAACAATTCCCAAGAAATAAAATAAAATTACCATATGAATCTATAATGAGAGCCACTTATGGATTGCCTACCAAAGATGGCAATACCTAGATCTATCCTTGCTTTTATGCCTAGCTAGGGGCGTTAAACGATAGCGCTTGTTGGGAGGCAACCAAATTTTATTTTAGTTTTTTGTTTTTATTTCTATTTAGGAATAGATAATCCATCTACCTTTTGTTTAGATGTGGTTTTATCTTTTAATTAGTGTTTGTGCCAAGTTAAACCTATAGGATCTTCTTGGATGATAGTTATTTGATCTTGCTGTAATTCCCAGAAACTTTCGGTTCACGAAAATAATTGTTAAAAATGACCAGAACGTGATAAAATAGTGATTCCAATTGCTGCTGATCAATAAACTAATTTAATAGGTCTTCCTATTTTTTCTGATTTTTTTGGAGTTCCAGAAGTTTGCGTTAGTTATAGATTACTACAGACTGTTCTGTTTTTGACAGATTCTGTTTTTCGTGTGTTGTTTGCTTATTTTGATGAATCTATGGCTAGTAAAATAGTTTATAATCCATAGAGAAGTTGGAATACAGTAGGTTTAACACCAATATAAATAAATAATGAGTTCATTACAGTACCTTGAAGTGGTATTTTGTTTTCTTTCGCTAACGAAGCTCACGTGATTTCTGTTGAGTTTTGTGTTGTGAAGTTTTCAAGTTTTGGGTGATATCTTTTGATGGATTATGGAACAAGGAGTGCAAAGAGCCTAAGCTTGGGGATGCCCATGGAACCCCCAATATAATCCAAGGACACCAAAAAGTCAAAGCTTTGGGATGCCCCGGAAGGCATCCCTCTTTAAATCTACTTCCATCGGTAACTTTACTTGGAGCTATATTTTTATTCACCACATGATATGTGTTTTGCTTGGAGCATCTTGTATTATTTGAGTCTTTGCTTTTTAGTTTACCACAGTCATCCTTGCTGTACACACCTTTTGAGAGAGCCGTACATGAATTGGAATTTGTTAGAATACTCTATGTGCTTCACTTATATCTTTTGAGCTTTATAGTTTTGCTCTATGTGCTTCACTTATATCTTTTGAGCTTTATAGTTTTGCTCTATGTGCTTCAGTTAGATCTTTTAGAGCACGGTGGTGGATTTGTTTTAAAGAAACTATTGATCTCTCATGCTTCACTTAGATTATTTTGAGAGACTTAAATAGCATGGTAATTTGCTTAATAATAATAATATACTTCGTATTCAAGATTTGTCAAACTTTCTTTTGAGTGCGTTGAATACTAAGAAAAGTTTGATACTTGTTAATTGTTTTGAGATATCAAGATGGTGATATTAGAGTCATGCTAGTTGAGTAGTTGTGAATTTGATAAATACTTGTGTTAAAGTTTGTGATTCCCGTAGCATGCACGTATGGTGAACTGTTATGTGATGAAGTCGGAGCATGATTTATTTATTGATTGTCTTCCTTATGAGTGGCGGTCGGGGACGGCGATGGTCTTTTCCTACCAATCTATCCCCTAGGAGCATGCGCGTAATACTTTGCTTTGATAACTTCTAGATTTTTGCAATAAGTATATGAGTTCTTTATGACTAATGTTGAGTCCATGGATTATACGCATTTTCCCCATCCTTCCACCATTGCTAGCCTCTCTAATACCACGCACTTTTCGCCGGTATCATACACTCACCACATACCTTCCTCAAAACAGCCACCATACCTACCTATCATGGCATTTCCATAGCCATTCCGAGATATATTGCCATGAAACTTTCCACCGTTCCGTTTATTATGACACGTTCCACCATTGTCATATTGCTTAGCATGATCATGTAGTTGACATCGTATTTGTGGCAAAGCCACCATTCATAATTCTTTCATACATGTCACTCTTGATTCATTGCATATCCCGGTACACCGCCGGAGGCATTCATATAGAGTCATATTTTTTTCTAAGTATCGAGTTGTAATTGTTGAGTTATAAGAAAAATAAAAGTGTGATGATCATCATTTTTAGAGCATTGTCCCAAGTGAGGAAAGGATGATGGAGACTATGATTCCCCCACAAGTCGGGATGAGACTCCGGACGAAAAAAAAGAGGCCATAAAAAAAGAGAAAAGGCCCAAATAAAAAAATAAAAAAATGAGAGAAAAAGAGAGAAGGGACAATGTTACTATACTTTTACTACACTTGTGCTTCAAAGTAGCACCACGATCTTCATGATAGAGAGTCTCTCATTTTGTCACTTTCCTATACTAGTGGGAATTTTTCATTATGCCCTAGGTCTTCGTGAAGCGAGTTGGATGCAGGCAGGAGTCGGTCTACTTGTCTCGGACGTGATGCCTATATACATGATCATACCTAGATATTCTCATAGCTATGCTCAATTCTGTCAATTTCTCAACAGTAATTTGTTCACCCACCGTAGAAATACTTATGCTCTTGAGAGAAGCCACTAGTGAAATCTATGGCCCCCGGGTCTATTCTCATCATATCAATCTTCCATCACTTTATTATTGCTTTGCTTTTTTACTTTGCCTTTATTTTACTTTGCATCTTTATATCAAAAAATACCAAAAATATTATCTATCATCTCTATCCGATCTCACTCTCGTAAGTGATCGTGAAGGGATTGACAACCCCTAATCGCGTTGGTTGCGAGGAGCTATTTGCTTTGTGTAGGTACGAGGGACTTGCGTGTAGCCTCCTACTGGATTGATACCTTGGTTCTCAAAAACTGAGGGAAATACTTACGCTACTTTGCTGCATCATCCTCTCCTCTTCGGGGAAATCCAACGCAGTGCTCAAGAGGTAGCACCATTCGAGGGTACCTTAGATGAACCACATCGTAAAGATGTGGATGGGTTTATTGACACTATTACTGTTGGGGAAACTAGGAAGGTTTCCGACACAAGAATCACTAGCATACATTTTCCTGTTTTATGCTAATTTGCCATATTTGCTAGTCGTTGCCTGATTGGTTGCGGAAACTGTGGAAACCTTAGTGTTCCTGATATTATCATTTTGTTCCATGGTTTATTTTATGATAACACTATTAGTATGGGCGGTATTATTGCTAAACGGTTAAGTTTGAACCGTACTAAGGGTCCCATCTTTGGAGGTATTTATGCTTCACGCCTTGCTGCACATTATAACATACCTATTAGGCACTATGAGAAAGAAGACAAATTGCTGCCCAATGCTTATTTAGATTATAAGAGTATGGTAGCGCATGACTTTATTGTTAAGAACAAGGAAGGGGAGCTTAAATACAAATTTTTCTTTGATAAACATCACCCTGAGACTATTACCTTGCCTGCTCCTTCCTTGTTTAATTTATCTAAAGGTCCGTATCTCGTTCCTTGGGCGGCCATTTACGCTTACCGGAACCCTACACCAGCACCGGAGCCGGAACCACAATTTGAGCCTCCACGACAGTCTGATTACTTTTGGGATCCAGAGATGACTGCCAGCCAGTGGCAGTCGGAGTCCTCTTCATCTCAGTACGACCCCAGCTACAACTACGGATATCCGCCAGGCCATCCTTGGCAATAAACCAACTTAGGCCAAAAGCCTAAGCTTGGGGGAATACGTATCTCTCACCGACATTACATTCATGTTCACACACTCATTGCTAGATGTCGGTGCTCATACTCTTTCACTGTAATATCCATGCTAGTTTATTTTCTTTTTCCTGCTTTCTTCTTGTGTGTTTAATAAACTTTAAGAAAAACAAAAAAAATAGTGTAACTTTTAGTTAGTTTACTTTTCTTGCTGTAGTAGTAACAATAAAAAAGAAAACCCAAAAAGATTCCGTGTTCTTATTTTGCTTGTTGGGAGCTTTCCCGTGTAAATAGTTTTATTTCTTTTCTTTTCTTTGGGGGTCGTAGGAGAAGACCATGATTAAATTGTTGAAGTGGCTCTTATATGCATTATTGTTGATTTAACCAAGAGCCCATATTTCCTTGTCTTCTCATGTTTATTGAATGCTCGCAGATTCCAACTTAGTCCAATGCACATGCACTCTTATTATTTTCACATCGTTCGGTCGTGCAAGTGAAAGGCAATTATGACGATATATGATGGGTATTTGAGATGAGAAAAGATGGTATGAACTCGACCTCTCTTGTTTTTGTAAATATGATGAGTTCATCGTTCCTGATTCAGCTTATTATGAATAAACATGTTTGCAACGACAATTAGAGATCATAGTTGCTCGTGCCATGCTTGATTAGCTATGAGTTATAATGGTTTACCTTGCGTGCCAATATGTTATTAAAATGGTTGTGATGTGATATAGTGGGGTGGTATCCTCCTTTGAATGATTTAAGTGACTCAACTTGGCACATGTTCACACATGTAGTTGAAACAAATCAACATAGCCTTCACGATATTTATGTTCATGGTGGATTATATCCTACTCATGCTTGCACTCAATGTGTATTAATTATAATGCATGTTCATGACTGTTGTCGCTCTCTAGTTGGTCGCTTCCCAGTCTTTTGCTAGCCTTCACTTGTACTAAGCGGGAATACTGCTTGTGCATCCAATCCCTTAAACTCCAAAGTTATTCCATATGAGTCCACTATACCTTCCTATATGCGGTATCTACCTGCCGTTCCAAGTAAATTTGTATGTGCCAAACTCTAAACCTTCAAATAAACATTCTGTTTCGTATGCTCGAATAGCTCATGTATCAACTAGGGCTATCCGTATCTTCCATGCTAGGCAGGTTATTCTCAAGAGGAGTGGACTCCGCTCCTCATTCACGAGAAAATGGCTGGTCACCGGATGCCCAAAGTCCATGCTTTATGCAAACTAAATCAAAATAATTGCAAACAAAACTCCACCTGGGATTGTTGCTAGTTGGAGACACTCGTTGTTTCGAGCAAGTCATGGATTGATGCTTGTTGGTGGAGGGGGAGTATAAACTTTACCATTCTGTTTGGGAACCGCCTATAATGTGTGTAGCATGGAAGATATCGCCATCTCTTTGTTCTTATGTTGACAATGAAAGTATGCCGCTCAAAATATTATTTATCTCTACTTCAAAACCGAGCTCTGGCACCTCTACAAATCCCTTCTTCCCTCTGCGAAGGGCCTATCTATTTACTTTTATGTTGATTCATCACCCTCTTATTAAAAAGCACTAGCTGGAGAGCGCAACTGTCATTTGCATTCATTACTATTAATTTATATTGGGTATGACTATGACTGGATCTCTTTTACCATGAATTACAATGTCTAGTCAGTCCTTGATCTTTAAAGGTGCTATGCGTTTATGTTTTGCGGTCTCAGAAAGGGCTAGCGAGATACCATCCTGTTATATCATATTATGATTGTTTTGAAAAAGTGTTGTCATCCGAGATTTATTATTATCGCTCGCTAGTTGATTATGCCATTGATATGAGTAAACATGAGACACGAGAGTTATTGTGAATGTGGTTAGTCATAATCTTTCTTTGAAAACTTGAATGCTGGCTTTACATATTGACAACAACAAGAGCAAACAGAGTTTGTAAAAGTTTTTCTTTATCACTTTCAGTTTATCAACTGAATTGCTTGAGGACAAGCAAAGGTTTAAGCTTGGGGGAGTTGATACGTTTCCATCGTATCTACTTTTCCAAACACTTTTGCCCTTGTTTTGGACTCTAACTTGCATGATTTGAATGGAACTAACCCGGACTGATGCTGTTTTCAGCAGACTTTCTATGGTGTTATTTATGTGCAGAAACAAAAGTTCTCGGAATGACCTGAAACTCCACGGAAAGTCTATTTGGAAATAATAAAAAATCCTTGCAAAAGATGAAGACCAGGGGGCCCACACCCTGTCAACGAGGGTGGAGGGCGCGCCTGCCCCCCTAGGGCGCGCGCCCTACCTCGTGGGCCCCCTGGAGCTCCTCCGACCTCAACTCCAACTCTATATATTTGCTTTTGGGGAGAGAAAAATTAGAGAGAATAATTCATCGCGTTTTATGATACGGAGCCGCCGCCAAGCCCTAAAACCTCTCAGGAGGGCTGATCTGGAGTCCGTTCGGGGCTCCGAAGAGGGGGATTCGTCGCCATCGTCATCATCAACCATCCTCCATCACCAATTTCATGATGCTCACCGCCGTGCGTGAGTAATTCCATCGTAGGCTTGCTGGACGGTGATGGGTTGGATGAGATCTATCATGTAATCGAGGTAGTTTTGTTAGGGTTTGATCCCTAGTATCCATTATGTTACGAGATTGATGTTGCTATGACTTTGCTATGCTTAATGCTTGTCACTAGGGCCCGAGTGCCATGATTTCAGATCTGAACCTATTATGTTTTCATGAATATATGTGAGTTCTTGATCCTATCTTGCAAGTCTATAGTCACCTACTATGTGTTATGATCCGCAACCCGAAGTGACAATAATCGGGACCACTCCGGTGATGACCATAGTTTGAGGAGTTCATGTATTCACTATGTGCTAATGCTTTGTTCCGGTACTCTATTAAAAGGAGGCCTTAATATCCCTTAGTTTCCATTAGGACCCCGCTGCCACGGGAGGATAGGACAAAAGATGTCATGCAAGTTCTTTTCCATAAGCATGTCTGACTATATTCAGAATACATGCCTACATTACACTGATGAATTGGAGCTAGTCCTGTGTCACCCTATGTTATGATTGTTACATGATGAACCGCATCCGGCATAATTCTCCATCACCGATCCAATGCCTACGAGCTTTTCACATATTGTTCTTCGCTTATTTACTTTTCCGTTGCTACTGTTACAATCACTACAAAACACCACAAATATTACCTTTGCTACTGTTATCTTTGTTACTGTTACCACTACTATCATACTCCCTCCGTTTCTTTTTAGTCTGCATATAAAGTTTGGTCAAAGTCAAGCTTTGTAAAGTTTGACTAACTTTATATTAAAAAATATAAACATTAACAATATGAAATCAACATTATCAGATGCACCACGAAATGTATTTTCATACTATATAGTTTTAATATTATAGATGTTCATATTTTTTTATATAAATTTGGTCAGACTTTGTGTAGTTTGACTTTGACCAAATCTTATATGCGGAGTAAAAAGAAACGGAGGGAGTACTACTTTGCTACTAAATACTTTGCTGCAGATACTAAGTTATCCAGGTGTGGTTGAATTGACAACTCAACTGCTAATACTTGAGAATATTCTTTGGCTCCCCTTGTGTCGAGTCAATAAATTTGGGTTGAATACTCTACCCTCGAAAACTGTTGCGATCCCCTATACTTGTGGGTTATCAATGCTCATATACTCTACCTCATCTATAACCTATTCACAGGTTCTGCTGTCAGAGTATTTGCAGAGATGTCTGATCAAAGTGATAGTCAGAACAGGTCTGAGCAACAGGTGCATATGAGTGAGGGTTCAGATTCCTCTAGCAGCTATGATGAATGCAACAGGAGCACACCAAGCAATCTGACAAAGGCTGCTACCAGGACAAGGAAGAAGAAAACTTCTGACTCTGAGGATGAAGATTATGTGGCAGTTGAAGATGAAGGCACTTCAAAGAAGAAGGTGCTTAAGAAAGAGTATGGCACAACTGCTGCAACAAAGCCTGGTCTGAAAACTAAGATGCCAGCAAGAAGACAGCCCATGTCAAAAGTCAGAACATCAACTGCTGAAGCTTCAAAATCAGCTGCTGAGGAAGCTGAAAAAGGGAAGAAGAGGAAGGAGAGGGTTAAGAAAACAAATGGCCAGAGTCATTGGAAAGCCCTCCATGATGCAAGAACCTCAGAAGAAGAGGAAGAGGAAGAGGATGCTGCACCAGCACCCAAAGCTCAGAAGCTTATGGGAGATGCAGTCAAATCAGGGGTTGC
Source organism: Aegilops bicornis (assembly GCA_021605145.1). Lineage (NCBI taxonomy): Eukaryota > Viridiplantae > Streptophyta > Magnoliopsida > Poales > Poaceae > Aegilops > Aegilops bicornis. Next base: position 629,926,248 of record CM038670.1, read on the forward strand.
TCCATCAAAGCCCAAAGCTGCTCCCAAGGCTGCTGCTCCAGCTCCAAAGCCAAAACCAAAGAGGAGCACTAGGAACATACCTGCTGAAGAGAAGAACAAGGCCCCAGTGCCTAAATCTGCTGAAGAAGATGATGATTCTGTTGTTTTGAGGAAGCTGAAGCCCAAGATCCCTGACCACACTGATGCACACCCAGTTGCAGAAAACATGAAAATCAGGAAGGATGCGGGATTGAGACTATGGAGACAGTATGATCCATATGCTATCAGGAGAAGGACTGTTGTGGACTACAGATTTCACACTAAGGAACAACAGGACTTCTATGAGACAGTTTTGCTTGACAAAAAGCCCATTGTGTGTGATATGAGATGGGTTGACTGGGAATTCATCAAGAAGAACGAGGATCACTTCCCTGGAGTGCTTGATAGCTTTAAGGCATGTGGAGTGGATATGTTTGTTGCCCAGAAGCTCACCAAGTGGAATGATGAGCTCATCATGCAATTCTACTCCACTGCACATTTCTATCCAGATGGAAGGATAGTATGGATGTCTGAGGGTACTAGGTACCAGTCTACAGTTGATGAGTGGGCCAAGCTTATAAATGCTCCTGAGGAACATGAGGATGACTTGGATATCTATGCAGAAAAGAAGAAAGACCACAACAGTATGGCCAACATGTACAAGGAGATCCTAGATGCTGCTTTGGATACACATAAGCTTGGATCAGTTCACTATCTGTTGTCTGGTCTGCCAACCATAAACTGGATCTTAAGGCACAAACTGCTACCCAAGTCAGGCGATCACAAGATGATCAGAGGACATGCTATAAACTTGCCGCACATATTTGATGTCCCACAGAAATTCGAAGTTATGAGCCTGATTGTAGAGACAATCAAGAGGACTGCAGCTGATCAAAAGAGAAGTTGTGGGTATGCCCCACACATTCAGGAGCTAATCAACTAAAAGATGGGTAAAGGCAAGTACATTTTGGATAAGGAACACCTTCCCATCTATCCTGAATTTGAAGATAACACTGTTGTGATGAATGAGAATGAACCATCTTCAGCTCAAGCACATGAGGAGAGAGAAGGCTAAAGCTGAGAAAGCTGCAAAGATGCCAACAACAGAAGAGGCATCTCAGGTATTCTTCAAGAGCAAGCAAGACCATCTTGGATATCTGACCCAATCCACCCTGAGGATTGAGAAGGGCTTGGCCACCCTGACCAAGAACCAGGAGAGTCTGGAGAGGATCATTGAGCAAAAATTCTATGACCTTGATGTCAAGGTAACAGAGATCCAAACTGTAGTTGAGCAACTTCAGGAGGAAGCAGAGGAGAAGAAGGGCAAGTCTACCACAGATGCTTTTGCCAGAGTGCCCAGAGGACAGAGATCTGCTGTAGTGCCAGTGACATACACTAGAGCTACAACATCAGCACCTACAGCTACAACTCCAGTTCCACCTCCAGCAGCTACTCCACCAGCTCCAGCTACTTCATCTGAAGCCTTCATTCTTGGAGTTCTCTCGACACCTCCTACCGAAGATCAAGCCTGAGAGTCGTTTAGCACTATGCATTTTTGAACTTTTGGTAACTTGTTGCCAAGGGGGAGAAAATGTATAGATCATAGGCTCCAAGAGAGAGAGAGAGAGTGTTGGTTTTTATCTCTCTTTGCACTTATTTGGTTTGGTTTGAAACTTTATTGTGTGCTTGTGTGAGCTACTTGTGAGATACTTGTTTGATCATGTGTTTGATCATATGCTACCCTTAATGCTTGTTGGATGATATTATCTTTTATATCCTATATGATCATTCACTTGTTTTGGTGATGAGTGCATGCTTTAACTTCTATCATTTTGAGCGCTCCACCAAGATGTATGTGACATGGAAGAGTAACCCATGATCCTAATCGATTGTGCATTTGCATTCAAAAGCAAATTTTAAATAATGCACAAATTTAGGGGGAGCTCTTGCTTATCACATACTTCTCAAAGCGATGATGTTTTTCAATACTATTTATCATTTGTCGAAGCTTTGATCTATATGTTGTCATCAATTACCAAAAAGGGGGAGATTGAGAGTGCAACTATCCCTGGGTGGTTTTGGTAATTCCTAACAACATATAGCTCATTGAGCTAATGTTATTTCAAGATGAATATTTCAGGAAAGCCCAATGATTGGCATGGCATGGATTATAAAGTGGACCCTTCAAAATGCTAAGGACAGAAGATTGGCTCAAGCTCAAAGCACAAGACTCTACATTTTCTATTTTAGTGATCCAAGATCACATTGAGTCTATAGGAAAATCTAATACAATTAAGAAGGGATGAGGTGTTGCTTAATGAGGTTCTTGCTCAAAATGCTTAGTGATATGCTCCAAAACCCTCCACTACTTTCTCATATCCACATATGTCCCAAACCAAATATCCAACTCGGCCCCACCGATTCTTTCTATCCGGAGACACCGAGTTCAGTTGACATAGCCACTGCCAGAAACCCTAGTCTTTTCGGTCTCACCGATAGGGATCTCGGTCTCACCGAGATGGGATTGTAATCTCTCTGTTTCCCTTTGTAATGTTTCGGTCAAACCGAGATGAGAGATCGGTCCCACTGAGATTGCAATGCAAACACTCTGTTTCCTTTTCATAACATTTCGGCCCAACCGAGATAAGCGAATCGGTCCCACCGAGTTTGCCTGACCAACTCTCTGTTTGCCTATTATCAAAATCGGTCTCACCGAGTTTGTGTAATCGGTCTCACTGAGATAACGTTATGCCCTAACCCTAATGATATCGGTCCCACCGAGTTGACAGTCGGTCCCACCGAAACACCTAACGGTCACATTATGAACCAAATCGGTCTGACCGAGTTCTTTGAATCGGTCCCACCGAGTTTGGTGATTTGTGTGTAGCGGTTAGATTTTGTGTGGAGGCTATAAATAACCCTCCACCCACTCTTCATTCATGGAGAGAGCCATCAGAACATGCCTACACTTCCAATACATATTTTCTGAGAGAGAACCACCTACACTTGTGTTGAGGTCAATATATTCCATTCCAACTGAGGGAGTCCTGGACTAGGGGGTGTCCGGATAGCCGGACTATCATCACGGCCGGACTCCAAGACTATGAAGATACAAGATTGAAGACTTAGATCACGTGTCCGGATGGGACTTTCCTTGGCGTGGAAGGCAAGCTTGGCGTCTGAGATATGTAGATCTCCTACCATTGTAACCGACTCTGTGTAACCCTAACCTATCCGGTGTCTATATAAACCGGAGGGTTTTAGTCCATAGGACCAACAACAATCATACCATAGGCTAGCTTCTAGGGTTTAGCCTCTACGATCTCGTGGTAGATCTACTCTTGTACTACCCATATCATCAATATTAATCAAGCAGGAGTAGGGTATTACCTCCATCGAGAGGGCCGAACCTGGGTAAAACATCGTGTCCCTTGTCTCCTGTTACCATCCGCCTAGACGCACAGTTCGGGACCCCCTACCCGAGATCCGCCGGTTTTGACACCGACATTGGTGCTTTCATTGAGAGTTCCTCTGTGTCGCCGCCGATAGGCCTGATGGCTCCTTCGATCATCAACAACGACGCAGTCCGGTGAGACCTTTCTCCTCGGACAGATCTTCGTATTCGGCGGCTTTGCTGCGGGCCAATTAAGCAGCCATCCGGAGCAGATCGAAGCTACGCCCACAGCCGCCATCAGGTCAGATTTGGAAGTTTGAACTATACGGCCGATATCCGCGGAGACTTGATCTTGACGGATTCGAGCCGCAGCCTAACATGCCGCCTTGTCTCGATGGGCATGATCTAGCTCAGAGTGAGCGGTGCCACCGAGGCCGCACCAGCATCCGCTCCGACCCTTAATCCGGAGCCGGATTCCCCGCTCGAGGACGAGTGGTTGGACACCGCCTCGGGGGCTAAAATCTCTACGGCGATTGAGCCGAACTCTATCCCTGTCCTTTGCGAAGACCTTGGCTCCAGGGTGCCGGACTCCTCTCCGGACTCACGAACCCTCCAGCGCCCCCTTGTCGAATCCGATTGGGCGCCGGTTATGGAGTTCATTTGCCGCGGACATCTTTCACTTTCGCCCTTTGGCGACATCCTGAATTCACTAAAGTCTCTCTCTTTATCCGGAGAGCCATGGCGGACTACGGTCGGGAAGGTTGGGATGCGGACGACGAAGAAATTCAACGCCCACCCACCACCCACTTTCAGAGCCACCGTCGAAAGCTTACACGGCGTGCTCGATTTCGACTCAAGACATCGACGGTATGGACGACGATGTAGGAGACAACAATGAACCAGCACCTGTAGGATGCTGGACAACCACCTCATCTCATGATGTATACATGGTGGATACACCTAAAGGAAATGAAGACGAGGAACAACGTGATGCTACGAAGGATAAATCCCTCTAAAAGCAGTCAAAACGGCAACGTAAACACCGGACCAAGTCCCGCCTCAACAGAGACCCAGCCATAGAGCAGGGCGAACCAGTGGACGACGAACATGCTATCGAGCAATCATCCGAACAAGACAACTTGGATAAACAACCCGTCCCCGGCGAAGACAATAGTCCGGACGCTCACGCCGGACAAATTGTTGGAGCAAGATAACCTCCAGAAAAGCTCGTCGCCACTGCGCGTAGCCTGAAAAAGCAGAAGCGGAAGCTCAAAACAGCGGAAGATGCACTCAGAATCAAATGGAGCAAAGTATTCAACACCGCAGACAAATACGGCAACAGTCGCCGAACAAAGAGCTAGCCAAAAAGAAAGCTACTGCCCAAATTTGACGAGGAGGCCTTAGAGCCCCCACAATCAAAAAATAAGAAGGCCACCAGGTCGGATGGACGACCCCGCGGCAAATGGCGCCACACAAAAGCTAGTATGCGATCCGCATAAGGATTCACAAAGGATGGCCCGGTTAGGTCCATCTATGGGCCAAGAAGGCAAGCTCTTCAAAGCAATGCAACAGGCCAAAAATCCGAACATCATGGCACACCCAAATATAGGGGCGCCACACACCCCCTATGTTTCACCGATGAGGTGCTGGATCATGAATTTCCAGCGGGATTCAAACCCGTAAACATAGAGGCATACGACGGAACAATAGACCCTAGAGTCTGGATTGAGGATTACATCCTCCACATACACATGGCTAGAGGAGATGATCTCCACGCCATAAAATACTTACCCCTCAAACTCAAAGGGCCAGCTCGGCATTGGCTTAAAAGCCTCCCCGAAAATACCATCGAAAGCTGGGAAGAGCTCGAGGATGCGTTTCGGGCAAGTTTTCAGGGGACCTATGTCCGCCCTCCGGATGCAGACGATTTAAGCCACATAACTCAACAGCCCGGAGAGTCAGCCCGGAAATTCTGGAACAGGTTCCTTACTAAAAAGAACCAAATAGTCGACTGTCCGGACGCCGAAGCCTTAGCAGCCTTCAAACACAACGTCTGAGACGAATGGCTCGCCAGACACCTCGGCCAAGAAAAGCCAAGAACAATGGCCGCATTAACAAGCCTCATGACCCGCTTTTGCGCGGGAGAGGACAGCTGGCTAGCAAGATGCAGCACCAGCGACCCAAGTACATCCGAAGTTAGGGATGGAAACGGGAAACCACGGCGTAACAAGGAACAGCGCCGGATTAAAGGGAACGGTCCAAAGAGCGCGGCGGTCAACGCCGGATTCAAAAGCTCACGACAGAACAAAAAAAACTGCCCCTTAAGGACAATAGCGATGGGCTATCCAACTTCAACAAAATCTTGGACAAGATATGTCAAATCCACAAGACTCACAGGAGGCCTGCAAACCATACCCACAGAAATTGTTGGGTCTTCAAACAGTCCGACAGACTCAACACCGAACATAAGGGGCTCGACACACCAAGTGAAGATGATGACGAGCACCACAAGTAGAGCCCCAGAAAACAAAAGAATTTCCCACAAGAGGTTAAAACAGTAAACTCACTTCACGTGATCAAAGGGAAAAACAGAGCGGCGCCCACAAAAATGCACGCCGCACATTGGTTGTCAAAACCAATTACCTTCGACCATCAGGACTATTTCGAAAGTATCCGAAACGCAGGATGGACTGCCTTGATATTGGATCCTATAATCAATGGATTCCAATTTACACAAGTCCTCATGGATGGCGGCAGTGACATAAACCTGATATATCAGGACACAATCCGCAGGATGGGGATAAACCCAACAAAAATTCGCCGTAGCAACACCTCCTTTAAAGGAGTAATGCCAGGCCCATATGCCCATTGTACGGGCTCCATACTGCTAGAAGTTGTGTTCGGTTCATCCGACAACTTCCGTCGCGAAAGGTTACTCTTCCATGTCGCCGCGTTTCAAAGTAGCCATCAAGCACTATTGGGACGCGAAGCTTTCGCCCGCTTTAACGCAATACCGCATTATGCATCTCTCACACTTAAAATGCCCGGTCCACGCGGCATCATCTCATTAAAAGGGAGTATTAAGTGTTACTTGAGCACGGAGGAACGTGAGACTGCCTTGACAGCCCCACACCTATCCGGCTCCGCTAGTCAAAGAACCTAAATTGGTCATTCAAACCCCAGACACGGCTAGACAAGTCCGGCGCCTACTAGCGGCATACCCCCATACAAGGGGCTGCATGCATGTATCACAAGAGACAATAAAGCTCAATCTTATCCACTTCTTCGACTCGTACTCTGTTTATTTAATATAAAGTACATCTTTCGCACGATCTTTTTTCTTTTTTAAACTAAATTCCTCTCTTTTACAGATGAAAACGTGCTAGACCCGTCCAGGATACGGCACAACGGAGACACAGGCGCAGACATGCAGTAGGGACCGGTTGCAAGGATTCTTTTCAGATTAAGACCCTGCGTAAACCTTTTCTACTGTCTCTTGTTGATATACATCCCCCGGTTTTTCACCATAACCGAGGAGGAGGCTGGCGTTTTGGCATTGGCCGCACCAGAATTTTTGCACGTACCTGGGCACCAGGGGCTTAGGGCATTATCCTGCCCGTGTTTATAAAGACCGAATACCTTAGGGAGTGTTCGGCGTCTCGAGTTAGGCCTTATATGCATCAGCTCCGAATCATGTCTTTGGTCAAATGTTGGGTTTCCCCGGCTCCTGTGTTTTGCTGCTTACGTTCCGTTTTATCGGCTAACGCGGCACCAGGAGAACTACTACGATTGTGCCCCGGTTCGGCCGGGCGAGCACCTCAGTAGAGAAAGCCGAAAACTGACTGTCATGATATAGCGAGAGACTGGTCAACCACTCGATGACTCACTAGAATGTTTAGGATTCCTCCGCATTAACGAAGGACCGGTTTTCGGTCAGGCACATACGCACCCCGAATTCGGGAGAGTCTGGTGCCCCCAGGGGCTATATAGTAGCCCCACCCTCGAACTCCTATGGCTAAGTGAAAGTGATTAAGCATTATAGTCCGGTTGCCTGGTTTGCTACGCTATCACCTCCTTAACATGACCAAGACGTTGGATTAAGTGTGACAAAGCGCTTTTTTTGCAAACACCCCCGCACTATGTGCGTGGGGGCTGAAGCCAAGGACTGCTATCTTTCAGGTTATATATACATATACATAAACGGCCGCACTGGGAGTAGTTTACTACTTGAACGCACAAGTATAAAAAGCTCTTATATTATATTGAAACATCGTTTTCACAAACCATACATGTCATTTAAACATAATATCCTTCGAGCACTGCGTCTCTATTAAACGAGCGCCCTGCAGGACTTCTTCAAAGTAGTGCTCGGCAGGTACTCGGCTTCTGTCCGAATCTTGGGATGCAACGTCGGTGGCCTTCATCTCTGCCCAGTATATCTTGACACGGGCCAGAGCCATCCGCGCTCCCTCAATACACGCCGACCGCTTCATTGCGTCTATACGTGGTACCGCACCAAGGAACTGCTGCACTAAACCAAAATAACTCTTCGGCTGGGGTCCGCCCGGCCACAAATGAGTCAAGACATGCTTCATGGCAAATCCGGATAATCGATTCAGCTCGGCCCATTCGGCCAACTGATCGGTCAACGGAAGAGGATGCTCCGGACTATGGAATTGCGACCAATATAGCTCTTCCCTTTGATGCCCCTTACGCCCTCGAAGTGCTCAAGCTGCGTCCATGGCCTTCGCCGCCAAGTCCAGATAAGCATCCTCCGAACTCCACAACTTGTCCAACCGAGCATACTTTGGATTCAGATATTTCCTCCGCAGTTGAGAAAAGGTTTTCCAGCCGCAATTGCCCGGCCGACTCAGCTCCTCCTTGGCAGCTCTCAAAGCCGAACGGGCATCCTTGGACTCGACGGTGGCCTTTTTCAGGCCCTCTTGCTCCGCTTGACGTTCTTTTTCAAGAACCTCGCAGTGATCGGCAGTATTCTTCAACTTTCTAGCCATATCGGCAATTTCCTCTTTGCTTCGGCAGTGAGAAGCCCGTTCGGCTTTTAGCTCTTCGGTCGCCCTTAAAGCGGCCACATTACTAGTTCTGGCTTGCTCTTTCGCTCGGGCGAGTTCCGCCCGCAGCTCTTCCACAACAGCGGCACCATCTGCATTAAGCATACTAATAGTAAGACATGGGCGTCAAGCTCCCTTACCAGGCGTCCGCGTAGAAGTCGCATACCTTGTGACTCGTCGAACCGTTTATTGACCAGTGCGATGTCCGCATCCGCCTCGTCAAGCTGCCGCTTTAGTTCGGCATATTCATCAGTCCGGCTGGCCACCGGACGCCCCGCCACCTGTTTAGGAGCGGCGATATGTTATAATCGAGATTTTGATCCTCGCACGCTGTCAATTTTGACAACATACCGAGTCTCGGGGCTACTATCTATACAGGCGCATTTTATATGCATAATCCGAAGGTACATCATTTTTGCGTACCTCGAACCCCGTCAGTAAGCTTCTGACGACTTCATGCAATCCGCTCTCCGCGGATGCAATTCTTTCAATCACCATACCCATTAGAACACGGTGATCTAATGAGATAGCCGCTCGCCCGAGCAGATCCTTCAGCTCCTCCGACCACACACCACTTGGCGCCGGACCTTCCGGCCCCGCCGGACTTGGGGGAACCCTCCTCGACGATACCTCAGGGTCGTCCGCCTCGCATGAGGGTGCGACAGGTGGAGGCGTCTCGCTCTCCATCATCTCCGGGAGAAGATCCCCCGAAGACGAGCTCTGCTGAGAAGGGCTGAGATCCGAACTACAAGGTACAATTCCGTTATCTTCAGAAATAAATACAGGGATGTTCCTTACTTACAAAACCCCTTTATTTTTTACTTACGGCTTGCTGGAGGGCTGATCCCCTTGGGAAATAGTGCGGATGGGTTACTTCCCAGCGCCGGACTCTCTGATGAAGATCCTTTTCCCCTCTTTGAGGCCTTGACCTCCGGATCTTCCGAAGCGGTCCTCTTCTCTCCTCGGAAGGTGGGGATTTTAATCCCTCCTTCCTTGATAGCCTCCTTCATAGAGGCAGTTGCTTCCCCGCTCCCCCCTTTGCCTTCTTCAAAAGGCGCGGCCTTCAACATCTTGGTCAGCATGGGATCCGGCGTGGTCTCTGGGAGGGGAGCCGGACACCTTATCAACTTTGCCTTCGCTATCCACTCCTGTTCAAGAAACGGTTCCTTTAAAGGACACATATGTATACGGCGAATGAGTGAACAGCCAGTCCGGTTACCGGACTACTTACCTGAGTATCTGGGCGATTGCAGCTTAGTCCCGCGTCCTCAGTCAGGTCCGGACATTTCCCTTGTGATCCAAAGAACAGTTTATACATCTCCACGAGCGTTGTACCCATAAAATTTTGGAGAGCTCGTGGTCCCTCCGGATTAAATTCCCACAAGCGGAGGGGGCGACGTTGGCAGGGCAGAAGGCGCCGAATCAACATAACCTGCGCCACTGCCACCAGATTGGTCTCTCTTTCTTGGAGGTCTCGAATACGACCCTGCAACAAAGGAACGTCCTTGGACGGCCCCCAGTCGAGCCCCTTGTTGACCCATGACGCCAGCCGCTGTGGTGGACCTGAGCGGAAGGCAGGAAGCGCCACCCATTTGGTGCCCCTAGGAGCGGTAATATAAAGCCACTCCCGTTGCCACAAACCAAGCTCCTCTTGAAAAGAGCCCTCGGGCCACGGAGCATCAGCACATTTGCTTATGACCGCCCCTCCGCACTTTGCTTGCTGCCCCTCGATCATCCTTGGCTCCACCTTGAAGGTCTTGAGCCACAATCCAAAGTGAGGGGTAATATGGAGGAAGGCCTCACATATGACAATGAATGACGAGATATGGAGGATGGACTCCGGATTCAAGTCATGGAAATCGAGCCCATAATAAAACCTGAGCCCCCGCACAAAGGGATCCGTTGGGAAGCCTAAACCCCGAAGGAAGTGGGACACGAACACCAAATTCTCGCCGGGCTCAGGAGTGGGAATGACCTGCCCTGGAGCAGGCAGCCTATGCGAGATCTCGCCGGTTAGATACCTGGCGTCTCGCAGCTTTAGTACATCTTCCTCTGTGACGGAGGAAGGCATCCATCGGCCGTGCTGGTCGGAACCGGACATCATCGAAGGTCCGAAGTGCCTGAATTTGAAGCTTTGGGTGTTGGAACTCGAAGCGCAAGGCAAACTCGATGGAGGGTGTAAAAAGAAGAGGGCCTTGGTCTCGTTATAAAGAGGTTGAATACCAAGAGCCCACCCCGTGGTCGATTAGGACTCGCCTTTGATAGGGGAGGCGTGCCAACGGGCACGGTTGGGTTACCCACGTCCGTATTGATGAGAATCCCGGAATAAGGGGCACGATCTATGCTTTGATAAGACGTGCCGAGGAAACCGCCTCGCTAAACGCGCTAAGGTGGAACAGTAAAAACGATTCATATAAAGGCCAGGCCGTGGTGTGATGTCACGCCGCGGAATACGTCAGCAGATCTGTGCAAAAGTTATTCTCTCTACGGTGGTATGTGGAACTTGTTTTGCAGAGCCGGACACTATCCTTGTGTTCAAAACCTTCTATGAAGTATTCGGAGGAGGAACCCGCCTTGCAATGCCAAAGACAATATGCGCGCCGGACTAAATGCGTCATTGAAGCCTGGTTCAGGGGCTACCGAGGAGTCCTGGACTAGGGGTGTCCGGATAGCCGGACTATCATCACGGCCGGACTCCAAGACTATGAAGATACAAGATTGAAGACTTCGTCCCGTGTCCGGATGGGACTTTCCTTGGCGTGGAAGGCAAGCTTGGCGATACGGATATGTAGATCTCCTACCATTGTAACTGACTGTGTAACCCTAACCTATCCGGTGTCTATATAAACCGGAGGGTTTTAGTCCATAGGACCAACAACAATCATACCATAGGCTAGCTTCTAGGGTTTAGCCTCTACGATCTCGTGGTAGATCTACTCTTGTACTACCCATATCATCAATATTAATCAAGTAGGAGTAGGGTATTACCTCCATCGAGAGGGCCCGAACCTGGGTAAAAACATCATGTCCCTTGTCTCCTGTTACCATCCGCCTAGACACACAGTTCGGGACCCCCTACCCGAGATCCGCCGGTTTTGACACCGACACCAACCACATAAATCTTGATCTCTAGCCTTCCCCAAGTTGCTTTCCACTCAAATCTTCTTTCTACCAAATCCAATCCTATGAGAGAGAGTTGAGTGTTGGGGAGACTATCATTTGAAGCACAAGAGCAAGGAGTTCATCATCAACACACCATTTGTTACTTCTTGGAGAGTGGTGTCTCCTAGATTGGCTAGGTGTCACTTGGGAGCCTCCGACAAGATTGTGGAGTTGAACCAAGGAGTTTGTAAGGGCAAGGAGATCGCCTACTTTGTGAAGATCTACCCGAGTGAGGCAAGTCCTTCGTGGGCGACGGCCATGGTGGGATAGAAAAGGTTGCTTCTTCGTGGACCCTTCGTGGGTGGAGCCCTCCGTGGACTCAAGGCAACTGCTACCCTTCGTGGGTTGAAGTCTCCATCAACGTGGATGTACGATAGCACCACCTATCGGAACCACGGATAAAAAAATCTTCGATGTCAACATTGCGTTTGCTCCCTCAATCTCCTCCCTTTACCTTCATATGCAATTGTTTTACATTCCGCTGCTATACTCTTAGAATTGCATGTGTAGGTTGATTGCTTGACTTGTGCTAAGTTGCTAAAATCTGCCAAGAACTAAAATTGGGAAAAGGCTAGATTTTTATTTGGTCAAGTAGTCTAATCACCCCCCCCCCCTCTAGACATACTTTCGATCCTACAGTGACGAACCTATTGCAGGAGCAAATGCAGACGTTATGAACATTTGGCAAGTTCGGTATGATAACTACTTGATAGTTTAGTGCACTATGATTTACGGCTTAGAACCGGGACTTCAAAAATGTTTTGAACGCCACGGAGCATATAAGATGTTCCAAGAGCTAAAATTGGTATTTTAGACTCATGCCCGAGTTCAGAGGTATGAGACCTCTGACAAGTACTTTGCCTACAAGATGGAGGAGAATAGCTCAACCAGTGAGCATGTGCTCAGATTGTCTGAGTACCACAATCGCTTGAATCAAGTGGGAGTTAATCTTCCAGATAAAATAGTGATTGACAGAGTTCTCTAGTCACTATCACCAAGTTACTAGAACTTCATGATGAACTATAATATGCAAGGGATGACGAAAACGATTCCTGAGCTCTTCGTGATGCTGAAATTGACGAAAGTAGAAATCAAGAAAAGCATCAAATGTTGATGGTTGACAAAACCACTAGTTTCAAGTAAAAGGGCAAGGGAAATAAAGGGAACTTCAAGAATAATGGCAAGCAAGTTGCTACCCCATGAAAAAGCCCAAAGCTAGACCCAAGCCTGAAACTGAGTGCTTCTACTGCGAAGGAAATGGTCACTGGAAGCGGAACTGCCCCAAATACTTGGCGGATAAGAAGGATGGCCAAGTGAACAAAAGTATATATATGATATACATGTTATTGATGTGTACTTTACTAGTGTTCATAAGTAGCCCCTGGGTATTTCATACTAGTTCAGTTGCCATGATTAGTAACTCGAAACAGGAGTTACAAAATGAACAAAGACTAGTTGAGGGCAAGGTGACGATGTGTGTTGGAAGTGATTCCAAGGTTGATAAGATCACCATCGCACACCCCCTTTACCTTCGGGATTAGTGTTGAACCTAAAATAACTGTTATTTGGTGTTTGCATTGAGCATAATATGATTGGATCATGTTTATTGCAATATGGTTATTCATTTAAGTCAAAGAATAATTGTTATTCTGTTTACATGAATAAAACCTTTTGTGGTCATACACCCAAGGTGAATGGTTTATTGAATCTCGATCGTAGTGATACACATATTCATAATATTGATGCCACAAGATGCAAAGTTGATAATGATAGTGCAACATATTTGTGGCACTGCCGTTTAGGTCATATTGGTGTAAAGCGCATGAAGTAACTCCATGTTGATGGGCTTTTGGAATCACTTGATTATGAATCACTTAATGCATGCGAACCATGCCTCATGGGGCAAGATGACTAAAGCCCGTTCTCCGGAACAATGGAGCGAGCAACTGACTTATTGGAAATAATACATACTGATGTATGCGATTCGATGAGTGTTGAGGCTCGCGGCAGGTATCGTTATTTTCTGACCTTCACAGATGATTTGAGCAGATATGGGTATATCTACTTGATGAAACATAAGTCTGAAACATTTGAAAAGTTCAAAGAATTTCAGAGTGAAGCGGAAAATCATCGTAACAAGAAAATAAAGTTTGTACGATCTGATCGCAGAGACGAATATTTGAGTTACGAGTTTGGTCTTCATTTGAAACAATGTGGAAAAGTTTCGCAACTCACGCCACCTGGAACACCACAGCGTAATGGTGTGTCCGAATGTCGTAACCGTACTTTATTAGATATAGTGCGATCTATGATGTCCCTTACTGATTTACTGCTATCGTTTTGGGGTTATGCATTAGAGACAACTGCATTCACATTAAATAGGGCACCATCTAAATCCGTTGAGGCGGCACCGTATGAACTATGGTTTGGCAAGAAACCTAAGTTGTCGTTTCTTAAAGTTTGGGCTGCAATGCTTATGTGAAAAAGCTTCAACCCGATAAGCTAGAACCCAAATCGGAGAAATGCGTCTTCATAGGATACCCAAAGGAGACTGTTGGGTACACCTTCTATCACAGATCCGAAAGCAAGATATTCGTTGCCTAGAATGGATCCTTTCTAGAGAAGGAGTTTCTCTCGAAAGAAGTGAGTGGGAGGAAAGTAGAACTTGATGCGGTAATTGTACCTTCTCTCGAGTTGGAAAGTAGTTCATCACAGAAATCAGTTCCGGTGATGCCTACACCAATTAGTGAGGAAGCTAATGATGATCATGTAACTTCAAATCAAGCTACTACCAAACCTCGTAGGTTAACCAGAGTAAGGTCCGCACTAGAGTGGTACGACAATCTTGTTCTGGAGGTCATGTTACTTGACGATGACGAACCTACGAACTATAAGGAAGCGATGATGAGCCCAGATTCCGCAAAATGTCTTGAGGCCATGAAATCTGAGATAGGATCCATGTATGAGAACAAAGTATGAACTTTGGTTAACTTGCCCATTGATCGGCAAGCCATAGAGAATAAAATGGATCTTCAAGAAGAAGACGGACGCTGATAGTAGTGTTACTATCTACAAAGCTCGACTTCTCGAAAAGGGTTTTTGACAAGTTCAAGATGTTGACTATGATGAGATTTTCTTACTCGTATCGATGCTTAAATTGTGTCTGAATCATGTTAGCAATTGCCACATTTCATGAAATCTGGCAAATGGATGTCAAAAACTACATTCCTTAATGGATTTCTTAAAGAAGAGTTGTATATAATGCAACAAGAAGGTTTTGTCAATCCTAAAGGTGCTAACAAAGTGTGCAAGCTCCAGTGATCCATCTATGGACTGGTGCAAGCATCTCGGAGTTGGAATATACGCTTTGATAAGGTGATCAAAGCATATGGTTTTATACAAACTTGCGGTGAAGCCTGTATTTACAAGAAAGTGAGTGGGAGTACTACAGCCTTTCTGATAAGTATATGTGAATGACATATTGTTGATCGTAAATAATGCGTAGTTTTTCCGAAAGCATAAAGGAGTGTTTGAAAGGAGTTTTTCAAACAAAGACCTCGATGAAGCTGCTTACATATTGAGCATCAAGATCTATAGAGATAGATCAAGACGCTTGATAAGTTTTTTCAATGAGTACATACCTTGACAAGATTTTGAAGTAGTTCAAAATGGAACATTCAAAGAAGGAGTTCTTGCCTGTGTTGTAAGGTGTGAAGTTGAGTAAAGACTCAAAACCCGACCATGGTAGAAAATAGAAAGAGAATGAAAAGTCATTCCCTATGCCTCAGCCATAGGTTCTATAAAGTATGCTATGCTGTGTACCAGACCTATTGTATACCTCACCATGATTTTGGCAAGAGGGTACGATAGTGATCCAGGAGTGGATCACTGGACAATAGTCAAAATTATCCTTAGTGGAATAAGGATATGTTTCTCGGTTATGGAGGTGACAAAAAGTTCGTCGTAAAGGGTTACGTCGATGCAAGCTTTGACACTGATCCAGATGACTCTAAGTCTCAATCTGGATACATATTGAAAGTGAGGGTCAATTAGCTAGAGTAGCTCCGTGCACAACATTGTAGACATAGAAATTTGCAAAATACATACGGATCTGAATGTGGCAGACTCGTTGACTAAACTTCTCTCACAAGAAAAACATGATCACACCTTAGTACTCTTTGGGTGTTAATCACATGGCGATGTGAACTAGATTATTGACTCTAGTAATCCCTTTGGGTATTGGTCACATGGCGATTGAACTATAAAGTGTTAAATCACATGACGATGTGAACTGTTGGTGTTAAATCACATGGCGATGTGAAATAGATTATTGACTCTAGTGCAAGTGGGAGACTGAAGGAGTTATGCCCTAGAGGCAATAATAAAGTTGTTATTTATATTTCCTTATATCATGATAAATGTTTATTATTCATGCTAGAATTGTATTAACCGGAAACTTAGTACATGTGTGAATACATAGACAAATAAAGTGTCACTAGTATGCCTCTACTTGACTAGCTCGTTGAATCAAAGATGGCTAAGTTTCCTAGCCATAGACATGAGTTGTCATTTAATTAACGGGGTCACATCATTAGAGAATGATGTGATTGACTTGACCCGTTCCGTTACTTGGCACTTGATCATTTAGTATGTTTCTATTGCTTTCTTCATGACTCTAGTGCAAGTCGGAGACTGAAGGAAATATGCCCTAGAGGCAATAATAAAGTTGTTATTTATACTTCCTTATATCATGATAAATGTTTATTATTCATGCTAGAATTGTATTAACCGGAAACTTAGTACATGTGTGAATACATAGACAAACAGAGTGTCACTAGTATGCCTCTACTTGACTAGCTCGTTAATTAAAGATGGTTAAGTTTCCTAACCATAGACATGAGTTGTCATTTGATTAATGAGATCACATCATTAGAGAATGATGTGATTGACAAGACCCATGTGTTAGCTTAGCACGATGATCATTTAGTTTGTTGCTATTGCTTTCTTCATGACTTATACATGTTCCTATGACTATGAGATTATGCAACTCCCGAATACCGGAGGAACACTTTGTGTGCTATCAAACATCACAAGTAACTGGGTGATTATAAAGATGCTCTACAGGTGTCTCCAATGGTGTTTGTTGAGTTGGCATATATCGAGATTAGGATTTGTCACTCCGATTGTCGGAGAGGTATCTCTGGGCCCTCTCGGTAATGCACGTCACTATAAGCCTTGCAAGCAATGTAACTAACGAGTTAGTTGCGGGATGATGCACTATGGAGCGAGTAAAGAGACTTGCTGGTAACGAGATTGAACTAGGTATTGAGATACCGACGATCGAATCTCGGGCAAGTAACATACCGATGACAAAGGGAACAACGTATGTTGTTATGCGGTTTGACCGATAAAGATCTCCATAGAGTATGCGGGAGCCAATATGAGCATCCAGGTTTCACTATTGGTTATTGACTGGAGATGAGTCTCGGTCATGTCTACATAGTTCTCGAACCCATAGGGTCCGCACGCTTAACGTTCGATGACGATCGGTATTATGAGTTTATGTGTTTTGATGTACCTAAGGTTGTACGGAGTCCCGGATGTGATCACGGACATGACGAGGAGTCTCGAAATGGTCGAGACATAAAGATTGATATATTGGACGATGTTATTAGGACACCGGATGAGTTCCGGGTGTCACCGGATAAATATCAGAGTGCCGGGGGGTTATCGGAACCCCCGAGGGAATTAATGGGCCAACATGGGCCTTGTGAGAGAGAAAGGAGGGTCACCTAGGGCTGTCCCCCCCCCCCCTTGAGGAGTCCGAATTGGACTAGGAGGGGGCGGCGCCCCCCTCTTTCCTCTCCCTCCCTCCCTCTCCTTCGTTCCCCCTCTCTTCCCTTGTTGGAAACCTACTAGGAATAGGATTCCTAGTAGGAATCCTACTTGGGGCGCGCCCTATGAGGGCCGGCCGGCCTCCCTCTTGCTCCTTTATATACGGGGGCAGGGGGCACCCAAGAACACACAAGTTGATTGATTAGCCATGTGCGGTGCCCCCTCCACAGATTTCCACCTCTGTCATATCGTTGTAGTGCTTAGGCGAAGCCCTGCGTCGGTAACTTCATCATCACCATCATCACGCCGTCGTGCTGACGAAACTCTCCCTCAGACTCAGCTAGATCAAGAGTACGAGGGACATCACCGAGCTGAACGTGTGCAGATCGCGGAGGTGCCGTGCGTTCGGTACTTGTTAAGGAAATATGCCCTAGAGGCAATAATAAAGTAGTTATTTATATTTCATTATATCATGATAAATGTTTATTATTCATGCTAGAATTGTATTAACCGGAAACTTAGTACATGTGTGAATACATATACAAATAAAGTGTCACTAGTATGCCTCTACTTGACTAGCTCGTTGAATCAAAGATGGCTAAGTTTCCTAGCCATAGACACGAGTTGTCATTTGATTAACAGGATCACATCATTAGAGAATGATGTGATTGACTTGACCGTTCCATTAGCTTAGCACTTGATCGTTTAGTATGTTTCTATTGCTTTCTTCATGACTTATACATGTTCGTATGACTATGAGATTATGCAACTCCCGAATACCGGAGGAACACATTGTGTGCTATCAAATGTCACAACGTAACTGGGTGATTATAAAGATGCTCTACAGGTGTCTCTGAAGGTGTTTGTTGGGTTGGCATAGATCGAGATTAGGATTTGTCACTACAAGTATCGGAGAGGTATCTCTGGGCCCTCTCGGTAATGCACATCACTATAAGCCTTGCAAGCAATGTAACTAATGAGTTAGTTGCGGTATGATGCTTTACGGAACGAGTAAAGAGACTTGCCGGTAATGAGATTGAACTAGGTATTGAGATACCAACGATCGAATCTCGGCCAAGTAACATACCAATGACAAAGGGAACAACGTATGTTGTTATGCGGTTTGACCGATAAAGATCTTCGTACAATATGTAGGAGCCAATATGAGCATCCAGGTTCCGCTGTTGGTTATTGACCGGAGATGAGTCTCGGTCATGTCTACATAGTTCTCGAACCCGTAGGGTCCGCACGCTTAACATTCAGTGACGATTAGTATTATGAGTTTATGTGTTTTGATGTACCAAAGGTTGTTCAGAGTCCCGGATAAGACCAGGGACATGACGAGGAGTCTCGAAATGTTCGAGACGTAAAGATCGATATATTGGAAGGCTATATTCGGACATCGGAAAGGTTCTGAGTGGTTCGGGTATTTATCGGAGTACCGGAGAGTTACAGGAATTCGCCGGGAAGTATATGGACCTTATTGGGCTTTAGGGGAGAGAGAGAGGCGTTGCCTAGGGCAGGCCGCGCGCCCCCCAAGGCCTAGTCCGAATTGGACTAAGGGGAGGGGCGGCGCCCCCTTCTTCCTTCTCTTCTCTCTTCCCCTTCCTTCTCTCCTACTCCTACTACTTGGAAGGGGAGGAATCCTACTCCCACCCAGGGCGCGCCATAGTAGAGGGCCGGCCCTCCCCCTCCTCCACTCCTTTATATATTGTGCTTAGGCGAAGCCCTGCATCGGTAGCATCATCTTCTCTATCAGCACTCCTGTGCTTAGGCGAAGCCCTGCATCGGTAGCATCATCTTCACCGTCATCACGTCGTCGTGCTAACAGAACTCTCCCTCGAAGCTCTACTGGATCGTGAGTTCGTGGGACGTCACCGAGCTGAACGTGTGCAGATCGTGAAGGTGCCGTACGTTCGGTACGAGGATCGGTCGATCGTGAAGACGTATGACTACATCAACCGCGTTGTCATAACGCTTCCGCTTACGGTCTACGAGGGTACGTGGACGACACTCTCCCCTCTCGTTGCTATGCATCACCATGATCTTGCATGTGCGTAGGAAATTTGTTGAAATTACTACATTCCCCAACAGTGTCATCCGAGCCAGGTTTATGCGTAGATGTTATATGCATGAGTAGAACACAAGTTAGTTGTGGGCAATACTAGTCATACTGCTTACCAGCATGTCATACTTTGATTCGGCGGTATTGTTGGATGAAGCGGACCAGACCGACACTACGCGTACGCTTACGCGAGACTGGTTCTACCGACGTGCTTCACACACAGGTGGCTGGCGGGTGTCAGTTTCTCCAACTTTAGTTGAATCGAGTGTGGCTACTCCTGGTCCTTTGTGAAGGTTAAAACAACACATACTTGACGAAAAATCATTGTGGTTTTCATGAGTAGGTAAGAACGGTTCTTGCTCAGCCCATAGCAGCCACGTAAAACTTGCAACAACAAAGTAGAGGACGTCTAACTTGTTTTTGCAGGGCTTGTTGTCATGTGATATGGTCAAGATGTGATGAGATATAAGTTGTTGTATAAGATGATCATGTTTTGTTGAAGTTATCGGCAACTGGCAGAAGCCTTATGGTTGTCTCTTTATTGCATAAGATGCAAGCGCCAAATAATTGCTTTACTTTATCGCTATGCGATAGCAATAGTTGCAAGAGCAATAGTTGGCGAGACGACCATGTGACGACACATTGATAGAGATCATGATGATGTAGATCATGGTGTCATGCCGGTGACGATAGAGATCATGACGGTACTTTGGAGATGGAGATCAAAGGTGCAAGTTGATCATGGCCATATCATGTCACATATTTTGATTGCATGTGATGTTTATCTTTTATACATCTTATTTTGCTCAGTTCGGCGGTAGCTTTATAAGACGATCCCTTACTAAAATTTCAAGGTATAAGTGTTCTCCCTGAGTATGCACCGTTGCGACAGTTCTTCGTGCTGAGACACCACGCGATGATCGGGTGTGATAAGCTCTACGTTCACATACCACGGGTGCAAGCGAGTTTTGCACACGCGCAATACTCGGGTTAAACTTCACGAGCCTAGCATATGCAGATATGGCCTCGGAACACTGGAGACCGAAAGGTCAAGCGTGAATCATATAGTAGATATGAACAACATAGTGATGTTCACCATTGAAAACTACTCCATCTCACGTGATGATCGGACATGGTTTAGTTGATTTGGACCACGTGATCATTTAGATGACTAGAGGGATGTCTATCTAAGTGGGAGTTCTTAAGTAATGTGATTAATTGAACTTTAATTTGTCATGAACTCAGTCCTGGTAGTATTAGCATATCTATGTTGTAGATCAATAGCTCGCGTTTAGCTCCCCTGTTTTATTTTTGATATGTTCCTAGAGAAAACTAAGTTGAAAGATGTTAGTAGCAATGATGCGGATTGGATCTGTGATCTCAGGATTATCCTCATTGTTGCATGATACGTCTCCAACGTATCTATAATTTTTGATTGTTCCATGCTATTATATTATCTGTTTTGGATGTTTATGGGCTTTATTGAACACTTTTATATTACTTTTGGGACTAACCTATTGACCCAGAGCCCAGTGCCAGTTCCTGTTTTTTCCCTTGTTTCAGTGCTTCGCAGAAAAGGAAAATCAAACGGAGTCCAATTGACCTGAAACTCCACGGAACTTATTTTTGGACCAGAAGAAGCCCACGGAGTACCGGAGTTGCACCAGGGGAGTCCCGGGCTGCCCACGAGGGTGGGGGGCGCGCCCCCCTGCCTCGTGGACAGCCCGGAGGTCCACCGACGTACTTTTTCCTCCCATATATACCCATATACCCTAAAAACTTCGGAGAACAGAATAGATCGGGAGTTCCGCCGCCGCAAGCCTCTGTAGCCACAAAAAACCAATCGGGACCTGTTAAGACTGCCGAGGAGGGATCCATCACCGGTGGCCATCTTCATCATCCCGGCGCTCTCCATGACGAGGAGGGAGTAGTTCACCCTCGGGGCTGAGGGTATGTACCAATAGCTATGTGTTTGATCTCTCTCTCTCTCTCTCTCTCTCTCTCTCTCTCTCTCGTGTTCTTGAGGTGATACGATCTTGATGTATCGTGAGCTTTGCTATTATAGTTGGATCTTATGTTTCTTCTCCCCCTCTACTCTCTTATGATGGATTGAGTTTTCCCTTTGAAGTTATCTTATCAGATTGAGTCTTTAATGATTTGAGAACACTTGATGTATGTCTTGCCGTGCGTATCTGTGGTCACAATGGGATATCACGTGATTCACTTGATGTATGTTTTGGTGATCAACTTGCGGGTTCCGCCCATGAACCTATGCATAGGGGTTGGCACACGTTTTCGTCTTGACTCACTGGTAGAAACTTTGGGGCACTCTTTGAGGTTCTATGTGTTGGTTGAATAGATGAATATGAGATTGTGTGATGCATATCGTATAATCATACCCACGGATACTTGAGGTGACATTGGAGTATCTAGGTGACACATTAGGGTTTTGGTTGATTTGTGTATTAAGGTGTTATTCTAGTACAAACTCTAGGGATGTTTGTGACACTTATAGGAATAGCCCAACGGATTGATTGGAAAGAATAACTTTGAGGTGGTTTCGTACCCTACCATAATCTCTTCGTTTGTTCTCCGCTATTAGTGAGTTTGGAGTGACTCTTTGTTGCATGTTGATGGATAGTTATATGATCCAATTATGTTATTATTGTTGAGAGAACTTGCACTAGTGAAAGTATGAACCCTAGGCCTTGTTTCCTAGCATTGCAACACCGTTTACACTCACTTTTACTGTTAGTTACATTGCTGGCTTTATATTTTCAGATTACAAAAACCTATATCTACCATCCATATTGCACTTGTATCACCATCTCTTTGCCGAACTAGTGCACCTATACAATTTACCATTGTATTGGGTGTGTTGGGGACACAAGAGACTCTTCGTTATTTGGTTGCAGGGTTGTTTGAGAGAGACCATCTTCATCCCTCGCCTCCCACGGATTGATAAACCTTAGGTCATCCACTTGAGGGAAATTTGCTACTGTCCTACAAACCTCTGCACTTGGAGGCCCAACAACGTCTACAAGAAGAAGGTTGCGTAGTAGACATCAAGCTCTTTTCTGGCGCCGTTGCCGGGGAGGCTAGGTAAGCGGCACTCACATCCCGTCAACTAAGCTCTTTTCTGGTGCCATTGCCGGGGAGGTGAGTGCTTGAAGGTATATCTTTAGATCTTGCAATCGAATCTTTTTTGTTTCTTGTTTTATCACTAGTTTAGTTTATAAAAAAAAATTACAAAAAAATGGAATTGAGTTTGCCTCATACGCTTCATCTTTTAATATCTTTCGTGAGTATGATGGGAAGGAAAATTGTGCCAAAGGTTAGAAGAAGAATGTATTAGAATGTTTGGCACTAAATACTTGAATGATGAGCATGATTGCAATGTTGTTAGTATGAATTCTTTGAATACCCATGATGCTAATGATATGTAAAGCCACAAGCTTGGGGATGCTATGTTTGATGAAGATGATATGTTTAGTCCCCCAAGTTTTGATGAGAATATTTATTATGATGAAAGCATGCCTCCTATTTATGATTATTATAATTATGAAAGTGGATTTGGAGAGGTCATGACTTTATTTGTGATGAATCCACTATTTCGGAAGAGGTTCCAATTGATTATGAGAACAAAGTTGCTATCTATGATGATTATTGTGATGACTTGTATTCTATTAAGAATAATGATAACCATGAAACTTGTCATCATTATTTTAGTTTTCAATTGGATTATGCCTCACATGATAATTATTTTGTTGAGTTTGCTCCCACTACTATTCATGACAATAAATTTGCTTATGTGGAGAGTAATAAAACTTCTATGCTTGTAGATCATGAAAATAATGATTTATGTGCTGGTTATTTGGTTGAATTCATTCATGATGCTACTGAAAATTATTATGATAGAGGATCTTATTCTTCTACATATTGCAATAATATCAAGTTTCCTCTCTATGTGCTTAAAGTTTTAAAGTTATGCTTGTTTTGCCTTCCTATGCTAGTTGATTATTGTTCCCATAAGTTGTTTGCTCACAAATCCCTATGCATAGGAAGTGGGTTAGACTTAAATGTGCTAGTAATATTCTTCATGATGCTCTCTTTATGTTTCAATTCTTATCTTTTATGTGAGCATCATTGAAATCATCATGCCTAGCTAGGGGCTTTAAACGTTAGCGCTTGTTGGGAGGCAACCCAATTTTATTTTAGTTTCTTGCTTTTTGGTTCTGTTTAGGAATAAATAATCCATCTAGCTTGTTTAGATGTGGTTTTATGTTTTAATTAGTGTTTGTGCCAAGTAGAACCTTTGGGAAGACTTGGGTGAAGTCTTTATGATCATGCTGTAAAAAACAGAAACTTTAGTGCTCACGAGATTAGCTTCAACTTTTTACTGGAGAGTGATATTTAGTTGATTCTTTTCTAATATGATTACTAGACAAATTCCTCAGTTCCACCAATTTATTTTAGAATTTTTGGAGTTCCATAAGTATATGTTTGATACAGATTACTACAGACTGTTCTGTTTTTGACAGATTCTGTTTTTCGTGTGTTGTTTGCTTATTTTGATGACTCTATGGCTAGTAAAATAGTTTATAAACCATAGAGAAGTTGGAATACAGTAGGTTTAACACCAATACAAATAAATAACGAGTTCATTACAGTACCTTGAAGTTGTGTTTTGTTTTGTTTCGCTAACGGAGCTCACGAGTTTTCTGTTAAGTTTTGTGTTGTGAAGTTTTCAAGTTTTGGGTAAAGATTCGATGGACTGTGTAATAAGGAGTGGAAAGAGCCTAAGATTGGGGATGCCCAAGGCACCCCAAGGTAATATTCAAGGATAACCAAGCGTCTAAGCTTGGGGATGCCCCGGAAGGCATCCCCTCTTTCGTCTTCATTCATCGGTAACATTACTTAGAGCTATATTTTTATTCACCACATGATATGTGTTTTGCTTGGAGCGTCATTTTATTTTCTTTAGCTTTGCTTGCTGTTTGAATAAAATACCAAGATCTGAAATTATTAAATGGGAGAGTCTTCACATAGTTTTATAATTATTCGACTACTCACTGATCTTCACTTATATCTTTTGGAGTAGTTTGTTGTTTGCTCTAGTGCTTCACTTATATCTTTTAGAGCACGGTGGTGGTTTTATTTTTAAGAAATAGATGAACTCTCATGCTTCACTTATATTATTTTGAAAGTCTTAAATAGCATGGTAATTTGCTTAAATAATCCTAATATGCTTGGTATTCAGGATTTGTAAAACTTTCTTATGAGTGTTTTGAATACTAAGAGAAGTTTGATGCTTTATGATTGTTTTGAGACATGGAGGTAATAATATTAAAGTTGTGCTAGTTGAGTAGTTGTGAATTTGAGAAATACTTGTGTTGAAGTTTGCAAGTCCCGTAGCATGCACGTATGGTAAACGTTATGTAACAAATTTGAAACATGAGGTGTTCTTTGATTGTCCTCCTTATGAGTGGCGGTCGGGGACGAGCGATGGTCTTTTCCTACCAATCTATCCCCTTAGGATCATGCGCGTAGTGCTTGGTTTTTGATGGCTTGTAGATTTTTGCAATAAGTATGTGAGTTCTCTATGACTGATGTTGAGTCCATGGATTATACGCACTCTCACCCTTCCATCATTGCTAGCCTCTTGATGCCGTGCATTGCCCTTTCTCACATTGAGAGTTGGTGCAAACTTCGCCGGTACATCCAAACCCCGTGATATGATACGCTCTTTCACACATAAACCTCCTTATATCTTCCTCGAAACAACCATCATACCTACCTATTATGGCATTTCCATAGCCATTCCGAGATATATTGCCATGCAAATTTCCACCATCCAGTTTATCATGACACGTTCATCATTGTCATATTGCTAGCATGATCATGTAGTTGACATAGTATTTGTGGCAAAGCCACCGTTCATAATTCTTTCATACATGTCACTCTTGGTTTATTGCATATCCCGGTACACCGCCGGAGGCATTCATATAGAGTCATACCTTGTTCTAGTATCGAGTTGTAATCATTGAGTTGTAATAAATAGAAGTGTGATGGTCATCATTTTTCTAGAGCATTGTCCCAAGTGAGGAATAAAAAAAAGAGAAAAGCCATAAAAAATAGAAGGCCCAAAAAATGAGAGAAAAAGAGAGAAGGGACAATGTTACTATCCTTTACCACACTTGTGCTGCAAAGTAGCACCATAATCTTCATGATAGAGAGTCTCTTGTTTTGTCACTTTCATATACTAGTGGGAATTTTTCATGATAGAACTTGGCTTGTATATTCCAACAATGGGCCTCCTCAAGTGCCCTAGGTCTTCATGAGCAAGCAAGTTGGATGCACACCCACTTAGTTTCTTTTGTTGAGCTTTCATACATTTATAGCTCTAGTGCATCCGTTGCATGGCAATCCCTACTCCTTGCATTAACATCAATCGATGGGCATCTCCATAGCCCATTGATTAGCCTCGTTGATGTGAGACCTTCTCCTTTTTGTCTTCTCCACATAACTCCCATCATCATATTCTATTCCACCCATAGTGCTATGTCCATGGCTCGCGCTCATATATTGCGTGAAAGTTTATAGGTTTGAGATTACTAAAGTATGAAACAATTACTTGGCTTGTCATCGGGGTTGTGCATGATGAGAGCATTCTTGTGTGACGAAAATGGAGCATGAGTAAACTATATGATTTTGTAGGGATGAACTTTCTTTGGCCATGTTATTTTGAGAAGACATAATTGCTTAGTTAGTATGCTTGAAGTATTATTATTTTTATGTCAATATGAACTTTTGTCTTGAATCTTTCGGATCTGCATATTCATACCACAATTAAGAAAAATTACATTGAAATTATGCCAGGTAGCATTCCACATCAAAAATTCTGTTTTTATCATTTACCTACTCGAGGACGAGCAGGAATTAAGCTTGGGAATGCTGATACGTCTCCAACGTATCTATAATTTTTGATTGTTCCATGCTATTATATTATCTGTTTTGGATGTTTATGGGCTTTATTGAACACTTTTATATTACTTTTGGGACTAACCTATTGACCCAGAGCCCAGTGCCGATTCTGTTTTTCCCTTGTTTGATTGCTTGCAAAAAGGAAAATCAAACGGAGTCCAATTGACCTGAAACTCCAAGGAACTTATTTTTGGACCGTAAGAAGCCCACGAATCTTTGGAGTTGCACTGGGAGTCCCGGGCTGCCCACGAGGGTGGGGGCGCGCCCACCCCCTTCCTCGTGGACAGCCCGGAGGTCCACCGACGTACTTTTTCCTCCCATATATACCCATATACCTTAAAAACTTCGGAGAACATAATAGATCTGGAGTTCCGCCGCCGCAAGCCTCTGTAGCCACCAAAAGTCAATTGGGACCCTGTTCCGGCACCCTGCTGGAGGGGGGATCCCTCACCGGTGGCCATCTTCATCATCCCGGCGCTCTCCATGACGAGGAGGGAGTAGTTCACCCTCGGGGCTGAGGGTATGTACCAGTAGCTATGTGTTTGATCTCTCTCTCTCTCTCTCTCTCTCGTGTTCTTGAGGTGATACGATCTTGATGTATCGCGAGCTTTGCTATTATAGTTGGATCTTATGTTTCTTCTCCCCCTCTACTCTCTTATGATGGATTGAGTTTTCCCTTTGAAGTTATCTTATCGGATTGAGTCTTTAATGATTTGAGAACACTTGATGTATGTCTTGCCGTGCGTATTTGTGGTGACAATGGGATATCACATGATTCACTTGATGTATGTTTTGGTGATCAACTTGCGGGTTCTTCCCATGAACCTATGCATAGGGGTTGGCATACGTTTTCGTCTTGGCTCTCCGGTAGAAACTTTGGGGCACTCTTTGAGGTTCTATGTGTTGGTTGAATAGATGAATCTAAGATTGTGTGATGCATATCGTATAATCATACCCATGGATACTTGAGGTGACATTGGAGTATCTAGGTGACATTAGGGTTTTGGTTGATTTGTGTCTTAAGGTGTTATTCTAGTACAAACTCTAGGAATGTTTGTGACACTTATAGGAATAGCCCAACGGATTGATTGGAAAGAATAACTTTGAGGTGGTTTCGTACCCTACCATAATCTCTTCGTTTGTTCTCCGCTATTAGTGACTTTGGAGTGACTCTTTGTTGCATGTTGAGGGATAGTTATATGATCCAATTATGTTATTATTGTTGAGAGAACTTGCACTAGTGAAAGTATGAACCCTAGGCCTTGTTTCCTAGCATTGCAACACCGTTTACACTCACTTTTACTGTTAGTTACATTGCTGGCTTTATATTTTCAGATTACAAAAACCTATATCTACCATCCATATTGCACTTGTATCACCATCTCTTTGCGAACTAGTGCACCTATACAATTTACCATTGTATTGGGTGTGTTGGGGACACAAGAGACTCTTTGTTATTTGGTTGCGGGGCTGTTTGAGAGAGACCATCTTCATCCCTCGCCTCCCACGGATTGATAAACCTTAGGTCATCCACTTGAGGGAAATTTGCTACTGTCCTACAAACCTCTGCACTTGGAGGCCCAACAATGTCTACAAGAAGAACGTTGCGTAGTAGACATCACTGCACAGAAGAATTATGTCCTTGATGCACCACTAGGTGACAGACCGATCGCAGGAGAAAATGCAGATGTTATGAACGTTTGGCAAGCCCGATATGATGACTACTTGGTAGTTTAGTGCACCATGCTTTACGGCTTAGAATCAGAGCTTCAAAGACGTTTTTTGAAACGCCACAGAGCATATGAGATGTTCCAAGAGTTGAAATTAGTATTTTCAGACTCATGCCCATGTCGAAAGGTATGAGACCTTTGACAAGTACTTTGCCTACAAGATGGAGGAGAATAGCTCTTCTAGTAAGCATGTGCTCAGAATGTCTGAGTACTACAATCACTTGAATCAAGTGGGAGTTAATCTTCCAGATAAGATAGTGATTGACAGAGTTCTCTAGTCACTATCACCAAGTTACTAGAACTTCGTGACGAACTATAATATGCAAGGGATAACAGAAACGATTCCCAAGCTCTTCGTGATGCTAAAATCGACGAAGGTAGAAATCAAGAAAAGCATCAAGTGTTGATGGTTGACAAGACCACTAGTTTCAAGAAAATGGCAAAGGGAAGAAGGGTAACTTCAAAAAGAACGGCAAGCAAGTTGCTGCTCCCCTGAAGAAGCCCAAAGCTAGACCCAAGCCTAAAACTGAGTGCTTCTACTGCAAAGTAAATGGTCACTGGAAGTGGAACTGCCCTAGATACTTGGCGGATAAGAAGGATGGCAAAGTGAACAAAGGTATATTGGATATACATGTTATTGATGTGTACTTTACTAGTGTTTATATCAACCCCTCGGCATTTGATACTGTTCAGTTGCTAAGAGTAGTAACTCGAAACGGGATTGCAGAATGAACAAAAACTAGTTAAGGGTGAGGTGACGATGTGTGTTGGAAGTAGCTCCAAGATTGATATGACCATCATCGCACACTCCCTAATCCCTATACTTTCGGGATTAGTGTTGAACCTAAATAAGTGTTATTTGGTGTTTGCGTTGAGCATGAATATGATTTGATCATGTTTATTGCAATACAGTTATTCATTTAAGTCAAAGAATAATTGTTGTTACATTTACATGAATAAAACCTTCTATGGTCATACACCCAATGAAAATGGTTTGTTGGATCTCGATCGTAGTGATACACATATTCATAATATTGAAGCCAAAAGATGCAAAGTTAATAATGATAGTGCAACTTATTTGTGGCACCGCCGTTTAGGTCATATTGGTGTAAAGCGCATGATGAAACTCCATGCGATGGGATTTTGGAATCACTTGAGTATGAATCACTTGATGCTTGCGAACCATGCCTCATGGGCAAGATGACTAAGACTCCGTTCTTCGGAACAATGGAGCGAGCTACTGACTTATTGGAAATAATACATACTGATGTATGCGATCCGATGAGTGTTGAGGCTCGTGGCGGGTATCGTTATTTTCTGACCTTCACAGATGATTTGAGCAGATATCGGTATATGTACTTGATGAAACATAAGTCTGAAACAATTGAAAAGTTCATATAATTTCAGAGTGAAGTGGAAAATCATCGTAACAAGAAAATAAAGTTTCTACGATCTGATCGTGGAGGAGAATATTTGAGTTATGAGTTTGGTCTTCATTTGAAACAATACGGAATAGTTTCGCAACTCACGCCACCTGGAACACCACAGCGTAATGGTGTGTCCGAACATCGTAACCGTACTTTATTAGATATGGTGCAATCTATGATGTCTCTTACCGATTTACCACTATCATTTTGGGGTTATGCATTAGAGACAACTGCATTCACGTTAAATAGGGCACCATCTAAATCCGTTAAGACGACACCATATGAACCATGGTTTGGCAAGAAATCAAAATTGTCGTTTCTTAAAGTTTGGGGTTGCAATGCTTATGTGAAAAAGTGTCATCCTGATAAGCTCAAACCCAAATCGGATAAATGTGTCTTCATAGGATACCCAAAGGAGACAGTTGGGTACACATATATGAAAGGCAAGACATTCGTTGCTAAGAATGGATCCTTTCTAGAGAAGGAGTTTCTCTCGAAAGAAGTGAGTGGGAGGAAAGTAGAACTTGATGAGGTAATTGTACCCGCTCCCTTATTGGAAAGTAGTTCATCACAGAAATCTATTCCTGTGACTCCTACACCAATTAGTGAGGAAGCTAATGATGATGATCATGTAACTTCAGATCAAGTTACTACCGAACCTCGTAGGTCAACTAGAGTGAGATCAGCACTAGAGTGGTACGGTAATCCTGTTCTGGAGGTCATGTTACTTTACCATGACGAACCTACGAACTATGAGGAAGCGATGATGAGCCCAGATTCTGCGAAATGGCTTGAGGCCATGAAATCTGAGATGGGATCCATGTATGAGAACAAAGTGTGGACTTTGATTGACTTGCCCGATGATCGGCAAGCCATAGAAAATAAATGGATCTTCAAGAGGAAGATGGACGGTGATAGTAGTGTTACTATCTACAAATCTAGACTTGTCGAAAAAGGTTTTTGACTAAGTTCAAGGTGTTGACTACGATGAGATTTTCTAACTCGTAGCGATGCTTAAGTCTGTCCGAATCATGTTACAAATTGCCACATTTTATGAAATCTGGCAAATGGATGTCAAAACTACATTCCTTAATGGATTTCTTAAAGAAGAGTTGTATATGATGCAACCAGAAGGTTTTGTCGATCCTAAAGGTGCTAACAAAATGTGCAAGCTCCAGCGATCCATCTATGGACTGGTGCAAGCATCTCGGAGTTGGAATGTACGCTTTGATGAGTTGATCAAAGCATATAGTTTTATACAGACTTGCGGTGAAGCCTGTATTTACAAGAAAGTTAGTGGGAGGGCTACAACATTTCTGATAAATATATGTGGATGACATATTGTTGATCGGAAATAATGTAGAATTTTCTGGAAAGCATAAAGGAGTATTTGAAAGGAGTTTTTCAAAGAAAGACCTCGGTGAAGCTGCTTACATATTGAGCATCAAGATCTATAGAGATAGATCAAGACGCTTGATAAGTTTTTTTCCGAGTACATACCTTGACAAGATTTTGAAGTAGTTCAAAATGGAATGCATAAAGAAAGAGTTCTTGCACGTATTTACAAGGTGTGAAATTGAGTAAGACTCAAAGCCCGACCATGGCAGAAGATAGAAAGAGAATGAAAGTCATTCCGTATGCCTCAGCCATAGGTTCTATAAAGTATGCCATGTTGTGTACCAGATCTATTGTATACCCTACACTGAGTTTGGCAAGGGAGTACAATAGTGATCTAGGAGTAGATCACTGAACAGCGGTCAAAATTATCCTTAGTGGAATAAGGATATGTTTCTCGATTATGGAGGTGACAAAGGTTCATCATAAAGGGTTACGTCGATGCAAGTTTTGACACCGACCCGGATGACTCTAAGTCTCAATCTGGATACATATTGAAAATGGGAGAAATTAGCTAGAGTATCTCCGTCCAGAGCATTGTAGACATAGAAATTTGCAAAATACATACGAATCTGAATTTGGCAGACCCGTTGACTAAACTTCTCTCACAAGCAAAACATGATCACACCTTAGTACTCTTTGGGTGTTAATCACATGGCGATGTGAACTAGATTACTGACTCTAGTAAACCCTTTTGAGTGTTGGCCACATGGCGATGTGAACTATGGATATTAATCACATGGCAATGTGAACTATTGGTGTTAAATCACATGGCGATGTGAACTAGATTATTGACTCTAGTGCAAGTGGGAGACTGAAGGAAATATGCCCTAGAGGCAATAATAAAGTTGTTAATTATATTTTTCATGCTAGAATTGTATTAACCAGAAACTTAGTACATGTGTGAATACATAGACAAATAAAGTGTCACTAGTATGCCTCTACTTGACTAGCTCGTTGAATCAAAGATGGTTCAGTTTCCTAGCCATATACATGAGTTGTCATTTGATTAACAGGATCACATCATTAGAGAATGATGTGATTGACTTGGCCCGTTCCGTTAGCTTAGCACTTGATCGTTTAGTATGTTTCTATTGCTTTCTTCATGACTTATACATGTTCCTATGACTATGAGATTATGCAACTCCCAAATACCGGAGGAATACCTTGTGTGCTATCAAACGTCACAACGTAACTGGGTGATTATAAAGATGCTCTATAGGTGTCTCCGAAGGTGTTTGTTGGGTTGGCATAGATCGAGATTAGGATTTGTCACTCCGAGTATCGGAGAGGTATCTCTGGGCCCTCTCGGTAATGCACATCAATATAAGCCTTGCAAGCAATGTAACTAATGAGTTAGTTGCGGGATGATGCATTACGGAACGAGTAAAGAGACTTGCCGGTAACGAGATTGAGCTAGGTATTGAGATACCAGCGATCGAATCTCGGGCAAGTAACATACCGATGACAAAGGGAACAACGTATGTTGTTATGCGGTTTGACCGATAAAGATCTTCGTAGGATATGTAGGAGCCAATATGAGCATCCAGGTTCCGCTGTTGGTTATTGACCAGACATGAGTCTCGGTCATGTCTACATAGTTCTCGAACTCGGAGGGTCCGCACGCTTAACGTTCGGTATTATGAGTTTATGTGTTTTGATGTACCGAAGGTTGTTCCGAGTCCTGGATGAGATCAGGGTCATGACGAGGAGTCTCGAAATGTTCGATATGTAAAGATCGGTATATTGGAAGGCTATATTCGGACATCGGAAAGGTTCTGAGTGGTTCGGGTATTTATCGACCGAAGAGTTACGGGAATTCGCCGGGGAGTATATGGGCCTTATTGGGCTTTAGGGGAGAGAGAGAGGGGCTGCCTAGGGCAGGCCGCGCGCCCCCCAAGGCCTAGTCCGAATTGGACTAGGGGGAGGGGCGGCGCCCCCTCCTTCCTTCTCTTCTCTCTTCCCCTTCCTTCTCTCCTACTCCTACTACTTGGAAGGGGAGGAATCCTACTCCCGGTTTGAGTAGGACTCCCCAGGGCGCGCCATAGTAGAGGGCCGACCCTCCCCCTCCTCCACTCCTTTATATACGGGGGCGGGGCACCCCATAGACACACAAGTTGATCATTGATCTCTTAGCCGTGTGCGGTGCCCCCCTCCACCATAATCCACCTCGGTCATATCGTAGCTGTGCTTAGGCAAAGCCCTGCGTCGGTAGCATCATCTTCTCTGTCAGCACGCCTGTTCTTAGGCGAAGCCCTTCGTCGGTAGCATCATCTTCACTGTCATCACGCCATCGTGCTAACAGAACTCTCCTCGAAGCTATACTAGATCGTGAGTTCGTGGGACGTCACCGAGCTGAACGTGTGTAGATCGCTGAGGTGCCATACGTTCGGTACTAGGATCGGTCAATCGTGAAGACGTACGACTACACCAACTGCGTTTTCATAATGCTTCCACTTACGGTCTACGAGGGTACGTGGATGACACTCTCCCCTCTCGTTGCTATCCATCACCATGATCTTGCGTGTGCGTAGGATTTTTTTTTTTGAAATTACTACGTTCCCCAACAGCTTGATCGGTTGGATCGCGAAGACGTTCGACTACATCAACCGCGTTACTTAACGCTTCCGTTTTCGGTCTACGAGGGTACCTGGACATACTCTCCCGCTCGTTGCTATGCATCACATAGATAGATCTTGTGTGATCGTAGGTAAAAAAAATTTGAATACTGCGTTCCCCAACAATTCTAGATGAGCTTTGATATAATCAGATAAGCCTGCAATGAAACTGGTGACAAAATAATCTTCTGGCAGGGAAGGATTGTCTCTTCTCATCATGTTAAGCAACTTTTCAAACTGTTGGATGTAATGACTAACTGTCCCAGTTTGAGTGAGGGCATGAAACAGCTTGACATTTTCAGTAATTGAAACTACAGAAAATCTGTCTCCCAAGTACCTACAGAATTTGTGCCAAGGTAATGTTTGAGTGTTATACCCAGTGCCTCTCCACCATTGTATAGCCTATCCTTTGATATAGGACACTGCAAAAGCAGTCCTTTGCTCTAGAGGAGTTCTGGCATTGTCAAAATATTGCCCAATTGTATGTATCCAGTGATCAGCATCATGTCCATCAAATTCTGGTATATTGTATTTGGCTGGTTTGACCACTGCAACATGCTTTCGGTTGTCATTTGCAGTTTGGTTGAACTTCTTGTGTTGTTTCAGACTAGGGTCAAAACCTTCATCTTCAGAGTAATAATGGCCTTGGTCTTCTTTCTGCAGTTGTTGATTTCCCGACTGCTGCTGTCCATAATTAGGGTGTTGTCAGGACCCCGATTCCAAGTCACATCGACCTAGCCGGTAACACCTCATATCACTTTGCGGCCTCACGCACGGTATTCCCATGGGTGTCGCCTTACCATGGCCCGGGACCGTTTACGCCTTTTGGCTCACGTATATGATAGTGTCGCTAGCATCCACATGACAGAGAACCCGGGCCGACATGGCTAGTCGTGAACCCAAAGCGGCGCTAACCCATGGGGACAGGCATACATGAATCACATCGAGCATGTCGGTCATCAACGTATGAATCCGGGCTGCAGCACTGGGCTAACAGGACTCCGGTAACCCGGGCTGTAGCAGGCTAGGCAGGACTCCGGATGTCACCGCGTGACATTTCCCTGAAGGACGGATACAGAACGAAGTGAAACACATGCCGGCCAGTCAAGTGTCCAGAGCGGTAGTCTTTGGGCTAGCAGGACTCGGTGAACCGGCTGTAGCGGACTACTATCGCTCAGAAGCACTAGACTACATTTCCCCATATGAGAGGCTGCCAAGGATAAACAACTAGGTTGTCGGATCCCACACATACCAAGCATTTCAAACATACACACAATATGCTCGATATGTGTAAATACAACATGGCATCACAACATAACTCTACGACTCAAATATTTATTCATTAGGCTCCGAGGAGCCAAGATATTACAAACATGGGTCTCATGACCCAACAATCAAAGCATACAAGTCAAACACATGCGGAAGCTTAACATGTCTGAGTACAGACAACTATAAATGAAAAAGGCTGAGAAGCCAGACTATCTACCAGATCCCGTCGAGGGCACAAGATCGTAGCTGAGGTAACAAGCTAAACGTCGAAGTCCACACGGAACTACTAGCGAGACTGAAGTCTCTCTGCAAAAACATAAAATAGGCAAACGTGAGTACAATTGTACTCAACAAGACTTACATCAGAACTAACTACACATGCATCATTATCAACAAAGGGGGTGGTGGAGTTTGACTGCAGCAAGCCAGCTTTGACTGGGTGGCCATCTGAACTACATTTGCAAGTAACTCTTTTGAGGTGGCGCTGCGAGTCCACATATTCACCATATCAATACACCACTATGGATCCGCCTCCGTCTCCCTCACGAGAACGCCATCCATAGCACTCACGCTATCTTGATTTTAGAGTATCCACTTTCACTTGTCTATGAACTGTTATAGGCAACCCAAAAGTCCTTTACCGTGGACACGGCTATTCGAATAGATGATGTTAACCCTGCAGGGGTGTACTTCTTCACACACGCTCTCACCACTTACCGCCGTTTACACGACATGTACTCGGCAACCTTCAAGCGGAAGCCCAACGTGGGTGTCGGCCCCAGCCTACCTAAACACTCAAGTCTCTACTCCAGGTTTATCGCCTATTCAGGTTCCATCCAGGAGTCCGCCGAGGTTTCCACATACGGCCCCGAGCGATGTGTGCAGGGTTCTCGAGATACCAAGCGGGCATCCGATACACCCCACGGTGTATCTACCGCATCATAGCCCACCCCTAGGGTCAGCGCCACGCACGGCCTCCAACACATATCCTACAAACACCGTAAACTAGTTGCAACTCACGGACAGAGAACAAGGGTGGTTAAGAAGCCGAGAGGGTCCATTGGTTTCGGGCCCAATGCGTGGTAGTAACTGTTTCATGGATCACAAACACGTAACTCAGTTCACGAGGACGGTTTCAATGAGACAACCCACCATGTACTCCTACATGGCCTCTCACCGCTACCTTTACCAAATCGTGTTCACACACGATGGGACATGTTTACACACCTCCGATTCATTCCCGATGAATCGGACTGACCCAACTCTAAGCGATGGCAGGCATGACAAACAAGCATGAATGAGTAGGCACAACAGGCTCAAACAACTCCTACTCATGCTAGTGGGTTTCATCTATTCTTGTGGAATGACAGTCATGCAGAGGATAAAGGGGTTCAGCTACGCAGCAAGTAACAGATGAATCGTTGTTGTCCTAATGCGATAAAAGAGAGCAGGAAGCGAGAGAGTGGGATTATATCGGAATGAACAAGGGGTTTTGCTTGCCTGGCACTCCTGAAGATATTATAGCTCTTCATCGGTGTCATCGAACTCATCGTCGGAACCACGTCTATCGAGAGGGGACAAACACGGCAAGAATCGAGAAAGAACACAATCAATGCAATGCCACAATATGATGCATGATCATGACATGGCAATATGCTTTGTGATTTGAGCTAATGCATCTAGCTATGATTTAAATGAAGTTGGTTTGAATACATGATTCAAATTCCAACTCCATATATGATTATTTAAATGCCCTTTATTTGTTTTGTCCAAAACAGAGGACAAACATTGTTCAAACATGCATGAAAATGGTACAGATGGATTCCTTGAATTGTTCTGATAATTTTTCATATATAATTTATTTCATTTGGAGTTACGGTTGAATTACTATGATTTTTAGAAGTTTGCAACATTTTCTGGAATTTCCTGAATTAGATTTAATCCAGAAAATGACTTACTGCGTCAGCCTGACGTCAGTGTGACGTCAGCAGGTCAACGGGGCACGGTCCGGGTCAAACCTGACAGTGGGTCCCGCGTGTCAGTGTAATTAGTTTAACTAAATTCAATTAGTACTAATCCTAATTAACTAGCAGGGCTGGGCCCCACCTGTCGTTGACCCAGGGGGTCAAACTGGGCCCACCCGCGGTCAACTTGGTCAGCAGGGTCAAACCCGTCGGTGACTCGACGCCGGCGAGGCCCGAGACGGTGGTGCGGCTCGGAAAATGCCCACAGGGCACGGGTGAGGCCGTTCTTGGGCTCGTTGGAGAGCTCTAGCAGACGCGCATCTAGTGGTGGTGGAGGCTGGGTCTATCTATCGTGGCCGGAGCCAACGGCGAAGCTCAAAGCGGACGGCCGGAGTTCGGCCATGTCTTGAGGTTGGGGCTGCGGCGTGCAAACGCGGAAACTGAGGCGCTAGCGAGGCACTACGCGATGCGGCAAGCATGTTGGTTAGCACGGGATGACCAAATGGTCGCCGGAGCGACGCCGGCGACAAGCTCGAGCGGAGGCGAGCTTCAGCCATGGTGGAACAATGGCCTACAGGGTGCAAATGCGTGGGAAAGAAGAGGGGAAAAGCGGCGGAGCTCACAGGGAGGTCGATGAGTAGATCAGTGGGCTCGGGGGCGACCGGAGCGAGGCAAATCGATGAACGGCGTCCGGCGGTTTCCGAGGTTGAAGACAACCAGATGGCGGCGATGCAGGGCCTCCGGCGAAACATGGCTCGGTGGGGAGGGCGACGGCGTCGCGGCGGAGCTTTTGGACTCATCGGTAGGGCGAGGGATGGTCGGTGGCTGCGGCAGCAGCGAGTGGTGGCGACGGCAGCGCTCGGCTGTGGGTGGGGGGAGAGCGAGACAGAGGAGGGGGAGAGGACAAGCGGCGGGCGAGAGGAACTGGGGTGGCGCGTGGCGATGCCAGAGAAGGCCACGGCGAGGCGGCAAGCAGGAGGTGGCCGTCGGTGGCGTCTTGGCGTCTTGGCACACATGCACACGCCCTCGCCCTTCTGGCGCAAGGAGGAGGAGGACGATCGGCGCCAGTGGGCTGGCCGTGTCGGTGAGCGCCTGTAAGTCCTTCTCTCCCTCTCTTCTGATTTTTTTTTGTTTTTCTATTATTCTGTAGTCTTTAGGGCTTTATTAAAAATACCAGGACGTTTCCAGAAATCCTGAAAATAATTGTGGGCTCTGATTGGAATATTTCCAACAGCCCTCACTTAAGTTCAGAATTATTTGGACTTTTTAAATATTATATAGTATTTAATTGTCCAAATTCAAATACGTATGAATTAATTCAAAAATCCCGAATGGCCTAAAAATAGGTGCATCATTTTTGTCAGAGGTGCTGGACCAATTCAAAAATGATGAACATTTCTAAAGGGCATTTGAGATCTTTGAAAATATTTTTAGTAAACCCTAGTTGGTTTGGGGGGTGCTGGGGGTTCTGTCATCCCCATTTCAAGTTTCTTTAAATTAAAACATGTTGCATGAATGCTCACTGATGCAACTATCTGCAAACAATTCTAGGGCTGTGACAACTCACCCCCACTAAACAAGAATCTCGTCCCGAGATTCAAGACGTGAGGTAAGAAGACAGAGGGGTCACAAAACTATCACAATCTTCAAGATCCAACTGCCCTCCTTGAAGAAGTTGAGCCACTACATCATATGATCTTGTCATATTTGCTTTTGAGATCTTCATCCACGCGGTGACGACGGAAAGAAACTCTACTAGGATTGATCTTCTCGAAGATCGAACTATACAACATCAACTCGCGGATGAGATGTTGAAACATCTCGAGTTGAGACACAAAACACATCAAGAGGGATGGAAGAACAATGACGGGGTTTGATTTGGTGGGCAACAATTCCACGCTTAGAAAGATGGTAGATGGTGTCAAGATGGCGAGGAAATAATTGCCATGATCCCGTGACGGGGCACCTTGGAGAAGGTGACTCGTTGAACTGCTCCCTTAAGTGGCAAAAAGAATTACTTTTGATCCATAGATCATTGACACTCTTCATACCATCTTAAGGCAATATACAATTGGTCGTTTGAAAGAGCTCGAAGGAATGGCATACTCGGACTAGGATGGATGATGTGGACTACCTTGTTGAAGACAACGTGATGGATGATTTTGCTTATCATCGGAAATGGATGGGACCCATGGTAGGACCTCTTTTGAAGATGATCCTAAACAACAATTACTGAGAGGGCAGCCCATGGAATTGGCACAATGGTGATGCAAGCTGGGAACGAAATGCAACTGTTGGGAATGTTCCAACCATCATATCTGCCAGAGATTCAGATCCGATTGGTGATAGGATACTTCAAACTCAGCATGTCCGGAAAGAAAGGTTGTAACACAAATCGACGAGATGACGTTGTGAGATTCTCGGGATATGAACTACGATAGCAAACTCCAAAACATGAGCTGGTTCTGCTACATACATGTGAGCATGTTGTCCAAGACAAGAATGACCACACAGTAGTCTTATAATAAAACACTACCGAGTTCTGATTGGGAACCATCATTGAGATAACAAAGTCTTGTGCATATCCGTCCGGGCCCTTCAGGATTAGCGCATGAACTTATTTTCTTTGAACAAATCAATCAGTGGCTTGGTGTGCTAGGGAATACATATGGAGTGGAGGTAAGCTACCAAACCATAGAATACTTCGCACGTATGCATGACTGACTTGGGATGATTCCAAGGAAAACAAAACAAACCTTTCTCAAATTCATGGCGGCAACTTACACCTAACGCACGTGAATTAGAGGAAGTCACTTCTTCCATCCAAGCATAAGCTTCATGAACGGAACACGAAGGCATTGCTTACAAAGTTTCCAACACTAGGTTGATGTTCAACATGAATCATGGGGAGACAAAATCTTTGGCGATGGGCTTATGACAATTCATCGAATTTCCATATCACTTTGGACTTCCACCACCATGTGAACACGGTGATAGCATTGGTCAGACCAAAGGATGTAATGGTGTATGCTCGAGGATCAACCACGAGTAAGACAACATTACGAACATCGCTGGTTCTGATTTGACTTGATGATAGCCCATACTCAAGTCAAAGTTTTGAAAAGACAACAGATCCAACAACTGGTCACGAGGACCAATTGGTGAAGATATCATCTTTCTTCAACACACACACAAACACAAAGATATCCCTTCAGAAAGAACCAAATTTAGCAAAGCTTTTTATCTTCCAACTCTCCAAGTTGTTGTTTAGCTTAACGAACTAGCTCAGGGGTATCCAACACAGATTCTTGGAGAAGGGATGGTTTGCAAGAAACCATCTTGATCACGAACTCAACATAACGGTCAGGGGACAACCTGGTGATACTTCCGAGAGGATATTCAGAAAATCACGAACCACCGATATGTTACTAAGCTCGAGAACAACCTTGCTTTTCAGGGCAAGATGATATGATCAAATAAGCAAGGGATTGAATAATCCTAACTCATTGATCGAAGAGTGCACCAGAAATAAGGACTAGGTAGCACGATCGATCTTAGGGTGATGATTTAATAACCGACACGCTAAGAATGAGAATATTGTCCATTAACTACCAAGCAACGAGGTTGCTAGGAGTATCGATTTCACACATCACAGTTCACTTGTCGGCATTCCGGTTACAACAACACGGGACCGAGGAATGAATAATGATAGCAAGAAGTATCACTACGTCAAGAATTCATGAGAAATGGTGCAATTCTTATGACATTCTTGACATAAAGATGGTAACACTCCAAGGTAGAACAGAGCAAAGGATGGATTGGCATTTGATCTGCAGAGCACAACTACTTTGACCCAATCCTGGATATGGATGAGGTACTGGAGTTTGTTTCTCCTAGTCATTCCGGAATAGGATGGCTTGACAGACCACCAGAATAATAGGCATCGATGAACACGATCGCACACATACTCTTGACTATCAATTGATAGACGGGGTCAGAATACAACTAAGGAGGAACAACTCGAGGAACATATAACTTTCTGAGTTGTGGATGCATAGGTTGGTATGTCGAATCAAGTTCAACAGGTTTCTTCCGGATAACCCATGCCGAAAGGAAGGACTGGCAGGTTCACAATATAGAATGGAGAACTCATCAAGAGCACTCTGGTTGTGATCTTTTGGTTCAAAAGAACTCCTGCCAAGAATGGTTCATGGTATTTGGAAGAACGATATACCACGGACCTCGAAGACTATCACAAGGTTACTAATATCCTAAAGGAACTAGCAAACACTATCAACAGGAGGTAAGTAGGGTGAATCTCGGGTTCAAGAACCCAGGAATAGAATGCCTACTAACTAATAACATCACGGGATGCTTCAAGAATAATGGCCAGAATCATCACACTAGGGATACAAAAGCATTGCTAAATTACTAGGTGACTACCTAAAACACCTAGGGTCATAATAATAACTCCAACATATATGTCGAGGCAACGGAGTATCTCAACATACTAATTTGTGTGATTAATCTGGCCCAAATGAACATTAGAAATGGAGAGAAGGGATTTGCAAACGCATCAGACTATTTAGAAATCCGGGATGACTCGGACAGCATAACGGCTGTAAATGCTCAAAATGATTTGAGACATCCTGCAAAATAGTGGCATGACCACTCAACATCACAATAACAAGGTTCCGAGACCAGCTATGAACATATGGAAGTAGTAAAAACTGAACTGAGATTGAAACTATCAATTCTATAAGTCTATGGATTAGTAACACGTCATCCTAATAGATAGATGAGAAGCCTAGTTCTTAAACCCCGTAGAAGAGAAGAGGATGACTGGATCGAAGGCCATGAGGTATAAGGAGTAAAAAGAGCCTTACGTTCCCTTCCCTAATCAATTCCCTTACATAACTAAAGCATTTCTAGACACAACTTCGACCGGTTTGGCTTGGTAAACCCACAGCAGAAGCTCGATACCAACGCTGTCAGGACCCCGATTCCAAGTCACATCGACCTAGCCGGTAACACCTCATATCACTTTGCGGCCTCACGCACGGTATTCCCATGGGTGTCGCCTTACCATGGCCCGGGACCGTTTACGCCTTTTGGCTCACGTATATGATAGTGGCGCTAGCATCCACATGACAGAGAACCCGTGCCGACATGGCTAGTCGTGAACCCAAAGCGACGCTAACCCATGGGGACAGGCATACATGAATCACATCGAGCATGTCGGTCATCAACGTATGAATCCGGGCTGTAGCACTGGGCTTACAGGACTCCGGTAACCCGGCTGTAGCAGGCTAGGCAGGACTCGGATGTCACCACGTGACATTTCCCGAAGAACGAGCACAAGAACGAAGTGAAACACATGCCGGCCAGTCAAGTGTCCAGAGCAGTAGTCTTTGGGCTAGCAGGACTCCAAGTGAACCGGCATGTAGCGGACTACTATCGCTCGAGGAAGCACTAGACTACATTTCCCCATATGAGAGGCTGCCAAGGATAAACAACTAGGTTGTCGGATCCCACACATACCAAGCATTTCAAACATACACACAATATGCTCGATATGTGTAAATACAACATGGCATCACAACATAACTCTACGACTCAAATATTTATTCATTAGGCTCTGAGGAGCCAAGATATTACAAACATGGGTCTCATGACCCAACAATCAAAGCATACAAGTCAAACACATGCGGAAGCTTAACATGTCCGAGTACGCATAACTATAAATGAAAAAGGCCGAGAAGCACGACTATCTACCAGATCCTGCCGAGGGCACAAGATCGTAGCTGAGGTATCAAGCTAAACGTCGAAGTCCACGCGGAACTACTAGCGAGACTGAAGTCTCTCTGCAAAAACATAAAATAGGCAAACGTGAGTACAATTGTACTCAGCAAGACTTACATCAGAACTAACTACACATGCATCATTATCAACAAACGGGGTGGTGGAGTTTAACTGCGACAAGCCGGCTTTGACTCGGTGGCCATCCTGAACTACGATTTGCAAGTAACTCTTTTGAGGTGGCGCACACGAGTCCACATATTCACCATATGAATACACCACTATGGATCCGCTTCCGTCTCCCTACGAGAACGCCATCCATAGCACTCACGCTTATCTTGCGCATTTTAGAGTATCCACTTTCACTTGTCTATGAACTGTTATAGGCAACCCAGAAGTCCTTTACCGCGGACACGGCTATTCGAATAGATGATGTTAACCCTGCAGGGTGTACTTCGTCACACACGCTCACCACTTCACTTACCGCGTTTACGACATGTACTCGGCAACCTTCAAGCGGAAGCCCAACGTGGGTGTCGGCCCCAGCCTACCTAAACACTCAAGTCTCTAGTCCAGGTTTATCGCCTATTCAGGTTCCATCCGCAGGGAGTCCGGCCGAGGTTTCCACATACGGCCCCGAATGATGTGTGCAGGGTTCTCGAGATACCAAACGGGCATCCGATACACCGGGCCACGGTGTATCTACCGCATCATAGCCCACCTCTAGGGTCAGCACTACGCACGGCCTCCAACACATATCCTACAAACACCAGAAACTAGTTGCAACTCCTGGACAGAGAACAAGGGTGGTTAAGAAGCCGAGAGGGTCCATTGGTTTCGGGCCCAATGCGTGGTAGTAACTGTTTCATGGATCACAAACACAGAACTCAGTTCCTGAGGACGGTTTCAATGAGACAACCCACCATGTACTCCTACATGGCCTCTCACCGCTACCTTTACCAAATCGTGTTCACACATAGTAGGACATGTTTACACACCTCCGATTCATTCCCGATGAATCGGACTGACCAACTCTAAGCGATGGTGTGCATGACAAACAAGCATGAATGAGTAGGCACAACAGGCTCAAACAACTCCTACTCATGCTAGTGGGTTTCATCTATTTCTTGTGGAATGACAGGTCATGCAGAGGATAAAGGGGTTCAACTACCGCAG
The DNA here is from genome assembly GCA_021605145.1 of Aegilops bicornis. Classification (NCBI taxonomy): domain Eukaryota; kingdom Viridiplantae; phylum Streptophyta; class Magnoliopsida; order Poales; family Poaceae; genus Aegilops; species Aegilops bicornis. The sequence goes on from CM038670.1 coordinate 629,970,153, forward strand.
CAAATGTGAGATGAATCGTTGTTGTCCTAATGCAAGAAAAGAGAGCAGGAGCGAGAGAGTGGGATTATATCGGAATGAACAAGGGGTTTTGCTTGCTGGCACTCCACGAAGATATTATAGCTCTTCATCGGTGTCATCGAACTCATCGTCGGAACCACGTCTATCGAGAGGGGACAAACACCTAAGAATCGAGAAAGAACACAATCAATGCAATGCCACAATATGATGCATGATCATGACATGGCAATATGCCGTGATTTGAGCTAATGCATCTAGCTATGATTTAAATGAAGTTGGTTTGAATACATGATTCAAATTCCAACTCCATATATGATTATTTAAATGCCCTTTATTTGTTTTGTCCAAAACAGAGGACAAACATTGTTCAAACATGCATGAAAATGGTACAGATGGATTCCTTGAATTTTTTTGATAATTTTTCATATATAATTTATTTCATTTGGAGTTACGGTTGAATTACTATGATTTTTAGAAGTTTGCAACATTTTCTGGAATTTCCTGAATTAGATTTAATCCAGAAAATGACTTACTGCGTCAGCCTGACATCAATGTGACGTCAGCAGGTCAACGGGGCACGGTCCGGGTCAAACCTGACAGTGGGTCCCACGTGTCAGTGTAATTAGTTTAACTAAAAAATCAATTAGTACTAATCCTAATTAACTAGCAGGGTTGGGCCCCACCTGCCGTTGACCCAGGGGTCAAACTGGGCCCACCCGCGGTCAACTTGGTCAGCGGGGTCAAACCCGCCGGCGACTCGACGCCGGCGAGGCCCGAGACGGTGGCGCGGCTCGGAAAACGCCCACAGGGCACGGGTGAGGCCGTTCTTGGGCTCGTTGGAGAGCTCTAGCAGACGCGCATCTAGTGGTGGTGGAGGCCGGGTCTATCGTGGCCGGAGCCAACGACGGCGAGCTCCAAAGCGGCGGCCGGAGTTCGGCCATGTGCGGGGTTGGGGCTGCGGCGTGCAAACGCGGAAACTGAGGCGCTAGCGAGGCACTACGCGATGCGGCAAGCATGTTGGTTAGCACGGGATGACCAAATGGTCGCCGGAGCGACGCCGGCGACAAGCTCGAGCGGAGGCGAGCCGCCATGGTGGAACAATGGCCTCTGGTGCAAATGCGTGGGAAAGAAGAGGGAAAAGCGGCGGAGCTCACAGGAGGTCGATGAGCGGTCAAGGCTCGGGGCGACCGGAGCGAGGCAAATCGATGAACGGCGTCCGGCGGGTTCCGAGGTTGAAGACAACCAGATGGCGGCAATGCAGGGCCTCCGGCGAAACATGGCTCGATGGGGAGGGAGAGGGCGTCGCGGCGGAGCTTCTGGATTCATCGGTAGGGCGAGGGATGGTCGGTGGCTGCGGCAGCAGCGGTGTGGCGACAGCGGCCTTCGGTACGTGGGGGCGAGGCAGAGGAGGAGAGGACAAGCGGGCGGCGAGAGGAACTGGGTGGCGCGTGGCGATGCGAAGAAGGCTGTGGCGAGGCGGCAAGCGGGAGGTGGCCGTCGGTGGCCGTCTTGGCGTCTTTGGCGCACCTGCACACGCCTCGTCCTTCCGGGCGCAAGGAGGAGGACGACTGGCAGCGCCAGGTGGGCTGGGCCGTGCTGGGCCGTGTCAGGTGAGCGCCAAGTAAGTCCTTCTCTCCCTCTCTTCTGATTGTTTTTGTTTTTCTATTATTATGTAGTCTTTAGGGCTTTATTAAAATACCAGGACGTTTCCAGAAATCCTGAAAATAATTGTGGGCTCTGATTGAAATATTTCCAACAACCCTCACTTAAGTTCAAAATTATTTGGACATTTTAAATATTATATAATATTTAATTGTCCAAATTCAAATATGTATGAATTAATTTAAAAATCCAGAATGGCCTAAAAATAGGTGCATCATTTTTGTCAGAGGTGCTGGACCAATTCAAAAATGATGAACATTTCTAAAGGGCATTTGAGATCGTTGAAAATATTTTTAGTAAACCCTAGTTGGTTTGGGGGGGGGGGGGGTGCTGGGGGTTCTGTCATCCCCATTTCAAGTTTCTTTAAATTAAAACATGTTGCATGAATGCTCACTGATGCAACTATCTGCAAATAATTCTAGGGCTGTGACGGGTGTTGATTTCCCGACTGTTGTTGTCCATAATTAGGGTGTCTGTATGGCATGCGCTAAGCTTGCTCGGCTTGATTTTCCTTGCCTATTTGGTCAGGGACCACTATGGTTACATGGCCATGAGTTTTTTCTGGGGAACACCTTGGTTGATGCTGCCCTGACCTGGAGATAGTGCTACTTGCCGTGCAGTGTTGGGGTTATCCGGTGTAGCAGGTAATGCTGGAGCAGTAGCTTCAGTAGGTTGCTTGGTCGTCGGATCTTGATCGGGTGGCTAAGAAAACGCACTGGTGATGAACAACAACTGACTTTAATCTTCCGACGCTGCTACACAGACGACAAACACTGGACGATTTGCAGACGATGTAGCACATCAAGCCGTTCCTGTGAAAAGCAAAACTGAACAACACCGTTCGATACAACATCGTCCAGCGTTCGGCCAGGGTACTGTCGTCCGTATAGTAGTTTCATTGATCTTCAGCAGAACAGGGCGTGACAGTCGCGGCCGCCGCTAGCAATCTTTTGTAATGGAATGTATTTGTGTTCCTTTCAAAAAAAATAGAAAATCGTAAACGTCCGCCGCCCCCTCCCCCCGTGTTCGTTTAATAGAAACCCTAACTTAAAGTGCGGCGGCGGCGGCGAGCATACCAGGCAGGCCTGATTAGCAGTCTCAACCCCCCCACCCCAAAAGGAGAGATCGATGGCGGCTGGAGACGGGGGAGGCGAGGTGCTGACGCCTCGTGAGTTGGCGATGGAAGAGATGGATCGGCAGCCTGGCGTTTCTTCCGAAGCAGAGATCCTCAGGATGGAGATTGCGTTCCTGGTGAACTTGCTCAGGGAGATGCAATCTGACGTTCTTTCGCTCGATCCTGAGACCGTGAGGAAAATCACGTCCCTGAGGAGCGAGATCGCGTGCCAGAAGTCGGCAAGGGAGCGGCAAGCCTTGGTTCCGGAGGTCAAACGCACAGCGCCGCGGAGCAAGATCTCCAGGAGTATATACGATTGTACCTGCAATGCTGATAAACAGATAGCTGACCAATATGCTGAGGACCAGAGGACCAAGGAGTATGTGGAGATGACTCATCAGATGGACAAAGGCAAATCCAGCACCCACTGTCTTAACCAGAGGAGCAAGGAAGAGGTGGATGAATCTGTAACAGATTTGGCAATGGACCTTTTGTAAATCAAACATGGAGGCGCACCAGAAGGCTGCTGATAGCCAGATGACAGATGACAAAGATGAACATTTTGTGGCAGCAGATCTCATAAGTGGTCTTTCCGACCAGATGACTGTGCACTGTTATGAGAACCAGAGTGCTGTGGAGTACCTGGAGATGATTGATCGCACGGTGGACAAAGGCCAATCAAGCACGGAGACGCATGCGTTGAGGATGATGGACCAAGGAAAATCAAGCAGTGAAGGCGAATCAAGTAACGAAGGCAAATCAAGCACGGAGACGTGTGCCCTGGCGTCGAGGATGATGGACCAAGGCAACTCAAGTAGTGAAGGCCAATCAAGCACGGAGACGCGTGCGTTTAGGATGATGGACCAAGGAAAATCAAGTAGTGAAGGCCAATCAAGTAACGAAAGCAAATCAAGCACGGAGACGCATGCCTTGAGGATGATGGACCAAGGCGAAAAATCAAGCTTTAGGATGGTGCTGGATCGCGATGAGAATGGTATGCCCAACTGGTCCAAATATTACGAGATGCTCGAATGTGAGGATGCGGAGGAGGAAGATGAGGAGATGACTCCGGAGGGTGTAAGGATGTATAACAAATTTCGTAAGGAGCTATTAGAGATGGAAGCTGGCTTACGCAAGGACCGGGAGCAGGATCAAAAGGACGCGCTGAGGTGGGAGCAGGATCAAATTGACACACCGAGCTGTTACACAATGGACCTGATCCCCTTCTCACTTCAGGACGAGGCAGAGGAGACTGAGGAGGTGGAGGAGACGGAATTCACAAAATCAGACACGGAGGAGATGGAGATGGCCGACAAGTTGTTTGCTTTAGGGCGTAAAGGCTGGGAATCTGCATGGGGAGACGACTGCGGTAACTTCGAAGACAGCAGTAAGTAAACATAAGATCCGTCGATTCCTTCTCATCTTATTAGTCTTCCAAAACAATGGCAACACAGTCAGATTCGTCCCTTCCTATCTTCTTTCCTTGTATGAGTAAGTAAATAATTGATGTTACAACATGTCTTAACATTTGGATTAACTTGCTGCTGCAGCCGTATTGAGTCCTATGCACTTTACACATTGCACGCCGGGACTGATCCCGTACGCTGCTCGCACTGTGAGCACCTTGCAAATCTACTCCGTGAAGATTGTTGGAACAGACGGAAAGTTGAAGTTGCCACTCCATGTTTATGGGATTGTCGCTGCCCAAGATGCCGTGGACTACAACCGCAACATTCTCTTCTCCCGGCGAAGGGAAAACTGCCAAAAACTCACTCCAGAGGTATGTACCATATTACATAGTATTTCTCTTAATTTCCCCCTTTTCTTCCTGCATGTGCATTCGTTCATTTGATTCAACTATAATGATGATTATGATGCCTGCAGGATCCTTTTTTGCGCTTGACTGGCCCGTCCCGTGCAATTGTGGCTGTGGACGATGTTGATTTCGAAGTCCAACTGAAAGTAAAGGGCTCATCAAGGTCTCGCGACAGAGCATTGATGAGTCATTGCTTTACTTACGCCGGTGGTTACCATGAAGGTTTACACACCACGTTCTCCAGCAACAGCTTTTGCACAGTAGAGTTTAGCTATGAGCGACTTGCAGAAACAGTCCAGGCTACTATCTTGAGTGCGCGTGTTGTTGAAGGGGCGCCTTGGCCTTTTGAATATGGCGGGCGGATTATGTGCTCCTCGCCGCCACAGGAAGTTACGGACTCCCTATCCAGGCAAGTTGTGTTGGTTGATTCTCATCGTTCTGATGGTGGCGGAGAAATGCCGATGGGCTCGGATGGTTACATTGATCTGTCAAGGCTTCCGTAGAACTTGAAGAAAGCCTGCAGTTTGTCATACAAGCCTACTCACAGTCTGGTGATGCTATTGCTAGACAAGGTAGTGTCAGGTTCAGGACCAAATACTGCAACATAAGTCGAGCGATATGTGAGATTGGTGACTCTAAGGTGGAGATAACTGTCGCTTGGTCCCAACTTGCTAAGCACAAGAGGGATATCCTCTTAGAAGGACATGTTTGACGGCTCTTGTGCCGTGGATGTTGTGGACTGCAGAATTATTTGTCTTTGATTAGTAAATCTGTCCTGTACCTGTTGCCCAATTTTATCTGTTTCTGTCTTGCATGTGGTGCAAAACTGCAGAATTATTTCTCTTTGATTAGTTAATCTGTCCAACTATTTGCGAATCGACTAATGTTATCCGACTATTTGTGTCTACTATAACTTATTATGCTACTCCCTCCGTCCGGAAATACTTATCACAAAAATAAATAAAAGGCGATGTATCTAGACGTATTTTAGTTCTAGATACATCTCTTTTTATCCATTTTAATGACAAGTATTTTTGGACGGAGGGATTATATGTGAAGTACTACCTCTGTAAACTAATATGAGACTTTTTAGATCACTAAAGTAGTGATCTAAAGTCTTATATTAATATTTTACGGAGGCTGTATCTAAAATGCCGCCGCTTGTAGATTATTAGCTGTTAACCGGGTCTAACTAACTGAGTGCATGATTTCCTGCTAGTTTATCCACCTCTAATCACAGAACTGAACATCGTGAACTACCTGTAAATCTTATCTACCCCTTGCAAGCTATAAAAAGGACAACCAAAATTCATGTAAACATCCTATCATAGTCTCCAGGGGCCTTTGCCTGCCTGGAGCAGCGAGGCATACAGCAGCTCGTTCCACGTGTCCGGCACGCCTGGCAGGCACCAGTGGCTGCAGTCCTGCTTGGTCGCCGCCGCCGCCATCCGCTCCTCCTCCGTCTCGTACCTCACCCGGTACACCGACGGGTGGCCGTCCTTCCGGAAGTCGGTGAGCCGGCTGATGTTGAGGTATATCACAGGGGTCTTCATCCGGCTCATGACCTTCTCCAGTATTCTCATCCTCTCGGGGTACTCGGTCAGGTACGTCTGGTTGAATATCGGCTCGGTCTCCCTGTGGCATCGCCCTCCTGAGTTCCACTGCCCTCCCCTGCAGTGAAACGGATCGATCATGAGAGTAAGATTAATTGTACCGATGACCTGATGGTTTTGGTGGCGGTCTCTTAATAACAATTACTTGAAGTGTGTTAGGGAGAGTCCTCTGAACACGATCTGAGTTCTTGTTGGGTCTATGTTCTTGTCGACCCATTTAGCCCATGTGGTCAGTGCTTTCCTGTATGCCTCCATCACCTCAAGGCTATGGTGCACGCGGTAGCCTTCTTGATAATAGTTCAGCCTGTCACAAACATTTCACCAATCAGGATGTAAACAGGATTGGCTAGCAGATCAGCTTAACTTGAGGAGTTCTGGGGGAAGTGTTGCACTATACACAGACCCTTTTGACGTCTTTGGGTGAGTCCACCAGTGCCCGGTGTTGACGACGACGATGTCGGCAGTCTGGTACGCCGGAGTCGTTGCGTCTAGCTCATCCAACCTCAGCTTCTCGTCGAGTACGGTGCCGTTTGGGCTCTCGCGGACCGTCTCTTTGACCAGAAATGTCGATCTTATGAAATCGACAGAGCAATTGTAGTCCTGCAATCAAGTGCCATTGAGTTGGACTGACAAGATTCTACCAAGTTTCTCTTTCTCTCCTTTTGAATGTGAGATGAGAACAAAAAAATGTCAGTATTCAGTGAGGCAGCCACTACGTACTCTGAACTTGAAGGAATAGAATCCTCTGGTTTTGAACTGGTTCTTCCCGGACTTCTCGTACACGTTCTTCTTGTTCCTGACACCATGGCGGAGAGTGCAGACCAGAGACTCCCACATGTTGCGGTTCAGCGAGTCGCCGACGAATATGATCCTCTGGCCTCGCAGCCTCTCCAGGAAATCAGTCACGTTCATCCTGGCCGACGCAACAAAAGAGAAGATAACTTAAGTTTCGATCACAGAGTGTGCTCTAATGAAATCGCTTGGAACATTTGCCATGATCAGAATCTAGTCAGAGGATGCATGCACCTGGGAATGTTGCAGCCGCTGGGCTGCCACCTCCAGTTGAGGAAACCGGTGTCCTGCCGGCCGTTCTTGTGGCAGTTGAAGTCGCCGTCGATGTGGGGGCACGACCGCGGCGGGTAGAACGCGTGGTTCTCCTCCCTCACCCACCTCCCGCTGAACAGATCGCACTTGGCGAAGGTCACCAGGTCCTGCACGCCCGACGTCCACACCACCCGGTGGTTGCCTGGCCCGACGGCCACGCTGGTGTTCGCGGCTGCCGTGACGGTGCCGGTGCCGGCGCCGTCGCTGTGGTCGGCGGAAGGCGTCCACTCCACCCGGTGGTTGACTGGGCCGACGGCAACGCTGGTGTTCGCGCCTGCCGTGACGGTGCCAGTGCCGGCGCCGTCGCTGTGGTCGGCGGAAGACGTCCACACCACCCGTTGGTTGCCTGGCCCGATGGCAACTCTGGTGTTCGCGCCTGCCGTGCCAGTGCCAATGCCGGCGCCGTCGCTGTTGTCAGCGGCAGCTCCTTCCTGCACCGGGTGGACGAACTCCTTCCGTCGCCTGGTCGAGCGCTGCTTGTGCCTCGCCATGGACGCTCTCTTGCGCCTGCGTCTGTCCTCCTTTCGCTGGTTCGGCGGTGTTGATGGCAGCGCTGCTCGCCGCGTCGAGTTCGGCGGTACATTATCGACGCTGGCGTTCGCGTTTCGATCTTCCTTACTCGAACGCACAACCGTGTCGGTAGAGTTGCCGGTGGCGCTGTCGGGGTCCGCGGGCTCATCGGGAGCGCCGATGATGGGTTTTACGGTGGAATTCGCTGCATCCGCTCTCCGCCACGGCGGCGTCGGCATTGCGGTTACCTCTTGCGCTTTCGTACCGTTGCCGACGGAATCCATGTCCGATCCGCTGATCGTGGCGTTTTCGGCGTCATAGAGGGGACCCTGCGCTTTCTCCATATCCTCCGGCACCAATGCCGGCTGCCCCGAGCCATCGGCCGGCGCCCAGTCCTCATCGGAGTTGTTGCTGCGCACCCGACGCGGCACCACCGCAGTGGCGTTGCGCGCGCTGCTCTGTGCAGTGCCAGTGCTACTTACATTAGGACGAATAGGAGGGTGGGGAGGAAGCGGCTTCGTCGGCGACGTCGGCGTGGACGAGTTCGACGACAGCAGCGCGCCGGACGCCGCCGAGGAGCCCGTCGGGGTGGGGAAGGAGTCGTCGGGGGAGGGGCGACCGGTGATGGAGACGTAGAAGAAGGCGATCACCAGGACGACGGAGAAGCAGGCCAGCGCGGCCTTGGTGCTCACGAACGTCCCGCCGCCGTGCTTACCGCCGGGGAAGCTGCCTCGCTTGTGGGCGGTGGCGAGGGAGGAGGAGGAGGAGGACGGGGAGAGGAGGCCGTTGAGGTGCGCCTGGAGGGAGCCGCTGCTGCCCCCGCCGCCGCCGCCGCTCCGGTCCAGCACGGACAGCCACACCTTCCTCCAGCCGGCCATTGTGCTCGGTCAGCGATCGCCGATCACTCCCTCACTCACTCCAGTGCTCTACTGGTCAGTGTGACGGTTATCAACTGCCGGCAGGAGCGGATCTCGATGGGCAGGCTCAGAGTTTATGGAGAAAAATCCGTTACGGACCAGTTGGGCCGAAATCCACGCGGACCGTTGCCGTCAACTGGGCCTAGCCCACAAATATTCCGGCCCACCAGATCCCTCGCTTCCTAGGGTTCGTTCGCCGCCTGCAATGGCCCACCCAGCCCGCGTGTATATAGATGATCGTACCGATCCAACTGAATGTCGTATCGCATCACATCGCCATTCCAACTGACCAGGCGCCTGCCCCCGCCACCTTTGCGAGGTGTCCACCATGGCCTGCGGCGGCGGCGGCGGCGTTTTCAGCCGGGCGCTGGGCTACGTCGTCAACGAGTTCCTCGTCCAGGGCCTCGCCAACAAGTAATGCTCGACTCCCCCTTGGATCCTTCCCCCTCTCTCCATAATATAGATTAGATCTATCCGTCGTCATCGCGCGAGGGTTTCATCGTTGATTTTGTTTGATTGATGCCATGCGGATTGGTAGCGCTTCGTCATCTGGTCCTTGGGAGTTGGGAGGATCGTCGGTTCCCAGCGGACTCGTTCCCTTGAAACCACATCGTCTCGTTGTATCGTGGGCTTGCCCTCTCATGTGCTCTTCGTAGCGTTACCTATGCCGCAGGGCGCAGCAAGCTCTTACATACTTGCTGCTGTTATTGATTTGTTCTAGCATGTAGGAACAAGGCCAATTTTTTATTTTGGACCAAATCCCACAAATTTATAGGGTTGTGCACGTGCGTGACGGTGATGAGCCTTTACAGACCTGTAATGATTCTTGCGAGCATGATCGCTTGATTCAAAGAACATCTAAGGGACTAAGTCGTTATACTAAACCAATGGGGCAGAGTTGAGGTGTCATGTGAATTCTGTTTCCGGAGCTATTGGCTTTGATAGTCTAGTTATGTTTGATTTGTCTCATTGAAACGGACGTAGGCATGGCAACAGTGATGAGTTCTTACAGACCTGTAATGATTCTTGCGGAAATGATCGCACAGTTCAGAGAACATCTAAGGGACTGAGTTGTTATGCAACATTTGTATTGCATTTGCGTGCTGTGTTTCATTTCCTATTTGCCCAACAGTTACTGTATGTGTTTATGTCTTCTCTTGTTTCACTATGAGTTGGTGTTCAGTTTGATTTTTCATGGCAACAATGACTCAATGAGAGTTTTAGCAGACTTGTAATTATTCTTGCGGGAATAATCAGAAGATTCAAATCACATCCAAGGGATTGAGTTATAATGGAGAATTTGCACTAGTTTTCTGTTATAGTACGTGTTGTTTTTTGTCTGACTATATTTAAGGTTTTGTTGCCCCCTTCAACAAAATCAGTATTTCGCTCACATCTGATAGCCTTGATCGCACCCTCTATCTGGATAACAAACACATTATTGTGTTCCCCATTGTTGGAAGGAAACTATCTGAATTGTTACGGAGGACGGTTTAGATTTATATTTGGTCTCGTTTGTCGTAACTGGCATTTGTTTGCCTTGCCGACTACCCAAATTTGAGTCCATCTATCACATTATGTTATTGGTTTGCTGTTTTATTTTGTTTGTTGGGCCGATGATTAAACTAAACTAATAGACAAGCATATGTCTCAACTCTCTTCATGTGGAAAGCATAATTATCAATGAGGTCAAACTCTGTTTTTCTTTGTACTTCCTTTTATCGGTCTGCAAGTTCGGGTGATGATCACAAGTAAATAGTTCAGATGACCAAACTGTGATTACTTGAACAAAATAGTCTTCCGCTCCTTGCTGATGACCTTTGTCTGCCTGTTCAATTTTGATTGAAATTGCATTTGAGAAATCATAACCTAGCAAGTTAAACTCGATCAAGGATACTGAAGAGGACATGCTATGTGAACAATTCCATGCGAGCTGTGCCACATAGCCAAGGATTTCATTTGGCTGAGTTGCCTTCCTACTATGATGCATATAAAGACGAGTTGGTGTAAGCAATGAATTTTCAAGAGGATGATGATTTCATATTTGTCGCCCCAGTCTTAGGGTCCGCTTCGGTGTATCTGTGCTGATTGACATACTTCTGGATCTGACTCTGTAAATGAATTTTTTGATATTTATTTTTTAAATTGTGATTGCCTTATTAGCTCCTCATTAACTGGTTTGGGTTTGTGTTCTGTACTTTGGATGAGGCGGAGCTTGTTTGAGTTTTTCTTTCTTGCGATCTTATTAAATTTTACTCTGATGTTCAGGAACCAAACTCTTGCATGTGCCTTATGAAGTATTTTTATCTGCTTTGTTTAGATAGCATAGTTTCTTTGTTCTTGATTTCTGTTTATTTTTTTAACTGCCTGGTTGTGCTGTTGTTTCTGAGTAAGATGTTTTTTTTTATCTTTTTTATTTACATACCACTCCTCTTGAACAAATCCACGCCTGCTATCTGGCAGTGAGTGGGAATAAGACGAGCTGTGGCACTTTGCCAATAATTCATTTGGCTGAACTGCTTTAAACTTCTGCTGCTTTTAATGATTGTACTAAAGATGCTTTAGTGTCAGCATTGAATATCCAAGAGGATGATGATTTCATATTTGTCGCCCCAGTCTTAGGGTCCGCTTTGGTGTACCTGTGCTGATTGACTTTTGAATTTGACTCTGTAAATGAAAATTTTCATATTTCTTCAAAATTGTGATTACTTTATGTCCTCATAAGCTGGGATGTGTTTGTGTCGTGTGCTTTGGATGAGGAGCTTGTTGAGATTTTCTTGTGTCATCTTGTTATATTTTACTCTGATGTCAAGGAAGCACTCTTACTATCTGCTTTGTTTAGCAACCTTAATTTCCCTTGATATCTGTTAGTTTTATTTTACTTGCCTTGCTGTTTGTTCTGAGTAAGATGATTTTTTTACTGTGCAGCCGTGCCTTCCAGCGGTTTGCTGTGAGGACCAACAAGACTTTTGAGAATCTCTCATCTAGAGGTAATGTTGCTCATTTAATGTTTCACCAATTTTGGTTGAATATCAGTCTGAGAATTTCTTGGCAGAACATTCGCATCACTGTTTTCTATAGTGAATTTGTATATGAAGTCATTTTCTTTGTGATAGGATATTTGTATACTAAATTAATTTCATTTTTTCTGTCATATAAAGAGGCAATACGACATACTAAGAGCGTTTAGATCAGTACTTTGTGTTTCATTTAAACGCCTTATATTTCTTTACAGAGGGAGTGTTTTTCATCGTTGTGGCATCACCAGTTCACCACATTATTTGAATATGTGGGTTCGATTTTAATGCCTTATTTGTGCTAACATTAATCTGGTAATTTTTGCTTCTCACTCCGACAGTTAAACAAGTGAGGGAGGAGGTGTCAGAGCAAATTAGGGATCCTCGTGGGCACGATAATGTGAGTTAAACCAAACCTTGACGTGGTTCACTGTTGTGGTTGTTTGAAATGCTGCAGGCGACTGAATAGACCTTTGTTTGCAGGGCTTCAAGCAGTGATGCTGACTCCTAGGCGACTCCTAGGCGTGCATCAAGTTGCTAGCTGTACAATCCTGCTATCAGCATTCCCGGTCGTCTTATCCTAGTTTTGGATGCCATCCTCAAGTGGCCATTGTATAAAATCTGAATCCAAATGATCTTATTTTCTATTTAGACATGCATAGCATCATTCCACTCCTTGGCTGAGCCTCAGTTCTACAAATTTCTATGCTGGAACAAATTACTATGTAGCCTGCCGGAACAAATTCTAGAGAGGGATTCTCCTTGGCTGAGCCTCAGTTCTACAAATTTATATGCTTTGTTTTATGACTAGTTTTTGCGGTCTGTCTGTTGTTATGTCCTTGGCTGCCAAATCTATATAACAGTGACTATGTTGATATATCCAGGAAATATCATCGTGTTCATTTTGGCGTTTGTTCATCTGACCAGTTTAAATGTAGACGCTTAGACATTTTTGGTTGGCATGCAAACCCGTGCCCGCCCCCGCGGCGAAGGCGGCAAAACCGGCGGGGAAGGCGGCGAAGCCCGCCAAGCCGGCAACCTCCACCGCGGCTGCTCCCAAGCGCAAGGAGAAGCAGCTTGCAAGCCGCAAGCGGGGGGCAGAGCATACCGCGGCACCGCCACCGCCACCGCCGAGCACGGCCGCTCCAACGCCGCCACCGCCACCGCCGAGCACGGCCGCTCCAACGCCGCCAACCGCGACCGACGTGTTCGATGAAATGTCTGCACCAACCGTGTCATATAGGGCCTTGCTCGAAGACGCGGAGGTGAACATTGGGTCTCCTCCACTTGCTTCCTTCGACTTCCATGTTGAGGAGGCGGGTGAGGAGGAAGAAGATGAAGATGTCACCGAGATCGGAGAGGAAGTGTTTGAAGCGGGAGGTGGTGCTCGAAGGCCAATTCGCACGGCGAACTACACGAAGGTTGAAGATGTCCTCTTGGTCAAGGCTTGGTCGCAAGTGGGGTTGGATGCGGTCACCGGCACTGATCAAGCCCGACGGAACCAAGAAGGGAAAAGAAAGGATGAAGATGGAAGCGGAGGCATCAAGCTTGAGGGAAAAGATTTATCAAATGATCAAGTCAAAGGAGACATTGACAACGAAGGCATTGAAGACAAAGCTTATTATCACCGAGAGAAAGAAAGAGGTGAAACTTGCACAAATGGAAACAAGGCGAGAAGATGCCAAGCGCAAGGCCGACATGGAGGAGAGGATGGTCAAGCTCAAGGAAGCAAAAGCATGGAAGGAGCTCATGGCCAAGTAGAAGGAGCACATGATGATGATTTGCAAGTTTGTTTCATGTATGTGATCATGATCATTTGCAAATTTGAGAGTGATTTATGTTGCTGTCCTGTTTTGAAGGTTTGAAGGCCGGGGCGCAGATCAATGCCCTCAAACCAACCCTCAAAACAAAATATTCTGTTTTGAGGGTTGGTTTGAGGGCACTGATCTGCGCCAGGGATTTTCGGCCTTCAAAACAACATTTTCTCAGCCCTCAAACTGGTTTTGAAGGTTGAGTTTTTGAGGGCTCTGTTAGACATGCTCTTAGACATTTTTGCAAGAGATGTTAGCTTGCAAAAAAATTTAATATATTATGGGATGGAGGGAGTAGTAAAATTAGTACTTGTGTCCTTCATGACAATTTTGGGGATTCTGCATTGGGTTGGAGGCATCGATATTAAATCAGTGTTGAACCTGGAGATGTCGTTAAGGATGGTATGGGTACACGAATACCATATCCATACCCATGTTTCTCATGGGCGTAAAATCCTACTCATACCCTACCGTTGAGTAAATATAACAGGTGGTGCCCTAATTGCTAGTTCCATATGTGGTGAAGGTGCGAGCCACTGAGAGATTTCTATGATTGGGAAAATGATTATTGGGAGGAGGATGGGAGTGGGGTACTTCATCATTTAATGATGGTATGGGTACACGTGCGCGAATACCATAGCCATACCCATATTTCTCATGGGTATAAAATCCTATTCATATCCTACCATTGAGTAAATATGATGGGTGGTAGCCTAATTGCTAGTTCCATATGTGGTGAAGGTGCGACCCAATGAAAGATTTCTATGATTGGGAAATCGGTTATTTGGAGGAGGATGGGAGTTTGGTACTTTATCACTAGAGACCAAAAATGGAATGGATGTATGAGAGTTGACATGAAGCTTGTATATAAAGACTCGGTAACTTAGGATTTATTACACATATGACCCATCAGTGAGATAATCGGGTAGGGTCTAGACATACCCTTGGGCAAACAATCGTACACATGCCTTATTCACGATTAGTCGGGTAGGGTTCAGGCACTATCTATGGGCACGAAAAATGTGCCCATACCCAACCTAAGCGGGTCGGGTACCCTTGGGTACCCGTGCCCATGGATAAAATTGCTATCCTTAGATGGTGTCTTCATCTTTTTCGTTGGCATTTCTTCTCTTGGTTTGGCTTGCTTTCCTCTCTTTGAATAACCTCCCCTGATTGAGTCAATCGAATCATTCTTTGCGGGCAATTTGCAGCTATGTTAAAAAGGAAATATGAGAGAGGATCTCACCGTGTCACTCCTCTAAAGCTACAAAAAAATCACCCCACTGAATCATCGATATTCACGATGAGTGTCCACGTTTTACCACATTACCAAACCACCCCATCCACATATCATTAAACCCTCTTTGTCTCATGCTATAGAATAAGAAATCCCGGTTAACCTTGCCATAAGCCTCCTCAAAAATCCAATTTTAGCATGGCACCTTGTTGATTTTTCCTCTCATGAAGTGACATGACCCATCTATATTTTTTCTTCCTTTGATAAATGTATTCGGAAAAACATAAAATAGTTTATGCATAAAAGGATTGACTCTTTCATCCATAACTTTAGCAAAAAAATATTGAAGAGGAGATGTAACAAACAAATAGGCTTGTATTTCAGAACTATGTCAGCACCAAGCCCTTTTGGTATAAGAGTGATTACTCCAAAGTTATTCTACCCAGGTCCAATCTCCCAACATGCAATTCAAAAGAATACATCATCAAATCATCCTTAATAGAAGGCCAGCAAGCTTGGTAGAATTCAATAGGTTTTCATCTACGCCTACCCGCATATCTGTTTTTTTTGATACTACCAACTATGCTCTTGATTTCCTCCTCACTATCTTTTTACAAAGCCCAGCATTATCTTCCTGAGATAGACGCCGACTATATCTAGGGTGGGAGGAGGAGTAAGTCAGGAGACAAATATGATGCATAATGGAGTGGTCACGAGGACAAACAAGAATGAGAAGGGCAAGTGGATTAAGTTACGATAGGGATTGAGCAATATATTTTGCATTTTCTAGACAAAGAAAAATTACAGGGAAAGATGGAGCGGTGGGGTAGAGGTCACATAATATTGTGCCAAAGTCAAATTATTGGATTGGATTTAGGTATACCTAGGAATACATAATTATGCTCATGCCCTATACATTAGTAGTCGTGTCAGGTTCAAGCAGGCCTGGCCCGGCCTTGCCCCACCCATCCCATAAACATGCCTGGCAAGGCACAACCCGTGGCGAGCCGCACTTCCAGATCCAGACACAATTGCTAAACGGGTCGACCCACGTGCTATTAGAGCTTTTAGGCTATCTTGGACCTATTTTTGGCATTTTGGGCTGTTAAAAAAGCCATGTTGTGTCGGCACGTGTGTTGGAAATATGCCCTAGAGGCAATAATAAATTAGTTATTATTATTATATATTTCCTTTTTCATGATAATCGTTTATTATCCATGCTATAATTGTATTGATAGGAAACTCAGATACATGTGTGGATACATAAACAACACCATGTCCCTAGTAAGCCTCTAGTTGACTAGCTCGTTGATCAACAGATGGTTACGATTTCCTGACCATGGACATTGGATGTAGTTGATAACGGGATCACATCATTTGGAGAATGATGTGATGGACAAGACCCAATCCTAAGCCTAGCACAAAGATCGTAGTTCGTATGCTAAAGCTTTTCTAATGTCAAGTATCATTTCCTTAGACCATGAGATTGTGCAACTCCCGGATACCGTAGGAATGCTTTGGGTGCACCAAACGTCACAACATAACTGAGTGGCTATAAAGGTGCACTACAGGTATCTCCGAAAGTGTCTGTTGGTTTGGCACGAATCGAGATTGGGATTTGTCACTCCGTGTAAACGGAGAGGTATCTCTGGGCCCACTCGGTAGGACATCATCATAATGTGCACAATGTGACCAAGGGGTTGATCACGGGATGATGTGTTACGGAACGAGTAAAGAGACTTGCCGATAACGAGATTAAACAAGGTATCGGGATACCGACGATCGAATCTCGGGCAAGTATAATACCGCTAGACAAAGGGAATTGTATACGGGATCGATTGAGTCCTTGACATCGTGGTTCATCCGATGAGATCATCGTGGAACATGTGGGAGCCAACATGGGTATCCAGATCCTGCTGTTGGTTATTGACCGGAGAACGCCTCGGCCATGTCTCAGATGGTTCCCGAACCCGTAGGGTCTACACACTTAAGGTTCGATGACGCTAGGGTTATAAAGGAAGTTTTTATGTGGTTACCGAATGTTGTTCAGAGTCACGGATGAGATCCCGGACGTCATGACGAGTTCCGGAATGGTCCGGAGGTAAAGATTTATATATGGGAAGTCCTGTTTTGGTAACCGGAAAAGTTTCGGGTTTTATCAAGATGTAATGGGACCACCGGAGGGTCCTGGGTCCACCAAGTGGGGCCACCAGCCCGGAGGGCTGCATGGGCCAAGTGTGGAAGGGGACCAGCCCTGTGGGCTGGTGCGCCCCATAAGGGCCCAAGGCGCCTAGGGTTTGGGGAGGGCGCCCACCTAGCTTGGGGGCAAGTTTGCCCTCTCCCCTTGGCCGCACCCTAGATGGGTTTTGGGGCAGCCGCACCTTGGGTGGGAACCCTAGGGGAGGCGCAGCCCCCTCCCTCTCCCCTATATATAGTTGAGGTATTTGGGGCTGCATACACATGAGTTTTCACCTCTCCATGGCGCAGCCCTGTCTCTCTCCCTCCTCCTCTCCCACAGTGCTTGGCGAAGCCCTGCAAGATTGCCACGCTCCTCCACCACCACCACGTCATTGTGCTGCTGCTGGACGAAGTCTTCCTCAACCTCTCCCTCTCTCCTTGCTGGATCAAGGCATGGGAGACGTCACCGGGCTGCACGTGTGTTGAACGCGGAGGTGCCGTCCGTTCGGCACTAGGATCTCCGGTGATTTGGATCACGACGCAATGACTCCTTCAACCCCGTTCTCTTGAACGCTTCCGCTTAGCGATCTACAAGGGTATGTAGATGCACTCTCCTTCCCTCGCTGCTGGTTTCTCCTTAGATAGATCTTG
The DNA here is from genome assembly GCA_021605145.1 of Aegilops bicornis. NCBI lineage: Eukaryota > Viridiplantae > Streptophyta > Magnoliopsida > Poales > Poaceae > Aegilops > Aegilops bicornis. The sequence continues at coordinate 629,987,801 of CM038670.1, forward strand.
GTGACACGTAGGAAAATTTTGAATTTCTGCCACGCTCCCCAACAAAGGGCATCATGAGCTAGGTCTATTGCGTAGATTCTTTGCACGAGTAGAACACAAAGTAATTGTGGGCGTTGATTTTTTCAATATGCTTACCGTTACTAGTCCAATCTTGTTTCGACGGTATTGTGGGATGAAGCGGCCGGACCGACCTTACACGTACACTTACGTGAGACAGGTTCCACCGATCGACATGCACTTGGTGCATAAGGTGGCTAGCGGGTGCCGATCTCCCACTTTAGTCGGAACGGATTCGATGAAAAGGGTCCTTATGAAGGGTAAATAGCAATTGGCATATCACGTTGTGGTTTTGTGTAGGTAAGAAACGTTTTGCTAGAAACCCATAGCAGCCATCAGAAACATGCAAACAACAATTAGAGGACGCCTAACTTGTTTTTGCAGGAATGCTATGTGATGTGATATGGCCAAGAAGAATGTGATGAATGATATGTGATGTATGAGATTGATCATCTTCTTGTAATAGGAATCACGACTTGCATGTCGATGAGTATGACAACCGCAGGAGCCATAGGAGTTGTCTTAATTTATTGTATGACCTGCGTGTCATTGAACAAACGCCATGTAATTACTTTACTTTATTGCTAACCGTAGCCATAGTAGTAGAAGTAATAAGTTAGCGAGACAACTTCATGGAGACACGATGATGGAGATCATGATGATGGAGATCATGGTGTCATGCCGGTGACGATGATGATCATGGAGCCTCAAGATGGAGATCAAAAGGAGCAAAATGATATTGGCCATATCATGTCACTATTTGATTGCATGTGATGTTTATCATGTTTATGCATCTTATTTGCTTAGAACGACGGTAGTAAATAAGATGATCCCTCATTAAAATTTCAAGAAAGTGTTCCCCTAATCGCACCGTTATGTAAAGTTCGTTGCTTCAAGCACCACGTGATGACCGGTGTGATAGATTCTTACGTTCACATACAACGGGTGTAAGCCAGATTTACACACGCCGAAATACTTAGGTTAACTTGACGAGCCTAGCATGTACGGACATAGCCTCGAACACAAGAGACCGAAAAGGTCGAGCATGAGTCGTATGGAGGATACGATCAACATGAAGATGTTCACCGATGATGACTAGTCCGTCTCTCACGTGATGATCGGACACGGCCTAGTTGACTCGGATCATGTAATCACTTAGATGACTAGAGGGATGTCTATCTGAGTGGGAGTTCATGAGATGAACTTAATTATCCTGAACATAGTCAAAAGATCTTTGCAAATTATGTCGTAAGCTCGCGCTTTAGTTCCACTTTTTAGATATGTTCCTAGAGAAAATATAGTTGAAAGTTGACAGTAGCAATTATGCGGACAGTAGACGGCTTATGTCCTTAATGCACCGCTCGGTGTGCTGGACCTCGAGCATGTTCTGTGGATGTTGCGAACATCTGACATACATGTTTTGATGACTACGTGATAGTTCAGTTAAATGGTTTAGAGTTGAGGCACCAAAGACGATTTCGAAATGTCGCGGAACATATGAGATGCTTCGAGGGCTGAATTGGGATTCCAGGCTCGTGCCCACGTCAAGAGGTATAAGACCTCCGACGATTTTCTTAGCCTGCAAACTAAGGGAGAAAAGCTCAATCGTTGAGCTTGTGCTCAGATTGTCTGAGTACAACAATCACTTGAATCGAGTGGGAGTTGATCTTCCAGATGAGATAGTGATGTTTCTCCAAAGTCATTGCCACCAAGCTACTAGAGCTTCGTGATGAACTATAACATATCAGGGATAGAATATGATGATCCTTGAAATATTCGCGATGTTTGACACCGCGAAAGTAGAAATCAAGAAGGAGCATCAATTGTTGATGGTTAGTGAAACCGCTAGTTTCAAGAAGGGCAAGGGCAAGAAGGGATACTTCATGAAACGGCAAATCAGTCGCTGCTCTAGTGAAGAAACCCAAGGTTGAACCCAAACCCGAGACTCGAAGCTTCAGTAATAAAGGGAACATCCATCGGAGCAGAATTACCCTAGATACTTGGTAGATAAGAAGGTCGGCAAGGTCGATAGAAGTATATTGGATATACATTATGTTAATGTGTACTTTACTAGTACTCCTAGTAGCACCAGGGTATTAGATACCGGTTCGGTTGCTAAGTGTTAGTAACTCGAAATAAAAGCTACTAAATAAACAGAGACTAGCTAAAGGTGAGCTGACGATATGTGTTGGAAGTGTTTCCAAGGTTGATGTGATCAAGCATCGCACGCTCCCTCTACCTTCGAGATTGGTGTTAAACCTAAATAATTGTTATTTGGTGTTTATGCGTTGAGCATAGACATGATTGGATTATGTCTATCTCAATACGGTTATTCATTTAAGGAGAATAATGGTTACTCTGTTTATTTGAATAATACCTTCAATGGTCTTGCACCTAAAATGAATGGTTTATTAAATCTCGATCGTAGTGATACACATGTTCATGCCAAAAGATATAAGATAGTAATGATAGTACCACCTACTTGTGGCATCGCCATGTAAGTCATATTGGTATAAAACGTATGAAGAAGCTCCATGTTGATGGATCTTTGGACTCACTCATTTTTGCAAAGTTTGAGACATGCGAACCATGTCTATTGGTGTATATGCATGAAGAAACTCCATGCAGATGGACCGTTTGGACTCACTTGATTTTGAATCACTTGAGACATGCAAATCATACCATATGGGCAAGATGACTGAAAGCCTCGTTTTCAATGAAATGGAACAAGAAAGCAACTTGTTGGAAGTAATACATTTTGATGTGTGCAGTCCAATGAGTGCTGAGGCACGCAGTGGATATCATTATGTTCTTACTTCACGGATGATTTGAGTAGATACTGAGTATATTTACTTGATGAAACACAAGTCTGAATTATTGAATGGTTCAAGTAATTTCAGAGTGAAGTTGAAGATCTTCGTGACAAGAGGATAAAATGTCTGTGATATGATCATAGAGATGGATATCTGAGTTATGAGTTTGGTACACAATTGAGACATTGTGGAAATTGTTTCACAACTAACACCGCTGGAACACCATAGTGTGATGGTGTGTCCGAACATCATAGATGCACCCTATTGGATATGGGGCATACCATGATGTCTCTTATCGAATTACCACTATCGTTCATGGGTTAGGCATTAGAGACAACCACATTCACTTTAATAGGGCACCACATTGTTCCGTTGAGATGACACCGTAAGAACTATGGTTTAGAGAAACCTAAGCTGTCGTTTCTTGAAAGTTTGGGGCTGCGACGCTTATGTGAAAAAGTTTCACCCTGTTGAGCTCGAACCCAAAGCGGATAAATACATCTTCATAGGACACCCAAAACAGTTGGGTATACCTCCTATTTCAGATCCGGAAGCAAAAGGGATTGTTTCTACTAATGGGTCCTTTCTCGAGGAAAAGTTTCTCTCGAAAGAATTGAGTGGGAGGATGGTGGAGACTTGATGAGGTTATTGAACCGTCACTTCAACTAGTGTGTAGCAGGGCACAGGAAGTTGTTCCTGTGGCACCTACACCAATTGAAGTGGAAGCTTGTGATAGTGATCATGAAACTTGGATCAAGTCGATTGCCAAACCTCGTGGGTCGACAAGGATGCGCACTACTTGAGTGGTACTTAATCATGTCTTGGAGGTCATGTTGCTAGTCAACAATGAACCCACGAGCTATGGAGAAGCGATGGTGGGCCCGGATTCCGGCCAGAATGGCTCGAGGCCATAAAAATCCGAGAGAGGATCCATGTATGAAAACAAAGTATAGACTTTGGAAGAAATACTTGATGGTCGTAAGGCTGTTGGGTACATATGGATTTTAAAAGGAAGTCAGACAATTATGGTAAGTATCACCATTAAGAAAGCTCGACTTGTCGTTAAGATGTTTACCGACAAGTTCAAGGAGTTGACTGCGATGAGACTTTCTCACTCATAGCGATGCTAAGAGTCTGTTGGAATTATATTAGCAATCACTGCATGATTTATGAAATCTTGCTGATAGGATGTCAAAACATTGTTTCCTCGACGATATTCTTGAGGAAAGGTTGTGTGTGATACAACCAGAAGGTTTTGTCAATCCTGAAAGATGCTAACAAGTGTGCAAAGCTCCAACAGTCCTTCTAAGGACTGGAGTAAGCATCTCGGAGTTGGAATATATGCTTTGATGAGATGATCAAAGATTTTATGCTTATACAAAGTTTATGAGAAACTTGTATTTCCAAAGGAGTGAGTGGGAGCACTATAGAATTTCGATGAGTATATGTTGTTGACATATTGTTGATCGAAATGATGTAGAATTTCTGGAAAGCATATAGGGTTATTTGAAAAGTGTTTTTCAATAGAAAACCTGGATTAAGTTGCTTGAACATTGAGCATCAAGATCTATAAGGATAGATCAAAACGCTTAATGGTACTTTCAAATGAGCACATACCTTGACATGATCTTGAAGGTGTTCAAGATGGATCAGTCAAAGAAGGAGTTCTTTCCTGAGTTGTAAGGTATGAAGTTAAGAGTTAGAGCTCGACCACGGCAGAAGAGAGAGAAAGGACGAAGGTCGTCCCCTATGCTTCAGACGTAGGCTCTATAGTATGCTATCTTTGTGTACCGCGCACGGAAGTGTGCCTTGCCATGAGTCACCAAAGGGTACAAGAATGATCCAGAATGGATCATTGGACAGCGGTCAAAATTGTCCTTGGAGTAAATAAGGACATGTTTCTCGATTATGGAGGTGATAAAGAGTTCAGCGTAAAGGGTTACGTCGATGCAAGCTTTAACACCTATCGTAATGACTCGAGTAGCAAACCGGATACGTATAGTGGAGCAACCATTTGGAATAGCTCCAAGCGGAGCGTGGAAGCAGCATTTACAATATGACCTAGAGATTTATAAGTACATACGGATCTGAATGTTGCGAGACCCGTTGACTAAAACCTCTCTCACAAGCAAAACATGATCAAACCCGGAACTCATTGAGTCTTAATCACATGATGATGTGAACTAGTTTAGTGACACTAGTAAACTCTTTGGATGTTGGTCACATGGTGATGTGACCTGTGAGTGTTAATCACATGGCGATGTGAACTAGATTATTGACTCTAGTGCAAGTGGGAGACTGTTGGAAATATGCCCTAGAGGCAATAATAAATTAGTTATTATTATTATATATTTCCTTGTTCATGATAATCGTTTATTATCCATGCTATAATTGTATTGATAGGAAACTTCGAGATACATGTGTGGATACATAAACAACACCATGTCCCTAGTAAGCCTCTAGTTGACTAGCTCGTTGATCAACAGATGGTTACGGTTTCGAACATGGACATTGGATGTCGTTGATAACGGGATCACATCATTTGGAGAATGATGTGATGGACAAGACCCAATCCTAAGCCTAGCACAAAGATGCGTAGTTCGTATGCTAAAGCTTTTCTAATGTCAAGTATCATTTCCTTAGACCATGAGATTGTGCAACTCCCGGATACCGTAGGAATGCTTTGGGTGCACCAAAAGTCACAACGAATCGGGTGGCTATAAAGGTGCACTATGTATCTCCGAAAGTGTCTGCTGGGTTGGCATGAATCGAGATCGGGATTTGTCACTCCGTAAAAGGAGAGGTATCTGGGCCCACTCGATAGGACATCATCATAATGTGCACAATGTGACCAAGGGGTTGATCACGGGATGATGTGTTACGGAACGAGTAAAGAGACTTGCCGGTAACGAGATTGAACAAGGTATTGGGATACCGACGATCGAATCTCGGGCAAGTATAATACCGCTAGACAAAGGGAATTGTATACGGGATCGATTGAGTCCTTGACATCTTGGTTCATCCGATGAGATCATCGTGGAACATGTGGGAGCCAACATGGGTATCCAGATCCCATTGTTGGTTATTGACCGGAGAACGTCTCGGTCATGTCTGCATGGTTCCCGAACCCGTAGGGTCTACACACTTAAGGTTCGATGACGCTAGGGTTATAAAGGAAGTTTGTATGTGGTTACTGAATGTTGTTCGAGTCCCGGATGAGATCCCGGACGTCACGAGGAGTTCCAGAATGGTCCGGAGGTAAATATTTATATATGGGAAGTCTTGTTTTGGTCACCGGAAAAGTTTCGGGTTTTATCGGTAATGTACCGGGACCACCGGGAGGGTCCCGGGGGTCCACCAAGTGGGGCCACCAGCCCCGGAGGGCTGCATGGGCCAATTGTGGGAGGGACCAGCCCGGGTGGGCTAGTGCGCCCCCCCATAAGGGCCCAAGGTGCCTAGGGTTTGGGGAGGGGGCGCCCCACCTAGCTTGGGGGGCAAGTTTCCCCCTCTCCCCCCCTTGGCCGCACCCTAGATGGGTTTTGGGGGCAGCCGCATCCCTTGGGGTGGGAACCCTAGGGGAGGCGCAGCCCCCTCCCTCTCCCCTATATATAGTTGAGGTATTTGGGGCTGCATACACATGAGTTTTCACCTCTCCATGGCGCAGCCCTGTCTCTCTCCCTCCTCCTTTCCCGCAGTGCTTGGCGAACCCCTGTAGGATTGCCACGCTCCTCCACCACCACCACGCCGTTGTGCTGCTGCTGGACGGAGTCTTCCTCAACCTCTCCCTCTCTCCTTGCTGGATCAAGGCATGGGAGACGCCACCGGCTGCACGTGTGTTGAACGCGGAGGTGCCGTCCGTTCGGCACTAGGATCTCCGGTGATTTGGATCACGGCAGTACGATCGCTTCAACCCCGTTCTCTTGAACGCCTCCGCTTAACGATCTACAAGGGTATGTAGATGCACTCTCCTTCCCCTCGTTGCTGGTTTCTCCTTAGATAGATCTTGGTGACACGTAGGAAAATTTTGAATTTCTGCTACGTTCCCCAACAACGTGTTGCAGATATGCTCTATAGGCAATCATGTGATGATGATATTTTCCTATGTATTCATGAATCATATGTATTGTCCTTGAACACCATCAATGATATGTATCAATAAGTATGTGACTTGTTTGTGAAATTATATATTATATGATGATTGTTCTAATGGTCCTAGTTGATAAGGTTATCCTAACGCATACCCTTTGACTAATATATGATTCAGTCGATGACTATGTTTCACAAGTCATGGGCATAGAGATGCTAAACCGATATTATGGATCGGGGATGGAGATCACTGGTCGGACAGACCAACTTTGAGACGTAGCCTGTTATTATCATCTCTTAGTCTCAAGTACGATGTATATGCCATGTCCTAGCCCTAAAGTCCTCGCATGTTCTCGGAATGAGGATCAACTCACTTAGGGTCTATCAAACACTACACTGTAATTGGGTAGTTATAAAGGTAGGTTCAGGGCGAGTCGTGAGACATGCCGCGTGACATGATTGACCAAGATGGGATTTGCCCCTCCGATACAGAGAGATATTCGATGGGCCCTCTCATGATCAGATTCGAAAATCATGGCCATGTGACTTCGGTTAAGTGTTAACCCGGTTCAGGAATCTGTATCACGATAACGAGAAGAGATGCCGAGCTACCACAAGAGTGACAAGTACTCGCAAAATGTTTCATATGACACATTGTCGAGGTCGTCTAACGACTTTACGCACACATGGAAGTTGGCACGTTTTGCTAGTAGCTGCTACCAACTATCGACTCGGTCGTGTCCATGTGTAGATGAACCTATAGGATTGCACACTTAAGGGGCTACAGTCTATTCGGATTGGATCCGAGTAAAAATTGGGTGTAGACCCCTAGTGGGCCTCAAGTGTTGACCCACATCGGAGGTCTATATAAAGGGGAGTGGTTGCACCACTTAGGGTTGATCTTTTTCTGACTCTACGGCCGCCGCCACTTCCCATGCCCCATGTTGCACGACCAGACCTAGTAGTTTGCCGCACAGCGCCGCTCCTCGTACGTGTGGATACCTTAGAGGCATCGCATCTGCGGTGGTTGGACGGGCCGTTTGAGGAAACTACAAGGAGTCGTTTGAGGGATCTGTAAGAAGTTGTCCACGGAAGATCGTTGTTCGCGGGAGATCGACTACACGAGGAGAGGACGACTCAGTTGATCGACTACACGCATCACCAACTCTACTTTCATCGCGGTTAATGCGCATCTGGTGGTAAACCCAATTTCGTGATCTATTTTCAACATCATGTTCTTGGGTGCGATAGGAAAAAAAATATTTGACGCTAGCATAGCGTTCCGCGTATTCCAACAGCACGCGGGCCTCACATCGCAGCTTAGGCACAACAAAAGGTGTGGCGTCAGCCTAACACAGATGTGACTATGTGCAGCCCGCAGCGATTTCTATCACAGGGTCGCTTGCAGGAGGCACTGCTAGGTCTGCCCAATGATACCGCGTGCTAACATTGCCCGTAATTTTTTTTGTTTTTTTTTCTCATTTTGTTTTTGTTTTTTGCTTGATTTTGTTTCTATTGTTTATATTTCTAATATATTTATATTATGAAAAACACTTTACAAAGTTAAATATATTAATCATGCATTTGAAAAATATTAAACATGTATAGAAAATTGTTAACCATGTGTACGAAAAATGTTTGTGGCATATAAAAAATGTCATGTTTTTAAAAGCATGTACTCCCTATGTAAAATAGTATAAAAGCATTTCGATACTAAAGTAGTAATCTAAACGCTCTATATTAGTTTACCAAGGGAGTACATGCCATTTAAAAATATATTTATACAATCTTCTATCCCTATTAATAAAAGAAATATATATTCTTAGTCCATCATGCTATTTTATAGAAAACTTCCTGATTTTTCTGACATTAAACCCGTATTAGATATCAAATGTTTTTTAAAATATTCGTATCTTCTAAACCGTAACTCCAAATTTAACATGTTATATATGAATTTTGATTAGAAAAATATGTAGAATCTGAATATGATATTATTTTACCTGTTAACAATTTTAAAAAATACTATCTATGGTGCAATCTTAATCAATAATGCATTATCTGTCTTTCTTTCATACTGGTAGTGATTCGGATTGGGGATGAACACCTCAGCAAAATCAGGATTGGACACAGAATTGAAGATAAATTTGTTTGAGACACCCAATAAATAAGGACATGCATGACAAGAAATAAAAGAAGGACCCAATAAAGATGGGATGTCCGCTATAAAAGAAATAAAAAAGAAAATGCAGACTAGATCCGATAAAGATGAGATATTGCGGTATTCTCCTATATATAAGAAAGAAGAAAGAGAGGACATGCATGACAAAAAGTAAAAAGGAGGCATGCACGACAAAAAATAAAATAAAAGACATGTTTGACAAGATATAAATAATGATGAAACAGGGACCAATACCTATGACATGTATGGCAAGAAATACTGATGAAATATGGACGCAAGTACCTCCATCCACAGGAGACCATACAAAGATGTTCTTTTCCAGACAAAAAAAATCTCTCTTTATGCTTGAAAAATCCTATATCTTTTTAACAACTCTTCATGTATTTAAGAAATATGCATGTGAAAAATGTGTTCAAGAGTTATCCTAAGTTGGTGATGCTTAAACTGAAAACCGCCCTTGATGCACACGTCTCCGTAGTGTGCTAATGTGTCATCGTCTATTTTTGTCGTTTTTCTTTACCAGTCCGTAACAATACCTCATTTCACACATAACATGAATAAATGCTTGATCACTTGCCTTCTTTGTATGGATTAAATCTATATGCAAGTCGTGTTGAAATAGAATACCTGTGGAATCTTGAAATGCGCATTTGTAGGCTAATACCATCTTTGTTTGGGCCGTAGCAACAAATTGTCAGATTATATACCACTTTTTATAAATTAAGAGCGTGTGGTATTTTTTCTCCCGTTGCAATGCACGGGCCTTTTTGCTAGTGCAAAATAATGTCGGAGTAATTAAACAAAAATTTCCATACATACAAAAAAATACACATACCATTTAAATAAAATGTTCATGAGTTTCCAAAATGTTTTTTGATATTTTATTAAGAAAATTGACAAATATTTCCATACTATAAAAAATGTTTCATACCATTAAAAAGATTTGCATGACATTTTAAAGAAAAGTTTCAGCGATTCAAATTATTTCGTGCCATTCTAAATAAAAATTCCGGTGATTCAAAAATAAAAAGTCAACACATTTGAAAAAATGTTTATACAATGCAATAAAAATGTCCCTGTAGGTTAAAAAAATGTTTAGTTCCATTTAAAAGATGTACAACGTGTATATAGAAAATGTTATTATGAATTCAAGAAAGTGTTAAAACATGTATTTGACAAAATATACATCATGTATTTTAAAAATATCGGAAGTGATGATAAAAATGTACATCGACTGAGAAAAAGAAGACATGTGTGGAAAAGAAGAAACTAATAAAAACCGACAAAAAAGGGAAGCAAAAAACCCAAAGAAAATGAAGAAAAACAAGAAAGAAATAAAAGAGTACCAACGTATAACAATGCGTTCTTTTGGCCCGGCCCGCGTAGCACGACCCAGATGGCCTGGTCTGGTTCAACCAACTGCGAGTGAACCTATCCAACCCTGCCAAATGGGCCAGGTACCTGCAGGCATGTGGTTTAAATTGGGACCTTCTATTCCGAGCGTTTAGCGCCGCCTAACAACTGGCACTCACTGCAGCGCCCTGGTGGGCCGGCCCACGAACACGCAGCAGCAGCGAAAAAACCCTGGAAAACTTGTTGCGGTCAGGAATCGAACCCGCACTACTAGTAATCTGTAATACTCATATATTTTTCTACCCTCTAGGTTAGGGTTTATCGCCTTTGGCGACGACCGCACCGCCGCCTAGAGCTTTTTCTCCGGCAGATCGCCGAACGCCTCTCTTCGCATCTTGGATCGCGAGTTGGAAGCATGGCGATAGGAGCAGGATCGTCCTCGGAGGGTTGGTCAGGGAAGAACTTGGAGGAGATGCTGCAACACCTGGACCTCAAAGACGACGAACTAGACGACGTGATCGTGAGGGTGGAGGAATCTAAGAAGTATGCAGCAGATGCGAGATGGTTGGCGACCGCGAAGGTAAACCCGACCCGGATCTTCAGCGCATCCGCTATGTTTGAGACCATGAAATCGATCTGGAGTCTAGCACATGTGCCTTGATCTGAGGGAGGCAGGGAAAACCTATTTATTTTTCAGATGTTTTGCACAGGAGATTGGAAGAAAGTTGTCCATGGAGGTCCGTGGCTGTTCAGGGGGATGGGGATGCTGATTGAAGATTATGATGGTAAGCAAGATCCGAAATCCGTCAATTTCGATGGCCTGTTTGTCTGGGCACAAATACACAATATACCGGAGCTCTACCGGAAACTTGAAGTTGTTGATCAGCTAGCTAGACGTATTGGACGGGTGAAGGAAACACAACTATCTCCAAGGCTTTTCTATGAAGGTAACTACGTCCAAATCCGGGCTAGGGTTCTGGTGGATAAACCGCTCACGAGGGTTATTCCGTTGAACATGGTGGGTGAGGGCAGGAAACTCCTCCCTGTCAAGTACGGGAAGATACCGTACTTCTGTCAAATTTGTGGACTCATGAGTCATAATCATGAGGAGTGTGGAGATGGAGTTTGGGAGGCCAAGGACAAGCAATGGGGTAGCTGGATGCTGGCACCAGAGACGGGAGACAGTACAGGAGCAGCAAGGAGGAGGCCGAGCCTCGTGGGGTGGTCGCTTTGGAGGCCGTGGAAGAGGAAGATCAGGAAGGGGTGCACCACCGCCTCGGCAAACTTGACCTGTTCGTAAATGCTCGTCTCAGGAGGCTGGGCTGGATTCGGGAGCAGAAGATGGAGAGGAAGACGATATGACTAGTCCGCTGAAATCGTCTGCTACAAAGGGGAAGGAGCATGAAGGAGGACAGGGGGCTCGCAGAAATCTGAATTTCGCTTCGGTTGGTAACAATCCGGAGAAACACCAGCAGAAACAGGGCGCGACTGGGAGCCCTGACACCGGCCGTGGGGTAGTTCCGGGCCTAGACCTGGCACTTACGGCAGTACCCCCACCACCTCCAGCATATGTGTCACCCCGAGATGCCAAGAAAGCAAAGAAATCAGCATCACCATTGAAGCAAAACTCAGACAAGATGGCGTTATTGGCGGGCTCCGACTCAGGGCGCCGCCAGGCCCAATGAAAATTTTAAGATGGAACTGTCGTGGGATAGGCGATCCCGCGACAGTTCGTGAGTTACGTGATCTCGTGGAGATCAGTTCGCCATCTATCTTGTGTCTAGTTGAAACCCAATTACAGAAGAGTCGTGTTGAAGGTTTGCGTACGTCGTTAGGGTATGATTTCAGCTTTGGTGTCGGTAGTAGTGGTCGTAGTGGTGGTCTTTGTATTTTTTGGAAAAACTCTTTGGATGTTTAAATAAAGAACTTTTCGGAGTATCATGTGGATGCCCGGGTCACTGAACCGGGCAAGGAGAAATGGAGATTGACATGTTTCTATGGTGAAGCTACCAGGAGCCTTCGGTATAAAACTTGGGACACCATGAAGCGTTTGAGGGGAGAGAGTACACTCCCATGGATGTGTATTGGGGACTTTAATGAGATATTGAGGCCCGAAGAGCAGCATGGACCAAATGAGCGCGACATCTCACAGATTGATGCGTTCAGAGAAGCCATCGATATTTGTGGCTTAGCTAACCTGGGGTATCGGGGTTTGGACTGGACGTGGGAGAAGAAGGTTGCTGGAGGGAGTTACTGCCGCGTTCGCTTGGATAGAGCTCTGGCTTCACCGTGTTGGTCTGCCTTGTTTCCCTTCGCCTATGTTGGGCACTTTACAACTGCAAAATCGGATCATTGTCCAATTCTTCTGGAGACCGAGCTGATTGACACAAGTATTCGGGCAAAACAAAAACAGTTCCGCTATGAATGCATGTGGGAAAGAGACCCAAGTTTTGGAGAAGTGTTACTCGATGCCTGGACTAATGCGGGGCGGGCTCAAAGTGTTTCTGCGCTCTCTCATAAGCTGACTGCGGTGGCCGGGAAACTACAGAGTTGGGGCCGGGCGTATTTTGGCGCGGTGCGATCCGGACTGCATCACCTCTGCACACAACTGGAGGAGCTGCGCTCACTACCTAGCCGCGTGGGGCCGTCGGCTGAGGAAGATCGGGTCGAACCCCGTATGGTCGAGCTTTGTCTACGAGAGGAAATCATGTGGCGTTAGAGGGCGCGTTAGAGTGGCTAGCGGAAGGAGACAGTAACACGAATTTTTTTCATCGTAAAGCTAGCGCCCCGGAAGGCAAAGAACCGGATAGTGGAGTTGCAGCAACCTGATGGTGTTGGGGAACGTAGTAATTTCAAAAAAATTCCTACGCACACGCAAGATCATGGTGATGGCATAGCAACGAGAGGGGAGAGTATTGTCCACGTACCCTCATAGACCGTAAGCGGAAGTGTTATGACAACGCGGTTGATGTAGTCGTACGTCTTCACGATCCGACCGATCCAAGTACCGAACGTACGGCACCTCCGAGTTCAGCACACGTTCAGCTCGATGACGATCCCCGGACTCCGATCCAGCAAAGTGTCGGGGATGAGTTCCGTCGGCCTGACGGCGTGGTGACGATGATGATGCTCTACCGGCGCGAGGCTTCGCCTAAACTCCGACGATATGGTGAGGTGGAATATGGTGGAGGGGCACCGCACACAGCTAAGAGATCCAAGGGATCAATTGTTGTCTCTTTGGTGCTAGCCCCTGCCTTCTATTTATATGTTGAGCCCTGGGGTCGAAACTTGGAGCAAAAGCCTCCTCAAAGTCGGTTTTGCCCGAAAGGCAAGAGTCCCACTCGGACTCCAGGACCAAACGCCACAATCCTTGGCGTCTAGCCCAGACGCCATGGGCCTCGACGTCTGGCCCAGGGCCAGACGCCAGGGTCTCCGGCGTTTGGCCCCTTGGCGTCCGCAAAACTCCTTTTGCACCGACCTAAAGCCTCATGGGCTTGACCCCTTGGCCTAAACATATCATCCAATATATGAATCTTTACATCTCGACCATTTCGAGACTCCTCGTCATGTCCCCCATCTCATCCGGGACTCCGAACTCCTTCGGTACATCAAAACATGTAAACTCATAATATAACTGTCATCGAAACCTTAAGCGTGCGGACCCTACGGGTTCGAGAACTATGTAGACATGACCGAGAACTATTCTTGGTCAATAACCAATAGCGGAACCTGGATGCCCATATTGGTTCCTACATATTCTACTGAAGATCTTTATCGGTCAAACCGCATAACGACATACGTTGTTCCCTTTGTCATCGGTATGTTACTTGCCCGAGATTCGATCGTTGGTATCCAATACCTAGTTCAATCTCGTTACGGCAAGTCTCTTTACTCGTTCCGTAATGCATCATTCTCAGTAACTAACTCATTAGCTACATTGCTTGCAAGGCTTATAGTGATGTGCATTACCGAGAGGGCCAGAGATACCTCTCCGACAATCGGAGTGACAAAACCTAATCTCGAAATACGCCAACCCAACATGTACCTTTTGGAGACACTGTAGTACTCCTTTATAATCACCCGATTACGTTGTGACGTTTGGTAGCACCAAAGTGTTCCTCCAGTAACGGGAGTTGCATAATCTCATAGTTACAGGAACATGTATAAGTCATGAAGAAAGCAATAGCAACATACTAAACGATCAAGTGCTAGGCTAACGGAATGGGTCAAGTCAATCACATCATTCTCCTAATGATGTGATCCCGTTAATCAAATGACAACTCATGTCTATGGTTAGGAAACATAACCATCTTTAATTAACGAGCTAGTCAAGTAGAGGCATACTAGTGACACTCTGTTTGTCTATGTATTCACACATGTATTATGTTTCCGTTAATACAATTCTAGCATGAATAATAAACATTTTATCATGAAATAAGGAAATAAATAATAACTTTATTATTGCCTCTAGGGCATATTTCCTTGATCTCCCACTTGCACTAGAGTCAATAATCTAGTTCACATCATCATGTGATTTAACACCAATATTCACATCTCGTATGTGATTAATACCCATAGTTCACATCATCATGTGACCAACACCCAAAGGGTTTACTAGAGTCAATAATCTAGTTCACATCGCTATGTGATTAACACCCAAAGAGTACTAAGGTATGATCATGTTTTGCTCGTGAGAGAAGCTTAGTCAACGGGTCTGGCTACATTCAGAGTCGTATGTATTTTGCAAATATTCTATGTCTACAATGCTCGCACGGAGCTACTCTAGCTAATTGCTCCCACTTTCAATATGTATCCAGATTGAGACTTAGAGTCATCTGGATCGGTGTAAAAAGCTTGCATCGATGTAACTCTTTACGACGGGCTCTTTTATCACCTCCATAATCGAGAAATATTTCCTTAGTCCTCACTAAGGATGTTCTTGACCAATGTCCAAAGTGATCTACTCCTAGATCACTATTGTACTCCTTGCCAAATTCAGAGCAAGGTATACAATAGGTCCGGTACATAGCATAGCATACTTTATAGAACCTATGATCGATGCATAGGGAATGACTTTCATTCTCTTTTCTATTTTCTGCCATGGTCAGGATTTGAGTCTTACTCAATTTCACACGCTTGCAACAGGCAAGAACTTTTCTTTGGTATTTCCATTTTGAACTACTTCAAAATCTTGACAAGGTATGTACTTATTGAAAAACTTATCAAGCGTCTTGATCTATCTCAGTAGATTTTGATGCTCAATATTTAAGTAGCTTTACCGAGGTCTTTCTTTTAAAGAACTCCTTTCAAATACTCCTTTATGCTTTCCAAAAAAATTCTACATCATTTCTGATCAATATGTTACTCACATATATTTATCAGAAAGGCGGTAGTGCTCTCACTCACTTTATTGTAAATACAGGCTTCACCGCAAGTCTCAGATAAAACTATATGCTTTGATCAACTTATCAAAGCGTGTATTCCAACTCTGAGATGCTTGCACCAGTCCATAGATGGATCATTTGGAGCTTGCACATTTTGTTAGCTCCTTTAGGATTGACAAAACCTTCTGGTTGCATCATATACAACTCTTCTTTAATAAATCCATTAAAGAATGTTGTTTTCACATCCATTTGCCAAATTTCATAAAATGTGGCAATTGCTAACATGATTCGGACAGACTTAAGCAACGCTAGAGTTGAGAAAATCTCATTGTAGTCAACACCTTGAACTTGTCGAAAACCTTTTGCAACAAGTCGAGCTTTGTAGATAGTAACACTACTATCAGTGTTCGTCTTCCTCTTGAAGATCCATTTATTTAACTTGACTTGCTGATCATCGAGCAGGTCAACCAAAGTCCATACTTTGTTCTCATACATGGATCCTATCTCAGATTTCATGGCCTCAAGCCATTTCGCGGAATCTGGGCTCATCATCGCTTCCTCATAGTTCGTAGGTTCATCATGGTCTAGTAACATGACTTCCGTAACATGATTATCGTACCACTACAGTGCGGATCTTACTCTGGAAGACCTACGAGGTTTGGTAGCAACTTGATCTCAAGTTTCATGATCATCATCATTAACTTCCTCACTAATTGGTGTAGGAATCACGGAACTGATTTACGTGATGAACTACCTTCCAATAAGGGAGAAGGTACAATTACCTCATCAAGTTCTACTTTCCTCCCACTCACTTCTTTCGAGAGAAACTTCTTCTCTAGAAAGGATCCATCTTAGCAACGAATAACTTGCCTTCGGATCTGTGATAGAAGGTGTACCCAATAGTTACCTTTGGGTATTCTATGAAGACGCACTTCTCCGATTTGGGTTCGAGCTTTATCAGGTGAAAACTATTTCACATAAGCATCACAACTCCAAACTTTAAGAAAGCGGCGACTTAGGGTTTACCGTTAAACCATAGTTCATACGGTGTCGTCTCAACGGATTTAGATGGTGCCCTATTAAACGTGAATGCAGCTGTCTCTAATGCATAACCCCAAAAGCGATAGTGGTAAACCGATAAGAGACATCATAGATCGCACCATATCCAATAAAGTGCGGTTACGACTTTCGGACACACCATTATGCTGTGGTGTTCCATATGGCGTGAGTTGCGAAACTATTTCATATTGTTTCAAATGAAGACCAAACTCGTAACTCAAATATTCATCTCCACGATCAGATTGTAGAAATTTTATTTTTCTTGTTACGATGATTTTCCACTTCACTCTGAAATACTTTGAACTTTTCAAATGTTTCAGACTTATGTTTCATCAAGTAGATATACCCATATCTGCTCAAATCATCTGTGAAGGTGAGAAAATAACGATACCCGCCGCGAGCCTCAACATTCATTGGACCAAAAACATCAGTATGTATGATTTCCAACAAATCAGTTGCTCGCTCCATAGTTCCGGAGAACGGCGTTTTAGTCATCTTGCCCATGAGGCACGGTTCGCAAGTACCAAGTGATTCATAATCAAGTGATTCCAAAAGCCCATCAAGATGGAGTTTCTTCATGCGCTTTACACCAATATGACCTAAACGGCGATTGCCACAAATAAGTTGCACTATCATTATTAACTTTGCATCTTTTGGCATCAATATTATGAATATGTGTATCACTACGATCGAGATCCAACAAACTATTTTCATTGGGTGTATGACCATTGAAGGTTCTATTCATGTAAATGTAACAACAATTGTTCTCTAACTTAAATGAATAACCGTATTGCAATAAACATGATCAAATCATATTTATGCTCAACGCATAAACACCAAATAACACTTATTTAGGTTCAACACTAATCCCGAAAGTATAGGGAGTGTGCGATGATGATCATATCAATCTTGGAACCACTTCCAACACATATCGTCACTTCACCCTCAACTAGTCTCTGCTTGATTCTGTAACTCCTGTTTCAAGTTACTAATATTTAGCAACCGAACAAGTATCAAATACTGTGGGCTACTATAAACACTAGTAAGGAACACATCAATAACCTGTATATCAAATATACTTTTGTTCACTTTGCCATCCTTCTTATCCACCAAATATTCAGGGCATTTTCGCTTCCAGTGACCATTTCCTTTGCAGTAGAAGCACTTAGTTTCAGGCTTTGGTCCAGCTTTGGGCTTCTTCGCGGGAGTGACAACTTGTTTGCCATTCTACTTGAAGTTTCCCTTTCTTTCCCTTTGCCCTTTTCTTGAAACTAGATGTCTTGTCAATCATCAACACTTGATGCTCTTTCTTGATTTCTAACCCGTCGATTTCAACATCACGAAGAGCTCGGGAATCTTTTTCGTCATCCCTTGCATACTATAGTTCATCACGAAGTTCTAGTAACTTAGTGATGGTGACTAGAGAATTATGTCAATCACTATCTTATCTGGACGATTAACTCCCACTTGATTCAAGCGATTGAAGTGCCCAGACAATCTGAGCACATGCTCACTAGTTGAGCGATTCTCCTCCATCTTTTAGCTATAGAACTTGTTGGAGACTTCATATCTCTCAACTCGGGTATTTGCTTGAAATATTAACTTCGATTCCTGGAACATCTCATATGGTCCATGACGTTCAAAACGTCTTTGAAGTCCTGATTCTAAGCCGTTAAGCATGGTGCACTAAACTATCAAGTAGTCATCATATTTGAGCTAGCCAAACGTTCATAACGTCTGCATACGCTCTGCAATAGGTCTGTCACCTAGCGGTGCATCAAGGACATAATTCTTTTCCGCAAAGAATGAGGATAAACCTCAGATCACGGATCTAATCCGCATCATTGCTACTAACATCTTTCAACACAGTTTTCTCTAGGAACATATTAAAATAAACATATGAAAGCAACAAACATAGGGAAGCAACAACGCGAGCTATTGATCTACAACATAATTTGCAAAATACTACCGGGACTAAGTTCATGATAAATTTAAGTTCAATTAATCATATTACTTAAGAACTCCCACTTAGATAGACATCTCTCTAGTCATCTAAGTGATTACGTGATCCAAATCAACTAAACCATAACCGATCATCACGTGAGATGGAGTAGTTTTCAATGGTGAACATCACTATGTTGATCATATCTACTATATGATTCACGCTCGACCTTTCGGTCTCCGTGTTCCGAGGCCATATCTGCATATGCTAGGCTCGTCAAGTTTAACTCGAGTATTCTGCGTGTGCAAAACTGGCTTGCACCCGTTGTAGATGGACGTAGAGCTTATCACACCCGATCATCACGTGGTGTCTGGGCACGACGAACTTTGGCAACGGTGCATACTCAGGGAGAACACCTCTTGATAATTTTTAGTGAGAGATCATCTTAAAATGCTACCGTCAATCAAAGCAAGATAAGATGCATAAAGGATAAACATCACATGCAATCAATATAAGTGATATGATATGGCCATCATCATCTTGTGCTTGTGATCTCCATCTCCAAGCACCGTCGTGATCACCATCGTCCTTTGGCGCGACACCTTGATCTCCATCGTAGCATCGTTGTCGTCTCGCCAACTATTGCTTCTACGACTATCGCTACCGCTTAGTGATAAAGTAAAGCAATTACATGGCTTTTGCATTTCATACAATAAGCGACAACCATATGGCTCTGCCATTGCCGATAACTCGGTTACAAAACATGATCATCTCATACAATAAAATATAGCATCACGTCTTGACCATATCACATCACAACATGCCCTGCAAAACAAGTTAGACGTCCTCTACTTTGTTGTTGCAAGTTTTACGTGGTTGCTACGGGCTGAGCAAGAACCGTTCTTACCTACGCATCAAAACCACAACGATAGTTTGTCAAGTAGGTGCTGTTTTAACCTTCGCAAGGACCGGGCGTAGCCACACTCGGTTCAACTAAAGTGAGAGAGACAGACACCCGTCAGTCACCTTTAAGCAATGAGTGCTCGCAGCGGTGAAACCATTCTCGCGTAAGCGTACGCGTAATGTCGGTCCGGGCCGCTTCATCTCACAATACTGCCGAACCAAAGTATGACATGCTGGTAAGCAGTATGACTTGTATCGCCCACAACTCACTTGTGTTCTACTCGTGCATATAACATCAACGCATAAAACCAGGCTCGGATGCCTCTGTTGGGGAACGCAGTAATTTCAAAAAAATTCCTACGCACACGCAAGATCATGGTGATGGCATAGCAACGAGAGGGGAGAGTATTGTCCACGTACCCTCGTAGACCGTAAGCGGAAGCGTTATGACAACGCGGTTGATGTAGTCGTACGTCTTCACGATCCGACCGATCCAAGTACCGAGCGTCGACACCTCCGAGTTCAGCACACGTTCAGCTCGATGGCGATCCCGGACTCCGATCCGGCAAAGTGTCGGGATGAGTTCCGTCGGCCTGACGGCGTGGTGACGATGATGATGCTCTCTGCGCGAGGCTTCGCCTAAACTCCGCGACGATATGGTGAGGTGGAATATGGTGGAGGGGGCACCGCTGCGGCTAAGAGATCCAAGGGATCAATTGTTGTCTCTTTGGTGCTAGCCCCTGCCCCTCTATTTATATGTTGAGCCCGGGGTCGAAACTTGGAGCAAAAGCCTCCTAAAAGTCGGTTTTGCCGAAAGGCAAGAGTCCCACTCGGACTCGAGGACCAAACGCCACAATCCTTGGCGTCTAGCCCGAACGTCATGGGCCTCGGCGTCGGCCCGAGGCGACGCCAGGTCTCCGGCGTTTGGCCCCTTAGCGTCCATAAAACTCCTTTTGCACCGACCTAAAGCCTCATGGGCTTGACCCCTTGGCCTAAACATATCATCCAATATATGAATCTTTACGTCTCGACCATTTCGAGACTCCTCGTCATGTCCCCCATCTCATCCGGGACTCCGAACTCCTTCGGTACATCAAAACATGTAAACTCATAATATAAGCATCATCGAAACCTTAAGCGTGCGGACCCTACGGGTTCGAGAACTATGTAGACATGACCGAGAACTATTCTTGGTCAATAACCAATAAGCGGAACCTGGATGCCCATATTGGTTCCTACATATTCTCTGAAGATCTTTATCGGTCAAACCGCATAACGACATACGTTGTTCCCTTTGTCATCGGTATGTTACTTGCCCGAGATTCGATCGTTGGTATCCAATACCTAGTTCAATCTCGTTACCGGCAAGTCTCTTTACTCGTTCCGTAATGCATCATTCTCAGTAACTAACTCATTAGCTACATTGCTTGCAAGGCTTATAGTGATGTGCATTACCGAGAGGGCCCAGAGATACCTCTCCGGCAATCGGAGTGACAAAACCTAATCTCGAAATACGCCAACCCAACATGTACCTTTTGGAGACACCTGTAGTACTCCTTTATAATCACCCGATTACGTTGTGACGTTTGGTAGCACCAAAGTGTTCCTCCGATGGCAGGAGTTGCATAATCTCATAGTTACGAGGAACATGTATAAGTCATGAAGAAAGCAATAGCAACATACTAAAGCGATCAAGTGCTAGGCTAACGGAATGGGTCAAGTCAATCACATCATTCTCCTAATGATGTGATCCCGTTAATCAAATGACAACTCATGTCTATGGTTAGGAAACATAACCATCTTTAATTAACGAGCTAGTCAAGTAGAGGCATACTAGTGACACTCTGTTTGTCTATGTATTCACACATGTATTATGTTTCCGGTTAATACAATTCTAGCATGAATAATAAACATTTTATCATGAAATAAGGAAATAAATAATAACTTTATTATTGCCTCTAGGGCATATTTCCTTCAGATGGAACCATGTGTAAGGAGGGGCATGAGATGGCTGGTATGGCTACTTCTTTTTACAGTAATCTCTACGCCTCTGAATGCACGGTGGGCATTGAGGAGGTCCTCTCCTATATACCGACTAGGGTAGATGCACCCATGAATATATCTCTGGACGCACAGTACAGTAAGACCGAGGTGAAAGCGGCCTTGTTCCAGATGTTTCTGTCATAGGCCCCTGGGCCAGACGGTTTCCCGGCACATTTCTTTCAGAGGCACTGGGAGCTCTGTGGTGATGAGGTTACTGAGATGGTGCTTCGAGTTCTTAATGGAGAAGATTCTCCGGAGGAGATAAACAAAACGTTCATTGTTTCAATTCCCAAGATTGCTAGCCCAAAAAATTTAGCACAGTTTCGACCGATAAGCCTCTGCAATGTGATCTTTAAGATTGCATCAGAGGTGTTGGCTAATCGGCTCAAGCTTATTCTCCCTGATATCATCTCCGAGGAACAACAGCATTTGTTCCAGTATGCGTCATTATCGACAATTTCATATCTGCCTATGAGTGTCTGCACTACATGAAATCTAGGAAGCTCAAGAGTAACAGGTTATGTGCTTTGAAGCTTGATATGATGAAAGCCTACGATCGGCTCGAGTGGAATTATCTGGAGAAGGTCATGCTCAAGTTGGGGATCAGCCCACAGTTCACACAAACAGTAATGAGGTGTGTATCATCGGTTTCCTTCTCTGTTATCTTCAATGGTGGAAAGCAAGAGGAGTTCAGGCCCTCTCGTGGACTTAGGCAGGGTGATCCCACATCGCCATATCTCTTCCTATTGGCCGCCGAAGGCCTCTCTTGCTTACTGAAATCCACAATGCCAGGTGAGAGCATCAATGGTATAAAAGTGGCACCGGGAGCCCCTCAGGTAAACCACCTCCTTTTTGCAGATGATAGCCTTCTATTCTTTGATGCCACATCTGATATGGCCAACAGAGTTGAGAGTCTCTTGCAAAGGTATTGCCTAGCTTCCGGACAGCGCATCAATAAGGATAAGTCCTCAATATTCTTTAGTAAAGGTTGTTCGGAAGGAGTGAGGCAGGAAATCAAACAAATCCTCTCAGTCCAGAATGAGAAATTGTCTGAAAAATACCTTGGCCTCCCGGCGGATGTTGGCAGAGCAAAGGAAGGGTCCTTTAAGTATCTTAAAGATAGGATATGGAAGCAAGTGCAGGGCTGGATGGAGAAGGCACTTTCTGTGGGAGGGAAAGAGGTGCTTATCAAGTCAGTTTCCCAAGCAATCCCGACGTACTCAATGGCGTGTTTCAAGTTACCATGAGGCATGTGTCAACACATCAATGGCATCTTGAGGAAATTCTGGTGGGGATCCAAAAAGGGCGAGAGGAAGACCGCATGGGTTTCTTGGGATGTGATGACACAGCCGAAGTTTATGGGAGGTATGGGGTTTCGTGATATTGAGCTTTTTAACCTTGCTTTGCTAGCCAGACAAGCCTGGTGGCTACTCCAGGAACCAAACTCTCTCAGTGCATGCATCCTCAAGGCTGTGTACTACCCTTCGGCTTCGATCCTTGAAGCTGAGCTGGGGAAGAATCCGTCACAGGTCTGGCGCTCTTTGGTCGAAGGCAGAGACACGCTCAAGCTCGGGCTGATTAAGCTGATTGGATCCGGCAAGGACACTAATATTTGGGCAGATAACTGGATACCACGTGATTTTAAGCTGCGCCCGGTGTGCCCAAAAACTTTGAATCCCCCGCAGCTTGTCTCGGATCTCATTAACCCTGTCACTTTTGCATGGGATATGGAGGCTCTGGATGAACATTTGTACCCAATGGACAAGGAGGCAATTCTTAATATCCCGCTTAGTTCTCGAGTTCGCCATGATTTCTGGTCATGGCACTATGAACGAAAGGGTGTCTTCACAGTGCGTTCGGCTTACAAACTTCTGTCGGCCACCAAGCAGCAACGCACGGACTGGCTCGAGCACAATGATGGACACTCGCGGATTGAAGCAGATCGAGGATCCTGGGCGAAACTCTGGGGAGCAGCGGTCCCTTCGAAAGTTCGTGTCTTTGCTTGGAGATTAGCCAAATGCTCCATTCCCACAGGAGAAGTCCGAAAGCATAGAAGTATGGACGATTCGGTGGAGTGCTCGCTTTATCACCCGGCGGTGGATACGTGGCGCCACTCTCTCATTGACTGCCGCATGGCACGTTGTGTTTGGGCTCTTGCTGATGAGGACCTCACAGATACAGTCATCTCCAATAGAACGGAAGATCCGAAGCTCTGGATGCCATGGCTGGTAGATACTTTAAACACCGATGATCTGGCACGTGTCCTTGTTACTATGTGGGCCATCTGGTTGGCACGACGCCGAGCGATACATGATGACCAGTTTCAGAGCCCGTTATCCACCCATATCTTCGTAAACAAGTTCTTGGCAGAGCTGGAGATGTTACCAAAAAAGAGTGCACGCCAAAAGGAGCGGAATGCAAATCCTAGGGACCTGCATGTGAATAGTAGGGACGTTCATGTAAATACAAGAGTGAGGGCGGAGCCGGCAGCACGGATCGGGTGGCTCCCGCCCGAGAGCCATGATTTCAAAATCAATGTCGACGGGGGCTTCTCCAAGATAGGAGACTGGGCTGCCTCAGCTGCTGTTTGCAGGGACAAGGGGGGCAATTACATCGGAGCCTCGGCGATCATCTACGACGGCCGTCTTGATCTGACAATACTTGAAGCCGAGGCATGCAATGAAGCTCGCTCACTTTCTGCCGATCTTCAACTCCGGTCTGTTTGTGTAGCAATTGATTGCCTCGAGGTTGTAACGAATCTACGGGAGGAAGTTCCATGCAGATACTATCCTATCTTATAGGACATAAAACATTAGAGTAGGCTTTTTAGCGATCTTAGTTTTATTCATGAAAATAGAAAGTACAGTGGAGAGGCCCATGCCTTGGCAAAGGCAGCCGCTTCTCTTAGTCCTGGGCGCCATGTGTGGCTTAGTATTATGCCCGATATCATCTGTATCCCATTATGTCTGAACGTTCAATAAAGGGTGCGGATTGCTCAAAAAAAAGTAATCCGTAATACTGTGAAGTAGTTAAGGAAAATTGTCGCCGCCCTGTCCCAAAATTTGCAAGTTCACAAATTTGTTTTAAAAAGAAAAGGTTCGCGTATTAAAAAAAGCTAACAAAAAATATTTCAAAAAAAAGTTCACGGAATTTGAAAAGTTCACTAATTTCAGAAAAGTTCACAAATTTTAAAAAGTTCATGAGTTCAAAAAAGTTCAAGGATTGAAGAAGTTCATGAAAAATTTGAGAAAGTTCATCAAATACAAAATAGTACAAGAATAATTGAAAAGTTCTTTGATTTCAAAAAACAGGGCGACGCTACACGTAGGCCGACGGATCCTTTTTAAAAGATCCACCGCCTCCACATCCGTTTGATCGGGGGCCATCCAGTGGCCAACCCTTTTCTCATCATTGCAACAAAGCAAGTGTTGCATAACCCTTTGCATCAGTCCTCTTGTTGTAGAAACATTTGCAATAGAGGTTCTATCGGGGATATACCCCGCGGTATGACCCGGCTGGATATATGACTCGGCCGGACTTGGCGACTCACGGTGACCCGCCCTAACCTGGCGACTCACTGATGACCTGCCCGGATCTCTCCATTCACTGATGACTCGTCAGAGTCAGGTGACTCATTAGTGACCCGGCAGGCGGGTCAGAGGACCGACAAGACTCGGAGGCCTAGAAGGCTCAAGGCCCAGAAGGCTGGCTTACGTTATAATAGGCATGTTTAAGATGAAAGGCATAAGGAATATTCTCCTACAAAGGAAGTAAGACTAGGACTCCACTTGTAATAGAGTAATCCTAGTCCTACAAGGACTAGTCATGTAACCCGCCCCTTCAACTTATATAAGGAGGGGCAGGGCACCCTAAGAGGGACAAGTTTTTCACAAGTTAGGTTTAGACAGACAAGTCAATAGCTCTCGAGATAGAGCCCTCTTGTAATCGTGATCATCATCATCAATATCAATGAAGCAGGATGTAGGCTTTTACCTCCACCATGAGAGGCCAAACCTGGGTAAAACCTCGCGTCTCTCGTCCCACCAACCCCTCTCAAGTTACTACATAGATGCATTGGCCTCGCAACTAAGTCCTGACACTAAGGACATCTGTCGTGACAATTCCACGACAGTTGGCGCCCACCGTGGGGCTCGCGCACGATGGTGTTGAGTTCTTGGAGGGATCTCTCCCAGGATCGAGAAGTTCGCAATTTTCTAGATGAAGAAGAACCAGTTCGAAAGGATCTACGTCATCTCTGGCAGACAGCCGGAACAACATGTACGAAGATTTGTGATGAAAGAAATTTAGGGTTTTGCGGTCAGTCCACCGCACCCGTCTTTGGCGATCCGTCAAAACCGACAGAAGATTAGTTTTTTGCTTTTTCATTGCCGCAAGTCATCGAGTCCGACAGGAGTTCAGAGGATTTCCTTTGTTGGGGCGGTGTGTTGTACGCCACGGAACCAGTTCAAACGCAAGTTTCAGCCGAGAAACGGATCTCTGCTGCGATCCACGTGAGGATCGAGACAAACTGCTACTATCAACACATGAAGTCATGGGTCAATTCTGCTGCATATTACGCATCAGCGTAAAGCTCCATGTGAAATCCCAAGCAACACTAGTATTTTCACAAAGACCGATGTTTAATTGATCTGGAGTTCAACTAGCAATACCACGTACAATGCACGTGAAGCCAACGAATCAGCCGGCAGGGGGCCACGACCCGGAGGAGGACGTGGGCACAGACTCGGGCCTCGCGAGTTAATTGCAAGGAGATACCACCACTTGCGCACGTTATGACGAGTCAGTACCATTGCTCGTGCATGTCGTAGTTCAGTACCACTATTCGGCCTAACTGTTACAAAATGTACTGACAGCCGTATAAGTGTGTATTGACCATGTATCTGACAGACCGGACCCACCTGTCAGGTGACACGGTGGCCAATCAGCGGCGTCTTGCAGTAATCGACTAGGACGAGGTCAAGCTGTCGGTCTTAGCGGGCTCGGTCGAACCGAGCCGGATCCCACCAGACGAACCCTATCATCTTTCTCCCCTCTCCATCTCCTCTCTCCCCATGGATCTCAGGTGATGGCTACGGTGACCCCCGGCGGAGGTGGTGTCGTGGGCGGCTACGGCGACCTTCCCAGCCTGGGGAGCGATGACCATGTGGGGCTGGACTGCTCCAGGTCGTCCAAATCCACCGATGACGAGGAAGAGGAGGAGGAGGCGCGCCTGTCCATGGAGCAACGGTTGCGGCTCGCTGAGATGTGGTTGGCCAACCCAACCACAAGCCATCACTGGACCAGTGGAGCGGATGGAGTGCTATAAGTCCCTCCTTTTTAATTATGCCTATTCATATCATAGGGCTAGGGTTAGTGTTCTTAAAGCACTGAAATTTTTTCAATTTTTCCGTGGCTTGTAGGTTAGATGATGCTATATGGGATGTTAGGATTCACTTTGATGCTGGGCATAATTTGGATAGGAAGATTTGCAGCTCAGATGTCACATTTCTGAACCTGTATACACTGTTGACAGTAGTGGGATTTAATTTTAATGATGAACTATATCACATGAGAAAATAGCTGCAGCAGGAGCTGAGAGAGAGCATGGACTAGATCTGATTGACACTAACATCAAATTGCAAGAACTAAAGAAGCAGTATGAGGATTCATTAGTTCTGAATTTGTTAGCTAGGGCAACAACACCTGTTAGTTCAGAGTCAGGATTAGTTAGTGATGGTAACATCCATCAGAGACCAAATGAATTAGCTGCAGTTTTATATGAACCACCTGTTGTTTATGATCTCAGTGAGCCTGATGTGCTTGCTGTTGATGATCATGGTGTAATTTTTCAGAGTCAGTGCAGCAGCAGTAGTACAGTGCATCCTACTCAACCTACTGTTATGTGCACACAAGAGAGTAGAAATGTCAAGGGGAAGCTGAAAGCTGTGTTGGAGGAAGAGGAATTTTTAGAGGAGGGATATAGGAGTTACTTTGACTCTGAGGGTGCAACTGACACTGATAACTACATTTTAGCTGAACACACAGAGATAATAGAGGGGAAGAGACTGGCAGAGGAAGAAGATGAAGATGAAGATTCTGATGAAGAATCAGAAGAGGAACCACCCCTGCATTATGAGGGTGACACTGATGTTGAGGATCTATTTGAGGAGGAGGAGGAGGAGGTGAATGTTACAACTGAAGGGAGTGCTCCAACTGAAAGCGAAAAACCACCCATACAAGAACCTGCAAAGAAGAGGCAGAAGCTGCAAGTCAGGAGATGCCCCACCACTAGATCACACTCTAATGTTTTATAGGAGGTGAAACCTGATTTTAATCCTTCATCTGATGAAGAAGAACATGGCTTGTTGTTTGACAGTGATGATGGACATGAGGCACCAGCATTTGTCCTACAAAAAGGCAGGAAGAGTAGGGCAAAGAAAAGGAAACCTAGGATATGGTACAATGATAAACTTGAGCAACCACATCAGCAGTTATGTATGTAGATGTGCTTCAAGAATCAGCAGCAATTCAGAGAAGCATTGTTGAGCCTACACATTACACAGTCCAGAAATTTCAGGTACCACAAAAACTCAGACAAAAGGATCATTGCTTGTTGCAAACAAGAGCACTGCCAGTTCTTCATAGTTGCTGCAGTTATCAAAGGGGAAAAGACATTTGCTATCAAAAAGATGAGGCTGCAGCACACTTGCCCAAGCAGTACAGAGTCATCCAGGGTTAGTGCAAAGTGGCTTGCTAAAACATATGAGTCACTCTTTAGGTTTGACCCAACAACTAGCATAGCTACTATGATTGACAACTGCCAGGAGAAGTATGGTGTTGAAGTGCCCAGGCACATGGCCTATAGGGCCAAAAACCTTACTGTTGAAGTTGTATTAGGAGAGCACAAGAAGCAGTATCCCAGGCTGAGGGACTATGCCCAAACCATCATGGATACAAACCCTGTAAGTAGAGTTGTTGTTGCAACAATAACTCCAAAAGCTACAACAAAAAGACCACATCCAAGACCAAGGTTTCATGCTATGTTCTTTTGCATAAATGGAGCCAGGGAGGGATTTCTCAATGCATGCAGGCCATTCATTGGTTAGTTACATGTTACTTTGCTTTATTTAGAATGTTTCTCAATGTTCATGCCACATTTGCTTGTAGATGACAATTGTATACATGTTTGTTGTTTGCATCTAAATGTAGGTGTTGATGGGTGCTTTATCAAGCTTAATACTGGTGCTCAAATCCTACCAGCCGCTGGCAGAGATGGCAATAACAACATATTTCCACTTGCATTTGCTATAGTTGGACAAGAGGACACAACAAACTGGTGTTGGTTTCTGCACCAACTGAAGATATTTTTAGGAGGAGAAGTTCATAAATTTGGCCCTTACACTATCATGTCTGATAGACAGAAGGTATGCATCTCCTTGTTTATTTATGCATATAAGTTATGTTGTAGATAGTAGCTTCAGCATCTCCTTGTTTATCTTTATGCATATAAGTTATGTTGCATATAAGTTTCTGCACCAACTCCAGTAGCTTAGTGTTATATTATGTCAACAGGGGCTACTAAATGCAATAAATCAAGTATTTCCAAACTGCCATCAAAGATTTTGCCTTAGACACCTATATGCAAATTTCCAAAATGCTGGGTTTAGGGGGAAGATCTACAGAAATGCATGGATAATGCCAGCTATGCTTATAACCAGCACAAGTTTAACATTGCAATGAATGATCTCAAAAATGAGAGTGAGGAAGCTTGGAAGTGACTGAGTGGAATACCTAACAGCATTGGGCTAGGCATGCTTTTGACACCAATTGCAAGACAGACTTGGTTGTTAACAACGTGTCAGAGGTGTTCAACAAGTACATCTTAGATTTCAGGAAAAAACCCATTAGGACTATGGTTGATGGTATTAAGGACAAACAGATGGTGATGTGGCATAGGAATAGAGAGAGAGGAAAGGCAGCTATGTGGGAGATCACACCCCATTATGCTGAGAAGCTAGAGGTGGAAAAGGAAAGGGCCAGGTACTGCAAACCCATTCAAGCAGGTGTAAATCTATGGCAAGTGACCAGTGGGCAGCAAACACATCCAGTCAACTTGGACATGCATACATGTGGTTGTAGAAAGTGGGACCTGTTTGGCATGCCATGCAACCATGCTGTATCTGCCATTAACAAGGCAAAAAGGTTTCCAGAGGACTATGTTTCTATATTCTTCAAAAAACCTTTTTACATAGCATCATATGAACCTATGATATATCATGTCCCTGGTGAACATGACTGGACAAAGACAGCTGGACCAGACATAGATCCACCTGAATTTCATGTGAAGAGAGGAAGGAAAAAAGAGAAGAGGATAAAGGGCAGGTTTGAAGTTCCAAAGCCAAAGGACATTTCTAGAATGGCCACTATAACATGTAGTAATTGTGGACTTCAAGGACATAGGTACACCAACTGCAAGGTTCAACTGAAACCAAAGCTGGCTATGAGGAAAAACAAGCATGTGGTAATCCCTTGTTAATTAGTTCTATGGTTTCTTGTACTGTATTTTTAGTAAATACCATGTTTGACTTACTAACATGTTTCTTTTGTTTGCAAGGCACCTGCAAGATCAAGGAATGCTCATGAAGCTACTCCACCTGCAAGATCACAGCACCCACCTACATCTGGTGCTAGATCTGCTTCTGCAAGGGCATATGGTGCTAGATCTTCTGCTGCGATGGGATCTAGTGCTAGATCTGTTGCTGCAAGGGCATCTGGTGCTAGATCTTCTGCTGCAAGAGACCAAAGGCCATTCTTTGCTCCAAGATCTTCCTCTGGAGCTTCAACTTCTGGGGCATCTGATGACCCAATAAATCATTCTGGATGGATGTCCTTTTTTAATTCCAGTAGGGGAGGAAGGAACTGATTGTCATGAGGGTGCATCTGGGTTATGCTACTTGAAACCAGTTTGATGAGTACTAAGTTATGTGAACTAAGTTTGTGTTCATCTGGGTTATGTGCACCATATTTTGAACTATGTTATGTGTGCATCTGGGTTATGTTTGTGAGCAATGTTATGTGTACCCAGTTTGATGAGTACTAAGTCTGATGAGTAACCACTAAGTTTGTTATGAAGTGATGAGTACTAAGTTTGTTATGAAGTGATGAGTACTAAGTTTGTTATGAAGTGATGAGTACTAGGTTTGTTATGAAGTGACGAGTTAAGTTTGATATGATGTGATGACTTAAGTTTGATATGATGTGATGACTTAAGTTTGATATGGTGTGATGAGTTCTAAGTTTGATATGATAGGGTTTAGGGGGTTCTCGATGTCGATGGAGCCTAAATGACTAACCACCAGGGTTTAGGGGGTTCTCGATGTCGACGGAGCCTAAATGACTAACCACCAGGGTTTAGGGGGTTCTCGATGTCGACGGAGCCTAAATGACTAACCACCAGGGTTTAGGGGGTTCTCAACATAGACGGAGCCTAAATGACTAACCACCATGGTTTAGGGGGTTCTCGACGTCGACGGAGCCTAAATGACTAACCACCATGGTTTAGGGGGTTCTCGACGTCGATGAAGCCTAAATGACTAACCACCATGGTTTAGGGGGTTCTCGACGTCGACGGAGCCTAAATGACTAACCACCATGGTTTAGGGGTTCTCGACGTCGACAGAGCCTAAATGACTAACCACCATGGTTTAGGGGTTCTCAACGTCGATGGAACCTAAATGACTAATCACTATGGTTTAGGGGGTTCTCGACGTCGATGAACCCTAACTGACTAACCACTATGGTTTAGGGGGTTCTCGACGTCGACGGACCCTAAATGAGTAGCCACTATGACAGCCAATATGACAACAACTGTCTTAGAGTAACCACTATGACAACAACTATGACAACAACTTAAATCATGTAACATATCAACCAACTATGACAAGCAACTCAAATCATAAAGGATAGCTTCATGCAACATAATTAATAGATTCTTACACAACATACTAGAGTTCAACTTAGGTCACAACTTAAAGCAACAACATAGTTCCAACTTAGTTCACAACTACACATCCATAGTACATAACTTAGTTCACAACAACACCATACTTCACAAAAGGTCAGCAAAGCAAGCATTCTTCTTCTTCATGTTGATCTGGATCTTGCTCTTGCTCTTCCTCTTCATCTACATCTTCATTCTGACAAGATGTCCAGGATCCCCTTCAATTTCTGCTTGTTCTTCTCCTCTGACTTCAACAGTTCACCAATCTGAATCTTTAGCTGACCCCTCCTTGTTGTGAGCTTGTCATGCCCCTTCTTGAGATCACCCATGTGAAGGAGCAGCTGGGTGTTCTCCTGGGTGAGCTTTTCCTCATATTTTTTGAGTTCATCAACCCGGAATTGCAGGTTCCTGGTGGATGTACTAAGCACTTCCTTCTCTTTTAGATGATTGAACTTCAGGTTCTGGATGCGAGTGCCTTGAGATTTTGTCAGGTTCATCAGTACTTTATACTTCTCCTGCAGCTTGAAGATCTCTGCATCTTTCTTCCCCATCTCTGTCTTCATGTCAGATACAACTGAATCAGAAACATGCACATTCTGCATCTTAGCCTGCAAATAGCTGAAATCTACCATCCTATCCTCTTGAGCATTGAACAGTTGGTGCACATCTTCAACAAATTTGTCATAGTTGGCCTCTAGATTATTTTTTTCTTCGGTTAAATGGTGAATAGTGAGTGAACTCTCCAGGTTATCCTTCCTCCTATCACTCTTGCTGTCATGATACATTTCGCATAGCTTCAACAAGGCATTCTGCAATGTAGGAGGCCACTCTGGGTCAACCCAGAGAACAATACCACCGTTCTCATCTTCCTGCAATATAAACAAACATAGCATGTGCAAAATCAATCTCCTAGGCAAATTATTTAAGCAATAAACTTTGAGCAACTGACTTTAAATAATAACTGAACTTTGAGCATCTAACTTTAAACAATGAAATACAAATCAAATCAACTTTAAGCATCTGCCACTGAATTAAATAATGAACCTTAAGCATCAACTTTAAGTATCTTTGAGAATCAACTTTAATAATCTAGTCAATTAGAGAATGAACCTCTGACATTAAACACTCACTGAATTTTGAGCTTATGACATTGAATCTCTCTGACATTAAATAATCAAATAATTGGCAAATTGAGTACTCTTGTGAACTAAACAATGATCATCTGCATTGCAAACTAAGTTGTTGACCAATTATAAAATTACTGACCAAATTAAATATACATGGAAAGCATCAACACATTTCTAATCCAATGATTAGCATCAGTAGTACTAAATGGCTACAAAATGACCATCATAGCTACCCAGTTAAACAAGAGTACTCATTAAACAATGTGCATCAGCACATGGCTAGATTAAAGAACATGAATTATATGCACTGGACAATTCTATGCACATGGCTAGATTAAACAATACAATTAACATAGAGATTTGTACAGAATCTTACACTCTTAGGACAGACTAAGAACCTCCTGCCCGTGTTAAATGCTTCAAATGCTACACGCCTCTCAGCCGCCACACCATGCTGATGGCAAAGAACGATGGGTGATGTCTCAATGCCACTGTAGTCTTGGTCTTCAATGCTAGCAGGGATCTACATGAGCAAAAGGAAAAGACAATCCCCAAATCAAATCAAATCCCCAAAGCAGATAACCTAACCCTAATCCTAGCTCTACAACTCACACGGTAATGCATGGCTTCGTCGTTGGAGAGGTTCATGTATTGCACGCTGGAGTCCTGGCTGCTCTCGTCCTCCATGGCGCGACGGCGAGCCGGTTGAGGTGGCGGCAGCGGCGGCGGGGCGGTGAATCAGGGAGAGGGGGGAGAGCGAGAGTGAGGTCGAGCGAGAGTGAGGACCGACCCACGACCGAGCCGACCGAGCCCATGTAGACCGACCACGCCGGCCTCGTCCTAGTCAGCGCACCGGGCACGCGCCGATTGGACGCCGTGTCACCTGACAGGTGGGCCCGGTCTGTCAGATACATGGTCAATACACATTTATACGGCTGTCAGTCCATTTTGTAAACAGTTAGGCCGAATAGTGGTACTGAACTGCGACATGCACGAGCAATGGTACTGACTCGTCACAATGTGCGCAAGTGTGGTATCTCCTTGCAATTAACTCGGGCCTCGCTAGAATCGTCGTGCCTCTGCGCCATGGCTCGCCTCGCGCCGTTTCGAGCGACGACAGCTCGGCCTCGCTCTGAGCCGCCTTCACAGCCCGCGCCTCCGCGGCCTCGCCTGCGCCGCCGCGTCTCAAGCCAGCCCCGCCTTAGCCTCGCCTTCGACCGCGCCGCCCCGCCTCTTGTCCGAGCTACCACGGTTACCTCTGCGTGCCGCTTCCATGCGCCTGTGATGCCCGGCGTTGTCGCGCCTCTGCTGCTCTCTCATCTCTGCGGTGAACCTCCGCACGCGTCCCGGCTTGCCTTGCCTCCGCCTGCTGCTGCTGTTGGTCCCATGTAGCTGAGTTTTCTCCTGTAGCAGCGTCGGGTCGAAGATCTTCCTGCGCCGCGGCGCCGTCTCCACCCCGCGTCGAGTGGCCTCCACTGTTGCAAGCTGCCCGGTCGTCGAGCGGCCTCTGCATCTGGCTTCTTTGTTGTGGCCTGTTTTGCCCGACCGTTGAGTGGCCTGCCGCTGTCGTACCTCGGGCCGCTGGCGCCCCTCGTGCACGTCCTGAGCCGTCGGTCCCCGCCGTGGTTCCCCTTGCCGCAGCCTCTAGCACAGAGCCGCTTTGCCGACGGCCTCCTCGACCGTTGTTGTTGAGCCGTCATGGCCTCGCATCACTCTTACGCTGAGCCGCCCGTTGGCTTCATCATGTTGCGGTGCCCCCGCCGGGTCTCGCTGTCGTGGCCGCCTCATCTGCCGCACGCCGCCGACCGCCTCCGCGCCAAGATGCTGCTTCGCCTCGTGCGAGCTGGACAGGCCCTGAAGCCGCCTGTTGCGCCGCCCTGTTAACCCGCCGTGGAGCGCCCTGACTCGTCGTTACCGCGGCCTCGTCTGCGTTGGCAAGATGTTTTTGTTGCCACCAAAGTTGCTGCCGCGGGCTCGGTGTGAGCCGCCAAAATGCCTCCACCTTCAACGTGATTAGTTCTGGGAGCTGATGTCTACTACACAACCTTCTTCTTGTAGACGTTGTTGGGCCTGCAAGTGCACAGGTTTGTAGGACAGTAGCAAATTTCCCTCAAGTGGATCACCTAAGGTTTATCAATCCGTGGGAGGCATAGAGATACAATGGTAAATTGTATAGGTGCACTAGTTCATAGGATGAAGATGGTCTCTCTCAAGCAACCCTGCAACCAAATAACAAAGAGTCTCTTGTGTCCCCAACACACCCAATACAATGGTAAATTGTATAGGTGCACTAGTTCGGCGAAGAGATGGTGATACAAGTGCAATATGGATGGTAGATAAAGGTATTTGTAATCTGAAATAATAAAAACAGCAAGGTAACAAGTGATAAACGTGAGCGTAAACGGTATTGCAATGATAGGAAACAAGGCCTAGGGTTCATACTTTCACTAGTGCAAGTTCTCTCAACAATAATAACATAGATAGATGATATAACAATCCCTCAACATGCAACAAAGAGTCACTCCAAAGCCACTAATAGCGGAGAACAAACGTAGAGATTATGGTAGGGTACGAAACCACCTCAAAGCTATTCTTTCCAATCAATCCATTGGGCTATTCCTATAAGTGTCACAAACAACCCTAGAGTTCATACTAGAATAACACCTTAAGATACAAATCAACCAAAACCCTAATGTCACCTAGATACTCCATTGTCACCTCAAGTATCCGTGGGCATGATTATACGATATGCATCACACAATCTCAGATTCATCCAACCAACATAAAAGTACTTCAAAGAATGCCCCAAAGTTTCTACCGGAGAGTCAAGAACGTGTGCCAACCCCTATGCATAGGTTCATGGGCGGAACACTCAAGTTGGTCACCAAAACATACATCAATTGGCAAATTATATCCCATTGTCACCACGGATAAGCACGGCAAGACATACATCAAGTGTTCTCATAAAAGACTCAATCCGATAAGATAACTTCAAAGGGAAACTCAATTCATCACAAGAGAGTAGAGGGGAGAAACATCATAAGGTCCAACTACAATAGCAAAGCTCGATACATCAAGATCGTGCCATAGATGGAACACGAGAGAGAACACGAGAGAGAGAGATCAAACACATAGCTCTTTGGTACATACCCTCAAACGAGGGTGAACTACTCCCTCCTCATCATGGATAGCGCCGGGATGATGAAGATGGCCACCGGTGAGGGATCCCCCCTCCGACAGGGTGTCGGAACAGGGTCCCGATTGGTTTTTGGTGGCTACAGAGGCTTGCGGCGGCGGAACTCGCGATCTATCTTCTGTTCTGGAAGTTTTAGGGTACGACGGTATATATGAGTGAAAGGAGTACGTCAGGAGCTACGGGGCCCCACGAGGCGGGGCGTGCCCGGGGTGGGCGTGCCCCCACCCTCGTGAGCACCTCCCGTATCTTCGGACGTGGGGTCCAAGTCCATCGGTGGGTTTCCTTCCAAATATAACTTCTCCGATTGATTTCGTTCGTTTGACTCCGTCGATATTCCTTTTCCTCGAAACACTGAAATAGGCATAAAAAACAAAGAATTTGGGCCTTCGGTTAATAGGTTAGTCCCAAAAATAATATAAAAGTGGATAATAAAGCCCAATATTGCCTAAAATAGTAGATAAAGTAGCATGGAGCAATCAAAAATTATAGATACGTTGGAGATGTATCAAGCATCCCCAAGCTTAATTCCTGCTCGTCCTCGAGTAGGTAAATGATAAAAAAGAATTTTTGATGCAGAGTGATACTTTGGCATAATTTCAATGTAATTCTTCTTACTTGTGATATGAATATTTAGATCCAAAATATTCAAGACAAAAGTTTGTATTGACATAAAAATAATAATACTTCAAGCATATTAATCAAAGTAATCATGTCTTCTCAAAATAACATGGCCAAAGAAAGTTCATCCCTACAAAATCATATAGTTAGGCCATGCTTCATTTTCGTCACACAAAGATGTTCCCAACTTCTATACCCCCGATGACAAGCCAAGAAATTGTTTCATACTTAAATAATCTCAAACTTTTTCAACCTTCACGCAATACATGAGCGTGAGCCATGGATATAGACCTATGGGTGGAATAGAATATGATGATGGGATTGTGTGGAGAAGACAAAAAAGGAGAAAGTCTCACATTGACGTGGCTAATCAACGGGCTATGGAGATGCACATCAATTGATGTCAACATGAGGAGTAGGGATTGCCATGCAACGGATGCACTAGAGCTATAAGTATATGAAAGCTCTACAAAAGAAACTAAGTGGGTGTGCATCCAACTTGCTTGCTCCACGAAGACCTAGGGCATTTTGAGGAAGCCCATCATTGGAATATACAAGCGAAGTTCTATAATGAAAAATTCCCACTAGTATATGAAAGTGACAAAATGAGAGACTCTCTATCATGAAGATCTTGGTGCTACTTTGAAGCACAAGTGTGGTAAAAGGATAGTAGCATTGTCCCTTCTCTCTTTTCTCTCCCTTTTTGGGACTTCCTTTTTTGGCCTTGCTCTTTTTTTCGTCCTGAGTCTCATCCCGACTTATGGGGAATCATAGTCTCCATCATCCTTTCCTCACTTGGGACAATGCTCTAATAATGATGATCATCACACTTTTATTTCTCTTACAACTCAACAATTACAACTCGAAACTTAGAACAAAATATGACTCTATAAGAATGCCTCCGGCGGTGTACCAGGATGGTGCAATGAATCAAGAGTGACATGTATGGAAAATAATGCATGGTGGCTTTGCCACAAATAAGATGTCAACTACATGATCATGCAATGGCAATATGACAAAAGTAATGTATGTCATAATGATGATGATGGAAGTTGCATGGCAATATATCTCGGAATGGCTATGGAAATGCCATAATAGGTAGGTATGGTGGCTGTTTTGAGGAAGATATAGGGAGGTTTATGTGTGATAGAGCGTATCGTATCACGGGGTTTGGATGCACCGGCGAAGTTTGCACCAACTCTCAAGGTGAGAAAGGGCAATGCACGGTACCGAAGAGGCTAGCAAAGGTGGAAAGGTGAGAGTGTGTATAATCCATGGACTCAACATTAGTCAAAATAACTCATATACTTATTGCAAAAATTTAGAAGCCATCAAAAATCAAGTACTACGCGCATGCTCCTAGGGGCATAGATTGGTAGGAAAAGACCATTGCTCGTCCCCGACCGCCACTCATAAGGATGCACAAGCCAGGTACACTTCATGTTTCAAATTTGTTACACAACTTTAACCATACGTGCATGCTACGGGACTTGCAAACTTCAACACAAGTATTTCTCAAATTCACAATTATCAACTAGCACGACTTTGATATTATCACCTCCATATCTCAAAACAATTATCAAGCATCAAACTTATCTTAGGATTCAATTCACTCAAAAAGAAAGTTTCGCATATCTTGAACACTAAGTATATTAACATTAAGCAAATTACCATGCTATTAATGACTCTCAAAATAATCTAAGTGAAGCATGAGAGATCAATAGTTTCTTTAAAACAAATCTACCACCATGCTCTAAAAGATATAAGTGAAGTACTAGAGAAAACAACAAACTACTCCGAAAGATATAAGTGAAGATCGATGAGTAGTCGAATAATTATACAACTATGTAAAGACTCTCCCATTTAAGAATTTCAGATCTTGGTATTGTATCCAAACAGCAAGCAAAACAAAATAAAATGACATTGCAAGGATAGCACAACTCATGTGAAGAAGCAAAAACTTACGTTCAACCGATACTAACCGATAATTGTTGAAGAAGAAAGGTGGGATGCCTACTGGGGCATCCCCAAGCTTAGATGCTTGAGACTTCTTGAAATATTATCTTGGGGTGCCTTGGTCATCCCCAAGCTTGAACTTTTGTGTCTCCTTAATTCCTCTCATATCATGGTTTCTCTTTTTATCAAAAGCTTCATTCACAACAAACTCAACAAGAACTCGTGAGATAGGTTAGTATAAACCAATGCAAAACCTTATCATTTTCTACTGTAACAAATCACTAACATTATTATTCAAAATTGCATACTAAATTCCTCTGCATATTTGATGCTCCTATCCTTAAATATAATCATTAAACAAGCAAACATATGCAAACAATGCAAACATAACAGCAATCTGCCAAAACAGTACAGTCTGTAAAGAATGCAAGAGTATCAATACTTCCCTAACTCCAAAAATTATGAACTAAAATTCCCACTGTGGTAAATTTATCAGAGCTCAATATGCAAAAAGATTCAACATTATACCACTCTCTGACTTTTCTAGGGAATTTTTGCAACAGCGGTAAACTTTTTGTTTTCAAACAACAACATGCATACTAGCAAAATAAGCATGGCAAAGGCTATCCTTGACTTTTTTTATTGAAACTAAAGATGCAAAACATTAATCTAATTAACAGAAAGCAAAGCTAAATAAAATAAAATGACGCTCCAAGCAAAACGCATATCATGTGGTGAATAAAAATATAGCTCCAAGTAAAGTTACCTATGAACGAAGACGAAAGAGGGGATGCCTTCCGGGGCATCCCCAAGCTTAGCCTCTTGGTTATCCTTGAATATTACCTTGGGGTGACTTGGGCATCCCCAAGTTTAGGCTCTTGCCACTCCTTATTCCATAGTCCATCGAATCTTTACCCAAAACTTGAAAACTTCACAACACAAAACTTAACAGAAAACTCGTGAGCTCCGTTAGCGAAAGAAAACAAAACACCACTTCAAGGTACTGTAATGAACTCATTATTTATTTATATTGGTGTTAAACCTACTGTATTCCAACTTCTCTATGGTTTATAAACTATTTTACTAGCCATAGATTCATCAAAATAAGCAAACAACACAATGAAAACAGAATATGTCAAAAACAGAACGGTTTGTAGTAATCTGTAACTAACGCAAACTTCTGGAACTCCAAAAATTCTAAAATAAATCGGTGGACCTGAGGAATTTTTTATAGTAATCATATACAAAAAGAATCAACTAAATAGCACTCTCCAGTAAAAAGTTCTAGCTAATCTCGTGAGCGCAAAAGTTTCTGTTTTTTACAGCATGATCATAAAGACTTTACCCAAGTCTTCCCAAAGGTTCTACTTGGCACAAACACTAATTAAAACATAAAACCACATCTAAACAGAAGATAGATGGATTATTTATTCCTAAACAGAACCAAAAAGCAAGAAACTAAAATAAAATTGGGTTGCCTCCCAACAAGCGCCATCGTTTAAGGCCCCTAGCTAGGCATGATGATTTCAATGATGCTCACAAAAAGATATGAATTGAAACATAAAGAGAGAATCATGAAGAATATGACTAGCACATTTAAGTCTAACCCACTTACTATGCATAGGGATTTTGTGAGCTAACAACTTATGGGAACAATAATCAACTTGCATAGGAAGGTAAAACAAGCATAACTTCAAGATTTTAAGCACATAGAGAGGAAACTTGATATTATTGCAATCCCTACAAGCATATATTCCTCCCTCATAATAATTTTCAGTAGCATCATGAATGAATTCAACAATATAACCAGCACCTAAAACATTCTTTTCATGA
Source organism: Aegilops bicornis (assembly GCA_021605145.1). Classification (NCBI taxonomy): domain Eukaryota; kingdom Viridiplantae; phylum Streptophyta; class Magnoliopsida; order Poales; family Poaceae; genus Aegilops; species Aegilops bicornis. Next base: position 630,028,350 of record CM038670.1, read on the forward strand.
TCTACAAGCATAGAAATTTTCCTACTCTCCACGTAAGCAAAATTCTTCTCATTCGGAATAGTAGTGGGAGCAAACTCAACAAAATAACTATCATATGATTGAGAATCAAGATGAAAAGTTTCATGGTTATCATTATTCTTTATAGCATACGTGTCATCACAATAATCATCATAGATAGGAGGCATGCTTTCATCATAGTAAATTTGCTCATCAAAGCTTGGGGGACAAAAAATATCATATTCATCAAACATAGCTTCCCCAAGCTTGTGGCTTTGCATATCATTAGCATCATGGATATTCAAGGAATTTATACTAACAACATTGCAATCATGCTCATCATACAAAGATTTAGTGCCAAACATTTTGTAGATTTCTTCTTATAGCACTTGAGCACAATTTTCCTTTCCATCATACTCACGAAAGATATTAAAAAGATGAAGCGTGTGAGGTAAACTCAATTCCATTTTTTTAATTTTCTTTTATAGACTAACTAGTGCTAAAACAAGAAACAAAAAGATTCGATTGCAAGATCTAAAGATATACCTTCACTTACCTAGCCCCCCCGGCAACGGCGCCAGAAAAGAGCTTGATGTCTACTACACAACCTTCTTCTTGTAGAAGTTGTTGGGCCTGCAAGTGCACAGGTTTGTAGGACAGTAGCAAATTTCCCTCAAGTGGATCACCTAAGGTTTATCAATCCGTGGGAGGCGTAGGATGAAGATGGTCTCTCTCAAGCAACCCTGCAACCAAATAACAAAGAGTCTCTTGTGTCCCCAACACACCCAATACAATGGTAAATTGTATAGGTGCACTAGTTCGCCAAGAGATGGTGATACAAGTGCAATATGGATGGTAGATAAAGGTATTTGTAATCTGAAATAATAAAAACAGCAAGGTAACAAGTGATAAACGTGGCGTAAACAGTATTGCAATGATAGGAAACAAGGCCTAGGGTTCATACTTTCACTAGTGCAAGTTCTCTCAACAATAATAACATAGATAGATCATATAACAATCCCTCAACATGCAACAAAGAGTCACTCCAAAGCCACTAATAGCGGAGAACAAATGTAGAGATTATGGTAGGGTACGAAACCACCTCAAAGCTATTCTTTCCAATCAATCCATTGGGCTATTCCTATAAGTGTCACAAACATCCCTAGAGTTCGTACTAGAATAACACCTTAAGATACAAATCAACCAAAACCCTAATGTCACCTAGATACTCCATTATCACCTCAAGTATCCGTGGGCATGATTATACGATATGCATCACACAATCTCAGATTCATCCAACCAACATAAAAGTACTCCAAAGAATGCCCCAAATTTTCTACCGGAGAGTCAAGAACGTGTGCCAACCCCTATGCATAGGTTCATGGGCGGAACCCGCAAGTTGGTTACCAAAACATACATCAAGTGGCACATGATATCCCATTGTCACCACAGATAAGCACGGCAAGACATACATCAAGTGTTCTCATAAAAGACTCAATCCGATAAGATAACTTCAAAGGGGAAACTCAATTCATCACAAGAGAGTAGAGGGGGAGAAACATCATAAGATCCAACTACAATAGCAAAGCTCGGGATACATCAAGATCGTTCCATAGATGGAACACGAGAGAGAACACGAGAGAGGGAGAGATCAAACACATAGCTACTGGTACATATTGAGGGAGTCCTGGATTAGGGGGTGTCCAGATAGCCGAACTATCACCGTTGGCCGGACTCCTGGACTATGAAGATACAAGATTGAAGACTTTGTCCCGTGTCCGGATGGGACTTTCCTTGGAGTGGAAGGCAAGCTTGGCGATACGGATATGTAGATTTCCTACCATTGTAACCGACTCTGTGTAACCCTAACCCTATCCGATGTCTATATAAACCGGAGGGTTTTAGTCCGTAGGACGAACAACAATCATACCATAGGCTAGCTTCTAGGGTTTAGCCTCTCTCGATCTCGTGGTAGATCCAATCTTGTACTACCCATATCATCAATATTAATCAAGCAGAGTAGGGTTTTACCTCCACCGAGAGGGCGAACATGGGTAAAAACATCGTCTCCCTTGTCTCCTGTTACCATCCGCCTAGACGCACGATTCGGGACCCCCTACCCGAGATCCGCCGGTTTTGACACCGACATTGGTGCTTTCATTGGGAGTTCCTCCGTGTCGTCATCCTTAGGCCCGATGGCTCCTTCGATCATCAACAACGACGCGGTCCAGTGGTGAGACTTTTCTCCCGGACAGATCTTCAGATTCGGCGGCTTTGCTGCGGGCCAATTCACTTGGCCATCTGGAGCAGATCGAAAGCTACGCCCACGCCATCGTGTAAGATTTGGGAGTTTGAACTACACGGCCGACATCCGCGGAGACTTGATCTTCGACGGATTCGAGCCACCCAAGCGCCACGCCTTTGTCTCGATGGGCACGATCTAGCTCTGCCACGGACAAAGTGCCACAGGGGCCGCACCAGTGTCCGCTCCGACCCTTAGTTCAGAGCCGACTCCGCCGGTCAAGGACGAGTGGCTGGACACCGCCTCGGGGGCTACGATCTCTACGGCGATTGAGCCGAACTCCATCCCTGTCCTTTGCGAAGACCGTGACTCCAAGGTGCCGGGCTCCTCTCCGGACTCCGAACCCTTCGCGCCCCCGCCAATCGAGTCCAATTGGGTGCCGGTTATGGAGTTCACTGCCGCAGACATCTTTCAGCACTCACCCTTTGGCGACATCCTGAATTCACTAAAGTCTCTCTCTTTATCAGGGGAGCCCTGGCCGGACTACGGTCAGGAAGGTTGGGATGCGGACGACGAAGAAATTCAACGCCCACCCACCACCCACTTTGTAGCCACTGTCGATGATTTAACCGACATGCTCGACTTCGACTCGGAAGACATCGACGGTATGGACGACGATGTCGAGACGACCAAGAACCAAAGGCCTACTGTGGCAATCGGAAGGCCACCTCGCCATACGACATATACATGGTGGACATCCCAAAAGATGGGAACGACGATGGAACAACGGAGGATGACCCTCCAAGAAGCAGCCCAAGCGCCAAGGCGTCGTGACGCCGCTCTAAATCCCGCCACAAAGAAAAACGGTGATTCCGGAACGGAGATAATAACACCCCTGGACGGTTGAAGACAACCCTCCAGCAGGATTCAGCACAGGAGGAGGGAGAAGCCAGCCCTCATGATAGAGCGGCAGACAGGAAGGTGGAGGACGATAATTATATGCCTCCCTCCGAAGATGAGGCAAGCCTCGACGACGATGAATTTGTCGTGCCTGAGGATCCCGCCGAACAGGAGCATTTCAAACGCAGGCTTATGGCCACGGCAAGCAGCCTCAAGAAAAAGCAGCAGCTTCGAGCTGACCAAGACTTGCTAGTCGACGGATGGATCAAGTCCTCACACCAAGAGTACGAACTCGAACGCCCCTCCAAGAGATACCCAAAACGCAGGCTGCTACCCAATTAGAGAAAGCAGCACCCAAACCTACATCACCAGCGCATGATGCGGCCGAACGGCCACCCCGTGGCCGGGACAGAGAGGCCTCTAGACCCTCCATTCAAGCCGCACCCCGGCGCCGCTCGAAAAGTACCAAGGCACGGGGAAACGCGCCAGACCTGTGAGACATATTGGAGGATAAGGCAAGGCAAACAAGATCGATCTACGGATCGCGTGGGCGCCCCACGACACGCGGTGATAACCGTCACGCCGGATACAACAATTCCGGCCGGGCCGAACACGATGAGACAAAGCTCATTTGAGCTGCGTCGTGATATAGCCCAATTCTGAGGCGCTGCACACCGACTATGCTTCACTGACGAAGTGATGGATCATTAATTCCCTGAGGGTTTCATACCCGTAATCATCGAATCATACGATGGCACAACAGATCCTGCGGTTTGGATCGAGGACTACCTCCTCCATATCCACATGGCCCGCGGTGATGATCTACACGCCATCAAATACCTCCCACTCAAGCTTAAAGGACCAGCTCGGCATTGGCTTAACAAATTGCCGCCAGAATCAATTGGTTGTTGAGAGGACCCGGAAGCCGCATTCCTTGATAACTTCCGGGGCACATATGTGCGACCACCGGACGCCGATGACCTCAGCCACATAATTCAGCAGCCAGAAGAATCGGCCGCATAATTGGACACGGTTCCTAACCAAGAAAAATCAATTCGTTGATCGTCCGGATGCAAGAGGCCCTTGCAGCCTTCAAACATAACATCCATGACGAGTGGCTTGCCGGCACCTAGGACAGGAAAAGCCGAAATCCATGGCAGCCCTCACAACGCTCATGACCCACTTTTGCGCGGGAGAGGATAGCTGGCTAGCTCGTAGTAACAACTTGACCAAAAACCCTGGTAGTTTGGATACCAAGGACAACAATGGTAGGTCGCGTCGCAACAAGCACAAGCGCCGCATTAACGACGATAATGCTGAAGATACGATACCAATGCCGGATTCGTAGGCTCTAAACCCGGTCGTGGAAAAAACCGTTCAAAAGAAATACTCGGGGCCCGTCCAATCTGGACCGAATACTTTCGATCGCTTCGTGCCAAATACATGGCACCCCGAAAAACCAGCCAACCACACCAACAGGGATTGTTGGGTCTTCAAACAAAGTGAGCAAGTTAAATGCGAACTCAATGACAAGGGGCTGCATAGCGATGACGAGGAGGAGCCCCGCCGCCAACAATAGAGGATGTAAGGGCTTCCCCCACAAGTGCGGACGGTGAACATGATATACGCAACCCGCATACCCAAAAGGGAGCGGAAGCGTGCACTAAGGGACGATATGCGATGGAGCCGCCGCTCAAGTTCAACCCATGGTCCTCCTGCCCGATCACCTTTGATCAAGGGACCACCCACTAGCATCCGCCACGGTGGATTCGCCGCATTGGTTCTTGACCCAATCATCGACGGATTTCACCTCACTAGAGTCCCGATGGACGGCGGTAGCAACTGAACTCGCTCTATCAGATACAGCAGTGCAAAATGGGCATAGACCCTCAAGGATTAAACCCACAAAGACGACCTTTAAAGGCGTCATACCGGTGTAGAGGCCAATTGTACGAGGATCGGTTACACTCAAAGTGGTCTTCGGATCCCGGATAACTTCCGGCGAAGAGTTAATCTTCGACATAGTCCCGTTCATGGCGGCTATCACGCACTGCTCGGGCGAACCGCATTTGCAAAGTTCAATGAGGTGCCGCACTACGCATACCTCAAGCTCAAGATGCCAGACCCTCGAGGAGTAATCACGGTCAATGGAAACACCGAACGCTCTCTCCGAACGGAGGAGCATACGGCGGCCCTTGCGGTGGAGGTGCAAAGCAGCCTCTCACAGCAATTCTCGAGTCCGGCTACTAAACGTCCGGGCACCGTCAAGCGCGCCCGGAGTAATCTACAACAAGACCGCCTGGCACGATCCGGAAAGCATCGCCAGAGTAATCCGGCCCCAACCCCAGCCCTCGCGAAATTGCGAAGCCGATTACGCCAGCGTACATAACTACGCTCTGGAGATACCATGGGCATAAGGGGAGGGCACGACCACGGCACGCCTGCACGCGGTTCAACCGCACTGTGGGCTCGATTGTGTCATTCTTTTTCTTTCTTCTTTCCTCTTACTTTCAGGACTCCGTTTTTCAGAAGCCCTGTCCGGCTCTATAATTGCCGAACTCACGATGCAACAGCCAGGGAAGCAAAAAGCTACGTCGAGTGTCCAGGTGGTCTCTACTACAATCATTATACATGTTTTACATACCATCCCGCAGCTTACCCCTGGAGGGGGACATGTCAAATAGTCCCATCCCTTGCTTATCGCACTATTTGTATCGTTCTGCTTTCATTGCAGTACCTTTTTTAATACACAATACATAGCTTTTGCCTATTATTGCACTCCTTTTTTTCTATATATATGTTCATTCATGACATGTTGCACCCGTACACTTTGGTACGACCAATACACCAGGGGCTTAAGTACCCCAAAAATATGGTGTGACAAGTCTGAACACTTTCACAAGTGCGGCACCCCGAACTTATAACATTATATGCATCGGCTCTGAATCATGTCTTGGGTCAATAGTTGGGTTTGCCCGGCTCCCATGTTTTGGTACCTTACGTTCCATTATATCGGCTAAGGTAATCTTTGGGAGAACCACTGCGATTGTGCCCTGCTGAGCTGGGTTGAGCACCTCGGAGAAAGCTAAAACTGACCGTCATGATAGGGCGAGAGCCGATCGCTGTTCGAGAGGTTTTTCGGGTCCCTAAAGACTTATGCCGCTTAGAGCGAGGAGTCGGCATTGTCCGGCCAAGGCGTGGATGGCGCCCCGAACTCGGTCTTCCGAATACTAGGGGCTTCGCCGAAATTTAAAATTATAGAATTCTATGGCTAAGTGAGAGTGTTCAAGCACTATAGTCTGGTTGCCTTGTTCGCTATGCGTTGAGCACCTCCCTCGAAGGACCCAAGAATGGGAACAAGAGCGCTCAAGTTTATCCCGAACACCCCAAAGACTCGTGGCATGGGGGCTGAAGCCAACGACTTGCCATCTCTCAAATTTGATAAACGGTCGCCTGAAGGTAATATTTTAAATTCATAAGCGTTGCTTAGCGCATATGAACAAGTTTTCAGCGTCTGAGGATAACAAATGCGAGTCTATTCAAAAATTACATCTTTGGAGCATTCACCCGCTATAAAGCGGGCACCCTTCAGACGCCCTCATAGTACATTTCGGCTTGCGATGCTCCTTGCCCTTCGGTGGTCTGGTCCGTCACAAGCTTCTCAAGATCCAGCTTGCCCCAGTGCACTTTAGCATCTGCAAGGCCCGACGGGCACCTTCAATGCAGACGGAGCGCTTGATGACTTCAATCCATGGACAAAGGCCCACCACCGCCGTGACTAGCCCGGCGTAGCTCGGGCATGGCTTCCAATGGCCACAACCGAATTATGAGGCCCTTCATGGCCTGTTCGGCGACCTTGTGGAGCTCGGCCATTGCCCGGTCGTCAGGGCACCGGATGTCCGCCTCAAAGACATCTTGAGACCAGAACACCTTTTCCGTCGAGCTCCCTCCTTGGCGCGGTAGAACGCGGCAGCATCGTATTACACTCTGGGGCATATCTGCGTATGCTCCTGGAGAGCTCCGGATTCGGGTAAGTAATTGATAATTCACTTCCACATGCTTGATTTGCATAAAGAATGCCTTACCCGCCGCTATCTTCTTTAATGATTCAATTTCCTGGAGGGCTTTTTGGGCTTGACCTTAGCGGCTTTGGCACTCTCAAGAGCCGAGGCGAGCTCGGACTCTCGAAGTCTTGAGTCACGCTCCAAATTCTCGTGTTTTTCACGAGAGCACAGAGCTCTTGCCGCACCTCCGCCACCGCGCCTCCTACTTCTCTCGCTCGGTGCGCTCATGCCGCTTTGCTTTCGGCCGTGGACACCGCTTCCTTCAGGGTCGCCACCTCGTTCGTGGCCCCTACAATACCCACGTTAGTCCTGTCATTTTTGCAACCAAATCCTTTCTATAAGGTATTACTTACCTTCCTTGTCCTCGAGCTACTTCTTGGCAAGGCCGAGCTCGTTCTCGGACCACTCGAGGCTCTGCTTCAATGCATTGACCTCTGCAGTCAGTGCGGCAGAGGTCAAGAGCCTTTGCATTCCCATATTGACATACTTATGTTAGACTCATGCGTATATCTTTTAGATCCTCGATCGCTTTTCTTTCCGAACACCGAACTAAGCATCGAGGCTACTGTCTATGCGGTAATATTTTTACATATTCTAAACTTACCTCAAAGCCTGTTAGAAGGCTGGTACAGGCTTCAGTCCGCCCGCTCTTGGCGGACTGAACTTTCTGAATCACCACACTCATAACAGTGCGGTGCTCCTCGTCGATGGAGGCGCCGTTAAGCGCCTCCAGCAAGCTATCCGGTGCCTCTGGATGGACGGAGGTCACCGGCGTCATAGTCTTGCCCTTCTTCTACGAAGGGCCGCTTGCGGACTTCGGAACCACTGAAGGTTCTCGATGTGAGTCCGCACAGGCCGGACTTAGAGCCCTCTGGGGTCTCACCCCTTTTGCGCCCGGAGTCCGGGAGGTCGCCTTGCGGCACCTCCAGGACCACCTCCTCCTGGCTGGGCCCCGTTTGGGACTCCACCGCGGTGTAAATGCTGCGTCACGAGGAGAGGAGGCGGTCGGAAGTGAAGTGCTGTTCACATCCGACGAATCCGAGGAGCCGCTCGGCAAGCGGCGAGCCTGCCTCATGGGCGGGCTACATGGTTATATTCGGCGTTAGAAGACACTATGCGACAAATAGAAAGTCATGAGCTATTCCGGAGTCCGGACACTTACGATCTCGCCAGGGGCTTGGCCCTTGGTGGCCACTCCTCCTCGTCATTGTCGGCGTTGGTGGAGAAGTCCGGAGGAAGGGTCCTTCCTTTCTTGGACCCTCTGGCCTCCCCAGTCGGGGCGGCCTTCCTTTTCTTCTCTCCCCCCGCTGGGGGAGAGGCTTCTTTTTCCTCCTCGTCGTCCTCAGGGGAGGATTCCACCTCAGAGTCGTCGGACGATAAGTCCGACAGAACCTGACGCCGGGAGCTCCTTCAAGTTCCCGTGGCCTTCTTCTTGGCCTTCTTCTCCGGCACCACATGAGGTGCCGGAGCCAGCAGCCCCGTCAATTAGGCGTCCGCTGGGTCTTCTGGCAAGGGGGGCAGACAGTTAATCTGTCCGCACGTCTTCAGCCCGTCCTGTCAAAGGTTAGGGAGTTTTATATCCCTCATAGAATCAAACTATGAAAAACAAGAGTCCCATAAAGGGTAAAATAGCTTACCTCGGTAGCTTGGTGCTGAGAGCTAAATCCGTGATCTTCGGTAGCGGATGTGGGAGCCTCGACGCCCTTGAACAACACCTTCCAGGCATCTTCATACATAGTGTCGAAGAGCCTTTTCAGAGTTTGGTGTTGTGCCGGATTGAACTCCCACAATTTGAAGGCCCGTTGTTGGCATGGGAGGATCCGGCGGATGAGCATAACTTGGACTACATTGACAAGCCTGAGATTCTTGTCCACCAGGTTTCGGACGCAGGTTTGGAGTCCGGACAACTCTTCCGAATTACCCCATGTCAGGCCCGTCTCTTTCCATGATGTGAGCCATGTGGGGAAGCCAGATCGGAATGGGGGGGCCGCCGCCCATTGAGAGTCGTGCGGCTCGGTGATGTAGAACCACCCCGACTGCCACCCCTTTATGGTCTCCACAAAGGAGCCCTCGAGCCATAAGACTTTGGCCATCTTGCCAACCATGGCACCTCCGCACTCCGCTTGGCGGCCGCCCACTACCTTCGGCTTGACATTGAAGGTCCTCAGCCATAAGCCGAAGTGGGGCTGGATGCAGAGGAAGGCCTTGCACACGACGATAAACGCCGAGATATTGAGGATGAAATTCGGGGCCAGATCGTGGAAGTCCAGGCCGTAGTAGAACATGAGCCCCCGGACAAATGGGTGAAGTGGAAAACCTAGTCCGCGGAGGAAGTGGGTGAGGAACACCACCCTCTCATGGGGCCCAGGGGTGGGAATGAGATGCCCTCGTCGGGGAGCTGGTGCGCGATGTCATTTGGACAAGTATCCGGCCTTCCGCAGCTTTTTTGACTTGTCCCTCCATGACGGAGGAGACCATCCACTTGCCTCCCGCTCCGGACATGGCTGGAGAAGGTTGAGGAGGGATGTGCGGACTTGGGCGCTGGAGCTCGAGTCTTGTGAAATGGATGAGCAAAGGAGGAAGAAGGCGTAGGTGAAAAGGTGGATCCTTATCCCCTTATATGGACGGACGAAGCTATGCGTCCCCCACCAGCCTGGTAAAACTCGCTTATCTCCCAAGCACCGTAATCAATGGTGCGGTTGGGTTACCCATGTCCGTATTGATGGGAATCCCGGAATAAGGGGGCACGATCTCTGCTCTGATAAGACGTGCCAAGGAAACCGCCTCGCTAAACGCTACCGAGGTGGAGCAGTAAAACGATTCGTATAAAGGCTGGCCGTGGTGTGATGTCATGCCGCGGAATACGTCGGCAGATCTGCAAAGGTTATTCCCTCTACGGTAGTATGTGGAACTTGTTTTGCGAGCGGACACTATCCTTGTGTTCAAAATCTTCTATGAAGTATTCGAGGAGGAACCCGCCTTGCAATGCGAAGACAATATGCGCCACGGACTCGTCGTCATTGAAGCCTGGTTCGGGGCTCTTGGCGAGTCCTGGATTAGGGGTGTCCGGATAGCCGAACTATCACCGTTGGCCGGACTCCTGGACTATGAAGATACAAGATTGAAGACTTCGTCCCGTGTCCGGATGGGACTTTCCTTGGCGTGGAAGGCAAGCTTGGCGATACGGATATGTAGATTTCCTACCATTGTAACCGACTGTGTAACCCTAACCCTATCCGGTGTCTATATAAACCGGAGGGTTTTAGTCCGTAGGGACGAACAACAATCATACCATAGGCTAGCTTCTAGGGTTTAGCCTCTACGATCTCGTGGTAGATCCACTCTTGTACTACCCATACCATCAATATTAATCAAGCAGGAGTAGGGTTTTACCTCCATCGAGAGGGCCCGAACCTGGGTAAAAACATCGTGTCCCTTGTCTCCTGTTACCACCCGCCTAGAAGCACAGTTCGGGACCCCCTACCCGAGATCCGCCGGTTTTGACACCGACACATACCCTCAGCCCCGAGGGTGAACTACTCCCTCCTCGTCATAGATAGCGTCGGGATGATGAAGATGGCCACCGGTGAGGGATCCCCCCTCCGGCAGGGTGCCAGAACAGGGTCCCGATTGGTTTTTGGTGGCTGCAGAGGCTTGCGGCGGTGTAACTCCCGATCTATCTTCTGTTCTGGAAGTTTTAGGGTACGACGGTATATATGGGTGAAAGGAGTACGTCGGTGGAGCTACGGGGGCCCCACGAGGCAGGGGGCGCGCCCGGGGGGTGGGCGCGCCCCCCACCCTCGTGAGCACCTCCCGTATCTTCTGACATGGGGTCCAAGTAGGGCTGGACTAACGAGCAACTCGGCTCGTTAAGCTCGTACTCGTTAAGTTCGTGCTCGTTAAGGCTCGGCTCGTTAAGCTCGTTAAGATTAACGAGCAGAAAACCCTGCTCGGCTCGGCTCGTTTGAAGCTCGTTAAGCTCGTGAGCGCTCGCGAGCGCTCGTTAACAGATTATAATGTGTTACAATATACATGATGAATGCGTAGGTATGGTTTTCAAGATAAAATATTATGACTAAGAAAAGAAATGAAGTAGTATGTTGCCTCATATGTCGATTAGATTAAATAGATGGGCTGAGGTGCTAAAAAATTTGTCACATAATATGAAAATATATGTTGTGTTGTTACTAACGAGCTTAACGAGCTACTCGTGAAACTCGTTAGCTCGCTCGTTAAGCTCGTTAAGCTTAACGAGCTAAAATCAATGATTGGCTCTGTTCATTAAGAAGCGAGCTACGAGCTTAACGAACCGAACTATCGAGTGCTCATTAAGCTCGTGAGCTACGAGCTTTTGGTCCAGCCCTAGGTCCAAGTCCATCAGGTGGGTTTCCTTCCAAAAATAACTTCTCCAGTTGATTTCGTTCCGTTTTGACTCCGTCTGATATTCCTTTTCCTCGAAACACTGAAATAGGCATAAAACAACAAATCTGGGCTGGGCCTCCGATTAATAGGTTAGTCCCAAAAATAATATAAAAGTGGATAATAAAGCCCAATATTGCCTAAAACAGTAGATAAAGTAGGATGGAGCAATCAAAAATTATAGATACGTTGGAGACGTATCAGGAGCCTATTAAACAAAGGAACAACAATGCTTTTCATCAGCTATTCACGTGACTACATTACTAGAGGAAAAATCCTGGAGCAACAATCACTCACGGGCACAGTGAACGGAGATATTTTCGACCCGCGAAGTAAAGCTGCGACCAACGACGGTGATTTGGCAAGGATGTGACCCGCCAGGGTCACGTCAGACATTTGATATGGTTTTCATCCCCGGTATCTACGGTCATCGGACGAAAAATACCAGGTGATATCCATCTAAGTTTATTTTGTTAGTACATATTGTTTTTTGTCAAAAGAACAAGTACTCTGGCTTGTGATATTTTTTGATGCAGGACAAATTGTCTACTGCAAAGGTGACCATCATGTTATGGAGTTTATTGAATGACTCGTACCGAGAGTATACAATGAGTGTTTCGAAGATTATCAACTCGCCACCTTGCCTCCAGCTTCAGCATACAGAGCTCCGCCGTTCAACTATATGCCGGTTTATATCACGACCAAGTATGGAGAATCTCAAGACAACTCCTCGAGTTGTCTTAAGACTCGGGGGCTACAATGACATGACTCGGCAGAATTGGCCGGTTTCAGTGAATTCAAGAACTCCGGGTCATTGGAGGGAAAAATAACCCGGCCCCGGAGGTTACTGCCTTATTGGTGAAAATTTAAAGGCCGTCAGAAAATTTCCGGCTCAAAATGAAGCAATTCCGGTTTAAAATCCGGTTCAAGGGAAATCTGTTTTCTCGCAAAAGCTTTGAAGCTCTCAATATCCGGCTCAAACTCCGGTTCAAAAAGAATCCATCTCTTGCAAGTTCGAGTTCTCAGAAAAATTAAAGGTTGCCAAAGAGAACTTGCTGCCATGATGCACGGTTCAAACATGGGTATCCTGCCTTATGGGCTCATCTTATTATGGTCACTTGGGGGCTTCCTGATCGTATTCGAATCATAGCTGTGAATATCCCTCTTGATCGGTGCAATGCCACACTTATGGTCACTTGGGGGCTTCCTGATCGTATTTGAATCATAGCTGTGAATATCCCTCTTGATCGTGCAATGCCACACTTATGGTCACTTGGGGGCTTCCTGATCGTATTCGAATCATAGCTGTGAATATCCCTCTTGATCGGCGCAATGCCACACTTATACTTGGGGGCTTCCTGGTCATATTCGAATAATAGCTGTGAATATCCCTCTTGATCGGCGCAATGCCACAATTATGTCATTTGGGGGCTTCCTGTTTAAACATAGGCGTATTCTACCAAAGAGAACATAGCGTTACTACCCTCTTGACCAGGTTATCTTGTTCAAACATAGGCGTATTCGACCAAAGAGAACATAGTGTTACTACCCTCTTGACCAGGTTATCTTGTTCAAACATAGGCGTATTCGACCAAAGAGGACATAACCTTTCAGGTTCATCCTACCATATACCAAACCGCTTCAACTCCATCAGGTCAT